>OY979716.1:103667940-105052940 GCA_963855995.1 Muricea muricata
TAGTTGTTCTTAACATCTTTTGAACTAGTCTGCAGTTAAGCGGTTCTATATGATTGGCCTCCTGGAATTTTGCAATTTTTCCAAGCCTTACAGCTATTGCGGGCTCTTCATTTGTTGAGTCAAATTTTGCTGCTTTGTTGGGACGAAGGAATGTCTAAACCTATTTATTTTAGATACAAAGTAGAGCATAATAATTAATTGTTGCAATGCAAATCAATTATTGACTATTAGAATATTCAATTTGTAGAAAAAATGTACAAGGATAATAGTTTGAAATTTACCTAGCGGGATTAATTTGTCGGGCTATTTACGTCATTGACTCACATTCACGCGATGTACATATAGCTCAACCTCATACCCAGGGTATTATCTCCGCTCTAGCTGTTCTCCCGCTGCGAAAATACCCTGGAAGAGGCTGGTCACGTGACACCGCAAAATCTGAGGTGTTTCAATTAGCGTTGTAAAAAAGCATATGGAGGTATAGCAAGGGATTAATTGTCGCAATTGTCAAAATGTGAAATTAAGGCGCGCCCATCGTATTGTCACTCCCTATGTGTTTTTATAATGCTAATTGAAAACACCCCAGATTTTGGGGTGTCACGTGACCAGCCTCTGCCTTTATTAGGTCAATACTAATATTGCCAGCACTAAATAAATTTCTAATTGTCCTATGGACAGTGTTTACTGTAGTTAACTTGTGGTCACTGGCGTAGACAAGGGGGGGCAAGGGGGGGGGGGGGCTCAGCCCCCCCCAATGAGCTGAAGGACCACCCCTGTGAAAAGATGAAATCCGAGGAGAAATTGAGGGAGGGGGGGGTGATGACTATGTCATGTCTAACACTGCCCCTCATGTCATGCAGTGCAGAAAGGGTATTTTCGAATCCAATCTCGGTTGAGATCGACGATGAACCAAGAACAGCTACAAAGTCTCATGGTTATGTCAATAGAATCTGACATAATGGAAGGGCTAGACACAGAAAAGCTGGTTCAAGATTTTGTTGATATATCTCCCAGAAGAATGAATTTAGTATGACAATACCATATGTTTCGGACGTCTTAACTTTATTCATCAAACAATACATATGCATATAACTAAGATGAGTTTTGAGACTTTAAGGTGGCTCCCTACACTTTTTAATAAAATAAAAAAATACATAGTTTAAATAACAAATTTGAACAATAATCATTGTTTGTAGCAATTGAGTAAGCTGATTTGAATTCAGGAACATATCAAGAGTCTTACTGTGATAGTTATAAATTTGTAAGTTACGTTGCCATGGTAACAGTAGCGTTTCAAAATGGCGGCTAAATCAGCTTTAAACTGAAATAGCTTGTAAAAAAGCACGGTGACCCCCATTTTTTATTTTCTTAAAAATTTTCTATTGACATAAGAAATATTTTTAGCGTTTTAGAAAAAATTCTGTTGATTGAAAATTTTTTTATTCTAAGAATTCATGTTTTTCCAATTCAAAAAAAATTCAATTAACAGAATTTTTTCTAAATCGGTAAAAATATTTTGTATATCAGTAGAAAACTTTTAAGAGTATAAAAAATGGGGGTCACCGTGCTTTTTTACAAGTTATTTCAGTTTAAAGATGATTTAGCCGCCATATTGGAACGCTATTGTTGCCATGGCAACGTAACTTAAAATTCATACTTACCAAAATTAGACTCTTGACATGTTTCTCGACTCAAGTGGAACTATTTAATTACTCCAAATAATAATTATTTGTCAGAAATATGACCTAAACTATGTATTTTTCGATTTGAATGAAAATTGTACGGAGCCACCTTAAGCCAGTTGTAAATATTTTATGTAATAATAACAATTTATTCACAATCCATTTTGTTAATTAATAACAATTTATTCATTTTCTGAAATGCTACTTGACAGTAGCTCGCTCGTGACTTTATTGATAATCTGTTGTCGTTTTAAGTTTTAACATTTCACTCAGACTGATCATTAAGATCATGAAAAGGACAATTATCAACAACATTCTCCTCCATACTTTTCTTATTCTTACGTACTGGCCGTGATAAGTTTCTCGTAACCTCGTTGCGCTCCTGTGGCAATTTTTTGCCTGACACTGTGACACAATTTCACAACACTTTTCTGAGCCCACAACATCATCCAAAATACACCTCTCGGACGCCCTGTTAAACTTTGTCTAATGATATGCAACCACTCTCAAATTGCTGGAAATGCCATTTCCGAGGTTCTACATTTCAAAATTTTCCCGGGGGAGCATGCCCCCGGACCCCCCTAGATAGGTCGCGCCTTTGGCGCAACGATCGTACCTACGGCATGACATGGCGGGATCTCTATTTTAAGCTAGCTATGCCACTGTTTATGTTATTGATGAAATTATTAGAATTCAGGATGCTGAAATTACTTCAGTAGTGCCGGGATTTTCTTGTTATTTTTTTCCTTTTAAAGTCGTCTTATTAAAGAACGTAAAACGAATTGTTCTTATTAAAAAATCTTGAAATTCAAAATTTTTTCTGTTTTTTTCCTGCCCAAAATATTTTTAGCAGTACCTAAGTAAAAAGGTCCAACTAATTTTCGTTTAAGCTTTCGGCGTTCGTATTTTGCCCCCCCCCCAAAAACTATGACCCTGGCTACGCCACTGCTTGTGGTGACCACGAAAGTAAGCCATTTAATAATTTTGGCTTATGCTGGCAAAAATTTAATGCGGAAAATATAGTTGGTGCTAAAATAATGTGGAATTCTCGTATTTTTAAGGCGTCATTATGACCATGCCTCGTTCTTGATCAGTAAAACTAGTAGGACTCGCTGCATTGCTCGTGTGGAACAAGCGACGCGAACTCATCCTGGGGGCGGATAAAAAAGTGATTAAAGTTAACTATGATTAGTGGAAACGTCAACCAATCAGAACAACATATTTTGTACTTAATCACTATTTAACTACAAAACAGTGATTAAAAAGTGATTAAGAGTTTTATACAACCGGACCCTGGAATCGGCTTGATGACTACAAGGTAACAAGCCTGCAGCAGACCTAGTGCAACTTATGCTATTTCATTGGAATATTCAAAATGAAATCTGATTATTGTATAAATTAGACTATGTGCACATAGTGTCGTTTTATGCAGAGCGCTTTAATGAAAACGATATCAATTATTGTCTATAATTATAGAAAAATCCTCACTGCATTGATCGCATAAAGTGTTCAGTTCAGAAACGATAGTTTCATTTTAAGCTCCTTGAAATATTTCAAAATGAAAATGTTCCAAAATGACACCGTGTATATGTGTACATGCCTAAATCCTTAAAAGTGTAAATAATATTAACAAACAACGTATACCTTTCGCTACCATTCTTCTGCGTGACGATGCCAATATAGCCAGATAATTCACCAGCAACTACAGGTTGTATGAATCGTATGGTGCAGTTTGACCTTTGGACAAGTTGACCATTTGTTTTTTGCGTGCAGTATACTCCGTTATTAATTCTAACTTCTTCGAACCTTGACATGTTGGCTGCTCTGAATGAGTTATGGTCAACTAAATGAGTTCAATACAAGAGTGACACCTCGACCAGGCTAGGGTTGCTCAATTATTAATTTGCCGGTCACAGCTAAATTTCCGCCGGTCATCTTCAGTTATTTTTATTTGCGCTCGTCGTTTGCGACTTTGCGTGACTCGTGAAACAACAATATTTTTTATTATGAATTGTATTGTAACAAAAACATATTTATGCCCAAGAACATCAACTCTATTACTATTATAATAACTTTAGAGGCCATATTTTTGAGCAAAAACTTAAAATATTACTCAAAAGTGGGCAAAAACAGCTACACTTAAATGGCTTCCGACTATTTATAAATTGGCTATTACGTCGCTGTTTTGCTTATTTTAGCCAGCAAAATACGTCACAATAATATGATGGAAATCTCGAAACATCCAGTTTGGATCCGAGTTCGAGTTCGAGTTCGAGTTCGAGTTGCACTTCGAGTTATAATTACAGAATATAATTATAATTCCAAATTGTATTTTTTTTTATTTATCAACCGAAAGTATGACCAAGCATGAAGTCGTATAAAATAGATGTTCCGATAACCATTATACTTTTCATCTGAACAGCCACAAATTTTCGCGATATTCCCAACATGCAGACTGCACCTAAAATATTATATAGGTCAATATATAATATAGTACTATAGACTTGCTTCTGCCTCGTACCCAGGCGTCTTTCAAATTAATTTAGTCTAACTCTATGGAGAGGAAAGTGTGAAAGAAGCTTATATGAAATATAACTACAGTCGAACCTCTATTAAGCGGCCACCCTCGGGGAATGGCCAGGTGGCCGCTCAATAGAGGTGGCCGCTTAATAGAGGTATGCTAAATATAGACAAAAATATAGTCAAATGTTCCTTTTATGTACTTAAAATAAAATATCGACCTCGATACAATAATCTTGACAATCTTAACTGAAAAACTATACCCAACAAAACAAAACAAAACAAAAATCTTTTAAATTAAAAAAAACGCATTCAATACATGTGCAGTCTGTTGTATACTGACGTCTACTTTGGCTTAAAATAGTCATTAACATGTTCCTAAACTAATGGCAATCTGGCTCACAAAGTTTCTAAAACGAGCGACAAACATTGGAAAAGTAGTTATCAAAGGCAAACGAGTAAATAGAGGTGGTGGTTATGGTTTGGAAATTCTGTGTCAATTTATGGGAGATGCATTTTCAATAAGTTGGCTGAAAGAAAAGCTACAGAAACAGGGATTTGATGCTAAAGTAAACTAAATTAGAGGAACGGAAACGTAAATATTTGCTAGACAATATTTTAAAGTTAGATTACTGCTAAACGATGTGTTGAGGGCACGTGTTGATTAAGATCTCAACAGATTTTTTAGCCGTTTAATTGTGGTGAAAACTGTGTTTGAAAAACTGGCTGACCGTTTAAAGGAGGTTATAATTATTAAAAAACACAGCTTGGGACGACTTGAAGGTGGCCGCGGCCGCTTAATAGAGGTGGCCGTTCAATGGAGGTCTTATCTTTAATAATATATACTTTATATTTTTGGGACTTTGACATGTCGTCGTTCAATGTGGCCGCTTAATGGAGGGCCGCTTAATGGAGGTTCGACTGTAGAATTACAAATTGTAAGTAAAATGCCGCGAGAAAATACTAGAATTGGCCGTGTCAGTTACGCAGTTTGCATATGGCTATACTGAAACTGCAGGTCTGCAGCACATACATACGCGTGCTCAAAATCATCCTGACAAACAAAAATCGCACAAATCAAGATGCTGATCAAGAATATGAAGTTGCTTGCCGGCGCTTGCAGCAAATATATGCAACAGGCGAGCATTGTGGGAAGAGTCACTCTTTATAGAGCCGATAAAGCTAATAACAACGTTGCCAACTGTAATTTTGTACAAATCCCAAGTAAGCTCTCTAAAAATCCCGAGATTTCCTTGAAAATCCCGAAATTCTTACTTTCATTCTCATGTTCCCAGTCTCTGCGCAATTTAGGCCTCAGTCCTCTTATTCTGTGTTCTTTGCGCTTATCTTTTGCTTTTGGGAGCCTTCCGAAACGAAATTTTGTTAATTAAATATGCAGGTAAATAGGGCTTAAACACGAGCGCATGAACTGTCTATTTTAATAAAATCGTTTGTTAACTAGGTAATTCCATCTGAGATTGAGATTTTAAATTAAAACCCCCAAAACATCCCAACTGACTTAAAAAATCCCGAGATATCGGGATAAAATCCCGGACTTGGCAACACTGGCTAATAAGCGCCTGGGAACGAGGCAGAGCTTGCTTATAAAAAACCGGACCTTTATAAAACTATAAATAGTCAATTGCAAAAGTGGATGAAAAACTGATAAACTATCCAAAATCCAAAAGGTACAAAATATTTAACTCGAAATCCAACTCGATCGAACTCGAATCCAAACTCGATGATACCTTACGAGCCTTACTCCCTAATATGATATAAGATTAAGACAGTCTCCGACACAAATGAAATGACAACTGCAATTTGAGTAGCGAGCATGCTTTAAGCGCAACGCCGGCACATATCGTATCACAATTTGATACATGCATACTTATTACAGGGAAACTTGGAAAATAAAAATCTTCTCCAGCCAAACGCATCGTTCAAAAATTCACCGGTCATGCATGTCCGCCAAGCGACAGCATTTGCCGGTCAAACTGTAAAATTTTACCGGTCAATGACCGGTGACCGGCACTTATTTCGAAGCCTGACCTCGACTAAAAATTATTTTTATATTTAGGTATGAATGTGCGACAGTTTGTGAGAAAATCTGATACAGTGACAAAAATAGACTATGACACTTCATTCAAAATAGGTATGACAAAAACGCGTTTTTTTATTAAATAATTTTCATAAAACGTTGTACTCTAGATTATTCACCACATGTTTTATTTATATAGAAAAATCTTTATAAAACGTTCACGTCACTATATATACACAGTATTTAATTCTGTACGTCAAATTTTCCCACTACGAAGTTAAATTTTCCCGTAGCATATTTAGCCTTTACTAGCCTATTTAGAGGGTAGTAAAGGGTTTTTCGTGTGCCGTGAATTGCCAATATTTGTTGTTGTGAAATGAGATTTGACGAATTTTTGTGTCGTGAAATATGATTTACATGCCTATTCCTGAGCCGTGATTGACAGCTGGACGAGTAGGGATAAGTGCTAAAGAACAAAGTACAATGCATTGGTTACAACAATTTTACTGGGTGCATTTATTTTCTTCATTTTTTTCTACATATATTGGCTGTTTTTACAAAAATTCGTCCGAATTTGAGCTTTCAATGGTGCTTTTTACTTTCTACAACGTAAAAATAGGCTGACGGGTTAAGAAAAGCATTAAATTTACACAGTTAAAAACGAGTTCATTAAATTTCGTGAAATTACTATTTTTTACCTGTGAAATGTGAAATGGCTGTTTTTCCCACTGATTTCATAGTAGACTGGATATAGGTTCTATGGATATCAAAAGTGAAGCTTAATTTTACTTCCGGGGACCACAGAGCCCGTGTGATACAAATTTGTAAAGGGAAAAGTAATACTTAATGGGAAAAGAGCAAGAACGTATAATTTTTTTAATATTTTAAGCACGCTGCAATTATTTATCAACATTGTTGCAGTAAACAAAGTTGTTTGTGACAAGTTTACATCACAAGTGGTCCCCGGAAGTAAATTTCGTATTGTATAATTAAGCTTCACTTTTGATATCCACAGAAGCTATATCCAGTCTATCATGAGATCAGTGGTTTTTCCTCTCATGAAACGTGATCTGACCCCCCCCCCCCCTTTAGCACCCTCTGCATGGACGTCGCGTGAGATTGACCGACTATCGCGTGAGAAAAGATTGGAAAAAACGCTACGGCAAGTTTCTGACAGCTGTAAAAGGAATACATACAAGATTGATTTATTTAAGGTAAAAAACCACCGATTTCTGGGCCACCTATGCTTCAACTCAACTATCCATAAGCAGTTTCTTTAACTATCCATGCCATGAGTTTACTTCTTTGAAGCAGAAGTTAATTGGCTACAAGGCCACTGTCAACATGAATTTTTGGAAGGGTGGGATCTCTGTTCTCTTTGTAACACTTACTGGTATAGGCGTTTCGCCTTATAACCATTCGATGGTAAAAGAAAAGTTGGCGCCTCTTTGGCATAGCACACATAATTTTCTTGAATTTCGATGCCCAGACAAATGTTTGTTCTGCTACTGGTGTGTTTAACCCAGGGATCCTCTCCTTTAATAGGTCCGATGAGTATTTGGTTTTGCATTCTGGTCGCTTATGGTTTTGCATGTGAAGGCGGTCGATAACTTTATTGGCTTCAACCAAATATTTTTAAAAGGTGGTGGCAATGGTAGCGGTTTTTGTACTGCTTTTAGACGATCGAGATTGCACATGTTATCGTATGCTAGGAAGAAATCGTCCCACTCTTCCTCCGGCACTCTCTGTAACCTCTGCATTAAAAATTGCAGTGTCAGCAGCAAAACTTGACCTGGACCTTCAGACCTAGATTGAATACAGTATGTATTATGTATTACATATTAATTTCGTGCATAATCAACCTAGTTGCTGTAATACGGCATGTTGTATATTGCAGGACACTTACACGTAAATGGGATTCCACTTGTCTATGTAGCCACCTCCGCGGACATGATGGAAAAGCCCTCTGGACCATTTACGCAGCACCTTCTGTGTTTCGCCAGTGTCTTTATTGCATGATTCATCATTGTCTTCTGATTGTGCGTCTTCACATTCCTTTAACAGGTCAGGACATGCATTTAATAAATCAGACGTCCCAACAAAAAAAAATTAAAAAATAAACGGCGATGCTTTGAAGATGAGTGCTAACCAGGGCAAAAATGTGATATGAAAAAACGTATTGCAAAAAAAAAGATCTTAATAAAGTTGTGGCAGGTCATAGAAAAAGGTGAATTCTAAAATGAATAAACCAGACGAAGTGGTTTGAACATTCATTCAAAGTGCACTTTGCGAGCAATTCAAATAATATACCTTGAGATTCTGCAACATTTGAAGGTATTTGATCTCCGCCAGGTAGATTTGACGCTGCGTTGTTTATTTGCCTGGCATCACTTAAATTGATGGTTAATGGATCGAACACTGAAAGTAACAATGACGTGCATGAATAACAAAATATAGTTTATTCAATATAAAATACATAGCGTTGACTATACCTGTCACGTTTGAGGTTTTGTTTCTGTAACCCTAACCAAAATCCTAATCTTAATCCCAATCATATGGTATGAACCCGACATGAAATAAAGTTATGTATGTATGTTACTAAACCTTCCAATTTTTTAACAAAAATATTTTAATCAATATTTCATTATTTAAGTAACATAGAAAAGCTATGATGAATTATTGATCTCGTTTAGCATATTCTGCGGATTACTGGCTGACTTTGTCTACTTGCCACCACAGTGGAAATATTAAGTGCATCAGATAAGATGGAGGAGACAGTGGAAAACCGTGGGCATATCTCTTATAGGTAAAGATGCTGATGAAAAGACACCATTACTGCCAGATACAACCAGCAAGGAGAAAAAAAAAACGAGGGTAAGAGTGGTAAAAAGGAAGATATTTATAAACCTGATGTTGTAATTTTAACGTAAAATATAATTTCATTTTTTTGTCAAATAATTGTTTTCTTACAATAAATTATCCATTTCAATATTCTTTCTCAATGATTCGCAATATCAAGAAGATTTTGAGTACAAATGTTGGAAAACGGACCTAAGATATCTTCATAAGTTGAGACCGGCTTGCCCTTGTACAATGTAATTTCTTCAGACAGTTTGATTAACAAGCACCTTAACTACAGTGCTACGATCGATAGCATTTTTTAATTTTACAGTGGACATACCATCCACGCGTTTTTCCACTTTGCAGTAATCATGCACAAATTCCCTCAGATTTGTGGGAATGCCAAGTTCGGATGCTAGCAGTGCGTGAGTGGAACAGAACGCTGACTGTTGGCTCTCCGGCTCATTTGTGCACACATTCGGGTAGTTGACCAAAGAAAGACCACTGATTTTTGCTTTTACTGGGTACATACAGTGAGGGTGGCGAAGCTTCCATATTCCGTCCATCGCTACGAAGTTCTTGCAACCTGTAGCAGTAATGAAAGGTGAGTTTTCGTATCTAGAATTAACTCTCTGAACTTTCTTTGATCCATCACAGCAGGAATTTCCCCTGGATAAATTCCATGTTTGGAAGAGTTGTGAATAATCTAGAAGAAAACAGACTGAATTTCCTAAACTGATCACATAAACACGTGCCGCGGAAGATTGGTAAATGAGGGCGCTCATATTCATCTATTTGGGTTCACAAACCGTAAAAACAATCAATTTCAAAAGAAATTAACGAGGGGAAATCCGAATATATGAATGTTGGCTGCCCCCGCTTACCAATCTTCCGCGGCCCTTCCACGGCCCATGATAAATTTTGATTTGAAGCCTGCGTAGTAAACGGCAATAATATTTTGAATTTATCTCACATAAAAAGTACAATCTCACCTTTTTCTCTGCAGCGGCTCGAGCAGTCGTCGTCTGAGTGTTCATACACTTCATGTCGACGGACTAGATCAATGTGATCCATAAATGTGTCTTTCATTTCATCAACGGTCCCTTTAAAGTGCCATGTCATCTTCCTTTCCCTTATTTCCTGCTCTATTTCGTGCCAGTAGAATGCATCTGATACTATTCTGCGGTCCAATCTGCTAACTAATTGGAAAAATGTCTTCGTTTGTAAACTTACAGTTAAAGGACATTGGCAACGAAAATTTTTATTTCTTATATCGATTAAACTTACCTACGGAATACTTAATTTTTAGTTTTTGTGCGTTTCTCGCGTTTAGGTCTTGCAAATAATTGTGAAAATGTTAAACAGTCGTCCGCCATTTTGAAAAAATGCGCGTATGCTAATTTATGTTTGCATACATTTGTGACGACATAAGATGGGTTCGGGAAATCAGACAATATTGATTATTATTGACTTCACAACTTGTGTCATGAATATTTTGTTGAAATGGAAAACAATGGGGAAATCGAATTGGATAATTGTACAACAGCTCTACCTCATTGTCTTGCGGCCATAATTTTAAAATTATTTGCTGAATAAACGCGCGTATTTCATCTGTTAAAACTCTTTCCTGTCATTAGACTCTTCAAAGAACGACGACTTTGCCCTGGCATAGCTCGGGCTTCACGCAACGCAAAAGAAAACAAATACCACCATTCGAATCAGCGTTTAAAGCTGTATGAAAACGTCTTTATGGCTTTTTTATACAGTGCAATACAGCCGATGTACGGCCGTTTAGACTATATGAAATGTGATATCTTGTAAAATGTTTGTAGACTTCATTGGCAATAAACATACATTGTAAACAGTTAAATTTCATTGGAAAATATCTCCGCTTTTTCCACAGTTTGGTTCTTGGCAATCGCACCAGCAGAATCGCTTTGAAAAGCTTTTTTAGAGAGCTATATTTCACAACTACACGCGCTCAATTCGCTGAGAATAGCGTGAGAATAGTGTCAATAGCGTGTTCGTAACTTCGTACGGAAATTTCCGACAATATAAAAGTGCTTGTAAATAAGCTTCCATTTCATGTATTCAATCGAAATTTTCAGTACAAAAGCGCTTGAATATAAGCTTGATTTCTTCACTAAATACTATTGCATGGTAAGTTTTAATGAGCGTAAGTTTTAATCAAATTTTAAATATATTCGCAAGCATAGCGTTTGACGTGACAATAATATCAACCATCCCACTCGAAAACTTGCTCCCAGACACTATGATACCTCTCGCTGTCGCATAGGAAAATCGGACATGTATTACAAATGTTGTATTGCGGGAATACTTATATACGTATTCTGTACATATTCAATCATGAAAAATTAGTTTAATATATACAATGTAGGCGACAAATACTGCATGTAATTTGTACCGCGCGGTTTGCACAAGAGCAAAACTCTGAGTTATGTAACAATTGAATATCTTGTTCTCGAGTCATCAAGTGTTGAGAAGTGGTGAAGATAACACAATCTCCTATAACCAAGTTTTACACTCGTATTTATAGTCTATGCGCTCACTATACTTCTTCCTCTAGAGACGACTAAGGTGTGTCGTACTTTTTCCTGTTTTTGCTTTTTGTGGTTCTTCAACGCGCTGTATCTACAACATGCCTACGCGCCCTTTATGCTAATATTTCCTATTGCGTTAGTTGTGGTCGCGCGCCTACGTTTGGCCTGTTTCAACGCCCTGACTGTTTTTACAAGTTCTGCGACAATATAAGGCCGTGAACAACTTTTGCTCTTCATTATTGCAAACAGCGACCAGATGAAAACATGTCGTACTGTCCAGTCTACGGTTGTAATAGCGATGCAAAAAAAAATCCTAATAGGATACATTTCTTTGTATTCCCAAAAGGAAATTCGGTTGCCCAACAAACTAGAAGAAAAGCGTGGATTGAATTCTGTAAACGTAAAGCGTTTATTCCTTTATCAAATAGCCGAATTTGCTCGCTTCATTTTTCTGAAGATGCGTACGAACCTGGACATTCGCCACAGTTTCTGGAACGTATTGGGTGCGAAGAAACTTTTAGAGTACGGTTGAAGAGTGATGCTTTGCCAACGTTGAATAAACCTCTGGCGGATGCATCCGCAAGTAAGGCGAGGATCTTTACAGAAAAAAGACAACGAGAAAAGGTAATTCAATTGATTGATACATGTTGCCACATTCTAGATGTTAGATAGTAACTAGTATGTATTTACTTTTAATTACAGGGAATAGCTGAACTTTTAAATCCCGAAAAATTAGAAGCGGAACAAAGCAGTTGCCCAGAAGAAATCGCAGTGCCAGAGACACAATATGAGACAACACTGAGCGAAGAGCCCAGCACATCACAGATATTCGACCCTGAAACGTTTCTATTCAACCCTCGACCCTACGCTCGAGAAAAATCAACACAGACGTCAAAGAAACTAGGGAAACGATCAGTTAAAACACAGACAGCTTTGACTACAACGTCCACGTTTTTTCATGTGAAATCCGTTCTGCCCCCTGCGCAACCGTTTGATGCAACTGAAACTGCATACGATGTAGCTGCAGATCAAGAAACCGAAGAAACTGAAGTTGACACGAAAAGCAGCACAAGCGAAGAATCAGCGACAGGGCACTCTGAGTTTGTTCAAGTTGAGGCATTATCAACTGAAAGCGAAGCCGAAGAAAGCTGTGACGACTTGGACCCAGATTGGGATCCGGAAAGGCGTACAATTCTTCAAATGAAGAAATCCCCGCAAGACCAGATCAAGTTTATCGTTTTCGAAGAAGCAATACTAGAAATATTTAGCAAGTGTGGCCGCTGTGGATCTGAGTGCATTGTGACAATGGAGAATCAAATCGGCTCGTTGTGTACAATTTGTAGCAGATGTACGACGGGCGAACATTATTTTGAGTGGACAACTGGTCCATCGTTGTTCAAAATGCCTGCATTTCACTTACTGTTTGCATCTAGTATTCTTGCTACAGGTATGGAATCATCAAAAGTTATTCGACTATTTAATGCATTGGGTATTCCCAACGTGAAACAGAGAGAGCTGTCGGATATCCTCAAGAATTATGCAATTCCCGCAGTGTACAAAGTTTGGCAAGAGGTGCAATCTGCAAGTCTGCAAGAGATAGAGGATGAACCCATTGTGATTGCGTCTGATATGCGTGTTGACAGTCCTGGTCACACCGGTCTATTCGGATCAGGAAGCACATTAGATATGAAAAGAAATATAATATTGGACACACAAGTAATTAAGGTAAACACGATCTTCTTACTGTTTATTTCGTAGTTTATTCGTTGCGCTATTTCACGTCTGGTGTATAGTGGGGTTACTAAACCCCACAGTTTATTGCAACTTCCCCCGAACGCCTATTCCCATGTCTTGTTGTTTTAGAATAAGCTGATGCATAAACAGTTTTATTTAGTGTATATTTTTAAATATTTTTTTAGTCAACGGAGGTAAAAAACTCAAACGCTATGGAGCTAGAATCCCTCAAAAGGCAGCTGAAGTACTTGGATGACAACAACATTGAGGTGACCAAGCTGGTGACAGATCGTCATACTCAAGTCTCAGCATACATGGCACATCAGAAACCAGAAATCGAACATTCCTATGATGTCTGGCACGTGGCAAAAGGTATAACAATACAATTATCTTGGTTCAATCTAACAATACCAAGAACATTATGCAAATGACCTACAGTAGGTAACCCACAAGTTGCATTTTTAGTTTGTATGCTTTGTTTATTCAAAATAATTCTAACATCAGCCTACAGTAAGTTTGTTGTGACATTTTAAGGTGAAAAGAAAAAATTGATAAAGGTAGCCAAGAAAAAGAAATTTAAGTCAATCAGGCCCTGGATTGGGGTAGGTCAGAAACAATAATTTTTGCGAGACATGAACATAATTATGAAAAAACGAAACAATAGCATACTAGGCAAACATAAAATGTAAACATAATACTGATGTGAGTTTTTGGATAATGGTACAGTGTTACACATCTTATTGTATTTTTGTGTTTATTTTCATGATAGTCAATTGTCAATCATGTTTATTGGGTTGGTGCTTCATGCGAATCGGAGGATGAAAGGGAAGAAAAATGGCGCAGCATTCTAAACCATATTTTAAACATTCACGAGCATGCTGGTCATAAGATTTTCAAAGAATGTCTTCATGGCCCACTTGAAAGGGAATGGCTTAAGCAAGGTTGGGAAAAATTTTATTACTTGTTATTATAATTATATATTCTTACAGTGCAGGTCAATTATTAAGGCAGCCCATTTTGTCCTGCTATAAAAATTACCATAGCTAGACAAAATACTGTAGTTGGGCTAGTTTTGTCACTGGTATAGGCACATAACATTGACAGTGCATTAAACTTTAATGTTTTTTGCAGGTTCAGCTTCTTATAAAATGTTGGAAGAAATGCTGACCAAACCTCGACTCATTACTGCCATTAGAAAGTTGTCACAATACCACCAGACATCTGGACTGGAGGCCAAACATGCTTTGGACAACTTATTCGCTTCAAAAAACACCTGTCATTCTTATCATTCATTGAGTGCAAGGTAGGTTACATTGCCTAAAAATGTTATTGGCCAATGGTCTTTGGCACACCATGTCACCTTTTTTTATTTTAACAGGTTATACTGTTCAAACTTACACTTCAATGAAAACAGCAATAGGAAGCGAGCAACAACTGCAAAAGGCAACCTTAGATGGGCAATTGCTTATCCTAAGGCATTTAAAGGCGAAAAGGCTGTTGCAAAACCATTAAAAGAAAAGCCCACTTATGGTAGGAATTTAATGTCACCTCCATGATAGGACTTCACAACTACAGCATATATATTTTTGGAGCAGTTATAGAATATGTACCTGGCTAGTTCAAAAGCCTAACATTAACTCTGACCCAAACCCTAACACTTATGCTAACCTTAATCCTATGTGGCCAGGTATTCTATAATTGTACCATATTTTTAGTCTTTTATTTGGTGGCAGTAGGGAATTAATATTATTTCAAACTTAATTTTTAAATATGTTATAACACAATTTAATGCAACTTTAATATATAGATTTTAAAGGATATATACAATTGATATTGAATCAAGCTCTCCAGCTAAGAACAAAGTATCCCACTCTTAGGAAGGCCAAGGCACATGCAAATGAAGTGCTACCTGCTGAACCAGAATCTCTCGTCGACCAGTACTTGGCAGGAAAAGAACGACATTCTAAGGAACTAGTGGTGGCCAGCAGGAGGTCTCGTTTCAGTAAGCCAGCACTACCTACAAGTCAAACACAAAGATCAGTGACCAAGGCATGTTTTTGCAAGGGTAAATGTGTTACAAATAAGTGTAATTGTAGGGTAATGGAGGTGTTGTGTGACAGCGATTGCAGGTGTAAGTTGGAAAAATGTAAAAATCGTGAATAAAACTAGATTGGTGTAGATTGAAAGGTTATTAGAAGGTTATAATATATTAAGGGAATTTGGGTCCCACAAGTAAGGTTTGGCAAATTTTTTTCATTTAGGTTAGGGTTAAAGTGCAAAATTCCATAATCATTGTTTGAATGTACACATGAAACTTTTCCTCTGATCAGGGGTGAAAAAATATTTCTCTTTCTGGGACCATTGATCTGCAATCAATACATCTTTGCCCCCTCAATCAGCCTAAATGCCTAAATTTGATCTCATATTTGATATTTTGTGCAAGGGTTTTTGCTTTTACACTAGCAGAGACTTTCTGCCCAAAACTTTCTGCTTCAACTGATGCAGTACAAGATGAAATATTGTCAGGAACCCATGTACAAATTCATCTGAAATGTTTTACAAATGCAAAATATTTTCTGGGAACCCCATAATGTTCTGGGACCAATAGTCTGATACATTTTATTATTTATCGTAAGGGCAATATTTAATTACAATGACAAATGGAATAAAGTTACATAAACGTAAGAAATTACCGTTTCGATCTCTTGGCATATTTAAAATGTGTATAAAGGCCATCAGTGGACGCGAAGCGCTCCCTAATTTTGGAGTAAACACAAGCAGGAAACGGTCTTCGATTCTTTTTCCCCAAAATCTGGAAAACCCAGCGAGAACATCGACGATATGCGACGAGTCGGTATAGTTTGTGCATTCTTTCCAAATCTTCATCATCGAGAGGGTAGTTTTCCTCAAGATACTGACAAACATCTATTTTCAAAACGCTCTCTGATAGCATATTGTCTTTAAAGTCTGAATGTCCGGTCAGACATTTTTCGCCTTGTAACTCTGCCTGATCAAGAAGTACTTCGTACTCGTCGTACTCCAGCGCCTTCTCGTGGCAACAAAAACATTCAACAGCCTTAGTGGATAGTGAGCAATGACCGCATTTACACCAACTAAGATCTAAAAGGCGCCAGGCATTTGCTCTTTCAAACTCGTGGTCGACATCCTCGTCAGATGAGATTGTAAGATCACTCTGATCAGTATCACTGTCGTCGCTAGCATCGCTTGTTTTTGTCGACGGCTCTGGCTCAAATTGATAGGGTAATATCTCTCCTACTTGGTTCTCATGAATTTTATCCATTACTCTCGTCAAGAACTAGAAATCCTTCAGTAAAACGCTTAAAACCACAATAACACTATACTAAAATATATTGTTGTCATTCGGAAACCCATCCTATGACGTCACATGCGCCAATTTAGCTCAAAGATAATTTTTTCAAAAATTGATCCAAAATGGCGCCCAATTTAAAAATTAAAACGCACATAACTCATGAATAGAGGATTTTGATGGCGAATTGTTATCATATCCATTATAAGTTATCGTAACACTTTTAAAATAGCCAATAAAAATTTTCGTTGCCAATGTCCTTTAAAAATCATGAACTAGTAGATGTGTTATAAAATATGTTTGTAATATTGTTGTTCCTTTGTAGGTTATCGAATTGTAGCCTCCTTAAAATATTCCAGATGAAGCAGTTTTGCTCTGCTTTAATGATACACACAAATCAATATAAACTTGTGAGTGTCATGGGATTCTTTTTATAATGCATCATAATTAATATGAAACAATGTTTGCATGGCAAGGCTAGCTGCTTCAACACAAATCAACTTGGTTAACCGTAAATGTATAGAATAGACCTTTCTACATGACGTCAAATGCGTAATATTAACATTACGTGTATTGATTGGCTCGACGTCTTTCCTCAGCCAATTAAATTTCGTGTAACATGTAGAATCCGCATTCGACGTTTTCATCAGAAAAGTCTATTGTAGAATGCTCAGGCGTTATATGTTTTGATAATTTTTTTCCTTATCATTTAGCAATACGGCTGCTTTCGAATGTGATAGTTCATTTTTTACATAAAATGAAGTACAACCACTTTTTTGCCCTAAAGTAGTTTTGGCACAAAAATTAGCATATGACGTTTTGCACGTTCTATTTAGTAAATTTTCAGGGCAACTATAAAATCATGTTAAGATATCCCTGCCCAGCAGTTTGTGAGAAAACAGCTATATGGCTCACATGGTTATATGACTGATGACTCCTCCATCTATGACAAAAATAGCTATATGACTCATCCATCAAAATATGTTTGACAAAGACGCGTTTTTATTTTAATGATTTTTATAGTCTCCATTACTCATGACATGTTTTTGTTTACCCTTGCAAATCGGCATCGGTACAAATCGTTGAAGAAAGGTTCACATTTATGTAGGTTAAATTTTCCCAACTAGTCCATATGCTATACTTGTATCATAATATAATTGCCGGGGTTCTTCTTATCTCGAAAAAAGCGGGTTTAAAATACTAAGATTACGTTACTTCGACTAGCATAAGCGTTCAGATAATTATTTGACAAAGTTCAGTTGCATTAGTTCGCAAACAGAGTAAAACCTTACCAGGTGTCCCACTTAGAAAGGTTTCTTCGAATGATGAACAGCTATCAGCTTTCGTACAGCACGAAGACTGCTTCATTGTAGCTTTCCGCAAAGCCAACAAAAGAAACCCACGCATGATTTCTAGAAATAGTCAGGGATGATTATAAGAAGATTTTTTCAAAACAAAAATCTTCTTAATTCTTATAATCATAAGAAGATTTAAGACAATATAAGAAGATTTTTGACTTTAAAACAAGAATGTGATGACGTCATCAATTTACATCGAACCTTTATTCTATTACCCTAACCTAACAACGGAAATTGTGACATTGACAACTAGAAATCCCTTTTGAAAACTTATTGTATAAAAAACTTAAACACTAATAAATTGACTGTTTATTTGTTGTCTTAAAACCTAAAATGTACAAGTAACAGGGGTCGTCTGAAATCTTGAAGAACTATTTTTTAGTCATTGCTCACTTCTATTTTAAATGTTCAAATGTTCGTTTGTATGTTCGGAATGTTCGTTGCAAAGTTCCAATGTTTGTTTTGAAGTTCGTTCCGAGTATTTACGATGATTGAACAGTGAGCAATTTGATTAGCTGACTTATTATGGCAGCCAATCAGAACTTGCAAAGCTGGCTCATCGTAAATTGTTGGAACGAACTTCAAAACAAACATTGGAACTTTGCAACGAACATTCCGAACTTACAAACGAACAACTACTGTGAAACTGTCCCCACGTTGGTCCCCACATTCGCCCCCACATTTCTCCCCAATTCGCCCCAATTCATTATGAGATTAAATAAACAGATTAATTAAGACCATCTATAGTATGCTTACTATTTCCAATCATTCGAACAGCCTTTACCTTTATATGAAGTTTCTACATTCCAAATACTTTCAATTTTAGTCTGTGAAGCAATAACAATTACAGCTCTTGCGACTTATAGTTTAAAGGTTAAAACAAAAAAATTACCATTTTTGGGCCTGGGGAACAAATTTTCTCCATGTTTCTCCATGCAATTTAAATGTCAGTCATTGTAATATGATATTTACTACACAATCAATGAGCCATCTTTCTATGAGTGCAACCAACTTAATTTTCTAGTTACTTATTCTACAGCATTTTTTTTATTTTAACATATATGATACAGATTTTTATGCTCATTCCAGTGATATATCACAAGTTCTGGGGAATAACTTTTGTCTATCTGTTTTTGCAACTTAAATGTCAGTCATCGTAATATGATATTTACAATCAATGAGCCAAATGCGTACGAGCGCTACCAACTTAATTTTCTAGTCACCTATTCTATAAATTTAACATATAAATTTTAACATATATGATAGGTGAAAATAAAAAATTTCTATAGAATAGGGGGGGGGGGAGGTGAATAGGATTTCGGATCATCGGATTTTCTGAAAAAATTCGGAATCGGATACGGCTGAATTTTTTTACGGATTAGCGGATCCAGAGAATGCGTCGGATTGCGTATTTATCCAATAATTTTGTTCGGATTGAGGATTTTTTTGCTGCTTGCTTCGGACTCTGGATAGTTTCATTTTGCTTTTGGGCTGTGAGGCCTATGAAAGCAATAAAAAATTCGACGCCGTCTTCGCTGTCTTCATCGTGTTTCGCTATATGCCCTATATGGCCCTTCTACAATTCTGCTGCTTGTTTCTAAATCTGACTAACCAGCTTATCAATTGTGAATTTAGAAATGAACGGATTCGGATTTTTGCAAAAAATGTTTACGGATCAGCGGATTTTTCATAAATTTTCAGCGGATTTGCGGATTTTAGTACCCCTACACAGCAAAAAATAATTTCCTTATTTTAAGAAAAAAAAAAGCTTATTTTAAGAAAAAATTCTTGAAGTAAGTTCAAATTTTCTTGGGAGAATAATAAGAAAGTTTTCTTATAAGTTTTCTTAAGAAATGTTTTTTCTTAAGAAAAATGTCTTAAAATGAGAAAGCAAAATATGAAAATATAACTTAATTTAAGAATTTTTTCTTAAAACCAGCGAATATACTTTTCTTATTTCAAGAAAAAAATTCAGTATTCATAAAAATGTTCTCAAAATAAGTCGAATTATATTTATTAAACAAAATTGCATGGACTTATTTTAAGAAATTTTTCTTGAATCAAGACTAATGCCTTGATATAAGAAAATTGTCTTGACTCATTTTAAGAAAATTTTCTTGAATTAAAAACTATTTTCTTGGAATGAGAATATCTAATAAACTTACTTTAAGAAATTTTTCTTGAATCAAGACTAATGCCTTGATATAAGAAAATTGTCATGACTCATTTTAAGAAAATTTTCTTGAATTAAAAACTATTTTCTTGAAATGAGAATATCTAATAAACTTACTTTAAGAAATTTTTCTTGAATCAGGACTAATGTCTTGACGTAAAGAAAATTGTCTTGACTCATTTTAAGAAATTTTTCATGAATTAACAACTATTTTCTTAAAATGAGAATATCTAATAAACTTATTTTAAGAAATTTTTCTTGAATCAGGACTAATGTCTTGACATAAAAAAATTTTTTTGACTCATTTTAAGAAGATTTTCTTGAATTAACAACTAATTTCTTGAAATGAGGAAATCTAATGGACTTATTTTAAGAAAATTCTCTTGAAACAAGAATTGTTGTCTTGAAATAATAAAATGTAATAAACTAACTTTAAGAAATCTACATCTTGAAACAAGAATAACTAACGATTATTTTACGAAAATTGTCTTAATTCAAGAATTCTTAAGGCCCGGTCAAACCAGGATGAGAGTTGAGAAGCGAGAGTTCGCACGAGAGTTTCGTCAACTCTCAGAAGCTTCGTTCAAACGAGGATGAGAGTTGATGAGAGTTAGCCGGTGGAGTCGGCCAGCAAACAAATATTATTGATGAACTGAGGATTAAAGACACCCAAAGCTGCAAAGAATGGACTACGAGCAATTTAAAGAGATTCTTGCAGCAAACCACTAGCACTTTTGCAACTCTCATGAGCGGTCAAACGCGCACAAACTCTTATCAACTCTCATCAAAATTTGAACTAGTTCAAAGTTGATGAGAGTCGATGAGAGTGGATGAGAGTTGGCACTCAAACGCTAGCGAGAGTTGCAACTCTCATTGACTCTCATCAACTCTCATCCTCGTTTGACCGGGCCTTTGGCGTTTATAACAGAGTGTAATACAATAACAGCATAATCAACGAAGGGACACTCTCCCCTGGTACTGTATATACTCCACAACAAAATAATCATCAATGCTGATGATGGAAGCCTACTGTATTCATGTAGACAAATGAATTTTAAAACGCAACTTTTCAAAATAATTAAAAATAAATACTGAGTCCGATATCTTTTTGGAACAGCATGTTTTTGCTAAAGCAGTGACCATAAAAGGTACCCTCAGAATAGGAATTTATAGTTTACAGCTGCAGTACTTTGTGGAGTATGTCCAAAAGCCTTCTGGTCAAAAGCCAACATGCAAGACAACAACATACAAAAATATGAATTGACTATAGTAAAAGTTCCGTGTAGTAAACTGAATAATCATTCAATAAATTGGTACCCGTTTATTCACCATCATTTTTGAACTCCTGGTAAGACGACAGGGCTGACTGAAATGATTGGGAAATATCCTCCGGAACATTTTGGTCACCAAAGATAAAATATTGCAGAATGCTTAATCCTATCTCCAGGTTACGGGGGTAATCCAAGTCGAGCAAATAGAAGGTTGCCAAAAGTGCTAGGAGAGCTTCATCCATCTTTGATCCATCTATTTTGGACACTATAACTTTTCCAGTTATTAGATAGCATGTATCTGTATACAAAACTAGTGCAGGAACATTACCAACGCGCTTGGCACACAAGTTCTCAGGGTCTTCATGAGCCTTTAAAGAAAAACATTTATTTTCAAATTTCAGGGAAAAGTTGGTTCAAATTCCTGCAAATGTTGATACAGATACAAAATTTAGATGTAAGACCTGTGAAGTACCTGTAATCACAATTTGACAGCCCACACATAATCATGAAAACATTTGTGCTGAAAATTAAAAATACTGTACCTTAAGCTGATAGACCAAATCTACTTGCTTCTTGTTTTGCTTCTTCAAACCAAAAATCAAATGTAGATTTTGCAATAAGTACACAATTTTTGAACCTACTGCAAAAGATGAAATAAGATTAGCTTGTCTGCACATACAGTAAATATAAGTATATTTTCTATCTAAATTCTTTAATTGTGAATGCAATGTTGGGCCAAAAAGTTAACTTGCCTAGCTTAGGGCTTTTTGGAGCATTTAAACCCTTGGAATGAATCCCATAATATACAATAGATTGTATCTCTTCGGTCAACTTGGTGAGGCACTTCTTCCTAAAGCCATCCCGATCACCACAGAATTCTACTAAGAGAACCCTTCTTGCTTCTTCAATTATCTGGTATGGAAAAAAGTGATTTTACAAAAATGCTGATCTGCAATTTGTTCATTAATTTAAAACAGGACTACTGTAGTTCAAAATTGCTAACGGTTCAATTGAAGTTTACTATAACACAAGGTGCAATTAAGAAATAATAAAATAATTATACATTACCTCTTCATGATTTTTGAAGCATGGATAAGTTTTCATTAAACGCTCTACTCTTTCTGATGGTGACACCTCCTTCAGCCAATCCCGCCTGACTACAAACTCTTTGTTCAAGTATGTATTCACCACAGTTGCATTGGGTTTTTTTTTTATCCATCTCTTTTAACAATCCTTCATAATGTCTGGCCATTACTTTCTTGCCATCAACAGGATCATCTGTTGAGTTTAAATAATTTTTAAGAGTACAATTGAAGTTCAAATAATACTCTCACATTGTCAAGAGTGAATCATTATTATGGTTATTCTGAGGATTAAAATGTTGGATGCTTGGACCCAAAGCTAGGGGTGCAGAAGATATCATATCCAGCTGAATAATTAAATAATGTGGCTATCTGGTATGTAGTCCAATATTTTTAACATTTTGCATTTTGAGCATCATTGCCTTCATTAGGCCACAGTATAGATAACAAACAGGAAGTCATTACAGCCATGACCTGACCTATAGTTTATGCAAATTTAGGCAATTTGCTGCATGGAATAATGGCAGATCAGCTAAATCAGAGACTTTACTGGTCATTGTCTTAGTTGACATGAGTTTACTGTCCAAAACAATGGTGGATCAGCCATTATTCAGCATGCTCATTGTTCCTCTTAATAAACATGCAGTTTACTGGCCAGAGTCATGAATATAATGAAATAATAATATAATGAAATGCAGTAACTGTCTGGATAATAAAATGTACAGTATTATCTCGTCCACCCCTACCTAATTGTTTGAATTACTGATAAAAAATACTGGCTGAAATAGGATCACCATGGTAGGAAACATACATTACTTGAATTATTATGGAAAACAATCTTGCCCACCCTTAACAGTAACTTCCATGCAGTTAATTGCTGTTACAATAGACCTTTTTTACAAATATGACACAAGCAAGAAGTTGACTTCAATAAGGGACGTGCATTTTTTTGTGCTTCCTAGTTTGTTTGTTCTGAAATTCTTGGCAATCTTGCTATTTTTCCAGTAAAAACTTGAAGATATTCTGGGACCAGAGACAAATATTACAAAATGGTTACGAAATTTCAGCTCAAATATTGGTGAAATTTGCATCTGACATCACATTCTTGCTCACGCCATATTTATAAGAAAGATCTACTGTAAAGAGATATCAAGAAAATCATGTAAACTAACTTATACCTGACTCGTTCACAAAGGTACTGCTGGGAGAATCTTCTTCCACGCTTTTCCAGCAGCTGGGAAATTTGCCACCGCTGTGCAAAAATATTGTTGGCGGCTGAACACAAAATGCAATTAGCATATTATTTGCGAAATACAGATTGGTTTCAGAGGTGCTCGGAATTTAGTTTCTTTGACGAGCCAGTTATAATTTTGTTCACAATTTTTCACTGATTTCAGTAAAGGACTGATATAGCTGTCAGTTAATCATATTTTGAAGTGATGACATCGTCTGTTGAAGCAAATTTCCAAACTTTGACATGTGAGTGGGTTGCCAAGAATTAAGCGCGATGTTGAATTTATGTTTGACTTAATACTGAAAAATTTAGCTTTTGCTCCAAAAAGATATTTGTTTCCTGTTACTTCCAATATGTTAATGTTTCTTTCGAAACCAATTTTTTTGTTTTATAAATTCCGCTCATGGTCAATAGTTTGTTGTGAAACTCGCTACCGGAAAAGTACTTTAAATTACGGTTGCTGTTGAAATGGTCGTGAACGTGATAAAACATCCACAATCACGTGGGTCGTCAGTGCTCTGATGTCTTTAATGCTGTATAAATGTTTTCGTACAAATGGTAAAAATATTTTTCAATTGACTAATGCGTTTGGTCGATCGATTTCAGTGACATATTTGTATAGTTGTTCGAGCACGAGTGTTGACTAGTTTGAGTCGAATTTTAAAAAATCAGCCTTTTGCTCCAACATGATTTTAGCTGGAACTTGGCCTTCATGTTTATATCTACTCACCTGATTTGTTAGCGTGCTCTTAAAAATTACGCTAATAGGTTGTTTAGTCCACTGAAAACGCTTGTGATCCATGTTTGTTATACGATTTTTAAATATCACGCGTAAATCACGCAATTTCCACGCGTTCACGCAGGCTTATCTGGCGCATGCTCAGACAAATTTCCCAGCTGCTCGCTTTTCCTAGATTTGTTGTCATCCGAAACATATCTCCTTTTACTTGGAGTAGATCCCTGAGGCTTTACCACCGGTTTAATATTACTGAGCCGTCTCTTTAAGGCTTTCAACACAACACCCTACACAAGAAACCATAATCAAATAGGAACCAGGACTTTATTACCAAAAGAAAATTTAAATCTTTAAAAAAATTAGTATGCATTAAAAGATAATAAACCAAATATTCTTATGAAATGTAACATTGTTTTGGAAAATGAGAAGCAGCGTTCTATGCATAAATAAAGACAGCTACTTGATGTAGATAATCCTAATTCAGTTAAAAATTTATCCAATGAAATATAAATTTTACTTTTGTGACTACAGACCACAGCTAGCAGGTTTTCCTGCCAAATTAGCTTTCAATTAGTTTCATCCTGGCAAATAGTCTGGCTTGGTAAGCAGTGCCCATGTAAACTCGCTCTAAGAAGACACTTGGCAATGTAAACTACGATCACAGCAATAGTACACTTACATGGTCTGTTTCAGCATCTTGAAGACAGGGATAAGCCACAATTAAGGACTTTGCCATTTCCTCAAGCTCAGTGGATTTTGGGAACCTACTAGATGGCAGGGAGGATGAGGTTGATACCATATTATTTATGGTACCTCGAATCAATCTTTCCCGCATAGACTTATTTAATTCTCCGTTGCTTGCAGCATCTTGTATTGCTGGATCCGAATACAAAACATATTGTGGTGCCCTTGTAGGCTGTGGTTTATGAATGGATCCATGACCAATGGGTGAACTTGAAATTACTGGTAGACTAAATGCCGGAGACAATGTTCGTGCTGGGCTGCAACTGGTTGTTGATAGGACTTCATCACTGGACAAATCTATTGATACTGGTGATGAGCTGACAGGAGATTTTGTGTGCAATGAACTTCTGTTATTCTACATTAAACAATAAAAATAAGCGAGGAAACAGTCATAGCTTCGACATGTGTTTACACTCATTGGTATCCACAGTCATTGCCATTACATTTTTGTAGAATTAAGAAGAGTTATCAAAAGACTTTTTGCCCCACATTTCAAATGACTGAAAATTGGACAACGCATGAACTTTGAAGACAACATGAACAGTGCTGCCACAAATTTCATTCTACAGTTCTTTCATGACAAGCATATTTTTGTCACCATAAAATAAGTGAAACACATCTATTACAACTACCACCAACATGTTGACTCAACTAGCAGGACAAAGATTTTAAATCACCATGCACACAAATACAACAATCACCTGGAGAGAACCATGAATGAACTTCCACGCTTTTGACCTTTCAATTATTTTCCGGCCTCCACCAGGATACAATTCAGCCAATGCCTCATAGCAGAGTGACTGGATGTCATCATTGGTTGTAATATTATTTTCTACAACAGACATGAAACATGTCTCATGAGAATTAAGTAATTAACCAACAATTCTAATACATGCTGAAATGGCTGCTCTTTCACAACCATATTTCCACATAATAATGACCATAGCATTTTTAAAAACCTATATGTATTTGTGTGAGATAATTTTGAGGCACAGTCATAATACTACATTTAGGAATTTGTGCAATCATGAAATTTTGTGCTGCATGAGATTAACTGCATGTAGTGTTAATTTTTTTCTTTCCTAATAAAATATTTTGCTTTAATAATCATATATCTTACTAAAATGTATGCGCTAAATAAGAAAGACTTCACCCAGTTGAAGTGGATTGGAATGATGTGGTATAACTTGTCAAATATTTGGATAAATGATTTCTTCCAATAATTCCTGCTTCAGATTTGTCAGTTATATTTCAGTATTTCAGTTCAAATTTATTAATTTCAGTTCGTCATTAAATAACATTCTTCTTCAATATACCAAATAGTCAACAACGCAAGGGAAAAGCGGACATAAACATATAAATATTCATATCTCTCGTGTTTAATATTACGAAGTGACTATATGTCCGGCAGCCGGACAGTTGTTTGAAAAAACTAAATGTCCGGCAGTTTTTTCTGCAGCCTGGGCCGAGTCCTTACTCGCCCTTCGGGCTCGCGCTTTAGCTAAATTTGGTGAAGTAGATACAGTCCCAGTGAGTGAGAATAGTTTTAATAAGAAAAAATATAAGAATATAAGAAAAAAAAGTATTCAAAAAATTAAGAAAAAAAAGTATAAAATTAAAGCACGTAACGGGGCTCAAACCCGCAACACACAGGTCAAAAGCGCGCGACCTAGACCACTGGGCTAACGCGGCCAATCGAAAGGTTATCGTTAAAATTTAAATTTATACTGTTTATGTGACCTGAAAAACTGCCGGACATTTAGTTTTTTCAAACAACTGTCCGGCTGCCGGACATATAGTCACTTCGTTAATATTAACCACTTAGCAGTTTGCACATTGACAATATAAAAACATACCTTCAAGAACATTTGCGAGCTCGCCGCACTCCTTCTTTATCATATGAATTAGCGACCTTTCTTCTTTTACATCCATGAGCAAGAATTCGTCAACACAATAATAAAATGGACAGAAATATGCTGAAACTTGCCTTCGGCGCCAACAACTCAATCAATTGCTTCAAAAAACGTGTTCAACCATAGGCGGCCCAATTCAGTGTGTAGTTTCATATAGAGATCAGTGCGCACGTAAACACACTTCGTAGTTTATGATATAGTTAATTTCCTAAGGTTGGCAACTCTTTGAACTTTTTGAAATACACGGCACGAAATAAATTCGTAGTTTATCAAAACCAGAAAGAAAACAGCTTTAAAAACAACACAAATATAAACTAGGATAATTTTACTAACCTGTTAGCAACTTTTCTTGTCAAAACACGGCTTTAAACGGTCCGTATTTGAACGAAATATAAAGGTATTTTGCCGATTTCTCGTCTGTAACTATGCGGGATGCCCTCATCCTGCTACTGGAAAGAGTTTTAAATGACGAATCCGTGCAGCGATTGGCTTAATTATGAATTTTTAACGTTAAAACTTTGACTAGCCAATCGCTGCACGGATTCGTCATTTAAAACTCTTTCCAGTAGCAGGATGAGGGCATCCCGCATAGTTACAGACGAGAAATCGGCGAAATACCTTTATATTTCGTTCAAATACGGACCGTTTAAAGCCGTGTTTTGACAAGAAAAGTTGCTAACAGGTTAGTAAAATTATCCTAGTTTATATTTGTGTTGTTTTTAAAGCTGTTTTCTTTCTGGTTTTGATAAACTACGAATTTATTTCGTGCCGTGTATTTCAAAAAGTTCAAAGAGTTGCCAACCTTAGGAAATTAACTATATCATAAACTACGAAGTGTGTTTACGTGTGCACTGATCTCTATATGAAACTACACACTGAATTGGGCCGCCTATGGTTCAACCGTCAACGAAGTCACCAAGGACACGAGGACGTTGGAATTTGGAAATACGAAAAGCATGATGGGATCAATATTCCTTCTTGGCAAATGCCTGTTCGCGGGAAGCTTTGCCTGGAAGAGGTTATTTCGCTGGCTTCAGAATGACAAGTCGTTGAAACAACGTACGTAACGTTATGTTTCTTGGAATATTTACTGATAAAGAACGAAAAAAGGGGTAAAAGTCTTCATATACACTTGTAATTATAAGAAAAGTTTAAGAAAAAAATAGAAAAAAAATTGAAAATGAAGTTGAAAAGGGAACGAGACTTGCTGGGATTCGATCCTGCGACCTCGACCACGAAACGCCGCACGTGGGCCACTAGACTAACGGTGAACGGAACCCACCTGAAATTAAGTGTTTAAAAACTGTACTTAAACTGCTATGTAATAGTCTAAAACTAGAAGTTACTATCGCAAGGAAAGTGCTGCCGTACGATCTACGCCTTGATTACACTAATCTTTTAACATAATTTTACACACAGCCACACACTGTATGAATGAATTTAATTTGTTTAAAATAGTTGAAATTACAACGTGCTATTACATAGTGCACTGTGAAGTACATTACTTTGTGTAATGTCATGTGATTCTTGGTGCCGATAATAATTCTAAACTGCCATTAAACATGAACAGAAGTCATACTATTATTTCAGTCTTCAAGACGTCATGAAGGAAATATGTCCTCCAAGGTGTTAGATAAGTTCTTTCTTGAAATATTAGTTCTAGATAGTTTATGATAGTCCATTGTCTGATTTTTTGTGCAACATGTAGATGTTCCAAATTTATTTAACATGTAGTCATCATTAATGGCCATCATTATTGTCTAATAACTTGTTAGGGTAACTTGTTAGGGTAAGCTTGGGATACAATGCTCCTGCTGGCATCCACGATGAAGGTTGAAAAGAAGTATGGTGATTTAACCATACTGTGCTTTGAAGATTCCATCCCATTGCATAATTTATGATAAACTGAATTCCATCCATTTGGTAGATTTAAAACATGTAGTGTCTTTTTAACTTTATAATACAGCAAAATTTCACTCTTCAATTTTGACTTAGAACCATGTTCAAATAACTCAAATGTCTGTTAACGATTGTATTTATTTACAGTGAAATAACAACAGCAATACATATGTGATACAGCTAGATACAATACAAATTGACTTCAACAGAAGACAGCCTCGTGCTGACTATTGCTCGAATATTAACCAATCAACTGAATCCTACTTGCATAAATTATTGAAAAACTAATTATTATATTCTAACAATGTCAACATAGGAACCTATTGCTGCTCTTTTCTAAGTTTTATTTTAAAGATGTAGCTTTGTGCTATATTGTAAAAACTATAAAATATTTTTTTGTGTTGATATACAGTTGTACCATTACTAGTAGAGTTTGGAAGAACTCATTTTTCCAATTTCCACTCATTTTGTCACAATAATTTTTTCTCAACATGGAAAATAGTTTATTTTTTGTAAATGGAAAGTTAACGTTGCTTTAAAAAGTATTTGAAGAGTGAAATTAGTCAATACTTTTATTCATTAAATGTTTGCAAAGTTGAGTAAATTATGTACTTGTTGCAACAAGTGTGATTTTGGGCAACTGTCATGGGGAAAATGTTTATATTTCATAAATAAAAAGTCATTATAAAGTATTTCAAGAGTGGAATCATTTAATATTTTTATGTATGTATTTTTATGTATTTTTATGAGGGGCTCTGCTGACATCAGGTTGATTTTTTAAAAGAAATTAATCGGGCAGAACATGAATATATGAATGGTTCTATAGCTGATGTGTTTGTAATATTTTTTACTTTGGGGTCCACAGCTGACATTTTAGAAAAAAAATTAATTGGGCAGAACATGAATATATGGACGGTTCTATAGCTGACGTGTTTGTAATATTTTTACTTTGAGGTCTACAGCTGACACTTTCTAAAAGAAATTAATTGCACAGAACTTGAATATTTAATCCCAACCCTAACAACTCTGAGTCCTCCAGATGGTGCTTTAATAGTTAATCCACAATTAAAATGGCAGCTGTATAGTTTCCGAATAATACATTGCAGTGCAAAATCTTTAATTTAAGAAACCAAATAGATGTCTTTTAAAAAATAGACTTACATAGCCGGGGGCCAATTTGTGTTTATTACTTTATTCTGCTAAAATTTCTCATCTTGATTGTGTCATCTTTATTCAGTAATTTTCAATTGACATTGCCAATACATCCTAACCCTAGTAAAATGTGCATGTGGACATATTTTTCTGTAATCATGGACTGAAAATTTTCAATTGACATTGTCAATACATTCTAGCCCTAGGAAAATGTGCATGTGGACATATTTTTTTGTAATCGTAGACTGAAATTTTAATCAAAGTTATCCACATTTGAAATCAGACTTTGGAGATGGAAATTCAGTTATCAGTGTGTTCACTATCAAAAATGACCTTACCAAAATGAAATTTGGTGCACAGTTTTACACCAAAATCATACACATTTGTCGTCATTTGAAGTCAGACTTTAGGGCCTAAAGGTGACACGTTTGTAATATTGCTTACTTTGCAGTCTGTATAGCTAACATTTTACAAAAGAATTAATTGGGCAGAATAACATGAGCATATCAGTATACACACAAACACTCGTTGGGTCTATAGGTGACACGTTAGTAATAGTAATATTGCTTACTTTGGGGTCTATAGCTAACATTTTATAAAAGAATTAATTGAGCAGAACAACATGAGTATATGAATATACACACTAACACTCGTTGCCATTTGAAGTCGGACCTTGGAGTCTATAGCTCAGGCGTTTGTAATATTTCTTGAGCTTTAAGTTTTAATCGACATGTAATCAATTTGAATTGAAGTCGGACGCACAAACACTCGTTGCCATTTGAAGTCGGACTTTGTGGTCTATAGCTGAGGCGCTTGTAATGTCTTGTTGAGGCTATAGCTGACACGTTAGTAATATTTCTTCAGCTTTCAATTTGAATCGAGATTGATCAAATTTCCGAGTTTTTCCGACATACACCAGGCATATTTTAAGAAAATTCAACCTGAATACTTAATTTTCCGGGCCAACCCCCTCATTTTAAAAACCAACCTGAATACTTAATTTTCCCCCGGAATTGCTGACATCTCCACCGCAAAAATCGAGATTTCGACTAAATATAACTCGGCCGGGGAACTGGACACGAAAAAGCAAGAACTTCGTGTAACGTCAAGAATAGTGTGCTGCCTCGCTGGCGCTCGGCAGCAATTATACATTTAACAACTGTCATTCTGTGGTTTCTTAACCCGCCATTTCCCGCCATTAGGCATTGCGCTAGATCAAAGCAGTGATGGCTCTAACAGTTCATTTATAGTTCAATGGACCAAAGCAGGGCGCTGATCAAAGCTAATTATCAAAGCTAGTAAAGATTTTTCACTCTTTGGCTGGATTGTACGTGTGTATTCAGCGCGAAGTGTGTTTCGACGACCGAAAATGGATGAAATTCCAAACATTTCTCCTTGGAAATGCTTCATTTGTGCTACTTTTATTGCTGTAACACTTAAAGCGTTGATGGGTCACTATTTTGCAGTACATAGCAACGAACCAATTTTTTTTGTGCAGTGCAACATAAAAGGTTGTCCGGCGACATTCCGAAGATACCATTCATTTTATAAACATGTTTCCAGAAACCACCGCAGTGAATACGACCAAGGCATGGCAACAAGCTTACCACACCATGATGATGACGACCTCGTTTTAGTGGAAAATCCGTGGACTGTTACATGTGATTCAAGTGATGCAGGCGATAGTATTATGACAAGCAGTTCTGATGAGGAAACTTCCAGCGAGCAGGAATTTCAATTTGAACCACATCAGTCTCGAGTATGAAATTTATTCACCATTCATCTTGTTTTTAGCCTCAGGCCAGTTGTTCAAAAGCTGGTTAGCTTACCCCTGGTTTAACTTAAAATTCAAACGAAATTTTTTCGGCCGTTTATGTGTGAATTTAAAAGTATTTTTCAGGCATCAATAAGCGTTTTCATCTTTAACATTTCGAAGTAAACCGACGTGTAAAACACAATAACTAAAACACAGGGTCAAATTTTAACCCAGGGTTAGCCATAACCCAGCTTTGAACAACTGGCCCCTGGTTTAATGTTCTGGTAAAGAAATTGTCACCTTCTACAACCCACCAATTTTGTAGATTTTTCTGGATGCATGTATACTTGGATACATGTTTCAGGAAAGGAAGGAATCCTTTGAAATACTGAAAGAACACTATATATGTCGGGTGAGAGACATGCATGTAAATAAAAGAAATTTGTTTAGTTTGTTAAAGGTATTCTTAATACTTGGACAAGATGTTATTTTGTGTGCCGGTTACTTGGTCCTTTCTCATAAAATAATTTCCTTAGTTTAGGATTTTTTTCCAAATTATACTTCTCTTTTGTATTTTAAGAAGCTGTTTTGTTAGTTAAAGACAATATTTTTATCTTAAAAAAATATCTTTTGTTCTAAACAAAAAATTTATTTTTATCAATTCATCAATTTTCTCATTATAAGAAATCGTCTTCTTAAATTGAAAAAATAAGAAAATTGAAAAAATAAGAAATTTTTTTTCTTATTTTAGGAAATCATATTATTACGATATATCAATCAAAAAATTATTTTTCTTAAGAATTGTTTTTTCTTATTATAAGAAATCTTCTCCTTACATCAAGAAAATATTTTTCTTAAGAAAGTTTTTTTCTTGTTTCAAGAAATCATTTTAAGGAGTTAATACAACCATTTTTCTTAAGAATATTTCTTCTTGTTTTAAGTATTTGTTTTCTTATATTAAGAAAACTATTTTTCTTAAGAAATAATGTTCTTATTTTAAGAATATTATTTCTTGAAATAAGAAAAAATATTTCTTAAGAAAATGCTTTTTTGCTGTGTATTCACCCTCCCGAATAGGTAAGTAGAAAATTAAGTTGTAAACACTGATACGCTATTGGCTCATTGATTGTACATTAAATATTATACTACGATGACTGACATTTAAGTAGAAAAAAAACATACAGAAAAGTTATTCCCCAGAAATTGTGACATATCGCTAGAAAGAGCATGAATATCTATATGATATACGTGAAAATAAAAAAAAAAATGGAATAGGTAACTAAAAAATTAAGCTGGTAGAGCTCGCACGTATTTGGCTCATTGATTGTAAATATCATATTACGATGACTGACATTTAAGTTGCAAAAACACATACAGAAAAGTTATTCCCAGAACTTGTGACATATCGTTAGCAAGAAGATGAAAATCTATATCATATATGTGAAAATAAAAAAATTTTATAGAATAGGTAACTACAAAATTAAAATGTTAGCACTGATATGCACTTGGCTCATTGAGTGTAAATATCATATAACCATGACTGACATTTAAATTGCAAAAACACATAGAGAAAAGTTGTTCCCCAGAAGTTGTGAATATCCTTAGAAAGAGCATGAAAATCTATATCAAATATCTGAAAATAAATAAAATTTATAGAATAGGTGACTAGAAAATTAAGTTGGTAGCACTCGTAGGCAGATGGCTCATTGATTGTACAGTAAATATCATATTACGATGACTGACATTTAAGTTGCACAGAAACATGGAGAAAATTTGTTCCTCAGAAATGGTAATTTTTTTTTATTTTAACCGTTAAAGTATAAGTCACAAGAGCTGTAATTATTATTGCTTCACAGACTAAAATTGAAAGTATTTGGAATGTTAAAGCTTGATATAAAGGTAAAGGCTTTTCGAATGATTGGAAATAGTAAGGATACCACAGGTGGTCCTAATCTGTTTATACAATCTCATAATGAATGGGGAGGAATGTGGGACGAATGTCGGGACCAATGTGGGGACAGTTTCACAGTAGTAAACGAACATTCGAAGTGATTTTTCAAAAGCGAACTGAAATGGAGAGTAAAATTTATCATATGCTGCTACTTACGAAAGGAAGATCTGGTAACGACACAGTTGGCGATCGACGAAACTGCAGTTGGTCGATTGAATGTAAGGACTTTCTATGTCATAAAATTGGTATCCGTCTTTCTTATTGCCAAACCGACAATAATTGTAATTCAGATCGCAATTTTCGCACCTCCAGCAGAAGTGCTTTCATTGGCCCATCCATCTTATATACCATTACTTCGCTGGGTTTGTTGTGACATTGCAAGCTGGTATTGCATTTGATACACCTTTGAACTGGTGGAGATAAAAACAGAAACTGATCTTTGCGAGCTGTAATGTTTTCATTCGCCAACCCTCTCAAAATCAAGTTCTGTTCTTCTGAACAGTAATCGAGCCCCAACCCTCGAAAGATGACTTCTAATAATTTTTTTCTCTCCGCTGCTGGTAAAATGGGAGGAACATTCTTCAAATCTTGCTGTAATTGCGCTACAACTAATGCACCATGTTTTACGCACAAAACGGACTCCATCTCTGAGGGACCCACATGTTGTATAGACGCTTCCTTTATAGCCGCTAATTGTGATGACAATTCTAATCGTTTCCTTTTTTTGGCTTGCACATTGGCGCGATGAGCGAGAAAAGATTCAGATGCGTCCGCCATTTCTCAACATCTGATGCACGATACATCTTTTTGTAATTTGACCCGTGTTATTGTGACCAGTCACACAGGTCACAGTCTGACTAACACAAGATAATATGCAAGCAAGTCTTTAGTCGCACAAACACTCTGTATAATGTACAAGTAAGCCTTCAGTTGTGCACGCTTAAACGATATACAAGTTAAACTGTACTAAGAGCTAGGTGGTTATCTTTTCCTTCATGTTTTAAACTATATATTAGTTAGTAATACAGACTATTAAACAGACTATTATTATTATTTATTAGCCTCGGATTTGGCCTCGCATTCGGCCTCAGATTGGGCCTGGGATTCAACTTATTTCAATCGTTTAAAATTACATTTTAGAAAAGATTATTTCCAGTTGTTTTTAAGGTATTTTTCGTTACAAATCAGTGTTATCATGAGTAATACAACGTACCTATTCATTGCTGATCGAAAACTAAACATGCTCGTTTGTGAGAGAAATAACGCCTCAAAGACATTACATATTATGTCTAAACTTCACTCAGATTAATACTGAATTTGGAGATAAACGAATCTTTGAAGTGCATGCACAAGGTACAAAAACAATACTGTACGGTATTTTCAGTGCTCTTTCCATTGATGTGGGTTATTTTGTGGCACAAGCTTTAAAAGTACAGCATTAAACAGCAATCAAGAGTTAATTTGCTGTAAAGCATGCAGCATTACAACGCGCAATTAACCTAAATTCTCGCGCAAGAAAATATTTCGTTTGCTATCAAAGACAACACTATTGTGTAATATTTTCCATGCTCGTTTCATTGATGTACGCGATATTTATGGCACAAACTATTATCCGGTATATTTTAAATTTTAATGACCACACAAGTCAAAGTTCAAATGCCGTAAAGGCTCAATGCATATCTCCTATATTCACGCAGCGTTTGTGCAAAAAACGAGCTGGCATTCAAGACAACAATATTGTGTAGCATCTTGTATGCTCTGTTCACTTCTGACCGTTATTTAGCGGTACAAGCTCTACAAGTAAAGAATTTTTTGAGCAATTAATACGAATGCACAGCTCAATTCTCATTCAGCGTTTGCGGAAGAAAAAAAATCCCAATTGCTATTAAAAACAACAATATGGTGCAGTATTTCTAGTGGGCTTTAAAATTAAATATATCGATAGTAAGAACATAGTTAATAGCCTAAAAATATGAAGTTTTACCCTGACATAAATTCGTGTTTACATTCCACGAGACGTGAAATGTGTTCAAAAAATCCGCGAATATTCGTGGCCCGATCTACTTGAATCAGGTATCAATGGAAAGTCCATACATAATAGATTACGAACATCGAATATAATAGATTACGAACATCGTATAAACTCGTTGCTGTGTTAATAGAATGACCTGAGTCGCAATATCAGCAGTTCCATACGTATCTACAATATGGCTTGATAGTTATTTCAACAATTAGAAACATGCGCGAATTATGACGTACGTGCTATATTATTAAGTTAGACTACTTAATAAGCGCAAGGACCTCAATTTAGGGAAATTTTGCGCAAGAACAAAATACAGTTTGCTTTCCAAGAGAGCACTGTTCTGTAGCATTTTTTATGCTCTTTTTACTGATGTATGTCATAAGGTGGCACAAGTTCATTAGGTACTGATTTCGCATTTCGATGAGCAATTAAGACGAACAATGACGGAAGGGCTGTATTATCACATAGTCTACAAAGCGCAAGGACCTCAGTTAAGGGACATTTTGCGCAAGAACAAAATATAGTTTGTTTCCCAAAAGAACACTGTTCTGTAGTGTTTTTTATGCTCTTGATCAAAAATATATCGTGCATGGTATATTTCTCAAACAGAGCGTCCCATCGCAATTCGCAACTTCCCCGCCCATTCTTTGATATTCATGTCAAACTAACGTACATGACGTCATTAAGTAGTTATAAGTATTATAAAGAGATAGGTACCCAAAAGGAGGGATTTTCTGGACTCGATGTTTCTAATGACTTTTGACGAAGTTTTGAATAAGGAGACATCGCCTTCAAAGTCGAGAATTTTCGAGAGTTATTCACAATTTATTTGAGAATAAATATAACATTATTAGTCATTGCGGTACATCAAAGAAAACCGAGAAATATTATCTGAGCAAACCATGCAAAAAGCCGCAATAGTAATTACTTAATCAAAAACATAAAATCTATTGAATTTTATCGACTAACCTTCAGATTTAGCCAAAATTTGGGCTGGGAAATGGGGATAGAACACCCCCCCCCCCTATTTAGGACCTAGGCCTGTATGTATAACTGTCATTTGAGTTAATTGCAATAATAACAGATTTGAAGAATCTTTGTTCTTTTTTAAAGTGGTGCAATTTCCTTTAAAACCAGACTAATTAAAATTGACATGTTACTTTATTTTAGTCTATTTTAAAAATCAAATTTCTCTGTAATATTCAAGTTGCCAGACCACTGCATTTTTGGAGCCAAATCGGGCGTCATTAGTGTCATCAAGTAAACACAGAAAACAAAGGTAAATACAAAGCAAAACAGACAGCGTTGAAGGTTCGGCTCCAAAAATGGAGTAATATGGCAACCGGGTAATGTTCTTCTTAATGTAAATTTAAGTTTCATTTGTCAATTCTCTTCACATTTTTTTCTTGTTTCATAACCCTCTCCATTTGCTTTATCTTGTAGATCACATTCAACATGCCAGCATACACATTCATCTTTGCTGTTTCTTTTCATCGATATTTTCCAGTGGCATTTGTTTCTGTCATTTTAAATTGTTCTCCACAATGAGCAATCATTAGTTGTGTTTGACAGTAATATAGATTAGCTTGGTTCATTGGCATGGCAAACAACAGTCCATAATTGAGGATGAACATATTCATAGATTCATGTTCTCAGACTATAAAAACAATCTATTTCAAAATAAGTTAATTGTACTGAACACATATGTATGAATACGCCCCCCCCCCTCCCTCCAATTACTGATGCTATGCCACTGGCTTGGTCACTGATAATTAATTTCGGTGATTTCATTGCATTGATATGATATTGTCATTGTTATTATCATTATCATGATATTCAGCCAGGATACCAACAGCAAAGAGGAATAAAATTAGAATAGGCCAACAGGAAATAAAAAAAACTAAATGCATTTAGTGAACAGAACAAAGGAATTTGGATATATCTCAATTGTACTTTTTTAGATAAATGTTAAAGCTATAGAGTGTACTAGCATTTTTAGTTCTTTGATCTAGATTGTTAAAAAGTCAATAGAGGCTAATAGAGGCTTGGTAGGTTGGTCTTTGTTTCCCTTTGTTGTTATTCACTCTTGGCAGATGTAGGTCGTTACTTGTTGTGTTGTGGTTGCGTATATTAACATTTTATGGTCAGGTCAAAGTCCATCCGTCCGTCGATACACTTGTAAATGAAGATGCACCATATTACCACGCACCATACTCACATCTAAAAAGAAATTTTTGCAATAAGTTCTTATTTTATTTTTAAATTGGTTTATGTGGCTGTGAACTTAGCAAAGGTCATTTCTATGAACTATATGTAATACACTTGTCACAAAGTTGACAACAAAATGCCATACCAATATTGTTAAATCATGACAGTATCAGTATTGTGTTGGTATACAACCTTGTAACAAGTCTGAGACATGTTCTAAAACTCAGTAAACTTGTTCCAACAGCCTTAAACAAGCAGTGAAAACACAACTTCACAACAGCCTGTAAACACATTTGTTTCAACTTGGTTGCTGGTACGAGTTCTGCACTGTATTAAATTATCATTTTTATCAACTAATGAGTAACATTATGTATTAAATCCACAAGAGATTTACATTTCTACCAATATGCAACCAATTTGAAACAAATGTGTTCACAAGCTGTTGTGAACTTGTGTTACTTTACTTTCGTTTACTTTGGAACGAGGTAATTTTAACAGACCAGATTAAATACAAGGTTGTCACAGCAAGAATTATACAGCATGTATATAACAAGTATATTATTTTTAATAAGCTTGTCAACAAGTTCTACAGTGCAAATGTAACTTGTTAGAATTTGCTGATTACAGATAAACATGATTCTGCTCTTTATATATTAGTAGATTGTACACGAAGTTTTCTGGAGATTCATAATTTAACATAATAGAATTTAATAAACAAACGCATATGAACTGAACGCAGGCCTGAATTAATTGAATGTGTTGAACGCAATAAGGTTTTCATACATTATAAATTCGTCATTTCAACACCGATTTGAAGTAAATTATTGTAACACATGTACACGGAGTCAAAACATTTATGCCTGTCGGTCTAGGCCGTAGGGGCCAGTTATTCAGATTTGTATACGTATATATATGTAGTTTAATAAGAAAACATGAAAATATCGTTAAATTCAAGGAACGAGAAACAAAGAGCATGCTTCGCATTTTAGTTATAAACCTTTTATATCCATGCATGCCAATCTCCCGTTTTATGAATCGCTATCTCTTCCAGTTTATCAATGATTAAAGTAACGGTGATCAATACCTTTTTTCTCGCAGCATTTCCTTTATTAATATTATTTCCCCCTTTAAATCTTTCAATTAATTGTTTTAAAAATAGGTACGCTATGCGTACATGTATCTGCGCAGTATTCTTAATTTTTGAAGAATTTTGATGCTGGATATTGTGCTCAGTCGTGTGTCTAGATTCTACGTAACTGTGATGTACAAGTTAAAAGGTTTATTGTGGCCTGAAAAAGGGAATAGAAAAGTCCTTAATTCCGATATTAATTAGCTTGGTGGAGCATAGGTTGGGTAGCAACTAGTTAATTCGGCTGATATTTAGGTCATTGCAAAAGTGGTGATGCATGTAGAGGAAACAGGAAATTACACATTGCTAAACTCGCTAAGAGTTGTTTTCTCGTATATATGGTCAGGATAAAAATTTATGCATAAGGTGTACAGGGCGCCGAATATACATGAGACATAAGGTCTAAATTCTAGAAACTGTGGAGAGAAATCTTGAATATTTTGCACAAGTAATACTTTGACAAACTTGGTGTAACATAAAACATTCCGGAAACAAAATATACAACTTGATGCAAACAACATAAACTAGTAATTCAAAAGACGAGTATTATTAAAAATTATATTTTTTACATATAATATCACAGATATAATTCTAGTTTTTCCAAGATGATAGTATTTGATAACAGTACCCGTGCCAATGTTACTTAAGTGCATAAAATTCAACAAAAGTTCTATAATTGTAAAGTAACAAAGGTTTGTTTAGATATGTTATAACATTTGACGAGCAATAATAATTGACGAGCAACAATTGACGAGCGATAATCAAACAACCAGCACAACCAATACATAAAATATTAGATGGAAATCTGGCACCACAGAGGTGATGGCATATTCTACAGTAGTCAAACAAATTGTTGACAAACTCCGTTGTAATTTCAGTCCATAAAGAGCAAATAACACAGCAAACCAGTACTCTTCCACGAAACAAAATTATGTCTTGAAGGCACATCCATTTCAACAAAAGGTATATACAGGTTTGGCTTCTACATCTTCTTCAAGTGTTTGGTTCCACCCATAGAAAACATAAATACTGGTGTATCATAGTGCACTTGTATTTCTGCAGGAATTGTTTTGCCAATGTGCATGGTGTTTCTAAGGTTCTGAACTTCTAAGAAAATTATCCAGTCACATTGCCACCATGATGATGCAGTCAATACTCAGGGCATGCGTTCATCATTCTTGTTTTAATCTATAAATAAAAAAGTTTCATGTCAGATGTTAACTGCAAAAGAAACATAATTTAATATGTTGAAGGTGGGGGAGGGCAGGGGAAGAGAACATTTTAAATACTGCTTACCTGGTGATCTGTTGATAGCATTAAAAGAGTTGTTTTCAAAATTGTGTTTTATTGCTCAAAAAGCGCAATGAAAAACTGGAATTATTTAAAATCAAAGTATTAAGAGGAGATTTTTTAGAAAGTCGCGTATTTCTTGCGAAAACCGCTCAAAACTTAGCGACCAAGCCTTCGCGAAAAAATGCTCTGGCGCCATCTTTTGTTTTGAAAGTTTTCTAAAAATATTTGCGAAGAAAAACAGAATTTTACTGGATTTTTGGTTATGTCATGGGGCAAAACATTGCTAAATGTAAAGAAGGATAACGTGGTAAGTGTAATATCGTATTTAATAGACGTTGTTTGAATTATTATTATGTTAATATGCACACGTATCTGACTCAGGAGTGAGCATATTTTAGCGGCAAAATTATCTGCTACTTTAAATTATTAATAAAACTGATTGAAAGCCACTGCTTTCGTCCTCTGGATGATGACCAGCTTGTTCACAACTCGTTAATAACATAAGTACACGGAAAACGTTAAAGGATTTTGCATTTTCAAGGAAAATTTGAGTATTTGTAATTTTAAATCCCTTTACTCCAATTTACTGATTTTACAGGCATTCAGTTTTTTACTCATTTACAGGCATTCAGTATACAACTTCATGCCATACGCTATATAATCTGAAACGCCCTTTTTAGGAATGAAAATAAAATTTTCAGTCATATGTTTACAGTAAAGTTTTGAATTACACCAGCATCATGGATGCAACAATCTGGTAGGAAGGTTGCTGAACCAGGACTGGTCATAAAGCAGGGCCTGACAGTCAACTGAGGCACCATGCGTTACTAGTAAAGACACCAGACAGGCTCAAGGAGCCAAGCATGCTGACATCAAAACAAAATTGCCTATATGGTCATAAGGGCCAAATATTTTTTTTTCTTTGATAATTGCCTGAGGATTAACTCAGACCCCCCCCCCCAATAACCTGAAGTAAATCAATTCCTCTAGTAGTTAACCATGAAAGTATTTTTTTATAGATCTCTGTGACATTACTATTACAATCTTGAAGATATGATTACAGTATCTGAAAACATCAACCTCATTCTGTCAGTGCTGGGTGACAAAAACCAGCACATTGTGGAGTATTTTGTCTACAGTATAAAGTTATCAACATTTTCATTATATTCACACAAGAATAGATTGTATCATAAATAATAATCTGTGATTTAATAAATATTCATTTTCATCTTTCGTTTTTTGTTTTCTTTAATAGCCTGCAAGAAAAGGTCTTCTTAGAAATTCTGATATTTTTGCACATTTATTATGATACACTGTATATGCATGATTTAAATTATGCCTGGCCTGGCAGAATTCTAATAATTAGGTCCCACCCACCCATGTGTTTATTTTCATGTGTTTAAAATGTGTTTTTATCATTTAAAATACAATGACCAAATTGATTTGAAAGAAACATGAGTCATGATTGTTGGTGTGGACAGTACCTGTTAATGGTAGCACTCAGACATACTATAATTTGGTTGGTTTTAAAAATCATAAAAAACGGCCTTCGACCGCGCACTCAAATTTTGACCAAAACATATTTTTTGTACACTTACATACCCCTGGCTTAATGTGAAAGACAATTTAGCTTGTTCAGGTTTCGTTCTGGGGTTTATTTTAACCTGTGAAACTTAGGTAAAGCAGTATAAGGACAACCCCAATTTGACCAGATACACTAACATGATATAAACATTTAGGATTCCATTAAAAATCTTTCAAAATCAAATATTCATGAGTTTGAACTTGAGAAAAATAGTTGAAAATGTGTTTATATCGTTTAAAATACAATGACTGAATTAATTTGAAAGGAACATGAACCATGAATGTTGGTGTGGACAGTACCTGTTAATGGTAGCACCTGGACATAATTTGGTTGGTTTTAAAAATCATAAAAAACGGCCTTCGACCGCGCACTCAGATTTTGACCAAAACATATTTTTTGTAGACTTAAATACCTGTGGCTTAATGTGAAAAACAATTTAGCTTGTTCAGGTTTAGTTTTAGGGCTCATTTTAGCCTGTGAAGTTCAGGTTGAGCATTACAGAAATAACCCCAATTTGACCAGATACACTAACATGATAAAAACACCCAGGATTGCATTAAAAATCTTTCAAAATAAAATATTCATGAGTTTGAACTTGAGAAAAATAGTTGAGAATATGTTTATATTGTTTAAAATACAATGACTGAATTAATTTGATAGGAACATGAATCAAATGTTGGTGTGGACAGTACCTGTTAATGGTAACAGATATTGGACAGTCTTGAAAATCATGAAAAAGGCCTTCGACCGCACACTCAGATTTTGACCAAAACATATTTTTTATAGACTTACATACCCCTGGCTTAATGTGAAAGACAATTTAGCTTGTTCAGACAGGGTTATGGGGTAATTTTGAACGTTCAACTTTATTTTAGGACAACATACTATTGTTGTGTATTTGATGATTATGCAAATTTCACAAAAACAGCAAAAAGTAGTTTAAAGGCCATATGATGCGCAAATCTCAATTTTTGAACAATCAGGACATTTCCAAAGTGTTTAGAGATGAAATACTTTTACAGTATTAGCATATGAGCAAAAATCAGATTTTCTGAGATACAAATATTATGGTGGACAATTCTACAACGAAATTTATTAACATGCAAATATTGTTAATCACTTGGCCAATGACGTCCTCCAAACAGTGAATTTATCAGTTTTAATCTTTCAATAATTGTTCTGTATCGTGAAAAAGTATTTTATGAACTTGATATCCAAATGAAATAGGGATATAAATGTAATATTTTACCTTCCACGTTCCATACTACCATAAGTAAATCAAACTCGTATCTTTATGACGGCAACATTCACACCAGTAAGACTTGATTATTATCCATTCATATGAACGAAAAGCCTAATACTTTTTTACCATGGATTGTTAGTCATTTGTTCAAAACACTTCTCATTTTTTCCATCATTTGCCCATGTAAAAAGCACTCAAAAAACCTCCGAAAGGAACACGCCGCCATCTTGTAAATGCGCATACCAATCCGTGCGACCTGATTGGTTTTGAGCAAACAATACGCGATTCTGTAAAAAATCTCCTCTTAATACTATTTTGTATTTAAAGCTACTGAAAGCTGCTGTTGATGTAGCTTGGATTATACGTTTAATGAAAACAGTCAATTAAAGCACATACAGTGTGCGTCACAGTGTGGTCAGAGAAATAGGTTTCTAAAATTTTTGAAATAGCTTGTGATTCTGGTAAATTTGTGTAAATATGATCTATTAATGTTTGATTATCTGTAGTGACACCAAATACCAGTTGCCTATAGTTACCGTGACTAATAAAAAAGTTATACAAGGGCCTTCTGCTGGCTTTATCCAACCAATTAATATTAAAATCACCCATAAAAATGTTATATTGAGAAGTACATAAATTTAAAACTTCATTTAGTGCTGTACAGAGTTGCTGTACCGGGATTCTTGGTGATCGATATATAGCTATAATAGTAACGTGAGGAAGAATCATTAGTTTCATAATTGTAATCTCAATGCCCATGATATTAAGACTACGTGGATATCCGGGTATGAGTTCAACACGACTATATACTGCCATACCACCATAGGGTCTTGACGTTATTGGTGACTGGGCATCATTTCTAAATAAGGTGTACCCGTCTATTTTATACATGGTATCATTGTCGGAGCCAGTAAGCCTGGTTTCTGAAAATATATTAGCATCGACATTTGTATAGTTCAAATCATTACGTACATCATCAATGTGTTTGTGTAGTGACCGTGTATTTAGATAGCAAAGTTTAAACCAAATCTGATTTGTTTGATACATAGGTGTAACGGATAGTTCAAGTTTGCGCTCGTTCCTTAAAATTTCCATTTCACCCTTAACATACTGATTAACGGCAATTTTTTCTTCACATAGGTCGGTGATATGTAAACCTTCAATTGTTGTCACTCTGCTAAGACCAACATAATGTATATGAGGTATTGCTCTTTTAGTACTGAAGTTAACAACAATTCTTTGCTCAGTGTCACCTTGGGAACGGTGAATTGTTTTAGCAGTTGCAGGTCTTAACGGGAATTGTTTTCTTACAACTTGAGCTGCTTGATTTCTACCCACAGCAAACTTAGTGGTTATTGGTTTTATTGGAGTCCATGTTGTTTCAATACCTTGTGCGTAAAGGTGTTTATTTTCATGTCTTGTCTTCTCACCTACATCATTATGGTCAAACTGTACCCATATTATTCCTGATGGTTTATCTCTTTGATTTAGTTGTATCTTTTTAACAACATTACCGGAACCATTAGTCATCCCATCGTCAGTTCGTAGATTTAAAGCTATTTCTGTTCTTTCGCCTGCTGATAACTGAAGGGTTGATCTTATTTGTTTAGTTTTTTTGGATCATCTGGTATTTGATGCAGGATTTTGTCTCGAAGTTGAGCAGAATTAGCCCCTATGACACTGTCTACTGCTTTGATGGCATACTTCTCACCTTTTCCTTCCCGATGAACTCGTTCATTGAATGTATCTACCTTGTTATTTGTATAAACAAATGTGGTGCATCCATTGGATCATGAATGCCATTTTCTTCAATTACCCTTTCCTTCAGTTTCAAGATATCATTTTCGGTATGCTGGCCTTCTCTTAGTCGGTTTAGTATTTCAGCAAACACCTTGCTTTCCTTTTGTCTCATAATTTCTTCCAACTCAAACATCTTAAAGTGTTCTTGCCATTTATTGGAAGAAAGAATTGCATAATCAGAATTGTCAAGATTTTGGAATATATATCTATCCATTACGGGCTCGAGTTGAAACAGGTCGCCAATTGCAATGATGCTTACACCACCGAAGTCTTCTTTACTTCCCTTGATATCTTTTAGTCTATTGTTAATCTGAATGTTGAACATTGTACTCCCAACCATTGAGATTTCATCTAGGAATATTAGTTTTACACCTCCAAGTAGACAGCGTAAAGTGTTTAGCCTGCTAGAATCAAGAGGTTTGTAAATCTTTAAAGACTGACATGCAGGTATCGCCAGTGTACTATGTATTGTAGTACCCTTTATGTTATAAGCTGCCTTACCAGTGGGTGCAAGCATTAATATCTTTACCTGATGAAAATCATCACCTGCTCTTGTATTATAATACTTTAGTGCTGCCTGATAAAGTGACTTAGTGACATGTGACTTGCCAACTCCAGCTCCACCACTGAGAAAACCGTAGAATGGGTTGTCAGATGTTTTAATAAGATGCAAAACATGATAGAAAAATTCCGTTTGCTTTTTGTTCAACTTCTGTACCATTTTCCTGTAGTCATCATCCTGCAGTTCGTTTAATATCAACTGCTCAGCATTTGATGCAGCAGAAGGAATTCCAAGATCACCAGAAAGATCATAGTTTTCATGAAAATCGGGGTGAAGGTCTTGTGCACCTTCATACTCATCTTGGCATTCAATATTTTCTGTTCCTGGTGCAATGTGGTCATAATTAGCATCGTTCTCATCCATGTTATTAAGCTGATCTTGAATTTCATTTAGATCTTCATTGCACATTGCATATTGTTTCATTTGCTCATCTATTGTGTCTTTAACGTGCATGTAGTAGTCCTGATAGGAAGAGCAACTGCCTAATAAATCAGTTGTTTCATTCCTCCATGATGTAAATAACATGATTAGCTCACGGTAATGCTTTTCAGAATCCACCTGTTTATTAAAGCAAACACTTCGGATAATTCTAGCTTTTGACCTTTTCTTATTCTTATTTAGATACGTTTGTTTTTCGTCCTCATCACCATCGGCATTATCATCAATGTTATCATCATCAAACTCTGTCTCTAAAGGAAGACCATCGATGTTAAGTTCTCGATTTTGTTTTCTGTATGGCTTACCACACTGATCATACCATGCAGCCCAATCAGCAAGAGAGACATGCTCAAGACTAGAAGGCCGTTTTGTGTATCTTTTTATCAAGCCAGATGCATAGATCTCGTCAGAATCATCATCTATTTCACTAATTTCCTGTAAAGATTTCAACAAATGAACTCGGTTTTCTGGAGGGGAAGTATTTATGAATACTACTTGACGAGACGATTTTCTCATAGGAAGCTGCAGGACTATATATACTGCTTCTTGGGCACTAATTTCGACATTATTCAAAAATTTATTGCCAATATCTCTCACTTGCTGTTTAACAGTAGAGTTTCCTTTTCTCGCTTCATTACAAGCAGTTCTGAGTAGCTCACTCATGCCTTTTTGGGCCTTGGAAATATATGACACAATGTACATTGCACATGCATAAATATCAAGGACAAATTGAATATCCATATTTGCTCTACATGCACTAAGACAGGCAGAATTATAATTATTAATTCTTAATTCATTTGGCTGCCTCCTTAAGAATACAGTTGGTGCCTTGAGGCTTGATCGAAGAGCAAGCATATAATTTTGTTCTGTCATTTTCAGATTTACTAATAACTGGGTAAATGTAATATCGTCTCCCTCTTTTAAATCGTTCAAATGTTTTTGTATCAATTTCCAGTTATTTTTGTGATGTTTAAGTTCACTATCTCCTATGTCAATATCTAATGGATAAAGAATTTTCGTTAACCTCATTGGTGGTTGTGGGTAGTTGAAACGACAAATTGCTTTAGACTTTTTTCGACATGTATGCGAATGTCGATGAACTTGCCTGTTTACAAGATTAAGTAACTGAGGATCATCAGTTGGTTTTTGACAAGTGATTGTTTTATCAATAAAACTTGTGACTTCACAATCAAAATCTTCACCAAACTTAGGTGCATCTTCAAGCCATATTATGAATGTGAGGTGAGCCTCTTTGTTGATATTCAACTCTATAGAACCAGTCTGCAATTTTTCCTAAAGGTGCAGCTTTGCTCTTGAGAAAAGTTCGAATAAATTGATTTATTTGATAATCAAAGTGCCTAGCACATGTGACTGGATCACTCTGAATCAACTTGCTTTTCTCCTCCCAGTTGAGGTTTTGAAGCTCAAAGTCACTGTATTCTTTGTTGTTGACAAGTTTCCCAAGTATTCTTAGAAGATGTATCCACTGTGTTTCAGCAGAAGAGAAACTACCAAACAACGAAGCTGGTCCCAACTGTCTTATCATTTCAAATATATCCTTTTTAGCTTTTTCAAAATATGGAGGTGAGCCTCTCAAGGCCCTTAAAAACCTAAACCCTTGATTATGGTGAACCAGATTGTCTATAGCACCTGGTTGTTTCAATTGTCCGGCAGTAATTGTGCCATCATTTCCTTTGCACTTCCTCAGAGCAATTTGACATTGACCAAGTAAAATTTTCATTTGCAATTTCTTTGCTTTGAAAAAGATATTTTCCACACACATTGCAGCTCTTCGATCAGATCTTCTCAACTCGGATTTACAAATTTCACTATAATGAACATCAGTTAGTCTATTTGCATTATCTGGCCTTTTCTGACCAAGAAATATTCCTGGGTATGCTAATTCCTCTGAATACTTATCCCGAAATATACTCATAGGCCTACTGCCTTCACCTGGTGCAACATTTAGGATATACTGACGTTCAGTATCGGTCACAAAATCCGGGGCTGTCAGCATAGTGTCTGTAACTCCAGCAGGTGTTTCAGCCTTATCTTCACTCCACTGGTCTTTATCTTCAAATGTTGACGGTGTGTTATTTGACAGTGTATCACAGTCAACGTCCGATAAATCTTTGACATTTGTTTCCACATGTCCCTGCTCAACAGTTAGCAAAAGATCAGGCGTACTTTCAAGCCAAGTGTCATTAAATGTTATACCTTCCTCTCTATAAAGACTACTGTTATCAACAAGCTATTGCGCAGCTTGCACTACCTTGTGCGGCCTTACATTCAAGGATAAAGCTGAACTTTTGTATTGTAATCTTCTCTTCAAGTTTACTTTAATGGTTCCAGTCTCAAGTGGTAGTAGCTTGGTAACATATTGACAGTATTTATCATATCTGCTGGTACATTAACAACGTTGCCACTGATTTTCAATTGTTTTCCTCTTGGTGCCTCCATGAGCTTTTGAAATGCTAATCTAGGAGCTATCAACCTGCATTCTAGTTCATTTAGGTCAAAGAATGATGGTTTCAAAGGAAATTGCATCCCATTTATGCTTGCACAAGGTGGAACTTTATTTTTAGCTAAGTAATTTTGACATGATTTACACAACCATTCAACATAATCAACACTTGATTTATTTTGAAGATATTTCTTGACATCAGGATTGATTCCCTGAGTGTTGCTGCAGGCGACACACTATGCTTATACCACAATTGGTCACAACAGCTGCATATGTACAAAGGTCCTTTAGACACAACATCATGAAAGCTTATTATTAAGCTTTGCAGGCTTTGATTTCCTGATCGTTTCTTTTCCATGTATGCCTTGTTTTGCCTACTTCTCTTTTCCTTGTTTTCAGAAGTTTCACACAACCTTTTCTTTTTCATGCATTCTTTGTTTTTTCTATTTCTCTTTTCCTTGTTTTCAGAAGTTTCACACAATCTTTTCTTTTTCATGCATTCTTTGTTTTTTCTATTTCTCTTTTCCTTGTTTTCAGAAGTTTCACACAACCTTTTCTTATTCATGCATTCTTTGTTTTTTCTATTTCTCTTTTCCTTGTTTTCAGAAGTTTCACACAACCTTTTCTTTTTCATGCATTCTTTGTTTTTTCTATTTCTCTTTTCCTTGTTTTCAGAAGTTTCACACAACCTTTTCTTTTTCATGCAATCTTTGTTTTTTCTATTTCTCTTTTCCTTGGTTTGAGAAGTTTCACACAAACTTTTCTTTCTCATGTATTCTTTGTTTTCTTCATTTTTTCTTTGTTTGTCAAAAAAAGTTTCACTCAGTCTTTTATTTTTCATGTAATTTCTTTTTTGCTCGTTGCATTTTTCTCTTTCTTGAGCAGCTTGACTTAATCTTTTCGTTCTCATGTATTCTTTCATGTATTCTCTTCTTTTCTGCTTTTGCTTATTATGTTTCATTGTGATATAAAGAATTCTTTCAACATTTGGTACCCTGCTGTTAAATTGTGAAGTAGAAACATAATGATATTCACCCAAATGACCTATGTGAACAACTGTTGGTTGATGTGCTAACCCTACAGCTTCTACTGTATTAAATGAAGCAAAGTTTTCATCTGATTTCACAATATGTATCCTTAAATTAAGTATATCTGCAACAGCTTGTATAACTAAGTGATCACACCATGTCCCCACCAATGACATGTTTGCAAGATATTCATTCCAAGAAGATTCAAGATTACTTTCAATAAATCGCTCTGGATTCTCTCTCATATATCTGACACCTGCAGTTCTGACATCTAAATGATGGTAGCAATCACCATATAACTGGTGTGAAATCGCTCTAAAAAAGCAATCACCTTCACCACCAACATCTAGTGGTCTCAATCCAAGCTGTTCTAACCTACTTTCTAATATATTATAAACAGGCAATGATGCTGTGTTGGTAATGCTGTTTAAAGGGCCAGGATTCTGTTAGATGTCACCAGACATCATCAGCTTTTTAACAATGACACAAAAGTGATCAGTTTTAAAGGTTAAATTTCCTAAAATAGTGCTACTATTTGAAATATTAATTGCCGGATAACTTTTAAAGCATGTTTTCTTTGTAGTTTTACATAGATGTTTCAAAACTGCAAAGGAGTCGGAGTAAACTCTTTGCCTGTTAATGAACTTCAAATGATACTCTTTGTAATCAGTAGCCACATGATTCAAAACAGATGACTTGGGGGTTGAATGTCTGAGAAATTGTTTAACCTTCTTTCTATATTTTCTATTTTTCATGGCTTTCATTATTGTTTTAATGTACACTCTTGATGGTGCTCTGTCTTTGTATTGACAATTACTATTTGACCGTCTTAATTTTCTGGCAGTTAATCTACGGCCATACTGACAAGGGTTGTCATCATGTGTACTAATAAAACTATCATGAATGACTACAGAATTCACATTAGCTCTATTTAATTTTTCGCTCATGTAAAAAGGTTCAATACTTTCTGGACAGACGAGACTAAATTTACTCCTTGATAAATTATATTGAACAGTTTTCCTCTTAATAACACGACTACGAGGCTCAATCTTCTTCCGAAGAGGCTCAATTTTCCTCCGAAGAGGCTCAGTTTTCCTCCGAAGAGGCTCAATTTTCCTCCGAAGAGGCTCAATCTTCCTCCGAAGAGGCTCAATCTTCCTCCGAAGAGGCTCAATTTTCCTCCGAAGAGGCTCAATCTTCCTCCGAAGAGGCTCAACTTTCCTCCGAAGAGGCTTAATCTTCCTCCGAAGAGGCTCAGTTTTCCTCCGAAGAGGCTCAATCTTCCCCCGAAGAGGCTCAATCTTCCTCCGATGAGGCAGAATTTTCCTCCCAAGAGGCACAACTAAACGAGAACTACACCACTTTTTCGGCAGTTTGGTGCCATGCGTTTCTGTAATACAAATCAATTTTGTATTTGATCCGCCGCAAAATTGATTCATATTACAGAAACTACCAAACCGTTGAAACCTGCATTGAAAGACTCTTCTACATTTTCTGTAAATCATGTTGATAAAACGTATGAAAATACAAATACTTACCTTGTGCTCGATTCTTTCACACCTTTTGCGTCTTGCTGATAGTTTAAAAAAAACAGGTTCCAAAACCTGTTCTTGAATGGGCATTTATTTTGTATCCCCATTAATCCTGATTAATGCCTATTTATTCCCTAATATCACGTGATCACGTTATGCTTAGTCTATACATTGAAATTTACATTGATTACATCGTGGTTTATACATGATCTGTCGTCGAGGCATTAATTATTGACCTTTTGAGAGCGACTTTGGTAAGTTTTTCACCAAGTTACAATGTTACTGATACAACTAATTACAATTATTGCTATTTTTGCTGGGTTTAAATTGCCTTCGTTGTTTGTGAAGTACGAATTCAGACAAATGACAAACACAGCAGACAAATGTTGTTATGGATTTTGACATTTTGTCGCAATTCATCTCAAAAATCAAAAGCGTACAAAGACCCTTAACCCTTAGCCTCCATATAGAAAGTATTATTAGGCTTTTAAAACTAGCCTTTCTTTTTGACAATGAAAAATAGACTTTACCGAGAAAAAACTTGCCTTTTGATGTAAAAACACGTGGTCAGTTACATCAGGGACATGTTGGGAAGAAACTTTGAACACCAGATGCATGAGACTATATCTAAAACACAGCAGTTTTGCTAATTTTTTTAACAGTTGTTGCTACAATCTTTAAATTAAAGATGCGTAGGAGTCTTGCAGCCCAATTTGAAGGATTGGCAAGATATAGAAGATCATTCAAATATGGCTAGAAAGTCTGGTAAGTGCATTATGTTACGTCCTATCTTTCAATTTTTCAGCTTTATACTGTCCCGACTGTTAACTGTTTCCCATTCCTAGTCTCTTGTTTTTCATTATAGGTGATACAACTACACCTAGTGCTACTGAAAATGACAATCCTGAATTTGTTGGGTATATCCACAATATATCTCCCATCAAAAGAGATCGTTACTTTGATTTTGAACTTCAAGGCAAAGAAAAAACAGTGCGCGGTGTGTGTTTTTCGCCTCCAAAACTCAAGAGATTCTCGGAATTAAGCAGTGCAGGTTCTCCTGTAAAAATTAAAAAGTTTCGTATCGATACCAAATCAAACTCAGAAGATATACTGATGGGAAGTGATGTTTCCGTGGAACCTTTCCCCGCAATTGATTTTCCCAAAGTCGAAAAACCAACAACGATGAATCTTAGCACCATCAAATCTTTGCGCCCAGGTCAAACAGTCACCGTAACTGCTAAGGTTTCACACTTGCATCCTTGCAAGAGTGTTGGCTCTAACAACACAAATCTCCAGAATGGTATGATTGTGGATCCTTCTGGTACCATGAAGTTGAGCTTGTGGCGAGATTTTGTTGGTACCATTGAACAGGGTAATACATATAGCTTTCAGAATTTCAATATCTATGAAGATAAGCTAACCCACGAGATTTGTATCAGTACAGCACTGGCCGGATCAGCCATAGAACCAGCACCTGAGTTCCACGAGGTTCTTGCTGTTTCTATAGTAGCCAGCACAACAACACATGGAGAAGTGATTGGAGTTGACAAGGTAACATCATACATGTCTTGTCGAAAGTGCAACAAGAAGATAGATCACAACGATCAACCAGCATTTATTGAATGCAACCACTGCCATTTTAAGCAAAAACAAAAAACCTCAAAGAAGCACTGGTTTGCACAGGTGATGCTGGAAGATCAAGAAGACAACAACAAGTTACTGCATCTTACCATATTTGAGGATGAGCTCCTTAAATTGGCAACCTTTTCTGGGAAGAGTTTCACAATTGACAGCTTCTCTCAGTCAGTCATTGAAAGTATACTATATGATTCACCTATCATCTCAGTAACCTTTGATCGACGAAATAAAGTTGTTGAGACTGTAAGTGTGCATTGGTAGAAGATGATTTACTTGATGCATTAAATTAAAATGGTTAGTAAACGTGTTCTACGATGAAAGATGTAAATGATATATTTAATATCAAAGTTTGTTGATGTTTTGTTACATTCTTGAAGTCATATAACTCATATTCAAAGTAACCATAACAAATGAATTTTAAAGTTTTACAGTGATGTTTATTTATTTTGTCAGTGCATTGAGACAGTTAGTCTCCCTTGCAACCTGTTTGCTATGAGGCAGTGTGCATTGGTAGAAGAGGTTTATTTTGGTACATTAAAGGACATTGGCAACGAAAATTTTTATCGCGTAATTTAGAAGTACTTACTCATATAAGAATAAATATAATATTAATTTCTTGCCAAACTCTTTTGTTCAAAAGTTATTCACATATTAATGCACCTAAATTTTGATTTTCGTCCGCCATCTTGAAAATAGTTCTCAAAAAATTATCTTTGGGTCACATGACCCGATGTGACGTCATTAGTAGGGCAGCGTCAAAACAACAATATAATTTTCTACACAGGTTTATAGAGGTTTGTGAGATTTTATGAGAAATTGTGTCGTTTTTTCATTGTAATGGAAAATATCCACGAAAATCAAGTAGGAGAAGTGTTACCCTACCAATTTGAGCCAGTAGCTGGTGCAGGAACCTCAAATTTTAGCGATGAAAGCGATTCGGAACAAAGCAGTGTGTTGTCTTCGTCTGAGGAGGAAGTCGATAACAAGTTCGAAAGCGCAAACGCTTGGCGCCTTGAAAACCTAAGCAGGTCAAAATGTGGTCATTGTGCGTTGTCAACAAAGGCTATTGAGTGTTTTTGTTGCCACGAAAAAGCGGTGGAGTACGACGAATACGGAGTGCTTCTTGATCAAACAGAAGCACTTGGCGAAGAATGTTTGACAATACATCCGGACTTTCGAGACAACATGTTGTCGGAAGGGGTACTGAAGATAGATGTTTGCCGCTATCTCGAAGAGAATTGGCCTTTAGATGATGGGGATCTGGAGAAAATACACAAGCTGTATCGTTTAGTTGCATATCAACGATGTTCACGGTGGATTTTCCAGATTTTGGGTAAGAAAAGGCGAAGACCATTTCCTGCGTGTGTTTATTCAAGGATACGAGAACGCTTTGCGTCGCCTGATGGCCTATACACGCATTTCAAATATGCCAAAACATCAAAACGGTAATCTTTTATGTTACTTTTATATATATTTAAATTATTTATATTATTTCCAAAAGTCCAAATCTTGTGGGCAAAAGCGACGTGTTTCCCCATTTAATATACATGTCTCTTGGACTAGGGCAATTTAAAGAATCTTTTAAAATAGTGAATAGTTGAGTGCGATGGTGGAAACCCCAGAATGATACACTAAATAATATGATACAAATCCTTTTCGCCTTTACAGTAATACCTCAAAATGGGGAAACAATAATACTTTCTACATAACTCTAATGAATACCACATTTTTAACCCATTAACGTCCAAGACTTTTCCTTTGTTTGACCAGTAAAATTGTCTGACGCAGTAGATACTAAAGAAGGGCAAATTATTGCACATCAATGGGTTAAGCTAATAGTAATACTAGTATTTACATTGAGTATGAAAGTGCACAAATATCTCATTCACGGTTTACACACTTTGCTGATCTACAGTTACATTTGCTGTCACACAACACTTCCACTGCCCTACAGTTGCACTTTCGTGTAGCACACTTTCCCTTACAAGCACAGGGCTTATTTTGTGACCTTCCTTTTTCACTTGTAGGTAAGGCTGGTTTACTGAAACGTGACCTTCTGCTGGCCACTACCTGTTCCTTTGAAGGGCGTTCCTTTCCTGTCAAGTACTTTGCAACAAGAGACTGTGGCTCAGTAGGTAGCATATAATGTGCATGGGCTTTGGCCTTCTTCAAGCTTTGGTACTGACTCCTTAATTTCATGACTTCATTTAGAATCAACTGTACATATCCTGTAGAATATTTGAAAGATTAATTTTATAAAGGGGAAAAAGATAGGAATTTTGGTAATTTTAAATACGGGAAACTTTTAATAATTTAAGCATTTTCATTATACACTTATATTGTCTTGGCTTGTTTTTTTTTTGGGGGGGGGAGTGTAAAATTATTACCATATGTGGGATTACAATAACATTTTTGGCTAACAATATGGAAATGAAAGTGTGGAAAACATTCTTATACGCGGTGTTGTATAACATAATACATATAAAATACATTTAAAGGGTTTTGATGTACAATATTTGGTGAAGTACAGTAGGCAATCCAAGTGAGAAAATATACATAAATTAGAGGACCTTTTCGCAACCGTTTCTCATCAGGTCTTAAAAATTATAAAATAAATTTATCGATCGAGCACTTGACTCACCTTTTCTCGGTGTCTTCTTGCCGTAGAAGTTCTTAGTTTGCTTGAGCTTGCCTCTACCAAGGGCAATGTGGGCAAGGCATCACTTCTTAACCGTACACGAAACGCTTCCTTGCACTGGATTTGTTCGAGGAACTGTGGCGAATGCCCTTTCTCGTACGCGTCTTCTGTGAAATGCCGTGAGCAGATTCTACTGCACGACGAAGGATTAAACTTTTTGCGTTTGTAAAATTTAACCCATACCTTTCTTCTCTGTTGTTGGGCTACGGATTTTCCGCTTGGAAACGAAAAGAAACGTATTCCACTCGGATTTTTTTGTCTGTCACTATTGCAACCGTATACCGGACAGTACATGTTGCGCCTTGGCCTTGCATGCAAGTGAAGCAGCAAAATTTGCAACGGGACATATAACTCCTTCGCAAACAAATTATTCTTATTTAGAACTTGTCAGCGCCTATATATACAGCGACAATAATAATTGCGATTTTAAATTGCTAGACCTCACAGAAATTACCAAGGTGTATCCGGATGAATGAATATATAGTCAGAAAGTGTCGCAAAAATGTGTGGGGGGCAAGTGTCGGTAAAACCCAAACAAGATTTCAATTGCTTCCTTTGAACTCCCACTATTGCACTAGTAATGCGCATTATGCGCTAATGTTTTTTATTGTCCTTTCCGACATCATTAAATGGCTAAATGAATTTCAAACTTGGCGACTAGCCGTCCAGGTCAGTTGAAAGCCCACACACGTTTTTCCATTCGACACCCTTTCGGCAGTCTTTTTTTAATTAAACAATTTGGGTACAAAGTATAAGCGCTGGTAGTCCCAGTATATGTAACAGTGTCGCATATAATTTATGTTGGCATATTGTGCCTGCGAGTCGCGTTCGATGTTCCAAGCGATGTTTCTATTATATCAAGTCTTGTTTTTTACTGATATGTTATAACGTACAAGGTATACATTTCTTGATATATTAATATGCCAAATGATATGTCGTTTGATTTGAAGTCAGTGAAATGTATGACTGAGAGTGTGTGTGTGTTTGCACATTGGCAGACGCCCAGCATGGGATCTGACATCTCGGCACATATAACAGTTGTGATAGATGCGTTTATTCAAAATAATGTTAAAAACATATTTGGAGAACAGTAATACTTTGGTATTGCACAATTACTTAATTGTATTTTGCTCAGCAACTTTTATTTTTTGGCAAAATGTTCTTACTGAAACGTGATAGCAATAATAATTTATATTGTAAAATTCGGCCTACCCTACTAATGACGTCAGCAAAGTTATTCTGCATAAATTAGCATAACGCTTTATTTTCAAAATGGCTGCCGTACGATCAACATTTCCTCAAATTTTCTCAACAACTAAATGCGATAGACTCACGAAAATGCGTAATTAAGTATTCCATAGGTAAGTGTAATAGATATAAGGAATAAAATTTTTTGTTGCCAATGTCCTTTAAAATTGTTAGTTTGTTAAAAAATTTTGTTATATTCTTAAAGTCACATTTGAAGTGAGAAGAAAAATAAATAATAAAAATTGTTCTCCTTAGTACATGTAACTGATCTATTTTTAACCTAGTTAGCTAGAGTTAAGATTTTTGAGTAACCAGAATGCATAAATGTTCAAAGTTGTTGCCATGTTTATAGTACATTTAAAGTGGAAGTCAAGTCCTTTTAGTATTTTAAAGTTTAATATTAAACAATTATTGAAGTTGAGCATGATATTGAGCTTGCGAATTACCAAGGACAAGGTTTGCGTTATCCACTGAGGGCTGAGGTGCTGCATCAGGGCTGTAGAAGAGGGGGGGGGGGGGGGGGGCGCAGGGGGGCTGAGCCCCCCCCTCTACAATTTCAAGGGGGGCTGAGCACCCCCTCTACTTTTTACAAACAATATATTCCTCAGTTAAAGGGTCTATTTCAAAAATAAAAAGCCCTGAAAACAGGCAACTCTTCATGTTAATATACTGATGTTTCAGTAAAAAAACCAAACTAAATTAGACTGAACAATTCGGTAATTGGTATAGACACTGTTCGCTTAGGGAGCTTAAGCAAGCAAGTTTTTGACAACACGGACGTGCATGATAAGCACAAAAAGCACAGCCATGATTGGTTAAAAAGGTGAATCTACGTCTGGTTAACGTCCGTGTTCTCAAAACCGTCGCTTGCTTAAGGTCTCCAATATTTCACGATTTTATAATACCTTAGTCACTGAAGAGAGCCCCCCCCCCCCCTCTAGAAATTGCAGTTCTACAGCACTGTGTTGCATCATTGCTAGTATTGCTAAATTTTTTAATGACACAGATGACGACTTCTTCTTTGGGATTATATAAATCATACAATTTGGTATGTACAATACAATTGAAAGTATGTACAATGCCATTGACAGTGATCAAATTTAATCAACAATGACAAACTAATGAATTTTTTATTAATAATGTTTGTGCATGGAACTACTGGTATTAAACATTCAACATGCCAGATATTATACCACATGAAAATTTAGGTACGCTCAAACTTCCAGTACCACCAGAACCAGATTGTATTGCACCATATTTTACATGTAGCATGTTTGTAACATTTGTCATCACATATGTGCACAGAAACAAGGTACTCCTGGTGGATGTGTATCCCAGTGATCTGGTCTGCAGATTATGGCAGCTTTCATTAAGATCTTGGGTGTGCCAACAATCAGAATTTGGGTGTGGGTGCACAAAAATTTGTCAGGTGTGCCAAAATATATTTAAGTGTGCCTAAAGTATTTCAGTGCTTGGTTATAATAGCTAATTGTCAACATAAAAGGTTGAAAAGAGGTGTTTCCGAGGTCGTCAAAAAAACTAGGCACAGTAGACTGAGTGTGCCAGGTGCCTTGAAAATTGAAATTTTAATTACCCAGTCGCTCAAGAATATTTCGCTAAATAACGACTGAAATACATCCATTTAAACCACGGCACTTTTCTTGACCATTCCTGTACACCATACATACTAAAACGTTCGAATAATTCACCTCAACGTTCTGTAAATTGCCTCATATATTAGTGGTAAAATCAGTGGTTAAAACGCGCTCATAGTTTCAGCCGCCATTTTGTTTAGCCTGCGAATCTCTATCACGGGCGTTCTGTACCGTGAGGTACAAATTCCGGTGTTAACACACACAAACACACACACTCACACAAGGTGATAACAACATATCTGCGCCAGCGCAGATACAAAAATATCTTCTCGTGACGACCATGAGCATTCACACAAACATTAAAACCGGAAATGAGTATTTTCATGCTCGTTTGGGACTTCCGTTGGGCCGTTGGGCATAACAAGAAACCCAACAAAAGTATTCCACCCCTAAAACGCGACTCATATGAGCCGTCGTTTTTTACAAATTACGGACAAAGAAATAAACAAAATTAAAATAACTTGTGTAAAAATACTAAAACAATTATTCGCCTCAGGCTCGGTGATTTTCGGGAAATATTCACCTCGACTTCGTCTCGGTGAATATTCCCCGCTAATCACCTTGCCTTCGGAGAATAATTGTTAAATATTCTTATTGTAAAATATTTGATGTTAGGTGTAAATACAATTTCATTAAGATGGCGTTCTTGCGTGTTTTTTTCGACAACGGCAAGGCAGCATTCCCTACCCTATGGGTAACCTCGTATAGATATAGTGTTGTATCATGCAACGATTAAACGATATTTTGATTCATTTTTGACCCGTCGGGCAACTTTAGGATGCGTCGGGCAAAAATGTATCCGCCCCCCCCAATTTTTTTGAACGGTACGCCTATGAGTATCTCAGTATCATAAACCTTTTATGCGCCGGACTCGCATTTTTGCAATAATTCTTTGTCGAAAAGTGTGTCTAATTTTTTAAATCATTAGTTGCCTATTATAATCGATTCGAGTACATACATGCGTTAACCCTTTACCGGGCATTGTTGCCATATGGCAACAAATAAATTATCATCGCTGTGTAGCCCCCTTAATACCACTGAAGATGTGCTACTTTGCTAACATTATATTTTCTTTCTTGTCCGCCGTTTGGTCGAAATTCGAAGTAAGTCAGGTTTTTAAAGATTAGAGGCGAGTGTTTTATGCTTCGTTACCTTAGCATTATTGCTGAACATTTTTATACAATTTTTTCAATGGCTAAAGTTTTTTATCGGATAAATACATGAAATAAATAGAGTTAAAATATGACTTTTATCATACCTGTGATTGTTTATGGGCAGAGTTCGAAAATTTCGTTGCTTTCACAGTTGAAAAGTATTTGTTGCCATGTGGCAACAATGCCCGTTTAGGGTTACAAATGTGTGTATTGAAGTAATATATATATGTCCTTTGGTTTCTCTTGTGAATATTGTGCTGCATTGAGTCTGATCGAGACATTATATATCCAACTAGTGTTTTTCTTGTTCAGTTGAATTATAGAAAGGAATTTTCAAGGATTTTTAGTAATTTGTGACTTGCGTTTTGCACACAATTACTTTTCAGGAGAAGTAAACCATCTTGCATTGGTATATATGTTATCCGTAGTAGTTATCAATCAGTTACATACATATCTGTACACTGCCAGTGTTTAAAGCTATATACATTTATTGCAATTAAGGTACCGGTATGGCGTAATGGACAGGCGTTCAAAGCAATCAAAGGTTCAATACAATGCTGAAGAAGCAATATATAGTATTCTAGATTTTGGTTCAGATTCTGAACTATCAGGGCTTTTTTCTTCTGATGAATATCAAGATGAAGAAGTGTATTGTGACAAGTAATGTGTGCCTATGTCTAAGCAATACAAGAAACTGCTTTCGAGACTTTCACACCACTAAATGAGGGACATAAACACTTACCATACGTTGCATGTTCACCAAGAGAAAGTATGTACAGTAATATAGTTTTAATATCTTTTACACAAGAATTTTTACCTTTTAAGTACTTTAGAGAATCTTAATAAAATATTTAAATATGAGATATTTGTGTATACTATGACTAACATTGTTTATACGATGACTAACATCAAAAATTAAATTTTTAGCAATAACTGTTGCAGTAAGGCCGCACCCTCTGATGCCTTCCAACAGACTGCCCGTCCTGAAATAGCTTCAATTAAACACAACACTAATCGAATAAAATTGAATTTCAGGGTTGCAGGTTGCATATTCAAGAAAACCTGTGTAAAAGATACTATAGCTGACTCTGCATAATTTTCACTAAAAATATACCCCTAAACGGGCACTGTTGCCATATGGCAACAGATAAAAAACTGACTTATCCCCCCTTTTCTAAACTTTTTCCTTTCACATTGTTATTGTTTTGTACTGCATTTGAAGAACATTTTGTAACACTCATTTCAAAATGTGCCCAGCAATTAATAAACTTAAGACTGAACATTAATTAGATGATTGACATTATCTGTGACGTTTAGGAATCTGGCGACTTTTCAAATTTTCAACTGAATCCTCTACTAAAGCGTTAACTCAAAGACTGGTTAACTGGGGACAATAAGAAAAGAAAAGATAACAGATAAGAGATAAGATAAGAGGTTAACTGGGGACAATAAGAAAAGAAATGAACGAAAAACGAGCAGGTGAACTTGTTGTTGATGTTGCTGATAGTGGAATGAGCACAAATTCAATCATCCAGTCACAGAAAATAATGTCGGAAGACACAGGACATTACATTTTGATCAAGAGTGGAACTGCACAAACTGATAGTATGCTCTATTATTTATGTATCTCGTTTATTATACAGTAATTATAGTTTACGCAGACACAGCTCTCAAACTGAATACTAAACCAATTTCTGAGAAGCAATAAATGTTATGATTTCGTGTCAGTGTAGCGAACAAAAAACGACTTGGCTTTTTCACACTAATAATGTGAAATTGGTGTTAAAAGGACAAATTTCTTATTAAAAATTATTGCGTCTATATATAAGGCAAAAACTTCAAGTTAAATCATGAATAGGAGGTTAAACCACAGGCTTCCCAAGCTTGCTCTCATCTGTTATGGTATTATGCGAATACTTCATATAAGAATGACATATAAGCGTTCATATGTGTGATACATATTTGTCAAAAAATTGCCAGAATACTGTATTATTTTGAGAACTTTCTTGGCCTACCTCTTCTAAATTGTGTCCTTGGCTTTGTTTTTTATGTTTTCCATGCGATTTGTACACATTTCAGACAATAACAAACTGTTAAAACACGCGCGTGATACATGCATACTATATATACTATATATTCAACCCCTTCGGATTTCATATCATATCCTCAATTCTCATTGGCCAATTTAGACGGTCATCATGGCGGTTATCATGCTGTTATGATGACCGTTTGAATTGGCCAATGAGAATTGAGGATATGATATGAAATCCTAGGGGGTTGAATGGCCGTAACACGGAGGTGTCGCCACGGATGTCAGATTGCCGAAAATTTGAATATAATTCGATTTTTTCGTTTTAAAATGAAGGCGAAATTTACCGTAGGAGATGCATCTAGTAGGAAATTTAATGTGCTTTACAAATCTGTTGTTTTCGTTGCGATCCAATGTATTTTATGTGATTTTCGGAGCGATTTCGTGTGAAACTCGTGTTCCACCAGGCATGAAGTCTCCTGCCTTCTGTGTTCTCTATTTATATGTATATACAGTATATAGTATGCATGCATCATGCGCGTGTTTTAACAGTTTGTTATTGTCTGAAATGTGCACAAATCGCATGGAAAACATAAAAAAAAGTCAAGGACACAATTTAGAAGAGGTAGGCCAAGAAATTTCTCAAAATAAACTGTATTCTGGCAATTTTTTGATAAATATGTATCACACATATTAACGCTTATATGTCATTCTTATATGAAGTATTCGTATAATACCATAACAAATAACAGATGAGAGCAAGCTTGGGAAGCCCGTAGTTAAACCAAAAAACTACAGTACTATTAATCTAGACAAGATTTCTGGAGAAATATTTTGAAACTTTTAAACAAGCCGTTTGGAAATTTCTTTTGAATCTTGCGTTGAAGTAAAGTTATAAGCTCATCGGCACCATTTGTAATTTAGGTTAGTGTTTTCAGTCAAAAATTTACTTTTCAGTCTATTTTTAACAGTAAGTGTGTTTCATACTTTCATTGATGTTTTCAACGTGTTAGATCTTGAAGAAGAAGAGGATGAAATAGCTGGAGGATTTTTCCGTGAAAAAGGATGTCCATGAAGTGCAACTTAAAGCTACCTAAAGTTCCAAAGAATTTTGTTGAATCAAGCGTGACTTTGGCTTTGGTTGCAGCATCAAGTAGCGTAAGTGAAAGTAGTGATGCCGAAAAGTCTCCAGATAATGCTGCTAAGGTTTTGTCATCCCCATCAGTGAATGATCTGAATAAACAAGATCAGATTTGTACTGAACACATCCATAAGCAGAATATTTCGGAACGAACTACGGCTTCATCTGATGTAATTCTAAGACAGGTCACAGACACAGAAAATATAAATTCGAGCGAAACTCCGATGGATAACACATCACGTCTAGTGGAATTGAATGAATTACATGTAAGGATGGATGTTGGTTCTGATGATAATAGCAGAAAACTCTGCGATGAAACAAGTGAGAATAAACCCATCGATATTAAAGACCCTGCTGAACAGTAGCACAACACCACTCGTCTACCGACAGTTCTCCATCAAAATTACCAGAAGCCCAAAAAATTTCTCAAATGGAGTTAAGTCCTGAAAATAATGTACCATCTTTTGATGCTGAACTCGATGATTTAAAGGATGAAATAAAGGAAAAGGAACGTTTGATCGAAAAGAGTTGCTGATTGATAGACGCATGTCCAGCATCACCAAGTCTTCTTCAAATGCAAACGAAAGCGTCGGAAATTTGCTTGAAGAAAAGACCCTTGGCAATGAGGGACAGAAAAATAATTTCATGCAAATTGGTACACCTAGTGAAACTTCTTTGCAACATGAAAATATTTCAAGTGACAATAATGATATTGCGGGATCTGATCTCCCCACTGCTGTTATAACTGGAGATGATACTTGTAATTCTGCTGCCCACGATGTCTGTGAGACGTCCCAGCAAACTGAAATTGTTCAACCTGTTCCAAACGAGTTTGAAGGAATAACATAGGTGAGTACCGTGATCTTTATGTATATATAGCTGTAGTTTGTAGTTCGCGAACTGAATGCATGTCATGAAATTAGTTTGTTCACGTCAATCAGCTAGGTGTAATACTGTAAATAGCTGTTGTGGTAAATAAGGTTACGAATATTTCTCTAAATAGAAATGATGGTAGCTATTAGCCTCATGCAGGAATACTTCCACGTACTTAGATAAGGAGCAGCTCTGCGATATCATATCACTTTTGACGAAGATACGGAGTGTCGGGAAGATCGGATTGTCGAAACGTTAGTATAGGTCGTGAATACGTTTCGATAGGGCTTTGTATTCTAATTGCACGTATATTAAGTTCAACTCTTAGAGGAATTACGAAAATATTGTCACGTTGATACATGTACCATGCTCTTTCGTTGTCGTATGAGTAGCCACGTGACCATGCATGAGGTATTACACAAAGCTGATATATAAAAGAAAGATGTATAAATGTATTTCATGTGCATTTCCACGCATGATTTGTTTGGTGCAGTTTAGTTGACAAGTACCGTAAGCGTAAATGTGGTTTGGCTGCATGCAAGCAATAACAAACATATTACATAGTACTTAAAAACGTGTATAACATAATATTCTTTTTAGGAAGAACTCGGGGAGATGCAAATGAAGCTGGATGAAGATCTCGATGATTTAAAGAAAGAAAGGTCACGGCAAACACGGCTAGCTGCCACTGTTACTGATGAAATGTACAAGGATAGTCAAGTGAGTGCAAATGTGTCATCTGTTTTTTTAGCATATCAATTTGTTCCAGTGTTTGTAGTTACCATTTTGAAAGCAATAAATTGTTGCTGTATTTCACCTTCAAGCACATCTCTTAGGCAATGCCATCCAAAGTTAATTAATACAGTTCTCTATTTCGGATATCTTTGAAAAAGTGGAATTACAAATGGATAAGCAAAGTAAGGCATGCCGAGACATATGTACAACAGTAAGATGAAGTTTTGTTCACAAATGTGATAAAAATTCGGGGCTCCACTCAGTCCTCACTTTGCCTTCATCAGAGGCATTGCCTGTGAAACCACTCGCAGTTGAACTTTGGCCGCATCAAGTTCAGATGACGGAAGATTTTTGGCCAAGACTCGACCGATATTCTGGTAAAGTCGGGGGAAGCTCGTTCCGTTGTCGCCTAATCTTTTCTCAACATTTGCTCGTGATTTGACTCGTCTTCACTTACAATCGTTACTACCTCTTTCTGACCAGTTTTAGCTTGAAATGTTCTTGAGTAGTAGAACTTGATGTATTTTGCTCTGATTCCAACTCTGCAATCTCGCAACTCTTTCTCTCCAATTACGAAATTTCCTCCGTTGCCTGATCTGATTTCTTCGGGATTTCCTTAAATATGTGCAAGATAAGATCAAGAATTCCCTCCGTTCTTTTACTTATAGTTATACTGATTTGGACTTAAAGGAGTTTAAGTTAGGCCGAAAGAAAATTGACACCCTAAACACGCTCACGGACAAATTTGCCATCTTAAGACCTGATAAAGAAAATAGAATTGTGCTCATAAACCGACAGGGCTATGTCACATCAGTCAAGTCTCTCTTCTCAGATAGTAAAAAGTTAAATTCTGACCCAACGCAAACTAGGCTCCATTCTTTGCAACATTACTTACTGACACTAAACAAACGAGGTGAAATTACTGACACTGAACTTGAATCATTACGACCTATTACAGCGCACTTTGGTTGGGCACATGGCTTGCCAAAAACACGCAAGAAATTCGACACTCTACCTAAATTCAGACCAATCATTGACACGACAAATACACCACACTACAATGTAGGGAAATTCCTGTCCAATTAATTACTGCATCCTTTAACCTTAAACGATTACTCTCTTACTGACTCGTTTGACGCTGCTACACAAATCAACAATATTCCTAAACATTTATTCCAAGAAGGTTATCAGTTTGTTTCATTTGACGTTGAATCACTTTTCACTAACGTTCCGCTCTCTCGCACAGTTCAGATTATTTTAGATCGCATTTATAAAGACAAACTCATAGATACTAATTTGCAAAAACGCACCTTGAAAAAACTAATTTTGGATTGTTGCACTAAAACAGCCTTTGCTATCGACGGACAAATTTATGTTCAAAAATATGCCGTTTGCATGGGGTCCTCTGTAGGGCCAGTTTTGGTTAATATTATTTTGACAGAGTGAACGCGTTATAGTATCGGAATTGATAAATGACGGTGTTATAAAATCTTACAATACAATACAATACAAAAATACAATAAACTTTATTTGAATTCGAATTTTTGATAGCTATATATAAGCTAATATCTTCGAATATCTTAATTGTATAAATTATACTAAATTGACTATAACTATATACATTGTCAAGTAAATTACACCTTATTGATATAATTAACTTTTAAACTTTATGTCAGATATTGACTTAATAAATTTTCGCAAAGTATCTTGAACCCTGCATGGAGCTATCTCGGAAACTGTTCCAACGTTTAACTGCTTCATATCGAAAAGAATGAAGTCCATACTTTGTGGTCATAACCTTTGGTAAATCAATAATATCCGTCCCACGTAATAAGTAGTATCCACTTCGTTTATTTAATATATATTTGTTTTAGATACTTTGGATATCTTTCATAATGTATACATTTGTAACACGTTGTTAGCATACTAGCCAATCGCTTATTATACAGTGAAACTTGAGAGGCTGTTTCTAACAGTTCACTATAACTTAAATTGTGTTCATTTAGAATAAAACGTAAAATGCGTAAGCGCATTTTACGTTATGTAGATGATAGGTTATGTAGATGATACACTTGTTTTAATTAAACCTTCCGATATTTCTGCCGTTTTAGCAAAACTTAATAGACGTTTTGATCGTAATCTTAAATTCACTGTTGATACATTTCCCGATGGCTTGATACATTTTTTAGACATAAAAGTCTCGGTTGATAGCACTGATATTTACCGCAAAGAAGCTCATACCGGACAATACACATATTTTTCCAGCTTTGAACCATTTTCTCATAAAACTGCATGGGTCAAATCACTTTTTCATCGCGCATTTATGATTTGCAGCACCAAAACGTTTTTCAATAATCAAATAGAAATGATTAAATCTTTAATGTCTTGGAACGGTTTTCTATCAGCATCAGAATTTTCTAATTCGAAAACTTAAAACCAAATATGAAAACAACTCCACACCTACCAGCAATGCCGAATCTCAGACTGATGAAAACATTACGAAAATTTGGATCAGAATACCTTATCTCGGAAACAGCGGCGAGAATATAATAAAATCCTGCACGTCAAAAATTTCTAACACAGCCGGTCAAATTTATAGTTATTTATGACACTAAACGAATTTCGTTTTTCGTTTCTAACAAAGACAAACTTCCTCCTCTATTGCGTAGTAATCTTGTTTACGAGGTTTCGTGTCCAGGTTGTGGCAAAAGTTAGATAGGTATGACAAGAAGATGTTTATCAGTGCGTTTAAAAGAACATGCAACACAACTCACCGCAAGTGCAATAGGAAAACATCTTTCAGACTGTGAACACGCTTAGTACCGAGCAAGCCTACAAAACCAGTTCTCTCTACTAAATTCCATCCCTCTTCCTTCTGGCAATGTGCCCACTCCTATTGAAAATTTAGTTTTCAATAACTTCCGAATCTTGCACTTAACTAGATCTACCAGTTACAATATCCTTGCTTTCCTTGAAGCTTTACTAATTAAATACAACAATAGCAAAGAGCTTCAATTCTTCACATAATAACGACGCTTCATCTACATTTCCACTTTCTACCAGTTGAGTCAGTGCTTGTCTATTTGTAAGTATAAATATAAATTTCTATCATATAAATATAGCCTAGCAGTCTTAGGTAATCACTCGCTTCCGGTGACGCAGTGTTTTCGCTCTCTTGCTCAGTATATATGCTGTATGTAAAGTGTTATGTCTCATTCTGTCTGACGATGACTTTGAAATAAAGTCGAAAATTTACAGTTTCAATTGTTTGTCTTGTTTTTATTCATATCTTGAATTGCAAGATGACTTTATTTTTCGGAATTTGTTTCTTTTTATATTTAGCGCTTAGTAACAATACTTTTCATGAGCAGCTTCTCATGTGACATACAGCTGCAAGCTGATATATCCGGCAGTGTTTCCTTCTATTGATTCAATCCCTGACAGACAACAATGCAGTAAAGATAAGGTATGTTATGTTCATTCTCAATTTTCTTTATGCTATTCGAAGTTTCGTTTGATGATTTCTTAAGTCATTGTGTGTTCTTAAACAAGTATAACGTTTTCCAGCTTTTGATTACCGCGCGTTAGGTGAATTCTTCGACAAATACACTGCTAACTGTCAAGCTCGCGTAAGGTCAAGTTGATATCACAAATGAAACATTTATTGTTAATCGTTTACCTTAATCCCGCTCACAAATTAAATGAATTATTGCGCAAAAAATTCCAATCTTGCGCGCATTTATACAATTGAAACTATGCTCTCAGAAAATTTTCACTCAAATGGAATGTTTTAGAAGTTTGACGTTAATTTGTACGGGTCAAACGATATTTCAATAATCACCTAGCCAAAGTAAAACGATTCACTCAGCGGTACCTGAGCATATAGGATGCTTTTCAGTCGATCAACCGTTCTTCATACCTTCTTGTACGACGGAAAGTTTTAAGGCTCACACAGACCGGACGCGATTGCCAACGCGACGCGATTTTTCGAATTTTAAAAGCAAATAAAACCATCAACGCAAAAATAATTGCCTACATATGGGCATCAAATAGCTGAAATTGCTAAAGTCTTTTCGAAGATTAAAAAAAAATAGAAAAGGAGTAAAGTTAAAAGACGTTGAAAATCGAAAATTTGCGTCGCGTTGTCAAATCGCGTCCTGTCTGTCTCGGCCTTAAATCTGTAAATTCTTTACTCGAATATTGAATTAAGATTAATATGAATCTAGAATTGCCTTAAAATATAACTTTTAAATGAGGCATAAAGTTGTATGCTTTCCTTTAAGCCTACATTCAATTTGGTCGTAACTGTCGTCATTCTCGACGATGTGTCATAGTCTAGATTAGATGTACTTTTTCTTTTGTGGGTTGTAATCAAATTTATCATATCAAGTATAGATCGGCGTACATATATTATACTCTATCACATCGCTCACTTGGATATATTCACGACTAAGTGGAAACTAGGCTTTATTGAGTCAGCCATTCCATATGAGTAAAGAGGAGGTAAACTTTACTGCTTATTCACGCGCTTGTGAAAAATAAATATAGAAGAGAGCTCTTGGTTAGTTTATGTTTCGTGCGTACATTAAATTTGAAGCAAAGAGCTCCTACCACGACAACGTAAGTCAAGTAATAAAATTTTATATAGGTTTCAGAGCTTTAAAAACGGTCTTTCAATTTCGCCTTATGAGTTGTAAATATGATCGTTTGTAAAAATTTACTTTAAGAATGCATTTTATTTGTAAGACTTTACTTTAAGAATGCATTTGTAAAATATTCATATTTGAATAAGGAAAGTTTGTTTGAAACAACACGGCGTCTTATCGGTAAAAGAACAACACACCTATTCTACACGTCATTTCCTGAAATTTTTGCCAGGATAATTGACCATTGTTGTGCGATGCAACAAACGATGAATAATCAATCCACCCTTTTCGAGGTTGACCGACGGGGGGTTACACGTGTAGCGTAATTCGAAGCAGTCGGACAAACATTGCGTTTTCATTGTACTTGCGCACACAAATATTAAGTAGTTCGACTGCGAAAGAAAATGGCTAAACACTGTGCGTGAGGCACTTGCAATAGTGATTCGCGTTACCCAGAAAGATTAATAAATTCTGAAGGAAAATGTGTTCAATTTTACCATATATATGCGTGTTTTGCACGCTTATACACGCGTCCAAAAGACACATATACACGCGTTTAAAGTGTTTGGTGAAAAATATACATTGGAATAGAGCCCATATCACGAACCCATTTTTAAACAAATGGCCAACCATATCACACTGGGTAATGGCTTTTTTAATAGAGGTTCAACATATCCCTCTTCAGAAATATGATAGTCATCAAATGCTTTGTATGCGGCAAGCCCTTGTTTATCATGTTCTGTGGAACCATATATGAGATGGTTAAATTATCGAAAAGACCGAATGGCGGTGATGCGTTAAAATCATTTACATATTCGTGCGCTGAAGATAGCGGATCTTCTATTTCAACTCCATGAATAATCAATTTGTTCTCCTCTTTTGATTTTGCATAGTCTAAGACAGGTATCAACATTTTTTCGACGGATTTCGATATCTCAACTAATGCTGGTTTAAGATATCCAGTTACTGAAACGCCTCGCGCATTTAAATATTGTTTCAAGTCAGAAGCGACATTTTCTCAAAATGATTGCGCTCCAAAGTACTATCCATGCTTTGATATAATTTTGCCCTTTTTTACTTTGCCTTTCTTTGTCTTTAAAAAGTTAATTTCGCTAAAATTATCGATAATCAATAGTTACTCGTATACAAAAGTATTAACGCGACGCTTATTGTTTGTCCGACTGTTTCGAATTATTACACGTGTTACCCCCGGTCGGTCAACCTCGAAAAGGGTGGAAATACGCCTGCATGGGACATTGTTTTCTGTCAAAACGGCACTCGTTCTTTAGCGGCGCTTGCTACTTGATCACCAGAGCTCGCTCTCTCACTTCACATGTGTGTTTTTGAGCATTTGAAAGACGAATTGTAACAAGATCTATCTTTGGTGGTGACGGCAGGCTAGAACGGTCATCAATTACCCACGATCATAAAAAACTGATAATAATCCTGATTGCTGCCAAGCGGACCAAGCGCGTTTATACTATGTAAAAGTTCATGGGATTTTGACGAAACGTGTCAACCATAACATGTCATATGGGGTGGCTTTATAAGAAACATACTTGCAGGCTCGGTGAGTCCGAGATTGGACGCATTGGGGGTAGCTGGAAATTTCCCGAACTTTCCGAGCGGATTGAGGCGAGTGTTTAGTTGTGCATGTTTAGTTCAAAAAGTGATTTTTAGGTCTAGATTATCAAACAACTTCTAAATTAAACCCGAAATCTATATAGTTCAGTTGTTTATAAGCTAAACAAGATTGTGATTCTAATCGACCACTCAAGCTGAACGAGCTCAAGCAACTGACTCTGAGTATTTGCGGGGCTCTAGATTTGAAGTTATCAGTCAAATTGACGCTTACAGAGACTTTCCTTTCTTACTTAATCTCTCGACTGTTTACAGAACTTTAGCTCCCTTTGACGCCATTCAAAAAACGTAATGTGCGCGGCAAATATACCCAATTACTCGGCCAAAAATTTGATCAAAACAGCGGTTTGAAAGGCAGTAATCTGAATTTATTGTGTCTTCATTTCAGGACCAGAACTGGCAGATCTAGAAGTGGGTGGCTGTCATGGCGAACTCTATAACTGTTCTGACCTTTGCTTTGGTTCTGATTACCTGTGCTACTGCGCTAAAGAAATGCGAGACGACGCCGCACATATCACAACCTCCTATATCTTGGAAACAAGGAAATGTGATTGTTGTTGCTTTACTCAAAGCTGGATGACAATTGTGTCAAAAATACGCTATGCTCTTACAAAGAATGCAGCAATACATGGCGAAGTACGAACTAATTTAACTAAATGCATTTCCTTTTGGTCGATTAAATCATTGACGATAAAAAAGTCCTTTGATTGTGTTAGATTAAATTAACTGTTATTAATGCTTTATATTTTATAACTAACTACATAATAATGAGAGCTCTATATGCTTCATTTTACTTTTTTCACACATTAAGGCACGAGTTTCAAAACCCACGTTTATTGGCTGTCTATGGTTCAAGGCGTAAGGGGGGGGGGGGCAATAACTTCAACGAAGAAGGTCATTTCTTTAAAGAAGCCGTCCTATACATCGACTTTGATTACACACAGTGTAACATCCCTGATCACGCAACCTCAAATTTTAAAATAAACTCGTTGCGAGACAAGTTGCGAGACATGTTGCACCGTGTAACAGTGCCTAAGAAAAAACATTTCTATTCTTTATTCCAGGTACAACGTTTCATTCGTTGCAGTGAACGATAGAGCTGATCATCAAATATCGATTTTAAAACGAATCGTGAAATTCCCCGTCTATCAAGATACGACATCGTGGAACTTATGGTCGAAACTTGGTGGTGGGAAAGATCATTTTTTGATCTTTGATAAATGTGGCCGCCTTTTCTCACATATGAAAAGACCAGATATCAGCAAATTTTTCAAAAAAGCCTGGTAAGCTAAAGCAACATAACTAAAGTAGACGCCATAATTTAAGATGCCAACCAAGGAATTCTAAGTTTGCATTGATTCTTTCATCTTCAATTAACCATTTCAGTTGCACTTGAGGAAGCGGAAATTAGATACTAGAGATTTGAACGAGAAATTAGAAATCTTAATAGAGTTTGAAAATATAGCAAAAATATTACGAAAATAATAAAATGCTAACAAATTAATCTTCTTAGTAATGTTCTGGAGATGTTTAGTTTCTCCTAGCTTTCTAAGTAGTAGTGAATTGTGTCAAATTAAGGTCTAGACTCTAGAAATGTCTACAATTTGAATTCGAAATCGCAATTCTCCGAAAGCATCATTGTTGTTATATCAACAATAGGATAAAAATATTTTCTAATATGAATGACTCATTTTTGGGGCTAAATGATTTACTGAAATGAGCATTATCAAGACTTAAAGAATAAAATTACTTTAAGTGAAGTATCCGTATTCTCGGAAAGAAGACTAAAGTGTGTACACTGGATGACACGACGTACGACATTTATCACTTCCCTTTTTGGAAACCTCTTCTGAAAGTGTACATCAATTTATTTTGCTGTTCTTCATTTATTTCTCCTAACATGAGGTAATTTAGTTTGTCTGGTCTTTTCATTACAAACATTGTAACGCGACGATAAATAATGAGCTTTCAAAAAATCGTGTGATGCATGGTAGCTGTTACATGGTTGCGAAACGTTAACAGTTATGTAACTCGTGTAAGCTTATTTTAGCATAGTCTTCAGCTTGAATAACCAAGAGTAATAAGGTTAAACGAGAGCTCATTGTGCATTGCTACGTCACATTGCTTGCAATGAAAAGTTCAAACAAACTAATATAAAACATCTTAAATTGGAAGAAAGGAAATGAAAAACTGCAAGAGAAATTATTACACATTATTAAAAATCTTTAATTTCCTACTTTAAAATAGAAAATTTCGTGTCATAATACATTTTAAATACAATTGACTACGGCCGACCGAGCATGCAAGGCTCGAGCATGCATGCAGAATCAAGCTACATGTGATAGCCAGATCCCTTCGCTCGCATCAGTTTTAACGCAGACCTAAATTAATTGGCAGAAATTATGCTTCAAAGCCCATTCCTTTTTCACAATTCCTCTTTTTTTCAGGGAAAAGATAGCCAAGGCGTACAACGGGCGACGATGCAGATGGAAGTGTCCTAGCTTATAAATATTATTTAATACTTTTTTGGTTTTAGCTAAATTTTGGATTGGTGGTAATTTCGCTCTAAAATGGTGGCAAATAAAAATCCCGGAAAATTAAAAACATGTTTGAAATTGAAATTAAGAACTGTATTTCAATCCTTTTCGCAAATTACCCAAATTAAAAGTTTTGTATAACAAAATGAAAATACTCGTCACGAAATCAAAAAAATCCACAGGATATTTTTTGAGCGAAATTCCCCTCTTATGTATGCATGTGTACGTATATATCTATTATCAACTATATTATTTACTTTATATTTTATCAAAAGAGGTTAATTTCATGTTTATGTTTTAATGATGAAATCTTGATAAAGTTTCGAGGATTCCTTCAAGATTTTTAATGGTTTAATTCAACATACACTGATTGTAACTAAAATGACAGAATATGTAATGCGGAGAAATTTACTTTCTTTCGGACGAGTTGATGATGAACTTTTGGTAAATTAATGCATGCCTAAAGTTTTGATGTTGTCCTTAAATGTAAGATTGTAGTAAAATTTATGAAATTTCTGCAAGAATCCTAAATATTTTTTTTGCTTAGGGCGATTCCATTATACATTGCTCAAAATATCTAGATCTTATACCCTGAGTTAAATGAGGCAATTTTACAGGTATATACTAATGCAACACACAGTTACTGCTTCGTCGATGGCAACAGGCCAGGAATATTTATTGTCTATTGCGTAATTCAAAACTTTATAGAAGTACCTCGTTGAGTTTCAGAAAAGAATCAGTAAAAAATTTTCGTTTTGAGTTTGAAAAGGTTTTCTTTCGAAAGTTTTGCACTAATTAGTCGTGGTAAGTTTTGCCCTAATAGTCACTACAGACAATCATTCTACAAACTATCATTTCACTAAGAAAGATTTTCTAGGAATGACTTACTTTCAAATATTACTATGCAACCAGCAATAGAATTTTCTTGAAAATTTAGCAACTTGGTAACAGGACACGATGTTAAACAAGCATTTTCTTGGTCCTCAATTTGTTCTATCAGGGACCGCGGAGCGGTTTTTTATTGGTGGGGCTAATCGAGCACCGAAGGTGCGAGATATCTAGAGGGGAAACTTTTGAAGTCAAGAGCCCTGAGATGCCTGGAAACACTTCTAATTTCAACAATCATCATGAAGTGGCATATAGTTTTTGCGATCGATTCTTACATTTTTAATGCAAACATATGCATTGAGCAAAAATTATTGGTGGAGCTTTAGCCCAGTCAGCCACCCCGCTCCGCGGTCCCTGCCTATGCCAAATCTAAAAGGTAATGACTCCTTTTTCAAAAATAATGTATTTTATAGTACTTCATTGGCATCGTAACATAATTATCTCGTGCATCCATGCAAAATATGTCATCTCTGAGAATTCCTTGATTCTCTAAAATAATTGGGGGCGTATATTCGAACATATTAGGAAAGTCTTGCGCACGAAATTCGAGTGCTTAAAATTTTTTGAGTCGATGGATAGAAAATATTTGAAAAGTTTTATTGCTTTTAAAATTTCAAGAAATTTGCTTAATTATTAAAGTGCTTCAAAACGCCGCGCGAACTTGTATTTTTCTGAATAAGAATTGTTTTTCTTATGTTAACGCATAAATTAGGCATGCAGAAAACTTAATTTTTAGAATACAGACGTTTGGGCTACGTTTTGAACGACTTGGACAAAAACAAATTTTCTGAAATTCTGAACAACGATACAACACCCGACGTGCTTTCCAACCACAGCGTCAAAATTACCCTCAAGCATTAAAGTTTCGTGCGCGAGCCGTGTTTAACTTGTAAAAAACACAATTCCCGGGTTTTGAAGTTTTAAAATTTTTAATTTTTCTGTTTAATCTACATCACAAGTACCCATGTATTACTTCATACATTGACGCGCGTCACGAAGTAAAGAGTGATTTCAAATTTGTTCAGCTTTTTTATACACCTTGTCGATTAGTTTCATAGTATATGCATATCTCATGCATCACCTATCTCCTCCGCAGTGGTTTCGTTTAAGGAGGGTTGTTGGTAGGCTGTGCAGCTCAGAAATTCATCTCTGTGACAGCAGACGTTTGAGCTCAATTGTAATAGGCAACTTTCTGATTGTATTTCTGTAGTTTAGTAACATGTGTGAAGAGTGTTTCAAGTTTAACTTCCAAACAACACTGTTTTTCTCCCATCATCAAAACGCAAACGTCCAGGGCTGCTTTATGCAGTAAATTAGTTAACAAAGTGCAATATAGAACAGCCATTAAACGAGCGTTTGTACCTGATTTTTTTTCTTTGGACAAAAGATTTACTGGCTAATGACCATCGTCGATGGTCATTAGCCAGTCAATCTTGCAGTTGTGAAGAAGAAATAAGACTCCAAAAAAGAGCAAACATGTTTTGCTTTCAAGCTCGATGATCCATCATGCAGCAAATAACTGTAAGTAGCAAATAACTGTAATTCATGCCAGGTTAACTTGCCATAAACGATGTCACACTTACATGTCCCGTGTCCGCCATCACCTGCTGCGGGATTAACAGCGATAAAGCAGAAAAATACGTCAGTTAGGCATCCTGTTGTGATTGTGAAAATAAAAGGCTGGAAATTCCGCGCACTTTGTGATGATGGCGACCGTAACTAGTAGGTATCCGAAACTCTAGTGCATCCAGTGAATTCTAAGTGTACTGAAACAATAACTCAGGGGTGGGGGAATTTGAAGCCGTGCTTCGTAGGTAGTGCCAGTCCCTTTTTCATGTTTTGTTTTGAAAAAATACACTTTTTATATCAATGAATTTTACACCTTTAAATTTCTCTTACAATACCCTTTTTTAATCTCATTGACAATCTCATATCTAGTGCTACTGAACGTCTCGAAAACTCAAACTTTAAAATTTGATGTCACACAAATTTTTCCGGCCCCTCCATGCACAAGTGGCATTTTAACTCTGTTGAATTAGGTAAAGAAGTCGAAGACCAACGATGAGGTATTGAGGCCACGTACGCCAAGGAATAGTTTGGTTCATCTCCTAGAGAGTGTAAACTTCAAGCGCATCATTTTCCAAAGTGATAGCTCAACAAACGAAACGAGAAATTATGGGAAAATTGGCGCGCATCTACTCAAGGCTTGGTATCTCCGATGATAAGTGTTGTTCAAGGAAAAATGATTTTCCATAAAGCTTGCGAATCAAAAATCCCTTGGGGCGCTACGGCCTGACAAGCTATCCAAACTTTGGACTAGGTGGAAATCGAGCGCGCGTGTCTGCGAAACGAAGTTTAGCCGCTTATGAAGAGCTCATCGATGCCCTGGAAAGCCATTCCTTTCTAGACGCGAGTGGCGATGGTGTTGCAGCGTTGCTATACGCGGTAGCGAGCGAAGCGTCAGGGGTCGCTCAGGGTTTCGTTGCTGCCAAATCTCGATTACCAAAGCGAGGTCTTACCATCCCGTTCAGCAATCACCATTACAAGCGCTGAGTGAATATCTTCATGAAAATTTCATAAGGTAGCCTCCTCGGCAGGCTATCTCTCTGCGGAGAAGGCTGTCTGTCCATAAGGCTAACAATGGCATAATCAATCTGCTAAACTGAATACCCCCCTGTCTATCCTCCCGCGATTAAACCCGCTTTTGCGTGGAAGAAACACGCAGGACACATAATTGTAATTATTTCAGTGTGCTTGATGAATAAATTTAGATATATTAGAGATAGTACGGTTAGGTTAAGTACTGAATTAGTTAAATACAGTATAGAATCGAAATAGAACCACTTTTTTGTACATTTATTTTCAGATAGAAATATACGAATACAAGAATTAAATTGTGTTGTATTTTATTTAAATTTTTTTTTTCGTAATTGTAATTTATTCTCATTTCCTGTTTGAAAGTTTGGAATATTTTAGTAACCATAATATCAACAAACACCAATGAATTATGCAATAACCCTTAACGCGTTGCGACGTTCTTGTTTGGTGATCTGTTTCATTGATTGTGTTTACAATCTTCTTAATACTTGAGCAATAATGGAGAAATATCTTACATTAGACAACCTTGAAGTAGGTCTAAAGTTTGTAGGCATTGTTTCTACTGGCTTGTTTTCTGGGGGAGCGATTTATATCGGTGCTTCACAACTACCCGGTATGCTAGCCATGACTGATATGGACCAAGCGTTGATGAACTTTAGATACTTTTGGCCTAAGGTGACACAAATGGTATGTACACTGAAATATATGTGTATGACCTCTGCATGCTGTACATTTTAGTCTGTGCTTTAGATCAAGCATATTTGTCAAGTATATGTACAATGTAATATAGTGTGCTATTGCTCAACAATAATTAAGCGTGTCGGAAAGTTATATTGTATTTCTTTCACAATTAGAGAGCACTTGCTGTATCCCTTAGGTTAAGTAAGACTGGAAATGAGTGCTGTTGAAATTAATGTGTATATTTTAATGTGATCATTTAAAACTGGATAACTTGAGTATTAGTTTTGTATACTAGCTATCTTGATTTTTCAAATTTGACCTTTGGACACTAATTACCTTGTCAGCCATATAAGGAACATCACTGTTTAATTGGCAATCATCAACAACTCGAGTGCTACGAACTGATTGTAGTCCTGCTATGAATTTGAAATGATATGAATTTAGAGTAATTTCAATTTCGTTTGTGAAGTTCAAAGTTAATGATTGCAACAGATTCTTTGTCTTCAATTCTTTGTGACCTCTAAAAATGTCTCAAGCAAATCTCTTAAAAAGACCCTGGTGCATCATTGTATTTTGCATGTCATTTGTGCATCTTTTAATTTGTGTGTATTTTTAAATATGTATTTATGGCTTGAGCTCCCACAGTAATAGGCCATGGGCCAATAAGTCAAAAAGTAGCCGGAAAATGCATTTTTGTGGCACCTTGTTAGTGGCTCATTTAGAAGACGTATAGCCAGATACAAAGAGAAGGTCTGTTAGTCTGTAAGTCATAATGATGCTTTTGCAAGATGCAAATAACTCATTTTCAAATTGAATAAGTTTATTTATTATATGCACAAGGGTGTTTTATAGAGATCGAACTAAAATACTCCTAGAATCCATATGTCACTATATACATCTGGGAAATTTTTCAAAATTTCCATAAGTTCCAAAGCCCCAAAAAATTTCCAAAAGGGAGCATATCCATTAAACTTTCTAATGTAATAATACAAAGATGAAGATGAAAACCTAAGGTTTTCAACTTAAATTTTGGTCTAAACAATCCAAATGTCTCTATGAGGTGGCCTTCCTTGGATAACAAAAGCTATGTCATTACTGTACTTGCTATAAATGTTGATTATGAACATAAAAATATAAAACAACCTAAGATCATTCTTCTTGGCTTTAGCGCCGATGTTCATTAATGGGTGGACTTTCTGGTGTAGGAGCTTTCCTTGTGAGAAGAAAAGTTGAAGATCTTCCATGGTTAATTGGAGGCCTAGGAATGTTTTTTAATGGTGCATACACTGTGAAGGTGATTTATCCTAAAAGTATTGAACCACTCCGTGATCCAGACCTCTTAAAAAACCATGGTAAGTTTTCAGTGGTGGGCGATTAGGGTCGGTTAGGGTCGACCTGTTATGCATGCTGCATTTTTGTTGCAACTTCCAATTAGGGATGGGCTGATACCGATACCAAATACTCGATACTTTCGATACCAGTGCTTGGAAAGAAAGTATTGATATTGGCAAAAAATATCGATATTTTGATACTCTGAGCGTGCAATGCTGTTCCATTGTGGTCAGTGGCTTTATTAGGTAATAATTCGATGTTCTCAGTACGCGAAATTAATCTTCAATCCACCAAAGTTAAAACATGACAAATAAAACGCTGGTTAGGATTAGGGTTTGGGTTAGGGCTTGGATTAAGATTTATATGAGAACACGGAATTATTACCCTTTATTATGAAAATGCTAGAGGGTGGTAATTGTGGTAATGGTAATGTCTTTAGTGACACCAAAGGGTCAAAACGAAAAAGTCTAAACAGGTGGTGTTCATAATTTGGATTACTGGTTTGCTTTATAAATCAGTCGTTACAATTAATTAGATCCATTATAACCCCATAAAATGAAGTATCGACTAAAAATAAAGATTTGTCGAGCACTGAGGTGTCGAGTTTGTGGACTGCCTACTGAGTCTCGTGTTTTTTTGGTGTCGAAGAAATGATTGATCTTGAAGGCAATCGTTTATGTGGATTTTAAGTATGCCTTGGGATCTAGCATTTTTCTATGTCCAAAGAACACATACCCTGGTCTAAGCTTGCAAAATGCAAAAAAAGGATTTGATTTTTTCCGTGAATTTTCTCATTTTTAGTATTCTTTTCCCGTACGTTATTTTGAGTAAGTTATTTTCCCTCGGTGTTCACTGTTCTTTTTTTCAAACAAATCATTAGTGATTGTATTTGAAGCAATGACGATGCATGCACTTGCATCGGCGTACTTGTGGGAAATCAACATTCGTCTGTAGCTACATAGTAGTTAAGGAACTTGTTGATTCTGTAGAAGCATTGGAAGTCTTGGAAGAGGGTGACGCGGCAGACTTAATTCGTGAACAACTACTATTTAAAAACGTTTTCGTAACTATTTGTAACGGCTTTTCAGCATTTAAAACTGCAACATCAAGAAAAAGAAAATTAGATGAAGAAAAGAATGCAAAAAACCACAAAAAAACAAATAACAATTTTAGTTACCATACCACATGGAAAATACTCCTCAACGTCTACAAGACGCAGTAAATTTGACGAGGCAGTGTTGAAAATGATGACAACAGACCTTCAACCCCTATCAGTGGTTGAGGATGCGGGATTTCAATCATTGCTACATTTGATAGATCCTCGATACAGCTTCCGTCCAGAACAACAGTGATACGAATGCTGCCTGTTATGTATTCTAAACGAGTTAAAGAGATTAAGCAAGAGCTTGACCAAATATCACATGTTGCCCTTACAAGTGATCTGTTCACATCAAGAGCGACAGAGAGCTTTCTGAGCATTACCTGCCACCATCTTACTTCGTTTTGGGTACTTAAATCCCTGGTTTTTGAGACATTCGCATTCAAATCAAGCCACACTGCTGAACATATCGCTGTATCATTTCTGAGGGTTGCAACATCGTGGGAGATATCAGATAAGGTGGTAGCAACGCCAATAGATAATGCCGCCAATATTGTTGCTGCAGTTAGAATAGCTGGTTGGAAACATGCCAAATGCTTCGCACACACCCTGAACCTTGTCGTATCGGAGGCAATCAAGGCTGATCTGATCAACGATATAAGAAAGAGATGCAGACAAATTGTAACATTCTTTCATCGGAGCACAAAAGCCACGGATAAGCTGAAGGAAATCCAAGCTCAAGTGCACATTCCTATCCACAAGTTAATCCAGGAAGTGGATACCCGTTGGAATTCTACATTCTACATGTTCGAGCGCATCATTGAACAGCACGAAGCCGTTACGACCACGCTTTGTCTTTCAAATGACAATGATCTGTGCCTCTCCCTCTCAGTAGTGCAAGTGCTCAGAGCTGCAGTGGCTGTTCTGAAGCCGTTTGAGCGCGCCACAACAGAGATATCAGCCCGATCAATATATCTCAGTTTTAAAGGTTATCCCCCTCGCGAAGTCCCTCCAACATTTGACCTCGGAAAGTATTCACAAAGATACAATCCTTGCTTCTGAGTTAACTGTTCAACTGCTTCGACGTTTTACAGGCCTAGGAGGTGTGAATTTGCTAGCTCTCCCTACTTTACTAGACCCACGCATGAAGAAACTGGCCTTTTCTAGTTCTGTAACTGCGCGACAGGGGGAGCAAGGGATTGTCCAAAAGATGAAACAACATGTTCCTGCAGTGCCAGTTCCCACTAATGAACACACAGCAGTAAGAGCACCAGAACAAGATGTTGGCTTGTGAGATCTTTTCGATAAAAAAAGTTGCAGACAGGCAATCACAAGGATCTCCAACCACGGTGTGGAAAAGGAGTCTAGAAGATTCTTTGACAGTAAACTTCTAGAAAGAGACGAAGATCCACTAACGTGGTGGAAAGATAACAAGAAAGACTACAAGATTCTCTTCAACCTTGCAAAGAATTATCTTTGTATTCCTGCAACATCTGTACCATCGGAGAGGCTCTTCTCGACAGCAGGAGAACTTGTTTCAATCCGTCGTAATAGATTTAAGTCTAAAAATGTCGATATGTTGTTATTTTTAAATAAGAAGTTCTGTTAAAATGCAGAAGCTTTAAAACTTACTATTTGAATAGTTAACAACAATAGTTACCACATGTTTAAGGTTAACATGTTAAAACTTACCACATGTTTTAGGTTAAGGTTTATATTGTCAGTTTTCTTAATGATTAAAATCAACTTTTTTCAATGTGGTTGTCCGAGCTGGTAAAATATCGGTAAAAAAATGTGAAATATCGAGTAAATGTCGAATGAAAAAGCTGGTATCGCCCATCCCTATACTTGCAATGCAATTCTGAAATCAGAAGACTAATATGGTTCCACTGTCAAAATTTGTTACGTCAGCATTTCTTTCATAATTCCGCTCTTATTAAAGATGTTTTTAAGAGGGAGCATCAATCAAGCACAATTCACATCCTGTTTGGACATTGAACAACGAAACAACGGAAGAAATGTATTTCAGTCTCTCTTTTCCTTGTTTCGATTTATTATTTTGCTGTTTCGTTTCGCTGTTTCGTTGTTTAGTATTGTCCATCATGTTTTGCAATTCTATTGCAATTTCCAAGACGAAACAGGGAAATAGTAAAAAATATAAAACCAGGGCTCCAAATAGCGGGCTGCCAATGACCAAAAGCAGGCCATATTTTAGAGATGGCAGGCGAAAATAAAACTGGACTGCTAAATTAAAAAAATGTGAAGCGAAATTCAATTGAAAAGTTTGATGTCAGTTTATTTCATTTGATTACCATAACTCGTAAGAAACAATGACTAATTAAAAACGTCGAATTTTTAGCTTCTACCTGAAATGCTCAGTAAAAATCTAAATCGTTTGGTTGTCTAAGTATGTTAGTATAATATACTTGCACTTAAATCCAAGATTAGTATCAAATATACCAGTTTAGTATAGGGCAATAAAAATAAATGCCTACATGAGAACATTCATATTTCTACAACATACGGTACCTCACCATTTTTGGCAGGTACAAAATAACAGGCTAAATGGTATTTGTCCTGTGAAAAAGATTTGGTTTGGCAGGCCATATTTTTTTTTTCTATTTCGAGCCCTGTATGAAACAACGTAAATAGCGAAATATTTTCCAAATTGCACGAGTGAGGCACAGGTCCAGACCTTTAAGCGATGGTTCAACGAATATTTAATAAAACTTTACAATTACAGTTGAAATGTCCGACATCTACCTGCGAATAGGCAGATTTCTTTCATTGATGCTAATTGAACATCAAATCACATCGCTTGAAAGTGGGTCTTTAAATTAAAGTACTTTTTTCTTTTCGGCCGTGTTACTCGTATGTACAATGGAAGGGCCAAATCTTCTGTACTCGTTAACAATTGTTAACATTATTTTATCATTTTAGATGATGCTTACGTTAGAGGAATGTTTAAGAAGTTCGGTGACTATCACGATATCCGTACATACATTGGTACAGCAGCGTTCGTTGGTTTTACGCTCGCGTATTTCAAGTCCACTGCCAAATAACTAGAATGGAACTTTGTTTAGGGTGGTCGGCATAAGCGATGGTGAATAGTAGAAGCAGTATAGCTATTAATTGATATTAACTTAACAAAGTGCAATAATCTGTGTAGTGAAATATTTCGTTTGAAAATAATTATATCTACTGAAACGAAGAATGTCTTCTTGCAGTGGTGGAAATATTATTGCGTTCCTTAATTGTGAGAACAATCAATAATTTTCTCGCCCTTGCTACCGGCGCAATTACCTTGCACATGATGAAACATATTAAGCCTTCTGTCTCAACAAACCGTGTCTGCCTTGCTCAATTCCATTGGAAACGGTCAATTACAGGGGGGGGGGGTGGTGCAAGGATATGAAGTTAAAGTGCGAAGCGAAGACAAAGATTTAGCTACGTAATATGAAAATATGGAAGTTTTTTGCTCACCAGTCAGGCTGCTGAATTTCTTCTCTTAACCTTCTTCTCAAGTATTTTCATTAAAACATTGAGCATAAATGTCCGACCAGGGTTTGAACCATGGACATGGCCACCTACCTGAGAAGATTAGTGGGTGCATAGTGGCCACAACAAAAGCATTCTTGCATAATGTCTCGTGATAGTTGGCTCACCAAAGTTTTGTTTTATCGGCCATACACAGGGTGTCCCAAAAAAGTGGAACCATTGAGAATTTGATTATGTATTGTTTACGAATTCTTTGTTATTTTGAGTAGAATATATTATTAATATCATTAACGTATTAATGTATCAACTGATGAAGTGAATCAGAATTCCTTACAGGTTAAGTACTCGCGCACAAACACACCCTTTGATTATCATTACTCAATGGTCCATTCGGTCCCATTTGACCAATCCGAGTTGTTCAACTTAGGCCCTTTTCTCCACTTGGCGAATTTGTTCGCGCGAACCGAAAAAAAGTAGGAACGGTTCCTACTTGTTCGCGGCGAATTATTTCGCCAACCAACTTTTACCAATCACGTTGCCGAATTCTTGTTCTCGCTTTGCGTCGAGCGAAAAATTCGCCTAGTGGAAAACGAGCTTTATTAGGCTGCGGTAGGCGCCGCTGGCCAAAATTATTTTCTTTTGTGGTGGCCATTTGGAAAACACTTGGTTTGTAATTTCTTGGAAGAAATATAGGTAGATTGCTACCAAAAATTTACCAAGCAGAAAACCCAGAGTATCCGGTGGAAATCTGATCATCTGTGATTATCTCCATCAGATCTGTGCTCATGGCCAGTGGCGTCTAGTAACGAAGTAAATTTACTTCGTGACTTTACTTGAGTACTAGTTTTGAGAAGTGAGCAAGTAACAAAGTAAATTTTTGACCAAGTACTTCTGTTTGGAACGAACTAATTTCAAAAAGTAACGCATTAATCATTATCAACTTTTAATTTTAACTATTCCTTGTTCACAAGTTTAAGTTACATATCTACACGAAGTACTTGCTCACTCAGTGACTAAAACCCAGACCACGAATTATTTGTTATTGTGCGCGACATTTTACATTTTCTCGAACGAAGAGGACTGTGGATCAGTGGATGCTAGTTTTTTACTGAAATATTTTATATTTGCAAGACGCTATAATATTGTCTGCTGGAAAACAGGGTATGACGTTATTTTCCTTTTAAATAAAGAATAGATGTGTCAAATTAAAAGAACATTAAAAAATGTAATTATGCTTCTTCTGCCGTCAGTAAAATTTCAAGATGGTGTATGTCACTTGTGAGCTGTGTGAGTTGAATCAGACATAAATAACCGTTTAAATCCGAAATGCAGCAAACTAAATATACTGGTTTGCTGCTTTTTTTTTAATATTAGTTTCTCTTGAATATTGTCGCAACTCAATGTATATGTACGAGGTCTTCAATTATTGTTGAAAGGCAGTCTCTGAGTCTCATATAAAGCCCAAGCATGTAAATTATTAAACGACACACATGGTATATTTGGGGCATTTTCGAAATGCAAACTAATTCATTTTATTTTGCTCAAGTTTCAGAAGTGCAAATATGAATAAGAAATTAAGCTATAATCAATTGATAATGATAATCACTGGGGCAGCTGTTCTCATTGTCATATTGGCAGTGGACGAGAAATTACTACTGGTATTCAAAAAATAGTTGCGTGCCCTATGTGCAATAAACAATTAGTTAATGAGGTCGAGCAGGATATGAGGAATTATTATGCAGAGGTTTCTGTTATCTGCTGAAGCCAGAGGCTGAAGCAGATAACACAAACTGAGGCCTTAGTAATTCCTCATTTCCTGCGAGAACCGAATTCAATAATTGTTGTATTTATTAAAACGTCGGCAAATTTGTATTCTTCCGGTATTGATAAAACCCGCATAAATTAGCGTGACCTCATATCGTGTTACATTGTTTTTCAATATATGATGAAATGACTCATAATGTGGTATATTTGTTTTCAATATACCATGGTGAAGTCATAACCCCAAATTTGGGCAACTACCAAGCGGATATGACAATTTCATCGACAGCTATTAGCCAATCAAAACTCTTAAAATATTTTCAATAAATAATAAATATAGTTGTTTAACAGTGGTGTGGCAAACACAATTAGTTGAAGGGGGGGGGGGGGGGGGGGCTATATTCATATATAATAATTGATTGAAAAGAAATTAGATGTGCAGGACACAAATATTATATGAGTATGGGCCTACATGATTATATGAATGCATTGTGACTACACTAACTATAGTAGAGCTGTGCCAACTCTGGTTTTTAGCTCTGGCTCTGGCTGGTTATGGCTAAAAAGTTCTGGGCCTGGCCTTGTATGTTTGTTAATTTTATTTCCTCTTTAAACAATCAAATATGAAATCTGGAAATACATTAAAATTTGCATAATACTAATAGCATATTTGATTTATGTTGTATTGATTTTGTTATTTGTACTGTTTCAGAGTTCAGACTGTGCAATGTTTATGAGTGAAAGTTTTTTATCTTATGCCGCGACAAAATCTAACATTCTTATTAATGTCATTATTTTACTTCAGCCTGCAGCTGGAAAATGACATCTCAAATTTGGCCCAACAAAAACCACCGGAGCTCCGGCAGGTCTCCGGCCCTCTGTTGCACACCCCCAGTAGCTCTAGAGCACTTAGTTTGATCATTACAGTATGCTTTAAATAATTCAATGCATTATTTTCTGGTGACTCCAAGTGCTAATTAAAATACACCCATTCTCAGTTGCTTAACTATTTACAGCAATATGAGACCACCAAAAAAGGTCAATCTACATGACACAATTGCTATGTACAATATTGTTATATATTCTGGTGTAAGGAAGTGAGATAATAACGTACAGTACCCATTACATTCTAAATTATAACTTATCATGATAAAAAGCTATAAAATCTGATATCATTGTTACTGTATGTGTGTTTCATGCAGGTGTGGTTACATTTTATAACAATTTGTCGGTAGCACACTTGTGTCAGTTTCCACTTAGTAAGCCATCTAGCTGGTAGCCTTGGGTACACGAAACATAATGTTTTCTGAGGGGCATAATCGATACCTAAGTTTTAATTGTTAATTTTTTTCATTTTTGTTGCCAGTAGTTGAAAATGGATGATAATGATGAATCAGACAGTGATGTGGAGATCATTAGGAAAAGAAAACTAAATATTGTCGAAGATGAAGATACTGATGAGTCAGATGACGATGATGATGATGAAGACGATGATGATGGTATGTTCTTCATGATTTTCTTCATGTATGTCTGCTTTGGTCAATTTTTCACTAGCTGACCATTTGCATTGATAACCTCCATAGCGAGCTATAGATACGGCAAACTAGCTATGGATACTGCTTTTACTGCACAGGTTTGTGTCAAGACTGGCTTTATGCAGGATGTGGGACCTACATGTGTAGCAAATCTGCTATTCCCAATATTAGGAACTATTTGCAATAAACAATATACTGCAGAGTATAGCCCTAACTTTTTACTAGTGAAGAGAAGTGTTATTTAAAACTAGATTCATATTTATCTGGCACTGCAACGAAAAATTCGTTGTCTCTAGCGGGATTTGAACTCGCATCTTCGGGTTTATAGACCGCCGCTCTACCAGTTGAGCTAGTATTGAGTCCACTGGGATTGGTAGCGAGTCTTATCCAATTTAAGTGCACGAAATATTTTTTCGTGAGGACTTAACGCTTGTCTTTGAGGACGTGCGGTGTTTCAATTCTATTTCAGAACCATCTTCAGAGATATGAAAAAAGCCGAAGATGCGAGTTCGAATCCCGCTCGAGTCAACGAATTTTTCCTTGTTCTCTGCGTTGTCAGATTAATATGAATCTAGTTTTTGATATCTTTGAGGATGGTTCTGAAATACAAGTGTTATTTGTTTGGTGGGTAGAGTGTTCCATTTTTACTCTCCATGCCTGAAAACATTCGTGAATTAACCGCACCCCTTTTGTAGTTCAGTCTGGACCTTTACTGATCTGGGTTGGTTGTAGGAACGGTGAATAATGCCATCCCCTGGATAATGATGTTTTCAAGCTTTCCAAACATGTGCAGTAACTGGCAAAATCCATATTAATGTTCGGCATTTTCGAGTTCAAGTTTTTATCTCTTCTGTCTTCGTCATCTCTGGATGTGTCATTACTTTTTTTTGCTTTTTTGTTGAGAAAAATCACTATCCCGCGGGTAGAGGCATCCCCCTTTCGTACAGCCCACCCCTGCTCATATTTCCCAGAAATCAAAACAAATACTGTCGCACTGTTCTAGAAAGCGAAAGTGAATGTGATGAAGAGAGTGATAATTCTGACGATAATCCTGGTGATGACATCGCTTTCACTGAGGACGTCGCCAACGACCAGTGTGCTATATGTTTGATGGAGTTTACTGATCAGAAAGTTGGCGTACCTAACATGTGTACACATGTATTTTGTTTGGCTTGCATACAAGAATGGGCAAAGGTTGGTATTGTAGAAATGACGTTGGTTGAAAAGTTTAAACAACATTCGGATTAAAGTATTGGAACGACGTTGAAAAAAGATTGAAAGTTAACGTTACTTTCCTTAGATTAAAACAATGTCTTGTCAATCTCAACCCCTGATGTTGTTTTAATGCACTTATTTCCAGTCAAATCGACATTATACAATCAACCATGAACAGTAAACTAACAACGTATGCACTGTAATACGACGTCAGAATGACGTACACATCCTTGTCACCGTCTCAAACTACTTTAAACAAAATTTCAACGTTGTCTTTATGTGTGTAGTGCTACATAATATGGCATTTTATAAGTAATACAACGGGAACTTTAACATAATACGGTTAAACTACATGTATATGCTGTTTGAATTTCAACTCGCAACGCAAAATCTATAAAAGCTATAATTTCACCAGAATAAAAGACACTGTTATATTTGGGAAGGATTTACTTGGATAATGGTCATTGACCTTTAATATACTGCGCAGTATTAATGCATGGAAATACAAGTGTTTGAAGTTGGAAAGAGTGTTAGAAATTAGCGAAATTAGATAAAATGCGATTAAAATCTTAACTAAATTGAAAGCTGTTGTTTCAGCGAGTTTATCTTTAATTTTAGCCCGTTCTTTAATCCAACTATAAAGACTTTCTGGTTAATATATTATTTAGTCAAATGTTCATTGTTCCATAATACTTTTCAAAGTCGGAATAATCTATTATTTGCAACCTAAAAGATGACTTGTGTTTTATTCGCTACCTTTGAGACTGTAAAATAGAAAAAAAATGACTCACCAGTTGATATGAGTTTTTAATTTCACTCACGTCGTGACGACACGAGTTACAAAGAAGACCAAGTCGAATTGTTTATCGCACTTCAGGTTTGCTATCTACTAATGATATCATTGATAAGCTTGGATGGGAAACTCTACATCAGAGAAGAGAAAATCATGTCTTGAAAGCGGTACAAAAATGTATAGATAATGAAGTACCGAACTACTGTATATGTCTGATTACATATATCTAAAATTAAACGAAAGGACATTTATGATTATGATACGAGACACTGTAGAAATTTAGTGTTGGACAAAGTCAAGCTTGAATGCACAAAACGTAAATTTTTTTTCTAAAGGTGCAAAAATTTATAACAGCGTGAATAATTAGTATTGACAGATATTTTAAATTTTTACTAGATAAGGATTAGGTATAAATAATATTTATATCTTTTTACTATATAATTATGTATTTTTTATAACCAGGACCCCCATTAATAGCAGTTATTTTAAATGAAGTGGATTATCCTGTTTAAATGTGTTTTTATAAATAAATGATAAATAATTAATGAAATATTCCAAATTTTATCAGTGATGAAATTTTCAATGTAAAAAGACTGTTTAATAAACCTCAAGTACATGCAGAGGTGTGACTAGAACGCTAATTGGGTGGGTGTTCATTTATATATTTACGTTCTGCTCGACGAATTTCTTTTGAAATCCCAAAGATTTCACAATATCCCAGTTATTGTAACGCTCTAGTATATATACTGTAAGCCCGTGGATGCATACAGTAACTGGATTGACTCACACAGCCCGAATAACGCCCCCCCCCCCATAATTTGTTTTAAGTTTAATCGTAGTAGTAATACTGTAGTAATAAAATTAATTCTTCAAACCATTCATTTACATAGAATATCAACACATGTCCTGTAGATCGGAAAGTGTTCTATACGATTGCAGTGAAAATGGCAAGAAATTGGGTGACATTGCAAGAGGTAATGTATCAAACATGATTTTGGTGAACATCTTGAACACGTCATTAGAATCAATTTGATGCCCTTACTACAAAAAATCTTTGTCCCAACATTCATTACATCGCACTTTTTGAGTTAGTAATTGGAAGAATTAGCTACAGTATTTTGAAATTGGCGATCCGGACGCGTCAGCGGGGTCAATTCGGTCCCACCATTCGTTACTGCAACTCATTTTTTGGGTTGATTTTATAGGATTCGCCAAAAATAACAGACATAAATTAAGACTACATGTAGTCTAGGTGCTGTATAGAGTTTTGTATGCAGTTCGTTTGCCAGAGATAATCTCTCAACTGTTTTAGCCAAGGGTAAAATCACCTAGGCAGTCAACATGGCATATTTGCATGCCAAAGCCCAAATGCGAAACAAAAGTGCTCAAAATGACCCTGCCTTAAACAGTAGTTAAAAGCACCAAATGTGTAAAGCAAAAGTCTTGCTGGAGTGCCTATAATGTTTAGAAGGGTTGCTTGTAGGGGTGTAAAATTGAATTCAATTGTTGTAGATTTCGCAAGCATTGACATTGTTTTGTTGAAATATAGAGCTGTGCAAACTCCGGTTTTTTCACCTCCGGCTCCTGCTCCGGCAAAAAAAAACTCCGGCTCCGGCAAAAAAACTCCTGCTCCGAAAGAAAATTTTAAGCTTGTGTGCAAATGTGTCAAAATTGGAAATTTTTACAGTTTAAAGTGGAAACACCATCTTTGTTTTTCATTTAACACTTTGCATTAACATTTTGTAATATTGGACCTTTCATGTTGACAATTGTAAGCATTAGCGTAGCAGCGTTTGATGAAATTTTCAGATAAAATTTTCAAGCGCTTTACTGTCTTGCGGACGTCGCAGTCACAAAAATAACATAAAATGCCATAATTATAATTTGTATGTTGGTGGCAAGCCGTATTAGGCTGTATTTACTTTTTTGTGGATGAAGTTAGTTTTTTCGTTGAAAACAATAGGGCAAAACTCCGGCTCCGGCCCCCCGGCTCCGGTGCACAGCACTATTAAAATATAAGGCATTGTTTTCATTTACCTCTCGCCTTTTTTTTTTCCCCTTTTATCGTCGAGTAGCAGAGATATCATCCAATTTTTGTACTTTCCCATAATCATAGATAGACAATCATAGCCAAAATTGCCATCATTGCATACTGCAGTGTCGTCACTTTTGTGCCCGCTAAATGCCGGTTGTTCGTTTTCAAATGTGTATAATTATATGTTACAGATTCTAAGAGTAGTTTATACTATATTACACTGCTGGTGTAATAACTTTTTTCAGTTCTACTATTCATAGCATTAGCTGCCATACTATTAAGATCATTTACTGTACATGTCAAAACATTTGCATTCAAAATGTAACATTATTATGTGACATTAGGATTCATATAGGCTTAAAGTTAAGTAGGCATTCATGGCAATCGATGTTAATTTGGCATTCGAAGGTATAAAAGACATTCAAATGCTTCTCTGACTAATCATGAAAAAGTGCCACAGCCTGAAGAGAAAAAAGTATTCTGACACACTAATTCTGTTTGGTACACCGTACAATAATACACGGGGGAGTGGAGGGGGAATTACATATCTAACTAGCGTGGTTAGCCAGGATAATTTGTGTCAATTATATTTTTTTGACGAATTTGAATTACCCAAAGACAAGTTTGCAACAAATACAAAATAAACTTGATAGTTTCAAATTTAGTTTTGAAGCCGCTGTGAGGTGTAAAAGAAATGAGGTTAACTGGGCTAGCACATCTTAGGTAATTAACCTTTAAGATGACCAAATTTGTATATACCGGTAGTACGTACATTTGGTTGTCTGAAGTCTCCAGATTTGTAGGGAACTTTCACATACATTCCCGAAATTAGAATGTTAAATATCTCTTACGTCTTATAAGTACATAGGATCCCACAAGAAAACAAATCATTTAGACAAAATATCAGCGTCTTAGCGTAGGTAGAAACAGAAACCATTGTGTATATCGTAATTGGAATTTGAAACACATTTCCATACTTTGCTCATGAAATGACGGAATCTATGTATCAAGATTTGTCGTTTTAAAACATTTCTGAAGGAATGTTTTGCTAAAGAACCTTCTTCCTTTTTGTTCACTATCTACATGTCAAAAATTGTGGTGTGTGTAGATATTTCAGTACCATACGAGTTTGATCCATGTGAGGAAATGACGGAAATGTCTGAAACTTCATCGCGATTTATCGCTCCTGGCGAATGTTTCGCGGTAGAATTTGTCGTTAAGACATTTTGCATGAGCTTTTTGGCATGGTTTAGATGTTTCAACATACTTTCGGCCCGCATTCGGATTTTAACATGTATGCCGTGTTGACCGCCATGGTCATTTTACCCTAAAACAGTTGAGATTATCTCTGGTTAATGAACCGCACGCAAAACCCTATACAGGACCTAGTAGACTAATGCATGCAGTTTCAGATTTACGTACAGTTTAAGCAGGGAGCAACCACAGAAATGATCTCCAATAACGCCGTCCTTTAAAATATAATCTCCAATAGTTTTGATTCTGGTGATTTAAAACAGGACTGTTCAAATGCAGTGGCGGATCTGGCGTAAGTCAAAATAAATTACTATATATAACAGCTTATTCTAGGATATATTTACATTTTAAAATACCTTCAAAGCAACTTCATTGGTTAGATTTTATTCTTTTGAAATTCATAACCTATGACAGTGTTATAAAGTTATTTTGCATTTCAAATTGAGCTGCTATGATTTATTTTGACTTACCCTGGATCCGCCACTGTTCAAATGGAAGGGAGTGTTTGATCTCAAACTGTGCGCATTCTGAACAGCGAGCGGCGTATAATCAGGCGTATAAAGTTGTCAACCCAATACAAATTTCAAATTATTCAAGAAAATATTAGCATAATAGAACGAAAAATGGTTTGAAAGTTTAGCCTGTCAAGATATGATTAGTGAAGTCGTCAGTGAAGATTTGAAAAAATATGTAACGCGTGTCTTTTTTTGAAAGATCGTTACGATTTTTTTCGTATTTTATTCTGTTTTTTGAACAATATGGCAGGTAGTCCTTATAACGTGAAATCAATATTATATCTTTACCACTCGAAAATTAATATTCATATCTTCTTTAATCGGCTTTAAATGTGGTATCACGAAGCGTAACCAACTTAGGCGACTTGTAAAACTCCCCAAAACGACCCTATTCTACACATTTTTTCCTCGCCGGTAATCTGGACGCGACCTGAGGCTGTTGGTATACTGTGAAGTCCTAAAATCAAAGCATATATTATTCTGCCCTTAAATTATGTGCACTGAAACGTAATTTTCATTGTTCTTAGATTGAAGTGGAAGACCGAACTCAAGCAAAAGATGAAGAAGAATATGAAGATCCAACCTGTTGTGAGGTAAGCTTTACTGAAGACACTTTACAGTTTCCACTAAATCTGTTCTTTTTAAGAGTTTAGTAGGTGATGAATTATATTTGTCATCAGTTTGATGAAAAGAATTCAAAGAGTTCAAATATACGTCCACTTCAATGGGCCATTCCCCTATTAGACAAACTTTTGAATTCGGAACGTCAATTAGCACAGCTGGAAAGAGCTTTCTAAACGTCATACAATTGTTTAGTTTGGTTGCAAAATATTTCAAAATGTATAGAAAATATAGTCCTGCAAAGTTTACGAATTTTGTATACTTTTGTATCACGCACGGAAAAGCGTTACCATTATGTGGAAATGTGGTAACACTTTTTCCCGCGTAATACAAAAGTATAGAAAATTCGCAAACTTTACATTACTATATTTTCGACATTTTACAATATTTTACAACCAAACCTCACAATTTCGCTAAATTTAGGAAGCTCTTTCCAGCTGTGTTAAAATTGTTTTCGAATTTAAAAGTTTGTCTAATTGGGGAATGGTCCATTAAATGGACGAAAATATCTATTTAGCGACTGTATTGCACAGAGTGTATCAAAAACGTAATGGACTTTGGAGTGGTCTATCGCGTTCATTCTCTAATCTACAAAAGACTGGGCCCTTAGCTTTCGATTATCACATTTTTTTGTGAAATTTGAAGAAAAATTGAGGAGATAGGAATCAAATGAAAATAATCGGTTGAAATCGCAAATTTTCACCTCTGAGTATTATTAAGGCGGCGAATTAGAAAAGAAAGTCTTATTAACATTTATCAGTTGCGAGAAACAATCAGCGTGGCTATAATAAGATGCATAAATTTTATACTACCCTGTACCTACAGTCTGCGAAATGTGAATTTTAATTAATTTAGTTGCATTAATTTAATAGCGTTTAATTTAATAGCGTTTGATTTAATAGCATTTAATTTAATAGCATTTAGTTTAATAGCATTTAATTTGATAGCATTAACAGATTTTCAACCAATTCCCAACGATGAAAAATGAGATTTCGAGCGGCAATTTTTATCTGATTCGTATCTGCTCGATTTTTTTTCCATATTTGACTAAATGGTGACATTCAAAAACTAAAAGCCAGGTTATTCGAATTATGAAAAAATGGTTTATGTATATTGAGCGCCTTAGAGCACTCCAAAGGGATTATCTTCTTTTTGATACACTGTGTAGAATATGTTGTGCATTTGTTTGTGATCGTAGGTATGCGGCACTGGTGATCGTGAAGACAGAATGCTCCTTTGTGATGGATGTGATCGAGGGTAAGGCAAGAATTACGTCATCTAATTATCCAAACAATTGAACTTGAGTAGCGAACATGGTGCATTGTGGTATACAGGGGGAGGACAGAAAAAAGTGGCCCCTTATGAAAATGGGCTTTTTATCGAATAACATATCTGAAACGATAGATAATGTAGAAACAGATTTGTTTCAGCACATCTTGGTGTAGACCTCGTTAAAACAATCATAGTACTTCTAAATACTTACATATGAAGAAAAAAGACGGTTGTCCATATTAATATCGGATAGTGTCTTTTCCCTCAAAAGCAGGCAACATTGTGTGCTTTTCAAGTTGAATGTCGTGTGCGCAGGCGCGTCAGTCAATCAGAAATTTTGTACCCATTATTTTCGCGTTGTTTATGTTAATACAAATATGATATGGTGGGAATAACGACTGTTAAAAACGGGATATGGCTAAAAAGACAAGAGAACAGGTCAAAAGAGAAAGATCACAGGCGAAGACTGGGAGGAATCATGAAATACTTGGAATGCTAAAGGCTGGAGTCAGTGCTCGTCAAATTTTACGGGAATACAACTCGAGTTGCTCTGAGCAAAGAAACTTTGCGCAAAGTTGAAGTCAAGTAGAAGCTGTGGTTGCACTCCTTGTTCTAGGCGTTAACGTAAAACGACTGAGAGAAGTGATCGTTTTATCGTTAAATGTACAAAAGCAGGTACGCTCTCAAAAGCAGAGATATTTAATGAACTCAAGAATCAAACTAATGTGAAGGTATGCTCGAAAACCATTTAACGCCATCTTAAAGAAAAAGGCTTGATTTGGAAGAAGAAATGTAAGAAGCCTTATGTCAGTGAGAAGAATCGCAAGGCACGTTTAGCCTTTGCGCGTGAACATGTTGGTTGGAGTTTGGATCAATGGAAGCGAGTGGTGTGGAGTGACGAGTGACGAGTCGCCGTTTCCCCTTCACAAACAATCACCTCGATATGTGTGGAGAATAAAAGATGATAACCTGACAAGTCGATCAAAATTTATCAACGTCTGGGAGTGCTTTTCCTGGAATGTCGTCGGAGATTTACATCGTGTAAAAGGCTTGATGACTGGAAAAATGTATACACAAATCTTGATGCATCATCTTGTCCCTTCTGCTAATCGGTTATGTCCTCGTGGCTTTGTATTCCAACACGACAACGATCCCAAACACACAAGTGGAGTTGTTTCCAAATATCTTGCAAATAAGAAGATTGATGTCATGTGATTGTCAGCTCAGTCACCAGATTTAAACCCTATTGAAAATTTATGGTCTGAACTGAATTGTAAGACCAAAAATAGACTTGAACAAACTTGTGGAGAGCATGGGTAGTCGAAGCAAAGCTGTTATTAAATCGAAGGGAATGCCAACAAAGTACTGAAAATAAGACACAACACGATAACCAGAAATTAAGTTAATGTGACAATGGCATTGTACATTGTACAAATGGGACATAATGTTGAGTTGTTAACGTGTTCATTAACTGAAAACGTTTTTAATACCGCCAAGCAACTGCAGCAACGGTTGATGGAATGCCATTTGAAATATTCAATTTAATGAAAAAATACTATTGTTTATCTGTTTGTGTGATGAAAAGTACACTTGAGGCTCAAATGTGTTAGTCCTCCGCACGCTTTAACAAATTATAGTCTAAAAACGCCACTTTTTTTCTGTCCTCCCCCTGTAGGTTCGTTTTGTACTAAAGTTTCGACCAGCATGTTCCTTGTATTCACTATTTCAGAATAGGTCTAGTGTGTGTAAAACTGTATATGAACTACAGGCAATAACCGTAATAATTTTGTCTTCATTTTAGCTTTCATCTGGAGTGTTTGACTCCACCGCTGGACGGTGTGCCTGACGAAGAGTGGTTCTGTCGGGACTGTTTTGTTGATCGTTCACAGGACAGTACACAAGAACTTGATACTATTGATTACTCCCAACATGCCATCGCTTTTTCTGACGAGGAAATGCCGACACTAGAAGAACACCCTTTGCCAAACGCAAGTAAGGAGACTGATTTAAGAAATTAACGCAAGCTATTCCGAAATAAATTAGTCCTTAATCTGATCCACGTCTTCTTGTAGCTACATGTACCTAGTCAGGTATATTTTCTAATTGTGTTATAAAGAAAATGCATTATCTCTTCTCAGGACTCTAAATGCAAGAAAGAAATGTGACATCTATAACTTGCGGTCAGCAAAATCGCCAGCGATATGATAATTATATTTTAAATTTGTTGTTACAATTGCCTCCTTCGATAAGCTAATTTTGAACTAAGAGGCACCAAATTCAGGCTGACAAAGACGACAGCAATTACTTGTTAGACATCGAGATTTTCAAACGGATCTTTCGGGGGGAAGTTGCTTCGTAGCACTCATGCATACCTGTATATATTACACATTATCCATGCATATCTGTACATATGAGAGCTGCGTGCATGTTGTTGACAAGAATATATATTAATTTTTAAAAAATCATCATATATTATTAATTGCAAATTTTTGAATGGAGTTCCTCTGGGGTGTCCCAGGCTCTGTCTCGGAAAAACGTGGAAGAAAGACATGCGAAAAACAAATCTGTGTTAATGATTTTATAAAGTATTGAATAACCACACACTGCTCATAGTCTAAGAGCATGCTTTATTAAAACAAGGAATACTCAAAATGACTATTATACAATAGCGAAATAGAGAAAGTGATTTGGTTTTTCCGAGTTCTAAAAACGAATACCTGAGGATAGTTTTAAATACGCGATTTTTGTACTCGCGAAATTAAGTGCGAATAATATACATACGCCTTTTAAGTTATGTTTGATATTGTTAGGTAGAAGAATGTCATCAAACTCGATAGCTTCAACATCACAGCAACGGCGTGCAAGGACTGTGGCCACATCGCGGCCGAGAAGACAGAGAAGTCAAACGACGGAAGGAAATCGTCAAAGCCGAGGACGACAGTCGAGGAGAAAAAAGAAGAAAACAAAGAAAAGGAATTCTTCAGAAACAGGTAGTATACATTGTTCAGTCGTGTAACTATTGTTCAAAAGCTTTGGGAGGATGTAACTCCCTAGACGAGGGTGCTAATTCCGTACGGCTATTGTCATCCGATAGCGCAGTGAGACGGGTGATCCTGTTTGCTCTACCTACAGGCGAGTCAAATAATTATAAATCGACTCCACATTTAAGTAAAAAATTCAGTTGTTCCTACACATATCTGAACTGAGCAGCTCAACGAATTAAATGTTTATCATTTATTGGATAGGGTTGAGCAAAATATCGCAACTTGCCCGTGGCGAGCACATCGAATTTTTTTGCTAATGAATGCGGAATGATCTGCGAGTAACCTACAAATCACAAACATACAGCTAATTCAAAAAAGGTTCTCCTTCAAAAATCTAAAATCTCAATTACAAAATCCAATAAACTGGACTGAACAAACGTTCTGACATTAACGAAGGTTTAACGACAAAGACAAATGAATGCTATCATTACTATATTATTCGAAATTTCGGTCCTCGCGTAAGCCAGATAACGTTAACCGGAAGTCGTGAAGTCAACCCATGATACATGCTGATCTCATATTGTGGATTTTCTAATTTCGATTTTTGATTTTTGAAGAACAACTTTTTTGCATAAGCTGTCCTGTTTATCCTGTTTTGTACATTTTGTAGGTACTACTACCATAAGCACGCGCACAAAGAAGAAACGCAGGAGGAAACGTAGAAAGAGAAAAAGGAAGACAAGAAATAAGGAAAATGTCAGCCAGGATGCAAGATATCTTTTACCCCGTGAGATGGATCCAACCGCAACATTTTCTTTATTTGGTAGTGATTATGATTTAGAGTATCTGCCTGTGATTGAAACACCAGTCGTTGCATCAAAACAGGCTTCACCGCCAAGGTCAGTCAACTCCCATTTCATTGTTCAATGCATGCTTCGCGGTATACTACTGCTAGTATATAAAAATTTCAACTAGCTTGAATTCTTGTATGTGATTATCGTGTGCCCATGTGCTTCGACACTTCAGTGGTGCCCAATGGAACTATTAGGGGATCCAGTGGAAATTTATAGCAGAAAATAATGGGAGGGTAGAAATTTTGGGTCGCACCAACCTATACTAGTCCCCGAGCCAACGGCGCAAAGCGCCGTGCGAGGGTACTAATTCCGCACGGCTATTTACACCCGGGAAAAGGAAAGCATAGCGAAGTCTGAAGTTCATCAAATATCGCGGGCGTGTGGTTCAAGGGTGGCGGTGAGTGGGAATGGGTGGTCATCACTGATCTCAAAAATATGGCGGACTATATTGCACTACAATATTCCGTATTTTTGCAAAAAGATTTGGCAACTTTCACAACCAACGAAGGGTGGTCATTTCTGATCTCAGGAATATGGCGGACTATCAGGAGTAGCAAACACTTAAGGCATCCAAAAAGGCGAGAAATAAGACGAAAACGACTGCCACAAGACTCTTGAAGAGAGATTAATTCGGAGAAAATACAGAGAAGCGCCAAGAATTGACTATGGCGTGAAACACAAGGCAAGTTTGTTGATAATGCGTATTTATACTTGTGTTTTAATGCTTTATAAAGGCCGGCGTAGCCGTACTCATCCAGTCTATTCACTGTTTAAATTCCAGAGTAAGTTTATGTTTTGTGAATGCAAGACTGTCTTCTTATTACTAATGTAATTAATAGGTTGTATTTTATACCAAATTTAAGCTTACATTAGGCGTAATAACATACTGATGACAAATGTTGTGCCATTTAAAAAAATTGTCAATAAAACAAGGATTAAAAACTGATATTTTGTCATTTTGAAAAAAATACACAGAAAGATTAACAATTGCCGTGTTGCTATGACAACAACCTACCCCAGTACTTCATGTAATTCCGAAAATATAGTTGCATGCTCTTAGTTAGTGGCGAGGGGTTGCTGCATGCATGTATTCCTAGTAGGCTCTGTGAGTGGTTGGTTGTAACACTGAAAGAAAATATACTTTAGAAATTGGTTTTCAAAACTCCACTCATAAGGCCTTTAAATACAATCGTGCTACAAGATGTTGATCCGACTGGCTAGTTAATATAAAAGTTCCAGCACCTTTTTTTATATAGCCAGCTGGTTTTCAGCACTGGTAAAACATTCAACAACTCGAAAGTGTGGGGTTTTATTAATTTAGTAAATGTCGAAGTTTTGCGGAAAACGTTAAGGATGGATTGCATTCGTTTCATCACTTTCATTAGACATATCCGCCAATGCTTTTATAGACTTTAAGAATAGTCCTTTCCGTCCGTGTTCACTTTTATCAACATTTTTTTTTGTTTCAGAATTTCTACATCTTCCAACCCAGATGTATTAGGTTCGATATTTAGTGGAATCGATACTCTACACAGCGATTCCCTTTCCGTTGATAATAGTGGCAGACTAAGAATTGAAGAAAGCAAAACAGCGCGGAACGAGTCTGTTAAGAAGCCTCACGTTCCAAAAGCGTCTGTACACACTACCTCTACATCAAACCAGGAGGCAACAACTTTATCATCGTCAGGTAAATACAAATTGTTTTGTTCAGAAGCATGCAGGCTTGAATTATTCATTGGCGAAGAAACAGAAGTTGTGTATGTGTTTGAATATGTATACATTAATGCGGGACGTGAGATGTCTGGAAATTTGAATTCTAAGTATTTGAAATTTTAATTCTAATTAAAATTAGACACGCTGTCTATGGCAGAATACATTGCGAGTTTGGTAGCCAATGAAATTGCATGATAGCATTTGCTGTCAGGGCCGAAACTAGAGCATCAATTTGGGGCGCTATTCATATCTTCTTGTTTTGTCTGACGAGTTTCTTTTTGAAATCAGTTGTTATTAGGGTAAATTTCGAAAGAAATTCGTCTGGCTGAACACGGCTGTGCTCGAATACGCACCCTCCCCCAATTAACGCTCTAGTTTCGACCCTGTTTGCAAGGCTTAAAGAAGGCTTAAAGAAGGCCTTGACTGTGTTTTGGAAACAAACGTCGAACAAATGTGAATGTATTGTATCTGTTCTTACCTCGTTCAAATCAATTAATACCCCAATAGTGCGCTTATAGACGGCTTTTTCATCGTAGAAATCTGCATTATGATTCGCCTCAAGTTTAGCATGATTTTATTAAATTGCTTCTTTATATTTTTCCAGGTGGTAAAAATTCTTGCTGTGCCCAAAACATGTTCGGACGCTGCCCAGTTCATAGAAATACATGCAAACTCTCAAATGCATGTAAACTCTCAAATCAGAGTATGGACAATTCCAAAGAAAATGAAATAGCTTCGCGAAAATTTGTCGCTGAGAAACGATTGCAACATTTTGGTCCGAATGTAAATACGTCTATGTTCGTCAGACCAAAAGAAGGTTGGATGTCTTCCGATAAAAACAGAAACTTACCTTCAGAATTTGATCCTGTAAAGATTTCGAAAGTAAAATGTGAAGAGGGCAAATTAACAACTTCGAATTTGGTAGCGAGTAAGTCATCCCTCGGTCGGTCAGGGGCAGAACTAAATTCATCTCAACGTTCTCTAGCTTCATATAAAATTCCGAAGAAAAATCCAGCTTCAACAACTTCATCCTCAACGCCAACATCAACTTCAACTCTAACCTCAAATCTTACAGCTACGAAGAGCAAGAGCACAGGATCTGTTAACTTAAAGCCCTGTACCAAGTCTCGGTCACCTACAAAATCCTCCCAAAGTACAATCAGTCGTAGAAAAGTTAGATTTTCTGACGTTCCTCAGGAAAGTTCTGAAATTCTACATCTTCTACCACGCGAGGTGCGCAAAATCCCGTTAACAAAAACTGAAGTGAGTAAAGTAGGTACGAGTGGAGAACCTTTCAACCGTGACCCTTGTGCTACCGCGTCTCTTACATCTCCGGCTCTTACTAATACCTTAAATATCAGTAATGCAAGCACTTTCGAAACACAAGCTAAACCAGATCTTAGATTTGCAAATAAAAGACCTTTCATGAAGGTCCCCCGTTCAAGTTCAGCTTCTTATCCGACATCCAGTACAACCCGAGATTTTTCATCATTAAAACACAAAGAACTTTCGAGCACTACGAAGGTAGCCAGTATTGGTAGCAATATTAACAGAGATCCTTTGAAGAATTTAACAACTGTACCAACAGTCCAGACTACACACGTCGACCCTTCTCGTCCTGTTGCTGTCGTACGTCCTACGAAAATTGACGAAAATAACAGTGGAGAAACTTCGCCAGATGCAGAGGCTGCGAAAAGACGAAAGGAAGTAAGTAGTAAAGCAATGAGCCAATCTTTGAAATTTACCAGAAGGAGCCCCAAATACTGATTATTCAAAAGCCGGTTGGCTTGATTAGTTAAACCTAAATTCAAAGTGGAAGAAAAGTTTAAAATTGTTTGGTAGAAAATTTTTCTTTTATTTTCCTTGTTTGGAGCTAAATTTAAAGTGGTATGATAATGGTTTAAATGTACAGTATACATGCATTTGCAGTTACGTACCTGCTATGGTGTAACGCCAGCAAAAATTCTGAACTCCCGAAATGGGACTTAAACCCACGACCCTCGATGAGTCTGACTGCGTGATGCGACTGCATTAGGTTAAGTGGTTACATAGTGCCCTGGCTCATAGTTGAGTCTCCAATAGATTCAGTGGTAGAGCGTCCATTTTGAACGTGAAGGTTAGTGGGCTCAAGTTGAACTGAGCTCCTTGATGTGATCTTAACTCTGAGTCATATAGTGAGAAATCCAAAATAGCAAATTAGATTTAACTTAAACTTTGAATAACTCCTGCCAGAAATCTCTTGTTGAGTTTTTCAACAATAGCGACGCTATTGAATTTTTTACATATCGCAGTATGTAACGTTTTGGTGTATGTAGAGTAATTCAACTTATTGTAGATAAGAGACAAATGCTCGGGATAACTAACATAAACAACGCTAAGAAATGAATAAATCCGAATGAAGTTTATCGTTGAAAAATTCATGACTACATACGTGCACACTGATAGCATAAATGCTTAGAAAACTGGTTGACATATCCTCGTAACAAATAAAACGTTCATCGCTATATCTTTGTGTATTTTATTATATTCCTCAAACGATATTAATTTATACCCTCAGGGGCCGGTTGTTCGAAGCCCGTTTAGCATAAACGGTGGATAAGTCAAAATTAAATAACACTCTTACATCACTCGTTAAACAGTTAACTTAAATATTTTGCAGTAAATATGTAGTTGTAAGCATAATCATTCTATTAAGGTTTAAAACTTTTAGTTTGGTTGTTGAATGAATCTATAAACTTGGTTTCTATTTTGAGCTTAACCACCGTTTAAGCTAAACGGGCTTCGAACAACCGGCCCCAGGGTATTTTTACCCTGATAGACCACAATGCATCGCGATTTAAAATGGCGTCGATATTGATAAATTGGTTAATTATTGTGTCTCCGTGTACAGGCAAAAGCATGTTCGCGTTGCTTGTTAGGTGTTGTTTTAAAATATCTGTATCTTTCAGGGAATTGAAAGGCTGCAACGAAAACAAGCGATACGCATGGAAGTAGAAAAGGCGTTGAAACCATATTACGCACATGGAGAAATCTCAAAAGAAGATTATAAGTGTATTTGTTATCGTGCTTTCGACAAGGTTTGTATAAAAAGTTTATTTATTTTAAGATCACAGGATTCTTTGAGTAGTGATTATCGCAGATTAATTTAGTTTTAAAAATCATGGACTATTTGAACAATTGAAAACGTGACCGTCAGGCAGAGAGTTGTGCTATGTATCGAACGAATTTGTTTTATCTCCAGCCAAATTCAGTCAATGAACAGCAATTTCATCAGTAACGTCATATTAATGCAATTTCGTTCCCAGACATTGCACAATTTTTTGCTCAGGTGTATAGGTCTTCAAACGATAAACCATTCTGGTTAACATCATGTTTTTCAATAATAAATTACGGTAATCACTACAAAACGAACTATATGAGTTTGATTAAAAAATCATGTGATTTGCATGTTATCTAAATGACGACATCTTCAAGGCGTACTGTTTAGATTCTCAGTAGATTTTCTCCTCCATATACTTAGTTTTTTGACGGGACATGGCAATGTATATTTATTTTGGCGTATCGATAAGGACCGTTGAGCTAACTTGAATATCGGTTGTTAAATATTTGATAACAAGGACAAAAAATTACTACTCATCCGCCATCTTAGATGTCACAGGGTGAAATTATTTTTCCAAAGAGGCGATTAGCAAACATGTCTACGGATAAAATTGATAAAATCCATCTGGATTTGTATGTTTACTTCTTACTAAATTGCGGAGTGTTCGAAAGAACATTTCATGGAGATTTGACTAATTGACTTAAAGTTTTCCACACTCACTGTTTTGATGTCATTAAAATATAGCTAATTACATATGATAAAACAAGATGACGGGTGGCTAGTGTTGTTTGTCCTTTATTATTTCAGACACTAAGTATCAAACAAAAATTTAACACGCCTGCCAAGGCGAAAATGAGCACAAGGCCAGGCAGAACCGTAACTGGAGCGTTAATGGGGGGGTTGAGTATATTAATTTATTTCTGTTCTTCCTGTCAAATTCCTTTTGAAAGCAGTTGTTATCTGGGGCGATTTCAAACGAAATTATTCGACAAAAACAAGTATATGTGTTACTAATGCGACACATGGGTGGAAACACCTCTCACTTCTAGACTTCATGCTTCACTGACTTTTCATAATAAAGTACCACAGCCTAAAGCACGTAGAACCTTCTTGTGGTTTAGATTTTGTTGTATACATGTTAAAGAATGCTTGTTTTGTTCACATTTTTCGATATAGATTAAGTTTGAACGCCGTGTTCAGATGGGTTCACGCAGCTTTTGTGCCAGCGGTATCACCCATGAGCTGCAGCCTGTCAAATTCCTTTTGAAAGCAGTTGTTATCTGGGGCGATTTCAAACGAAATTATTCGACAAAAACAAGTATATGTGTTACTAATGCGACACATGGGTGAAAACACCTCTCACTTCTAGACTTCATGCTTCACTGACTTTTCATAATAAAGTACCACAGCCTAAAGCACGTAGAACCTTCTTGTGGTTTAGATTTTGTTGTATACATGTTAAAGAATGCTTGTTTTGTTCACATTTTTCGATATAGATTAAGTTTGAACGCCGTGTTCAGATGGGTTCACGCAGCTTTTGTGCCAGCGGTATCACCCATGAGCTGCAGCCTGTCAAATTCCTTTTGAAAGCAGTTGTTATCTGGGGCGATTTCAAACGAAATTATTCGACAAAAACAAGTATATGTGTTACTAATGCGACACATGGGTGGAAACACCTCTCACTTCTAGACTTCATGCTTCACTGACTTTTCATAATAAAGTACCACAGCCTAAAGCACGTAGAACCTTCTTGTGGTTTAGATTTTGTTGTATACATGTTAAAGAATGCTTGTTTTGTTCACATTTTTCGATATAGATTAAGTTTGAACGCCGTGTTCAGATGGGTTCACGCAGCTTTTGTGCCAGCGGTATCACCCATGAGCTGCAGCCAAACATGCGACACCGAAAAAAGCAGAATGTGATGAATTTAAAACTTCCCCACGGCTACGGCAGGGGGGGGGGGTAACAAGCGATATTACAACTATATCACTTTAAGCATGCAAAAAGCTTGTGATGTCTTCTATTTAACAATTATTATTCGCCGAAAGCGAAGTTATTATTGATATATTCACCATAATCACTGAGCCTGAGGCAAATAATTGTTTTAGCATAATTTCTTTAGTAAAACGTGTATAAAATGAACTTCTTTTATGAATACAGTTTACTTTGGAAAATTCCTAAACAAAGACGACTTTCATTGGCGACCATTTTTAAATGCCTCATATTTACTGGTCAGAAAACCAATTAAATTCCTTGAAAATGATTATTTACTAAAGAAATTATACTAATCGCGCATACTAACTGCTAGAAATATATTTCACGCAAAAATTTCATTCAAATGGTTACAATCAATTAAAAGAAGTATAGGCACACGTTCGCTTATTTTTAGCGACATTAAGAGTACACTTTCCTTACTCTCATAAATCTTATTTCTAATGTGTGATCGGTTACATTAAAATCATCACCTCTAACTTGCACGATTTAATTGAGGAGTATGAATTGGAGTGCAAGACACGATCAACATGTCATGGTTCAACATGGTTCGTGTTGGACGTAAACAACATATTTTGCCCACATCTTTGAAATGGTACGGATACCGATTTCTCAATTGCTCATTCCCAGAGATTCTCCATAAATTCACAAGGACGTTAAAAATCATAAGTCTTTTGACAATTTCACTGGCCTGAAAAATAGTTCTTTTCACGCGATCAAGGTATTCAAGACAAGTGCTACGTGAAACCAACGTTAGTAACGGGAAAGACAACAGTAACATGAAATAATGTCGATTAGTTGCTTGTAGGGTCGACAGGGTCATATTTAAATAACCTTAAAGTAGAAAAGTGCATGTTCATATCAAAAACGGAAACCAGTGCCAAAGCATAAAATCTGTTCTGTGTAAACTTACAGAGGGTGACCCTGTGTGCATATAGTATAGGTTAGGCTGGTGGGTGACCCTGTTTACCAGTGGTGTGTATATATAGCTAACTATACAAAACTGCATAGAAGAATGTGCTCATTGCCTTCATATTGACTTGGGTTGAAGTAAAAATTTTTTTTTATCATTTTTCAGATCAGCAAAACATCTTTACCTGTAGTGTCACGTGGTGTTGCCAGATTGGTCAGATGTTTTGTAAAGAAATTGAAAGGACATCAGATGCACGCAGGCAACACCGAAAAATTGTGACCGATCTGCTTTATGTAGACATTCCACAAAATCTCGTTTTGGTCTGCCTAAGGACCAATCTTATCGAATTAGTCAGGGTGGCAGAGGTAATTCTACCTACCTTCTCGAAGGACAAATCAATTTTGCTCTTAAATTGTCCGTTGGATGCCTAATATCACAATTCTGAATGTTGTTTGGCCCGATTTATCTTGTGGGCTTCGATCAACACGTTTTTCTTCAGTTTTATTATAAAACTATTATGTGGTCAAAAATAGTAAACTTTCAAATTCGCTCATTTGAAAAATAACTTGTATCATAAAAAAGCTTATAAAAAACAACATATAAGACATAATTACGGGCACCCTTGTTTTTCAAGCCGTTTTTGAGTTATTGCTGCTTCAAAATGGGGAAGTGTCCTAAAATGGCGCTGATTTCCTGGGCACTAGTCGGAAAATAAGTTTTTAAACGCTCATAACTCAACAAAAATGTGAAAAATAAAAGTAACCATAATAATGTGTTATATGTACATAATATTTTATTACCTTTTTGATAACGTAAGTGGTTTTTCGTAGAAATAAACGTGTTGGCTCGAGCCCACAAGAAATTTTATCGCGTTCAACATGCAGAAATATATTTATTAGACCCAAAGGTACAATATAAACATAAAATGAAATTGTCCATCGTTATGGTAAGTAAACATATATTTTTGTACCTCTGCCTTCCCGACTAAATTATCGATTGCAAATTGTCTGTCCGTAGACCTATTCCTTCTCGAAAATAATATGCATTTTATGAATTGCCTACTGTACGAGCCAGCCCGTTATTTCATTCAACGTTTTATTCATTACAAGCGTGCCGCACACAATAGTTTTCTTGGATTTCATGGCATATTCAAAATAGTGACAAGTACCAAACCACTTCGCATCAATTTTTTCTTTATAGTTTTACTCATAAGAAGACGCAATTGCAATATCGAACGACTTAGATTAAAACTATACGTGTTTTCATTGGCTTATTTTTGCTACAGCAAAATATTTTACTGAAACCTCACACAGAGCATGAGATTTTTGCCTCGTGAGGCGAGTTCTGAGTTTGCTTGCGGCAGTGGGTGAAGCTATCCCAACATTTACTCCTGCTATGGTAATTTTTCCAAGTTTGTAAAAACAATTTATTTCTAAGGAAATTAATAGTGATATGGTTACCGCTAGAAATTGAAATTTGCATATCAGGAGTAAAAAATCGGGCTGACTTCGTCACTAACTTTACTCCATGCAGCAACTAAAATTTTCATCATCCCATCTGTTTCGTCCAAATGGTGTTGTTTTCAAAGACTATCATGTTTTGTTAATAGAAGTTCAGATTTGACTTGGTAATAATTCCGTGTTCTCATTACGCGAAATTAAATTTCAATCCAAGCCCTAAATCTATTCAAATCTTTGATTCTTCAGTCTATCAAAGCTAAAACATGACAAATAAAACGTTGGTTAGGGTTAGGGTTAGGGTTTAGGTAAGGGTTAAGATTTGTATTCGCCATACTGAGAACACGGAACTATTACCTTTGACTTCTACTACTTCTACTGCTACCTTAATTTAACTTCTAGCCAATAGAATGTGCCGGACCTAGCCGATTAACCAATCAGGTTTAATCGGGAAAAGGTAGTGGTAGTGTTAGAGGAGGTCATATCTGAACCTCTCAAATATTTTGAAGAACCTCACGAAAAAAAGAATGTGTTATATGACCTAAAGGACAACCCACAACGAACAGGTCGTACTTTTGCAAGTTCGGTAAAAAGTGCCCCGTCAGTGCCGGGGATGATGTTATTGGTACAACAAAGTACTATATCACTTGGGGGGGGGAGATTGTTGACTCAAGTGGAGGTGTGCTTTTCGGTTAAAAAAGTACTCTGTCAGCCTGGGCGATGTTGTCGTTAGTGCAAGAAAAGGACGCTGGTGCAAAAAAGTATTCGGTCTGTCTGGGAGAGAGGGGGGGGAGGGCTGTTGTTGGTACTAGTTCGCACACCATGCAGTTCTATAATAGGAACGTATTTGTTAAAAGCAGTGTTAGTTGCTTCAGGGAGGCGATGTTTGCGTCTACGCGCGTGCATGTCGCATTACGCATGTCATTACAATTATCCTTGCAGGTCAATTCCTGCATCATGGTTGACAAGAGAAATGTTTGGAAACTCTTTAGAATAAAAAGTTTTCTCAATTGTTCACATATTCACATACGTGAGAAGGAGAAAACCCCCGATTCTTACGACTGGGGTGGACCATGCAAGCTTAACTTTCTTGAAACGTTCCTATTGTTTGTTAGGAGGAGTAAACTTTTTTGTTGCCCATGGTGAAACGGTCTGTATTCTCAAGCTAATTTAAGCGAGAATACCATATGCACATGACGATGAAGAACCGTATTTCTGCATAAACCACAACATAATGACATGGATCATATGTTGCCATCTCTGCATTAATTGCACACACAAAAGGATTAGCATAAAGAAAGGTCTGCCAGACGCAAAATATTTTATTTAGCAAAAGAAAATGACAAAGTAATATCCAAGTTAATGCAATGATTCCATCAATAACGTCTTGTTCGGTATTTCTATGAGAAAGTAAAGAACGTTTATTGAATTACAAACATATTAAGTACATTGCTTCATAAGGATTTCGGGCACTGATAAAACTGATAGTCTCATATGTGAGATTATTTATGATAATTTCACATGTGAAAATTATCATCAATCATATCTTCTGGATATTTTACGGTTGTAGTTTATATAATAAACAGAATAGTACATGGGTGCTTCAATGGAAATACCAGATTTATTCCTCGTGTTGAACATGATATATAACTATGATTTTTCATGTTCAACACTCGAAATAAATCTGGTATTTCCGCGCACCCATGTATTAGGCCTTTTTGAAACGTCGAATTTTGCATGCATCGAATTCAATTCATATTAGATTCGACCGCAATAATTAAATTCGACGTTTGTTTCAAACGTCGAATTTTGCATGCGTCGAATTCAATTCACATTTAGATTCGGCCGCAATCACTCAGCGGCATGCCGAACTAAAACACGATGGTTTACCGCCTTTAATGCATGTTTGTTTGGCGCCAAATTCAAACGAGGAAAGCAATGTCTTATTGTTAAAAGGTGTCTCATCTCGAGCAAGACAATGAAGAAGACAAATCGAATCAGTGTTGCATTTTTTACAAATTCGTAGACAGAAGCTACTTAAAGCTTCATTTCTGGTACCACTTTCGATCTTATCGGGCCGAAATGCAGCGGTGCCTAATGCCTATTCAACGTTCATGTCGTAGACTTGCAAGGTGAAGAAGACGCCATGTTTTCATATATTTGGCGGAATGCGGAATAAAAGAACATGTGATATATTTCATCCCATTCATAAGCATTACATGACGTTTTCTCGGCAAAGTAATTTCCCGTTTGCAGGCTGGACGACATCAACCTGTAAAACGGGTAGATTAATTGAATTCGGTGCATGCAAAAAGCGACGTCTGAAACCACGTCGCACTTGGCATGCATGATGCTACCAGGTCGGTCGAATTTAAAGCTTAGGTCGACCGCATTTAGAAACGTCGAATTTAATTGTTTCAGACGTCGCACTTAGCATGTACTTGATCGAAACATTTGAATTATATTCGATGCATGCAAAATTCGACGTTAGAAACAGGCCTTATTCTCTGTTTATTATACAAAACTAATTTCGTATGTTTGTGTTAGCGTATATTTATACTGTTTAACATATATTGCATGAATACATGCAAGGTAATTTTTTGGCATACTGGGTACCCCAAAAAAGTACTCCGCTTAATTTGATTTGAAATAGCACACAAACTAGTCTAAGAATAGCTATAGCAGCCAACAAATTAACTCGCATCTTATCCGGGAAGAGCTGACTTAAATTGTGATATATTACACTAAGATTTTAATTGAATAATTATTTACCGAGATATCTAAATTTTAAATCGAGCAAGCATATTTGACAGTGCTAATTAAATATATCCGCAAAAAATGGCCTGTTTGTTAGGTTAATCTTAGTACTCTCGTAATTATTACGCATTTCTTTAAAAGAATTCCGCCTCTTCGTCAAGAAAGTCGCGTATTTGCGACAAAACTTTTTGAGAAAAATAAAAGCAGTGGCAGTATTCATATCCTAATTTTATTTTGAAATGATTGTCCGTGAACGAAAATATATCAATATGTGCCCCCCCCCCTTTCAATTAACGAGTGTGCCACGCCACTGACGGAAAAAAAGTGTTGTATACTCTTGTAAACTATACAGTACTCACTATATGCACACAATAGACCTACCTGATTTACGTTAACAACAATTAACGTCTGTGTCTGTAACAGAAGTATCTTATTTCGTAGTCCATGCACATTCGGTCAGGCTGCCTAGAGTTCTTGCAGAAAATGCCATCAGGGGAACATTTGAAACACCTTTCCATCTTTTCATTTCCTGTATACCAGGGTCTTTTGTTATTCTTTATTCGACACATTGCGTCAACCGGAACATAACGAGGCCTGCATTTTTGTGGCTAGATAAAGATTGCAAGTATCAATTATGCATTACCTGCCACATTAACCGAAGCCTGTTGTTCGTTCTAAACTGCTTTGTCCAAAACTGATGTACAAAACATCTTGAGAATCAATATATTAGTCAAGCAAGACGTAATATTGAAACCGTACATTTATTACTTTATTTCATGCAAAGTCATCTTGTTGGCGCACAATTCTGTCTAAAATTTACAATTTCGATTCACTAATAATTAAGTATTTTACACTAATAACCAAGTATTTTATAGTTTCTGCAAAAGTTTAATAATTTGTTAGTTTTAGCCCCCCCCCCCCATCCTCCCAAGAATGAGGTAGGGATATGCACGTCACGGAAAAAACGAATCACAAATTCAACACGCTATCAGGCATCGTATGTTTGATGTGGTTTGATTCAACGATAAATTTTTATATGGCAAGAAGTCTTTCTTGGCCTTAAGATGGCTAATTATAAGGAATAAAAACCTTACCAGGCATCAGTAAAGTCTTTCACTGTGATATTTATGCAATTGTAGGGTTTTTAATTTGAAGCAGATTTTAGCGATATTCTCGGCCACATGTGTTGTGTGTTGTTACCGTACTGAAATATATGTAGGCTCGCACGAAACATGCCCACGTTCAAATGGTCATATATCTCGTTTTAAATCCAAAACTAATGACATCACAAGAAAGTAGAAGGATCGTTCTACATAGCCAATGTGTTTTTTTGTCCAGCCGAACTGCTGCGTTATACAGAGGAATTTGAAACAATTTTAACGATGTTTAATTTCTTGCATGGACTTCTGTCCGAATTTGCACGTTAAAATGGTTTCAAATCGCTCTGTATCGGGCAGGGCAATTCGGTTGGACAAAAAAACACATTGGTCATGTAAAACAATCCTTCTACTTTCCTCTCATATCATTACTTCGAAAAAGAACGGATTTAAGGCAAGATATGATTTTTTTAATCTTGGGCATGTTTCGTGCGATTCTCTAGCCTCTATTTACTTGTGTAGGAAAACAACACACAACACACGTGGGTGAAGAATATCGCTGAAAACTGCATTAAAATACCTGCAAAGGCATAAATATTACACTGAAAGACTTTACTGATGCATAGTAAAGTTCTTATTTCTCATAATTAGCCATCTTAGGACAAATATGTCCATTTATAAAAACTCTACAACAAATCAAAGACAGACTATAGTACTACGAGCTTGAGGTGTTGTGACTATACTTGCTATAATGTTGTGACCCACTTGTCTTTGATGTGAACATTTTGTTAATGTTGTGTGCGAATTGCTTGTGATGTGAGCTATTTGTTGATGTTGTGACCATTTTGTTATTGATGTTAGCCATTTAATTTGTTAATGCTGTGAACAATTTGTTAATGCTGTAAACGTTTTGATGATGTTGTGAGAGTTGTGGCCCACCGTAGGAGATCTAGACTGAGTAGACATCAGCAAAACAGTCGCGATAAAGTAAACAATCGAGAACAAGGTTTTACTCTCTTGAACTTCATCATCACAAATTAAACATTAGTGATTTTAATTCCTTTTTTAAAATTTAAGTGGCGGAAGAATTTGTTTTCGATCGGCAATTTTCATTTGAAGAGTATTTGGTCACTTCATGCTGTTAGAATACAAGAAAAGTATCATCAGAAAGCAAAACATCTTTAACATCTGTCTCGTCTTTCTTATACCATGTAAAAATTAAATCGTTAAATTCAACATATGATGCGTGAAAGCTGTCGAATTTGTGCTTGGTTTGCTTGCGACAGCCTGTACAGCATCCCTCGCAGGCTTCAATTCAAAGCATAGTTAGGACTTACTGAAAGAAACACCACCATGTAACTAAACACTGAAAAAATTAGTAATTTTTAAAATTTAGGGCCGGGGTTTTTTTCACTATTTCTATATTTTGTACACTGGTGATTTTTACTCAGTTGACACGAATCTTTTTTAACAATGTTTAATTGGCTTACACGAGGCAAGTCTTTGTACAACTCCTTGTCTCCATCCCCATTAGGATCATCTCTGTCATACCAACGGGTCCAATAGGTAGCTTGAGCGTGACCTGCAGTATAAACCGTACATCTAATCAGCTATATCTAGTTCGCACTGATCTGTAAACAAGACTGGATATAACGCAAACTTTCAATAAATGCATGAAAGCAACCGAATAGTAAAATGCAATGTAGAGTTGGCTGCTTTATATCACTTACAGTAAGGTCGACTGGGACGTTTTGTGCTACGAATTAAGTCAGGTGTATGAGATTTCTCAATCAGTTGAAATCTTGTGCAATGCAAGAAGCATATACCTTTTCAGCTTATCGCATGATCTAATTCATATGAATGATTCAAAAAAATTGTTTGAGAGAAATATTTATACAAAATTTATGGTGTTCTCTGGTTTAAAATTTTAACCCAGAATATATATGAAAGCCAAAAATAAACTATTTATGAAAGACAAATATACAAGTAAATACACCACGTAAATTTACTGTCGCAATGCTTTTTATGTGTAAGCTCGGAAATTAATCAGTGCATTATTATTGGCATTGATGAAGATCCGAGCTTACTAATCGAAAGCTCTGCGATGATGAATTTACGTGGTGTTTCCACAAAATTAAATTTTGAACAACTGTGTAAGTTTCTTTGCACATGACAAAGACATGCTTTGTATTCTTGGATGATTTGAAAGAAAAATAAAAAAACTGTTGGTTTATTTAGCGTTTCCAATTTATACGATTAGATCTGGATTCAAAAAGCATGGTAATTTTCATTTGTGTTCATTCATTCATTTGTTTTAGGTTTTGTAAAAGTAAAGTGATCGTATTTTAAGTGAGCCGAATTTAGGTTGAATAAGGCAATCTATTGAATAGAAACTATCAATTTCTATAAAATAAGAAGATTTGTTGATAGGAAGTGCTTAATCATCGCATTTACACGCTTTTTAATTCGTTTTCTCAAAACTCATCCGCTCGTTGCACTCGCTCGTTCGTTTTGTGGAAACAAATTAACACGTGTGTAAATACCATACGCACTTCCCATGAAAAAATCAAATTTCTATACTATAAGAACATATCAAACCAATAGAGAGTCCTAACCTGAGACCACAAAGACAGAAATGATTAAAGCTGCAAAAAGAACTCTCATCTTTGTTTCACGATGAATTTGCTAAATCAAAAGAATAAATGGAATAATCAGATGGTAAAAAGCTGGAAATTTCCTTAAGCCATAGTATGCTGTGCATGATTCGTAGAAACTACGAATAGGGCGTATCTGGCCCTTTAAGGAGGAAAGGGGAAGGAGTTAGGAGATAAAAATTCTCAAATTCGTGAGGGTGATGAAACTTGGGGGATGGGGGATGCACTCCACAGAAATTTTTATTTCTAGCGTTTTTACACTCCTTTTTAGCATTTTCAGGCCGGTAAATTGATAATTTAAAAGCCACAATCGGTGATTTTTGTGCCCGTTAGAAATTTAAACAATAATCGTACCGTCTACATATTTTACTTCAGATTTAGAAAGATCTCAACATCGTTTATGAAAATAACTGAGGGGACTCCCCCCCCCCCCCCCGTTTTGGGGTGGCCACAGTTTTCTGTGCATAATTATGAAATTGTCGGAAGGAGATCATCGATATCACATAGGAAAAAAACACACTTCCTACGTTCATAATGCAAAAAGAAGATATTATAAGGAGAAATAAACGGAAATTCCATAAAAAATTTTTGAAGAAAAAAATGAAATCTGTGGTCTAACGTGCGCCGGTATTTACAAAAAACCCTGACAAACTAATCAGGCTTAGAATCGGTTGTATCAAAAGCGTTTAACTTAAACCGTATTTAAGCGAATTTTAAAACACATATTGCGCAAACCCAACTTAAAAGTTTAATTTATGGAACGAATATTGTTTTTCTCACGTTAAAAAATTAGCAGGTCTGTTCAATGTACAGCCTTGTTTTACATTTTATTCACTTTCATAAACCCCTTTATACAATCGGCCGCTGGTCATTATCTTGTCTACATAGCTAGCTACATGTCTGAGAGAAGTTCATTGACCAGTTAGTAATTAGTAATCACTAGAATGCTCCTGTTCTGGATTGCCCTCTGTCTAGAACATGCCACGGACTTATTCATGAATTATCAGATGTTAGACACCTGCAAACTACAGGGTGTATAAAAAAACTAAAAATTTGAAATCGCTCTCAACGTCGCGATGTGGTTTAAAGTATGAAAATTTCTGGAAATTTGCTCGAGTTTAAAATGCCGCGTGAACCTGTATTTTTCTAAATAAGGATCATTTTTCTTAAGAAAACTTCTAATTTAAGAAAATATACACAAATCTTATTCACTCAAAATTAAATGTGAAAGTTTGCACGAATTTTCTGAAAATATGAACAGCAATACAAAATTGTCAAAAAAATTGTTTGAGAGAAATATTTATACAAAATTTATGGTGTTCTCTGGTTTAAAATTTTAACCCAGAATATATATGAAAGCCAAAAATAAACTATTTATGAAAGACAAATATACAAGTAAATACACCACGTAAATTTACTGTCGCAATGCTTTTCATGTGTAAGCTCGGAAATTAATCAGTGCATTATTATTGGCATTGATGAAGATCCGAGCTTACTAATCGAAAGCTCTGCGATGATGAATTTACGTGGTGTTTCCACAAAATTAAATTGCTCCTGTTCTGGATTGCCCTCTGTCTAGAACATGCCACGGACTTATTCATGAATTATCAGATGTTAGACACCTGCAAACTACAGGGTGTATAAAAAAACTAAAAATTTGAAATCGCTCTCAACGTCGCGATGTGGTTTAAAGTATGAAAATTTCTGGAAATTTGCTCGAGTTTAAAATGCCGCGCGAACCTGTATTTTTCTAAATAAGGATCATTTTTCTTAAGAAAACTTCTAATTTAAGAAAATATACACAAATCTTATTCACTCAAAATTAAATGTGAAAGTTTGCACGAATTTTCTGAAAATATGAACAGCAATACAAAAAAACCCGACATACTTTCCCCTTACTAAGTCAAAATTACTTTTAAGCATAAAAGTTTCGTGCACGAGGCGTATTTAACTTGCTGTAAAAGACACAACTCCCCTGGGGTTTGAAATTTTAAGTTTCTTAATTTTTCTGTGTAATTCACACCATATATCCAAACAATCTGTTTAAAAAAAACTTGTGCGATTTTAGATTTCTTCAGTTTTTTGAGCCCTTCAGTTTTTCATATACTCTGCATGGCAAATCATATATGATTTTTTTTCCAATGACAATATAGATTTATGAACATATTTTTATTACCTTTGAGAATTGACGACTTCTTAAGAAAATCAGCGTACATACAATATACTTGCCTCGACCTTCTACCAATCTGAGCGTCTTTTCAGAAATTACGTCTTAAATACGTACCTCGTTGCTTTGAGAGTCTCGCTTTTTTCATTGATCAAGACGAGAGTTGATTGGATGATATTCGTAAATATGGGGTACGACAAGATGAATGGCGTACCAGCGATTGAGCGTATAAATTACAAGTGCATATTTCTATAGCAACGGGACTACCGTAGCTGCAATGTGGATATTTTTTTAAGATTGATGATATTTTCTGATGAATAAACAAACTTATTCAAATCATGATATTGTATGCAGTCCGGCAGATAGAGGTATCAAAAAGCATGTTTACTTTTCATACCGAGGGGCAATTTCATTTTGGTTTTATCTTATTCCTACAAGGTTAGTACGTATATTTCTGAAAGTTGTCCGCGTTGAAATTTCTTGTTGCCAACACGCGTTTTGTCGATATTACTTCAAATTAAACTGTATTACAGTCAAAAAAGGTGATATTTCAAGTTTAATTTCAGAAAAAAATAAGTCGCATCATCTGAAAGCTCGTAAAAAACTTAATATAAGAGATTTACATAGTCAGTTTTTTCAATTCTTAGTGAGTTATTATCTTTTGAAAGCATTTTTTACTAGTGGACATGTTTTTTGCGCCATTTTAGCATTTTTTCGTAGTTTGAAGGGTCAATAACTTGAAAACAGCGAGATGACCATTGAAATGTCTTATATTTAATTAGTTTTTTATGATCTTTCTGATGACGTAAATCAATTATTCTTAAATTATTTTGGCAAGAGGCCACAAGAAATTTCAACGCGGACAACATTTAGAAATGTACTTACTAACCTTAAAGGAACAATACAAAACCAAAATCAAATCGCCCCTCGATATGGTAAGTATATCGGTCTCTATCTGGTGGACTAATACTTGTAGAGCAATTATCCCAGAAGCAGAAAATATTTTTGTAATCTCAAAAGAAGAGGAAATTTACAGAGGGTTAATGTGTTTTAGTCATATTTTGAGACAAAATTGATCAAACCGGACATTTGGATGAGACTGGTGTGATGGTTAGTCACTAAGAGTGACCAAATACCACATGAGCCTGATCTAAGTGTCTATGTCTGATCTAAAACTGTGTGTAGACCTTATGCATAAATCGTGATCTGGAACGTGTATCCTAGGAAACAGGAATTTATGCATTGTTATTGGTCACTGTTTGCGATGAGTGACCAATAGCAATGCGTAAATTTCCGTTTCCTAGGATACAAGGTCCGAATCACGATTTATGCATAAGGTCTATTGAATAGCTTAATAATTTTTGGTATTTTTTTACAGTAAATGTTTGTGTAGTATGCTTGTACATTATGCCGGACATTTTATTACAGTAAAGGTTTGTACATTATGCTTGTTAACACTAAAGTCTGTATTAATTACAAATCTTGACATTTATGAAAGAGCAAATGTTTCTTAATCTCAAGTGGAAATCATACTACCTGGAATACCAAACGCCGCAGCCGGATCGGGCCTGAGAGTGCATTACCGCCGGGAAAGTTCTTAAACTTTGTAAACTGGCGAATGACAAAAGTGTATAATTATGTTTCTTTTTTGGGCGATAGTTAAAGGACAACATGATATTAAGGCACTCGATCTCTGCTGTTGATAATTACTATTGGCAATTAACAACATCTTCAGAAAATCAACCTGCTCGTCCTTCTTTTACCAATCTGAGAACCTTTTCGGAAATTACTTCTTAAATACCTCATTGCTTTGAGAGTCTCGCTGTCATTGATAAAGACGAAAGGTGATTAGATCATATTCATGAACACGAGGTTGAAGAGGAAAGGCAAGATAATTGACGTACCATCGAATGAGTGCAATGTGAATATAAAAATCGAATATCACGAGAATGCTTAAGACAAGAAGTATTGAAGTATTTAAGCACGTCGTCATATAAAAGCTGCTATTCAGTCTAGCTTTTAGTCGTAGAATTACAAGTACATATCACTATAGCAACAGGGCTACACTTGCTGCAATGGGGACATTTTTTGTAAGATTGATGATATTTTCTAATGAATAAACAGACTCATTCAAATCACGATATTGTATACACATGCAGAGCAATTAAAATTGCTCTAAAATTGGAAAATGCTTAAGCAGGAGCAAACAATAATTTTTTTGCAATCCTTAAACATGAGGAAATTTAAAGAAGATAAATGTGTCTTAATCATATCTTGAGCGATGATTAATACGACTGGACATTTCGATTAGACTTCTGTGATCTTTAGTTGCTAAGAGTGACTAAATACCACACGAGCCTGATCTAAGTGTCGATATCTGTTCTAAAACTGTGTATTAAATAGCTCAATAATAGAGCGTCTTGTTATACAACCATTTGCAAGCTACGGTTCACCGTGCATTCAAAACAACGTTTTAAAAAGTTATGAAGAGCATGTTAGTCAGTCGAAACTTATTAGTTTCAGCTGTCAAACTTGTAAGTTTTGAACGCGCAACTTGTAGTTTTGTGCGCGTAACTTGAAGTTTTGGTGCCGTAACTTGTAGTTTTGATGCCATAACTTGTAGGTTTGATGCCATAACTCGTAGTTTTAATGCCGTAACTTGTAGTTTTGATGTTGAAGAGGTTTCGACTGAATTTCCGCTACTGTATATGTGTTGCAATATTCATCATTTTGGAATCACAAAGCGAAAAGTTACGGCATCAAAACTACAAGTTATGGCATCAAAACTACAAGTTATGGTATCAAAACTACAAGTTACGGCACCAAAACTTCAAGTTACGCGCACAAAACTACAAGTTACGCGTTCAAAACTTACAAGTTTGACAGCTGAAACTAATAAGTTTCAACTGACTAACATGCTCTTCATAACTTTTTAAAACGTTGTTTTGAATGCACGGTGAACGGTAGCTTGCAAATGGTTGTAGTAAAGGTTTGTACATTGTGCTTGTTAACACTTATGACTAAAATCTGTACTAATTACAAATCTTGGTATTTATGAATAATGAAATAATACACGTCAAAAGACCAGTTATTGGTGTCATATAACATATTTACTAGATGTACTTTTTCGTTAAAAATTCTACCCCCACCCCCTCGAATAATTATGTCCCTCAATATGAGGTTCAAGAGGTAAGGCGAGACAAGTGACGTACCATCGAATGAGCACAATGTGAATTTGACAATCGAATATAACGAGCATGCGCATCACGTCAAATATTGAAGTATTTCATTACATTTAAGTACGTCGTCAAAAGCCGCTATTCAATTCAGTCTTTAGTCATAGAATTACAAGTACATATCACTATAGCAATAGGGTTACAGTAGTTGCTGCGATGCGGACATATTTTGCTAAGATTGACACTATTTTCTAAAGAACAGACAGACTCATTCAAATCACGATATTGTATACATGTAGAGCAATTTTAGCAGGAGCAAACAATATTTTTTTGTTATTCTTATAAAGGAAATTTACTGAGGTTAAGTGCATCTTATTAATCATATACTTAGTGGAAATGATCAGTCTCTCATCTTTTTTATTTTATGAGTTAATTTCATATTAGATTCTTTAAAAAATTATCAAGCTAAAAAATGAAATATATCGAGTATATAATCGCATTTTCCTATCTTGGAAAGATTTAGCACAATATTTTCTCTAAAATTGTTGATGTAATAATTAAGAATAGTCTTACAAAATAGTAAATGGGAATACTAAAGTTATTTTCAAGTTAAAAAATAACTTTGAGCATTGAATCGCTGCCATGCATATTGAAAAAAACTGTTGCCAGAGTAACGTTCGTTACCAGAAATGTTGCGACATTTTCCAGTTACTTTAGTAATGCTTTATACCACCATGACATTCTTTGCCCTTTAAATAGCAATCATAATTATTCAGAATTTCTGCTGGTGCAGTTCTAGCTTTTTGCAAAAGTGTGTTGAGTCACAGTAAACACGTGAGTGAACAGCCATGAATATGAATTCGTCTTGCTGCTTCAAGTTTCTTCAGCTATATGTAAAGTATGATGAATGATTATGATAATTGTTATATTCATGAAGGTATACAAATTCTGAATCCGGAAATGTGATGTCTTTTGAGGCTAGCAATAAAACTTAAAATATTAAAATGTTTTTGTCGTTTAATTTACACATTTAACATGTCTACTTGGTTTAATTAAATGTAATAATAGTGCAGCAGGTAATGCTATTTTTTTTCGCCATTGTTGACATGCTTTAATTACTACTCGTATTTAAAATTATCGGAATAATGAATGAATTGCATCGAATAAAATCATGATTTGAACAGTACAAAGTGCCCACTACTAACTTAGGTCAGAGTAGCACGAATAAGTATGAAGAATTTTCAAAAGGATTTTTTCTCTCAATTTTTGACGATTATTTTGTTCAACCTTGCATGTTAGGACTGAAGAATCTTGTCATGCAGAGGAACAAAATGTCATTTCGCAATATTTTCATGGGAAAACGCATGGTGAGTGTATTACTTCATAAATTTCAAAGAATTAAGGTTTAAATTTTCAAGATCTTCATTGAATTTTTCAAAAATTGGAAAGAATTAAGGTTTAAAGTAATTCAAGGCCCTTATTTAAGTGCTGCTCTGCATATAAGATCGTGTCTTGATATATAGTTTCAGTGATATACGTAGTCACAGTAGAAACCAATTCCTGTCCGGAATTCAAGGATACATGCAGGTAATAATTGTGGTGCATTTTAATCAAGACCTGAGATTTTTTGATTAGATTTGTATGTCGGATACCTGCTTTGATATGATTGGGGGAATCTTAAACGTCATTAGTTATTGCTATATCATTCTTATTACAGTCCTATCGACTTAATCCATCAAAACACTGACGAGTTTTCCGTAACAATAAGGCTAATCCATCACGCTTACTTGTAACTAGACTTTACAAAACTAGAAGACACCTGTACAGGGGAAACAGTAGAACATCACGATTATCTAGATAATCCATGAAAGAATAAAATTAAATTGAATGAAAACACGACGAATTCTTAATATATGGAGTGTAACGTTGTAACACATGATTCGAAGAACAATTATGAATAAGCAAATACAATATTTGCAGTAACCTGTCTCTAATTGATTTGTCGCTGGATTTAAGCAATTAATGAAAAACCTTCAAGCATTTGCATGAATCAACATTATATGATCTCCAAATTGGGAAAAAATAATAAGTAGAGACATCGCTTCTTTGAGAACTGTACATTCTCTTAAAAGTAGTATTTTCATGTCTTGCGTACATACTTAGCTTATACTTCTCTTGAGCAATCAGAGCCTTCTGTTGTCACTATAGTGCATGTGCTTATTTACGGTATCACGCATACAATAGCTCAATTCAGGAGGAATAAAAAACAGTAATCTCAAAACTCTCAGTATCTAATGTACAGAAATATTTGTCATATTTCCAAACAACTGGCTTATATACAGGGTGTCCCAAAAAAAAACGGAACCCGCATAAATCAATTATGTATGCACTTTCATTTAAAGTGCCGCATAAATTAATGTTGTATGCATTATGATTCACAAATTGACAGCTATAAAAGTTTTAAAAGCTGTGTCATACACGCTGATTTTTTTCCTCGTTCGTCAAAACTTTTATAGGAAACATGATTACGTTTGTTGTTGCTATTACTCAGTTAATGTCACTTTGTTTTTACTACACTTTTGAGTGAAAAATTAGCAATACGGATAGGTGTAAGACATTACTTTTAACTTGTTTTGCTTTGACATATGCTGCACAAAAATATGACATCCCAGATGTACAGAAATGTCAAGTCATCACACTACTGTGAATAATAATTACATTATTGTGAATAATATTTTTTAGCGACTGCATAATTAATTTATGCGGGTTCCGTTTTTTTTGGGACACCCTGTATAGGTTTTGAATGCCGTCGTTTTTGTAAAATTTCAAGAAGAATAAGGCAATTTAATTGTCAAAACGTTCCTTTCACTTTTCAATGCAACAAGGGGGGGAGGTACTAATAAATTCATTAAAAGAACCTGTCGATGAATGAACATATATATAATTCAACTGCCTTACAGCGATACCCGTGTAATAATAAGATATTTCTTGAGCCCTTAAAAATAAGATTATAGATTCGTGTCTTGCTGTTTATGAATTTTGGCAGCTGCTTATTTAATTGCATTTTATTGTAAAAACTCAACTCAACAGGGATCGAGATTTAGTGAGACAAGAACAAATTATCTAGATAAACTCCAATACACTGCTGAAGAAAACGTTTCAGTGACATAGACTAATTATCTCGAAGAAATACTAGATATACTTGACTTTATCAGTAAAAAAATTTTTTCAATGATAATGGATATTCAATAATTATAATGAATATTCAATGTTCCTTGACCGTTTCTCTTCTAAATACTTTATGTAATGTTAACTTCCTCTGTTTTTGAAATGTAAGATACATGCAGTGCATATTTTAGGTATTGCACGTTTAACCAAAAACATTGTCTCTGAGTCCAGAGAGCATACCTGGCTTCACTGCGGAACCAGTTACGTAGCAACACATTTCTGTGTCGCATATAATTACAAAAAAACCTCAGAAGAAAACGAAATAAACAGTCAGTTAAGCTACAGCGTTGACCACATCATCGAAATGATCAACACAGAAAAAGATGGATGAACGTTTTACGTCGTTAGTGGTGAAAGAATAGTAAGAATTATTACCCAAAATTTTTAATTTACATTGAAATTTTTTGTGATGCGATTGAGCATCAAGTAAAAACTCCAATAGCAGTTTTATTAGTCAAATATTTTAATCACAATTATTTACTGAAGTACTGTGATTACGATAGATTGGAGGCTCGGTATATAAGCGCATTCCCAATGTTCAATATGTGTGGACGTCATCATGGAGAGAGAGAGAGAAATTGGAGGACCTGAAGAAAATATCCCCAACTACAGAAGTGATGAACAATTAAGAGAGTGCCTTGCGTGAAACGCCGCTACACCTGACTGGGATTAGGTTTTACACAAGGTGAAATGAAGCCGCACATTTCCCTTGTGATAAAATTGCTGACGAGACCTTTTGGAGATTAGCATAACTTTGCGCGCTGGCCTGGAAAAATTTGTTCCAGATACTAAATATATATACCATGCACGCAATTACACGTTCAAAAAGAATGGCTGCTTGTCAAGTGAACTAATTAATTAATAGATAATTAGACCAAAGGTTAACAAAACCTGTAACGACAGCAAAATGTTTTCATTCTTTATGACATATGAACTGGTATTTATGCTTAATACCCAAGCTAATTACCATAGTTATATACATACTTTTAGCTTTATAACAAATTTAAATTTATTGATAATCTACTGAAATTTATTCTGATTTGAGAATTAAAATTGGCAAATTTTAGCGTAGTAGGAGTTGTAGAATTTACGATTCTTAGTATTGTTAGCAAAGTTAATATTATTTTTAATTTCTTCCAGATGAGCGATTAATGAAATTTTCTCTTCTTGTTTGCCGCTTTAATAATAATAGTAAGAGCCAGAAAAAGCGATGTCGACTAGCAGTTCTTATTTGAATCATATCTTCTATTTTTTGTTAACTATGCATAAGAGATGATTAGCGTGCTAGTACCCTTACATAGTTGCTAGTAAGTTTATTTCATAATTCACAATTCATCAGATGTGTGGAATATTCCTACAGTATTTTACATGCAGTCAGAATGTCAAGAGAACGAGTGTAAGAATGGAGGAACAATGGTCTGGGATCCCGTAAAGCCATTTAAATGTGATTGTCCTGATAATTATTCTGCTGGAGAATTTTGTGAAATACAGATTAGAACATGCATGTAAGTAGTTTGGCAGGTTTTTGCTGACCAAAGATGGCCAACGTTTCAAGTTGCACAGTGTAAGAACTAAATGGCTATTTCCCTTTTTACATGAACTCATTTAGCTTTAAAATTAAATATTTAAAGTTTTTGAGAAAAACGTTTTTGAATTATGGGCAAAACTATTTTCTACTATTTCTCAGATATTTTGTTTCGAATCAATATATATCAACAAACTGTCCGCATTTTGAGCTCTTTATAGGCATTTTATATCACTAGCAAGATCAAACAAGCATTCCGTCTGGTTACGGGCACAATCACTTATATTTAACATATTTCCATTATTAAATTAAACATATTAGAACATATTTCTATTTCTAACATCCACTTTAAATGATTAACCTCCTGCTTGACATGTCACTCATATAATCGTTATTAAGATATGAATAATTAATTTAGATTGCGAACAGGCTAGTTAATTCAGATGAAATATTTCAAATCAAGCGCGACATAAGAAATCTGTAAGGGAGATTAAGTGATTTTAAAAGTTACATTAAAATGAATCAGAAAGCTAGTAAATATTTATTGCCATACAGTGCATTTAAAAAAAGACCGTTTCCTTGTAGGATATGGAACAGCAACGACAAGTTTAACGAACGCCAACGAAGAAATATTTAATTAAATTTCTCTAATCCATTCCAAACAAGGAGAAATCACAAATACACAAATAATTTGAAGTGTATAGTGGTATTGCGAAGAATCATTTACTATAAATATCGAGTTCAAATTTTATTCGTACAGTCTTGCATACCTCATAAAATTATTAGCTTGTAGTGAATTTTAATTTACTAATTAGAAGCCAAAAGGCTGATCATGTTGTTTTTCGGGGAAGTTGATTATGCCAATTTTTTTTAAAAAATTGTGTTATAAAAGTTTTTATACTTAGCCTACTGGTCTGATTTGGCGACTTCAGGTGTGTGTGGATGCAGTAATGAATTCGCACCTTTCTTTTAAAGTAAAAATTTAATAAGAGTAAAAATTACAAACAGTCACATTCGTCCCTCACATAACGCGTTGTTTCTCGTCCTTGCATAAATTTCCATACATAAACGCGGGCGGAATGCCGGCAATTTGCCCGCTCGGCACAGGTGGGAAAACTTTGGGCAACTGGGCGCATGTGATGCGAGTCTGATCCGAGACATCATGAGAGTTAAATTAACTCCTTGTGTAGAATAAAGGAGTGAAAATACTTCCTGGGGTGTAAATGGAGTAGAATCAACCCCAGTTATTTTTGCTTCTATTTGGAGAATACATTTTACTCCTTCGGTGGAGTAAAGTTAGTTCTCACTGGAGTAAATATTCAACAAAATATTTAAGTGAAGTAGATTGCATTCCCCATTTTCAATTTAATTCAAAATTTAATTCTCCAGGTGGAGTTAAATTCACCCTCTGAAATTATTAGTGCGCATATTTTTTGGTCACCAGTTGTCTGGATATTCGAAATAGAAGTTTCAGTGAAGGTGATGGCAAATATTTGATAGAACCAGATGGAAAAGGTAATCCATTCGAAGCATATTGTGACATGACGTCATTTGGTGGAGGGTGGACAATGTGTTATACCACAGATAGTCATGTTGATATTAGTTAACATGCACAACTTGACGAAAAAGAACGCATATTCAGTTATGTTAATGTCTATCCCCATATTTTATGCAAATTATACGAGTACTTTTGAAATTAGTTCAAACGCATATATGCACGTATACGCAGCCATGGCTGACGACTTATATGTGATTGAGGTTCTTGTTGCTGAGCTGGATGTGGTTGGTGGGGTGTGGTTGACGTAGTGGTTGACGGGGAAATGGAACTTGTTGTTGGAGTAATGGCATTTGTATACGATCCTTATCGCCTGATATGATTCTTGACGTTGCTCTGGATATGCAAAATTTGCATATTCATTTCGTCCACTCTTTCCATCAGACCCCTGAAATACACAGTAAATACGTACATATATTACACATACACACACAAAATTGAATGGGTATTTTGTTTATACCTTTGCAAAAATCAATGTTTGATTACTGTACTTACTGCCTTACTTCACGATGAACGTAGTCTCGAACTCGCCTACGCACAGAATTGGTAACCAATGTGTGGTAACTGCTCAATTCGGGATTTCTTTTAATACCATTGACTATAATATCCCACAAAGCACCGTGTTGCCGATATTGCTCTGCAATGATAAGCCTTCCTTCTACGTTTCCAATCTTTACTCTTGGTCGTGGAGGCATTGTTAGAAACTTGTTATCTTGCTAAACATGTTGAATTGTCCGTAACCTCCCAAGGGTTCAAAAATTTCTATGAGCTTCATAATCAACTAGCCACTACAGGGTGAGTCAAAAAAGCTGATGCTCTTTCAAATTCAAAGTAGCTGCGAATTTCATTACGGTGCATTCCCATGGGTATACAGAGAAGAGATCGTGATTTAGTACACAGTACGTAAACCACAAAGACTCTTTGTTCCGTTGTCAATTGCACCATGTTGTCGTGTTTCGGACTTTGTCTTGTTTCTGACAATTCTTGCATGGTTAAAATTATGCATTTTAACTTCCACTGGGAATTAGATTTTGTTTTAGCTCAACGTCTGTCAAATTGCAAGAATGCAATGCTGCTAGTTTGAATTTTAATAGTATCAGTTTTTTTACTCATCCTGTACTGTGTACTTAGTCACGATCTGTTCTCTGTATACCTATGGGAATACTCAAAGTTCCGTAATGAAATTCGTGGCTAATTTGAATTTGAAAGGGCATCAGTTTTTTTTTTACTCACCCTGTATAAGAAATTTTTCATGATGCAACGACACGCAGGGTGAATATGAAATAAGCAAACCTTTCAAATTTAATAATCATGCATAATAGGCATCATGCAGCTATATGTAAACTTGACAGCAATAATTGCTTTAAATAAATGGTACGTTCATAAAATTCTACGCACTTAAACGCATGGAAAGTTAAGTTCCAACGGTATGAAACAAAAGAACTTAAGTGTAGTCCTCACTGCATGGTTAGCGACATAAGCATAAGCAAAATAACAAACTTTAAGGATAAATTTTCCTCTGAGGTTTACAAAAACAAAGCAGAAAGAATTTTCTTTTAAATTTGCTTTTGTTTTGCCATAGCTTATGCTCGTAGTCTTATGTTTGTGCTTATGCTTATGTCGATACTTATGTGCAAGCTTCGGTGGATATCTTTGTTTTGTTTTACCTTGTGCTTATTGTTATGTCGATTAATCTGAATTTGAAAGGATTGATGTTTTTACGCACATTTTCAGTACATGATTTGAATATATACCTTAATCACTTGACGAAAATTCATAATTTCTCGTGTCGACCAATACGCAAGCGAGTTTATACGCGTTTAAGCAACCTTATCGTTCAGCTAATGAGACTTTTCGTTCGTTTTCGTCAAGTTGTGCATGTTAACTATTAAGACTGAACTTACCACTTGCGTTCCTCTTGGCTACCAAGCAGACTGTAATAACATTCCGGCAAGTTGAACGTTTCTTATTGATTAGAAACTGTGAATGTGAGTTGAATTCATCAAAATACCTATAACCCAAGTCATAAATATACCTAACCTAAGTGATAAATATACCTAACCTAAGCAATAAATATACCTAACCTAAGTCATAAATATACCTAACCTAAGCCATGTTGGATCACTAGCCATCAAACTGATCATGATCGTGAAACAATAGAACCTCAAAATGCGTGAAAACTATGACACAGGTAGCAACAAATGTGGTAACAAAACGTTAGCCATCGAAAATACTATTTAAAATTAATGTTATCAAATTGACCCGTTGCAAGGCGTGACAATCACGTTGAAAGAAAGCCCTAGCTTCATAGAAAACCACTGATTTTCTATTTCAGTTTACCGAAGTGATGTTTGTCGACGAAAAATCAAAAGAGAAAGCGATTTTTACAAACAATGGTTCCGTTTTTACTTTTTCTGGTATAATTACAACAAGAGTACAGATGCTTATGGCTTGAGGACAGCTGGAGGTGTGGCATCAACACAATATAAATATCAAATGTTAATATGCGTCACGGCGTTCTATAAAGGTCTTCGTTTCTCCGGACATACAAATGGTGCGTTGCTACAAAGTATGTAATTGGTAGTGTGGGGACGGTTACACTACATACTTTCGCACATCGTCACTCTCAAACCGAAACTACATAGGTGTTGCTTTTAACGAGCAGGGTCATTGTCCAATAGGAAACCGCTTAATAAGTGCAGGAATTCGTTGAACATGGATGTTTCGAGTGCAATTAGATTTATATTTAAAGCTTTGTGACAAAATACCTTCACTTGTGCTGCTAAAGAAACGTTGTGTACCTATCTAACGGGCTGCACGCGGGGTTTTGGGTTACTTATCTTCTGATAGCACGTACATCAGGTATAATTTGTATAGTAAAACTAAGCACCAATTATAATTGTGTCGTCATAGTGTTTCTTTGAAATGTTACCGATTCCGCGCTTTTCGGATAACAACATAAAGTTAAAAAGAGGAAGAGTACTATAAAATCAGATTGATCAATTTCTAAAAATGATATTGCCAAACAATACTCGAAACTTTCTCGGAAATAAAATCACAGTCTAAACATGAATAGGTTATATTTATTACTCAAACTCAAGAATTGTAGCAATGGGTACCAATTTTAAAATGGACGATATACAAGGACGTGAAGGTCTCAAAAATGAACAAAAATATAGTTTTTGTACAACCAATTCAACAAAAAGTTGTCTATCTGCAACATCTAAACTCCAAACCGCCAAACCTCGATTTTGAAGCGCACACTGCATTAGTTGCGTATATACAGCATATTCATTCATTCAATTCACAAATTCAACTCTCCGTGCCTACTATTGCTACAATAACTTTTGGCATGAAATTTTAATTCTTAGGTAATTCACTTTTTGTCTTTTTCAAATTCATAAGACGAAAATCCGATCAACATACATGATATACATGCATATTTGTCAGACACACTCAATATTGTTCATTGCAGTAAATTGACATGCATGAACAACAGAACTAACATTCAATTAGCACATTTAAATCAAATAACTAACATTAGTATATACAATAAAATAGACAAAAATAAAGCAATCAAGCCCTAAGCAAACTAGGAAACATTGTTGCGGAAGGATTATGTTTTCTGATTTTTTCTAGTTTGCTAACTTTAGGAAACATTGTTGCGGAAACAAAATTTTGCTTCCTGGGAAGCAAAAATGTTTCCAAACAAATTCAGAGACAATGTTTCTTTCTTTGCCCATGAGAAGTTTCAAAAAATTCCAGCACGAGAAACATTGATTTACTGACTAAGCATCCGCAACAAACTGCAAGTCTGCAACAAAGCGTGCAACCCAATGTTTCTCACAAAAATGTTTCCTAGTTTGCCTGCATTGGGAAACATCGGCAGGGAACCATGTTTCCACAACGTTTCCTAGTTAGCCATGGCTTTAGAACAATGGCGTAGCCAGGGTCATTATTTTTTTGGGGGGGGGCAAGTAGCGAGCGGCGAAGGAATTCTAGAGGGTCCGCCCCCCCAACTTCTAAACGGATTTAGACTTTTGGAATGGTCTTGAACACAATTGGGGGGGGGGTCGCTTTCCCTCACAACCCCCTCCCCTTAACTATGCCACTGCTTTAGAATATCACAAACATCACGCAAACCCTTCTTTGTTTCAGAAAATTGCGTTAGCAACAAGTAAAACTGGCATATGATAATTATACAGTTTCTCTATAAAATAGTGCCCAAAATATCAGCTTTGTGAGCAGTAGCGAAGCCCAACCGATCAGAACGTTGTATTTCAATAAAATTACTGGTTACAACGTTTGATAATTCCAGTAGTTACTGGAATTGTCATTTCATGCATATAAAATGAGCCCTGACCCAAACCTCAACCCTAAACGTGATAATCCCAATAATTTATTGGATACAATAATTTTATTGGGATACAACGTTCGGATCGGGTGCGAAGCAAGCCCGACAATTGGTCATGCAAATACAAATCTTTTTGTGTTTGTAGACCGTATAAGGAACCAATTTCTAAAGAAATAATGATGATTTAAATTTGCATAACATGACCAAATCGTCGGACTGGCTTTGCTACTGTCTGTGTGGTAAACGGCAGTACCACGGTAAAACGAGGAGAAAACGGTGTCTTTAAGGTCGTAGTCAATGCCATTACGGTTAAAAGCATGCCCTATACGGAAAATGTTAAATTTATGGCTGCTTGACAAAAGTACCGGCTTTTGCAAGTTAGACTCTTGTGGCAATCAAAATTTTGTTGAAACAATTTCACCTAAATCAGAGATTTCCAAAACCAAACATATTGTGACATTACGGTATAAAGTCTTGAATTCAGAAATTCGCATACACATCTTGTTCTCGTCAGTTGTTCTTGAATGACATATAACTCTATAAATGGGGAAATCTTTATAGGATACCCTAAAGCTCTAAACGTCGAGAGACCACAGGTTGAAGTCCAAGTGGTCTCTCAATATTTCGACCATTAGGGTATCCTATAAAGAACCGACTCCAAATAAATGGATCTTAATATCTCACCTTGACTTGCAATACATCACAACCCCCCCCCCCCCTAATGTTATCTTAAAATAACACCATCAAACTGGTTCCCAGGTTTTCTTTTTACGATCCCGCCTAGCTTGAAGTAAAACTATGGTATCGGCTGGTCATGTAGATTTTGGCACATTTACTTTTTTAATTAAACATAAATACAAACGTCTGTACTCCTCCAGTGTTTTTAGTCAACGCCTGTCTAACAGCCAGGTTTTCCTTCTAGCAAGACAGGAATGTAAAAACTTGGAAACAAGTTTGAACGTCTCTCGTTTTTCAAATAATAAAAATCAGCTCTATTTTAATTGTATGTTACGACAATAAAAGGGCTAAAAACAAGAACGGTGAGTAAAGTACGTAATACATACAACGATATGGTAAAAGTAGTGCCTTATTAACTCTGAAATGATTACTGTGACACTGCAGTATCGCGGACCTTTGTAATGGTTTACATTCTATTTTGCCAAAAACAAATAATCAAAAATCAATAAAAATAGTCAAAACAATCAAAGGGCGTTTATTTTAAAACTTCAGAAACCCGAACTACTATTGAACAAGAAAAGATTGCTGAAAAAGTATTTCCTAGTTTACAAACACACTGCTGGGAAATTTCCTGGCAATTTTGTGCTAACCAAAGGTTAAGGTAACTAGGTTTTGAACAGCTGACCCCAGACAGTAAAAATAATTTATCATAGTGTCTCAGACAAATTGGCCGCCAGCAGCTAATTGAGCCCGCAATATTAAGATGTGACTGCGATCCTTTAATTTAATAATTTGATCACAGATTTAAAACATTAACGTGCACAAGGCGTCGTTTCCAAGCGTTTTCATTCCGAATCATTTCTAAAAGCTTCCGACTTGTTGACATAATAAAAACCAACATAAACCTCGTCTCTGAGCAAAAACTCCATGCGATGAGAATGAATTTTTAGCTCATATCGTTTTCATATTGGCAGTTGTGAAAACGCTCGGAAACGACCTCGTGTGCACACAGTTTAAGCTTCAGTCGGGTTTCATTTCAGCTCTTCATGATATTATAGCTGTCACGCTTGTGACGAAAAATAATAAATTACGGATTGGACATTGCATAAATATCACATCAAAAGTGGCTGATAAGCTATTGAACGTTTTCGCTGGCAAAAGTAAAGACCAAGACTTGCACTGTATGTGCACTATATAATTATTTTTTTGTAAGGCACAGTTTAGCCTTTTGAGTGATGGGTTTTAAAATGTATTACAATCCTTTTTACAACCATTCAAATTTGTTGGTCTTGATGTTTTTAACACCTTTTAGCCTGGTTTTATAATGCTAAAAACAATGAGTGTGAGGGTCTTCAATTGTGCGTACCTGGTTTTTCTACCGAGTGACCGAAAAGAAAGTACTTTTCTTTGATTTCATATTACAGACAAACTGAGATAGCTATTACAACCACCTAAATTACATCTTAAGCAGGAAGAGCTAACATAAATTTTGATATATTGTTGAGATATAAAATTTGAAATAGGGCAAGCATTTTTGCAAGAAATGCCTATTGAATTGATATCAGTATTCTCGTATAATTATTGCATATTTTATTGATGTTAGCAAAAAATTCACAGCAGTTTTCAAGGATTTTTAAATGTTACTGATATTTCTTTTAACTTTCCAGCATCAGGCGCAAACACTGAATATAAATTATGACAAAACACCCACGAAGGATGTGAACATGGTGAAGCTTTTGTTTAAGCAAATGCTAATCGATAGTTTCTGCATGGTGACACGGTTGTTCCTGCTATAGACAAGGTGTCTTTGACATTATAGATAACTTTTTATGGTTAAGTAAACAGAGATATTTGAATAAAAATGTTGTGAATACGAATTTTTAGCATTTTTAAAAACGCATGCTCGAATTAAAATGTCAATATCTCAACTGGAGTTGCTTCAAAATCTTATTACAACATATCAAAATTCCAGTTAGCCTTTCTTGGACAAGATGTAATTTATTTAGTTATGATATAGCTAACCTAGCTTTTCTGTTAGATCATATCGAAGAAAAATCCTTTTTTTGGGAACCACCCGGTAGTTAGGTTTTCAATTAAAAGAGTTGTATGTAATACATCTTAAAACCGATCATCAGTCAAAATTTAAAATTCACCGTCTAAAGCTTACTCAATATCTATTTTTTTCTTCTTGTGTTTCTTAACTGAGGAACTGTTTCTTGCGACGCTAGCTTCCAAGGTCGAGTTATTTTGAGACTGCACATCATGTTTCTTATGCTTTTTCTTTTCTTTTTTACTAGAGTTTTGGTTAATGTCCAATTTTGTTTCTTCATGGTTTCTTTTTAGAGTTTTATTTTTCGTATTTTCAATTTCACAGTTCTCAGCACTGCCATTTGTCTGGCTCAATGATAACCTGCTATGCTCCGATAACATTGATTTTTCATCTCTATACGAAATTTTCAATACGTACATCATTTACATTACATAGCGCAATAACTGAACCCTTGTTCTCATATCGCCATATGGCGCCGATAATCCGTGACTCATTGTCGGTAATCATTGTAGTTATCCAGCCTCGTACCCAGGCGCTCTATGTGCTTTTAATACAGTTATAGATATAGAGGTCAGTTACTAAAGTAGCGGGGGTACTTGGCGAGGTTTTGAAGAGAAGGTTTTTAAAATCCCCACAAGCACCCCGGTCATGGCTTTATAGGATACCCTAAAGGTCGAAATGTCGAGAGAGCACTGGGACCGAGTTGCCCCTGTGTTTTGCGTATCCCCATACATATAACAACTATCAATATTAAGTCATTCTCGGGTTGTCACATTTCTCACTCACTGGGACTGTATCTACTTCACCAAATTTAGCTAAAGAGGGAGCGCGTAGCGCAACAATCATTACTGGCTCTTCCAGCTCGATCTTTAGCTAAATTTGGTGAAGTAGATACAATCCCAATCTCGTTCCCCGAGCCTGCGATCCCTTGGGAAGGAAACGGAGGCTCTGGGATAATCCGTGATCGACATACAAAAAACTGTATGTCGCCCGTACTGCGCATGCGTTGCAAATAAATAGATTCAATAAGCCGCAATAGGGAAGATGCTGGTATATATACAAATCGTATCTTTCCGGTCGACAACAACAGCCTTTACCGCTTCGTATTGACACTCCTTCAATTCGAGATTCTTCTTACCCACTCGCTCTAACGCTTCGTCCAACACAGAATGAAATAAAATAATATTTTCCACTGACATTACAAACAAAATAGTACAAATACTGTTCCAAAAAACTTTAGAAAAATGCTTTTGTGGCTTATTTCCTATGCATGCGCAGTACGGGCGACATACAGTTTTTTGTATGTCGATCACGGATTATCCCAGAGCCTCCGATTCCTTCCCAAGGGATCGCAGGCTCGGGGAACGAGATTGATACAGTCCCAGTGAGCGAGAAATACACAAAACACAGGGGCAACTCCGTCCCAGTGCTCTCTTGACATTTCGACCTTTAGGGTATCCTATAAAGTCATGACCCAGCTTTAGTAACTGACCTCTATATCCACAACTGTATTAAAAGCACACAAAGCGCCTGGGTACGAGGCTGGTAGTTATCAGTGATCAGTGGTGTTTGCGCGATGTCGACATATGAGAATCAGACTGTAGTGCGCACACGATTTTTAGCGATTTTAAGTAACCTGTGAATCCCTCGATTTGTAGCAGTTATTCTAGATGTATTTATATTCAGCATCACCACAATGACTAGGTCGTCATTCAGTGCATCTTCAAATTACTAGACTAACCACAAGTCACTCGCTCGTTGCATGCAGCAAAAAATCGCGCTTGAAAAATGGTGGGGGGGGGGGCAGCGAGCTGTGTCACTTGCAAGCGTACCAAATTCACTGGAGCAAAGCTGCCCCATGCAGTGACGCCATTTTGACCTAATTATCATCAGCATTCTTACGCCATTTATTACGCTATTTGTAAAAAAAATGATATGCAAGACTTTAGTTAGGACGGATTTGTCGATCAAGAAAGCCTTAAAATGATGGAATCGACATTTTACAGCTCAAAGCGGCAAGATTGACATCGTTAGCGCTAGCATGATTTTATTTGTTTTTTACCTCAAAATACTAAATAAGATTCGAAACCTTGTGAGATTCAAAACCAAGTGACACAAGTTGCTCGCTTCCTCATTTTTCATGCGCAGCCTTTTCGACGAGTACAATAAATGAGCATCTTGTGGCAAGTCTAACGAATCACATGCTGGTCGCTCGTTTCGTGATTTTATATTGCTACGATCATGTTGAATTTACGTTGGAGAAAATTATCTCGTGGTATAGAGCAGCGGCGGAAACTTGCTAAAATTTAGTAAGGGGGGGGGGGGATCGGAAGGGAGTGCCGAAAACACGAAACATTGAGGGGGGGGGGCTGGGGGAATGCACCCCCAGAAAAGAATTAACTTTAATGTACTAAAATGGCATTTTCAGCATTCTCACAACATAGTTCGGAAGAAATTTTAAGGTTTCACAACACTATTTTAATGGTGCATTTTCTTATAAAAATAATAAAAAATATATCACATGTTACTGTCATTGAAATGGAAGTGTTATACTTAAAATATTGCATTAATTCATTTCTTAAAGTTGATCAAGTCAAGTTGATCAACTTCCTGGTTTCCAGTCCCTGTTTGCCAGTCAGACAATGAGATTTGACTTCAACACACATGGACTTGCAATCAGAGCACATACAGTAAACAAAAAAGGAAGTTGACTTGATGAATTTTCTATTGAATAAATTGGACTTATTTAATACAATATTTTATCAACACTTCTATTACAATGACAATAACTGTAGTTGATATAAATTTTGAGTAGTATCTACAAATTATGGTTGCCATGAACTCACATTGAAAAGAACAAAGGAATAGACTGTCAAAGTGGTTTTATTTAGCAACTAAATTTAGCATGTCAACTCTTAATGTGGTTAATAAGAATCGACATATATCGTTTAGCAGTCCTTACAGCAGTCCCAACCTCAAAACTAACAATGATACCCTACAATGTTTATGCTTAGCGATGCTGTAATTAGCCTTGTCTGTCAGGGAAAGCTCCTTATTATTCCAGTTGGGATAAGTTCCTTATTATCCTAATCAGTCTAGTTTCACAGTTCAATGTAGGTGTATGTGCATGTGTGTGGAAGGGGGGGGGAAAGAGGGCGGATAGTCGGGGGGGAGGGTACTAACCAACTGTAAAAGTCAATCTAGTCAACAAAAACTCACTTGATATACTTCATGTCTTTTTCTTTAATGTATCCTGCAATTGACAGCACGCCTGCAACAGTGCTCAAGTCACTCACTCGAAACACAAACTCGGTTCCAATGTCTAGTTTACTCCCAACCCAAGCATTCTTACGTGATTTTGGTCTAGCTAAAGACGCATTAAAACTTCCATGAACTAAGCATCCAACATGATCAGAACTGGTTTCGTTCACTACAGCCCGCAATTTCTTTCCAACCTCTGGTTTAAATACAATGTACTTCACTCTAATATCAAAATGCAGTAAAGGAGATTCGTCATAAATTTCAGCAGATCTTTGCAGCAACTTTATATTATCATACGCTACAATAATCCCGCCATGCTCTTCCAAAAATTTCCAACGATGTATTTTTTGCTCAATTTGTTCTTGAACTCCCTGTCTAATACGTCCAATAAAATACGGAGATAAAGCTACATGTTCTTGTGCTTCTATTTCAACAAAACACGAATGTTTCTCACCACATTTTTGCTTTGCTTCTCTATAACTCCAGATGCTTCTGTCTCGTTTGTTCGCCATATTGCAGACAACGAACTTCCAATACCATTCCTAAATTTTCCTGTTCTGGCTTCAATATTTCCTTAACAAGTGAAGTGATCCCTAATAAACATTTGAACTGGACTGATCTCTGAGTGACTGGCCTTTTGAAAGAAAAGTCATCATTGTTTGCAATTAGTTCTTCAGAAAACCAATTTCTATAGTTTATTGTCTTTCATTGTTATGACCAACCACGCACAAAGCCAGTTAGTATAGCTTGGTTGTGACCCCAAGATCATAGTGAACATAGACTAATATTTGTTTGCGATCGGGTGAAATTCTTGATTTTGGTGCTTTGAAATGTAATTTGTTCTACGCCAACTACCTCCTCTGCAGCCGTTTTACGGGTTGCGGGCAGAAAAAAGTTTGTGGTTCTTTTTGGTTAAACGCAGCGCGCTACGTCACGCAAGCGATTCTAAAATTTCACACCCGCAAATTACTGCCGCCCGCACCTACCCGCATCGAAAGACCTGTGGAGAAACCACGAAACTGCGAATCGTTTACGACGCGTCCGCGAAGGAATCCAGCGATGAACTATCTTTGAATAAATGGGTAATATTACTGTGTTCTCAGTACGCGAAATTAATCTTCAATCCATCAAAGTCAAAACATGACAAATAAAATGCTGGTTAGGATTAGGGTTAGGATTGGGATATTAGAACACGGAATTATTGCCAATAAATGCTTTTACCCAGGACCACCACTCCAAAATCTGTAGACTTGATACAAGTCGACTCTTATAAAGGCCCTACGTTCGTGCCCGATTCCACCCTAGTTTACTCACTAGGTGCATGGACGGTAACTCTTCTGGACCTGAAGTGGTTCTTTTCTGCTTAAACAAGAGTTTACACACAGTGTGGACAGATAATTCAAGTACTCTTCAGCCATTGGGAATATGAAGAAGTTGCGGGGTAACATAGTCAGAATCTGTATTAATAGTTTGAAAATGCTCATTCATTACCTTTGGGTCAATAATAAACAATTATTGGATGAGGTTTTTGTGATATGCGGAATTATCAGTGTCATAAGAATTATCAGCAGAGCCGAAGACGAGGCAGATAACTCTTACCGAGACGTTGATAATTTTGCATATCACAAAAACCGAATCCGATAATTGTTTAATTATACATTGTAAGCGGAGAAAATAAACATGGTAACGGAAGAATAGATTTATTGGAAAATGAAACAGAAAATATCGAAAAAAATGTTGTTGCCATGCCAACCATTGATGCCAACGAATACCACATACTGCAATAATCTGCACCGTAGGCTCAACATGCAGATAACTCAGTTATCTGCTAGCAGATAACTGAGTTATCTGCAGATTGCGTGATAGTCACATTTATCTGCATACAACTGACTATCACAACGCATAAATTAAAACATCTGCAATGTATAATAATATGGCTTAATACTACCTTGCTATTGCCACGACCAGTTGTTTTGTTGACTAATGACCACCATCTTTTGGTCGGGACCCACAATTATGGTTCTTATTTTCTTGTTTAACTGCTTTAAGTTGATTATTCCGAATGAGCTTGTTAATACCCTTTCTTGTAGGCGATGTATGACTACTCTCATCGTCTCTCTTGTTAATAGCATTTTTCCTCAGCTCTAATAGATGCTTGACTATTGGAGAGAGGAAGCAAGGGAGAGTCTCAACTGGAGACCCGTGTTTTAATAACTGGGAAACATTCATCGAGTATTAGCCATATTTTGTTATAAAAATTGTTGATCATTTCATTTGGACATGTAGTACCACTGGTAATTGTGTCCCATTGAAAATCATCTATTTTCCGTATCATTTTTAACTTATTATGCTCTCTTAAATCACGAAATTCTACGGTTTTCCTTACAGCTTTAACCTTGACCACGGGTTTAAGTAAAACAGCCAAGTGGTCGGATCGCACAAGGCATTTTATCATGCACTTTCGCTTTATTCCAAAAGTTGGAAACATTGGTCATAAACACATCAAGAATCTTTTAGCCACGAGTTGGAACACAATGTGAACTAAAGAATGGTAATTTAACAATGGCTTTATCCCTAATTGGTTATCCCAAACCAGTTTCGCATTAGGCTCTAATGACAGTAATCTCTCACACGAGTCCGTTAGAAAATCCAGAAGATCATCAGATTGGTATTCAGGAGAGAGAGGATGATATATCGCTAGTAGATAGAATATTATAGAGTTAATGGTAGTTATCGTAGTCCACAGACATTCATAAGGATTCGAAATATTCCTCTAAAGTTTCAAGTTTCCAGTCATTCTTACTGCTATGCCACCCCCCTGCCTATCATATGGTCTGTCTTTCCGTATCACAGTAAAACCAAGAGGATATTACTCGACTAGGAATGGTAGATTTTAGCCAAGTTTCTGCCAAAGTAGCCTGATAAACATTATAACTATTCAGTTCTTAATCTTCACTCTTTGAATTTAATATATGATCTTCGTTCACTGTACAAAACCCACGAACGCGATGGTCAAAATTCATCACGTGTTTTGTTTACGTGGCAACAACAAGTTTTTTGCAGGCTGGAAAATGTGCATTATATATTCCTTTAAAACAAAGCAATTAATTAAAGACGAAATTGATCAAATTAATCGCGGCATTCATAGCCAAGATGGTGGGCGGTCGATCACGCATTAATTCTTAGTGTTTATGTCCTTTGCCATTTATATTTTACACGATTTTAAACGATTACAACGACAAACTTTATAATTCGAAGATCAAAAGCTAGATTAATTGGTGGGCACATTCCGTATTATTGGACCTTGGTTAGCTCATTCAGACTGCTGATTATTTGTGGCGATCTTAAATTAAATCCAGGTCCAAATTCCCAAGATAATGAAGTTAAAACAAGGTGGAGATATCCCTGTGGTGAATGCCTTAGCCTGGTTAAAAGCAATCAAAATGGCATACGTTGTGCATTGTGCTCAAGCTGGTTTCATGTCAAATGTAGAGATATGTCGTTAACAATGTTTAATTCGTATTACTCGCGACATCCTGAAGTCGACTGGGAGTGCTTTAACTGTGTATTTAGAGATTTGTCAATTTCATATTTTGAAGAGCTTAAGGTCGAAGGAATATATGATAATGAACTTGACACCACTTGTGCAGCAACAGTGAATTGAATCATAGTTAATAGAGTAGATGGTTTGGAAACTCATTAGAATAACAAGATTACTCATTATCTATGATGGTCAACGTTTATTCAACTTTTCATCGTCACGTGTGTATTGTTTTTTGCCAAATCTACCAATAGGTGTTCGTAAATTACCCTATTGTTCAAGTCGCGGATGGCTAAATTTCCTAAAACGTTTCTATTGGTTAGTTAGGGGAAAATACAATACGCACGTGACGACGAAGGACCTCATCCTGCATAAACCAGAACAAAAACATAGATAATGACTTATATTGTAGTTCTAATGAGTTTCCAAACCATCTAGCTCTATTAACTATGATTGAATATATCAATGAGTTAATCTATATCTGTCAACGATGTTGGTGTAAGTGGCTCAATAGATTGGTTTAACAAGCACATTAACAGTTATTATAAATCGAATTTAGAAATTGCACATCTAATTGTGAACAGCATATACGGTAAATCTGATGAAGTAGCTACTTGAGCTTTTAAATCAATGCCGTTTTTATATTTTGTTTATTGGTGAAAGCAAAATCGACGACTCTGTATCTAATACTGTTATTTAATCTGGCATCCTCAATATCGAATAATACGTAAAGATCGTAAGAGAGGAGCTGGAGGAGTGCTGGTGTATATCAGGTCAACGATTACCGCTTATCGTAGAGTTAAACTTGAACCAGTGGGAGTTGAATCGATTTGTCTTGATGTTAAAGGAAGTCAAAATGTCTGGTTCCTGATATGTGCTTGCTACCGATCACCTTTTAAGTGTAAAACTAGGGATTTTATAACATCATGCACCACTGCTGAGGAACATATGTACGCAAAACGGAAGGAGATCATATTTATTGGTGACTTCAATATGAATATGCTTTCTAGCAAACATAATACACCTAATGCTGAATTGTCAGATTTTTGCGATAAGTTCTGCTCGAGTAATGTAATTGATAAACCAACTAGAGTAACTGATACCACGTCTAGTTTGATAGATGTTATTTTGGTTTCACACGCGGATAGAATGTCTACGAGTGGAAATTTACATATCAGCGTAAGCGACCATGATTCATCTATGTGATTAGGAAACAAAGATTACCGAAGCCAATGCTAAAACAATTGAGTTTAGAACTACTAAGAATCTGGATGTTAATTTTTTTGTGAAAGATTTAGAGGCGATCCCGGGGGACAGTGCTTATGCATATGATAATATTCATGATATATGGCATCATTGGGTCACACTCTCAAAGCAAATGCTCAATAAACATGTGCCTATCGTACAAAAGAAGATAGCTAGTCGCCAAATTCCGTGGATTACTGCACAGATACGCAAAGAGATTCGCAAAAGAAACCAGCTATATAAGAAATTCTGCAAAAATACAACCAATATGAGTTGGATCAAATATAAAGAACAGCGGAATATAGTTACTTCTTCGAAGAGAAATAGTATCAAAAGTTCCTGCCTAAAAGCATCTTTGAATAAAAATAAACCGGGTGAATTTTGGAAGAAAATTAAACCACTTCTCCCTTCCAGCAATTCAAGCTCTGATAACTCTATTCACCTTATAGAAGGGGATAATTTGATAACTGACCCGGCATCTGTTTTCAATGAATATTTTAGTTCCGCGGTAATTCACCAGGATGCTTTGAAGCTTACAGAAGATCACTTCGTAAGGCACTCTAGTGTAATGGAAATACTTAACCAGGGAGTTAATTAGTTAATTAACCAGGGAGTCTGAATTTTCCTTTGTTAAGATCAACTCAGAGTACTTAACGAATTTATTATTAACACTGGATGAAAAAAGTCTTGTGGTCCTGATGGAATTTCTCCCAAAATTCTTAAGATCTCTACACCAGCAATTGCAATCCCTCTCACTAAGCTATTCAACCATTGCATTGATAACTCTGTATGGTCTACTGAATGGAAATACAGTAATGTTATTCCAGCTTTTAAGAAGGATGATCCAGCAATTAAAACGAACTATAGACCTTAAATTAATCTGTTATCCACAACCCCAAAGGTATTTGAGAAAATCATGTTTGACCAACTGTATTCAGCCTTTTCTCCTAGTTTTTCTGAGAACCTGTCGGGATTCCTACGAAGCCATTCTTGCTGTATTGCTCTATTAAAGCTTACGGAGGATTGGAGATCTGCCCTTGACGACAAAAAGAACGTTTGATTGGCTCTGCCAAAATTTGCTATTGGCAAAATTAAAGTCGTATGGCGTACTAGGTAACTCCGCCATAGACTTGATTCGATCTTACGTGTATGGAAGAAAACAAAGAGTGAAGTGTAATGATGCCTTCTCTGATTGGCTTCCTGTCCAATGTGGGTTACCCCAAGGGAGATTACTTGGGCCGTTGTTATTTAATATACACATGAATGATATAAACTCAATGGTAACGAGTGCTTTCCTTCGCCTCTATGCTGATGATACTACCATTTACGAGTCAGACCAATGCTCGGCTAGCCTGAAGCTGTCTATAATAATACGCCTAAGCCCGATACGGGTAATGCACATAACTATTAGAAATAAATAAACTAATTCTTGATGAAAAAAGTAACAAAAAGTATACATTAAAACACTTAAAAGGGAGATGCCACGGTAATTTCCACATCGACTACGGTCTCCTTTCTTGAAAAGAATGGAAATGTTTGGCACGGATACATCCGATGGAAGATTTTCTGTCATCCAGAACATTGAAATTATTGTAAATAGGAACGCTTTCAATCGGTTTCCACCATGGACAAGAATTTCCGGTAATACACCGTCTGGGCCAGCACTTTTCCCGGTTTTGGTGTTATTAAGAGACTTGTCCAATTCAGCTTCAGTAATTGGAGCGCCAAGAGATTCGTCGATTGGAAGTTGCTCGATGTCTTCAAGAATGCTCTCGTCCACTTCTGAAGGTTGGTTTAGCAGCTCTGTGAAATGTTCCACCCATCTGTCCTTTATTTCCTCCGGGGACGTGAGAAGTGTTCCGTTTTTGGATCGCACAAGGTGGGAGCTTTTGCTTCTTAGCCCATAGACTTTGTTGACTGCAGCATAGAACCCTTTGTGGTTCTTTGCTTCAGCGTAACGTTCGGCTTTCTCAGCTTGTCTCTGGTACCAACGATTTTTCAGCAATCTAATTCGTTCACGAAGTTCGTTACGATTAAGTCTCTTGTTTTCCAACAATTGACGTATTTCTTCGTCATTGTCGTCAAACTAATCGTTAGATAATTTCTTCTTCTTCTCGAAAGTATGCTTCGCTGCATCCTGCAAAAGGGTCTTGAATTCGTTCCATTCGTATTTGCACTCGGGAAGCTTCTCGTTGAGGAACTGCTCTAATCTTTCCTTCCGTTCAATAGGCATTAGACAATCGAGTTTTGTGGGAGGTTTCAAACATTTCTTTTTACGTAGTATTCGACATCTGCACTTGCAGATGAGAAGCCTGTGGTCAGTAAGGCAGTCAGCCTTAGTGTTGGCTTTGGTCACGGTAATATATTGCATGGTAGTTTTATTGGCAAGCACATGGTGAAACATACTTCCCATAATAGTGAGCTGGCGTCTTGAACAGAATTCGAGCAGCATAAGACCGTTTGAGTTCATGTTACCAATCAACACCATGTTTCCTAGCACAGAAGGCCACAACAACCAATCTTTTCCGACGCGAGCATTGCGGTCACCAAGAATGATGATGCTGTCGTTCTTTGCATCTTCTACGCATTCTCCAAGATTTTCGTAAAACCTTTCCTTTTCCTCCTGCGTTCTTTGCATCGTAGGTCCGTAAACGCTGATGAGAGTTAGGTGAGAGCCGTCCACGAGCTTTAAACGTAGTGTAGAAAATCTGTCGTTGATCGGTTTAGAGTTCATTCCGAATTGTGAAAGTAGACTGTTGCTAACTGCGAAACCCACCCCAGCTACTCTCTTATCACTGCCGCTCCAGAAAATTGTATGACTCCTTTCGATAGTGTTGCCTGTTTCTGGTCGACGAACTTCACTTAATGCACAAATGTCGATGCCAGCCTTTTCAAGTTCTCTGCAAATGATTGCTGTTGCACGTTCCGGTAGTATCGAGTCATCACTATCGTTCGTCGTCCGGACATTCCACGCACCAAGAGTGAGTTCAAACGATTTGTTACACGGATTTCGTTTCTTGTTCACCACAGCCGTGACTTGTGGCGCATCGGATGCCCCGGATGCGGTAATATGATCTGTTGAATTCGTATTTACTTCCATTCATTAATGTGGCGTAAAAGAGCTGGGCGTAAACATGAGCGTATAAACATGGGCGTATAAACATGGGCGTAAAAGAGCTGGATCGTACGTTGGTTCTGTGATAATTATCTTACGGTGAATGCCGGTAAAGCACAAGCTATGGTAATGGGAAAAACGAACTGTGATTACGATTTAAAAGTAGGGGACACCTCCATTCAAATTGCAACGGTTTTGAAGATACCATGAAGGGGTTACTCTAGACAAACGGTTGACTTACGAACACTATATAAAGGAAATTTTGAAGAAACTTTACGCTAAATTGGCTGCCTTACGAGGAATAAAACGTACTTTGATTCCTGTCGAAGTAGCAGTTAAATTGTATAAAGTATCTATTTTATCACATTTGGAATAATGTGGTCCTCTTCTTTTGGGTATTGGAAAAGGTTTCAAAAGGAAGTTGGAGTCTGGCAACAATTATGCCCTAAAAACCCTCTTTAATATGGGTAATATGGTAACTATTGTACTGTTTTGAAAATGGCGTCAGTACTATAGTAATGAACAATTAACGTATTAACTGCATGTTTATATAAGAATGATTGACAGATGCGAAGAAACGTGAGTAGTTGCATGCATGTAGTTGAAGAGGATAGTTGTGTTTACAATAGCAGAGTCAAAGCATATATAGCGAAATAAAAGTATACAAAATACAAGTCTGAATATTACAGTGGCGACGAGGATAAACACATTATAACCGAAGTAATCGCTAATGTCTGACGACGAAGCAGCGCCACAACAACAACCGGCTGTGCAGATCATGCAATCTGTGAATATATAAATCCGATGGGAGAATTTTGCCCAGACGCTAAGGTTGGAACCAGTATTGCCATAAGATGGAATAACTGGCAATCGGATTTTGACATGTACCTCACTGCAAGCGGAATAACGGACACGAAACGACAGCGAGCACTCCTATTATATCAAGCCGGACCGCGAGTGCGCGAAATTTTCAGACAAATCCCCGATACAGGCCCAGATACGGATTACGAAACAGCAAAGCAAAAATTAAAGGCATACTTTGACCCACAGAAAAACCGAAGATACGAAGTTTATCGGTTCCGACAAGCTACTCAAACGGACAGCGAAACGTTAGATCAGTTCCATACCAGATTACGAACAATGTCGGCAACGTGCGAGTTTGGAGACGTTGAATTTGAAATTGAAGAGCAGATTATTATCGGCGGCAACTCAACAAAAATACGAAGACGAGCCCTACGAGACCCAACATTCGATGTAAAGGCTATGTTATTAGAAGGACGTCGCGACGAACAGAGCAAGTATCAAGCACAACAAATCGAATCGAAAGTTGAACCGACGGTAGCTGAAACAAATAAATTAGAGCAAGGAAATAAGTGTCGAAATTGCGGGCGTGAATATCCACATTCGTCAGCGTGCCCAGCGAAGGGGAAAACTTGTAACAAGTGCGGCAAGCAGAATCATTTTGCGGCGGTTTGTCGAGGGCAACCAGCACAGACACGCTATCGTAGAAACCAAAGGCAGAACGCAAACAAAACACGCCAACCAAGAAATTTAAAAACAGTCGACACACAAGCAGAGTCTAAGTCAGACGCGAGTTCCGAAGAGGACTATTTATATAGTATGACTGACAATCGCAAAAACAATAATAAAGTAAATGTCACAGTGGGCGGCTCGAAGTTTAGAATAACAATAGACACGGGGGCATCCATTAACGTAATCGATCGCGAAACTTATAACAAAATTCAAGGCATGAAACTAAGTCGCACGAACATCAAAGCTTTTGCCTACAATACAAATTCTCCAGTTGAATTTTTAAGCAAATTTGAAGCGATGATAGAAACCCGGAAACGAATGACGGTAGCCACATTTTACGTTGCGAAAGGCGAGAGTTGCGGAAATCTACTTTCGCTCAACACCGCGCAAGAATTGGGACTTGTCAGTATACATGTTGATAAACTTACCACAAGGATAGAGCACTAGAAACTATCCTTCAGAAAAACAATGACGTTTTCTCAGGACTTGGAAAGTTGAACGGTGAAAAGATAAAGCTAGACATTGACCAGACAAAAATTCCAAAAGCGCAGCCCCAAAGTCGCATTCCTTACCATATTCGGGAAAAAGTGAAAACGGCGCTAACCGAGTTAGAAAATCAAGAGATAATAGAGAAAGTGCCAGAAAACGAAGCGACCCCATGCGTATCACCGATTGTTGCTGTACCAAAGAAAGATGGACAGGTGCGTATATGCGTAGATATGCGACTGGCAAACGAGGCAATCAGAAGGGTACGACACCCGATACCTACTGTTAATGACGTTAGTTTCGCCCTGAATGGAGCTAAATTTTTCTCCAAACTGGATCTAAGCCAGGCATACCACCAAACAGAATTAGACGAACAGTCCCGCTACATAACAACATTCAGCACGCATGTAGGTCTATACCGATACAAACGAATAAATTACGGTACCAACGCTGCGGCCGAAATCTTTCAATATACGCTTCAGACAGCACTACAAGGTTTGAAAGGCGTAAAGAATATCGCGGACGATATAATTATCTTTGGCTCAACTCGAGCAGAACATGATAGCAATCTTGACAAGTGTTTACAGCGCCTCAAAGCGAAAGGTTTGCGTCTGAACAAAAGCAAGTGCAGCTTTCTAATCAACACGTTGTCATTTTTCGGACAGGTTTTCTCGAAGGAGGGCACACGCCCAGACCCTAAGCGGGTAACGGACTTGTTAAACGCAACACAACCAACTAATTCGCATGAAGTCAGAAGTTTTCTTGGCATGGCTAATTATAGTAGCAAATACATTCGAGATTTCGCAACATTGACTGCCCCACTGCGGGAACTAACGCGAAAAGATGTTCGTTTTGATTGGACGCCAACTCACCAAGAGGCTTTCGAAAAGCTAAAAAATGCACTTTCGTCAGCGCCGTGCATGTCATATTTTGACAAAAACAAACAAACATTCGTTACTGTTGATACGAGTCCCGTTGGAATTTCAGCAATTCTATCCCAAAAATCAAAGAACAGTGACATGAACAGTCAAAACATAATCGCGTATGCTAGTCGTGCTCTGTCTGATACAGAAAAGCGTTACTCTCAAACAGAAAAGGAGGCTTTACCTATTATATGGGCCGTCGAACATTTTCATTTGTTCATATACGGAAGCGAATTTACACTAGTGACGGATCATAAGCCTCTAGAGATCATCTATGGTCAGCGTACAGCTAAGACATCGGCACATATCGAAAGATGGGTACTTCGACTTCAGCCCTACGCCTTCAAAATTGTTTATAAATCCGGTACCAACAACCCGGCTGACTATTTATCCCGTCACCCAACCAATGAAAGTAAGCGTAAACAAGAAAAGATGACGGAACAGTATATCAATTTCCTAACTCAAAATAGCATTCCGAAAGCGATGTCGTTAAACGAAATTATCCAAGCTACAAATGCCGATGCTGCGTTAACAGAGCTTAAAGACGCAATTAAGACCAACAAGTGGGACTCTCCGGCGGTAAAACCGTTTAAACCAGTTAAGAATGAGTTAACAATCACTACCCAAGGCGTAATACTACGAGGAACACGAATTGTCGTTCCAACTGCATTGCAACAACGAGCGATAAATTTAGCTCATGAAGCACATCTTGGTATCGAAAAGACAAAACGACTTGTTAGAGAAAAGATATGGTTTCCTCAAATAGATACCGTGATACAAAACACTATCGAACAATGTGTCACGTGTCAGACTGTCGGACGACCAAATGCGCCGGAACCAATAGCGACGACGAGAATGCCAAAGCATCCGTGGAGAGTTGTACATGTGGATTTCTATGGACCGTTACCATCGAATGAGTATCTTTTAGTGGTAATCGACAGGTATTCGAGATTCCCTGACGTAGAAATTGTGCACTCAACCAAGGCTTCGGCAGTGATTCCAAAATTAGATAAAATCTTTGCTGTTCACGGAATATCCAAGATTCTGAAATCGGACAATAGTCCACCGTTTAATGGGGAAGAGTATAAGAGATACCTAAGCACTCTAGGGATAACGCCAGAATTTTCTACTCCACTATGGCCCCAAGGAAATTCATCGGTCGAGCGATTCATGCAACCGCTAGGAAAGGCTCTTAAGACAGCGAAAATTGAAGGTCGCCCATGGAAGCAAGAATTGAACAGATTTCTATTGCAATACAGAACAACACCTCATACCACAACCGGGGCTCCCCCCGCCGAGCTACTGTTTAATCGAACAGTCCAAGGCAAGCTTCCAGTTCTCCAGCCGAAAAACGTTAATAATCGACACAAAGAAGCACGAAAGAATGAAAAAAAGCGCCAAATGTACAATAAAGAGTACGCGAATAATCGAAGAAATGCAAAGAAAAGCGGAATCAAAGTCGGAGACCATGTATTAGTAAAACAAGATAAGAAAAACAAGTTAACGGCGAACTTTAATCAAACACCCTATGTAGTAGTGTACCGAAACAAAACGGTTGTTAGAGCTAAGAATAAACACGGACATGTGGTGGAGCGAAATGTGTCGTATTTTAAAAGAATTCCTAAACCTAATCACGAGCAATACAACTCCGAAGATACAGATGATTTTGCTGACAACTTCAATAATCGAAACCCTGCCACACCACGAGTCAATGCGAATGAAGATAACGCGAACAACGCAGATGTAGATCTACGTCGATCGACAAGAACAACAAGACAACCGGAAAGATACGGACACAGGGTTCCGTCATACATTATAACGTAATCGTGATAATCGTAGTTTAAAGATAAACTAATTAACTAATTCACAAAGAAACATTTATATTCTTTAAAAAAAAACCAAGGGGATGGTATAGTAATGAACAATTAACGTATTAACTGCATGTTTATATAAGAATGATTGACAGATGCGAAGAAACGTGAGTAGTTGCATGCATGTAGTTGAAGAGGATAGTTGTGTTTACAATAGCAGAGTCAAAGCATATATAGCGAAATAAAAGTATACAAAATACAAGTCTGAATATTACAAGTACGATGATTAGAACAAAGACGGTTTGAACAGTCACCAATCATGTTTTTCAAATGCTTACGTCATCAAGGGCCTACATACATCTCAGACTTTTTTTAAATAAGGACTTCGCAATATAACCTTAGAAATACTGGTATGAATCTTGAACAGGCTCGGTATAATACTTTATATCTACAAAACTCAGGCTATATCATTTCACATATTTGGAATGAGTTACCGAATTACATGAAAAACTCGGAATCGCTATAGATTTTACAGACAGAACTAATATTGGCTATCATTGCGCAAGATTTATTCAATAACGATATATCGATCGTAATCATATATAGTAGTCATATAATAGCATTAATTATGGTACATATATTTTAAACGGCTTATATACTTGTATATATTGATGTAAATAGTCGAGCATTTTTAACATAAGCCTCTGGCTCGGGAGATTGAGTAATCACTCCTCATGCGACCGACTTTAAATAAACTGATTGACTGATTGATTGAGATCAAGTCCAGAAAGTACGAAAATACAAACAAAGTGGAGCATTGTAATATTTACAGGTAAATAAACTAAGCAAAGACGTAGGCGTACGGTATTTCAATTAGTGCAAACAGTGAATTCAGATCACATATTGAAAGTGTAGAGACTGTCAATTGTACTAGTAAGTTTGGGATTCTTGGGTAATAATGGTTAAGTAAACTTCAGACGTAATATAAATGTGTATGCCATATCCTGATGCTTATTACTGATCTCCCCTTGAAAGATAAACTCATTGGGACTAGACAAGAGGATGGAAAGTGTAAATCATTGGGATTTAATTGCTATAAGTTAATTGATATGCCATTAGGCTCATGAAACTGCAATGTGAGTCACTATACATAATATTATTTTACTCTGTCGAAAATCATCCGTTCAAAGACCTTAATTACAGCGAAAAGCAAGCAAATTGGTCTATAATTATCAATGCAATTGTGTTTCCTTTGTTCAAATATTGGAACAAATTTTGTGCATTTCCATTCATTGGAAAATATGCCCGCGATAGAGCATAAAAAACAGACTGAGGGATTAGACGATTAAATAAGGACACCTTTTTGTCCAAGCCAGCTGCTTTAGTATAGAAGCATTAAGAGGATTTGTTTCCGCAATATCATAATCGCTTTAGATAAGCAACATAAGACCTGTTGCCTTTTTCTATGCTATCCGCAGTTTGGGACCAATGTTAGAAAATTAATGTTCGTTGAAGACATTAGCAAGTTTATCAGAATCGTTTATTGAGTCAACATTTAAATGTATTTTAATGTACTTAGTATAGCTTTTTGATTTTTAGGTGTGAATGTTCATAATAATCTTTCAGGTCTTTTTAGGATTGCCTTTCTTCTCGCGAAAAGCATTTTTAAATTTTTTTTCACCTGAAAAATCTTTTGATTAACTAAATTAAGCATTTTTTTAAAAAGAGATCAAATCTTTAGAATCGTAAGAATGAATCGCTTTGATTTTTTGAATATCTCTTTTCTACCCTTAACCATTTAAATGAGACGTAATCCAAGGTGACTTAGAAACCCTGGTGGCACATTATGTACGAAGTAGAGCATGTTTTTGTACAATAAAGTTGTAAGTAGTTTTCTAAGAATGACACATATCATTGGGATTGTTAAAATAGATAACATGGCTCCAATTTTGTAGACAAATATCTTGCGATTTAATTAAATCAATGTTTTCAAACTTTCTTTCAAATGTTGATATTGAAAAGTTGGTCTTCAAACAATCAACGTTGTTATTAAACTGGTAATTTTGGAAGCAAAAGTTTGTATCCTCAATAGATACTGAAGTGAACAAGAAGTTGTGTTTTCTAAAATATCATGTGATGAATTGATTTTGGCTGACATGGGACACCATGGACTTCACGTCCTCCATGGTGGTGTACTACAAGACAAAATAGATATCTACAAGATAAAGTGTACATGCAGAGGCAAAGTTAGACCACTATGGGGGGAGGGGGGGGAATATGTTTGATTTTTCAAGCTGGGACCAACTAATTTCTTTTGAAATAAGGTTGATTTCAGTAGTTAAGTGCCCAAAAAACTGAAATAGAGTAACAAAATAATTCATTAACAATAATTGACATTAACAAGAAATTTTACTATCAAAACTTAATCAGTTAAATTAGCTAGTACATATAAATGAAATGTTGCTGTTCTTATTCGAAGGTAATGTCAAAGTAATCAGGGTTTCTGTCTCACAAAGTAAATCATTGTCCCAAAAATAGCCATGCCAAATCCAAAAATATCATCGTATATATGATTCAAATTTTCTTCTCATCCTGGAAAGTACGTATCTCGAATATGTCTTGGCAACGCTCATAACCATCATCAAACATAAGGTAATACTTTTTGCCGTTATCGCAATATTTTGATATACGACCCGGGTAAAATCCGTCACGATTCGGCCAGTAACCAATCACCCTCTGTTCCATGGCTACCTTGCCATCTAATGGTATCTTGTCAAGGACCACTGCTGTTTTATCATTCTTTGACAGGGTGATTTTTTCTCCGTTGTCGCAATTAATTGAAAATGTCGAATGATTGGCGTTGCTGACGAATCCTCTGTAGTACATTCCGTTCGTACAGCGGGCAAAAACTCTGGCACCGACTACAATTACAATTACAATCAGAAAGGTCATTACTATCCAAATAGTAACTCTACGTACGATTTGGAAATGCATACTAACTTAACGGTATACTAAACATTATTGTGCACATAAGAACTGGATATGAGCTATATTTCTGCAATCTGATTGTTCCTCTACTAGTAGGATATTAGTTCAAAATAGCAGACAGTGTTATAGAGCTATATGGGAATGATATATTCAAAATTAACTTCATAAAACAGGAAAAAATTTTATGAGCATAATTATATAATTTTCCTAAATAATTCAATTCCTTCCAAATCGTTAGTATTCAGTTTAATTTCTATCGAACTACAAGCTTGTGTATATAACCTACCCACCAAGTCCGCTAATTAGCTCATTATAACTGTAAAGTGGATTTCATAAAACAAGAAACATAATGACTTAGTAGTTCATGTAGTTTCATGTAGTTATTCAAACAAAAACATCCTTTGAAAGTTGTCAAAATGGGAGAAAACAAAACAAATATCGTAAGCAAAAATTTGGGAAAAGGGCTGAACATTGTACTGCAGAAAGTTGCCACATCTTATTTAAAGAAAAGTTCTTTAAAAACTCTAGAGCTGTTCACTATAATTTGAAAACTCTAGAGCTGGTTATTATAATGAACTATCTATAGACGGCTTTTTGAACTTGTAGTTTCCCTCGTAATATAGAATGTGTAGATTCATTTAAGGGCCCTGACTTTGAAAAGAGGGGGGAGAGCAGCCCATTTCTCAAAATATATAATATAAATCGGGTGTTTTTTTATTTTTATCTGGTAAACTGGTCTTCTTTCACTGTCAGACAACCCCCCCCAAACAATTTTCTACCCGGATTTCAAAGTTTTGAAAAAAATCCCAAAAACAACCCCTCCCTCCACCCCCTACGTCACGTAAGTAGTAATCAAAAGAGTCGAAACAAAAAATGTCAGATAGTAAACAACATTTAAAGGGGTACTATGATGAAAAATCGTTTATTTTGTCCGGATCTCCCTCAATGAAAAAGCAACGAACAAGGCACTTTTAGTCTTTAAATGACTTCTCTCGCTCTCCAGATAATTAGTGTTTGAAAGCATGCGAATAGCTATTGAGGTCATCTTCTCGCGGATAATAGATTCCAGGTAAATAAAACCAGAAATATTTTGGAAACTAAGAAGCACATCAAGTTAATATTCCATTGTTACAAAAGTATACGAATTTTGTCTGTGCATAAATTTGCAAAAGTTGCGCAAATGCAGCCGGCTTTTTAAAGATATTCTTTATTCACTGAGTTCCTTTCGAATGCGGGAGAAGATTACGTCACAAATTAGCTTTCTTTACTTCCGCTTAAAGATGAATATTTCTAGAGCAAGGGTCATACAAAACTTGATATTAAGTTACCCAAAAAATACATGAACACATGAACTGAATTTAGAATATTTGCATTAATCATAACCAACCTTCATAGGGTGATGAAGCATCTGCAAACAGCCTCAAATCGTTTTTCTTGAACCAGGTGTTGTAATTGTTATCAAAACGAATCTTGAAAGCTTTTGATGTGCATTTACTGGTGACAAACCCAATGAGTTGCGTGTAACCTCCAAGATATGGAGCGATGACATGGTCTTTATATTTGAGAGCGACAGGTTCCTGATCAAGAATAACAGCAGAAAAGTCGTCTGTTTTATGCGTGATGGCATCACAATTGTCGAATGCTATATCAATGGTTTTATTCTTTTCATCGAAAGATGAAACTTCACCGCCGTAATATTTGTTGTTTGTCCAACGAGCAAAGATGCGTTCGCCGACTGCGTGATTGAAAAATAGAAAAATTAGAGACTTGTCGGAAATTAAAAGTGGAGGGAGAAAACATGGGGAGAGTCATAAATTTTTCAGGGCCTAAAAATTAAGGTTTTTACGTGCACATCAGATCGATAGCCTTGTGTCCAACACAATTTATTTCTTTTGAAAGCCATTGTTTTCATAGTGTGTTGAATACGAACATATGAACATTAGTTAAAGCTTTAACTTTCAAACGTATACATTTATTGAATGTTTCTATTGCATTCGTATATATTATGAAAATCAATGATACTTCTTGCAATCTGATTGGCTCTTAGCAGTGCGATTTAAGCAAGACTCGCATTGGTTTGAATGCAATTTAAGCATTAATTGCGTTGAAACAACCAATTAGCTATCAGAAATAAAAAACAAAACTTTTTTCAAGAATATTTTTAATCAATTTTTTATGCACAATGGTTGAATAAAAATTTGTATCAAAATAAAGGGTAAATATGCTTCAAGAAACGAAAAAAACAGACAACAAAGTAGTATAGAATATAATAAACAAAAATACAGAATAAAACATAGTCAGAAGATTAGCTGGCTTAAAAGCCAGGATACCGATTAAAACAAGAAAACAATGAGTTCGATATATTTCTATTATATTTGGCAATTAGTCGCCGAAGGCGAGGTGATTACAAGCCTGTGTATTCACTAAGCACTCTGAGCCGAAGGCGAATATAATGAATAAATTTCCAGGTGTTTACAAATAATAAACAAAACTTTACAAAAATTCACTTCAAATTCATTACTGTATAAATAAAGCAAAAATTAAAAAGTTATAGTCACTGGTCAGTGACTATCACTTCAGAGGCAGTGAATTTTGGCCATTCAGAATGCAGGAAAATCGATTATAGTGATCTGGATATTTATTCTGATAGAAAATATATCTTTATCAGAGATCCAGTAAAGTTAAAATAATATATTCTCTTATATACAACATTAATCACATGACGGATTACTGAGGAGTGAAAACGGGTAAGGAAAGTATAATGAGGAAACAGGATAAGTTCTTTGCTGTCTTTGTATTAAGGGAAGAGATTTGAGAAAAGAGAACAGGACGTTCGTGCCAGGAGCTTCAAGGAATGTGTACCCTGCGTACGAGGCTGTTTGTTCGTTTGTTGCTGTTACAAAATTGGCTAGGTGCGTGTTCAAATTTTGCCACCACTGCCGCTTGTAAATTTTAAAAAATTACAATGGTTAAATAATTAAAGTATAGTATCCCGCAGTCATACGCGATTTTGTAATCACACATTTGATTTGTGACTAAATTACACTCCACTCAGTGCAATTGCCATTATTAAACGAAACAATTGCTTTAGTGTCTTTTTATACCATACTGAAGCCTTAAGCCTTTTAAAAGCAATTTAAAGAAACGTGACATGCATAGTGTAAGATCACCGTCATACCTTTGCATTTTTGAGGAAATAATGACTTCCCCACTGTTTTGGCCGTCAAAACAGACAAAATCGTTACGAAGATGATCATTAACTTGGCCATATCCACAAAAATAATTCAGCACCAAGCCTGCATGTTAGAAACATAAAATACTTTGCCATGTAGTTAAATCAATTTACTTCTGTAGATTACATAATTGTATGCACGTGAAATGGCCTTAATATTGCATATATATATTTGCATACAGAGCGCATGATCATGACTTCTAAAAAACAAATTAAATATCATACATCAATTTGGGGATGGGAATAATCATGTACATGTTCCATGAGAGTGAAATTTAGAAGTATGCACAATTACACTGAATCGATATACCTGGGCTTAGGATTACTTTACTGCTGCCAAAAAGCGATAGGTAACCTACGTTTTGTCACATTCTGCTTAATATATAAATAAATCATTTATAAATTATCTTGATAAATATGGTGCATTTTCGGGCAGCTTCAATTTGCGCAGGCTAACACAAGCTAGTATTCATCGCTCCAAGAAAACAATGCTTACCTTTATGATAAAATGAGTGTTTATTAAAGACTTGCTGTTCTTTGAGCTGGTTGATGCAGGACAATGGATCAGACTGATTGAAGCCGCTGCAGCGCCACTTAAATAGCTAAAGCTCCGCAGGGGCATGGGACTAAGAGCTTCTCGCAACATAGTACAAAACATGGGCTGGACCCTGAACTGGACCCAAAATTGGACTCAAAAGTGGACCCAGAAACAACCACGCGAACACAGCAAGGAGACCTTGCACCGTGAACACGGAATGATCTGAATGACCTAGAATATATCCGTATCCATGCATGAATATATCCGTGTTTACGATAAGGAAAATAGATATATTCTCTATCATACCCACTTTATATTCCATATCGGTGCAGAAATATACATTTCAATGTGCTTACACACTTTGTTTTGCTGAACATATTTATAAAATTATATATATTTTAATATAGTTGTGTGGTACAGTGTTAGATAGTTTTTGAAATATATATAAATAATTGAAAAGTGACCAATGACCTTATCACTCATGACCCATGCCGGACGACACAACACAAAGTAAGACGTGTTAAATCACTGTTTAAGAATAAAGGCGATGCCATATTAGAAACGGAATTACAATATGGTGCACTTTTGACTGACAAAGCACACAATTATATTAAAATATATATAGTTTTATAAGTATGTTTAGCAAACCAAAGTTTGTAAGCACATTGAAATGTATATCTCTGTGCCGATATGGAATATAAAGACGGTCTGATAGAGAATATCTATTTTGATTATCGTTTTTGCGGATATATTCAAGCATGGATATTAATATATTTAAGGTCATTCAGATCATTTCGCATTCACGGCGCAAATTATCCTTGCTGCGTTGCGAGTTGTTTAATAACGAGCACTTGTCCGTTTTCTTAGACATGATTAATATAAAACCTAATATAGAACTTTAGAAGGTAATATATATATATATGTTGTATAAAACAAATAGGTCAAGGAAAGGTTAGGTGTTTTGCCTGTAAAATGAAACGCGCTAATTAACATTCTCGTGGTTGTTTTTAATAGGGGAAATATATATATATTTTTTGAGTCCAATTTTGAGTCTTATTTTGGGTCCAATTTTGGGTCCAGTCCAGGGTCCAGTCCATGTTTTGTACTATGCCAAACCCTTTTGATAAAGTAAACAGGCCCAAACAGGTTATAGCCACTGCATATTAGTTTTTAACACTATATTGAAATGATATCTTGTACATGCGTCCTACATGGAATAAATACTTCCTCTTTTTTTGTATTGTTTTGTCAATACTATATTCAATAAAACAAATTGGGTTGAATACAAGTGCGCATAAAAATGTTTTCCAACTATCTCATTCGAGAGAGCTTCAATCCTGTTAAATTAAAAACTATGTGGACAGTAAGCTTGCTAAAAAGAGTGTCACATCTGCTAGACGCTGAGGTCCACTTTGACGGGTCCATCCCTCGACCTATCTTCTCAATGTTTTTCATGGTAGTATATCCAACAACGATGATATTCAGCATTGATTAAATTAGGGGTCATGTTTGTGGTAATTGCTAAAGATTAAGACTTTTTCAAATTTTGTGGCTTTATTACTTAATTATTATATAAAGAATAATACATAAGTGCGCAGAAATACCAGATTTATTTCCACTACTGTGAAGGTAGCCGCGGATTGGGCCTCTGATTGGGCCCCAGATTGGGTCTCGGATTTAACTCATTTCAATCGTTTAAAAGTAGATTTCAGAAAAGACTATTTCCAGTTGTTTTTAAGGTACTTTTCGTCAAAAATCAGCGTAATCATGAGTAATACAACGTACCTGTTCACTGCTAATGGAAAACTAAGGAAACATGCTCGTTTGTGAGGGAAATAACGCCTCAAAGAGACAAAGACACTACATATTATGTCTCAGCTTCACTCAGATTAATACACAAATTTGGAGATAAACCAATTTAATCTTTGAAGTGCATGCACAAGGTAGAAAAACAATACTGTACGGTATTTTTAGTGCTCTTTTCATCGATGTGGGTTATTTCGTGGCACAAGCTTTAAAAGTACAGCATTAAACAGCGCAATCAAGAGTTAATTTGCTGTAAAGCATGCAGCATTACAACGCACAGCTAACCTAAATTTTTGCGCAAGAAAATATTTCGTTTGCTATCAAAGAAAACACTATTGTGTAATATTTTTCATGCTCGTTCGATTGATGTACGCGATATTTATGGAACAAGCTTCTATCCTGTATATTTTAATGAGCACACAAGTCAAAGTTCAAATGCCGTAAAGGCTCAATGCATATAGGATGACATATCTCCTATATTCACGCAGCGTTTGTTTAAAAAAATAAGAGCTGGCATTCGAGACAACAATATTGTTTAGCATCTTGTATGCTCTTTTCATTTCTGACCGTTATATTGCGGCACAAGCAGTCCACAGAAAAAGAATTTTTTGAACATTTAATACGAATGCACAGCTCAATTCTCATGCAGCGTTTGCGGCAGAAATAAATCCTAATTGCTATTAAAAACAACATTATTGTGCAGTATTTCTAGTGGGCTTTAAAGTTAAGTATATCGATAATAAGCACTTAGTTTTAATAGTCTAAAAATATGAAGTTTTTAACCTGACATAAATTCGTGTTTACATCCCACGAGATGTGAAATGTGTTTACAAAATCCGCGAATATTCGTGGCTCAATCTACTTGAATCAGGTATTAATAGAAAGTCCATACACATTCCACAGATTAGGAATATACCAAATATAAAACGCACAAGTACGATTCATCGCTAAAATAATTTTGTGAAGCTAGCTGCTAGCATCGGATTCGAGGCCGCCTGCTGCGCTAACATGTGACGAGTGATGAGCACTTGACATAAACATCATTCCTTTGGCTTTGTTACAGTCGCAAGGGAATGCTCCCTTTCAAAAGAGGTTTAAATTGAACACCGCACACTTCGAATCCTCGATGCGCGCGATATTGTGGCACAAAAAGACCAAGAATGACATATATTCACCACTATGTTTATGGTCCTAGTTTAAGAATTTTACGAATATTAAAAATTATATTTGTTCTCAATACAACATTATTGTGTAGCAATTTTTATGCTCTTTTCAGTGACGTATGCCATATAGTGGCAAAAGCTCGTTAAATACAGATTTCGATGAACAATTAAGAATTTAAGACCAAACATGACGCAAAAGCTCTTTGATTACAAAGTAGACATGACGGAAGGGCTATATTATTATATACACAGTCGACAAAGCGCAAGGACCTCAACTTAGGGACATTTTGTGCAAGAACAAAATATAACTTGCTTTCCAAGAGAACACTGTTCTGTAGTATTTCTTTTCATCGATGCATAGTATAAATAAGGTGGTACGCACAAGCTTATTAGGTACTGATGTCGATGAGCAATTAAAACGAAACATGACGGAAGGGTTATATTATTACATAGTCTAGAAAGCGAAAGGACCTCAATTTAGGGACATATGCATTTTGCGCAAGAACCAAACATAGCTTACTTATTAAGCTTTGTGGAAACACCACGTAAATTGATTATTGCAGAGCTTTCGATCCGTGAGCTCGGATCTTCATCAGTGCTATATTAATATTGTTTCCACAAAGCTTAATAAGTATATTGTATTCACCATGCAAACGTACAAGAAACTTATCACAAACATAGCTTGCTTTCCAAGAGAACACTGTTTTGTAGTATTTTTTATGTTCTTTTCACTGATGTATGTCATAAGGTGGCACAAGGTTCTTAGAAACTAATTTCGATGGGCAATTAAGACGAAACATGACGGAAGGGCTATACTGTATTACATATAGTCTAAAAAGCGCAAGGACCTCAATTTAGGGACATTTGCGCAAGAACCAAACATAGCTTGCTTTTCAAGAGAACACTGTTCTGTAGTATTTTTTATGTTCTTTTCATTGATGTATAGCATAAGCTGGCACAAGCTTTTTTTATATTATGTTATACTATTATATACCGTTTAGCAGCCTTACAGCAGTCCCAACCTCAAAACTAAAAATGGTACCCTACACCGTTTATGCTTAACAATGAATTTCACTGTTCAATGTATGTGTGTGTAGGAGAAAGGGGGTAGGGAGAAAGGGGGTAGGGGGGGGGGTACTAACCAATTGTAAAAGTTAATCTAGTGTACAAAAACTCACTTGATAAACGAGGGGTTGCCAAAAAAAAGGAGCTCCCTTCAAAAATGGCTTACATGGTTTATAATGACTATAAATAAGGATAATTTTAACAAAAGTTGTGTTTTTGTTTTTCATAGGTTCCTGTGACTAAGAACAAGCATTAATTGCAATTATAACTTAAACATTTATTAACAGATCCATTAAATGAGTTTTAATCCAAATTAAAGATAGCCATTTTGAGCCTAATATTCAGCAATATGATTAAAGTCTTTGCCAAAAAATATGTTTAAATATTTAAAAATTACTCAGTAATGTGGGTCGAAATTTGAAAGCACATTGTAACGTAATAGGTAATGTAATTATTACATGTGCACAATGGTGTCTTTAAAAGAATGCGCAACTAGAATGCGACTCATTTAGGCAGGTGCTTCTATTATCGGCAGAGTTAACCCCAAGGACACACTTGCTTTACGTTTTAGTCAGTTGGTTGACCTATCGTGTGATGTATGAGTACCTGATGTAGACATAGAATTATCCAAATGCTGTTTTAACAAAAAATCTGGGTCTTGAAACAAACAATTGTCAATATTTAGTTTTTGATTTCTGGATTAGGGCTTGTGAAGTAAAAATCTACCTCATGGTCGAGGAAACAGCTATAAAAAAATTTCCGCATGAAAGTAATAATTTGCATACATTTATCGACACATCCCACTTTGTCGTTTATGAACAATTAATGCAGAGAAGACACGTGCTGAAGAAATAATTCAACTGCATTAGCAAGTTTCTTTAAGTCCTTTCTCAACTCCATATTGCCGTCTGAACTCCTTTTGAAACAGTGGCGGATCCAGGGTAAGTCAAAATAAATTATAGCAGCTCATTTTAGGATATATTTACATTTTGAAATACCTTCAAAGCAACTTTATTTGTTTGATTTTATTCTTTTGAAATTTATAACCTATGATATTGTTATAAAGTTACTTTGAATTTAAACTTGAGCTGCTATACAATTTATTTTGACTTACCCTGGATCCGCCACTGTTTTGAAATAAAAATATACTAATCTTGTCCATTTACTATTAAATATATACGAGACAAAGATACATTTATTAGATTATTTTGGCATGTACTAAAATGCCAAATAACCAAACCAAAAATGAGTGCAAACACATCTTTGTGAACAAGTAATGAGATTTGAGAACATGTGAAACTGTACATCATTCTTCTGTTTAGTTTTTTTTTTGTTTTGGGCCCTTTTGATGCATTCCGTGCAACTCAAAATAGAGATCAATATAAAGCACAACCCAAAATAGAAATCTGTATAAAACACGAAAAAAAAAACAACTTTCGTGTTCCTGCAAAGCCAATTTAACATCTCGTGTAACTATAAGATGACGCTTCTAACTTCATCTATTAGCCGGTCAACAAAATAATCTTTCTTAGCAAAATATCTATATCGCGAAGTGGGGACTTTTTGGGGCCTTTCTGGTGAAGTCAAAATTTATACATTTGTCTTGAAATTAACGAAAAAAATACAAAATTCGAACCACAGGAATTCAAGATTTTTTAGTTTGAACATTGTAAACACCAACACAATGAAGTCTTCAAGTTGAAATGACCCTACAAACTTTAATCATAAAAATAAAGCAGAAATTAAAGTTTACCTTACCACATACTTCAGATATAGAAATTACAATTAATTTTCTATCAGAATCCTTGCACAAAACACATCAAATTTCAAAAAAAATATTCCAAATTTGAGTATTTATAGAGCTATACAAACTTTTGTGCTAAAAAGCTTCGCAAAAACAATGTCAAAATGACGCGATTTCATTGGTCAAGAAAGTCACGTGATAGCTGTCAAACCTCCTCTGATCTGGAGTTATAGAGAAGCAAAGCCAAAATGTGATGAGAAACGTTTTTGTTTTTTGAGAAAAATAGGTGCATTTGGTTAGTTTTTAAAATAAATTCAAAATGGCGGTTTTAAACTGGAAACTTGCTAATGCAGTTGAATTATTTCTTCAGCATGTGTCACTCTGCATAAATTGTTCATAAACAACAAGGTGGGATGTGTCGATAAATATATGCAAATCATTTCTTTCATGCGGAAATTTTTTGTAGCTTTTTCCTCGACCATGAGGTAGATTTTTACTTAACAAGCCCTAATGCAGAAATTAAAAACCAAATATTGATGATTGCTTAATTGTTTCAAGACCCAGATTTGTTGTTAAAACAGCATTTGGATTATTCTATGTCTACATCAGGTAGTAATACATCACACGATAGGTCAACCAACTAACTAAAACGTAAAGCAAGTGTGTACTTGGGGTTAACTCTGCCAATAATAGAAGCACCTGCCTAAAAGAATCGCATTCTAGTTGCGCATTCTTTTAAAGACACTATTGTGCACATGAAATAATTACATTACCTATTACGCTACAATGTGCTTTCACATTTCGACTCCGACATTACTGAGTAATTTTTAAATATTTAAACATATTTTTTGGGAAAGACTTTAATCATATTGCTGAATTTTAGGTTTAAAATGGCCATCTTTAATTTGGTTTACAACTTATTAAATGGATCTGCTAATAAATGTTTAAGTAAGAATTGCAATTAATGCTTGTTCTTACACACAGGAACCTATGAAAAACAAAAACACAACTTTTGTCAAAACTCTCGTTATTTATAGTCATTATAAACCAGGTAAGCCATTTTTGAAAGGGGCTCCTTTTTTTGGCAACCCCCCGTATATCACGTGAGTTTTTGTACACGAGATTAACTTTTACAGTTGGTTAGAACCCTCCCCCCCCCTTTACAGCCTTTCTCCCACACACACATACATTGAACAGTGAAACTAGACAGATTGTGATAATAGGGAAGTTATCCTAGCTGGAATAATAACGAGCTTTCCCTGACGGAAACGGCTAATTACGGCATTGTTAAGCATAAACGGTGTAGGGTACCGTTGTTAGTTTTGAGGTTGGGACTGCTGTAAGGCTGCTAAACGGTATATAATACTACAATATAATATAACAGTAAGCTTGTGCCACCTTGTGCTATACATAAATGAAAAGAGAAAAAAAAATACTACAAAACAGTGATCTCTTGGAAACCAAGCTATGTTTGGTTCTTGCGCAAAATGTCCCTAAATTGAGGTTCTTGCGCTTTGTCGACTATGTAATAATATAGCCCTTCCGTCATCTTTCGTCTTAATTGCCCATCGAAATCAGCACCTAATAAGCTTGTGCCACCTTATGCTATAAATCAGTGAAAAGAGCATAAAAAATACTACAGAACAGTGTTCTCTTGGAAAGCAAGCTATGTTTGGTTCTTGCGCAAAATGTCTCTAAATTGAGGTCCTTGCGCTTTAATTGTCGACTATGTAATAATATAACCCTTCCGTCATGTTTCGTCTTAATTGCCCATCGAAATCAGTACCCAATAAGCTTGTGCCACCTTATGCTATCAATCAGTGAAAAGAGCATGAAATATGCCACAGAACAGTGTTCTCTTGTAAAGCAAGCTATATGTTTGGTTCTTGCGCAAAATGTGCCAAAATTGAGGTCTTTTCGCTGTCTAGATTATGTAATAATATAACCCTTCCGTCATGTTTCGTCTTAATTGCTCATCGAAATCACTCAAATCAGTACCTAATATAAGCTTGTGCCAGCTTATTTATACTATACATCGATGAAAAGAGCATAAAAAATGCTACAGAACAGTGTTCTCTTGGAAAGCAAGTTATATTTTATTCTTGCACAAAATGTCCCTAAGTTGAGGTCCTTGCGCTTTGTCGACTATGTATATAATAGTACAGCCCTTCCGTCATGTTTCGTCTTAATTGCCTATCGATATCAGTACCTAATAAGCTTGTGCCACCTTATACTATCAATCAGTTAAAAGAGCATAAAGTGTGGTCCTAAAGACTTTGTAATCAGAGGGCTCTTGCGCCATGTTTGGTCTTAAATTCTTAATTGCTCATCGAAATCTGTATTTAACGAGCTTGTGCCACTATATGGCATACATTACTGAAAACAGCATAAAAATTGCTACACAATAATGTTGTATTGAGAAACAAATCAGATTTTCAATATTCGTAAAATTTGTTTGAATTAGAACCACAGAAATAGTGGTGAACATAGATCATTCTTGATCTTTTTGTGCCACAATATCGCGCGCATCGAGAATTCGAAGTGTCATGCGGTATTCAATCCAAAGCTCTTTTGTAAGGCAGCACTCCCTTGCGACAGTAACAAAGCCAAAGGAATGATGTTTATGTCAAGTGCTCATCACTCGCCACATGTTAGCGCAGCAGGTGGCCTCAAATCCGGTGCTAGCAGCGACATGTAGCTTCACAAAATTATTTTATGCTCTATATAACGAAGCGATAAATCGTTTTTGTGCGCTTTATATTTGGTGTATATTCCTAATCTGCGGAATGTGTATGGACTTTCTATTGATACCTGATTCAAGTAGATTGGGCCACGAATATTCGCGGATTTTGTAAACACATTTCACGTCTCGTGGAATGTAAACACGAATTTATAAAAAAACTTCAAATTTTTAGACTATTAAACTATGTGCTTACTATCGATATATTAAACTTTAAAGCCCACTAGAAATACTGCGCGCACATTGTTGTTGTTTACTTGTGGAGCTTGTGCCGCAATATAAACGGTCAGAAATGAAAAGAGCATACAAGATGCTACACAACATTTTTGTCTTGAATGCCAGCTCTTATTTTTGTTTTAAACAAACCATAGTTAATAGAGTAGATGGTTTGGAAACTCATTAGAATAACAATATAACTCATTATCTATGTTGGTCAACGTTTATTAAAAAATGTGGTTCCTCATTGTCACGTGTGTATTGTGTTTTCGCCAAATCCACCAATCGGGGTTCTTAAATTACCCTATTGTTCAAGTCGCGGATGGATAAATTTCCTAAAACGTTGCTATTGGTTAGTTAGGTGAAAATACAATACGCACGTGACGACGAAGGACCTCATTCCTGCATAAACCAGAACAAAAACATAGATAATGACTTATATTGTAGTTCTAATGAGTTTCCAAACATCTAGCTCTATTAACTATGAACAAACGTTGCGTGAATATAGGAGATATGTCATCCTATTATATATGCATTAAGCCTTTACGGTATTTGAACTTTGACTTGAGTGCTCATTAAAATATGCAGGATAATAGCTTGTGCCACAAATATCGCGTAGCTACATCAATGAAACGAGCATGAAAAAAATTACGCAATAGTGTTGTCTTTGACAGCAAACGAAATATTTTCTTGCGCAAAAATTTAGGTTAGCTGTGCGTTGTAATGCTGCATGCTTTACAGCATTTTTTTAATGCTGTACTTTTAAAGCTCGTGCCACGAAATAACCCACATCGATGGAAAGAGCACTAAAAATACGGTACAGTATTGTTTTTGTACCTTGTGCATGTACTTCAAAGATTGGTTTATTTCCAAATTTGTGTATTAATCTGAGTGAAGTTGAGACATAGTATGTAGCGTCTTTGTCTCTTTGAGGCGTTATTTCTCTCACAAACGAGCATGCATACGTTTCCTTAGTTTTTCATCAGCAGTGAACAGGTACGTTGTATTATTCATGATAACGCTGATTTGTAACGAAAAGTACCTTAAAAACAACTGGAAATAGTCTTTTCTGAAATCTACTTTTAAACGATTGAAATGAGTTGAATCCGAGGCCCAATCTGCGGCCCAATCCGAGGCCGAATCTGAGGCCCAATCCGCGGCTACCTTTTCAGTGGGGGAAATAGATCTGGTATTTCTACGCACTTATTTATTATTCTCTGTATAATAATTAAGTAACAAAGCCACAAAATTTGAGAAAGTCTTAGTCTTTAGGAATTACCACAAACAGGGCCCCTAATCAATGCTGAATATCATCGTTGTTGACCATGAAAAACATTGAGAAGATAGGTCGAGTGATGGACCCGTCAAAGTGAACCTCAGCGTCTAGCAGATGTGACACTGTCTTTAGAAAGCCTATTGTCCACATAATTTTTCTTTTAACAGGGTTGAAGCTCTCTCGAATGAGATAGTTGGAAAACTTTTTTATGCGCACATGTATTCAACTCAATTTGTTTTATTGAATATTGTATTGACAGAACAATACAAAAAAAGAGGAAGTATTTATTCCATGTAGGACGCATGCACAAGATATCATTTCAATATAGTGTTGAAAAGTAATATGCAGTGGCTATAACCTGTTTGGGCCTGTTTACTTTATCAAAAGGGTTTGGCATAGTACAAAACATGGACTGCAGACCCTGGACCGGACCCAAAATTGGACCCAAAATTAGACTCAAAATTGGACTCAAAAAATATATATATATTTCCCCTGTTAAAAACAACCACGAGAATATTAATTAGCGCGTTTCATTTTACAGGCAAAAAACCTAACCTTTCCTTGACCTATTTGTTTTATACAACATATAATACCTTCTAAAGTTCTATATTAGGTTTTATATTAATCATGTCTAAGAACACGGACAAATGCTCGTTATTAAACAACTCGCAACGCAGCAAGGATAATTTGCGCCGTGAATGCGAAATGATCTGAATGACCTTAAATATATCAATATCCATGCTTGAATATATCCGCATAAACGATAAGCAAAATAGATATTCTCTATCAGACCGTCTTTATATTCTATATCGGCACAGAAATATACATTTCAATGTGCTTACAAACTTTGTTTTGCTAAACATATTTATAAAACTATATATATTTTAATACAATTGTGTGCTTTGTCAGACAAAAGTGCACCGTATTGTAATTCCGTTTCTAATATAGCATCGCCTTTATTCTTAAACAGTGATTTAACACGTCTTACTTTGTGTCGTGTGTCGTCCGGCATGGGTCATGAGTAATAAGGTCATTGGTCACTTTTCAATTATTCATACATATTTCAAAAACTATCTAACACTGTACCACACAACTATATTAAAATACATATAGTTTTATAAATATGTTCAGCAAAACAAAGTTTGTAAGCACATTGAAATGTATATTTCTGCGCCGATATGGAATATAAAGTGGGTATGATAGAGAATATATCTATTTTGCTTATCGTTTACACGGATATATTCATGCATGGATACGGATATATTCTAGGTCATTCAGATCATTCCGTGTTCACGGTGCAAGGTCTCCTTGCTGTGTTCGCGTGGTTATTTCTGGGCCCACTTTTGAGTCCAATTTCGGGTCCAGTCCAGGGTCCAGCCCATGTTTTGTACTATGTTGCGAGAAGCTCTTAGTCCCATGCCCCTGCGGAGCTTTAGCTATTTAAGTGGCGCTGCAGTGGCTTCAATCAGTCTGATCTATTGTCTTGCATCAACCAGCTCAAGGAACAGCAAGTCTTTAATAAACACTCATTTTATCATAAAGGTAAGCATTGTTTTCTTGGAGCGATGAACACTAGCTTATGTTAGCCTGCGCAAATTGAAGCTGCCCGAAAATGCACAATATTTATCAAGATAATTTGTAAATGATTTATTTATATATTAAGCAGAATGTGACAAAACGTAGGTTACCTATCGTTTTTTGGCAGCAATAAAGTAATCCTAAGCCCAGGTATACATACAGTGTAATTGTGCATACTTCTAAAGTTTCAATCTCATGGAACATGTACATGATTATTCCCATCCCCAAATTGATGTATGATATTTAATTTGTTTTTTAGAAGTCATGATCATGCGCTCTGTATGCAAGTATATATATGCAATATTAAGGCCATTTCACGTGCATACAATTATGTAATCGACAGAAGTAAATTGATTTAACTACATGGCAAAGTATTTTATGTTTCTAACATGCAGGCTTGGTGCTGAACTGTTTTCGTGGATATGGCCAAGTTAATGATCATCTTCGTAACGATTTTGTCTGTTTTGACCGCCAAAACAGTGGGGAAGTCATTATTTCCTCAAAAGTGCAAAGGTATGACGGTGATCTTACACTATGCATGTCACGTTTCTTTAAATTGCTTTTAAAAGGCTTAAGGCTTCAGTATGGTATAAAAAGACACTAAAGCAATTGTTTCGTTTAATAATGGCAATTGCACTGAGTGGAGTGTAATTTAGTCTCAAATCAAATGTGTGATTACAAAATCGCGTATGACTGCGGAATACTATACTTTAATTATTTAACCATTGTAATTTTTTAAAATTTACAAGCGGCAGTGGTGGCAAAATTTGAACACGCACCTAGCCAATTTTGTAACAGCAACAAACGAACAAACAGCCTCGTACGCAGGGTACACATTCCTTGAAGCTCCTGGCACGAACGTCCTGTTCTCTTTTCTCAAATCTCTTCCCTTAATACAAAGACAGCAAAGAACTTATCCTGCTTCCTCATTATACTTTTTTTACCCTTTTTCACTCCTCAGTAATCCGTCATGTGATTAATGTTGTATATAAGAGAATGTATTATTTTAACTTTACTGGATCTCTGATAAAGATATATTTTGTATTAGTATAAATTTCCAGATCACTATAATCGATTTTCCTGCATTCTGAATGGCCAAAATTCACTGCCTCTGAAGTAATAGTCACTGACCAGTGACTATAACTTTTTACTTTTTGCTTTATTTTATACAGTAATGAATTTGAAGTAAATTTTTGTAAAGTTTTGTTTATTATTTGTAAACACCTAGAAATTTATTCATTATATTCGCCTTCGGCTCAGAGTGCTTAGTGAATATACAGGCTTGTAATCACCTCGCCTTCGGCGACTAATTGTCAAATATAATGGAAATATCGAACTCATTGTTTTCTTGTTTTAATCGGTATCCTGGCTTTTAAGCCAGCTAATCTTCTGACTATGTTTTATTCTGTATTTTTGTTTATTATATTCTATACTACTTTGTTGTCTGTTTTTTTTCGTTTCTTGAAGCATATTTACCCATTATTTTGATACAAATTTTTATTCAACTATTGTGCATAAAAAATTGATTCAAAATATTCTTGAAAAAGTTTTTGTTTTTTATTTCTGATAGCTAATTGGTTGTTTCAACACAATTAATGCTTAAATTGCATTCAAACCAATGTGAGTCTTGCTTAAATCGCACTGCTAAGAGCCAATCAGATTGCAAGAAGTATCATTGATTTCCATGATATATATGAATGCAATAGAAACATTCAATAAATGTATACGTTTGAAAATTAAAGCTTTAACTAATGTTCATATGTTCGTATTCAACACACTATGAAAACAATGGCTTTCAAAAGAAATAAATTGTGTTGGACACAAGGCTATCGATCTGATGTGCACGTAAAAACCTCAATTTTTAGACCCCATGAAAAAATTTATGACTCTCCCCATGTTTTCTCCCTCCACTTTTAATTTCCGACAAGTCTCTAATTTTTCTATTTTTCAATCACGCAGTCGGCGAACGCATCTTTGCTCGTTGGACAAACAACAAATATTACGGCGGTGAAGTTTCATCTTTCGATGAAAAGAATAAAACCATTGATATTGCATTCGACAATTGTGATGCCATCACGCATAAAACAGACGACTTTTCTGCTGTTATTCTTGATCAGGAACCTGTCGCTCTCAAATATAAAGACCATGTCATCGCTCCATATCTTGGAGGTTACACGCAACTCATTGGGTTTGTCACCAGTAAATGCACATCAAAAGCTTTCAAGATTCGTTTTGATAACAATTACAACACCTGGTTCAAGAAAAACGATTTGAGGCTGTTTGCAGATGCTTCATCACCCTATGAAGGTTGGTTATGATTAATGCAAATATTCTAAATTCAGTTCATGTGTTCATGTATTTTTTGGGTAACTTAATATCAAGTTTTGTATGACCCTTGCTCTAGAAATATTCATCTTTAAGCGGAAGCAAAGAAAGCTAATTTGTGACGTAATCTTCTCCCGCATTCGAAAGGAACTCAGTGAATAAAGAATATCTTTAAAAAGCCGGCTGCATTTGCGCAACTTTTGCAAATTTATGCACAGACAAAATTCGTATACTTTTGTAACAATGGAATATTAACTTGATGTGCTTCTTAGTTTCCAAAATATTTCTGGTTTTATTTACCTGGAATTTATTATCCGCGAGAAGATGACCTCAATAGCTATTCGCATGCTTTCAAATACTAATTATCTGGAGAGCGAGAGAAGTCATTTAAAGACTAAAAGTGCCTTGTTCGTTGCTTTTTCATTGAGGGAGATCCGGACAAAATAAACGATTTTTCATCATGGTACCCCTTTAAATGTTGTTTACTATCTGACATTTTTTGTTTCGACTCTTTTGATTACTACTTACGTGACGTAGGGGGTGGAGGGAGGGGTTGTTTTTGGGATTTTTTTCAAAACTTTGCTATCCGGGTAGAAAATTGTTTGGGGGGGGGTTGTCTGACAGTGAAAGAAGACCAGTTTACCAGAAAAAAATAAAAACACCCGATTTATATTATATATTTTGAGAAAATCTAGCAAGCAAGTATGTGTGTATGTAAAGAATTTTACTTATGTCCGGTGGGCATTTCGTCCGACACCCCTTAAATGGGCTGCTCTCCCCCCTCTTTTCAAAGTCAGGGCCCTTAAATGAATCTACACATTCTATATTACGAGGGAAACTACAAGTTCAAAAAGCCGTCTATAGATAGTTCATTATAATAACCAGCTCTAGAGTTTTCAAATTATAGTGAACAGCTCTAGAGTTTTTAAAGAACTTTTCTTTAAATAAGATGTGGGCAACTTTCAATGTTCAGCCCTTTTCCCAAATTTTTGCTTACGATATTTGTTTTGTTTTCTCCCATTTTGACAACTTTCAAAGGATGTTTTTGTTGGAATAACTACATGAAACTACATGAACTACTAAGTCATTATGTTTCTTGTTTTATGAAATCCACTTTACAGTTATAATGAGCTAATTAGCGGACTTGGTGGGTAGATTACATACACAAGCTTGTAGTTCGATAGAAATTAAACTGAATACTAACGATTTGGAAGGAATTGAATTATTTAGGAAAATTATATAATTATGCTCATAAAATTTTTTCCTGTTTTATGAAGTTAATTTTGAATATATCATTCCCATATAGCTCTATAACACTGTCTGCTATTTTGAACTAATATCCTACTAGTAGAGGAACAATCAGATTGCAGAAATATAGCTCATATCCAGTTCTTATGTGCACAATAATGTTTAGTATACCGTTAAGTTAGTATGCATTTCCAAATCGTACGTAGAGCTACTATTTGGATAGTAATGACCTTTCTGATTGTAATTGTAATATTATTGTAGTTGGTGCCAGAGTTTTTGCCCGCTGTACGAACGGAATGTACTACAGAGGATTCGTCAGCAACGCCAATCATTCGACATTTTCAATTAATTGCGACAACGGAGAAAAAATCACCCTGTCAAAGAATGATAAAACAGCAGTGGTCCTTGACAAGATACCATTAGATGGCAAGGTAGCCATGGAACAGAGGGTGATTGGTTACTGGCCGAATCGTGACGGATTTTACCCGGGTCGTATATCAAAATATTGCGATAACGGCAAAAAGTATTACCTTATGTTTGATGATGGTTATGAGCGTTGCCAAGACATATTCGAGATACGTACTTTCCAGGATGAGAAGAAAATTTGAATCATATATACGATGATATTTTTGGATTTGGCATGGCTATTTTTGGGACAATGATTTACTTTGTGAGACAGAAACCCTGATTACTTTGACATTACCTTCGAATAAGAACAGCAACATTTCATTTATATGTACTAGCTAATTTAACTGATTAAATTTTGATAGTAAAATTTTTTGTTAATGTCAATTATTGTTAATGAATTATTTTGTTACTCTATTTCAGTTTTTTGGGCACTTAACTACTGAAATCAACCTTATTTCAAAAGAAATTAGTTGGTCCCAGCTTGAAAAATCAAACGTATTCCCCCCCCCCCCCCCATAGTGGTCTAACTTTGCCTCTGCATGTACACTTTATCTTGTAGATATCTATTTTGTCTTGTATTACACCACCATGGAGGACGTGAAGTCCATGGTGTCCCATGTCAGCCAAAATCAATTCATCACATGATATTTTAGAAAACACAACTTTTTGTTCACTTCAGTATCTATTGAGGATGCAAACTTTAGCTTCCAAAATTACCAGTTTAATAACAATGTTGATTGTTTGAAGACCAACTTTTCAATATCAACATTGGAAAGAAAGTTAGGAAACATTGATTTAATTAAATCGCAAGATATTTGCCTACAAAATTGGAGCCATGTTATCTATTTTAACAATCCCAATGATATGTGTCATTCTTAGAAAACTACTTACAACTTTATTGTACAAAAACATGCTCTACTTCGTACATAATGTGCCACCAGAGTCTCTAAGTCACCTTTGATTACGTCTCATTTAAATGGTTAAGGGTAGAAAAGAGATATTCAAAAAATCAAAGCGATTCATTCTAACGATTCTAAAGATTGGATATTTCTTAAAAAAATGCTAAATTCAGTCAATCAAAAGATTTTTCAGGTGAAAAAAAATTAAAGATTCTTTTCAGGAGAACAATCCTCCTGTCTAGTCCCCGTGACTTTATCTTTCAAGGGGAGATAAGTAAGCCTCACGATATGGCATACACATTTATATTACGTCTGAAGTTTAGTTAACCATCATTACAGTACGTACTCCTGTAACATCTGGAGTACCGCAGGGATCAATCTTAGGGCCTCTATTATTCTTTATCTATACCAACGATATGCCCGACTGTTTATCTGGTGAATCAAAGTTGGCTCTTTTTGATGACGATTCTAAACTTTTGAGATCTATGTCCTCTAGAAGTTCTTCTGCTACACTTCAGTCTGACCTTAACAGTTTATTTCAATGAAGTGAGGATTGGCAAATGTGGATGATTGCAAACCATACCCACACGAATTGTCGCCTTAGGGGACAAGATCAGCGGCTGGGAAATTTGCCACCGCTGTGCAAAAATATTGTTGGCGGCTGAACACAAAATGTAATTAGCATATTATTTGCGAAATACAAATTGGTTTCAGAGGTGCTCGGAATTTAGTTTCTTTGACGAGCCAGTTATAATTTTGTTCACAATTTTTCACTGATTTCAGTAAGGGACTAATATAGCTGTCAGTTAATCATATTTTGAATTGATGACATCGTCTGTTGAAGCAAATTTCCAAATTTTGACATGTGAGTGGGTTGCCAAGAATTAAGCGCGATGTTGAATTTACGTTTGACTTAATACTGAAAAATTAAGCTTTTGCTCCAAAAAGATATTTGTTTTCTGTTACTTCCAATATGTTTATGTTCCTTTCGAAACCAATTTTTTTGTTTTATAAATTCCGCTCATGGCCAATAGTTTGTTGTGAAACTCGCTACCGGAAAAGTACTTTAATTTAAGGTTGTTGTTGAAATGGTCGTGAAAGTGATAAAACATCCACAATCACGTAGGCCGTCAGTGCAATGATATCTTTGATAGTATATAAATGTTTTCGTACAAATGGTAAAGATATTTTTCAATTGACTAATGCGTTTAATCGATCGATTTCAGTGACATTTTTGTATTGTTGTTCGAGTACGAGTGTTGACTAGTTTGAGTCGAATTTTAAAAAATCAGCCTTTTGCTCCAACATGATTTTAGCTCGAACTTGGCCTTCATGTTTATATCTACTCATCTGATTTGTTAGCGTGCTCTTAAAAATTGCGCTAGAAGGTCGCTTAGTGCACTGAAAATGCTTGTGATCCATGTTGTTTACATGATTTCTAAATATCACGCGTAAATCACGCAATTTCCACGCGTTCACGCAGGTTTATCTGGCGTATGCTCAGACAAATTTCCCAGCTGCTGACAAGATCTACAAATAGCAATTGCTACTAAAGACCTTGGAGTGACCGTTTCCAATAATTTATCGTGGACTACTCATATCATCCAGATGCGTGCTAAGGCCAACAGAACCCTAGGTCTTATTAAACGTGTCTGCGGCAAGGATATAGCAGATCAAGAGATTCGGAAGCTATTGTATATCACTCTGGTAAAGTCGCAACTTGAATTCGCTTCAAATCTCTGGTCTCCGTACACAATAAAAGAACGTGCACTAATTAAAAATGTTCAAAGGAGATCAACTAAATTCATTTTAAATCACTATAGCTGAGATATCTCCTATGTACAAGGACAGATTGTTAAAATTGCACCTGCTGCCACTGGAATTTAGAAGAGAGATCTCCGATCTCATTTTTCTATATAAACATAAATGTGGGATACTTAACAGGACTTAGGTAGTTTATACAAGCCTATTCATGCCCCCATTATAATACTCGTTGAACAGATAGTTATAACCTTCGTGAATTATTTAACCACAAACTGTGTTACTATCAAAATTCATATTTTCCAAGATCAGTGAAATTATGGAACAATCTTCCACATGAGTTGAAAACTTGTAATCGGAGTGTTGCTCTTTTTAGGAGGCAACTCTCTTCTATTTTTAATGAAAACTCTAAACATACTCTCAGGGGCGTAGCCAGGGCCCTGACTTTGGGGGGGGGGGCGAGCTCATTTAAGGGGTGTCGGGTGACATCCCCACCGAGGAAATTTAACATTCTATATAGGGTTTCTGAAATTCAGAAAAATAAGGGTTCCCCATTCTGGAAGTTTGGGCAAGAAGAATTTACGAGACCATCAAGTTGATAGAAAATGGAAATGACTTTTTTAGTAATTCAAAATATATAAATTAAATCAGATGTTTTTTCCTCTTTTTTGGTAAACTGGTCTTCTTTCACTATCAGATAATCCCCCCAACAATTTTCTACCCGTATTTCAATGTTTTAAAAAAATGGTTTCTCGGATGATTGGGGGGGGGGGGGGCGACCGCCCCCTCCCCCTTGCCCCCCCCCCCCCCCCCCCTTGGCTACGCCCCTGCATACTCTCCGCCTTAATTCAGTACAAGAAAATATTTTCAGTATTGCTTTTTATATATATTGTAGTATACATTAAATAGCTTTAGATATTTTAACTGCATGTAAGGGGAAGATATCAATTGGGATTTTATCCTGTTTCTTCTCCTGTCGCTATAGTGTAATTTTTTGGTGACAAATGTTAATAAATTCAAATTTAAATACCCAAGAATCCCAAACTTACCAGTACAATTGACAGTCTCTACACTTTCAGTATATGATCTGAGTTCACTGTTTGCACTAATTCAAATACAGTACGCCTACGTCTTTGCTTAGTTTATTTACCTGCAAATATTACAATGCTCCGATTTGTTTGTATTTTCGTACCTTCAGGACTTGATTTGTGATTAATTTCATTAATTTCGTCTTCATTAAATTGCAGAAACAAATCATTTAAGTGTTTCTATACTAAAAGCGGCTTGCTTGGGCAAAAAGGTGTCCTGATTTATTCGCCTAATCAGTCCGATTTTTAATCGCTGTTTTATCACAGGCAAATTTTTATATGAATGGAAATGCACAAAATTTGTTCCAATATTTGAACAAAGGAAACATAACTGCATTGATAATTATCGACCAATTTGCATCATTCCCACTGTCGTTAAAGTCTTTGAACGGATGATTTACGATAGAGTAAAATTAAATAGCATTATAATTGCTAACAGTGCAGCTTCATGAGCTATTTAGCTCATATCAATTAACTCATATTAATTAAGCCCCAATGATTTACACTTTTCATCCTCCTGCATGTCTAGTTTTTATGATTTTATCTTTCAATGGGAGATCAGTAAGCATCAGAATATTGCATACACGTTTATATTACGTCTGAAGTCTGGTTAACCATAAATACGTATACCTAAGAATCCCAAACTTACTAGTAAAATTGACAGTCTACACTTTCAATACATGATCAGAGTTCACTAATTGCACTAATTCAAATACCGTACGGCTACGTCTTTGCTTAGTTTATTTACCAGTAAATATTGCAATGCTTCGCTTTGTTTGTATTTTCATACTTTCATGTGCAAAATTTGAAGACATTTTAAAGAAAAAATGCACGTTTTCCAACTGCAAAAGACTCGTTGTTGCCAGGTAAACAAAACACACGTGATGGATTTTGACCAATCGCGTGCGTGGATTTTGTACAGTGAACAAAGATCATATCCTAAATTTAAAGAGTTAAGACTAAATAGACAACAGCACTTTTAAATACTGATATTCTGTCAGAACACATAACAAATCTATAAATCACATGCTATAATTTACCAATACAGCAACATATGAAGACTACATACTAACTTACAAAAATTTTGAATACTGATATTGTGTCATAACAGTGACCCGATCATGAGTTAAATCTATATATCAAAATAATGCACGTTGTAGTTTACAAATACACTATTTACATAGTGCTGTTTCTAACTTATAGCTATATGTATAGTTTACGTGATGTTGTTCACAAAATGCTAAAATTGCTTAATATATATAATGCAACAAATGTACTGTAAAGCTAGTGAAGGTAGTATTACCTCAAAATAGTTAGTACTTCGTGTCCATTCTGGTGTATGGAAGTGAACTGTTGAGCCGCAACTCTCACGATATATTGATGTATGACGTTTAACTTAACACTTCTCCCAAGGATTATATCACAATTGATACAAGATGTGGCTTAGGAATAATTAGAATTACAATGCAAGTCATTATGGAGGATTTTGTCTTAGTTTATGAAGAGATAAGATTCTTGATTGTCACGTGCATATTGTACTCTCGACCAACTAACCAATACCAGTTTGGGAAAACTAGCCATCTGAGACATAAACAGTTGGGCAGTGAAGAATTGCAATTTATGAATTTGGCGAAAACACAATACACACGTGACCACGAAGGACTATATTTTTGCATAAAGGTTGACAAACATAAATGAGTAAATTACGTTCTTATTTTAATGAGTTTCCAAATTATCTATTCGGCTATTAACTATGATTAAATTAACTTCCAAAACTCTTCAATAATTAACAATAATTAATTAAGAAACTGTAAAGAAACGCTCATAGTTTAGTAGCAGAATTGCTGTACTTAAAAAGGCATGATCAACGGCAATGCAACCTGCGTGTGTTTCAGGTCAAGATTAACATATTACTGTTATAAATCGGCAAAGTTTTCAACAATGCTCCCATTTTTTCCCCCAATTTGTATAAACCTTTTATAGACCTTCAAAAGATTTCTTTGTTTTCTTGATCCTTGATTTTTGCCTTCTATGAAAAAACTGTATACTGAAAAAATACGAAAAAAATCATTGTTTTCCACGATAATTTTTTGATAGTGTAGCGCTCTAGCACACTGGATAATTGGAGGGGAGGGGCACATATTGACCATACTGTACATGTGAATTATATCATTTTCTTCTGCTACTTGGTCGAGGCTTTTGCGTGCCAGATTTTTCTTTATTTGCATATCTTTCAAAAGGTCAACTTCTACCTAATCTTTTTCATCAATTTCATCACCCGAATCTTGACCATCTGCGTGTTCAGCTGCTTTAGGAGGGCCTATAAACGAAACAATTGATCAAAAAGTTAACTCGCGTAAATTAGTAGAACAATACTAGCATACTGTTGCAAATGCTGTCATTTGATTGGTTACTCTATCCGCTATCTAAAAATCAATGACTTTCATCTCTGATTCGGGTTTAGCCCTCGATCATCAACTATCACCGCATAGAATTTTTGAGCTCGTAATGTAATTGTTAATTAATAGGTATACGGAGCTTCATATCGAGGATTTGTCATGGTTGTTTTACGTGCTGTGGTCAACTTTCTCGAAAGAAGGTAGTGTTACTAATAATGGCAACATGTTGTAGCTTTAAGTTTGTGGTCGGTTGTTCTCGCAGCTCGATGTGAAGAATTTAAAAAGCCTGCAGAACTACACGCAAATTCCTTACAATTATGTTCAAAGAATTCTGAAGACGCTTCTACTTCCGTAGCTTTTTGGTGGTTCTGGATGAGATCGATCTTACTTGTCATGTTTGGGTTTGATAAGGAAATGTTAGCTAATGATGACATAATGAGAATAACTTATCATGTAAAACTGATAGCTAATCATAAGTTCATAAAAATCTACATCTCCACTGCGTAGTGTCACAAGCGTCATAAGGTGACCGACGTAGATATTTGTAGGCCGATTTCGGAAAAGATAGTATTTATGTCGCCTTCGGATCAGCTGATTGTGTTTTATGTCCTGATTTCTTCCATGTCCAAAGTAGCATGAAGGTGTCACGTGAATATTTCTAGAGTGTACACACATAAAAATGTCACAACTTGTAGCGAGTCTGTAAACAAGCCATCAACAAGTTGTGTTCGCACGGCTTGTTACAAGTTGTCAACAAGTTTGGAACAAGCTGTTAACAACTTGTAACAACCTTGTGATATTGTCAGACTTGTTACAAGGTTGCTCCAACAAGCCTGTTACAATCATGATATAACGATGTTACTACAACCTTGCGTCGCCAAACTTGTGACATTCTTGTTGTATCATGTCTGTATCAGACTTGAAAAACCTTGTCTGATAATGCCATCAAGCTTGTTACAAGTTGTTAACAACTTGCTCCAAACTTGTCATGACAAACTAGAAACAAGAAGTGCGAACACAACTTGTTGGCAACTTGTGAACAGACTTGTTACAACTTGTGCGTTTTATGCGTGTAGTAAGTCTTTTCCGAACCCTTAAATAGCTCGAGGAGTTTCTATTCAACATCTCAATCAGAGATGTAATCTTCTTCAAATTCGAACAACATTGTTGCTTATTTACATCGGTGAACGTAATTTTAGGGAAGGTCTGATCTTCATTCATGGTAATAATATATGGAAAGTAATTGTTCCATGCACATTAAATTTAGGTATACCGTATATCAAGTACACTTGCTATGCTAAAAGTAGAACTCAACACGACTTTTGTGCAAATATTACAAAATATGGCCGCTATTAAAGAAATTGTCAGTAAGATAAGACGGATATTTATTATCAGAAGTAGAGCGTAACTTTTGATATGTTGTGTAAGAAAATTGACCTTAGCAGCTCCAAAATATCGCATGAAAAATGTTTTATAGGAACTAGGAAACATGGAGCGCAGGCGTTCAGCCATTTGAACTCGATACAAGTAATTTTTTTGGAAACAGTTGTTTTCTTCTTGCTTTATTTTCTCATTAATGATCAAGCGTATATGATTTTGTACAGTATACAGTGTCAAATCGAGTCGATTTCAAAAGAAATTAATTGTACAGAACACGAATAGATTAATATGCCCCCGAACTTATCGAGCTGGTGACGCCACTGACAGTACAAAGCACAATGATGCGTGATACATGAAACTAAGTATCGAAAGGGAAAAAAAGCTACTGAGGTGGACTTTTGAGGTTTTAAATTTGACTACGGAAATATGAATATTTTTACTGACATTCGCGACTCTTATGATGAATTTTGTACGCTCACTTACAAGTTCCAAGATTCTGGGAGCACAAATCCTTACACAGTTGCAAGAACATCAAAACATAAAATACATGTTTGAACAAAAGTACTGTAGAATTTCCTTAACTTTCCTTGATCATGTATAAGTGCAAGATAAATTAATCTTAGGTAATTTTCGTGATCAGCAAGGATTGTTTTGATTAAGTCATAAATTCGTCACCAAACAATACCTGAATAACCAAAATATTCAGACGTTTGTGTGTAAAATAAATTAATTGCAGAATAGGTAAACTGCAAATGTATGCAAAAAAGATGTTACCTTTTTTATTCTTCCTGCTGTTTATTTGGCGAATGTTTACATTTACTTGCTTCAATGCTTCCTCTATCAAGTGTACAGAGTCCCATGAGCGCTGATCTTCGACTTTTTTTATCGCAGTTTGTAGCCTGTTAAGAGTATTATCCAAACGGTGAAGATCAAGATCACAATTCACTTCGGTTTCTTCGTTAAGCTATGTCATTTCTGCCTTCAGTACTGTGGCTTTTTCTATTGTTGCACAAATACGTTTTCTATAAATCTTTTTAAAATTTGCTAATGCTTTCTCTTTCGACCAGTGTGGACTTCCTTTTGAGCAATGGTTTTCGAAAGTATTTTGCTGTAGTGACCGCCAAGTAGAGATCATTTCTTCTTTCTGATGCTTTGGGGACGATTGCTCATAAGAAACTGTATTGGTAGCGTTCAACTTTCAATCAACAAACTGTACGTGACCACAGACGGTGCAACCAGATTTATCCAGTCTAAAGGACTGGAAATGACATTCAATCAGATCATTCTTTATCTTTTCATCAAATTTTGCTTTTGCCTCCTTTCGGGATTTCCATTTCAACAATGCTTTCCTGATAACTGACGACGCTTTCGCTTTAGCTTCCTCATTATATTCTTGACGTTGGATATTTGTTTCGCCTTCGTTGAATACGTGCGAATAATTATCATTCATTTCATTTTCCATGGTTTCTGCGGCTTCATGCGTTTCATCCTGTTTTCCCTGAGAAATTTCTTCAGCGAGTGTGCTAGCGTCAATTTGAAAATAAAAATGGATCGAATAGGTATCAATCTTGCAATTTCTACGACTGTCCTTGACATTTAGGTCGTCCCACTTTACGTCACAAAGCCTTTCCTGGTGAGGCTTCTGGTTCAAAAGTTCCCTTGGACACAGAACAACATCTCTAATACCAGTTGCGTTACAAACATCTTTGAAACACGTTTGTAGCTTTTTCGGTAGATCTTGACGGATTTGTAACGTAAGAAGATGCTCACGAATCGGTTTCTCGCATTCTTCAGGGATACCACGACCACAGTTACACAACATAATAAGGACAAGCACAAGAACTCTTTCGGCTTCAACACAATTCACTGAGGTGTCACTGAGAGCATCAGCGAGTATGTTATACTTCCTGCAGACTTTACCAAAGGTGAGCTTAACGATGTCCGTCACTTAGTTCCTGCAAGTTACTAAAAAGCGTCTTGGTCCTTCTTTACGCTCAAAAAAACGTGGAGCATGTTGAATTGCGTCATAGAACGTAATGTTCCTACTTCTGTGTGATCGTTCAACAAAGTCCCAGAAACTGACCATTGAAAGGTAACTTTCTGGTAAGCATACGATTATCTCGTTCACCTTGAGTCGAGAGTATAGCATAAGGTAAGCAGTCAACTGACGTTCCAAAATCGTAACAGCATTAGCAATAGACGGATAAGGCAAAGGTCTTTTAGCAGGAGTAAATAGAAATTATCTGACAGCAGCTTCAATGGACTCTAGAACATCACCATCCTGATGTAACTTATATTTAGAGCGTTCCAGAGACTTGCTAAAGATTTCAAAAGAACCAGGACCTCTAGAAAGCATAGCTGGGTGGGATGAGCGCTTACGACCCTTAAGCCTTCTTTCCTCCACGCAAAGCAGGTTTTCAGCTGTAGCTCCAGCAACACACATCATGTTGGAGACTTCAATAAAAAGGTCTGAGCTGGACAATCTTTCTTCTTTACTGGAACGGTACCACAAAAACTTTGTTGCAAATTTTTTGACACGACAAGAAACATTGAGACGTAAAAAATTTAAATCTTCTACTGTGAGAAAATACGACAAGACAGGCTGTCCATCTCGTGAAAACAGAAAGTCGTACAGCCACTGACAAACAGTAAACTCTGGCTCAATGAACAGCAGTTGTTGAAGTTGATTTTTTATTTTGACTGATCCGCGCTTGATGCTTTTTAAAAATGTGGCGATCATTTCATCCAAACGAACAAGAAACAGCAGTGCGTAAAATCGATCACGAAAAAGAACTCTACTCATCTTAGCATGGTGATGAATGCATTTCGAAAGGTTGCATGAGGTGCCGGACAAGAGATGTAGACATAATTTACATCCGTCGAGGATCTGTTGGTGTTTGTTCCATAGTTGTTTGATGAGATTGTGCGTGACTTGAAAAAGATGATTTTTAATCAACGTGTCCGCATCTGTGGCCGGTATCAATCCGTCCTCGGTCAATTTAGCACGAGCATTTTCAATATTGATAAATCGTACCATTTTCTTCAGAGCTATCTTTTTAGTGTACATATCATTCGTATTCTCAAGTCCAAAGTATGCATGACACATTGAAATAGTCGTACGTTCACTGGTTTCCTTTGTGTCTTTATGAAGAGCGAGAAGGAGACGAAGTAGACCACTCAAAGTACTAATTGCTTTCCGGCGTGTTTTACTGGGATCCTTCTCAGTTTCAATGAGGAGCAGCAAACAATCTGTTAAGGCGACATAATTTAAAGTCTGGTAATACAAATTCCCAGCTTCGTTGATGTCTGCACAATTTGTAAAAAACTTTCCTCGAGCAAACAAGACTTCAGCTTGACAAATGCGGTTATTGCATTTCTTGTACATTTTAGCTGCAGTTCCCAAAATTCCAGTGATAAATTCTTCAGTTTCCTTATTCTGAATTTTTTCCTGAATAGTTGAACGCGCAGTCAACAAATAGCAATCGGCAATAAATCCATCATCCTTACTAAAACGAGCTGCCTCTAAAAATTTAGCATTTGATCTCATTAACTTCGCTGCTTCTTCTGTTTTTCCTTCTTCCATCAATAACGCAGCCGCTTCATCAACGAATCCATTCCTCTGAAGGAACGTAATACGATCTTCAACATTAGGCAATTTTTGTAAGGCAACTGTCATGAGGCGATGATCACGGTGTTTGTAAAACTCTGCAGCCTGATAAATAACACTTTCACCTCTTTGATCGAGACGAAGATGTTTTAATATGTTGTGCTCCTTTCCAAGCTGAATTAAATGGTTATATCTGGAAATTAAGTCTAAAACTTCCTCAAAACGATGATCTGCAAGTAAACAATCCGTTGCCACGTTTCATGCGCGTGCGCCACGATGGCGGTTAGCCGAAGGCTCCGCGGCACGCAAAAAATTTTAATTTTTTTACGCGTATATATAATATGTTGTGGATTATTTCACACAAAACCCAAGATAACAGCTGATTTTTCCTCCTGGTATGAAATATACGTGTGTTCAGAAGTTCTGAAAGTTCAAATCTCTACTTGTCGTTTCAAGCGTCGTAAAAAGATCAAGCGAAAACCGTTAGGAGATTTGTTGAAACTAGTTTTGGGATGCCGTATCCTTCTCTACGTCTTGTATTCACTGTTCCTAATTTACCTATCTGGTGATGTTGAGTTAAACCCTGGACCAAGAAACACCACAAACCAAATTCCGTGTGATAAACGACCTATAAAATGCCTTTTACTCAACGCACGAAGCTTGATGAGCACAGCAAAACCAAGTGATGGTAAAACTGTAAGTAACCTTGAACGTTTCCAGAACTTGGTTTATTGTGAAGACATTGACATTGTTTTTGTAAATGAGACTTGGCTATCCAAAAGTGTAAATAATACAGAAATTCTTCATGCTGGATATACTTTAATCAGAAATGATCGGGAAGGTCGTGGTGGCGGAGTTTTGCTATGGATAAAGACAGGATTATTTAAATCTGTACGTGAAATTAAACATAATTACAATTTGGAGATTACTCTTGTTGAATTGACAACAATGTCGGACACGAACGTACTTGTTGGGTCTTGTTATCGTCCGCCCAACGCTGATAAAACTTGGATGGAAAATTTTGATAGTCTTTTGAATGATGTTTGTACACGCCACTCAAAAATCGTTCTTGCTGGCGATTTTAATTTTCCGCGCGCGCGCTGGAACTCTAACGAAAACTCAACAGGTATTAACGAAAAATCATTTATTAAAATATTGGATGATTATTTTCTGGGACAGTTAAACAAATTTCCCACCAGAGAGAACAATATTCTTGATCTCGTGATCACTAGTATTCCTGATAAGATAATTATAAATGAACTTTTAAAACCGACTGATTCTAAAATCTTAACAGACCATAGTGCGATTTTATTTGAATTAATGGCAGCGTGTAGTCCATTACAAAAAGTGAACAGATTCGTGTTTGATTATCAGCGAGCAAACTTTGAGTGTCTTCGAGCACATCTTCAATCACGTAATCTTGAAGCAAAAATATCTGATAATGGTGATGTTAACTATGATTGGATGAATTGGAAGAACGCTTTTCTTGCAGCGGTAGCAGAGTTTGTTCCTGTTATTAATACGAAAGGTCGTAAGTTTCTCCCGTGGATGAATAGCACGATCCTTCATCTTGTTAAAAAGAAGAACACGTTAAGAACTAGAATTAAAAGATCGAGATCTCCAAGTAATTATGTAAAAGTTAAGTATAAGAACCTTCGAGCCAAAATTAAACATATGTTGCGTGATAGCCGTGTAGAATACCTGAACAAGATCTGTGCGAATCGTCATAATAATCCGAAACGGTTCTGGTCCTTTTTTAAGCTAAAATCTAAAGTATCAAACATCCCGGGAAAAGTTTCGGTGAAATTAAATGACAGCGAAAGAATAAATGCTGACACTAACATAGGCATAGCGAATATGTTCAACGAATATTTTGCTTCAAACTTTAATACCGACTCTCATAGTTTTTCAGAAAATCGGGATCAGCCGTATAATGACATTACCATAGATGTCATCACATTATCGGAGGAAGAGGTTGTAGCTGTAATAAAGAATTTAGATACCAATAAAGCACAAGGTCCAGACAATATCCCAGCACGTTTATTGAAAGAAACAGCCACTGAGATAGTCCCATCTCTCTGTGCTCTTTTCAACAAGTCGTTACGTGTTGGTGTTCTTCCTAACGACTGGAAAATCGCAAATGTGGTTCCTGTCCATAAACACGGAGAGAAGACTTATGTCGAAAATTACCGCCCAATTTCATTACTATGTCTCATCTCGAAAGTTCTTGAACGATGTATTTTCAATAACATCAAATATTGCATTTACGAACAGTTAAATCCATGTCAACATGGTTTTATGCCGGGAAAATCATGTGTCACCCAATTGATTGAAGTTCTCGACCAGTTAGGTCGTGAGCTGGACCGTGGTAAGCAAATTGATGTACTGTATTTAGACATGTCAAAGGCTTTTGGTAGAGTAAGTCACGCTGAACTAATTCGTCGTCTTCGTGAATTCGGGTTTGGGGGCCATATTCTAAAATGGTTTGTTTCCTATCTGACAAATCGATACCAGCAAACCACCGTTCTTGGAGCAACATCTTGACCAGTTCCAGTAACATCAGGTGTACCACAAGGGTCAATTCTTGGTCCTTTGTTGTTCCTCTTATATGAAAACCATCTTCCCGATGTAGTGACAAAGTCAAAAATTGCTACATTTGCTGATGATACTAAGATTTTTAAAACCATCGAATCTAGCTCGGACGCATCAGCTCTACAGGATGACCTGACAAAATTCGAAAAGATTTCCACGAGCATTAACCTGGGACTAAATCCCAATAAATGCAAAGTGTTGAGAGTCACTCGTAAACGCAACAAAATCGTTCATCCATATAAGCTACATCATACTATCTTAGAATGCTCAGACCGTGAGCGTGATCTAGGAATTTTAACGTCATCTGACTTAACGTGGTCTAGGCACGTCGAATACCAGTGCACCAAAGCAACTAAAGCTTTAGGGTTTGTACGAAGAGCAACACTAAACATCAAAGACATTGCTATTCGTCGCACGCTATATTTATCTCTTGTTCGTTCCCAGCTATGCTACGGATCACAAATTTGGGCGCCGCAAACTGTAACTTTAATCAAACAGGCAGAAAGAACTCAACGACGTTCGACAAGGTATGTGTTAGACCTACCCTTCCGCTGTGACACCACCTACCAACAACGGCTCTTATTGTTAGACCTTATTCCATTATGTTATTGGCATGAGTTCTTAGACATTGTTTTATTCTACAAACTAATACATGGTCATGTAAGCGTTGACACTAACTTACTACCATCAACTACAAATAATAACAGAAGAGAAACCAGATCATCCGACACTGATCATTTAGTGACTCTGATCATTCACTGGTCACTGACAAACCGATGCAAGACCACCACATACCAAAGATCATATTTGAACAGAACAACCAGACTTTGGAATATCCTGCCAAAGGAACTGACAGGCATTAACATCAGCTTAACCCAGTTTAAATCTGGTCTTTATAAATATTACCAACTAGCTGTTAAAAACGTTTTCGATGTAGATGATCCAAGAACATGGAAATCTGTATGTTTGTCCTGTAACAAGTGTCGTAATCTGTCCTGTGAAATCTCGTGTTGTTATTAATTTTATTGTTTGTTGTACCATATTTATATAGAGGGCCGCTGTAATTGGCGCAAGCTGTAGCGTGTACCCTGCCAATTGTCTATATTTGTGAACGTAATGTGCTGTTTGTTCATTGGCAAAGTTAAATAAATAAATAAATAAATAAATAAAATGACCAGCTTTTTTGAAGTTTTCTGCAGCCTCAGAAAATCTTTGCAGCCTTCGGAAAATCTTTGCAGCCTTAAGGAACTACGAAAGTGTAAAGGAAAAGAGTTACTATGGCACTTTTTTTCACTTTTTGCACTTTTTTCTTCTTCTTTTAATACATAATATAATATATAAATATTATATTATATTATGTCATATAATATATTATATAATATATATATATATATATATATATATATATATATATATATATATATATATATATATATATATATATATATATATATATATATACACACACACACACACACACACACACACACACACACACACATATATATATATATATATATATATATATATATATATATATATATATATATATATATATATATATATATATTTATATATATATATATATGTAGACAAGGAATAAAAATAAAACCATATATATGAAGAAAGTGCTCAATACCGAAGTAGAGCGGAATAGACAATGAAATAGACTTTGGTTACTTCATAAAGTTTTATTCACAACAAATCTGTTTCGTATGACAAGCAATGCTTGCCACACTCGTCAGGTGATGATCGCGTCTGATGTTATGATCTGGGGAAACTTGATATGTATGTTACAATTGACGTCGCGCGTTAAAGATAATTGCATGAGTGCATTAATTAAAAGTTGGCAAGTAAATGTTTCTTACGATGTCTGCAAGCGCTTATTAGTTCGTTCCTTGAATTTAGGGTACCTAGCTCTGGATGACAAATAATAAGGAATTTTTCATGCAAACGCAAATTACATCTCTTTGAGCTACTCTTGTAAGCTTTACACCGTTTTATGACTCTCCATTTTATGGAGAATTTAATGTCGTTATCTTTTAAGTCCCAAATGTACATGCTTTCCGCAAAGCCAAACACAAAAACAGCACTTCCCTCAGCAAGTACATACATTTGAGACTTAAAAGATAACGACATCAAATTCTCCATAAAATGGAGAGTCATAAAACGGTGTAAAGCTTACAAGAGTAGCTCAAAGAGATGTAATTTGTGTTTGCATGAAAAATTCCTTATTATTTGTCATCCAGAACTAGGTACCCTAAATTCAAGGAACGAACTAATAAGCGCTTGCAGACATCGTAAGAAACATTTACTTGTCAACTTTTGATTAATGCACTCATGCAATTGGCTTTAACGCGCGGCGTCAATTGTAACATACATATCAAGTTTCCCTAGATCATAACATCAGACGCGATCATCACCTGACGAGTGTGGCAGCATTGCTTGTCATACGAAACAGATTTGTTGTGAATAAAACTTTATGAAGTAACCAAAATCTATTTCACTGTCTATATATATATGATATAAAGAATATGAGGAATTTTTAAGATGTTCGTTCACGCACTGTTCAAAATCTATCACGAATCTTTTCATTCGACCTCAGATGAATAAAATAACATATATAGGAGGATACTGACTAATTTTGAACGTATTTGAAATAAAATAATTAAACAAGCAAAAAGGCAGAAGATCGTGACGAATGTCATTTGTTAGGACCGCGGGGTATATTTAGGTAAAGTCGGCATAGTCACAGACTTTTGAAGTAATCCTGTATGAAGAAAGTGTTCTTCTTGCTGTCTAGAGAATAAACTGATCGAACATTTAAAACTATACTATAACTGTTTGATATTTAGAAAACATTTCTATCGTATTAAAATATTACTACTGTGTACACGTCATGCGAGATGTTTATAAGCGCTTGTTCAATAGTGTTAAACTATTTACTGTCAATGCTCTCAAATGTCTTACTGTTTTTTTTTTTGATGAGAGAGGTATTCCAGTACCCAGAGTGCGATTTATGCTTAAAAAAGTTAAGAACTCTAGCTTTGGAATTAATTCTGCCGTTGCCATAATATCAACGCAATGATAAAGCCGCAAATATATTCGTATTTGTGATAAAGACTGAAGAAGTATAACAGAAACATATAATGAAAGTCACAATGCGATATACCTATGGTGATAAATTACCGCCGCGTTGTATACCACGGTAGCAGGTTAGACAGCAAGGGAGTTTAATAGAGAAACAGGATAACCTAGCCCCTTCTTGCTATGATTTCATTGTTAAAATATGTGCTTGAAGTTGAATACATCCATTGCATCATGGATGAAGCTTTACATGAGCTTATTTTGTACTCTAATTATCCATAAACAAAATAGAAAAGTGCGGTTATCCCAAATTTTGTAATTATATAATTTGTAATTATACTTTGAATTCTTAAAAATTCCTCTGCTAAACTTTAAAGTATACCTAATTTATGCAACTGTAACACAATGTGAAAAAGTACGGAATCTCGTTACTAGAGGAATAAAACTTAGAGGGCCCTGCAATGCCAAAATCTTGTCCTTTTTGGCATAATTTGAAAAAAGTATGGTTATGTAAATATTCAGAAAGGCTGAAGTTGTTGGATTATTAGACACACAAAGTTCGAAGTTGTACACATAAGGCGAATTTTAGATTGTGTGTTTCATAGCGATTAGAAAAGCGATCGGTCACAAGTTTCCTGCACTGCTACAAACAAGGATTTAATAGACAGGTCATGAGAGCCACAAAAAAAAAATAGAGACGTTGAAGAAAGGCGCAACTTAAATGTAATACCTCACTTTTCTTTTGCGGAAAAGTGCAAGTCACAGGAAACCTTGCAAACATTAAATAACTTCAATTTTAATAAGTTTCCAACTTGAGCACAAAATAAACATTCAGCCCACTCCTAACTGCCGCCATTTGTCGCGATTTTCTGTCACTTTGCTTGTTTATTTTGCCACAAACGCGTCTAAAATGAATTAGTATCACACTATGTGTGTTATTTTATTCATCTAAAGCCGATCGACGAGAGAAAACGGGGAAAAAAGTACCACTTAAGTCTGAAAACCACGTTTCTGTGGAAGAATTCCAAACAATCGCTACTCCTCTTTCTTTACTAATAACATGGTGGCCAAACATGCCCGGCATGAGCTGCGCGAGGACAAAAACTTCAAAGGCGCTGACACGAGTGAGATTAGTATTCAGTCCTTATACTGTGATAGAGGTAAACATGTCCAGTAACGGTTTTAAAACCATGAACAAAGTCAGTTATTGAGTAAACATGATCCTGCATAATCAGGGTGAACGCAGTGTATATTATAGGCCGTATTCTCAGGCACGAAAAGTCGCTTAGAAAATATTTTCGTTGCCCCCTTCAGGCACTAATGGAAAACACGATAGAAAATTAAGATGAATTATAAAAAGTCCAAATTCACTTGTTGGTACCTCCACAAACCTGAAGTTTTTGAGAATTTCGTCTTCGAAAATGTAATAAATTGACATGTTTTGCAATCCGTGAACGCCATTTTGTTTTAGGAAATTGTGAGGATACTTCGTGTAATATATGAAATATATTGCAAAATCAGCATTATTCATTCGTAAACATGGCGTCTTCCAACTCACGTTTAATTCTTTTTGACGGAAAAAAGACCCACTTACAACTTTTAGTGAAGTGTCTTTTCAAAAATTTTTTTGATTGTCATAGTATTTGGCTGACGCTAGACGGAAAACATCGTGATGTTGCACGGAGAAGTTTGGCTTTTGTCAGAATGACGGAAAAAACTCTTAGAGTTCACAAGATTCAGATTCGACTTCTGAAATTGATGCTGGAGTATATGGAAACAAGCATGACAAGAGAGCATCATTAACACAGTAGGCATGACGACATTAAAGAGTGACTTGCAAAACCAAACACCCATTTGGTATGAGAACTGGCAACAACTTGCATCGGTTATTGGTTATTGGTATCTCGTTGCTTGTTTAATTTCATGGCATGGTTGGCATTGGAAGAAAAACAACAGAAAAAATTTTCTCTGTGCAAAGATTTGATTTATGTTGCTAATAAAGGGAGAGTGCCAGGGGCGTAGCCAAGGGGGGGGCGCTCACCTCCCCCCCCAATTCTCCGAGAAACCATTTTTTCAATCCGGGTAGAAAATTGTTGGAGGGAGGGGTTTATCTGATAGTGAAAAGACCAGTTTTTGGAATTGATCGCCAAATTATATTGAACGATTATTCCCATTTCCAATCAAATGCAAATAAAGAATTACTAAAAAAAAGTCATTTCTATAATTCTATCAACTTGATGGTCTCGTAAATTCTTCTTGCCCAAACTTCGAGAATTGGAGAAACTTTATTATTCAGAATTTTAGAAACCCTATAAAGAATTTCAAATTTTCCCGGTTGGGATGTCGCCCAACATCCCTTAAATAAGCTCGCTCCCCAAAGTCAGGGCCCTGGCTAAGCCCCAGGAGAGCACAGACACAAAAGTCCTCAGCACTAGCAATTATATCTTTTTTGTGGATTCCCAAATGACGACAAGATAAAGTGTTTACATTTCCAAACATTCATGTGAGACATTGTAAATAGTTTTACTCGGAAAACATTTGTCATTTGAAAATTCCTATTGCATCTAACTTCTGTTTGAAACAAAACTCTCGTGGATGAATTTGATGTGTTCAAAATTATTGTTATATATTTTTTCTTCCAATACTTTTTATTTCGAAACTGTTCTCTAAACATTTTTAAAAAAATCTGTGAAAATTTACAATTGCTCAAAACCTAACATATCTATGCTCAAAAACTTCTTTGTTGAACCTTGCTTGCACAGCAGAGAATCGAAAACTTAATGTAAGTCCCAATATAAAATTGCTGAACATGCAATATATACCATATATTACACGAAGTATCCTGACATTTTCTAAAACAAAATGGCGTTCACGGATTGCGAAACATGTCAATTTCTTAAATTTTTGAAGACAAAATTCTCAAAAACTTCAGGTTTGTGGAGATGCATACAAGTGAATTCAGAATTTTTATGATTTATTCTAATTTTCTATCTTATTTTCAATTAGTGCCCGAAGGGGGGGGGGGGGGGGCAACAAAACTGAACGATAACCGACCTCCGAATACGACCTTGGGCTTGCAACGGCCCGTCACAATATCTATCACAAAATTAAACATGCATTCGTTATTACTGATACTTACATTCTTAGATTTTTCATACAATTTGGCCAGAAAAAAACGTTCTTGTGAATTTAGCAAACATTTTTCTGCTTCTTCCCTCATATTACATCGTAAAAAAAGTTCAACAGCTTTTGCAAACTCCAGTTGAAATTTTTGTGGCTCATTTTTCAGAGATTCAGCTTTGGCAGCTTGTTCATGAGCATCACATTTCTTCGACCACAATTCTTCATTGGCCATGGCAAAACATTGGGAGGCAGCATTAAACATTCCTTTGCTGTAAAGAGAATGACCTTTCTTTTTCCATTCGCTTTTTTCGGATTTCTGTGCAAATCTTCCTACGAGAGAAGCTATATTATCTTCGACGACAACCACACCTCGTTTCTGAAAATATTCAAACATTGGCGCCCTGGCTTCTTCACTTTCATCAAACAACCAAACGTTGACTCGAGCCCTAGTGATAGCCGTGTATAGATATTTAAATTCTGGAACCAGAATTTTGTGCTGGTCAGGATTAAACTCCAGTGGTCTTCCTTTGCATTGGAGTTTGTCGACCAGGATTTCAGCGATACCAGTGGCACTGATGTTCGTATTTTCACCTTGAGTTTCTCTGTATGTACCGACAACACGCCATTCTTTTAGAGCCTGAATTAATATACACAAAAAAAATACATTTTATATAAAAAGGAAAGTCTAATTATAGACAGCGATTTACATCTGAGGATCACGCACTTATTCGTACAAGTTTGTCATACATAACTACTTTTTTTGTGCAATGACAATGCAAGGCCAACACGGGGGCTTAGCTAGGATTTTAAAAAAAATGGAAGTGCGCACATTAAGTGCCGTAAGATGAGGGTCCAAAAGATGCTCAGAAAACGGAATCCGTTACATCCCTCGAAGGTTTGTTAATTTCGCGCTTTGATATTCGAGCCACAATTGTTTTGGTTGCGAATACGCATGCGCGCATCAGCCAAACTCGCACTGCGCACGCTCATATAACAAAAATGGATTTCCCTTGTGGGTTTGCCCTCATTTACCATGTCAAAAAAATAATATGGATATAAATAATGCGACAAACATTTTCGCGCAACAATGTTTCTCAGTTTGTCCCAGGTATTAAGTTATATTTTTTCGAAAAAACTCTGGCTGAATCTTTAACGTAATATTGAATAACTACGGAAGATATATTTTTTGCTCAATCTAAATTGTCCGTTCCATCTATCGCAAGTCTATTCCATGGAGACCAATCTTGAATTTTGACCAACTTTCTCCTTCGTTCTAACCATCTGTTTCACCAATTACACCAGTGAAAGGTCTTTATTATGAAAAAAATACATTTCCCAAGAACCAACTCGAAGTTCATCATAAAAAAGATAAATTGGAAGGAAATATAAAATCCATATATGATTTCATTATAATTATCAATATCTAAAGGAAAAGGTTTCCAATAACAATAAAATTCTACGTTCAAAACGTTGACTGTATGTATTCTACAATAAGCTGATTATTGAAGGTGGAGACATAAGTGGTTACCCCATGTGCATCATTGGTATGATGCACGATTTGCTTGTTTTAAAGAACGTCCTTTGCGCATAGCATGGTGCTCTCTGCGTATTGACCAATGCTGAATAGGTTGAAAGGAGCAAGATTAATATCATCGGTAGACTGCTGTCCATGTAGACGACGGACATGTTGTTGCGAATGCGTATGTTGACCCAATGATTGAAAAGTAGACAGAAATTTTGAAAATTTCTCCAACGTGATCAAGGTTTTCGTCTTTCCTTTTCCATAGAATATACTGGTAGTATCACAGCCTTAATAACATACAGCCTTACATAATGAAATCATGGATTTTATATCTCCTTCCAATTTATCTTTTTTATGATGAACTTCGAGTTTGATTCCTGGGAATTGTTTCTTTCACGACAAAGATTCTCACTGATGTAGTTGGTAAAACAGATGGTTAGAACGAAGGGGAAAGTTGGTCGAAATTCAAGATTCGTATCCATGGAATAAACTTTAACCGCACAATTTAAATTGAGCCAAACAATAATCTTGCATAGTTATTCAATATTACGTTAAAGATTCAGCCAGAGTTTTTTTGAAAAAATATAACTCAAAGCCTGGGACAAACTAGGAGACATTGTTGCACGAAAATGTCTGTCGTATTATTTATATTCGTGTTCTGCACTATTTATTTGTTTTGAGCTCAATTGTTTTCACGGTCTGTTTCACGGATATATGAGCATTAGCACACACGCCTCCCCCAATTATCGATCCTGGACCGCTCCTGCATCAAATAATAGGAAATCCTTTTGCTTTCCGCGACAATGTTTTTTACGTTTAGCGTAGTGCGAGTTTGACTGATGTGCAAGGACTAGCTTGCAGAGTAGCTGTTAATGCTTATGCAAACTTCGGAGTTGGAATTAAACTTAGCAATGTTTGAACTGTTATATAAGCTAAAATAATTATAGGAAATTCCATGACAAACTGGTTCCCATTTTGTTTGAAAGATGGCCTTTGTTAGTTCATTGATGACAGTGTTCAAAGACTCCATCTCGTAAGCTGAATATCGTAGCATCTAATTAAAAGCAAATAATTGAGCGGGCGCAAAATGTCCCATATTTCTGATGATGATTTTACACCAGTCAATGCCACCAATTTTCCGCGTTGGCTTTTCATTTCCAATTCCATGCAGTCTTTATGGAAACACTGGCTTTTAAAAATCTACTGTTATAAAAAGTATTTTCCGTGAATTTGGTGCATTTTTCTCTAAAGCAACTTACCTGGGAATCTTTAAAAAAGTTGTATATCAGCACATCATTAAATTCCAAACCCTTTGCTTCATAAATAGTGAGGACCAAAGCCCTTCAATTCTTTCGGAAATGAATCTTGTACTTCGTTGGAAGCAACAAGAATAACTTGATGTGTACCAAATTCTATTTTTGACGTCTGCCGTTTGTGATCTCGAAGAATTTCAGCGATATCACTGAAACTACACGATTTCTGCAAAACTGGTTTAGGACCTTCACACAACCCCTGATCACGTGCTAACTTGTCAAAAGACTCCGGGAAAAAGCAGGACAACAAATCGGTGACGCTTGAAGCCAACCTCAAAATACCAGCATGAGAGCGATAGTTGTGAGTAAGATTATACACCCTATCAGGAACTTGAACTTCTGACATTTTGTTTACAGATTTAGCAGACTCTTTCATATAGTGGAGAAGTGATCTTAGGTCATTAAAACAGAACGCAATCCCTCTCATGATACTTTGAGCTGTATCCCCAGTGAAGAATAGTCTATTAGGATTACGACATGAGCGAATGATAACGGACAGCTCAGCTTGAGTCAAATCTTGAGTTTCATCAACGTAAATCTCATGAATAGACCAAGCTGGGACGTGATGCTCAAGACGACGATAAATATGATGAGCAACGTCTGCTTCATCAAACATTCCCAGAGTATGTTTAATGCGTTCGTAAGCTAAGAACAATTCATAGATAGTTTCTCGATCCGCAGTAAATCTTGGAGCTCTCTTCTTCCCTATGGTTTGATATACTTCCAACGTTATGTAACCTTTCTCGCAATTAAGTGCTTCGACAGATCCTTTAATGAAAGATATTATTTCCGTCCACACAAGACTTGGATGGTAATTAACTTTCTTCTTCTTTGTAATTTCCCCCCACAGGTCGTTCTTTAAAACTTGATATGTGATTTCCCGTCGAGGGTCCTGTTCAACTTTAACTTTACGATCACATTCTGTTGCTCTAGACTTGTGTGAAATTTGTTCGTCGTCCTCATCTTCATCTTGAGAATAAACTACTGCAACTTCAAGCAAATTTTTAACTTCTTCACCCCAACCATTGATCTTTTTTTTCAGTTTGCCATCTTCATTTCTCGGAAAAAATGGTTTACCCGGCAAGGATGCATCTAACATCAAAAGCCAGTCTCGGGAAGAAATAAATAAAGGCCATGCGTGTTCTTCAAGTTGATCAAATCTGAAAACTGACGAGGAGTGTTGGTAGTCAAGATCTTTTCGTTCTGAAAGCATTGGCCGACTTAACTGAGTGAAATTCTTCTCGACTTCTTCGCAAAACAGTGCGTTCTTTGTGATAAATGCCTGATGAAGGTGTTCTAAATTGGGTTCGTTTCTTACTGCTTGTTCATCTTCATTTTTGTCACTTGGGCAAGATGGCTCTTGATTACCACTTTTTCTCGTTTCTTCACCTGTTCCAGGTAATTCTGTTGATGATGTGGAATGCGTAGAGCATGGGCAGTCGCGATTATCTTGCACGGGTTTATACAACGAATTACAATTTTCTTAAAACGTGCACGATTCATATTCACCTCCTCCATTCGTAGCATCTGCGCTGTCGTCGGATTCTCGAGGAATAAACTGTGTGACACTTGGAATTCTGGGTTGATCGAATGTGTTCTTCTTCCAATACGTTTAATAATTATTCCACAAGCGGTAAAGACAACAAGTTGTTTTCCCTGTGCTACTCCGTCTAAGCAATAGGACAGATTTTGCTTGTGTTGGCGACAGATTTATTATAGAGTGTTCAAGCTCTGATACACGAAAAGGAAAATCAAAATTTGTCGTTGTTTCGTCAAGCATCGCGTTAACCATTGCATTGGAGAAAGTATAAAATTTAAGTATATGAAACTTCGTTTCTTCTGGACTTCCAGGTGGAACGAACATCTTCGAGCATTCGTCATTAGAGCTAGACGGCTTTTTGTTTCTTGCTATCTGCTGGGCAGCGTCTTCTTTAAGAACGTATGTTTTAGGGGTAGATGGTTGATCATTTTTTGTTGAGGCTAATAACCTATTATCTGGAGAGCCTTTAAGAATCTTCCTGACAAAACAACTTGTCCCCCGATTATAAGAGCAAATAATTTGCTTGATCTTCCTTGCCAAATCATCATGGTTCAACACAACATTCCATGTTCTAACAACTTCCGTATAAATTCCACAGCTTTTTTCATAGTCGTTATTAAATGAATCACTGCAACGAGGGGAAAATGCAATCGCCTTTTCCCATAAAATGCGAGCAGATTTGTCAAGTTTCGCTTCACACAAGAGCATATCTGCTTCCTTAGCAATTCCTGTCAATCTTTTTGCACAACTTCCTCGCATATCTCCTTTGGCCAACTGTCTGATTATTCTTACAATTTTTCTTTTCTTGTCGCTGTGTAGCTTTCTGTCGCTCAGTGTCTTCAATACGTCAGAGGTGCACTCAACTTCCCAAGTTAAGTCATTAAATGTGTCGTCGCCACACACATCGTTATGAAGCACGTCATCAAACACTTCGCCACTCTTTTTAAGACTAACAATATTTTGGAGGGTTGGAAGAGGCTGTATATTTTCAACTACGTGTTCTTCGGAAGTCAAAGTTTTGACGACCAGTTCCTCACCATTACAAGAAATTTTTTCATGGCTGCTGCTGGAAACATTTTGATCAATTTCACGCGTATCCTCCTTTGATCCTTTAATTTCATTTGAATTTTCAATTACGAGATCTTCGATCGCTTCAGAAATCTTCTCACGCAATATTTCTATTTCGCCTTTGCGATGATGAGATGGTACTTCTTCTGCGCTTGCTGTGATTGGATTTGCGTTTTTATGTTTTTCGCCTTTGCTGGAAGTTGAAAGGTCAACTTTCTTGCCATTTTTCTTTTTCTTTCTCCATGTCTTCATTTTCTCGTGACTATCTAATAAAAAACTTTCCACGCTTTCTTTAATGAGGCGATACCTAAGATCACTGTTATGACGTAGTATCATTAATGGAGTCTTTCCGTCTATGTTTTTTCTTCGCGAATCCACTTTGTAATCTCTGAGATGGTATATTCCATCAAGTGGGTGAGGCCATATTACTTCGCAAGATGCCACTAAATGGTAAAGACTGTTTTCTTTTTTATCAAGAGTTGCAGCACATGATGCAGTGTTCTTTGGTGAGTATCCAGAGTTTTCAATTAGGTTAACAAAAATCTGCCAATTACCTAGGATTGAAACTATAAAAATTTCAATAAGGAGATTTACATTGTCTATTCCACCAGGGTTTAAATTATTAAGTGCCCATAAACAAACTAGCTAAAGTTACTTGACCTGAGAAGAGCAATTATGTTTGAAACTAAATATTTACTCTCTATTAAACTCATAATTTCGATTCGTACAAAGTGATTTTCAAATTTCACTTATCCACCGTTTAATAAACGCCTTTGATACAACTGGCCCAGAAATAGGCCTAAGAGAAATGTTTCTTCGTACGTTTATTAGTTTTAACGTATATCTTCCGTATTTTTATTTTAAATCCAAATATCTGTATGTCGTAACACATGACAAGTTTGATAGTATTATTCAGCATTCCAGAGCATAACTGGCGGAAAAATATTACCCTCCAGTGCAACTACATTTTCTATAAATCACAGGCATTACCTAAAGAAAGTCCAATCCTAAATGAATTGGTGTGTCATATTGTTTTGCAAATTTACTTTTTAAAAGCCAATCAGGATTCGCATTCTTCTCCAACAAGGCAACAGCAAGACAATGATCATCACAATTGACTGCAATAGCTAACGGAATGCTTTGTTCATTGCAACCATCCACCAAAGCACCATGACCAATCATAGCCTTGATTAGTTCATAATACTTGTTCGGCTTAGGTTTTGACTCGATCACCTCACACAACGAGATCGCCTTAAGATCACAATTCCCAGGTGCAATTCCACTTTTGCCTTTTGCACACGAGCGATTACCATAGCCACCAAGTAACAAAACTTCTAAAGGCTTCCAGTTTCGTTTATTTGCGTGTTCTTTCAAATATTTACTCAAACAGTCATGAGGAAGTTCGAATGTAACTTTTGCTGGACCGTCTATAACAAGAAACCATATTATTCAGTTGTTGAAAAATTTTGACGTTTCAAGTGAAGGCCCTTTCAGACTCTGACATGGTTCGTCCATGTCAATGAAAGTAAAGTTCAGGGACGTTTCCAGGATTTTAAAGGCCTTATATCAGCAAATTCAAGGACTAAAGAGTTGTTAAATAATGTTTTAATAGCAGCGTAAGATCTCATTTACACGGTACCGGATCCGCATGATCCGATATCAAATTGAAGAGTTTGAAGACGTCGAGTGTAGTTCTAAAATTTATAATATTATTGCATAATTTAATAACAAGTAATTATAGAACTAGGGATCCAAGGAAAGTGCAAGGTTTGAGATCCCGTACCGTGTAAACGGAGTCTAAATAAATTTGAAATTTATGATTTAAAAGTCATAAACATTCAGGAGTGATGAAATGTCCAGAAACTAAAGCAAGACAAATTAATACAAGGATTTTCAAGCACGTCTTTATAAACTCGGGTATTTTCAAGACCTTATAACTATATTTGTTTAAAAATTTAAGGACACTTGAGGACATTCAAGTTTTGCACGAACACTGGTTTGCAAGTTAATAGACTGGAGGCCGGCAGGAAGCATCCGTGTACAATTTTATACGGGCGAATGCATGAAAAAGATCGCGTAGTAAAATTGAAGCCAACCATATGGATTACAAAATAAGTGAAATTGTTTCATTTTCTGGGTGTATCAGACAAAGTATTTATATAACAACAAAAGCGATGTCAAAGGGCTAATAGTGTTTTATGATATTTACGTACGATTTTTCTCGTGTGAAAAGCCGTTCCGTGATTTGTTCTTACCGGACGTTATCCAATCAAAGTCATGAAACGATTTTTTCACACGTGCGAAAACCGTTTTGTCCAATCAGTGCGAGCCTGTGTTTACATAGCAGTGAATTCGTTGACAGTTGGCAAAGTTTTCAGCGAGTTTTTTTTTTCGAGTTGCTGGCTGTTTCTTGTGGCTGAAAGTCTATTTTATTTCTAAATTTGACACGTTTGGCAATTTCTCATGTTTACAAAGATTTATAATGTTCTAAAACCAAAAATATATTTTTGAAAGAGAAATATGCAAGCAAAAGGCACGGCAGTTATACCAAAACAAATTGCTAGGTTAGTTGCATTTATATTATATTCACTTTTTGAGATTTTGAAAAGATATAGGCTTGGTATTCTTCGCTTATTTGAAGGAAAAATTAAAAACTGCTGGTTTATTTAGGGTTTCCACTTTATTTTATTAGAGCTGGCTTCAAAAAGTAAAGTAATTAACGCGTTCCAAACTAAATCGGGATATTCCAAACTATTTTTTTTCAGCAAAATTTGGGAAAAAAACGTGAAATTGCAGAGGGTCCGCAAATTTCGCTAAAAAGGCTATATGTGCAGAGATATCAGACAAAAATACCATTTTTCAAAAAAATATGAAATTTTATTGAAAAATTGCACATTAAATGATTCATTATTACATAAATTACACATGCTTAGTTGTCATATACATTTAAAATATTGTACCATTAAAATACTACACCAGTAAACTATATACAATATAATAAAATATTAAAGCCTTCGTAAAGAGAAAAGTCAAATTAACTGAGTCTTCTATAATTTAAAAATATTCAACAATATCTGAGTACCTAAAAACACCAACCGCCAAATTATCGAATTTACGATTGTTTTTCTCGGGTAGATAAAAGAGTCAGAACTTCGAACTGTCTATAATACTAATTCCGCAATATTTCGCTAAAAACGCAAATCGTTATCATAGAGGGTTCACTCAGAATTTCCGACCTTTTGTAAACCAGTGTGTCCAAATTATCAAATTTACGATTGCTTTTCTTGGCTATATAGAAGGGTCAGAATTTCTGAACCCTATATTATACGAATTCCGCAATATTTAGCTAAAAGCGTAAAACTATATCATAGAGGGTTCAAAATTTCTGACCCTTTGTAAACCAGCGTGTCCAAATTATTAAATTTAGAATTGGTATCTTCGGTAAGATAGAAGGGTCAGAATTTCTGAACCTTCTATAAAGCTCATTCCGCAATATTTCGCTAAAAACGTAAAAAGGTTATCATAGAGGGTTCAGAATTTCTGACTCTTTGTAAACCAGCGTGTCCAAATTATTAAATTTGGAATTGGTATCTTCGGTAAGATAGCAGGGTCAGAATTTCTGAACCTTCTATAAAGCTCATTCCGCAATATTTTGCTAAAAACGTAAAAAGGTAATCATAGAGGGTTCAGAATTTCTGACCCTTTGTAAACCAGCGTGTCCAAATTATTAAATTTAGAATTGGTATCTTCGGTAAGATAGAATGGTCAGAATTTCTGAACCTTCTATAAAGCTCATTCCGCAATATTTCGCTAAAAACGTAAAAAGGTTATCATAGAGGGCTCAGAATTTCTGACTCTTTGTAAACCAGTGTGTCCAAATTATTAAATTTAGAATTGGTATCTTCGGTGAGATAGAAGGGTCAGAATTTCTGAACCCTTTATAAAGCTCATTCCGCAATATTTTGCTAAAAACGTAAAAAGGTAATCATAGAGGGTTCAGAATTTCTGACCCTTTGTAAACCAGCGTGTCCAAATTATTAAATTTAGAATTGGTATCTTTGGTAAGATAGAATGGTCAGAATTTCTGAACCTTCTATAAAGCTCATTCCGCAATATTTCGCTAAAAACGTAAAAAGGTTATCATAGAGGGCTCAGAATTTCTGACTCTTTGTAAACCAGTGTGTCCAAATTATTAAATTTAGAATTGGTATCTTCGGTGAGATAGAAGGGTCAGAATTTCTGAACCCTTTATAAAGCTCATTCCGCAATATTTTGCTAAAAACGTAAAAAGGTAATCATAGAGGGTTCAGAATTTCTGACCCTTTGTAAACCAGCGTGTCCAAATTATTAAATTTAGAATTGGTATCTTCGGTAAGATAGCAGGGTTAGAATTTCTGAACCTTTTATAAAGCTCATTCCGCAATATTTTGCTAAAAACGTAAAAAGGAAATCATAGAGGGTTCAGAATTTCTGACCCTTTGTAAACCAGCGTGTCCAAATTATTAAATTTAGAATTGGCATCTTCGGTAAGATAGAAGGGTCAGAATTTCTGAACCTTCTATAAAGCTCATTCCGCAATATTTCGCTAAAAATGTAAAAAGGTTATCATAGAAGGTTCAGAATTTCTGACCCTTTGTAAACCAGTGTGTCAAAATTATTAAATTTAGGATTGGTATCTTCGGTGAGATAGAAGGGTCAGAATTTCTGAACCCTCTATAAAGCTCATTCCGCAATATTTTGCTAAAAACGTAAAAAGGTTATCATAGAGGGTTCAGAATTTCTGAATCTTTGTATACCAGTGTGCCCAAATTATCAAATTTACGATTGTTTTTCTCGAGTAGATAGTTGGGTTCATAATTTCTGAACCTTCTATAAAGCTAATTCCGCAATATTTCGCTAAAAAAGGTAAAACGTTATCTTAAAAGTTAAAGGGTTCAGAATTGCTGACTCTTTGTAAACCAGTGTGGCCAAATTATTAAATTTAGTATATGTATCTTCGAATAGACAGAAGGGTCAGAATTTCTGAACCCTCTATTTCCGCAATATTCACGCACTATATCAATTATGTGTAATTAGTATTGACTATGATATACCATTGACTACGACTGTTACCCAGTGTGTTGAAAAGCTGCGTGCATTTTGGTTTTGTCTCTTCAGCAAGTAAACCAATACAGATTAACGTGTCTGACTGCAGCAAAGTAATGAATGGAAATTATATTATTTTCACAACCACTGATACTATCCATTCGCATGTATGACATGTGTTTCATTGTGCACAAGCCATTTCTTTGATGCACTGGGGCATGGTGGCAAGCCAGGTAGATTACAATGTATCGTGTATTATCTAAAGGCAAAGAAAAATTGGGAAATGAGAAAAGTTTACAGGATCGTATCACTGAGTTCATAGCTTTGATGCTTTGATACAAATAAATGAAATCCAATTCCTTTACCTTTTATTTTAACAAATGCAAATCGTTTCGCCCCCAAGTCGTTTTGCCCCAAAACTAACTCGCCCTAAGTCCTTACGCCCTCGACAGCTATTCGATATTAGAGCTGTTTCTCCCCCAGAGTAGGTTTCACAGTTTTACGTGTTTCATAGCTAAATTTGAAAGGTCCCATCTCAAAAAGGCTTCGTCTCCGCCAGTCAAAACGGCCCATTATTGTTAGTCAAAATGCATGCGTTTATGAATGAATCAGTCAAAATACGAATGATCTATATTTGTTTATTTAAATGGTTTTTGTTTGTTTCATAAGATTATTTATTATTAGGTCTTAAAGTTTGTAAACAGTTCAAGTGTAGCAGATGTTATCGAGGGAATGTTACGAAGAGAAAACCAAATCCTATAGCATCAAATATGTTGAGTATATAATATACAAGCGTGTGTAACTTTGGGGCGAAACGACCGGAACCATTTTAACATAGCATACTACAGACCTGGGTATACAGTGGCAGATCCAGAGGCGAATCAAATAATTAATAGCAACTCGCAGTTTGAAATTCAAAAGAACGAATAACAATATTATTGACTCCTAAATTAATAAGCGGTGACTAACATTTAGTGTTGCTATTAAAGTGTTTTAAATCTTAAATTGCGACGCATGTCTGGATCTGCCACAGGTATTGTTTCAATGCCTATCATCAGATGCTGTCAAAGGCTCTAATATAAATCTGCAGCGGCTATGCCTATGTACTTTTATAAATTTAGTTGGTACCGATTCATGGAGAGTATGATTATAGCTACATGTGAAACAAATTTACAAACCTCGTATTTTAAATAGCTGCACATGTGCTCCCTGTCGTCCATTATATTTATCAAAGAAACAATTGTTTAGTCCACATTGTGCTGTTGTATTGGCATAGTATCGGTAAACATTGTTCTTAGTTTCGCCATTAGAACTTTATATCTCAGTACACAGATTAGCAATCAGTATACATACGTAAAACATTTCATCTACCTTATCGGTTTTTTGTGCTTTAGAGAAATTCTTTCCAGTATATGTTACAGCGGCACATAATAGGATTCAAATTCGACAAGAACTGATAAGCCGTTAATATTTTGAATATTGTGCGATCAAAGTTCGACCAGCCGGATACAAGTTTAGACGAGCTTTGTCATTTAAGGCAGTTGTCGGAAATGCTATTGTGCCGTTAATGCGCGAGTTTTCCGACCATGCCCATTTATAAGCATACTCGGTTAACATGCGTCCCATGCGTGTTAATTTTGGAACTTGAACTGTGAACTTTTATATGTAACTTGACAACGGAAGATTTAGTGTAAAAGGCATGAAAGAACTCAGAAGATTATGTGAAAATTTGTTGTTATGTGAATACATTGTAAATATCTCGAGATAAACGAAGATGGTATGTATGACTTTTAGCCTTTCATTCGTATCTAATATTCGTATCTAATATAAAAGCTCTGGTATGAAATTTGTTTACAAATGATAAACACAGTGCGATATATTGATATTATGCATATCTATACAGTAGATTTATAATGGTTTCTTCAAGGACTGGTTCACAGGATGAAACAAGCATAAGCGCAAACACAAGCACTAAGAAAAGAAATTTTCCTTTTGTACAGGTTACACTTATGCTTATTCTATGCTTATCTTGTTCTTACCAATACATGTGTGCTTGCGCTTTATATGCTTATTTCATCGTGCCAACATGTCATGCAGTATTGTTAAATCAATAAGTATTCTAGAGCTAGCGTCAGTATGAATTCGTAACGCACGCTAGCTACTTTTCAGGTGAAGAAGCTATTTGTAGTGACATTTGCCTATTTGTTTTGTATTGTAGTATTTACAGGTCACTATGCATTAGGTGTGTTAATAAAGATTATATTGACATGTATTTGAATTTTGGTTTATGCAATTATGCGTGCGGCAGGCAATAAATTCTTAATAAAGCCGTCACAATACATATATTTTATAGTAACTAGCATTTGGGTTTAACTATTATATCACTTTCTATTCAAAATTTTTTTTTACTCCTAAAAATAGTAATGGACAGACATCACCTGTGCCAATATGTAATTAGAATTCACTGCAGTTAACAACTTATCAAAAAGGAGTTTATTCAAGACAATTTATTCGAAGGTTTTCGTATATATAGCAGTAAAAAGAAATGGTTTCATCAACTGGTAAAAAATGTTCAATCAAGGATTTCTACATGGAATCTTGTTGTTGTTGTTGGAACCTATGACGGGCCGTGTGGCAGTCTATCTGGTGCAGTAAAAAGCGAGCCAGTGTCCAGTGGAAAGCTATTGAGAAAATGAAAGACAAATTGGCGATAGACTATTGGAAGGGTACCTGAAACAAGATATTCCTTGGATCTACACGAGCAGATACTGGACCGACAAACCAAGTTAAGATTATATAATATATTTATCAAGCTTTGTTTGAGCTTGACTCGAATTAATTTTAAACTAAAACCAAGCGCAAAATTTGTGAAAATTATACCGCAACACAACAGTTTATTTTGTGCATGAACAGTTGTTCCAGGTTGTATGCTACATTTGTAGTGCGAAAATATTCTTTCTATTAGTGCATGTATATTGCTTTCATAATCCTGGCACCACGCGTTTGCCATGTTAAACTGAATATTGTGAACTAATCTCACTTACATGAATAGCACTTGTATGCGCTGCATTAAGCCTGGTTCACACTTGTGAGATTCGGGGATAGCTTCTTTTGGCCGATGCGATCGAGTGAATTCTATACAAAAAGCAATCTACTATTTGTTCTGAACTTAGTTTGTTATTATATTCGTTCACATACGTGAGGAGAAAATCCCCGATTCTTACGGCAAGTGTTTATCCATGCATGTATATTATTCTGACATTTTTCATAATGCATGTTTATTGGAGCTGTATTTACAGTGCCGAAATATTGTAGATATAAGTACAAGTATTTTGTTTTCATCATGTTAGCACTGCGTTTGCAGTGCCAAAATATTCTAGATATAAGTGAACGTATATTATATTCATAAGTTGGCGCTGCATTTGCAGTGGCAAAACATTCTTGACACTAAATACATGTCATTCATTTTTAAAACGATGGCGCTGTATTTGCAATGCCAAATCATAGGCGGCCCAATTCAGTGTGTAGTTTCATATAGAGATCATTGCGCACATAAACACACTTCATACATTATTATATAAACCAATTCAGTGTGTAGTTTCATACGCTGGCAACTCTTTTGCAGTAATAAACTGACACATGTTAGACTTTCGCTTCAAACAAAAAAATTAACACGATTTACCGCAAAAAAACTAGATACAAATGATCTTGGATATTTCTTCTACATTTCTAGATAATTTTTAGACAAAAACAAGATTCGAAAATACGTAAATTTGTTCAATAAAAAGTGTTTTTGATCAAAATTTTTCGTGTAGATAGGCGGGATGCAAAGTGCCCTACAAACGTCATCTTCGGAAATGACTTCGGCTAAGCAAATTTAAGTTCCTATTGGCTGCTATTGAATTCGTTTTTTCTTCGGCGTTTCCGAGTGCTTATCAGCCAATAGGAGCTTAGCCGAAGTCATTTCCGAAGATGACGTTTGTAGGGCACTTTGCATCCCGCCTATCTACACGAAAAATTTTGATCAAAAACACTTTTTATTGAACAAATTTACGTATTTTCGAATCTTGTTTTTGTCTAAAAACTATCTAGAAATGTAGAAGAGATATCCAAGATCATTTGTATCTAGTTTTTTTTGCGGTAAATTGTGTTAATTTTTTGTTTGAAGCGAAAGTCTAACATGTGTCAGTTTATTACTGTAAAAGAGTTGCCAGCCTTAGGATATTTATATAATAATGTATGAAGTGTGCTTATGTGCGCACTGATCTCTATATGAAACTACACACTGAATTGGGCCGCCTATGGCCAAATTAAATAATTTCAATTGTAGTTATGTGAATGTGCTGTTTGTAATGTCTATTGGCGCTGCGTTTTAAGAAGAAAAAACTCTTATACACAGTGGCGAAGCCAGCTTGATGCGAGTGGTCATGCTATTTCGCAACGAGCGCCGAAGGTGCGAGTCCGATGCACATGGGGGGGGGGTCCGGGGGAACTCCCCCGGAAAATTTTGAAATCTAGACTCCCAGAATCGCCATTTGCGGCAATCTGAGCATGAAATTTGAGGAAATAGCTTGACCTAATGAAGGGCAAAATGTGGATATTTAAGCAAATTTCGGACAAGATTGACAAAAAAATAGGAAAACCCCATTCACAGACACCGGCAGATATTGATGATATAATAATTCGTATCGCCGTGCATTCCAAAATAATTCGTGGTTTTAGCGCCTGATCAAATTTCATGTTTATATTTATATCAATTTCACTGGAAAAATATATCCCAATCAAATTTTCTACCATTCTGCCACCATTTACATGTTATATATTGTTGTAATCGCTAGGGTATGATGAGCATAAATATAGTTGAATGAAATTCATAGTCCGTCTAGTTAAAAAGTTACAAGGGAATTTATTTGCAGGCACATTGATGTATTATATATTGTTGTAATTGTTAGGATATGATGAGCATACTATAGCCTTGTTCGCTTTGATTTCGCGAACTAGAAGACTTTTGTAATAGATCAACAATAACATCTCGTGTACTGTCAGATACGCTTGGTTGAATCGGATTGATTTCCATATTCATAAATCTATTTCGCCACTGGAATATGAAATATTCAAAGCTTATCATGCGTCGAAGCTCGAGCAGGAGTAAAATGCATATTTTGGCGTGTTTTGCATTCTTAAAAGCTGTTTTAGCCAATGAACATCGTTAGAATTTTAAGATTTTCCTGCTCGCCTGAGTTGAGCAGGACTAAACTTCGGGCAGGCCGCCCATTTTGTACCCGTGTTGCCAATTTTTGAGAAAATGCTAAAATTGTGCTGGAATAATTCTAAATAGAACATTTTTTTCTTTGCTCTAGAACGTGTTCTGCATGTATATTTGTTTAAAGAGATCAATGTTTCGTTTTGTAATGAGCACATCGAGAGTATAGAAAATCACAGTAGGACTCCACAATGTGGCACTTGTAGTCACAGTTATTGCAGCCAAATTTGTTGTCTTGCCAAAACGCCAATACCAAACAAGGTTCCTCAACTGTTCCCATTGCTGTTTTAAAATTGTGTTGATACACATTGTTCAAATATATATATTTCTAAAAATTGTCAAATTTCTCTTTGCTTGTACATAAAAAATGATTTGGTAATGCCAGAGAGTATTCAAAAGCAGATTAGCTTGACCTTAATCCAAAATTCAAAGTGAAATTCTCCATCAGCTGTTTTTAAACTTGATCATATTTCTTTAGATATCATGTCCGAGTAAATAGGAGTTTTCTTTTATGACGTCTGGAAATAAACAGCAAATTCACAAACTAAAAGAACGGATAACATTTGAACCCAAACATTAAACGCCAATCCATGGCCCTTTGAGCAACCGGGCTCTGGTTTTACGATGCTTGAAGACTTGCTCTGATTTTTTTTGTTAAAACTTTTTGTATGTTTTAGAGCTTCTGGATTCATAATCTCCCCCCCCACCCTAATTTTAACAATTAGTTTCAGATTTTCTGACCCTTGGAAATCATTGAAGGTTCAGAAATTCTGACCCCTGGAAATCATAGTGGGTTCAGAATTTCTGAACCCTCTATGATTTGCAGGCTTCAGAATTTCTGACCCCTTTATGATTTTCAGGGTTCAGAATTTCTGAACCCTTTATGATTTCCAAGGGTTCAGAATTTCTGAACCCTTTATGATTTCCAGGGTTCAGAATTTCTGAACCCTTTATGATTTCCAGGGGTCAGAATTTCTGAACCCTTTATGATTTCCAGGGTTCAGAATTTCTGAACCCTTTATGATTTGCAGGCTTCAGAATTTCTGAACCCTTTATGATTTCCAGGGTTCAGAATTTCTGAACCCTTTATGATTTCCAGGGTTCAGAATTTCTGAACCCTTTATGATTTCTAGTGGTCAGAATTTCTGAACCCTTTATGATTTGCAGGGTTCAGAATTTCTGAACCCTTTATGATTTCCAAGGGTCAGAATTTCTGAGTCCTCTATGATTTACAGGAGTCAGTATATTAGCCCTAGAAATCATTGTGATATTATGGTAAATGTTCAAGCAAACCAGGGTTCAGAAACGTCTATTTTATCAGGGTAAATCAATGATGATTTTTTTGAAAGTCTTCTATATTGTGTTAAGAATATAAATTAGTTTGCAAGCGTTCCCAATTTATGAACCTAGTATGTATCATTTTGGAATATTTATCCTGTTTTTATGCATTTCAGTTATAGGATTACAAATTCCTCTTATTTTTTTATTTTTAACCGGGTTTCTTCGGAATATTGAGCTCATCCTAAATATTCCGCAAATTGCAACAGCAAAATCGTTGAGAGCTTCGTCGTATTGTTCCAGTGCCATCAATGATGAACCCAGTCGGTAAAAACTCTAAAATATGATGACAGGAATAATACATTCCACTCCGCTGCAAATTTCCTTATTTCAAGATGTATGGCGATAAAATTAAGGTTGTCGCATTTGACAGATCTTTACAAATCAAATAATTTTCTCCACATATAGATAGTTCTACAGTTATAACCGGAACTGAATAAACTAGACTTGACTACCATGCGACTCAGTGGTCTGACCAGGGATTTTATTTCACAACTTTAGTAAAAGAAACCTGAAATAAAGAAAATAGCATATACATAGGTACACCTTAGACCAATCGGGACGATAAGTTAAACACTTCTCAGCATCCTCTTTGGCTTCTTTAAAATGTTCCTTTTTGAAATAGGTGTATGAACGATTACAGTACAGCGTTCCCAGCTGCATATCTTCAGCAGGAGCATACTGAATTGATAGCGTGTAACAATCAATAGCGAGGTCATAATTTTCTTTGTTGAACATTTTGTTTCCTCTCTCCTTCCATTCTACGGCCTGCTTCTGTAACAATAATCACATTAAAAAATATTATTTCAACACCGCAATTACTCCTGTTTAAATTATACATTCAAAGTTATTGAGACATCAACATTTTTACATCCAGATTAGTATTGTTGATTCCCTTGCCTTTTTCTTTTTCATGAAAGACGAAACGAGGATTCTAAGACTAAACTCGTTTTGAATAAAATTTCTCTCAATCTCTTTTTGATAACACTTCACTGCCCTAAATATTAAAGCAGACATTCGACGTTTGGAGGCTAATCGCTGGAAAATTAATGCAACGTTACTTCCTTTAATACGTCAAAGTTTCGTTTGTATTGTTTTGATTGTGAAGTATTGTACATATTATTTCCTCAATTCAAACCGCACTGCAGACATTAACATGCAACATTAGTTTATTAGACTCTCTCTCGTCTGTAATCATACCTCACTTGTAATTGGTTCCATCTGTATCCACTTCGTTCCGGCTTCTACTGCTTTCTTATGCAATTCACTATTCCAGGCTGTGATAATAATATATCTCCAGCAATCGTACCAATGATGTCTAGGAGAGTTGTCGACTGGATGAGGATATGGTGGCAGGAAAAATATGTCAGCAAGTTCCAGCAAATCTGCAGCTTCTGCATAATTTTTTTAGCAAAAAGTATCCATTCCTTGACTCTTCAAACTCAATCCTGTTTTCTAAAATATTTCAATTGATGATTGAATATAAAATACGAGGTAATAATATCCTTTCTATAAGAACATAAATAATAGAATGTTATCACTCATTTCCTGGAGATAAAGCAACAAAGAAATTGGTGGCCAATTGTGCATACCTTTTAAAAGAATATATTTAATTAAAATTTCCTTTATTCTGATCATGATGCATTAACGTGATGGCCATGATGTGAGATGAAAAGGCTCTATCAACCTCGTACCCCGGCTCTTTTCTCTACGCTCATCGCTGGAGGAAGAAACCCTGGGGAATGCTGGTAACGCGTGGATTTCAGATTTATGGAGCCAGTTAAGTTTGTGAGAGATAGCGAGTTAATGTTAATGTATGTAATTTTAATCGTATATTAGATAAAAAGTGCAACAAAAGACACATTTACACACTCAGATACGTACGAATTCTCCTCTAACTTGCAATGGATATCCGAATTGCTCCCAAAATCTCTGGGCGCAATGTGACCAGCGTTCACCAGGGTCTCCTCCTGCAGCAAGAAGCTTAGAGAAAGAGAGACTGGATGCGAGATTGAAACTTCATGAATAATTGGATTAATGTTATCGTGTAATTGAGACAAATCAAACAATTAGATTCCTCCAATAAAGATCACTTGCAGAAAATGGATTCAAAACTATACCTATAATGAAAATGATTACTGTCATATTAATTTTCCAACGGTATTTATACATGATATTTTCTCATCGAAACTATTTGTTAATATGAAAAAGAAAAACTCACCAATGCCTGATCAATGTCTAATGTTTTGCACTCTTCAACATCTTGCTCACATTTCGTATGTTCGTCGAGTTTATACAGATGTAGAGCTCTGGCGGAGTAAATTTCACTTTGAAAATGATCATCTCCCGCAGCAAAATGCAAAAGCAGCTGAACAGCAACAGACTGCGATACTTGGATGAACATCCAATTCTGATCCGTATTTAAACCATAACTGAGCTTCCTCCTCCATTTAGAGAATATTTACAATATAATGCAGATAGTTGTACACTATACTAATTTGATAACATGCAAATCGCGGTCACCGCTAAGTCATCGTAATGTTTATACTAGTGGTTGGCAAATACATAAACACAGCACGAAGTTTCGCTCTAAAAATATCATTAAAAAAATTGTAAAAGCATTCATATGATTTAAACTTTTAAAAATGCAGATGATTTTGTTTCAATTGGAGGAGTGAACAGCGTTTCTTTCGATGCCATGTTATGTATATGAAGCCATGTTACTTGGTATGCTAATAATCAATCAACTTCTAATTAAGGAGTGAAGTTTTATTGCATGCTACTTAATAAAATAAAGATAATCGATATTTTAAGCGCCCTTTTTTGATAGATCCTCCGATAAACAAAATCAGTGTGATCTCACTTAGTTTTGATATAATTGCCGTAACAAACTATACTAAAGTGATGTATCAGTAGGCAACTATGTAGACTGACTAAAACCGACTGAAACACTAAAATACAATCAGTGCACATTGTAGAAGTCTAATTAATTTTACATTGGAGTATCGATATTTTATTAGCTAAACAAGCATCTACTGTTTTTAGTTTACATTTACAAATAGCTAAAACGAAGCAATAGGTAACATATAAGAGATAATTATCATGCACTAAAGCAAAATATTGAGAAACGTATATACTGTATGTTCTGTAAAAGTTATCAGAGATTCTGCAGTTATTTAAGTGACATGAATGTCCACTATTTTTGTATTTTCCAAATTTCAAGAAATTGCTCGCATATGAACAATACGTTTGTTTGCAGGGCATGGCAAAGTCAGACCGGCAATTTGGTATAGATGGTACAGGTCCTATTAATGCTTCCACGTTCATTTACTGTGAAAACAATCTATTTTTGAAGAAATGAATAGCCAAAAACAACTAAAATTGGAATAATAGCATTTACATATTGTCCATTACATTTACATATATATATATATATGTATATATATATATATATATATATATATATATATGTATATATATATATATATATGTATATATATATATATATATATATATATATATATATATATATATATATATATATATATATATATATATATATATATATATATATTTGTATATATATATGTATATATATTTGTATATATATATAACCAAGTTACATTTTCAAATTATTTATACTTCGAGTACATTTCAAAATGAATTCAAAATTACTGTTTAAAATACGCTAAACGGGTAGAAATTACAAAAAAACCCAAAAAATTACTTATCTTTTAATAGCTGCAAATTTCTTTGTGTTATTTTCCTTGTATTATTTTATATTTTTATTGTTATCTCTCTATCGATCCTTCAGTCGGACGCCATCTTTGTTTTGAGCGGGACAAAAAACGATATCGCGGGACAAAAAACAATATCTCGGGACAAAAAACGATATCACGGGACATATTGTTTTTATGTCACCGTGTATCGCCCAGATAAAGCCACAAGTATGTGATAATATATATATATATATATATATATATATATATATATATATATATATATATATATATATATATATATATATATATATATATATATATATATATATATATATATGCAAGTATTGATCAAAGTATGCAGACTGCAGATTGATCATCAAGGTTAAAAATATATTATAGTTTTAACACTACGAGTGCAATAATTTGTAATAATAAGTTCATTCTTCCACCAAAACATAAATTTAATATGAACTTTAAATATATGTACATTTATTCAATAATCCAATTAAAATAAACCATTTTGTGATAATTGGATAATTGGAATGCCTTATATTGAGATTTTAAAAATCATGCGTGGAAGAGGTTCCCAACAATCACGTAGTCATGGGTAAATTTGATTGCATATTTCTAACTAAGCAGGACTCCCCATTGAAACATTTGGCCAGATGAGCTTCATATAGTAACAAATCATTCCAGCAAAGTGAAACCATGCACGCTATTTTGTGTTTCTTAATTATTAGTGTGAATGCTTCCCTGGTCTCTGCATTGTTCCAAATAGTGCGTTTATTCATTCAGATTTCCCTGTTTGGTACACTAACATCGTTCGCATTGGTGTTGATCCACCCCTGATACTCCCGCAGGTTACGCAGATCGATTAACTGGTGTCAATTGACATTTATGATGCCAAATACAGTACTACAGTTATCCACGTAATAAAATATTTCGCCAATCGTCGTCGAAATCACGTCACTTTTAGCAACATTTGCAGAAAGTAAACCAATACTATACCAGGTTTGATCCCAAACGAACAATAGTCTTGCAATAATTTGCTTCTTCAGTGCTTGCTAATTCGATTTGCACTGGAAGTCTGGAACTCTTCAAAACAATCGCCATGCTGGAAATTGAAATTTGACGAACAAGATACAACCTGTTGCACGAGCGCAAGCTCTGATTGGCTACAAGCTACCGCCGATTTTGGTTGAGTGTTTAACGGGAGTCGTTTTTGCGTTTGTTGTGGGCGTTGAAACGTGATGTTTCTATGTGAGCAAATAGGTGTTGCCAGGACGGAAACGACGCGCTGTACTCAGGTTCGTTAAGTTACGCCAGTTTAAGACACATCAAATTGATTGTTGTGTGAGTTGTTTCTCGTGCCCATACGATCTTCATCTATTTTTTGGCGGTAAATTCATCCCGCATTATACGACGTATTTCAAGATGCGGGGATTCTTTGAGTCTAAGTAATCTATAAAGACTTATGTACGCTATGTTTTGAAATGTAAATCGTTCTTGAGCAACGTGTGTCATTTTTTTAAAGTAAAATTCTCACGCTAGACCTTCTGCGCCTAACTGCATTGCTCAGTGTTGTATCGCCGCCTAGAAGATCACCAAATTCCAACAATTTGCCTTCTATCTCAGAATATGAAATGGAAGGCCTGTATGCATTTACAAGGCTTGAATAAATTGAAATTTTCATACGAGAGTTTGCTGGGATTGCCACCACCGTGTTTACGCGGTTTTAGTGATCCGGTCATGCAAAATTGTTTCCAACATTTAGAAGCAACAATCGAACACAATTAATTGGCAATGTCCACATTTACCGTCTGGGAAAATAGCCCGTTGCCTCATTCCACCTCTTTCGATACTTGTGCCAAAAATATTTGACATTTCCTGGGACAATGCCTTGCCTGATCGGTAAGACTTACCTGTTACATTAACTTTCTACAGTGTGCTTTTGTTAACGAACCTGAGTTCAACGCGTTGATCCCGCCCTAGCAACACCTATTTGCTCCCAACGCCCACAACAAACGCAACAACGACTTCCGTTAAACGCTCAACCTAAAAAAATTCGCTAAAGTTTTGGTGACCGATACAAAACAGAGGAGGTTGACAGCTGACACGTAAATTTTAAACCAATAAAATCGCACTATTTTTGAAACATATTATGCTGAGATATTTGTTCTCAAAATTTCCACAGAACGGAAAAAAATCCACGATCATTCATAAATATTCAAATATTTGCATAAAATATGAATTGTGGAGATAGCACTAGAGATAAATGCATGCAGCAATCCCTCGCCACTACCAAGCATGCAACTGTATTTTCGGAATTACATGAAGTATTTATACATGTTGTTGTCATAGCAACACGGCAATTTTTATTCTTTCTCTATATTTTTTCAAAAGGGCAAAATAACAGTTTTTAATCCTTGTGTTAATGACAATTTTTTTATTATGCGCAACATTTGCCATCAGTATGATATTGTGCCTAATGTAAGCTTAAATTTGGTATAAAATACGACCTATTTATTATATGACAATGACGCCATTTTACCATATAAGGTCACGAGAACACGAAAAATCTGAGAGCGGATTACACGGTAAAAGCCGTATTTGCCCTCGTCTATACCGGTTTTTCTGGTGTAGACGAAGCAAAAATCCGACTTTTTGCAGTCAAAATGAAAAATGTAAAACTTGATTGACAAGTTTTTGTATTTGCAATATTTTATCCAATCAGATTAAAGAATGATGATGTCAGTGTAAACGGTTTTTCCTTATTTAGTATGCAACTCGCAACTTGTTTTATTGTTGCTCTCATTTCACTTGAAATAATTTGCCGTTCACAAGGCCACATACATGCAAATCCTCCGAAAAACGAAGAAAAAGTTCTTTTTCAGGTATGTCATATAATAAAAATCCCATTGAATGGTTTGACATATAATCCGGCCGAGCATTTTACTCGTTTCTCGCATTTTTCCTCGCCCTTTCAGGGCTCGGAAAAATACGTTCGAAACTCGTAAAATATTCGGCCGGATTATATGTCAAACCATTCAATAAGATATATTAATTACATAAAACGTTTTTAAATATTTATGAAACTAAATTTTTATTTACATAAAATTTGAGTTTGAAATAAAACCGTTTCAAGCCAATTTTATATCTTCGCTCGCACTCTTTTACATTTAAAGTTCGTCAATATTTGAAATACAGTAATAAGAAGATAGTCTTGCATTTACAAAACATAAACTTACTCTGGAATTTAAACAGTGAATAGACTGGAGGAGTATGGCTACGCCGGCCCTTATCCCCGAGCCAACGGCCCGAAGCGCCGTTCCGGGCGTAAGCCCGGGGCGAGGGTTACTAATTTCGTATTAGCGGAGTTCAAAGTCGTTGCTCGTGATAGGTAGTAAAAGTGGTATGTCCTCTATGATCTCAACAATATGGCGGACTATCATGAATGGCTAACACTGATTGGCCAGATTTAAAATTTGTTGTTGATTGAATAATCACGAATTCAAATGACAGCAAATATCTAAATTTGCTTTTTGCTCTACAATATTGACAATATTTTGTATTTTTGCAAAAAGATTTGGCAACTTTCACAAAAAACGAAGGGTGGTCATTTATGATCTCAAGAGTATGGCGGAATATCAGGAGTAGCAAACACTTAAGGCATCCAAAAAGGCGAGAACTGAGACGAAAACGACTGCGACAAGACTCTTGAAGAGTGATTAACTCTGGGAAAATACATAGAAGCGCCAAGAATTGACTACGGTGTGAAACACAAGGCAAGTTTGTTGATAATGCGTATTTATACTTGTGTTTTAATGCTTTATAAAGGCCGACGTAGCCGTACTCCTCCAGTCTATTCACTGTTTAAATTCCAGAGTAAGTTTATGTTTTGTATTAATATGCAAGACTGTCTTCTAATTACTGTATTTCAAAATATTGACGAACTTTATGTTAGAAGAATATGAGCGAAGATACAAAATTGGCTTGAAACGGTTTTATTTCAAACTCAAAGTTTATGTAGATAAAAATTTGGTTTCATAGATATTGCAAAACGTCTAATATATGTAATTAATAGGTCGTATTTTATACCAAATTTAAGCTTACATTAGGCGTAATAACATACCGATGACAAATGTTGTGCCATTTTAAAAAATTGACAATAATAAAACAAGGATTAAAAACTCAATATTTTGTCATTTTGAAAAAATATACAGAAAGAATAACAATTGCCGTGTTGCTATGACAACAACCAAATACAGTACTTCATGTAATTCCGAAAATTTAGTTGCATGCTCTTAGTTAGTGGCGAGGGGTTGCTGCATGCATGTATTTCTAGTAAAGCATTAAAAGACAAGTATAAATACGCATTATCAACAAACTTGCCTTGTGTTTCACGCCATTATCAACTCTTGGCGCTTCTCTGTATTTTTCCAGAATGAATGTCTCTTCAAGAGTCTTGTGGCAGTCGTTTTCGTCTCAGTTCTCGCCTTTTTGGATGCCTTAAGTGTTCGCTACTCCTGATAGTCTGCCGTATTCTTGAGATCAGAAATGACCACCGTTCGCTGGTCAGCAATGGCACTGACTACTATTATACCAGATTTCTATCTTCGCCAAATATTTGTTACAAATTTTTGACATGCTCACGCGAGCCGATGCATAGCTGACGAACGATTTCCGCCATGTTGTTAGTAGGCGCAATCCACGCCATACAACGTCTAACACCATACGCGCTATGTATGTCTGACACAGGCCTGGCCTGGACGCAAGTCTGACGCAAGTGTCCTCCTTGCGAAAAACTATGAGTGCAATTCGTGATCAGAGTGAAAATCGCTAACACAAATTTACCTTGCGAAAACACGAAGATAGACATCTGGTACAATAGTAATCTGTGGACATGGCGGCCATACGCCTGGAACTTTAGACTTCGCTAATAATGCTTTCCTTTTCCCGGGTGTAAATAGCCGGGCGGAATTAATACCTCGCCCCGGGCGCTTTGCGCCGTTTGCTCGGGATTGTAAAGAAAGCAGGGATATCAACAACGTAAACGATATTTTTCAACAACCTTGTTTAGATGATTGAAGTTAAACATGTCATCACAAGATAGCGACTTGAGTCTGCGACTGTTACATATATCTCAAGTTCACATGCCACGATTATTCTTATTTTTTCGAAAATATAAATAAAAATGTCATAGAATAAAGCTCACCGGATGGACCCCCAGAATTTCCCGAGAATGTTCGAGATATTCACAATTGAAATGAACTTGGACCATTCAAGTTCGGGGTAAATCAGAAGATGAATGCCTAATAGCTCAAGTAGGTCATTGTGCTATCAGAAAGTAAATTAGCAATAAATTTCCAGTTTTACCTGATATTGAGCTATAGTGTTTTGTAATTACACTAAGCGAAAAACTAACCTTAGAATGATTTTTAAGCGCCATATTTATGAGAAGTTATACGTGTCCTGTGGATTTTACAAAACGATGCTACACTTTTGTACTTGTGCTGTTGATATATTGAAAAGTGATTAATGACCCAAGCTGTTGAATAAAAGTTACACTTGAAAAATGCAAGTTTATGTGGGAGAAGGGGTTCTGGGGTAAGAAGACTCCAATTGTACAATGCGTGGCTTCATCCCTACTCATGTCACATCCTATGCTGCACTGATTCTGAACTGAAAATGCTCTGTAATAGAGCCTTACCAGGGGTGGCCAATCTCTGACGAAACCTGACCAAGATAACAGCACTTGGACAGTCCTTAGGCCCCAACCTGTCCAGGGAGCATAAATACTCAAATGAACAGTCCTTAACCTGACCAAGGGGCGCTAGGCCCCTATGGACAGTCCTCAGATAGATATTGTATATATGTGACGTATTGAGTCTATGGGACTGAAGTTTGAGAGACTAATTCATCCCCACAAATGCACAAATGTGCATTCCCCATAGACGAATGGCACACCCTTCTCTCTCATTTTTTTTTTATTTTTTTTTAATTTTTTTTACGCTAATCTACTTGTTAGAGTGGCTGATACCCCAGATAGAGTGACAGGAGGAATTTTTATATATCGTTCGTAGCAATCAGATGTCCAACGTCCTACGGTTTTGATTTGACACGATGGCAATTTAGCGGCAGCTGCGGTTGTTGCTGCCCCAATTCGATAGCTATGACCAGCATAATGCGCTGCATTGAAACCAGATTTTTGAAGCAGTGACCGTGTCTCAGATGTCAGAAGTTGCTTTGTCAAAGGCTTACACGAGGAAAGAACGAATAATGGGCCATTATCAATTTTTCTTGTTGAAAGATACCGTTTCATAGCTAAGACCGGACAAAGCGGAGAATGACATGCTCCTTCTGTTATAGATTTCCCAATACGAAAAGGATCGGTTTTGGATTCTTTAATCCGGATTGTCATAGACGCTGGATTCACGCTTGGTGTTAGTAAAACGTCCCTTAGTGTCAGATGTACTTCCGGATTAAACTTTGAGTTGCAGGTTCTCTTCTAGTCGGAGAAAGCCAAAGAAAGCCAAAGTCATGGCAGCCCAAATCATAATTGAATTATAGTTTTCATTGGACGGAATTGAAAGTAGCAGATGAAATAATTTCATGTGGTGAATCGTAATAGGTAGACGGATCTGAATTTCGCGGCCTTGAGATCTCTTTATACCACACAAGACCAGCTGAAGGCGAGACATTTTTTGAAAATTTAAGCGAAAACCTTGACGAATATGAAAATGACGGACGGCGGCTAAATAGATTTTTATTGAAGAATGTTTGATGTTTTTTGCCAAATAAGCAACAAATTCAGTCAGTAAAACTTCAGAGGCAGGAAGGCATTGTTGCATTGTGCTACCTTTGAATAAATGTATAAACTCCAGAAAACGTTTTTCTTCCGACCAGTATGTCTGCTTGGTAGATGATGCCATTGACAAGTTTAAATGCCTTTCTATGTCCTTATTTAAATGGTTAGAAGTGCAGCTGGAATCGGGTGTGGGTTGGGATCTGTTAGTGGTGCCAGCTCTTTGAACCGTTTGTGCTAGAAACGAGAAAGATAATCAGCAATTCCATTTCGTTTTCAAGGTATGTGCTGGGCTTTTATGTAGAAATTGTATTGCATTGTGAGAAGTGTTATGTGGCGTATTAAGTCCATAACCCTAGAGATGTGTGAACGTTTGGTGTTGATCATGCTAACTACTGCTTTATTATCGCAGTTAAAAAGAATTCGTTTGTCGCTGAGGAGTTTCCCCCAAATTTGGCATGCAACTACAATGGCAAATAGTTCCTGTCATGCAATGCTTATGCCAGGTGAGCCTAATTGTTGCTGGGCATGCTAGGTCCCCTGAAACCACTTAGATTTGAAAATCCCTCCATAGCCTTTTGATCCGAATGCATCAGTGTGTAGCTCTAAGAAATCAGACCCATCCCAAGTAGATGAAATGAAAAAATTTGCCCCATTCCAATTTGAAATAAAAATCTTCCATATCTGTAAATCCTTGTAGAACCCAGCATTGAGTTTTATATGGTGGTGAGACTTCTTAATATTTCTGGTTAAATCAATCATACGTTGTAAAAAGGGCCTACCTGGTGGGACAACTTTGCATGCAAAATTTATGCTACCAATTAATGATTGCAATTCTTTTAATGTACAAGAATGCTTATTTTCAAATTGTTGTATGAGTAATGACAAACGATTAATTTTTCAGCTGGAAGGCGAGCTTCCATCTTCAGAGAGTCAAAATAATGCCCATAAATTCAGGAACTTGCAATGGACCTTGTGTTTTACCTGGCGCTATGGGAATATTCAAATTTTTGAAAGTCATCAACATGGCCGAAAGACTTTCTTGGCATAAACTATTTATAGGTAAGATGTCAGCTTGAGGTTCGATAATTAGAAAATCGTCTAAGATATGACATACATAGGAAATCTGACATTTATTAATCAATATCCACTCAACTGCATCAGAAAGTTGATTAAAGAGATAGGGTGCACTTCGGAGGCCAAAAGGTAACACTTTATCATAATAAAATTTTCCTTTCCAATGCATGCCTAGTAATTCATAGTCGTCGGGATGAACAGGAATAAGTCGAAATGCAGATTCTATGTCAGTCTTGGCTAAAAAACAGCCCTGGCCCGCATGCTTTATGCCTTCGATAGCATGGTCAATTGTGACATACTGTAAAGCAAAATCATCTTTAGAAATAGAACTGTTTATGCTGGTCATACCTGATTTAGGAAAAGAGAGATGAAAAATTGTCCGGAATTTGTCAGAGTTCTTTTTTGGGACCAAGCCAATTGGTGAAACCTGAAAATTTGGGAAAGGTGGGGTATCAAAGGGACCAGCCACCCAGCCTAAAGAAATTTCATGTGCCAAATTTTGTGTTACCACGTTTGGGTCGGCCAAAGCTGTTGGTAAGTTACGAGAGAACCTTGGAGCTCTTTGCCCCTCAAAACCAATTCGTGCACCACCCCTTAAATTATTACAAATTTGAACTACAAATTGTTTATCTGGGTAATCAGTAAGAGCATATTCTAAATTATCAATTAATAAAGGTGTAGGTAACTTATTCTCAGTCTTAGCGTTTCTTTGATTTGGTGGGCTGGCGGCTGTTGGTGGTGTGGTCATGTTCTGGTGGGCGTTGGCTGCACTGGTATCCTGGATGGCTACCTGAGCATCTGTTGCACACATGACGGTAGGAACACTGGGTGTATTTACATTTGCTTTCTATATTCCCCCTCTAACGGCCCCTGAGGAGGTTGTATGTTGGGGTCCATTTGAAAAAAGCGGATATTCCCGCCTCAAAATTTCAGGAGAAACAGTGAAGATACAGAGCCATAGTTGCTGATCTATTTCTGACCATTTTAGAGTTGCATTTAAAGTTGCTTTTCGCCGGAACTTGTGGTCATAAATACACCAACCAAGGCCCCCATGGGTTTGGACAGCATGGCAAATCAAAGACATATACTGCAGTAATTCTTGTGACCTCCCAGGAAATTCAGACGTCAACACACACATGTAAGTCGTAAATGCTATTGTCCATTGTTCAATGTTTGTAATCTTTTGGGTTGGGTGGTTAAATTTCTTAACTCTTATTATTAAATTCTCTAGGGTTAGGACGACGGGTTCCCCGTCATCGGCAGCAGGAAAATCGCTTGGTAATAGTTTTGACAAATCAAAAAACTCACCACTTTGAATCTGTTTAACATACGCAGCTGGAACGTTGAGCGCGGTGTGTCCATACCGTGGCGTCGCTTCTGAACTGGCTAAATCAACTACTGGAACCGATAGTGCTGCTTGTCCAACGTCGGCCAAAGATGAGATTGGAGCGTCCGTGATATTGTGGGATGATATGGCAGGGTGGTCGACAGACGTTGACGGGGTTGACTGTTTTGGCGAATTTTGTATGGCATTCACAGCTGCACGCGCGGCATTGGTAGCGATTTCACTCATGGCTTGCTCGATGCTGCGTGATACGATCGATTGGATCTGGGAGAGTTGTGCGTCGTTTAAAAGACCGGGCTCATTTTGTTCCACAGTTGATCTCGTGGATGTGCCAGGATTCGTATTCTCCGAAGCGTGTTGTTGCAGACGCAAAATTAACGTTGCTTTTCGTCCTGTAGTTGAAAGGCCTTTTTCGTCGCACCTTCGTCGTAAATCGTCCATGGTGACATCGTTGTCCGCGAGCGTTCTTCTCCTGTTGCGAACTGGAGGCATCGCGAATACAAGCGAAAATGCAATAATTTTCTAAAATTTTCTTAAAGGGAAATGGCAACAAAAATTTTTATTGTCTCATTTGAAAGAGACTCTAAAAGTAATATATAAACGTCTTTTACAAAATTTTTATATCTGTTTTACTTTGGGAGATATTTTCACCTGAATAATCGAGCTGTCCGCCATCTTGGATTAATTTTTAACCTCATTAACAATGTTTTGGTGACGTCACAACAGGGATAAGCCATTCAAAGCTTCTCCTAAATATCTACCAACAATCAAATATTGTTTAAAATCTTTTCAGTCCGTGCTGAAATCCGAAACACTTACCATGTGTGTGGTTATTGGAGAAAATTAATCATTGTGTCGCAAGAAAAAAAAATTGCGTGACCCCAGTTGTGACGTATCATGCATATCTACAAATATCCAAGATGGCGGACAACTAAAGATTTCAAGTCAAAATATCTCACCAAATAAGGCAGATATAAAAATTCTGTACTAGACTTCTATATATTGTTTTGGAGTCTCTTTCAAATAAGCCGATAAAAATTTTTGTTGCCATTTCCCTTTAAACAAGTTTACTGCACGAATGCAAATGTTTATTATGGATGTTTTAGATGTGAACTTGAAAGCGGCTGCCAAATTTTGTTGTCAAATATACTCAATGTGCAAAAGATGTCATAAATATTCATGTACTGAATGTGCAAAAGATATCATAAATATTCATGCACTCAATGTGCAAAAGATATCATGAATATTCATGTACTCAATGTGCAAAAGATATCATAAAATATACATTTAATGGAACTATAAAGGTCTCGATTAGACCTCATTTGATCACCTTGGATTCTTATACGCTCTATTAACATTGCGGTTGGCTAATTCATAGTTAATAGAGCTAGATGGTTTGGAAACTCATTAAAACTACAATACAAGTCATTATCTATGTTTTTGTTCTGGTTCATGCAGGAATGAGGTCCTTCGTTATCACGTGCGTATTGTATTTTCACCTAACTAACCAATAGAAACGTTTTAGAAAATTTAGCCATCCGCGACTTGAACAGTAGGGCAAGTTAAGAACTCCTATTGGTGGACTTGGCAAAAAAACAATACACACGTGACAATGAAGAACCATACTTTTGAATAAACGTTGACCAACATAAATAATGAGTAATATTGTTATTCTAATGAGTTTCCAAACCATCTACTCTATTAACTATGGTTAATTTCATCAAATATCCACCTAATTCTGTATTTTCCGTTGACTGGGAATGAAATATCAAAGTTAATTTTTTCAAAAGTTTTTCTTCAAAACTTTTTTCCGTTTTGTAACGTATTCCCTTCTTCTTCATGAGACTATTTAGCTATAAAAAAAATTGATTCGCAATATGCGATGACCGATGTCTTATCCCAACCTAATTATCAAGTTGCTCTGACGGGTCTGGAAAGCCCTCACCACAGAATATACGAGAGTAGTAAGTGCCGTCGAAAAGCTTGAACAGGACATCTAGTTAATTTTGACTTTATCTTTCTCACATAGCTTGCTTGTCAGATTATAAAACGGCACATGCACATGTTTTTGATGGCCCGTTTGGGGTAAATATTATCATATTGTGCGACTAGCGAGAATAATAATTATTTGATAGTATTCAACATAGGCTTTCAACTACATACAAGTATCCAAAAACAAAATTCCCAGTTTGCGAGACAATTGTAACACCAGAGTTTTTCAGCGTTAACAGATTTGTAAGACTATTATTATGGCAAATTTTGGTGCTTATTTAATTTGAGATTTAGATTTTAGCCTTGCAATTATTTATCAAAGGCCGGTTGTACAAAACTCTTAATCACTTTTTTATTTACCGTTTTGCAGGGCATTTTTTAAGGAATTTAAACTAGTGGGGTGAAGGGTGCATTAGGGCCCTTTCACAAGATATGCAATTAACGATTGCTACAACCATTTTTTACATTTATTAACAAATCTTCCAACGGCAAAAACAATGGGCAATTTGCATCATATGTGCGTAGTACATTTGTATGCAAATTCCCAAACTTCGCGAGGCCACATTTTCCTCATTACTCGAGCTAAAGCGAGAGTCATAAATTCCCTTCGGGGTTTTTTTCGCGCAAGACTTAGTCTCCCACGCGGCCACTCTACATTTTGACCAATCGTGGCAAGTCTTTCAGGCTTAAGCTTATCTGATTGGCTGCTTTTCAGTCACATCAGTTTATCATCTCATTCGACTTCCCGTCCTTGAACACGACGGGTCAGGCAAATGGAAAGATGCATATATGCTTTCTATGCCTACTCCGGATCCAAACAAAACGGCACTACGCTGATGCATACTCGATCCAAACAAAATGGCTGTATATACGCTTTCTAGGCGTACCCACTGAGCTATACTATATATCTGGAGACTGCACTCCTTAATATTTTTGGTCAAAAAAGTGTAATCGAAAACATGCCGGATTGTGACGTAAAACGCGTCACTGTTCCCTATTTTTTCCGGATGATCGCTGACCAATAGGGGCTCAATGGATAGTGGGCTCGATTTCCACCCCCCCTGATTTTATAAAAAATAAAAAAATCCCAAAATCAGATCCGATCAAGATCCTACAAGTGTTGTAAGTATTTTTTAAAATTTTATATTGAATTAAAGACTGTTTGAGTTTTAATGTACTATATGTTGACAGTGTTGTGCATTAACTAGAGGTTTTGAAAAAAAGAGCTTATTTATAACATTTTTTGCTTATTAAAAGTTACGAAGCGACTGTTTCTAACGCGGAAACTTAAATAGTTTTTACCGACACTCACTGATAACTCAACATCGTTTTAAAACCTTTTCATTATATTTTTTCTATGATGACAAAAGTAATTTTGAAGAAGATACACAAAACGAAGGAAAAAAGTAAGAAACTGTTTTTAAAAAATGCTCATTGTTCTTGTTTTATCATTAAACAATATGCTCGTACATAATAATATTATATTTTTTCTATTGCTCAAATAAAAAACTTTAACGGAAAATTTTGTGGTTTTTTAGTGACCGATAGCAAACGAGAGAAAAAAGGTGAGATTTTTTTACATGTACGAAACCTTTACAAATGTGTTTACATACATACCTGTCAAATCAATTAAATGTCAATATATTACCACAGTCTGTTCTGTTGTCCTTTTAATAGCAGACAAACAGGACGAAATGAATGAAGGTGTTTCATCTACAGTATATTTCATGATCTGAGTTTTATAAAACTGCTATGTTATCTATAGTCTGTTTATATCATATTACTTGCATGACTATCTATCTATCTTATTTTTTTGTAATTTGTAGATGAAGAAAACTATGAAGGGGGAAATGATAAAAATTATAAATTTTCTTTTCTATTGACTAATGACAATTATTGCAATGCACATGTCAAATATTCTTGAATTTCCTGATTTTCTATTATTTTCGGTGGTTATTTATTAAAAATTGATCTTTTGTTCACTTCATTGCAGGTAGTTATCTGTAGTCTGTTTATTACTTGCTTGCATGTATCTTATTTTCCAAGTATTATTTTGTAATTTGTAGATGATGAAAACTATGAAGGAGGAAATTATAAAAATTATACACTTTCTTTTCTAATACACTTACCAAATGGTAGTTAGGGTTAGGTTTCCAACAAATTCTTGAATTTGATGATTTGTTAATCTTTATATTATTGTATATTTTTTAATTAAAAATTGATCTTTTTGTTCATTGCTTATAGTTATCTGTTATCATTTGTAGATGAAGAAAACTATGAAGGAGGAAATGGTAAAAATTATAGACTTTCTTTTCTATTGACTACTGATTGTAATGCACATACCTAATGGTAATAAAGGGTAAGGTTACCACACATTTTTGAATTTCTTGACTTCCTAATCTTTGTATTATTGTAATTTTTTTAATTAAAAATTGATTTTTTTATTTATTCCCATACAAGAAGCTGACCAGCCATCAGGGAAGGTTAAAGGTATGGTAATTAGTGATTGTAGGTTGAATTGAGTTGCAGTGTATTAACAGGGGCGTAGCCAGGGCCCTGACTTAGGGGGGGGGGAAGCTCATTTAAGGGGTGTTAGGCAACATCCCCACTGGGGAAATTTAAAATTCTATATAGGGTTTCTGAAAAATAGAGGTTCCTCCACTCTGGAAGTTTGGGCAAGAAGAATTTACAAGACCATCAAGTTGATAGAAAATAGAAATGACTTTTTTAGTAATTCTTTATTTGCCTTAGATTGGAAATGGAAATAATTGCTTAATTTGGCGATAAATTTCAAAACTGGTCTTCTTTCACTATCAGATAGCCCCCCCCAACAACACATTTCTACCCGGATTTCAACATTTTGAAAAAATGGTTTCTTGGACGATTGGGGGGCAGTCGCCCCCCCCCCCCCCTTGGCTGCGCCCCTGAGTGTATATTGGTATAAAATGTGCAGATACAATCAACAACAATAAATAGATACGATTGACTTCTTTTTTAATTAGGGTGTTGTTGGAAATGTGGCGTAAAAGGCCACCAAATGAACATCTGCAAAGCAAGTATGTACAAAAACAAAATAATTTCTGTATACTGTTAGCCTATGTCTATTAAATTTTAAATTATGATTTACAGGAATGATATGCTGGCTCTGCCGAGAAAAGGGGCACACAAGATTGGTGTGCCTCTTGCACAAAAGAAAAGGTGAACAGGGCACAAAAAATCCAACATTTTTAATAATTGCACTAATATTACACTTAATAACTAATTTTAATGAGTGTATATTTTGTTAATAACTTTAATAATAATTTAATGTTGAATATTGTAATGTATTTGTTTTAATTGTTTAATGAATAAATAATAACATTTCTTTTGATGAATTATTCTATAAACTGAAATGTAAGGGACTGGTCATAAAGTATTTTTGGGGGGCAGGGGGATGTGGAAATTGAGGGGTGGGTCAACAGGGTCATGAATTTTTTTAAGTCACAATAGGGCTCGGTCATGAAAATTTTAAGGATATACTAGGGGGGCATTATAATTTCCAGTGCCAAATAGAGGGTGGGTCATGTATATAATATGTACAAAAATCAGGGGTGGGACACACAAAATTAGCCTTTTAATAAATAAATTCTTATAGCCCACCCCACCCCCCTATACATTATGACAAGTCTCTAATCAGTATATATATTTTTTCATTTTAAGCAACTTGTCTTACCTCAATTTTATGGGTGAACTTAGTCTCCGTGCACTACATATGTGTTATCTCTGGCTCCAGAGAGCATAAACATCAAATTGACCATAATAAAAAAGATAGCAGTCACATATTTTACCAGAATGCATAGTGGTCCAAAATCTTTTAAAAAGCAAATTAATGACAGAAGATAGTAGGTTATTTTCTTACTTATGCCAAAATTTCTGTCAATTAGCTTAGTGCAACTTGTCACCCTTTTTCAACATTATTTATATTTGATGCTCCTAATGCATTCTGGTAAAATATACATCATTAGGATCAATTGTAATTAAATACCAGAGCTAACTTACTCGTGACAACTAGTAAACAGATTTATTGTATGTATTAGGAAAATCTACTTGCTAACTTCCTTCATTTATCTACCATAATTTTTTTATATTATGACCGTGTTGGACACACAACCCCAAATTATTAAGACAATGTTGATACTGTTAACTGTGTTAGATGCATAATGCATATACAATAAGCAAAATATGTCTTAATTGTTCTGACTGACAACTTTCCTTGGTTCCGCTGTTCATTGCACACTGTTTTAATTCATGACCGTACCAGCGAGCCATCTCTGTAATCAGTAATATAATATATTAAGTAAAATAACCAGCATCTCCTGTGATTCCAATGATATAGTGTAGTGCTTTAGACACACTATTTCAAATAATACAATAGCTCAATACTTTCTTGGTCTACGCATATATGCCAATGACATTCCAGTGGATCCATAAACCATCTGCAATATCTTCCTGGAATTAGAAAACGCCAATAAATTTACCATTTTAATTCACTGTGATAAATATGTACATTATGTTATATATAAAACACAATATTGGTGAATGTGTTGCTATTTAATATCCACTGCATCACTGATGGATGAAGGGTGCCTAGGCATTCAGGGGCTTCAATTTGCCAAACCAGCCTGGGGAAGGTTCAAGGCACCACTCTCAAAAAGCCTGGCTTGTGAAGTATGTTTCCTGCTAGCCAAGAAACTGGGTTAGTGTAATGGAAAAATAAATTAAAGAAACAAAAACCAACACCCAACCTTGCTAGAAGGATTTCTAAACTGTACATGCCCGTTGCTAAGTACTACCACTATGTGCATGCTGGTATGCTAGAAATCATACACTAACCATAACAAGTGATCTCCACGTTATAAGTTGTATTGTCAGTACTGACATCACAATCCAATAATATATCATACACATATACTTTAAGAGAGAGGAATAGCAACTCAAAATATGCTCAACTAAACGTTTATATTTTAACCAAATTCCAATCATAAGCATTATCAAAATGTCCTCAACTATAACCTGGCAGGTACTTTTGATTGGGAACGTTATTGTATTTAACTCTATTATTTTTTGTATAAAAACATGTAAAAATGCAAAATAATGTAAAACACTTCAAGCTAATCTATGTTGGTATACGCGTAGTTTTTGGGTGAAAAATACTGACCTGAGAATGCACTTCAAATATTGTTGGTGTCGCTTGCTCGCTATGAAGTTCAGGATTTTCAAATATTGTTGGCACAGCATTTGATTTCAATACTGCTTTCTCGCCAAGCAACCCATATTTAATTGTCAAACATTTCAGTCCTGAAATGCTCCGAACAAACTCGGCTGTCTTGCACAGGAACAATCTACTGGTGAACAGCTGTTCCTTGTACCCATTTCCCGTGCAGTTCTGGACTTTTTATTTCATCTGGAAAACTGTAATTAGATCAAAAAACAATTGTAAGCATCGTGTGTATGAAATCGGCTTCCGGTTGAAAAGCACTGTAAATCATTAACTATACTTTGTATAGAACTTAAACGAAAACAGCTCAGCTTTTGAAAGTGTCGCAGCCAAAGCTGTAAGTTCTTTGTATTATACAACCAAATTTCGCTTGTATTTGTCGGGCCTATTCTTAATAATTTCACACTTAAAAAGCAAAAACAAGCTTGTATAGAATCATGAAAAACAAGCATCGCCTTACCACATATTCAGCTGAAAAATACAGCAAAATTTATGATCTCGTAAAAACATGGCGAGATGCAAAATAACTGAGTGACGAACATTTCGCGTATAAAAGAAAAGCGTATAACTATAGCACAATTAAATTAAATATTCAGGAAATCTTACCAGGGAAAAGATATTCCTTTTCCCTTTCAAGAGTTCTTGCACCAAAAAACGGAACAAGGACGAGGCATGTTTTAAACAAAGTGAGTCGCAGTTTAAAAAAAATTTCATTGAAAATTTAGGCAATGATCCAGGGGGAACAGGGGGGGAGGAAAGCTTTGGACTGTTTTTCTGGTCAGCGATCATCCGAAAAAAATAGGGAACAGTGACGCGTTTTACGTCACAATCCGCCATGTTTTCGATTACACTTTTTGGACGGGAATGCGATCTCCAGATATATAGTATAGCTCAGTGGGCGTACCTGATCAAAACTAAATGACCATACACATTTATCACGACTGGTCAGACAAGTGGCAGCTGCGCTGTATTGTGATTGTAAACGTGCGTTTTAACACGCGCACTCGATCAAATATATGGGAATATTTGCTTCTACGCGTCCTTGATCCAAACAAAATGGCTGTATATGTATACGCTTTCAAACGCCGCTCAACCTGACATACGCATACTTTAATTTGTCTACTCGTCTAGTTTATACAAATATACACCATCACATGTATCTACACGTTTATATCAAACTTACTTCTATCGAGTTATACGGGAGAATATGTTGCCCTAACAGTATTAATGATGTACTGAAAAAGACCTCGGTGTCGAAATCTTGATGTGAATGGGCTGAATACAATATGCTATATGATTTGATGTTAAGCACAGCTGTAAATATCGACAACAGCGTGCTCGAGACCTAAGTCAGATTCTGAGTAGCAAAATTCACGCTGACAGATTTATATATGAAATATATTGACGCTAGTTACGCCGCTAGCCAGCATAGTTAGCCCGATATTGGTTCAATATATTTTAATATTCTTATAGTAAAGATAATAACTCAGTCACCTTTTAATATATGTAAACATGCCGCATCACATGCAAAGCGCGACTGAGCGCTTTAGCTCGAGTAAACGCTTAGCAAGCGTCTTGTTTTACAGCATTTCGCAACCAAACTTGGCAATTCTACTAACTTCAAGCTGTGGTGAAAGATTTTGTTCGTCTTGTCTGAATCAAAATTTAGTCTACTATGCAAATTGCCATTAGTAATTTAGTTTGTAATATAGTAACGTATATCTTATTGTTAATGTATCTAATCATATACATATATTGATATATGTACATATATATACATATATCTTAAAGACATTCATTTTCAGGCAAAAAGAATTTCTTTATAAAATCTCGATTCTGATAAAGTTCCTCGTTTGGTAGTCTGTTGCGCTTATCTTTCCTTTTGAGGAATTCATAAACTGCAGGTCTTGGGTCAAAAACGGAATCTCCCTTTTCCATTTAATGAAACGTGCATGATTGAGTTGATTGTTTCAGGCTTTAAGGATGCTCTTTCAGGTATGTTGATGTTGTTGTAGTGTGATACAGCTCTTTCAGTTGCCATGCTGTGGGGCGTCAACGTTAAGAACGCCGCAAGAAACTTTTTGAGAAGTCCACAGCTAGACTGCGTCATTTTTCTTAAACGTAACGCATACGATGTGCCAATATCTTGAATGTCACCATCGTGATTTATATCGCTTATTTTGGACCATGATTGGCAGACATCTTCAACAAACTGTCCAACATCATCATGTCCAAAAATTTGAGTGACAAGAGCTCTACTTGCTGTAATTAACTCTGTAGGTGACTTTGTATCAAGGATAGCTTTCAAGTTGTTAATAGTGTCATCTTCTTCAATATTCATCCTCTGGTCAAGGAACTTGATTGCAGATTGAACAACTTCAAGACGCACCGCGCTATCTTCTCTGTTGGTCGTCGTCACGAACTTATGTCTTGCATTCATTCTCTGGCTCCGTTCACAGCTATCATCAGTTTCAACCGTGCAATTTTTAAGCTCTTTTAGGTACGTCTCTTCTTTTCCACCAGGAAGTGGCATTTCCTTCAAAACGTTGAGCTTAATCATTGCAGCATCTCTGGCAGATATAACATCCAGCAATATTAAGTTTGATTTTTGAAAGACTTTTTGCAGATTCTTGAATATGTTGCAAACATCAAACATGAGTGTGCTTAGCCACACCTACATAAAGAATTTAGGTTCACCATTGTATTGATCGTGCTAAACCATGTACTTAATCTTAAAAATTATAGTATAAAATATTTACAAGTATAAAAGTTACCTGCTGTGTACCTTTCTTCCATTTTCTCAAAAAACCTTGCGCTGTTGCCTTTTTTATTTTTTCTGTCTCAATAGTTCCATTTTTCATTCTTGACCACAAGCTTCTGGCAGCTTCAAGATTATTCAGAACAGCTTTCACAATGTTTAACGTGTGTTCTGCAAATCTCACGTCGAAGTGTTTTGGGAATGTTAAGCAGTTACTGTCCTCCCATAGAAGATGTACATACATAATGTGTAAAATAGGTCTTTAACAGTGAAAGTATGTTTACAGGTGTCATACCATTTCAAGAAAAATAAATTCCGAACAATTTCTAAGATTCCAAAGCTTATTTGCGATTCTGCAATTGGCTTAAAGTAGTAATTGTAATGAAATACAAGTAAGTCAGTCGTACCTTGTGCAGCAACTTGGTTCGTCGTGGTGATGTTCTGAAAAATGTTGACACTGCAAGAACATTAGACATCCAAATGGACAGCTCTGGAACCTGAGATTGCACAGACTCTAAAGCTAAATCTGAGCGATGACAAACACACCATGCAGTCAGGATATCTCTCCCAGTACTATGTTCTTTTAAAAGCTTCCACAAACTACCATTTTTTCCTGTGTTGGCATTCTCTCCATCAGTTGTTACACCTACTAGCTTTGTTGTCTCAACTTTAACACCATTTAAACAACACACAAATGCATCAAGCAGCCCAGGTGCTCCGTTTAATTCAATAGATGAGATCCCAAGAAAAACAGTGTTGACACTTACCTCTTCTGGAGGTACATACCTTGCTGTTATGAACTTAGAATCAACTTGTTGCCGATCAGAACTGCCATCAACTTGCACAGAATAACAAAGACAATCTTTTAATAACTGTGCAGTTTTCTCCATTTCATGTTGACCAATTATATCTCTCACTTCTGCATAAGTAACAGGATCTCGGTAGTGATACAATGAGCCAGGGTGGTTGAAAGGAGCAAACTCTGCATCCCATCCTTCGTTTTGAAACACGCGCAATAGATTATTGCTATGCTCAAATGCTAAAGACCTTGATGGCCAGTTTCTAGCACTAAGCATTTCCACTCTACAGTCACAAGTTGCTTCAAACGTAAAGATTCGTTGTGGGCAGGTGATCTATCACATTACATAATCTGTCTTTCCATCAACCCGAACACCACATGCAAGAGGCACTCTTCCATTGCTGGCTAACTTTCTCACCTCCATCTCATACTTGCTGCAAAATAAACATTTAATCAAAGGTCTTTGCCGATTGTCTTTAATCTCTTTTGTCAACTCTAAGCATTCCTCTGATAACACCAGCCAGTCAATGTCTAGTTTTTTTCTCTTTGTACCAGCAGCTTGTTTGAATTTCCTTGGAAGTAGCCTGTAAGTTTTGAACAGCAACTGGTATATCATTTCCACTATTGCCCGCTTTATTATTACCTTTTTGATCCGACAACAAGGGCTGTTGTGGCGTTTTTGCTGGTTTTTCAGTTGCACTCACATCAGAATCTTTTTTCAAAAATGTTAGCAAAGATTTCTGGCCTGTAGCGGAAGCAGCTTCTCTCCGCGATCTTCGCTTGCTTTCCAAGCGTTTTTCGTGGCCACTTTTCTCTTTTCTTTTCATTTCATTCAAATGATTTAAACTTTCAAGTCTCAGTGAGAGTTCCTTTAGTTTAACTCTCAAGACTCAAGCTGCTACAAGCTTCGTGTCTGATGGCAAATTACATTGAACTTAACTAGAATATTTAAAATAAATGCACAAATATTTTAGTTTTGGCAAAAGCAACTAAATCTGATATATTTGTTTTCATAATCATCAGTTCCATATTTCGTTTGTGGTAATAGTATAACAGAAAGAGGAAATAACTTACCTTGCCGTTGAATTAAAATAAAATGTCCTGTGATTTTGGCGCCATTCGAATAAACAAAAGCAAAGTGATGTACTTCGTGTATGTCTGTATGCGTGATTAACACTTTAAACATGGAAGGCATCATACATACGAGAAGAAAGATTTCCAATGCTACAGATTTCTATTACATCCGAGGAGAAAGATTTCCAATGCTACAATGTATTATGCACAGCAAGATGCGATGGCCGTTCTTCCGTTATCACCTGGATCTGGCTTTGCTAAAGGGAAGCTGTGACAGCTGCGTATTCTAAGACATGTCAGAAAATTGCTTACATTTCATCCTGGAGCCAATGTATGCCATCTTAACCTTCCGCTTAATAGGTTAGGTCATGACCCCTAAGGAGTTCTGTCCATTATGTGATGGAGACATTCATACTCAGCACCACATTTTGAACAACCACACAACAGCCGCCGATCAGAACCGCTACTTGTGGAGACAACTAATTTCGTCCATAAAACTAGTACTAGAAATACATGCATGCAGCAACGCCTCACCACTAACTAAGAGCATGTAACTGTATTTTCGGAATTACATGAAGTAGTGTCAAAGAGTAGAGACTACAAAGAGGGACCATTTCAGTCAAAAAAGCGTAAGGTGCTGTCGTGATGATTCGTCATGGTTGCCATGTTCCTAGCCAGTGACCTAAACAGAAGCATTTCCCCCCGGTATTAGTAACCATCTTGAATATTTCCGGGGGGAAATACCTCTGTTTAGAGCACTGGCTAGGAACATGGCGCCCATGACGAATATTGAATGCTTGTCTCTGTATGTATGAAAAATGGTTACTAATACCGGGGGAAATGCTTCTGTTTAGGGCACTGGATAGAAACATCAGGAACATGGCGCCCACGACGAATCATCACGACAGCACCTTACGCTTTTTTCAATGGAGTTGTCCCTCTTTGTAGTCTCTACTCTTTGGTACTGTTATAGGTTGTTGTCATAGCAACACGGCAATTGTTATTCTTTCTGTATATATATATTTTAAAAATGACAAAATATTGAGTTTTTAATCCTTGTGTTATTGACAATTTTTTAAAATGGCACAACATTTGTCATCGGTATGTTATTACGCCTAATGTAAGCTTAAATTTGGTATAAAATACGACCTATTAATTACATATATGTGAAGTTTTGCAATATCTATGAAACTAAATTTTTGTCTACATAAACTATGAGTTTGAAATAAAATCGTTTCAAGCCAATTTTGTATCTTCGCTCATATTCTTTTACATGTAAAGTTCGTCAATATTTTGAAATACAGTAATAAGAAGACAGTCTTCCATTTTAATACAAAACATATACTTACTCTGGAATTTAAACAGTGAATAGACTGGAGGAGTACGGCTACGCCGGCCTTTATAACGCATTAAAACACAAGTATAAATACGCATTATCAACAAACTTGCCTTGTGTTTCCCACCGTAGTCAATTCTTGGCGCTTCTGTGTATTTTCCCAGAGTTAATCTCTCTTCAAGAGTATTGTCGCAGTAGAGTCTTTCCTGTATTGTTTTCTTCAAATAATTACCAACCCTCATCAAAACCTATTGTTTCTCTCTGCATTATATCAACGAATCCAAAGACTATTTCACGTTCTTTAGAAAAACGGGGGCGGTCTTTTTTGATAGCAGGGAAATTATCAAGGGTAAATTATACGGGCTAAAAACATGCCACGACATTACTAAATATAATGCAGCCTGCAAACAGCATTATTAAATATAATGCAGCCTGCACACAGCATTATTAAAAATAATGCAGCCTGCACACAGCATTATTAAAAATAATGCAGCCTGCACACAGCATTATTAAAAATAATGCAGCCTGCACACAGCATTATTAAAACTAATGCAGCCTTCAAACAGCAGTATTGAAAATAATGCAACTGCGTGCTGTGCAACAACGCTGAGCAGCATCTCTCATCAACTAGACAACGTACGTAATAAACGCTCACTATCAAGTTGAAAAACGGGCTTGCTACGCTAAACTAAAGACCCCTCATCAATTGAACTATGATCAGGTGCCTGAAGCTTTGCCAGCGAAAGTAAGACTAAACTACTTCTACTTCAACCTTCGAATCTATACCAGAATAGTTATTAAAAAAAATCACAAACGCGGATTTCTTGGTGCAAGTTTTTTAAAGGGACAATAAACACATTATTTAGAGTATCATGTGCGCAACAAATCATAGAATTAGCCATGCCTTTTATAACTGTATACTGTTTAATACATGAATCTTTTAACCAGAGTTAATCCATGCATCTTCTAAAAGTATACATGGCATCTTATAGCAGTGTAACTTGCAAGTTCATACAAAAGTAGTGCACCTTGCATCCTATATATACAGCACCTTGCCTCATATAACAGTATACCTTGTGTGTTATAAGAGTCTACCTTGTGTGTTATAACAGTCTACCTTGTGTGTTATAACAGTATACCCTGCCATCTTATTAAAGTATACCCTGCGACTTATAACAGTATACCTTGCATCTTATAACAGTATATCTTGCTTCTAATAATCGCATGCCTTATTGCATCTTATAAACGTATACCTTTCATCTTATAACAGTATACCTTGCCTCTTAGCCACAACATATACCTTGCGTGTTATAACAGTATACCTTGCTCTTATAACTGTATATCTTGCATCTAATAAAAGTATTGCTTGCATCTTATGACAGTATATTTTGCCTCGTATAACAAACAGTATACCTTAGCTTGCGTGTTATAACAGTATACCTTGCTCTTATAACAGTATACCTTGCATCTTATAAAAGTATACCTTGCGTCTTATAAAAGTATACGTTGCATCTTATAAAAGTATACCTTGCAGTTTTATAACTGCATATCTTACATCTTATAACAGTATACCTTTCATCTTATAAACGTATACCTTATTACATCTTATAAAAGTATATCTTTCATCTTATAACAGTATACCTTGCCTCTTAGCTACAACATATACCTTGCGTGTTATAACAGTATACCTTGCTCTTGTAACAGTATACCTTGCATCTTATAAAAGTATACCTTGCGTCTTATAAAAGTATACTTTGCGGTTTAATAACTGTATATCTTACATCTTATAACAGTATACCTTGCATCTTATAAACGTATACCTTGTTACATCTTATAAAAGTATACCTTTCATCTTATAACAGTATACCTTGCCTCTTAGCTACAACATATACCTTGCGTGTTATAACAGTATACCTTGCTCTTATAACTGTATACCTTGCATCTTATGAAAGTATACCTTGCATCTTATGACAGTATATTTTGCCTCGTATATCAAACAGTATACCTTAGCTTGCGTGTTATAACAGTATACCTTGCTCTCATAATAGTATACCTTGCATCTTATAACAGTATATCTTGCCTCTTATAACAGTGATACCTTGCCTATTATAACAGCCGTGAGCATACCTTGCGTCTCATAACAGTATACCTTGCCTCTCATAGCAGTATACCGTGCATCTTATAACAGTATACCTTGTGCCCTATCACATTATACCTTGCGTCTTGTGCAATATCATCCGCGCAGCATGGTTTACAATTTCAATATCATTTAAGGCTCGTTCAAATTTTCTGCTGCGATTTTTAAAACGGCGGCTGTTGTAATATGACAATGAACACCCAGGTCGTTAAACGTATATCGTTGGCTACATTTGAACTAAATTTGGGATATTTCTTCACGTATACGCACATGAATGTTTTATTCCTTTTAGTTTTAACAACAATTTTCTCGTCATAAAAGCATAATAAGACCCTGTTTATACACGGTACCGAATTCGTATGGCCACGAGATTAAATAATAAACAGATTGAACAGCTTGAAGACGAGTATAGCTTTTAAATTTAGGATCATATTACAGAATTTATTAACAACTAATCATAGAAAAAGTGGTGGGAATAAAATTAATATGACAGCAAACTGACCGAACTCGATGCCGTGTCTATAAATGGACTTGATATTAAACTACTGAATACAATTGTAGTCTTTTTAACAATTCATGAGGATTTAAAGTTAGCCAATCAAGTCGTCTTAAAACATTTTTAGAATAGTGTTACGAGGCCTTCTGGGGATCAACTCAGCTTTTGCGCGAGGGCCTCGAAACCAAGCGAGATCTTCTAATCAGTGAATGCTCAAATGAGTGAATACAATTTACTTTTAAGTCTTTATTTCAAATAATTAACAATACAATGAGTTGGTACGGAAAAGTGTGAGTTCCATACAATCCCTATCCAAGACTGATAACGGCTAGGCACTAATACAGGTGGATATATTTAGGTTGAATGACGTAAGAGATTGTGAAATGTACATTAGTTAATCTACAATAAGACATTTGGACGCCTGTTGGGTTAGCTGTACAAACATTTAACATTCACATGAATTTGAGTGGCACAATTTAAAACAGAAATAAATACATGTTTCATAACAATAGTTACAACTAGAACGCATTGACGCATAGTTTCAGTTCAAACTACAGCGTAAGAAGTTAGCTATCTATACAACCTATGACTTTCAGGTAATGATGGTCTACATGAATTCTTGTGCGTTAGTTTTTGTCTGGATTGCAACAACACAAGATGTAGAAAGCATGGCATCTGAACAAGCCATATTTCACAAAAACGAACAAACATATCTGCCAGATCATGTCTTAAAAACTAAACAGACTGGCAGCGAATTGGAATGTGGTTTACACTGCGTCGCAGAGAAATCGTGTACGTCAATCAACTATAAGACTTCGGGAATCGGTAAAGGTCGATGTGAGCTCAACGATAAGGCAGTAGAAGAGACATCCGAGGTTGATGAGAAAATACATCACCCAGAATTCGACCATCTAGTTGTCGTCAAACAAGTTAGTATGCATTCGTTTGAAGCGTAGTTTATTGCTCGTGATGTTGCCGTAAAATTGCGCTGATTTCATGATATCAAGGATAGCTGATCATTGATACAGAAGTATTTAGAATTGTTTTGTGAAAAAGTGTGCATTGATCCACAAAATACTTGACATTTGTAGTTTTATTAAAAAAATTAAGTATGCACGTTAAATGTTCTGTCGCGCTTGTTCTTCAAAGTTGGAACCCGTTAATACTATTATATTAGCTATGTTATTTCTATATGTTATAGTGCCTTATTATTGTTAGAAATATTCGCAACTAAGAAGGAAACTATTGATTCTTCTTCGTAGAGACACTCCGTGCAGCCACTATCTAATCAATAATTTACAAAACTTGTTTTTCTGTTCATAGAACTCTACACGTTCAGATCCAGCTAATACTCCATGGCAAACAATAAGTAAGTCTTTTTTTTCATTCGGTTATTATTCAGCCTAATCTTATTGCTCATTGTTTTACTAAAAACACTACAAATATTAACATTACAAGCGGCATCATTACCAGAAATTAGTTACGAAATGGCCAACGCTTGCTTGCTTATAACAACTACAGCTTTTTTCGCTACTTAAACAAGCATCCATATTTGTGACCGTCCACGGGAGAACCAACGTTAACGATCTTTCGTTGGAACGAAAAATTCAACGAACGACTAACGAAAGGTGAACGAACGGTCAACGAACCGTGCGAAATTTTCAACGAACTACTCGAACGTAACATCGATTTGTACTGAGAATTACAAACGATCGAAGGCCAAAATTCACACGGTTTTCTTAACGACTTTTTTGCGAACGGTCGAACAAACGACCTTGCTTTCGTTCGAAATTATTATGCCTTGCGTCACCAAATTGTAATAATTATAAAAATAGTTTTACAGCTAGCATTTGCATGCGCGCAAATCTACATGTAGTTATAACACAAGGCCTTAAAACACTTTATTTGAATAATTGTTCTCCCAAAATTGATGCTGCAGCCGGTCAACAATTAAGATATGGCTGAGAGCGAGCAAGACCGATTATTGGTATATATCCATGCAGTAGGCTATAATTATATTAGTAACATTTGATGCATAGTTATAGGGCTGAGTACATTTCAGAAATATTTTCAGAATAATATTCATAACGGTAACATATAGCTATAGAGCTATTCTCATTGTGTCCGCACATCAGAAGACGATTTTAAACCCCCCGCAACATGTTGTCAATGATAGCCAGCGTAGCAGGCTCTTAGGAAAACAACGGAGAGAAGAGCCTGCCCGGAAGCCCGGGTAATTTTCATTCCGCCCACATTCCTAATTATGCAATAAATAACATGTTTTGTCATAATTTGTTGGAAGAAACTATTTTTAAGACACATGTAACAAAGTGAACACGGTACCCTAAATATGTTAGCTGGCCACATTGGCAGTAAATATTACTGTAATATGTTGTCGCTTACTCCAAAATATGCCAATCAAAGAGAAACTGGCCAATCGCAATTCTCGCCTCTCATGGCCGAGATGTATGAAAATTACCCGGGCTTCCGGGTAGGCTCTTCTCTCCGTTATTCCCCTAAGAGCCTGCCACGCTGGCTAGTCAATGATAGCTTTTCGTATTAGATAGCTATACTAGGTTACCTGCAAGGTAGGGAATGCTGCGGGGCCTTAATTATTTTATAGGTTATTGGAAAATGACATTTATGCAACCGAAAATATATTCAGTGGGATAGTGTGCATTACTAGCCTGCCAGTACATTGCTCGGCTTGACTCAGTTTGTCTGCCAGAAGATATCATGTTTCAGACTGGCTTAAGCATAAGGGGTCAAAAGGGGTCAACATTGAACGAAGTCGAAAAGCAAATGCCTTATCGATAAAGAATAATTTTTTACAGCTACAGTGAACTCTGAAATACTCAGTTGTTGTATAATTATGTTTGTTGAAAATATTTGCTAGATCATAAACACACGACATTAAAAACTGTCATAATTCCACCGCAAATAATGTCGCGTGAACAGCAGATGCGTTTTAGAACATAAAATGAATATATTATGCAGCGTCTCTGTTTAACTGTGGTTATTGTTGACTATTAGCACAAATGGTAATATTGGAAAATTATTATCGACAAAACAAACGTGCTTTAATACAATTTCACAGACGGGATACTATCAAATAGAATGTATATTAAAATTCCACTGCAATTTAATACGACATTTAATATTGTCGTGCGAATAACAAACTCGTTTTAAATTGTAGTACTTGACTATTAACGTAAACAGCAGACTTCAAAAATGAATATATTCAGAAAAACAAATTGTCTTCCTCTCGCATGTATAATTTAATCTTGATAAGGCATTTGCTTTTGAGTTTTGACCACTGGATAGTGCATCGCAATAAAAATACAAATAAAATTGAAGCCGGAAACCCTGTATAAGGGCCCTGTATAAGGGCCCCACTCAAGAATTAAATCAACGTAGTTTCTTTTAGAAAACTGTGAAAACTTTTGTTTCAAAACGTAAGCTATATGTCCGGTAGTAGAAATCTATAGCATTCGATGCTCAAGTGGGGCCATTCAACATGGCCGTGCAAGTCTAAAAATGTGACGCACTTCTGGCTTCAAAACCCAACAATCCAACAATAGATGCACTATCGAGCTTTATGCTTTTGACTAACTACGATTTAAAAAGCCAGTCTGAAACATGATATCTTCTGAGCACAAGACATTATTGGTGACGAAACACAGGTGAGGAAAGGTCTTCTGCGCATTTCCGAACGCGCATGACCGCAATTCACTGCGGTAAACATGGTTTGAGATAAATTCTCCCCTACATACACAAATTAGGTCTGCTGCTTCGCTCGCTCGCTTCAGGCTCGCTCGCTCCGCAGCAATCAAGGCCTTACTCGTATAAACATGTCACAACGCATACATATATAACTGTCATATATACTAACCGTAGTTTATGAACGCCTGGTTAAATGTTTACCGACACATTATAATTTTTATTCTCATGATGTATTGCCGTGTCTGAAATTATATCGCTCATTTGAGAGCGCGGCATTTATGCTTAACCGCGGTCGGTTTTTATCCTATATAATTAATTCATTCGACTAATAATTCCAATCACAACTATTAAAATACACATGCATCATGACTTTATTTCAACATAGTCATGAAGGGATGAATGGTTAATATTGAACGACTGAATATTGAATCTAATTCTAGATAGTTACATTAATATATAAGTTCTTAACATACCTCGCGAGATTCCTGTACGTCGATTACTTTGCATCAATTATAAACTGTATAAACAGTATCGTAATTCTAATGCGGACTTGATTCAAATTTTCAACTGTCTAAGCATAATATGGCTGGGGCTGAGACGCTGATCTTTTCGACAATACCAGGCTGAATCGTGTCAACATTCTCAATACTTTTGACAATAGTAATAAACAATGACGGGAAAAGAACTAATCATATTTAATTGAATATATAACACAAGTGCGCTTTGCTTGTAATGTATGCGGTGTTTGTAATTTTACTACATGACGATTGAGTCATTCTCCTGATGATGGCTGAACAATAATTGAGACGTTGACCATAAATCATAATGAAATTGAGCGGAGTTTCCAGCATTTTTTGTTAAAACACATAGTGATTACCGAAAATTACGCATGGATATAGACGATATGCTTACATCGGTGTTCCGAAGGGGGTTCTACGTCTATAGCAAATGAATACAAGCAGCTATGTCTCACAAAATGAAATACACTGAAGACAGCATGCAATGCTTGTGACACAGAACCATACCTGGTGAGTTACATAGAGATTACTTCATGGTTGGTGAGTGCGTACGATTTTTATTCACGAGTTGTGAAAGATCGTTAAACGAACGAGTGAGCGCAGCGAACGAGTGTGTTTAGCGATCCTTCACAACGAGTGAATAATAAAAGTCGTACAAACGAACCAAACATGAAGAAAATTGTTTATTATATGAGTGTAAAGATGAGTATTATACGAATGAGTAGATGAGTATAAAGATGATGTATATATACTGACGGACAACAAAATACAAGCGAAATATAAAAACAAAATTTCTTACCATTTAACGATTTGTTTTCGTGCAGAAAATGCGACCATGAGGTTTATTTCATGTTAATGAAACCACAAATGTACTTCTTCGTGATCTTTCGAGATTTTTTGCAGACAAAATATCATGAATCTCTCTCCACAGTAAGTTGACAAAAATGGACTCCATGTTTACATTAGCCTGCGAGCAGGTGTTGAATTTTTTGGGTAAGAAAATGTCAGCCAATCAAAACCCTCATACGACTTTTTTCACATGTGAAAAATATAGTATGCGGTGAAATACGAGTTTTATTTCAGCCGAATACTACACGCACATCTTTATACTCATATAATAAAATGTATTACGTTTCATTGATAATATAGTATAATACTCGAACTCAACACTGAATTGTTATTTGTCATTTTACATAACTAACATTACCACTCTGCATCACAACACAAGTATTTTTTCTAAATTAAGTAATTTAAACAAGCAACTACATAATTTTAGTACTTGATGTCTGAAATCATTCCCTTTGAAATATCTTGTTCTATTGATTTCACAATAGACTGAGTATTGTCAATGTGAAATATCACTCTAACAAGGAGCAATTACATCCCATGGCTTGTCTTAGCTCTTAGTTACCCACTTGATTTTTTCTTTAAAATGTTGCTAATAGTTTGGAATTTGATAAACTTTAGGAGATTGATGGGAAATACTGCATGAGCACTAAATTATCTTGGTTTTCGTATCTTCTTTAAACACACAAATCAGAAAAGTATAAATCATTTTCTACATAGGCTTTTCCTAGACGATAAAGTAGCACGCCTTTATAGAATCTGATGGTATTTATGTTTTCTAAAAAATTCAGTACTTTTTGTCATACAAATATCCCCAACTTTATTGAAAACCGTAATAAAAACGATCACTCTGTATCAGGGTCAATTGGACCCTGATCCATGATCTCTTAGGATGTCTCCATCTAACATCTTATTTTGATTTTAGGATGTCTCCATAACAATCGATTATATATGCTCATTTTCAGGACGCAATAATCGACTATGACTCAACCTTTCAGATCACTCCGGGTAACCATTTTTCCTGTAACTTGATTAAAATCTTTATTTCTCCTTTATGTTCATTTATGTATAGGACCAAATTAACTATTGTTGCCAATAAATGTGGTAAAAAAATTAAAGCTAAAATTCTGGGAGCCATCGTAAAGCATAATGTACATTTGAGTATAACTAATGTAGATAGTTTGAGGACGCGAAATGAGCATGTTTGAGTGCTTAAAATTTCCCGATATGATCGATATAATCGTTTCTTCACAAAAATTGGACTGGACTCATACTTTTGGCACCACTGTAATGAGGTTACTTCGTAACCAAGGTTAATATGTTAGGAGCCAGCGCGCGATCTGGGTCTGAGTGACCCTCCTGCTGAGCTGGATATATAAGAGAATCAGTCGTGCAGGGGGAGCATTCTCTAGCTAATAAAGCCAGCTGCAACAATCTGCGGGAAATAGAGTTAGGAAATTTTTTTAATTATTTTTTGTTTGAAAACAAATATGTCGGAGCCTGTAAGAGAGATCACCAACGATACAGCGCCGGGTTCATCCCTCTCTTCTATTGATTGGGCTGCTGCATTCAAATCACCGGAGTTCTGTGCTGGCTTACAGACCGCAGTAGCAAAAGCCATCGCAAATTCATCAGGATCGCGTTCATTTGCAAGCAATGTTATTACATTGGAGCAAATGGGTGAGATTAGTCCGTCGATTCCAAGCACAACCACAACGGATGCGCCTTCTCAAGGTATGTTGACTGCTCCTGTTTTTGTTGGCTTGTCGGACGCGTTGACACAATCGAGCGTCGTTGATCGGACACTTAATTCTTGCCCTACCTTCGTCCGTGAGTCAGTTCCCGCTCCTATAGTTACTACGGGAATGAGCAGCAGTTTTAACCAAGCGTTTATCTTGGGCCCGGGTCGCCCACCTGTCCCTGCTAAACTTGTCTCGCACATTTTATCCGCCAAGTTCATTTAATTGTCCGAGCTCATGCCAGAAAACTTAGATGCCCCAACGACCGAATCCACCTCCTTTACAATTGAAGGTCGCTCGATTGTGCCCACGACGACTACGTTGTCGCGAAAGAAAACTGAAATCAGTGATATTCTGACTTGGATAAAGTATTTTAATAGTTACATTTCCGTGATCACCGCATGTCAACCAGAAAGAATTCGCGACTTACTCGCCTATATGGCCTTAATAATGCGCATGGCTAAGCAATTTCCAGGACGGTGCTGGTCTCATCTCTAGCAGTTAAGCATCAACCCCAAGCGGCAAGACCTAGCAAGCCTTGCGGTGACCCCCATTCGATGATTTTTTGCAAATCATGGAGTACAGGGGCATGTAGCAGTCCACGTGGGTCCTGTAGATTTCGACACAATTGCGATCGAAGTGGGTGCGGCGGAGCGCACCGCAGAATCCACAGCACAGAGTTCGCACGAAAGCGGGGGCGAAGCCCTTGCGATGACCCAACCCGCTGGCGACAGCCGAAACGAGCTTAAGAGAGACGGTGTTGGTAATAAGCATGTTTTTTCCTGTATGAATGTCGCACGTACTTTTAACCTGCTGGATGTATCTGTAGTTTCTCCAATTAATGTAGCCAAGCTGGCCTTACAATTATGCAATCATCCGGACAGAAGCAAAGTTGAGTACATTTTAAATGGTTTTCGTTATGGGTTTCGGCTGGGATCTGACTCCAATACCATCACTGTTAAGTCAGCTGAAAAAAAGTGCCCTTCGTCTGCTGAGCACCCCGCTATTATTGATAAATACCTCACGAAAGAAGTCTCCTTAGGCTGGGTCGCTGGGCCCTTCCAAGCTCCAGGATTAAGCAGTTTACACATTAGTCGCTTCGGTGTAATTCCTAAGAAGGATGGTGGCATGCGTCTGATACTTGATTTGTCTTTTCCGTTTCGCCATAGTGTTAATGATGGTATTAATAAAGAGGATTTCACAGTAACATATAGTAAAGTGTCTGATGCAATTGCCTTAATTGTCGAAGCCGGACGGGGTGCGTTAATGGGTAAAGTTGACATTAAAAGTGCTTATCGCATTATCCCAATACATCCGTCCGATCTTCATTTACTGGGAATGTTCTGGCGCGACTGTTATTACATTGACTTAACCTTGCCATTCGGTTTACGTTCAGCACCAGCCATTTTTAATACAGTTGCAGACTCGTTTCACTGGTGTTTGGTTAACAACTGGAACGTTCTTGATTTATTACATTATCTCGATGATTATTTTACGTTAGGACCACCTAATTCTAATATTTGTGAGTCGCGTCTTAAAGCAATTGACCGGGCTGCTAGTGACATTGGTATTCCATTGTCTCCCAACAAATGCGTGGACCCCACTACCTGTTTGGTGTTTCTGGGCATTGAATTAGATTCTATCAGCATGACTGCCCCATTGCTCGCTGATAAACATGCGGAACTCATTGAACTATTGGACGAGAGGGCTAACAAACGCTGGTGTAAGTTAAAGGCACTCCAATCGCTTGTTGGCAAACTTAGCCATGCATGCGCTGTCCTTCCTCTAGGGCGGACCTTTTTGAAGCGTCTTCTTGATTTATTGAAAGGCCACTCAAGCAAGAAGTCTCGGTTTATACGTCTAAATAACGAATGCAAACTCGACATTGAATGGTGGCGATCTTTTCTGCCTGGTTGGGATAGGGTATATTTTTTGATCTGCCTGAGTGGGCCCCAGTCCCCGACCTTTTTCTGTTCACGGATGCCTCTGGCAGTATTGGGTACGGTGTGTTCTACTCAGGGGAATGGTTTAATGGCGCTTGGTCAGTGGCCCTACAATCACTGAGCATTGCTTATAAGGAACTTTTTCCCATAATCCTTTCCTGCTATGTATGGGGGGGAAATGGCGGTATCGACGTATTCAATTTGATTGTGATAACCAAAGTGTTGTTGCAATAATTGATTCTGAGACATCTAAAGACAGTCACATTATGAAGCTAGTCAGAGAGTTATTTTTGTGCGCTGCTCGCATGAACTTTACTATCATCGCAAAACATGTCCCCGGAAAGGATAATAACATAGCTGATTCGCTGTCTTGTTTTTACAAGAATATATATATATATATATATATATATATATATATATATATATATATATATATATATATATATTTGTTCGCTGTAAAGTACGTTTCGGCCAAAAAACTTCGTTTACAATGAAGTTAATTCGGTTTGTTTTTTTTTCTTTAGAGTTTAGTTGGCTATTGTTGAGTGGGGTTTAGCTTTTACATACTTTTTTCAGTTTTAAAATTTTGCTTCGCTTCTGGATTTGTTTCATAAAATAACACTTTTGGACCACGGTCAAGATGTCGTAAAAAGCCGCCCACTGCTGCAGCCAGTCAGATTGCAGGAAATCAAAAAATATCATTCGTCATACACAAACGAAAAATAATGATGTGTGTCCGTGATGAAAGTCAGCTGTTCAAACGATTTTATTTGGAAGTGTCGTTTGAATTTTTAGCATATATTTGATAGTGATGAGATTTATCGAATTTTGATGTCATAGGTGATTATTTGAGTGGAAATTCATTTAATCCTAGGTAATTAAATACTTTTTTCCCAAATTCCCAAAGGTGTAAAGAGTAGGCGGATGTCATACAATTGGACCATCCCCAATTAGACAAACCTTTAAATTCGAAAACAATTTTAGCACAGTTGGAAAGAGCTTCCTAAATTTAGTGAAATTGTAAAGTTTCGTTGCAAAATATTGTAAATGTGGAAAATATAGCCCTTTAAAGTTGGCGAATTTTGTATACTTTTGTATTACAAACGGAAAAGCGTTACCACTATGTGGAAATGTGGTAACACTTTTTCCCGCGTAATACAAAAGTATACAAAATTCGCAAACTTTAAAGGGCTATATTTTCCACATTTCACAATATTTACTGTCCTCACCGACTTGAGAACGGTTCGCTGGTTCGCTATATCACAACTCCAAACAAAAAGTTCAACAAAAAAACTAGCCAATGGCGCCAAAAAAAATATATATATTTTCTTTAACTCTACTTTTTTGCTTCTCTCTGAGCCAGCATAAAATGCTACCCAATACTTCATGTTCCGTTTGTAACATCCCCCTCCCGAATGTATAACATTCGAAAAACTCTTGAATAATTTTAACAGGAATATAAACTCGCTAACGTCCACTAAGTTATACAGTCATATAATGTCCGCTCTGTTCAACAATTGTATAGATAACATCACTAGCTAGCGAACTAACTCATCCAAACTTTAAGAATCCATATAATTACAATTAAACATACTCCAATGGACACAATCTGTGTACCGGTCGTAAATACTCTTTGTCCTTAGCCTTAACTCTGACAATACGCACTAAACCATCATCACCGGATAACGTTTCTGTAATTCGACCCAAGGGCCAGTCACCACGTCTAGCATTTGGCTCCACCATCAAAACAATGTCTCCTTCCTTCATGTTGCGGGTAGGATGGAACCATTTCTTTCTACAGTTTAAAGCTGGCAACAATTCTTTCCTCCAACGTTTCCATACTTGGCTGATTAGTTGTTGAACACGCTGCCATCTCTTACGGGGGTTGAAAGTTTCTTCTTCCGTTGCATCTGCTGCAAACGTTCTTCCTAACTGTCCATGAATGAAATGATTTTGAGTCAGAGGGCATAGGTCTTTCGAATCCGAACTGACATATGTAATGGGCCTCGAGTTCAGCAACTTCTCTGCCCCACAAATAGCTGTGTGCAGTTCTTCATCGGAGACGTCCGCATTTCCCAATATACCCTTTATAGCTTTCTTAGCACTTTTTATCATAATTTCGAAGACTCCTCCAAAATGAGGGCTTGACGGTGGATTAAAATGCCATTCAATATGAGAAAAGCGCAAACTTTCTTTCTTGATTTTATCTTGATCTAACTGTTCAACCAGCTCTCTAAGTTCTCGTTCTCCTGAAACGAAGTTGGTACCATTATCAGAGATAATGTATGAAGGCGTCCCCGTCCGTGACACCATTCTGGTAAACGCATTCATAAACGAGTCCGTGTCCAAGGCGTAAGCAAGTTCTAAATGCACAGCACGAGTCACCAGACACGTAAACAAACACAGGTATCTCTTAGCTCTACTCTTACCGCGCCCCTGTTTTGTCAGGTATGGGCCTCCGTAGTCTACACCAATTCGATCAAAGGCTTTAATTGATGAAACTACTCTTGGTCTCGGTAACGGCGCCATCATTTGCCCATGGGGTTTTGCATTGAATCTTTTCTTACAAACCTGGCACCGATTAATAACTTCACGTACCATCGCACGACCCTTGATAACCCAAAACCTACTACGCAATTCGGAAAGGGTATGTTCCACCCCCGATCCATGTCCGAGTTTTTCATGAACCGCTTCTATCACCAGCTTCGTGATCGGGTGTTCTTTTGGTAAGATAACAGGGTGTTTGCTGTTATATGGTAAATCTGCATGACGTAATCTCCCATCTATACGAATAAGTCCTTCCGCATCCTTTATAGGGTTTAGATTCTCCAAACTGTTCCGTCCTTTTGCGTCTTGAAATCTTTCTATCTGGGCACGTTTCAACCAATACGTTTCCGCTTCATTTAATTCTTTAACCGATAGATCTCTGCTGAAGACTCTTAGTTCGACCGAACGCTTACAATTGTTCACGAAAAGCTTTATCCATGCAGTTATGGAAACGAGCCGTCTTAGACTTGAAAAAGTCCGTGGATTCAAAACATTCTCCTCTGACACTTGGGCGACATGTGTCCGGGCCATTTTACTCTCTTCTTGTACATCATTCTGTGAAGCACTCGTTCCAGGTGGATCTGAAGGCCAATTTATTTCATCTTCCAAAAGAAATTGAGGCCCCTCTTTTCACACTTTACTTTGAACAAGCTCAGAAACTTTAATTCCTCGAGTCGCCAAATCAGCGGGGTTTAATTCACCCGGGACATGTCTCCACTGTTCAGGGTTCGTCAATCTTTGGATTTCCCCGATCCTGTTGGCAACGAAGGTTTTAAAATTGCGACTTTGGTTTCTTACCCAGTAGAGGACATTCGTGGAGTCCGTACAGTAGATAGCTTTGTTTACTTCGATCGACTGGAGTATGGTATTTGCTAAGCGTGCTGATATTACCGCCCCCATCAATTCGAGTCTTTGAATCGTCATGGATTTCACAGGTGCAACTCGACTTTTGGATGCGATCAACACTGATGTAGGTGCACTTTCTTCATAATGACAAACGAAATAAGCACAAGCCGCATACGCGTCCTTCGAAGCGTCGGAAAACATGTGTAACTCTTTTTCATCAGGAGAAGGATATCGTAGGCAGCGTGGTATCTCAAAAAGGCAGAGGTGTTGTAACTCGTTGACTCAGTTATGCCAACGGTTAATAAGGAGATTCTTCGGAAGTGGACTATCCCAATCAAGGCCGGCAGTCCATATGTCTTGCATAAGGATTTTGGCTCTTACCGTGAAGTGTGATAGAAATTGTAACGGGTCGAATAGAGTTGAAATTGCGCTGAGGACCTCTCTTTTTGTGGTTATTTCCTTAATTTCGGGAAGCTGGATGTTGAAGGTGAATACGTCATTCTCAGACTTCCATGTTACTCCAAGGGCTTTCACGTTGCCCGTTGGACGTCGTCTTCCCGAACCTCTACACCTGGTTGTCGGTCTTCCTCTGGTACATCCTCTAGTACTGATTTCTCATTCAACGACCACTTTCGAAGTCGAAAACTTGCTAATTCCAGTAACTCTGAAAGTTGTCTTCGCAATTCTATCACATCCTTGGAGGTTTCACGGGAATCTAGAACATCATCTACATACATGGAGTCGCTAACTGTTCCTGCCGCTTCACGATAGTCTTCTGCATTATCCTTAGCGTGCTTCTGAAGGACAAACTGGGCAATAAAAGGTGAGGCTGTGTTGCCAAACACAAGTCGTTGGAATTCATAAACATACGGCACTCTAGATGAGTCTAGATTACGCCAAAGAAATCGATGGTAAATACGATCATCTTTCAGCAAGCCCACTTGCAGAAACATTTCTGAGATATCCCCAGACAACGCGACTGGGGAGCGTCTGAAGCGCAGTAAAACATTCAACAAATCCTTCTGAAGCTTCGGACCTGCACGAATTGCGTCATTTAAACTTTTTCCACGGTCTTTCGCCGCAGCATCAAAAACTATTCGCGTTTTTGTCGTTGTTCTTTCTTCTTTGATCACAGCAAAATGGGGTAAAAACCACTGATTTGGTTCGTTGGTTTTCTCTACCTTCTTCACATAACCCTTTCTTTCGTAATCTTCGATTATTTTATTATATGCATGCATTGCTTCTGGACCTTTCCTTCTGAGCGCTTTCTCCTGACTTTTTAGTCTTACTAACGCCATCTCGTAGTTGTTTTCTAGGTCTGGTTCCCCCTTCTTCCACGGAATTCCAACGGAATATCGTCCGTCTTCGCAAATTATGCTTCTTTTTCATCTAATGTTTTATCGTCAGTGTCCTTTATTCCAAGAGCTTCAAGTTCCCAGAATTGCCTGAGTTGATCATCTTGTGGGTGAATGACTGACTTTTCAACCTGACTTGAACGATATGTACGTGCAAAGTAGGAACGCGACTTACGTCAATGTTCCTCAACGATGGTTGGTCCAGTCGATCTAGCAATTGGGTCGGCGGGTTTATTACCGTGTACTTCTTTTAGAACATGATGAAACAACGGTTGGTCGCTGCCAATCAATACATCAATCTATTAGCTCCTAGGCCACTTGTTTCCTCCTTAGCTTCTTCCATAATCTGAACTTTCAACTCTACCCACTCAACAAGTGTTTCAAAGGTGTCCCCCTTTGAATGCTCCATTAACCATGATTTATAACATTGTACATTCTCTTCTGGTAGTTTTTCTTTACTTATGAGGTTCAAACTCTGTCCGAAGAGGTCTCCCTGTTCAGAACACGTGTCCTTCAAAACTATCAATGTCTTGTCCAACACTGTCAAAAACTCTTCTAACTCACTCAAACTTTTGTGTTGCACCTTTTTCCAATTCTTCAACGTCGTCAATGTCTTAATTTGCAACCTTCTTTGTCCTCCGTATTTCTTATCCAGTTTTTCTTTGGCTCTTTCATAAGCATTCAAAGAGAATCCAAGATCTTTAACCATTTTGAGTGTTTTCCCTTTCAAACTGTTTTGTAACCGTAACATTTTCTCATTAACTGGTATGTCTGCATAGTCGACAGCAGATGTGAAGGCAGCTTTCCATTGTTCATATTCTACTTTGTCCTCCCCATCAAATGTTGGCAAGTCCACGCCTTTTAATTTAATGGGCCCCATTCTGTGCAAAGCTGGGGTATTTGAACTTGGTACTGCATGGGATGTTTGCTGCTGATAAGGGATATGTGTTTGTTGTCTTAGAATATCTCTACTCATGCCAGGTTCAAGAACAGGTGATGGTAACTGGGTTGCTGGCTTATATGTGTCAGGGATGTGTCTAGTCACAACAGGATTTGATGTTTGTTGCCATGGAAACTGGGTAGGGTAACCTAGAGACGGAGGTCCATGATCGCTTAGGTCAGTGTCCGGGATGCGTCATCGTGGGGACTGTGATGGAGGAAACTGAAACGCTGTGGTGGTGGGATCTAGAGTTTGTTGTGGTGGGAATCGATTAGGGTGTGTCTGCTGGGGAACCACCGCGGTATGAGGCTTGCTGTGGTGGAAAGTGGATAGGGTGTGTCTCTGCTGGGAAGGGGCACCGGGGTATGAGGCTTCCTGTGGTGGGAAGTGGATAGGGTGTGTCTCTGCTGGGGGGGGCACTGGGGTTCAAGGTTAATTGTGTTGGAAACTGATTAGGGTCCATCTCATTCAGAGGGGTACTAGGATTTGGTACATGCAGCTGTGGTAATTGGCTGGGGGAACATGTTTCATCAGAGTCATGCACTGTTTTGGGGGTAGCATTATGAGATCTTACATCAATAATACAAGAAATCTTACGTGCCTCATCCGTTCTTTGTTTTGCCAGTTCAAATTCTGCAGTTGTCCTGTTAAACTCTCCCTCCTTTTGTTTTTCCTCTTCTTGTAATGTTAGGACTCTTTTGTTTGCTGCCTGTAACTCTGATTGTTGTTGTAATTCATACTCTGAATGGGTTGAGCCTGAGGGCCTTAACGATATTACTGAAGATTCCGTTTCGCCCCTTTCTAATCTTTCTTTTATATGTGTTTCTGCTTCTTTAATAATAACATCTACTTGGTCACCAATTTCCTCAATCTCATCGCCAATTTTTTCTACTTCAATTTCAGATTCTGCAATGTTCTCGAATATAAATGTTTCCTTCAACTTATTTAGTAATTTCTCTATTATAATGAATTCGGATTTTATCTTATTAATATATCGCCGTATTGTATTCTTACTTGTGCTTCCAGACGATATGAGTTCGTATAATTTGTTCCTTTCTCTTGTCAGTCTTGCTTTTGCATTCCTTTTTTCGCGTTTTAGTCGTTCAATACTTTCTAAACACTGAGTTTTTAAAGTTCCAGAAGAGTCCGCCATCTTGAATTTTAAGCTCTCGTATTACTTCGTCCAAAATTGCCAAATTTCCCGATTAACTCCGGCTGTCGAAGGTCCAAACGTTCTCACCGACTTGAGAACGGTTCGCTGGTTCGCTATATCACAACTCCAAACAAAAAGTTCAACAAAAAAACTAGCCAATGGCGCCAAAAAAAATATATATATTTTTCTTTAACTCTACTTTTTTGCTTCTCTCTGAGCCTGCATAAAATGCTACCCAATACTTCATGTTCCGTTTGTAACATTTACAACCAAACTTCTCAATTTCACTAAATTTAGGAAACTCTTTCCAACTGTGCTAAAATTGTTTTCGAATTTAAAAGTTTGTCTAATTTGGGAATGGTCCATCGCTAGTAAATTGTACTTTGTGTATCAATCGTATTTATTCAAAACCGATCAGCTTTGTTTTCTCTTTGCTTTGAGAGATAATATTAATATACTATTTTATTGTAGCTGGGATATTATATAATTTCCTAGGTACAATAAGTTAGTTTATGAGGAATATGCTTATGACAAGTTTCAGCCCCGCACTCCCCTGTAGAATTCAAAAGCTCCCGTCAGCTTTTAAAGTGAATGAGCTAGATAATAACCGTGAACACAACAGAGTGTGTTAGATAATACAAATGAACACAACAGAGCGTGCGCCAGCCATGAGCTGCCTATGATCATACCACATTAGCAACACACTGCTTACGAGCATTGTGTCTAAATTTCCCTGTATTAGATTGACTAAAATCTGCAGTAATAGTTTTTCGTGGGTCAACTGTGTCACATAATATGACCCCTGTGTCAACTGTGTTTCCAATACAACCCAATAAATTTAAACTTCGAACAAGTAGAAACAAAATCGCACTGGTATTCCAGAAAATATCTTTAAATGTAGACATGTACTTTATTCTTGCAGAGTTATTGAGTTATTGAGTTATTGTAACTGCCAATGCGAGCTCTGTGTTGTTCAATCATTACACCCATTTCGAGTCTACTTATGAAGTGTCAGTTTGTTTTGTTTATTTGCCTCAACAGGCCAATTTATAATGTTTGTTGTTATTAAAGTTTGTTTGATGTTTGTTTGTTCTCGTCTTGTGTGAGCTGCAGGGGGTGTCACATCTATCACAGCGGAACACTCTGGTTCCTATGAGATGAATGCTATAACAGCAATGACCTCAAGCTTCTTTACAAACAAGAAAAGGATCTACAAAGAGAAACTTATTCACATTAATAAAAATAGAAATAAACAGCATTCAATTCTTGGGTTTCACATAACGTCATAAATTTCACTCGATACAGTCATCAGAGAGCAATAATATTTCACTTTATGCGTTGACCTTGTGTTGGCAGAAAATACATAGCTATGTGCGATTTCGTGAGATTTGCTCACTCGGGTACGGCATGATCAATAATACATTTTGGATTGAGTTCCACTCAGATTTATTGCAAAATGCCCCAGCTTATAGTGAAATAACCGGGCCCTGATGACAGAAGGCCACGTGCAGGAAAAATTTCTTGCCGTGCATATTTGAGTATAGTGATTTTAACTGTCTAAATTTTCAAGTCAAACATACAGTAGACTGAGTAGAGTAAAACAAAACACCTGTATCAACAATCCTGATCAACAGCTAAACAGGCACTGAATAACCGACCTCTGTCTCTGATAGCTTATTACATGCATGGTCACATGCACGCAAAATTTCTAGTGGTCATGTCTGTTCAAGGACATCACAGTATATAATAGCGATTTTAAAACTACAGTATAACTAGAGTAGTAACTAAGGACATATATCAACAATTTTGACAACATACCCAACATCCCAGAAAAACAAGGAATGAAAGCGCTGTATATTGCTTAATATACATCGAACAAAAACAGGCGCGAGTGATACATATGTACTTCGAACGAAAACATGCACGAACGAAATATACTTCGAACGCACGCAACATACTTCGAACGAAAACATGCACGAGTGATATATACTTCGAACAAAAACATGCACGAGTGATAAATGAACGAGTAATATATATTTTCCTATCAACATACACGTTCAGTTCGAACCACAGAATAGAAATTAACCAGAAGGTTCACTCTCGTCGAAACCTGTCACAATTTCATATCGAGCTAAACAAGTGTAGTGCAGTTCGCTACATGTTCCCATCATTCAAACGGACATATTATTATCATTTACGAATCTTTACAGAGGATAGACGTTTCAGTATCAATTTCTGTTATCAACACGTGTCCTCTATGTTTGATTATAACTACAACAAGTTACTCCTATTGGTACAATAACTAATGATCTAAAAACTATCGTTGGAATTAAGTAATGTATAAAGTTTAAATCACTAATATTCAAAAACTAAAAACATTAGAATTATCTAAAAACTGTATCAAAGACAGTTATTCTATATAAAATTACTATCTAACATCTCCCTGAAGATTTTACTGTCTTTTTCCGCCCTTATTTGCATTGGAAGTTCATTATAAATCTTTGCAGCGGAAAAACGAAAAGCTTGCCTAGCAAACTCCAGTTTTACTTTCGGACATTTTAGCATGATACCATTATTTCTTGTGCCACAGTTATGTTCATTTATTTCGAAATATTCTTGAAAGTTATTGCATATTTCCTTATCCAGACATTTTCTCACCATCACACATGCCTTCTTCTTTATAAGTTTGTCCAAATGCGGGATGTATACGTCATTACCAATAATTTCTCGTGCACGTCTTTCAATAGAATCGAGTTTTCGAAACTGTATCTTTGTCAATAACAACTTAATCATTCCACTATATGTTATTATAGGCACGACATCATTTGAAATATCCTAGTTGCAGCAGTAGATGTCAAATGTTCGCGTAACTTTGACAACAGCCGAAGACGATTGCTGGCGTTCTTATACGCAGTATCAAAATTATCACTAAATGTCAAACTCGGGTCAAGCTTGTATCCAAGATATGTATAAAACTTTGTTATGTTTATATCCTGACTTTTATATTTGACTTTAATCTCATGAGATTGGGTAGATAATCTTTTCCTAGTACCAAATAACATCACTTCAGTTTTCCCTTCCTTTAAATTCATTACCAATTCGTTCTCATCAAAATACTTAGCAATTAATTCCATGTCCTGCGATAGCGTATTTTCTAGAGTTTCTGTATCTTTCCCCGAACAATAGACAACAGTGTCATCAGCATATTTTATAACACGCGAGGCAATTCCTATGTCAACCAAATCATTGTAGAATACTAAGAATAGTAAAGGACCCAATATTGAGCCTTGGAGAACTCCGCTAAATATAGGTTGATTTGTCGATTTATTGACGCCTAACTGTACGTACTGCTCATAGCCAAACAAATAATCAGTGAACTAGGCCAATTCCTTATTTTGAACACCATTGGCTTGGAGCTTGTTCAGAAGGGCGCCATGGCTTATAGTGTCAAAAGCCTTGCTTAGGTCTATAAAAATAGCCCCAACAAGATTTCCCTGGTCAACTTCCTTCCTTATATCATCCGTGAATTGAATCGTTGCTAAACTAGTGGAGCGCCCTGATCGATAGCCATATTGACAATCAGTTAGCAGCTTTTCTTCCTCCAAAAAAGCTAAATATTGCTTATGAACCGCCTTCTCCAGCAATTTTGATAGAATTGGTAACACCGATATAGGTCGAAAATTTTCCGGTTGGTCATATGATCCTGCTTATACACTGGTATGATTTTTGCACATTTCCATGTAATCGGTACTGTAGCAGTTGTTACAGACAAATTCAATATATAGCACAACGAGTATGATACATACTCTCGAACATCTTTTAACATACCCGAAGGCAGTTCATCAACTCCTGTAGCTTTGTTTCTTTTAAATTGCTTCAACTCATTAACAATAAAAGCACGAGATATTACTGTGATTTCAAAAACCTTATCCGTTCGTGATAACAATGCAACAGGTTGTCTCCATACAAAATCGACCAAAGGAATTGCTTTATTTTTGAGCATTCGGACTACACTCGCGAAGTATGTGCTAAACATAGTAGGTCGATTCGGATCGTTAGCTCTATATAAGTTTGTTGTCATTTGCTTAAGTTTAGTAGGAAAAACGTTCTTAATTGTATTCCAAAACCGCCTGGGATATGTTGTATTCTCCTCCAAAGTCTCTTTATGAAATGAACTTTTTGCATGCTTCATTTTGTTGTTACACTGACTTCTCAACTTCTTATACAAATTCCAGTGTTCTTCCTTCTTCGTTCTACGAGCCTTTGTTAACATTCGATCCCGTGATGTCATCATTTTCCTTATGTCCGAATTCAGGGCAAGGCTTTCCTTTCACCTTCTTAACAATCTGCGGTGCATGACGATCAAAAATGGCTTTCACTGTGCGATTAAAACATGTTAAGGCTTCATTTACATCATTCGTGTTATACACTTGCTCCCAATTTACATTTCTAAAGTCCTCTTTCATCTCCTCTGGCTCATATTTAGAATAATTTCGACACGTAATGACCTTAGCGGCAAACCTTGCTTGGTGTAATTTTCTTATGCAGCCAACCATTTCATGGTCGCTTAGACTGTTCATAAAAACACCACTCTTGCCTATTGTTGTTGGATTATTTGACAATATAATATCAATTAATGTCGACGTGTCCTTAAAAATGCGGGTGGCTTGCTTGATCAGCTGGGTAAATCCGTAAAGGCGAAATAAGGCCTTAAAATCCTTGTTTTCGTTTCCCTTCAAATAATTGACATTAAAGTCTCCCAAAATAATGACTTCCTTAGACTCCTGTACACATTTATAGAGCGCTTCCCTAATGCTTTCATTAAAATTTGCTGATAGATAAGTCGAGCCCTCAGGAGGCCTGTAATACACGGCTACTAAAATGCTCTTCGAATTTTTAATATGCACTTCAATCCAAATACATTCAAGATTTTCGTGCTCCATATCATGTCGCCTTTTCCACTCAACACCGTCCTTGATAAACATACCGACTCCCCCACCTTTGCCATCCTTCCGATTTCTCTTTATAAACTGATATCCTGGGATTTTAAATAAACTATCGTTATCATCGTATTGCCCATCGATTATATGCGTCTCCGTGAGTGCGAGTATGTCGATACTGCTATGGCGGTCAAACAGCTCTTCCAAACATTCAAATTTCCCAAACAGACCACGGATATTTTGATGAAAAATCTTCATACCTTTACCTCTCATAAAATCGTCCATATTTTGAAATGGTCCAGGGCACGACTCTATATCTCCACATATCAACAGCAGAAGCACGCACATTGTCCTACATTTTGGCTGATAGACGAAGCTGCTATTGCACTGTTTAAAGCACCAAATTGCTGAAAACGCATACGTTTCTTTCGTTCTACCAATATCTTCTTCCAGCTGGATTATACTAATACCATCTAGTTGAATGAGCTCCTTCTTACGTATACATAAACTTAAGAACACAATCAACATTATATGAAGCACCACCACCATGTTGTTAGCGACCATTTCAGGATTTTCGCTATTCGAATAGCGAATATTTATGGTTATGCTATATTCCAACAAGAAAGAGCCTTTCAAATGGATTCTAGATAATCTCTAATCCAAATCGTAATTCTAAGCATAGCAACAGGAAACGACCACCTGCACAAATACTTCAAATTAAAAATTGTGAAAATGATGCAACATCAGTGTGGTCGATGGAAAATAATAATACACTTGCTTAGGGCACTGGAACGAGCGCGCCAAATTTTGTAAAGCGTGACTAGTGATTTATATAGAGTGAACCTTCTGGTTAATTTTCTATTTTGTGGTTGGAATCGTGATGGCGTACGGTTGTGCTCAACGAGACCTTGTGATCTCTCTGGCTATATTTGTTATACTTGCATCGTTTGATGTTTTAAAAGCCAGCAAAATCGAAATAAGTATCTTTCCTCATGATGCTCGGTATTTTCATGTTGGAAACAGCGTTTCTACTGTATCTTTGAAGCTATCCAATATCGACAAGAAAACGCGAGTCACAAACAAGTCGGCGCCTATGCCAACTATGATGAAGTTATCGGGTTTACTAAGGCTTGCTAAATATGGCCTAATAGCGAAGGTAAATGCATCGTTATATTTACTGTTATGTGGAGACATTTCGTCAAATCCGGGGCCCACTGCATCAAATCTAAACAACTTAAATTTGCCCAACAAAGGCCTTCGCTTCGGACAATGGAACGTTCAAATTACTTTACAGAGACAAAGTATGAAGAGATAAAAATACATATTTTATCTGCAGAGGGAGCAAAGAACCTCGATATTCTTTTTATTTTCGAGATGTTCTTTAATTCCAACAATACTGAAGAACTTTATCATATCCTTGGTTTTGAATATAATTGCTTCGAAAAGACCGGAATTCAAACGGTGGTGGCATTTTAGTTTATGTATGTAAATACCGATCTGATCAGTATGCGAAGAATCGACCTCGAAAACAATAATCTAGAAGTACTGTGGCTACAAGTATACCCCTTCAAATCCAAACGACCTATGCTCTTTGGTGGCGTTTATCGTCCACCGAATTCTAACACTGATCACGATATAAAGCTAGCAGATAATATCGAAAAAGCATATCTTTTAAACCTTGAAACCATTGTATTGGGGGATTTTAATATTGATTATTTAAAACCTGAATCTAATAAACATCGCCTGATCAAAGCACTTAGAGATACAAAGCTCTGCCAGCTGGTTTCCTCTATTACATTCCCCATTAGCTGTTCGTGCCTAGATCATATTTGGAGCAACAAACCTGAGCGTATCGCTAATATTACATCGCCAGACATTTACATTTCCGATCACCTGCCTGTATTAGCTGTTCGTCAGTATAAAACTTCATTGGTTTCAGACAAAACAAATTCGAAAAGCCATGCACCTATATATTAATTATCAAAATTTGAAACGCTTAGATCCCAAGAAATTGATGCAAATTCTAGATGAAACTCTTTGGGACTCGGCTTTTGTCTTCGACGATGTCGAAGACGTTGTAGATAGCTGGTATATGCTTCTTAATGAAGCTATAAAATTGTATTGTGCCTCTTCAAAAGAAACGCATCAAACATGAAACACAACCAAAGTGGATGAGTCCTGAAATATAATGGCTCTGCTAGCATCACGCAATTCACTATTTAAGAAAGCCAAACGATCAAATAATCCAGATGACTGGAATGCCTTAAAATGCGCCAAACATAAAGTTACACGTGAAATCAAATCAGCGAAGAAAAATTTCTTTCGTGAGTCGCTGCAAGAAAATCGCGGTAAGCCTAAAAAACTGTGGGCTTCTTTGCGTAACCTAGTTGGTGAGGAAAAAACTTCCTATGGAATCTCTTTTCGCTCGCAAAAACGTAAATTTTGTATATTTTTTCGTTTTTGTTATTAATAAGCGCAAAGATAAATTATTTTATATTTCAGTGGATTGAAATAAAATAATATATGCCAATGTGGGAACATGTCAAATATATATTTCTTTTATTTAAACAACCATTCAGTATAGCATCGGTCTTCTTACTGTTTTTACAAAAAAAATTACGCACGTATATGTAACTATATTTGTTTAGTTATCTTTCAAGCACTAGTTATTATTTAGACAATTATTTAGATAGAAAAGGGAGTTGAAACATTTGGCAAGTTTATTTAATGACAATCCTATTAAAAGGATTTTGCTTTGTACCTTATATATGAAGACTTTGCTTACACATGTGAGTACACTCAGAGTTGTATGGTCATGAATTATATATTTAAAATCTCTACACGCCAAACTTAAAAATTCCAAAATGTATTAACATACACAGGAAGGTATTTAAATGCACACAATTTTTAGAATGAATTTGTATCCATTTAAAATACGTACATACAACACTGAAGTCATATATAAACTCAATTTTTACGCCGAATTCATATCAATTTTAAGTACATGCAATTTATACGCTGAATTTTATCAGGTTCTTAAAGTTTATCCAATAATGAATCGATTTTAATTGCGCTGTAAAGATCTATTATCGGTCATCACAACAATATGAACGTACACAAACATATCACCTCTTCGATTGTAAAATGTGCATGACTCATAAAATTTTCATGTTTTCCTTGCTTCTCGTCATGTTTCATTGCTCTTTGATAGAGAAGATTGGGAAATTAGAGATGTGCAGATTCTTGCTGCGGTACAATTATAGAATACCTGGCCTCCTATAGATACATGACTGTTTGGCTACCTGGCTAAATGGCTACATTGTAAAATTAAAAAGGTCCGCATTTGTCCAAGGTTGGCAGTTTTGGATTAAAACATGAGAGTAGTATACAAAGGCCATTTTGAGGACATTTTGTAAGGGACTCCCCAACTTTTCCCGGCTTCGCCCAGCCGAAATTTTAATTAACGTGAAATAAATAAATGAAAAAATAATGAGCCTGTCCTATAGATATGAATTTACTGTTGATAGCGACATAAACATGTCCGACCATAAGATTTTTAATCTTCCAAATCTGAATTCAGTCACCGAACCTGTTACCAAAGGATATGCTGATACCCATGACTCAGGTGGTAGTGGGTGTGGACCTAGAGGTGACAAAGAAGATGCTGGACGTCAAGGACCACGAGGGAACAAAGGACCGAAGGATGACAAAGGAGATACGGGACAGCAAAGACCGAAAGGTGTCCATGAGAATCCGCACGGCCGAAAAAAGGTGTCAAACGCACAAAATTTATGCGTTTCTCCGGATTCAATCATGGCTAATTCCAACAAATTTGAAAGGTAAAGCTGTCATCAATCCGACCCTATTCACGGTTGGTATAGAAGCAGCTACATGTGGTTTTCAGTTTAATATTAGGAAATATACAGTGGCCCGGAAGGGACACCACTGTCAACAGAGTGAACATCACAAACAAGAGCAATTTGTAACAAACTGAATAAGATTTGCTGCAAACATATAAACAAAGGGCTGTAAACAAAATATAAAACACGCTGCAAACAAAATATAAAACACACTGCAAACAAAATATAAAACACACTGCAAACTAAATATAAAACACACTGCAAACAAAATATAAAACACACTGCAAACAAAATATAGAGCACGCTGCAAACAAAAGCTCAAAACCGTACTGCGCGCGCATACGGATTTTATTCAGACATATCGGGGGTTTTCCCAAATCAAAGATGGCGTCTGACCAATCTCAATCTAACTTTGGGAGAAACGAAATACGTGACGTCGTTCGCGAAGAGGTTTCGTGTTTGCTTGGCATTACATCAACAACGTCTAACTCTTCTAATGTATCGAGCCGTGAAAGCAATAATGAAAGGCCTCCTGTAACCTCTTAAACACAGTCCAGCAACGGCCCGTTTGTATCGACTCCTAGGTTGCCTACCTTGTCATTCGAAGATTTCTACAAAATGCGGGAAAGCCAACGCCAGTTAGGCTTCAAGGTCTCGAAGAAAAAGAAAAAAGCCTCATCGACCACTAGCAACGCTACAGAGAAGTCGAGTAATGTCGAAATTAAAGTTGGCATTGCTGCCCAAACAAATGGGGTTGTGAAGGCTTGTCGCGGTAAGACACATGTGATAACACTAATTTCATCTGCCACAAAAGAAGAGATTACTCAGAAGGCAATAGAGAAGCACAGGAGTTTTGATCAGACTTTTGATAAAACTGTTGCTTGAATTCTATTATACCCTGATTTCCGAGAAATCCAATGGATTCCAGGAACTAGGCAGCCGTTCATATTATCTAATTGCAAACAGGCAATTGGTAGGGACTATAAAAGACGTACTTTTTATCTGATCCCACTTGACATGTAATGGAATATTCAGATGAAAGTGGTAATGAATCTTCAAATTTGAGCTCACTGCCCGATATTCGTAAACATGCTCTTAATCCGGTTCCTGCAAATAGCTCAAGCTCCCCGTCAGTTGTACATATAGGTGATGAAGGTGCTTCAACATCACATGCATTATCAGGTGAGAATATGCTTATATTAACCCATTAAAGTGAGAGACTGTCTCCTTGAAAAGTAAAATTGTCTTGTGTTGGACAGACTACAAGAATAAAATAAAGTATGGTGGCTCATTAGGGTGCATTGCTGCTAAGTGGGTTAATATATAAAGTTGTAATAAAAGATGGAAAACTTTCATGTTTTTATACCTTAAAATTGTATATATATATGATCACATTGCATAGCATACTGCCAATCTCATTTACTGATACAGGGGTAACCAATACTAAAGGATTACTGAATGGTTTTCCGTGCAGGATAGCGTGATCCATGCACGCGGGATTTTGCGAGATTTTCGGAAAGCGTAACATACACGAGCCGCAGGCGAGTGTATTTTTACGCTTTCCGAAAATCGAGCAACATCCTAAGTGCATGGATCACGCCATCCTGCACGGAAAACCATTTAGTAATTGTTTTATAAAATAACTACAATAAAACAACGGTTAACAATTTTTAGACCATTGATGAAGTACGCAATTCTCCCAAGAATCGTTAACTTTAGCTTTGTCGGTATTCGACCGTACGCTACAATTTACACAATTTTAAAACTTTTTGCATAACTTTTTGTTTTGTGTTCTTTTGCTCTAAAACATGGTGAAAATATAGTGTTTTAACAGAGACATAGACTGGTACTATACCAAAGAGCAGATGTTGTTAAAAACCGATGTTATTAACGCCAAAAGTGGCAGATATGCTAGTTTCATTTTGTAATTTTGTATTTTTTCGTAAACAAAAAACTAAAAACTTGTCGGCATTTGAAGTGCAGTATGTAAGTAAGAAAGTATAGCAGGGAAATAGAATTAGTCCTTTATGGGCACTATTTTATGCTGATTCGAACGGTTGTACTTTTATCGCTACAGCATAAATTGAAACAAAAATATGCGAGTGCCAAAAATCGTATTTCAGTTAAATTTATAACGTGAACAAAACAAAAATACAAGTATGCAAGACATTATAGAAGTTTGACAACATAAAAGATTATAGTTTCTGTACCTTGTGCTTTAGTATTTGACTTTATCTTTATTCTCCGCTAATTTCAGAAGTTGAAATGGTTTTTTGTCGGCAATTCTAAGCCCGTAACAAGCTCGTAAAATGCGAAGCGATGTCAACTTTCAAATTTCCCGTGCAGGATTGTCTCATCCTTCACGGGTATTGACCAATCAGATTGCGTGTTGTACTGTAGTTATTATATAAACTAGTTTACTTGCTGTATACTCTTATGTAGGCAAATTCCTTATGCAACACTAACCCAGGTATGGTACATAAAGGCTTTTGTTCAAGAATTGTTATGTTTATTAATAGCACCAATTTTGATTGTGTATCAGTGTGGTCCTGTATAATATAAATGCATGACTGTACAGTTATTCACAGGCAAGACTAAAATGGTAAATAGCAGATTTTAAGGAACAATGTGCATGGTAGACAACAGCATATTACATTAAGCATTTTTTCTTGATTTTATGGTCATCCTCATCCAATACTTGTTTATTATTCCTTTTAGCAAAAGGAATGGAATGCCCCATTTTTTTCAAGGCATTTCCGATTCAAGAAATAGATGACCATGTTGATAGTTGTGCTTCCTGGCATGTATAACAAGCATTGTTGTGAGTTAATTACCATATTTAGCCACCTCCACCTAAGCCTGCCTTACCCAAAATATTCCCCCTTTTTGAGATGAAGAAATTTATTTAGCCCTCCGCTCTAATTAAGTCTCCCCCAAATATACTGTTGCCTACTATGCACATTGTTCCTTAAAATATGTTATTTACCATTTTAGTCGTGCCAGTGAATAACTGTACAGTCCTGCAGTTATATTATACAGGACCACACTGATACACAAATAACACAATCAAAATTGGTGCTATTAATAATCATAACAATTCTTGAACAAAGGCCTTTATGTACCATACCTGGGTTAGTGTTGCATAAGGAATATGCCTACATAAGAGTACAGCAAGTAAACTAGTGTATTGGTTACCCCTGTATCAGTAAATAAGATTGGCAGTATGCTATGCAATGTGATCATATAATTATATACAATTTTAAGGTAAAAACATAAAAGTTTTCCATCTTTTCCCCAACTGTTTGCCCTTTATTATAACTTTATATATTAACCCATTAAGCAGCAATGCACCCTAATGAACCACCATACTTTACAGGATACATACATGCATACCAGCCTCGTCCCCAGGCCTTACCGTTACCGTTGCGTGCCGTTGCGTGGGTATTGCGTGGAAAACACAGTCGGAAACGCGCGGTCGGGCCTGGCAGAAAATGCAGAAAAAAGTGTATGATTCAACGAGAAAGTGATAACATAGTATTTTATTGAGAATTTCGTTTTCCAGTCGCGTGTGTTGGCCGTACATGTGTTTGATAGATGGCAGAGATTACCGAAAGTCTTAAGAAATCTAATCTCGAAGGTGCTCTTCTTTGCTTATATCGTCGAGGGGAGTTTCTATTAAACTTGGCAGTAGCTGCTCCACGCATTCCGCCATCTTGAATTCATTTTCTGCCAGGCGCTTTTGCTCCCTTCCCCCTATTTTCTCCTCGCGTGTTTCCCGCGCGCATTAACGATATTAAATCCATATATACAATCCTATACACTTTTCCTGATTAGAAAATTAGAAAGCGCCTGGGAACGAGGCTACATGCATACATACAAGAACCGGATTATTAAGAGCATATTTACAAATATCGGGCAGTGAGCTCAAATTTGAAGATTCATTACCACTTTCATCTGAATTTTCCATTATATCATCCAGTGGGATCAGATAAAAAGTACGTCGTTTATAGTCCCTACCAATTGCCTGTTTGTAATTAGATAATATGAAGGGCTGCCTAGTTCCTGGAATCCATTGGATTTCTCGGAAATCAGGGTATTATTATAGAACCCAAGCAACAGTTTCATCAAAAGTCTGATCAAAACTCCTGTGCTTCTCTATTGCTTTCTGAGTAATCTCTTCTTTTGTGGCAGATGAAATTATTACTGTTATCACATGTGTCTTACCGCGACAAGCCTTCACAACCCCATCTGTTTGGGCAGCAATGCCAAATTTAATTTTGACATTACTCGACTTCTTTGGAGCGTTGCTAGTGGTCGATGAGGCTTTTTTCTTTTTCTTCGAGACCTTGAAGCCTGACTGGCATTGTCTTTCCCGCATTTTGTAGAAATCTTCGAATGACAAGGTAGGCAACCTAGGAGTCGATAGAAACTGGCCGTTGTTGGATTGTGTTTAAGGGGTTACAGGAGGCCTTTCATTATTGCTTTCACGGCTCGATACATTAGCAGAGTTAGACGTTGTTTGTGTACTGCCAAGCAAACGCGAAACCTTTTAGCGAACGACCTCACGTATTTCGTTTCTCCCAAAGTTAGATTGAGATTGGTCAGACGCCATCTTTGATTTGGGAAAACCCCCGTTATATGTTTGCAGCAAATCTCATTCAGTTTGTTACAAATTGCTCTTGTTTGTGATGTTCACTCTGTTGAAAGTGGTGTCCCTTCCGGGCCACCGTAGAAATAGGTTACTGAAATGTAAGACGATATTGTAAGTTAAAAACACGCATCCAGCTACTGTTAATAGTTTTGAGAATATATACTTGGTAAATGCAGTCCTATGGATTAACCATATATCCGGTGCATTAAGAGAATTAGTGACTTAATTGTAATAGTTTGCTTTCAGGTATATACTAGCTATATATAATGCAATAAAATTCATTGTTTATCCGTGCATACCACAATTACATATGGCTTATATTCACTTATTACATATTATAATTTTTATTACAAAGACTTCGCGTCAACTGATTAAGCGAAGATGACTACATCTTCTTGACCTGCCAGCAAAAGATGACTGCATCTTTCTGACACAGGAGTCTCTGCTAAGTTCTTTATAATAGAAACACATACAAAGCTTGCTTTGAAATTCGCTCGACTCTGTTCAGTTCAATCTGAAAAAAATGTTCGGATAATTATACTTATTCGGTCGCAGATTTGATTTAACTCAATGAATTGCGAATAGGTAAAGTATAAGAGCATATAGTATTTCCATGATCATTACAAAGACTTCGCGTCAACTGATTAAGCAAAGATGATTACATCTTCTGGCAACCTGTCAGCAAAAGATGACTGCATCTTTCTGACACAAGAGTCTCTGCTACGTTCTTTTTGCAGATTTAATTGACATACAATTCTTAATATGTATGTAATTATTATTCACATAGTTATATAGGTCCAGTGCACAAAAGTTTAACGTGTATATATTTAAGGTTTATAATTTTTTGATATAGGCTAGGTACAACCTTTTTCTTGATCCAGCAAAGAATTACTGATCCGTTACCGGCATGAGATTTGGCGACCGTCACCGTCTCGCAATTCTGCTACTTTGACCTTCTTGATCTCAGTTAGAAAGCGTTTGAATGTCTTGCAACATTCAGGGCTACGATGTTTTTGGTAACCGAAAAGCAATTTTTTGTACTCGTACCAACTCTTTGTTTTGTCCGAACAGTGCGAATATACTCGCTTGAACATTCTCTGTTTGATGAGCCTCAAATGCGGTATTTCGCACGCAATGTTTAAAATTAGCGCGCGTTTTATTGGATATAATGTGACAATAATAAAGTCAGATATTTAATACGCAGTTATAAGCTTCATCATTCCAAATATTAATATTTAAACGAAGTTGTTTTGTATTGGTGCTATTACAAATAGGTAAAAAATAATTCATTTAAACTAGGTTACCTGCAAGGTAGGGAATGCTGCGGAGCTTTAATTATTTTATAGGTTATTGGAAAATGACATTTATGCAACCCAAAATATATTCAGTAGGATAGTGTACATTACTAGCCTGCCAGCAGCCAGTACATTACTCGGCTTGACTCAGTTTGTCTGCCAGAAGATATCATGTTTCAGACTGGCTTAAGCATAAGAGGTCAAAAGGGATGAACGAAGTCGAAAAGCAACAGCTACAGTGAACTCTGAAATACTTAGTTGTTGTATAATTATGTTTGTTGGAAATATTTGCTAGATCACAATTGCAAACACACGAAATTTAAAACTGTCATAATTCCACGACAAATAATGTCGCGTGAACAGCAGATGCATTTTAGAACATAACATGAATATATTAAATCAGCGTCTCTGTTTAACTGCGGTTTGTTAACTTTGATTATAGTTGACTATTACAGTCTATTAGCACAAATGGTAATGTTGGAAAACGCGCTTTAATACAATTACAAAGACGTGATGCTATCAAATAGAATGTAAATTAAAATTCCACTGCAATTTAATACGAGATTTAATATTGTCGTGCGAATAACAAACTTGTTTTAAATTGTAGTACTTGACTATTAACGCAAACAGCAGACCTCAAAAATGAATATATTTAGAAAAACAAATTGTCTTCCTCTCGCATGTATAATTTAACCTTGATAAGGCATTTGCTTTTGACTTTTGACCACTGGATAGTGCATCGTAATACAAAATAGAAACAAAATTGAAGCCGGATTCACGTCATATTTTGAAAGCGGCGGCCATGTATAAGGGGCCCACTCAAGAATTAAATCAACGTAGTTTCTTTTAGAAAACTGATTTTTGGGAAGCTTTTGCCTTAAAACGTAAAACTTTTGTTTCAAAACGTAACCTATGTGTCCGGTAGTAGAAATCTATAGCATTCGATGCTCAAGTGGGGCCATTCAACATGGCCGTGCAAGTCTAAAAATGTGACGTACTTCTGGCTTCAAAACGCAACAATAGATGCGTTATCGAACTTTATGCTTTTGACTAACTACGATTTTTTAAACAGCCAGTCTGAAACATGATATCTTCTGAACACAAGACATAATTGGTGACGAAGCACAGGTGAGGAAAGGTGTTCTGCGCATTTTTGAACGCGCATGACCACAATGCACTGCGGTAAACATGGTTTGAGATAAATTCTTCCCAACATACACAAATTAGGTCTGCTGCTTTGCTCGCTCGCTTCAGGCTCGCTCACTCCGCAGCAATAAATGTCATCAATTCATCAATTTGAATATGATACTATGGTTACCAACACCTTTACCAATAATTGTTTCACACATCGTGCGGATTCTCATGAAGGGGATACAGGACCGAAAGGTGACAAAGGAGATACAGGACAAGAAGGGTCTAAAGGAGCCAAAGGAGATACAGGACCAAAAGGTGACAAAGGAGATACAAGACAACAAGGACTGAAAGGGGAAAAATGAGATCCAGTACAACAAGGTCCTAAAAGGGATAAGGGAGACAAAGGTGATGCTGGATCATCAGGCTTGGGTGGGCTATCTAACACCGGCTTTACAATGCGGAGTGACATTAACATGGCCTGTATCAGCATATAGGCATTAATGGCAACGGCCAAAAGCCAAAGGTTTTTTGAAAAAAACTCAACGCCCTTTGCACCTAGTGCAAAAATTTTAGAGGCTGGGCTTAAAAGGGCGTCCAACACAGGTGCTACTTTTTTTCCCATTAGTGAGAGCCTTGGCAAACTCGCCCGTTGCCTTAGCACCTCTTTTTAAGGCATTTCCGGCCACGGATATTTCAACAACGGATATACCCGGATATACCAAACACCTGCTTTGAAAATTTACCGTCGCCGTTGTTGATATTCATCCCAAATTTTGTTAGTTCTACAGGGTGTCCCAAAAAACAAAAAACTATTGAAAATGATCTATTGTTAGAATTTTAATGCCTAGCACTAAATTGAACCCACAAGTGGATAAACTATTGACATAACCGTCATAATTAATAGTAATACTCAGTGTTAACCATTTTTATGCCAGACAAAAAAACTAAACCTACGAGTGCATACTAAAAATGCAATCAAATTTTAATTATGCATGGGTTATTTGATTTAGACAAAACAATTTACAGAACTTCCAGAATAGGGCTTAGCAAAAAGCTTTTCCAACGTCTTGGTCTCCAACCCGTTCACAATCTTAACTTTCGAGCGGGCCCGCACGTTCTCCATGGTCTTACCAAATACGCTGTTGTTCATCTGGTTGTAAACGTTTTTTCGAAGTCATTGGAAGCTTCCTGTCGAGACTTCGTGTTCCAGCTAATATATTCACCTAAAAAGTTACTCTCCCGGTACTTTATGCCCTGGTGGATCTTTGTCAGCTTCAACCCACTGTCTAAATACTGCCTTAAATATTTATAATGCAGCACGTAATGAGCTTTGTTGTTAAAATTCAGTATTAGCTTGGGCACGCTATTCACAGTTACGTTTTCGGGTGCAAGGGGATACTCGCCGTGAAGATCATGAAGTCCCTTTGGATACTCCATATCCACCTCCAGCCTGCCTGACGTAATCTTAGAATGATTACACATCATCTCGACAAGCTCCCTCAGCGTAATCCACTTGAAGTCACCCACAGGAGGGTCCTGACTCATTGCCCACTTATACAGATTGTTGGCATCCAAATACATGATGTAACTGTTGGTTTTCTCGGGATTACACTCGCTCATATATTTGTTGTTGGCCATCGCATGCCTCTGAATGATGGTAGATATTCCCATGCGAATGCCACTCTCAAAGAACAAATACATGTACATGTCGAGGTTTGTTAAAAGCTCCAGCTCTATGTTCGTCAAGCGCTAGCTTAGCATGTCATCCCAAGCCGAGGCCGGGGCCGTGAAGTAGTTCGACAGGTCTAGCTTGTACTTTTCCATGTACACGTCGATGAAACTCTCGAAAACATCGGCTAGCAGCAAGACGTCCGATTTGCAGTACAGAGCAGTATAGTCCTCAAGGTTTTTACAACCCATAGTTTTAAAAACTGTCTGCACGTGTTGGTAGCCCTTTTCCGATATCTACGCAGGTCGTTCACCACAGACCTGGACCCAACCACAATGCAAATGCTCTATGGGGGGAAGTTCCATCTCCTTAAGCTTGGAAATGTCCGTCATATACTCATACGGATATATACCCTTTCGCACCATCAGATCCAACTCATCGCTATTAAAATATTTTATTGTGTGCTTAAACATATTTTTCTCCGAGCTACTTGCGAGCTTTTTCAAGGAAGGCGACTTCATAAAGTTCATGGCATCCACAAACTTCGACCTTGAGTAAATGTTAACCTCTTGTTCTCCTCTCATAACCATGTCAACATGTATATGCTCTTATTTAAAGTTATATATTTTTCTTCGTTGTGAGGAATGCAGCCCACGTTGCCCGGCGTATCGGCCAGTCTTTTGACGAATAGAAGACAGTCGTAGCCCGTAAGGTTGTGAAAAAATACGGGAATGGTCCGACTGCGTCTTAACCTGAGGTTACACTTTGAGTGAAGTGCACCTCGGTACTTTTCCGAAATGGCGTATTTACCTTCGCGGAAAAATCTGGCCAATAAGAGCTTTAGAAATTGTGACGTAAGGCAGGTTTAATTTTGTGCATCCTAACAATTATCTGCCGTTTTAAACTCAAAAACGTTTGTATTTTGCCAAAATTCTCGAGTTTTCACATAGGTGGCCCAGAAATCGGTGGTTTTAAACCTTAAATAAATGAATCTTGTATACAATATTCCTCTTACAGCTGTCAGAAACTCGCGGAATTGTGTTTTTCTCGTGCGACAGTCGGTTTGTCTCGCGCGACGTTCGTTTAGTATAATTGATTTATTATATTCCCAAGGTTGGCAACTAATTGTTAATAAATTGTCTGCCGTTAATGCAAACTCTTTAAGAACGTACAAATATCGTGGAAATTGACCACAATACTAAAACAAAAACTATATCATGTTGAACACGGATAATTTTACTACATTCTTACCAATTTTTCCGTTTCAAATCCTTTTCCAAGTACAAGAAAAAAGGGAGAGTTTTGAAGGTTTTTTCGGCGGCAAAAATATTTTTTGCTATACCTATGCTCGGGACACCCAATCGGTCCATTCGTCATATTTTTAAATTTTTCTGCCTTCTCTTATTGGTTGAAATTGCAGAAAAAATATGTGAGCCAATAAGCGAGGCCAGAAAAATTCAAAAATATGACGAATGGACCGATTGGGCGTCCCGAGCCTAGGTTTTGCAAAAAATATTTTTGCCGCCGAAAAAACTTTCAAAACTCTCGCTTTTCTCTTGTACTTGGAAAAGGATTTGAAACGGGAAAATTGGTAAGGATATAGTAAAATTATCCGTGTTCAACATGATGTAGTTTTTGTTTTAGTATTGCGGTCAATTTCTATGATATTTGTATGCTTTTAAAGTATTTGCATTAACGGCAGACAATTTATTAACATTTAGTTGCCAACCTTGGGAATATATTAAATCAATTATACTAAACGAACGTCGCACGAGACAAACCGACTGTCGCACGAGAAAAAAACAATTCCGCAAATTTCTGACAGCTGTAAGAGGAATATTATACACAAGATTTATTTATTTAAGCTTAAAAACCACCGAATTCTGGGCCACCTATCGTTTTCATGGTCGTTTCAAAGCAAAATAATACTTGTCAGAAGTCATTGTCCCTCCAGAGTAAGTTTTTTTTCGAATTTTCCGTGTTTAAGTGCGAATATTTTTGTGTGTAAGTTTGGGTATATACTGTAGTTCGTACGGATCAAAATCCAGTGGGAAGTTGCCAACTTTTTAGTATATTATGTATATTATGATAACAGCAAGTGCAGCCGCTAATCGTCGTGTTTGCTGCAGTACTCGACATGATTGTCTAATAACTCTAAAGATCCAAAGTGATTTAGACAGGAGTCACACACGTACTTCTTATGCTCCTTAGCACTGACCTGACGACCAACGAGTGCAGACATGTACATATTATTTACCACACAATAGTGGCTTTGCTCTCCCTTTTTAAAGAAGAACGGCCAAATGGTTTTCTCATGACGTTCTGAAAAAATATACAGGGGAATTATATGTGTCTTTTTGTTAACGTTGTTAACGTAGCTACGTGCATGGCCATGTAGCCACGCATCCACCAAGTCACGTAGCAACGTACCTAAGTACCCACGTAGCCCCGTAGCCATGTAGCCACGTATCCACGTACCCACGTACCGAAGTTGCCACGTACCCAAGTTGCCACGTAGCCCCGTAGCCATGTAGCTATGTAGCTATGTAGCCACTTATTGCCACGTAGCTATGTAAGCACGTATCCACGTAGCCTCGTATCCACGTATCCATGCATGTATCCATGTAGCTACGTAGCGATGTAGCCACTTAGACATGTAGCCACTTGGCCACGTATCCATGCAAGCACGTAGTCAAGTCGTGATCTACAAAGATTTTATAAACTCCAGGTATTCTGTAATTACTCCCTTGCTGACAGTAGGTAAACGAAATTGTATAAAAATTTACATATCTTTTATTTCATGTCATGAATTTATTTGCTTAACCTCTGTTGCTCTACGAACGCAAATCGCCCCCAGCGCGTAAAGTGACAAATTGCATAATCTGCAAGATTTGTAACTTAACAGGGTCCCTCACGCGTACACGAGCAACATCGTACCCAGGGCTTCACGGCTGCCTGCGTTGCCTAAAGCCCTGGGAAAATCCAAACCGGAACTCCCAAAATCTGGTAGTTTGCCGATTAGTGGCCGGAAGTGAAACGCTTTTAGTTCTACAAAATGCTGACTCAGCTAATTTTTTACGAGGAGTGAAGTTTTAAGAACTAGTTCTTAAGTCTTATAATAAAAGATGGCTTTATTATTCGGAGTGTGTTTATTCATGTGTGTTTTACATTCGGGACGAAGCCGATGACATCTTCGGTTTTATGTTGGGTTTCATATTACATATGAATACAAACGATGTATTGATTTCAACGTGATTGAAACATGGCTTCGTGTGTGGATGAACTGTTTCCAGTCGCGCTGTCTAAATCACTCAACAAAATTAACAAAGCTGGAATAGGTATTAAAGGGAAGCAATATGGTTATGGTCTGTTGTGAAAGGCAAGAATGACACTATCTGTGTTCTTCCTACAGGGTTATGGAAAGTCGAAAAATTCAGGACTTCACTCACAATTTGTCAATTTCCGTAGATTTGTTCAATTAAATGTACAGTCTTTTAATAATAGTCTTCCGTTTGTCTTTCAGTCTTCGTACAGAATATAAAAAATATCCCTTATACGATACCAAAGCGAAATGTATTGTTGCGCCGTTTTCACATTAAGATACAACATTTAATATGTCTTATATAAAAAACCCTACAAATTTCCATTGATCGAGAAGATGATTTCAACGGCCAAAGCGACTCTTTGAAGAGTTTTAATACTAAAACCTATGCACTCCTTATAATCAGCCATGTTGCACAAATTATGAAATTAATGAGTGACTTCACGTTCAATATCCGCATTCCATTGCATTTTTAATGCCAGTCAAATCACTTGGAGATTTGGATTTTCCCAGGGCTTTAGGCAACGTAGGCAGCCGAGAAGCCCTAGGTACCGGTACGAGGTTGGTACACGAGTTAAACACAAGGACCCCGGGTACGAGGTTGGTCCAACCGTGCGCTCTCTTATGGTTAATTAATACATTAACGGCAACATTCATTTAAAAACAGACATTGTCAATTTCATTGAACTAGATTGAGAGTATTGTTATTTTGCTATTTCTCATCGTTATTGTGTCCTTTCAAAAACTCACAAATCATAACGGAGAATAATTAATGGTCGCAAAACAGAATATGGAAAGTAACAGACTTTTGAAAAAAAAATGAGCACTTATTCGCAGGAATTGACTTGCATGACGCCCGACTAATTTCTTTTAAAATCAATGGACCATTCCCCTATTAGACAAACTTTTGAATTCGGAAAATCAATTAACACAGCTGGAAAGAGCATCCTAAATTTCATACAATAGTCAAGTTTGGTTGCAAAATGTTGTTAAATGTGGAAAATATAGCCCTGTAAAGTTTGCGAATTTTGTATATACTTTTGTATTGCGAACGGAAAGCGTTACCACTATGCGGAAATGTGGTAACGCCTTTTCCCGCGTAATACAAAAGCATATAAAATTTGAAAACTTTAAATTAATATATTTTCGACATTTTTCAGTATCTTAAAACCAAACTTCACAATTTCACTAAATTCAGGAAGGGCATGGTGGAAAAGACGGAGTACGGAGTCACGGAGTACGGAGTCACGGAGTACGGAGTCACGAAGTACGGAGTCACGGAGTACGGAGTCACGAAGTACGGAGTCACGGAGTACGGAGTCACGGAGTACGGAGTCACGGAGTACGGAGTCACGGAGTACGGAGTCGCGAAGTACGGAGTCACGAAGTACGGAGTCACGGAGTACGGAGTCACGGAGTACGGAGTCACGAAGTACGGAGTCACGGAGTACGGAGTCACGGAGTACGGAGTACGGAGTTTATTTATGCTCTACCTCCTTCAGTTTTGCCCTGGACAAACCTCCACGCGCTTTGGCTGTGGAAATCCACTAAAACAAGGTACTGCTATTCCTGACGCTCCGAATGATTTGGTCGTTGTTTCGAAGATGCCCAGAGAATGGATGTTCCAAGGGAGAACGTACAGCAAAATTTCCAACGTTTATTTTCATTGCGCTACAGCATGCATTCTACGAAAACAGCCAAATTTTGTGGTGAGTTCTTGCTTTGTCGCTCCACAGATTGAGCCTTATCTTCTACCACTTCATCGAGATTACATTCGAATGAACTTGGGTATTCACTGTTAATATGAAATATTAAGTTAACAACGCGTACTTTATAACGCAAAAGTGCACAAAATTGCATATTACTGTTTTTGAGTCCACTGAACAAAATCGTTTATCGTAAGACGTTGTGAGCGCATATATCAAGTTTATATATAATGCATCCTGCTCATATGATATTGTGACTGTTCTGATACGCGTCTCCCTAAGCTACAATCATCAATATTATCCTTGAAACCCGAGAAATATACATGATGCTTGATCCCGGATTATTGAACCCCAACTCTTTATAGCCACTCAAAGTTGAATGCTCAAACACGTGACACGCTCATCCCAATAAAAGAACGAGCCTTCTAAAAAACTGCAAACAAAGCTTAAATTGGCAGCAACGTTGAACATGGAAGGAAATAGTTCCAACAATAATGAGCATCATATGATTGTAGCTTATGAGAACCATAGCTGGAAGTTACCAAATAAATGATAAAGCTTAATTTCATATTATTTTTTGCTACGTTAAGAGCATAATTGTGTTAGCGGTTGGACGCTGGTGAAACTTTTTATATGATTAGATATAAAGATATTGATATCCGTTATGATTATATGATATCCTGATATGTGGTTAAATAGATACGCTACTATACGATAGAACGCTGTAATATGAACGTAGATATATTTATGCTCCCATAAAGTGGAAAAGACGGAGTCTGTTTAAAAGTCACGGCCACGTCTGGGGAAACACTTTACAGACAGACTCCGTACTCCGTACTCCGTCTTGACTCCGTACTCCGTACTCCGTCTTGACTCCGTACTCCGTGACTCCGTACTCCGTGACTCCGTACTCCGTGACTCCGTACTCCGTGACTCCGTACTTCGTGACTCCGTACTCCGTGACTCCGTACTCCGTGACTCCGTACTCCGTGACTCCGTACTTCGTGACTCCGTACTCCGTGACTCCGTACTCCGTGACTCCGTACTCCGTGACTCCGTACTCCGTGACTCCGTACTCCGTGACTCCGTACTTCGTGACTCCGTACTCCGTGACTCCGTACTCCGTGACTCCGTACTCCGTCTTTTCCACCATGCCATTCAGGAAGCCCTTTCCAATTGTGCTAAATTGTTTTCAAATTAAAAAGTTTGTCTAATTGGGGAATCGTCCAATCTAATAAAAACTGATTTTAAAAACAAAATTACTCGAGCAGAATTTGAATACATGAATATACACACCCTCTACCTAATTAACTTTCTAGTGCTAACTCTGCGTGTAACCCATTTACATTCTTAGAATAGCCGTTCAACGGGTTTACTGCAGTTAGCACTTCTCCTATTCATAGAAAATCGTAGTTTGCTACAGGCCTTAATAATATAGAAAAAAAGCTATCTCAACTGTGATTGGTGAACTCCAATGCTTTTAGCTCCAAACAGGAGGGCAAAAATCTGTAACAATTGTGCCAAAATCTGTCACAAGAGAAGGACCAATAAAATTTCACGTAGGAAAACGGGAATGCAAATTTTAATAACAAAACAAACAAACATTGCCGGTCAAATTTGAGAGCAATTGTGGTTAAATTTGATTGGTTGTTTAAACGAAATCTATTTATTCAAATAAAATACATCACTATTAGGAATACATCACCACTCGTCCTGCGGACTCGTGCAATTCTGGCGTCATTGAAAAATTCACTCGTGCACGTTTTTTCTAAATTGCACTAGAAACCATGCTATTACCTATACTTACATTCTATGCAGAGTGACTGTTCAGTTAAATATTGTGAAATTTACAATTACGAAAGTACCAATAAATTGAACTTTCACGGTGTATAGACGTTGTGAGCGCTAAAAATTGTTTGAATGTATTTTGAAAAATAAGTCATTGCAGTCGTTGCTTACTGGTCAATAGCTTTTTGTAAAAAAGAATTAAGAAAAACATTTTGTTACATGAAATGCGTTCGACATCTTTTACCGAGACTGCCTTTTAATTATGCTGACTTGGTGTAAATAGTCGAGGAGAAATTAAAAATTACACTAAATACTGGTGATTTGAAAGAAAATTATTTAAACAATGACATATTCTGGTAAATTTGTTGGTGTTTCTGGAAAAATTTCAAGTTTCAACTTTTTTTTTACCTGCATGCCACCATGTATATACTCTCGTCCTAACATTTGAGCTTTTTAAGTAGATTTTGAGACTACTCTATCAAGTTAAAAGATTATTTTGATGTAGATCCCCAAATCTGTCTGCCATTTTGTATACATTTTCCTTCCAGTAAGATATGAGGTAATATCCTACTATAGCAGAGGTGCAAGTCAGATTCCAGAAGAGCTTATATCAAGTGCTTGTGTTTAATTATAGTAAACGTCTTTCTAATTGTAGTTGCAATTCTAATTCTAGTCGGTGCCAGAGTTTTTGCCCGCTGGACGAACGGACTGTACTACAGAGGATACGTCAACAACGCCGATCGTACGACAATTTCAATTAATTACGACGACGGAGATAAAATCACCTTGTCAAAGAATGATAAAACTGCAGTGGCCCTTGACAAGATACCATTAGTTGATGAGGTGACCATAGGGCAGCGGGTGATTGGTTACTGGCCGAATCGTGTCTATTTTCTTCCAGGTTATTTATCAAAATTATGCAACGACGGGAAAAAGTATTACCATGTGTTTGATGATGGTAAAGAGCGATGCCAAGAGATATTCCAAATACGTACCTTTTAGGGTGATAAGTTTGAGGCAATTTGAATCAATAATTATACATTAACATTTTTGGTTTTGACCTACTTATTTTACGGAATACGTACAGTATTATCACTTAGCTGCTTTGTCCAGAGACAATCATACAGGAACTCTAATGGTTACTTTGAAATTACATTTGAAAAACATTTTCATTTATATGTATAGCTGTTTGTAATTATACTGATTAAGTTTGATTGTTTAAAATGCGCTGATTTGTCTCCCCTATTTCGGTTGTTAATGAAATCATTTTTAAATGTATTGTATGCAAAACCAATAAAAATTTAAACATTTCAGTTGCTATAAGCAGGATGGTATCAGGTATAGTCATCTAGGACTAGAACAGCTACATGTCTGTACTTCCCACACAACTTAAAAGGAGGGAAAAGACGGGTTTACTGTATTGTGATAAAAATTCTTTACAAATGCACGGCGTACAATAATCATAACTTCTATCAACGCGACTAGGAAGAGTACGACGTATGAGAGTGAGATTTTAAATTAAACGAGTGTTAAAGCTCCCTTTGGTCTATATTCTTTACCCTATACTCATTGGTGCAGCGTATAGATTAGCAAACATGTACAAGAGAGCAAACCATTTGTTACAAATTTGAGATAAATGTGGTAGTTTTTACAATCGAAATTAAATGCTTTCGATCCGTAACTGCGCCACGATGTTGTGGTGTGCAGAAACCAAAGTGTTTCGGTTTAGGACATTACTTTCTTTTTTGTTAAAGTTCGTCAAGGCTAATAAAAACATGGCGATTGGAGAACCACAACATGCAATTCATACTATTTGTTAAGGTGCATAGATATAAAAGTAACATATTAGAATACATTTAAAATACAAATTCAAATACAAATACAACATACATACTATCTTTTTGCATTAACTTCCTAAGGAAGTTACATAAAACTGATAAACCACGGGAAGATAGAGATTTTTACAAAAGGAAACAAATTTTCTCAAGGTATTCTGTCAAGTCTGTACATGTACGTCTGTGAAGGAGTCCACCCAAAACAACCAACAGAAGGTGAGTCTCATTATATATAATGTAAAACATCTGTGCATAAAGTACAAAATTCAAACGAAAAAAAACCTGAATTAAGACGATAGCCAAAACATGCTGCGGAAACCCGGATAACTTCAAGGTGTTTATAATGAGTCGACTTCGCCGTATACAAATCTTTTGAAATTTTGCATGGTAATATTTGAGTAGTATTTCTGCGTAATGCAGCGAGGCAACGTTATATTGGACGATTGCTTCATTATATACCAATATATTTCACCGTGCATAAGTCTGCATAAACACGAACAAAAAGATAGAATGAAGAGGTTGGTTAAGTTTCCAGACTATATCTAGATTGACTATGATTAAACTATCAAAATATCCACCCAGTGATAAAGCAATCACATACTCATTTGTTTCAGCAGTTTCTTCGATACTTTTTCAACAGTGTCTCGTTTGCATTCAATTTTATTTAAAATGTTCTATCATATGGCAACTGTATTTTTTTGCACATTAATTTGTTTAGCTAGAGCTGAAATTTCTAACTTAGTTAAAAGTTTATCACTTATTTAAACATCATTTCTGCCTAAAGTTGCCTATAGTATAAGGATCACTCGAGTATTAACACATCATGCAGAATCTGATTTTTAGGATTTAATGAAGTCAGTAGGCAAGTGCAAATTTAAGCATAATTTTCGCACCCAATTTTACAAGCATTTTAATTGCACATACTGCACTAAACTGTTGACAAGCAGTGATCGGAACGAACCCGAAACTCGTTCCTACTTATTATTTGATGTCATGCATTGCGTTAGGGTCAAGTATTGTTTCTTAATTACTTACTTTACTATATTTAAAGTGCTATAATGACAAGAAACTTTTAATTTCGAGATTTTTATCTGTTTTGATACTTCTTAGAGCAAAAATCTAGTCTATGCAACCTCGTTCCTTTCTGAATCCGGCCTGTTCTTCCCTCAGTCTGGAATCAATTGCCGGGTCTATTCTTGAAAGGAGGATACGACAAAACAATTTGGATGGTACAGATAGTAATGTTATGCCTCGTCAGTTGTCACAGGTGCTGAGGTTACCTTTCTTGGGAAGTTTTACAATAAGACCCCTTGTCCAGTTTTCTGGTATTGTTTCTGACGCCCAGATGGAACGGCAGAAGTCTGCAAGAACCTCGGCTGATGATTCTATATCGGCCTTCAGCATTTCTGCATTGATGCAGTCAACTCCACAGGCTTTCCCATTCTTCAGTGCGTTGATGGCAGTCTTTATCTCCTCCTTACTAGGCAGATTGGTGTCAATGCCCAGGAGAACGTCTGATTGGTCGATATCTGCCGGGTTGTCTGGCTCTGGTCTGTTGAGAACTTCACGAAAGTGTTCCACTCACCGTGCTGTTTTTTCACGTTCGGTTGATATGTTATCATCGCGTTTATCTTTCACAGGAAGGTTTGGGTTGCCATTCTTACCCCAGAGTTGCTTTGTGATCTCATACACGGCGCTCAATTCACCTCGGCTGGCTGCAAGTTCAGCCTCACCTGCGAGCTCTTCCACAAAAACCCTCTTGCCCCTCCTTGCACTTTTCTTGACTTCATAATCTTTGTTCTTATATGCAAGCTGCGCTTGATCTTGAAGTCTAGCTGATTTGGCGTTAAGCATTCTGGTTTTCAGGTCCTTCTTGTCTCCTATCTTCGCCCATGTAATTGTCGTTAACCACTATTTATTCCTTTTCTTCCTGTAGCCTAAGATGTTAATGGCTGTTTCTACATACTTGTACGTATCCTTGGTTGTATTCCATACGCTCTAAGAAATATCATCCAGCACTGTCTAGAATGGAATTACTTTCCGCTTTACATCAATTTCATTGACTTCAACAAAGCTTTCGACAGTCTGCATCGCGACACTCTATGGAAGATCGTTAGGTCCTATGGGGTTCTCAATTAGGAGACCTGGACTTTGCAGATGATCTAGCTGTTTTCTCTTCTAACCCACAACATCTGCAAACTAAGACAGAGAGGTTAAACAGCTTTGCCAAAAAGACTGGCCTTAACATCAACACAGTCAAGACATACCACGTTCATTGATAGTACACCAACTGCGCCGTCGATTCCATACCACTTGAAAGAGTTGAAGACCTCACGTACCTTAGCCGTATAGTCAGCTCTGACAATGCCATCGGAAATGACATCACCGGGCGTCTGGGCAAAGCTCAGGGCTCTTTTGCTTCACTTCGCTCCATTTGGAAGTCAAAGCAATACCCTGAGAACCAAGGTACGGATTTACAACAGCAATGTGAAGTCAGTCTTCCTGTATGGATGGGGAGTTATCGAGTCCGACATGAAGAAGCTGAATGTGTTTCATAACCGTTGCCTAAGAAGAATCTGCGGTACATACTGGCCAAACGTCATCTCAAATAAAGAGCTCTACAAGAAGATCAGTAGCAGCAGCGTGGTCAATCGGATCAAATACCAACGCTTGAGATGGCTTGCGTATGTCCTCCGCATGGACCAACAGTGGATACCAAAGATTGCCCTGCACTGGACACCAGCCACGATGGTCAGTTGCTATGCAAATTACTCCCGGAAGCGCAGGTTCAAATTGTCAGCAGAGTAAGCCATTAATATTCAAATTTCCCAACAAAATATTCAAATATGGCGGCAAGCAATGTCTCTTCGAAGCTATCAACCCTTAACTTGGGCAAAGATAACAATGAAACGGAGAGGCCAAAGCATTTTTGGAACCGAGCTTTGGTGACCATGAAGTTTAGTTTTGAGCCCATCTGGCTTGATGCGGCATGGAAGGCCGAACAGAAACCAAATTTCGGAATGCGAAATTTGGAAGCTGTTCTTGAAGAGCGATGCTCCTTCAAACTGGAGATCACTGGGCCCCTCATCGACAGCTATTTGAAGGAGATTGGACGGGCATTTTTGGCAAAGCTTGGCCGATCGAAGTGTACTGGTCTAATGCCTCCAATAAAGTCACAAAACTTGCAACTTCAAAGTCTTTGTAACCATTGCTCTCACAACTAATTTCCATATCCATATTTCTATAGGGGTAGGGTAGTTAAGAATGAGATTTATTGAAAAGAATGCATCCTCATTATGACTAATACCACCCCCATAGAAACAGCATAAATCTGAGGAAATTTCCACAGATTGTGAGAACTCTTTTTGTTACTGAGTTTCATAATTTGCATTTTAATTTTACAGTGTACAGTAGAACCATTATAAAAGGCAATGTGCTGTGAAGCTGTATCATTGCTCATAAACATAGGAAATTACATTTGCACAACTTTATGTATTTCAAATTGAAGTGATCACTTTTAACCACTTAAGCTGAACCTTTGATTTTAAGAATCAGTGCATTTGTATTGTCTTCACAGCACTGGCTATGACCTGTGAATTTATTGTGTTGAATTGATTAACCTGACATTGTTTCATATGATATATACTATACAACTGCAAGCAGGCTAATAACCTTGCATTGGTGGTTTGGGTGTATCGGGGCAGAATTTCACACGAATGTGTTTATAAAATTCCTTGCAGTGTCACCAAATTCAGTTTATATTCATCAACAAACAGTGCAATACATGCTCCTGGAAAGTTTGCCACCTTGGCTGTACAGCCTCGTTATCATGATTGGAAGGTGACTTTAACTAATGTCATACACATGACAATGAGACTCTGTAGACAAAATGGCATGCTTTCCAGAAGGGAAGCCTTTATCCTCACTCCAGCCTAAGAATATCAATTGCAAACTTGAAATTTAAAAAAAAAACACTTCTTTTTAATTTGAATATTTTATACCATGCGTATGTCACAGTCTAATAGTGCACAATGAAGTATAGCCCCCCACTGAATTTGCTTGTGGGCTTGTGGTACACAATATTAAGGCTAGAACCAAACTATCAGCCTTGTGCTATTTATATCATGTGCACTCAAGCAAATTGGAGAAGTAGCCATTAACACACATAGTGCAAAGTTTATTTTACTTCCATTCAAAATTAATGAATTTGACAGTGTTCCAAATAAGCCCTCTTAAGCCTGGAAATCATATTTTCGGAATATATAGAATTTAGGCAATTAATCTCCAAATTGTTAAAAATTAGGCAAGCAGTTAAGCGTATTTGGGCTCATAAACATACAATAGAAATTAAAAAATTCACGACACATAACATGTTTGTCAGTTGGTTTTTTATTAAGCGTACTATTAATTAGCTACAATAAAGCGCATTGCTTTAGACTTTTCATGTTCAGACAGTACACAACATTGGTAGCTTGAGGCAATTTCTCATGTTTCACAATTTCATTGTGGTTGGTCTCAAGAGATACTATCGTCTGTCAACCCATCATTAGGTCGCAACCCGACGACGTCATAGCCTAGTTTTTTAGCCGAAGAAAACTGGGAACAACCTAGTTTTCCAAAATTTGGTTGTCCTCAGGCCATTGCGCCTAAAAAACTAGGTTGTTCTCAATCTCCCCTAGCTGCTCCATCAGAAATTTAGGCAAATAATTTGCCACTGTGCGCATTACCCACTTCAAGTGCTGTGGTTTCATGTTTCCGTACATTGCGTAGTCTGTCTTAACAACAATTCATATCTGTGATTATTTTATACGCTGAAATAAAGTAGGTATGCAAGACTTGTTTCTCACGCACTGTGTAAATATTCGTAGCACTTGCGTGCGGTAAAATTGCGTAAATAATTCCTCGCACAATTATTCTGTGCCAGCCTGTATATATTGTATTCTAGCTGTAAAGTATAAAGCAATACAGCGGCGACAGCGTCTATAATTAATTGCGTTATAAAGACGTGGAATGTGGAATGTCAAGTGCATGGATGATTCGGCAAAATCGCTATAAATGCTGTTGTATTCATAAAAATTTTTACATACGATTTTCCAAAGATTATTCGCTAGAATTATTGCTTCAGTGAGTCTATACATATAGCTACATGTAACGCAGTTATAATATACAACGTTCATTGCCTTAGGCCGCAATTCAAACAAGCTCACAAAAGTACTAATGTGTCCATCCAAAACGTTGCGTGGCATTGACTCATTGGGCATATAGGTTTGTTATCAACTATCGGGCGCAATATATATACTTCGACATAATGATAGGCAATGTTACATCTTGCAAATTTAGAGTAGAAATCTAGCTTAAACTCAGATCTGTCTCAGCAAGCGCACGTAAAAATTTTTCTTAAAATAGCCACATTAAGTAACTACATTACATCATTTTCTGAAAAGTAACAATGACAACGCATAAACGATACGTTGTGTGACGCAACCACAACTCTTTAAAAGACGAAATTTATGCTACTATAATCATTCTAAACAAGCACTGTGGAAAAAGCAACTCATAGAAAAAGAATTAATATGTTAAAAGCGAGAAACTATAAGTCCAACATCAGTAGATGTCCTCTAATGAATTGTTCCTATCGGAATTCTCGTCTTGATAATTTGAAAAATCACCTGAAGTCGAGAAGACACAAAATCAGCGATGTCAACGTCCTAAATGAAATTTTTGAAATGGTCCGAAGTAACTCGCTCCCAGAAGGAACTCTGCTTCGTTATCAAAACAACAATCTTGTGCAAATTGTGATAGGCTTGCAAGCCAATCTCGATCAAGCTGTTGCTGCCACTCCTTCCAGTGCCAGCGAATCAACTTTACTTCAGAATTCGGCAGAGGAACGGGATCCCCAAGACACGACTGTTGCAACTGATGACGAACAATTACCTGACCAATACCATTCTAGCGAGACTTTATCAGTATCACAATCACTTCAAATGCAACAGGATGCACCGACTGATGAAATAAGCTCACTGCCAGAAGCTGTTGCATCTTTACATGCTGCCATTCAAAAAATTAAAATTAATGAAAGGGACATGAAAACTCTGCTCCTACAACATAAAAAAGTTCTCGAAAGCAAATTTTCTGTAATCGATCAACGATTGGAAAAAGCTGATAATATAACAAGTCATAATGATAGTGTTACCCAGTCGTTGGTTCAATTACAAACGACGTATCCCTGGCTTCAAGTTAAACTGCGAACACCACCAAATGACCCTGTAGGAGCGTGTAGTCTGTGCCAGCGTCACTCTACTCAGATACGTCAACATCGTGGCTATTCCGCTATGCAAAATTGGCTTGATTGTTCTGTTTTGCTTGATAGCAATCATCGCGCACATAAAGTTTTACAACACCAACAGTCTGATTGTCATAAATTGTGTAAGTCAGCAGAAGAACAAAGGAAGAAAAATGCAATCTTATTTTCATCCTAAGTTAGTCAACGGAAAGAATCGGAAGTTACAGAACGGTTCCTTTTGCGATGTTATGGATTGCTACAGTGCCACGTACCATATAATAGATACCCATTCATGACATACCTGCACCATCTTCAAGGAGTGGATGTTGGGAACAGACACCTAACCGATATGGCAATGGCCAGCGCCACCGATTGTATATACAATGTACAATTGCGTTCTCTCGTTAAATTCATTAATTCACCCAATCCTGCAACCGGTCGTCTTTGTCACTGCCATTTGTCCTTTGATAAAGTCACAGTCGAACACGTCACCCGTCAGGTAGTGAACCTGAGAATCCTGGATCTTAATGGAGAACCGGTCTTCATTAATGGGAACCAGAGTGTGATTTCCCGTCACGATGATCCCTTGCCCGAATACACGTTAAGTCTTGGAGATACCCCCGTAGCAGATCATACGAGTGATGCTAGAGGTCATGTTACCGATTTTCTGAAAAAGGAATTAGATTAAAAATGTCGGACAAAGCTATTAGCGAAGTCATTACTTCGTCGTCTTCAGATTGCGAAGCTGTCTACACTGGTGGAATTCAGGGTTTACAACGCCTTTGGAAAGAAAAATTTAATGTTGCTCATTTACATTTTGCTGACAGAGCGCACAAGATAGAATCCATGATCGGGAAAATTCGCAAGGAAACAGATATGAAATGGTTGGACGACATCCTTTCGAAATTGAATAAAATGATTTCCAAAATTTGCCAGTCACCAAAGCAACACAGAAACCTCAGACATGCTGCGATCCTTAGTGATTCGATCGTTGCTTAAGAGTATGAAAAGGCTAGTGGAAACCAGATTCATTCGTTACATGGTCGGTTCGATCGATGCAGTCCTAACTAATGCCTATATACTGGAGCTAATGTGGCAAGACCAAGCTGCTGAAGGAGACAACGAAATTCGTGGACATTTGAAGAATCTAGTTAGTCCACTTTTTCTGCCAACATTGCTCGTACTAGCTGATGTTTTTAGTCAGTTTGCATTTGCTAGTGAAACTGCCCAATCTGACATATACCGACGGTGGGACGGCAAAGCCAATATCGACAAATTCATTGAAAACGTTACAAAAATAAAGCAAGTGCCTATTTTGGAAAATCCATTGAACAAACGACTAAGGCTGCATCAACCTGGTATTGAGAAAGGTGTTTTCACACCGAACGCCAGTAAACCAAATCAGCAAGTGAATATTTAAATTTTATAACACGACATTCACTTCCAACCTCAAGTAAGAAGCCGTGAACAACCTTTAACCCCCGATGTTATCATGGGAACTGTCGAAGAGAGATTTACGCAGTTAACTTCAGCAATACTGCGCGAGACATCTGCATTTTTAGCACTGAGTGAACAAGAGCAGCATATTGTGAACATGTTTGATGTCCGATCGTTTAACTTTCAAGATCCTGAAAGTCTACGTGAACAATATAACGAAGAATTTTTGTTATTCGCCAGCCACCTTAACAAGGGTAGTCTCCTATTCCCTCGAAAACCTTGTGGTGAAGTATGTGTGGAGATTGTCCCTGCCTTCTACACCAATATGTGACGTTCAAAGAAAGAGTTAGAGACAACAAGGATAGGTTTAAGGATGTTTGGTTTACCAAAAATGCGGCCGATCAAACGGTATGGAACACCACTAATGTTTTGTCCTACTTCCAAAAAACAGAATATAGTTTGCATGACGGAATACCAGATGTGGTGGAAATCATTGAAATATGTCTTGTAATGTCTAGATCTCAGTCTGACACTGAACGATGTGGCAAGCTACTCAAAGATGTTTCGGAAAGTAGATTTGGTGGGAAATACAACGAGACACATCACGGTGAAAATAAAACGGACCGAGTGAATGAAGAAACGTTTTTATATGCTAATTCCGTTCCTCTCCACCATCTACCACTCGAAGTCACATTTACCTGCAATTTTACGAACAAAGCCTGGTAAAGAGAGTTCAACTCTGACAAAATTACGGAATAAAGAACAAAAATATAAAGTTTTGGTTCCAATAATTGTAAAACATTTTTCATCACGACAATTTAAGAACACAGAACTGTATTATATAATATACACGCAAAGTGTCTAAAAATGAGACCTTTAGAAATCAGAACGTTTAGAAATTTTACTTTGTCTAGTATATATACATGCACTATCTAAATGTGTTGTTGTTGAGCGATAGCCGTAGCTGAATGGCTTTGTTGTCTTTATATAATTTATAGTTTTCTTATAGGCATGTAAGATTCAAATTCAATAAAAATATTTTTAGAAATTGTCAGAATTGATTTTCATTAATTCTGACAATTTCTAAAAGTATCAGGACTATAAATATAATTATTAAAAAGCTCAATTTTTTTAATGCTAACTATAGTTATGTAAGACATATTGCATGGGTAATCTTTTGTAAAACTGATCCCCAAAATGCAGGAAAACGCATTTCAGGGAGGCAGAAATTCCAAAATTTTCCGGAGAAGCATGCCCCCGGACCCCCCTAGAATTCTCGCGCCTCCGGCGCTCGCTTATCCGTGTAATTGGGTTACTCAAATTTAAACTAGGCTCACAATCACAAGCACCAGAAAAAGTTCCTTTGGAGCCCTGAATTTGAGTCTACAATTGTAGCTCTCAAGATGTTGACATTATTGTGAGAACTAAACTGTTGTAAGCTTGGGTTATGCTTATGGTTTTCATGGCACTGTACATACATACTGTATACAATGCAACTACATGATCAATATTAACATAACCCCGGTTTACTTATTCATCTTTATGTTTATTAAAATACACTGTAAATAGTTTGTTAGTCATATTAACTATATTGAATTGGTTCCGGCATGACATTTGCTAGAAATTACAGTAATAATATATATTACATAATAATATACTGTACATATATACTCATCATATAATTTATATCTTTATATAATATAATATACATATAATGCTATCTATATTCCATAATGTGGTTTTCTAATATTAGTTTTGTCTATGTGTTTAGACAACTTTTTATGACTATTTTATATTTATCACACAGTTGTGTTTTCAGGGCATGCTCAAACTTTGAAGATTATTTTCTGTTTTTCATATAGTAGTATCATACAGCCATCTAGTGGCAGCATTCTCCTCTTGATGAGTACAATTGTTTGGTGTTCTCATATAATTGCAAATAATTCAACTAACTGGCTATAGATGCTTGTTCCTCCGCACATATTGCAAACTCTTCTAGTTCCTGCCTTTTGGGCGTAATTTGATAGTCGGCTTCATTTAAATTCGCTTCCCTACATTGAATTTCCTCCCTCTGTCTGATCACTTCAGCTTGACCTATCTTGAGATTGTACACAGGAGATTTCTCCCAAAATTTGTGAGACTGCTTTTCAGGATTACATTTTCCTCTGTGATTTGGACTCTTATTACACCTTTTACATTTTCTGCATGTAGATAATGGGCTGGAAATGTCAATATACACATATATAAATAAATGAGAGTTAAAGACATACTCGAGACGAAGGTTCCAATATGGCGAACGCATATCACCTGAATATGCAAATGAATCATGTTTTCGAACGAAGTTTCTTACCTATTTCCTGAGCTTGATGCCAGTTTGAATGAAAAAATATAACATGATTTCCAACTTTGATTTTAATTATTCTTCTGAGAATTAGATTTAACAAAGTTATTGCGATTATTCGGCAAAAGTATGGCGAAATTTCCGGTTTTGTCACATTTGCACGGAATATATACACTACCAAGGGGGAGTATAAAAGTGAAAGAGTGCTATTTGACGAGTTCTTTCTTAGGGAGCCCTCCATGGTATAGTTTGTCGCACATAGTCGCCATAGAAACCCAAAATTTATCTCGAGATAGGGTCGGTTTGTGGGGTAATTTATAACTATTTCGCAACATACTGGGAAATTCAACAATGAAAACCACTCTACAGAGGGTAGGTTGAAATATTAAGACATTTAAAAAACAATTTTACTGCGAAACAAGCTTGAAAAGTTCGCAACAAAATTTATCTATTGCGCCACTCATATAAATTGGCTGCGCCATTGCTTACGCGTCACGTGACCAAACAGTTGATGAGGGAGTAATTTGCATAGCAACTGACCATCGTGAGCAGGAAGGCGGAAACCTGTTAGGCCAAAGATCCCCTGGTGGAGAACCGTTGCCTCTGAACTGAAAGATCTTGGTCTCAATTTGGGACAGGAACAGTACCTTGCCCGCAACCGTCAAGAGTGGAGGCGTGCTATACTGGCCTTATGTCCCACCAGAGACGAAGAGGCCTAAGTAAGTAAGTAACCCGTTTTGATAGAGGTTATTGCCCTTATTTAAAATCTTAAAACCGTTTTCGAAAAAAACTTCATAGTTTTCTTTGCACGGTTTCTCTTCTGATGGAAAAGACCGCAAACGAAGGGAGTGGATCAGATTTGTGATCAAAGCACTGACCGAATTTCTGCAAATACTGCATTGTATTGCATGGTCACTTATGAGCGCTATAACAATTACCACACTTTTTTACCATAAAATGTTAAATTTTTATCACGTTCATGATAGCATAAAGTTATCAATTACAATTATTTGGTTTTACTTTATTGTAAACGAATTTTGTTTTGTTTCCTAAGAAGCCTTTTAAATTTTGTTTCGGTTTGTTACGGTTTTATTTTGTATCAAATCAGTTCAGTTATTGAAAAAATTCTGAACTAACCCATGGCCTATGAGTGCTATAGCCAGCAGTCCCACGTGCCAAATACATGAATGTATTATATAAATTATAGTACGTGGCAAAATTTTTGAGTAGAGTATATGCTACATTGTCGAACACCGATTCCCACGCGAGATATTTGTATTTCCATATTTTCGTGCTGAAAAAACTTTTGAAAAGTCCTTTCCTTTTGTATCCTATAAAATAAGAATGTCGAAACGAAATTTCAAAGAAGATTTCGCAAATTTAAAAGAGAGGGTCTCGAAAAGAGGCGAAAAGAAGATACAGCATTCAAATGAGATATGGGATATATTGCAGTAAACGATTTTCCTTGCATATTGAAGAAAGATATCAAAAGTTAGTATGCTAGGATTGGACCAACAACGGTAACTCCGAATTATTATGACTCAACGTATGACAACATTATGATTCAACGTTTCGACTTTATTTAGTCATCATCAGGATTCCGGTCAGTCCACCTGTATGGATCAGTAACAATCCAGAATATTAAAGCTTGCAAGCGCTTTTTAACGTGGAAGATGGATCTAGCTGTGATGTAGGGGCTAAGGAGGGGGAGAGGGCCATTTTGGATGAAGACATGCAAGTCACTGTGGGTGGTGATGAAAGCCAGTTGCGTGATGAAAAGCCGATAGATATCAGTTCCAGTCAACGGTGAAAATCTCAGGGAATCCCTACGAAAACAGCCCCTTCAAAGTCCATGAAAGTTGCTGCCTCTGTAACTCTTAGTGCTATGGTTAAACTTTGCAAAATAATTCAGCTTTCTGGGGCAATAGTTGCAATGCATCTTGATGGGCTCAACCATTTGAAGTTACACTTTCTCTTGCCAAAGAGAAATTTGCCAGTGACGGTGTCAGAGATGCTTACATTGCTACCCCTTTGTCAGGCTTGAGTCCTGAAAAATATGTCTTAAAAAAAGCCCAGGAACAACAAGTCAACGAAATTGAAAAGCTGTTTACGTCAACTGAAGAGCATACACGAAAAAGTGGTCTAAATGAATGTACTAGTCAAAAACTTTTCTTTGACATTATGTAGTGAGGCACCAGTTGAATAAGGGCATGTCCTAAATTACACAAAGGTTTATTTTTGGAGGCTTTATGGTGATTTTGTAACATTGGAGGACTACCTGATAGGCGAGTTCCAAAAATATGTCAATAACACATAAAGATTTTTGGGAAAAGTAGACTAACTTTCAAAGCAGAGTCATTCTGTTATTATACCTATGTAAGGTCAGGGTGGCAACTTATTGTCTTAGACATTAAGCGAGAAGATCACTAATCTTTTTGACTCAGAAGTTGCTGTAATATCCACGCGTATGCCAGCCCAGGATTGCAACGGATTGTCTTATATTGTAAAACCGATATCAGTATATGCTCGAACAAGTACTCAAGGAGAAGTATACCATATTTAATTATGCATACACTATTTATACTCTACCCTAATCATAAAAACATGAATATATTACAGTTGCCAGTTCAACCATTGTTAATACGAGTGAAAAGACAATCTTATTCTGCTGTGGCACCTTTCTACAGATGCTACTGATCAGTGGCGGATCTAGCGTAAGTCAAAATAAATTACCACAGCTCATTCTAGGATATATTTACATTTTAAAATACCTTCAAAGCAACTTCATTGGTTGGATTTTATACTTTTGAAATTCATAACCTATGACATTGTTATAAAGTTATTTTGAATTTAAAATTGAGCTACTATAATTTATTTTGACTTACCCTGGAGCCGCCACTGCTACTGATGGGTCCAAGGAAGAACATTACAACAAAATTTGGCACGTTCTTAAGCTACATGAAATGTAGGCAATTTGTAATCTTGTTTAACTAAAATTGTTAAAATTTACAGCAGCATACATGAGATAAAGTTAAATACTGTATTAAGGTAAATTTTTATCCAATAGTACCACAGACCAATTAATTTTTAACAATTTACATTAGGCATAATACATAATGCATTGTAGTAGGTTGTATAAAATTTAACAATTTATAGTAAAAAAGTGTTGTAATTGTTACGGCTCTAGGCCGCCATAGTATTGAGATGTTCGGCAAATTTTGAAAACACTAATTTATATCCGAAGAATCTTGGAATCTCTGCTGCTGTAGGTTTGAAAAGAAAGCTTGTGGCTGATGCTATTTCGTCAACCGATGTCGTGCTAGCGCAGGGGCGGACTGGCCAGTCGGGCTCATCGGGCGATCAGCCGGCGGGCCTCCTGCTTTTTGGGTCCCCTTTACTACTTAGTATAAATTTACAAGTTGAGCTGTGGCGATGTTTAATATTAGCCTACAAATATAATTTTCTATTGCATCTTGGAGAATTATAAAGAGGGAGTTTAAACCAGCGATTGTCAATTAATCAGGATTAATAATGTTCCCTTTCGGCAATTACGATGCAGTTAAAATGGTATGGTCCGCCTTTTCTGCTACATGAAGTATACAGAACATTGCTTAGTCGCTGTGCATGACATCGCGCACTCGTGGATCGCATAACATCTGTTTCTATACTCTGTTTATATTACAAATATAGAATTTAAACTGAATTAATGAATATTCATGAGTCAGAGAACGGTTAAAAGTGGTGCACAGAAAAGACGCAAAAAGAAATTAAACTAGCAACGCTACAAAAGGCAGCAGCACAATCTTACAGTTTGACTAACTATTCCTCATGTACATCCGAACATGGCCAACCAGAAGGTTCAGGAAATGTTGTTGACAAAATTGATGAGCAGGATGCCAAAGGTATTATAACATATTGATTTATATCATGAAATTAATTCATTTTTAACCCTTCTCAAACAAAAAATCATAAGAAATTAAAGTCGTAGTTTAAATAATTAGTTTGCTTGAAACTTCCACTTTTAATAGCTGTACTTCGGTTATTCATTGCATTATGTTAATAAATACATTTTAAACTTTTGCAAAAGTCTTAAAAAAGTCAGATTTAGTTGTTATTACTCATGAATCGGTACCCATTGCAGCAGTTCAGTGTGCAGACAACCCACACAACTTTTTTTCCTTCCAGTTAACATCCAATTTCAGCCGATTCATGTCCCTCACGATGATTATAATAGAAATTTGGGGCCCTTGGGGGAAACTTCTTTGTCATCGTTAATTACCAGTAGTGCGGGAACGTCAGGGTGTACAGGACTCAAAAGGAAATTATCTCCTGAAGCAGTTGTAAATGCACAAAATGAGAAATCCGAATTTATTAGCTCACCGCGATATTTCACACGTCCCTCAATAGACAATCTCAAATCCTTTTTTGAATTCCATTCACACCAGCCACGCGCAAATGTTCCTTTTAATACAGAACGCGCGTTTTTTCGTATTGATGCCAATGGTGAAAAAGTGCATCGACAATGGTTGAGTATGAATCGGAACAACGGACAATGCGCTGCTCAATTTGCATCGCCTTCGGAAAAAGTTCCGAATCAATATTCTCTTGCGACGTTGATGACAAAAAAAAATGCATGATAGTTAGAATGCATGATAGTTAACGTAAGAAACGATACCCTTCTTTCCCAACGCCTTGTCGAAGTTAACTATCGCCGAATATTGAAACAGTTAAATTAATTGGCAAGCGTGGTCTTGCCATACGTGGCAAAAGAAATGAAGCTGTTTACAACCTTTTTGGTGATTCGATAAATCGTGGAAACTTTCTCGAAATCATAAAAGTCATCGGAAATTTGATGCTATTTTGCAAAGTCACCTAACGACAGTAGTTGAGAAAAGTACCCTCGCATTGAAAAAGCACAGTACCCAAAAGAATGAAATTAGACCTAAAAAAAGAGGTCGAGGATCACTGGTAACATTTATGAGCAAGACTACTATATCGAAAGTGATCGGAATAATAAAGGATATAATTCAAAGAACCGTATCAAAAGAAGTCCAAGAAGCAAAGATTTTCTCTGTTGAGATGGACACAACTCAAGATATATCCTGTCAAGACCAGTGCTCTATTATCGTGCGATATGCTCTCAAGGGTGTCGTTTTCGAAAGGTTATTATTTCTTGTGAAAGCCGAAAGTGCTACTGGTGAAGGTTTGTTTAATCTTTTAAAGGCTAATCTCAATCGTTTGAGCATTGATATACAAAACTGCATTGGCGATAGCTTTGACAGTGCGGCTAATATGTCTGGACAGTACCGCGGTGAGCAAGCACGTATAAGCGAAGTTGCTGACAATCACGTCCATGTCTGGTGCTATGCGCACACTTTGAATCTCGTTCTGGGAGATACAACATCGTCAACGGTTCCTTCGATGAGTCTTTTCTAGTTGCTTAACTCTACAGCCACATTTGTGCGCGGATCGCACAAAAATATGAATGCGTGGACCGACTGCTTAAGTGAAAAGTTTGGAGCTGCTAAGCTTCTGAAGCTGGACACAATCGGGAAGACGAGTTGGTGGGCTAAAGCAGGTGCTATTCAGAAGATTTTTGGAGAGTTTGGTGACGCAGAGGCGGCAAACAAGTCATTGTACGTAGATGTGCTGACGTGTTTCTTTGAAATTGCAAGCAATCCACAGTTTAATGTTACTGCAGGGACGAGGCAAGAACTGTTATGGACAAAATGAGAAAATTCGAGACTATAGTAACAGCCGCTACATTTAACCGAATATTCACAATTACTACACCACTTTCAGAATACCTTCAAACTAGTCGTCTAGGTATACTTCAAGCTTGGAGGATTGTCGAGTCAGCCATTGAACAACTTGAAGGAATTAGCAGAGACTTTCCAACCGTGTTAGAAGTCGCCACACAGTTTGCAAAAAACGCTAACAACTGCTTGGCTTCTTCTAACAGCGATGTAGATGTTGAGAAAAGCCTACCAACCAGACGAATTCGAAGAAGGAAGCTACCTTTCGGTGAAACAGATAACAGCAACAACGACACTCACGACGTTAATGGGAACTATGAGATGGAAATATACAACGCCGTAATGGATCAAGTTGTAATAAGCATCAAGAGTAGATTCGCCGATCATGAAAAACTTTACCAAGATTTTGCCGTTTTAGATCCTCGGCGATTTGATGAATGCAGAAAAACAGGTTTGCCTCAAAATGCATTTGAATTTACTTGTCAGAAGCTCGGTAAGCATGTATAGATCCAATTAAGCTGAGAGAGCAACTTTTAGAGTTTTATCACTCATTTCCAAAGTTGGTAAGGACACTTCCTGAAGCCTTACGTTCAGCTGAAGAGGGAATTGTCAGCAAAGGATCTGAGACAGAGAAAAGAAACCCTGTAAAACGCGTTTCAATTGCGCATATAAACTTCTGCATGAGTATGGCCTAAACTCATCCACATATACCGAACTGTATACAGCTTATAAGTTCCTGGTGACGCTAGCTGTAACACAAGTTGAATGCGAAAGGAGCTTCTCGACGTTAAAGTTTGTGAAGAGTAGATTGCGAAGCAACATAACGCAAGAGCATTTGGAGGCACTTATGCTTATGTACATGGAGAAGCAGTTGGTCAGTGATATACCAGTTGATGAAATTATTGACTTGATGGCGTACAGTTCATTTGAACTAAGACGTCTTTTGCTTCCGTAATGCATGGAGTTTGAATGAGCATTTACAAAAAATAAGTATATTTATGAGCAACCAGGGCAAAAATGAAGTTTTGTCAATTGCAAAACGGTAAATTCAACAAATCACTTTGAAGTGTTACCAAAGGGGAGAGGCCGACATAGGGTTCTAGGCCCACTTATTGCCGAATCGCCCGGGCCCCCTGAAATAGCCAGTCCGCCCCTGTGCTAGCGCACAGCTGAATTAAACATATCTTTACGTCATCAAAGACAGGTAAACAACTGAACTACATGCTGTTCATTATTTATTATTATCATATATTTATCTATGTATCGTTCTCACCCTGTAAACATATTTGGATGAAACGCGTGAAACCACTTATGTTGTGAATATCTTGAGAATAGGCAATATGTTTTTTTATAATGTGCGTTATTATTTATCTGATGCTTACATTTTACAGATTCTCGAGCCAAAATGGATGTGCTTATTATTCACTTTTGAACATCCGGTTTGGCTCTTTATGGCAATTGCAATTTGCTCGAATTGAATAGTCACTTACCAGTTATATTTGGCTTGAGATTTAGTTAAAATGGTTCGCGGACGGTAATAGAAGTAGAAAATATTTCTGGCTATATTAGTTTTACAATTTATTATTCAATTAAAACTCAAAATGTTATTATATATTTAGGGTTGAGGCATATTCGATAGTTTGTGCGGCGAAGTACCAGTATTGGAATATAAGAGTGAGAACAAAATTTTCATGTTAGAAAACTTCAATAATATATAGTATTTGTGCATTACATTTTTTTCAATATTTTAGTATTACTTTTGATTGCGTTGATATGGAACATACAAAGTTGTGCTCAAAGTTAAAACTGGTACAAAGTCAAAGGGGCAATGGTACCCAACGGTCTACCAAAACAAAACAACGCTATTTTGCTTTTCCATGAAATGTTGCATGGAAACATTACGAAAAATAGTTATTTTTATTGTGATCGCATTTCCGTTGAGCTTAGTTCGTCAAATTTAATATGAAATATCTTACTTTTCGACTACTCACAGCCAAAACTGGGTCTTAAACTACAATTCTGATTCAAAATACAGTATTATTTCTGATCCATTAAGATGTCTAAATATAGGCCAAAATTTATTTAAGTTTTTTATGTTAAATTCGACGAATTTTCATGCAATTTGACGGAAATGGTAAGAATAAAGGCAAAGGAATCATAGATATTGTCCTATTGCCACAAAAATCGGTTTCACATTTTATTATGATTAGTGATTACTATTAATTGACAATAAAAACTAGTAATTTAAGCACGGTACCTGTCTAGTTCGGATTAAAATTTGAAAACTGCTAAATAGTTTCGATTTGTTTACTTTTGTAGTTTTATTTATTTCACATGTGAATGGCTTCCTCATGTTGTTGCTCGACCGCTTCACGTGTACCCAAGTGATATATTATGTCCCATTGTTTATAAACTAATCTTTATAATTTTTACATAATAATAGACAGTTAACCTTAAGTGGAAGTAAAGAACACACTTTTAGATTAGCGAAATAGGCGGACTATCAGGCTTGCAATAACTATAACCGAAGGTTTTCGGTACGTGCAATAACACAGCCTTCACACATATAATGACTTCAGCTAACGCTGCTCATGTTTAAACAAATATATTTTATGAAAGGGCCGGGAACTTTTGCCTCCCTCCTGCCCCTTTTGATAAAGGGCAAAAGGGTGAGCCCCCTCCTCTCTTTTCTGGATCATAATTCAAGATTACTCATGGATTTACTGGATGATACAATCTTTCGCAAATGATAAATGAGCCACAGATTTTTCTTCTACATTTATTTAGGGAGCAGGTCTCTCAAAACTTTATGTTTCGTTGAATCCACATCACAGAAAAGGTGTGATGCTTGTATATGCTGATTAACGTCAAATAGTTAGCAGAGCTGAAATGTGTTATATACGTTCTATAATATAGGGCTATTTTCAACGTGTGTTTTGGATGCCAACTTGAAAACGAGGCTAAAATGTGGAATCCTTCCTTGGTACTTTTAACTCGTTGTTACCTTGATACTTAAACCACGCAGATACTGTGTACCCTGTGCAACTGACATAAATGTAAGTGACAAAAACATAGAAGTCATGTCACGTGACCATCACGTGACAATTTTTGCATTATGTGAACATATTGATTTATGTTAGAAAATTAAACTTTTGCTATTTTTTTAACGAAATGTCATTTTCTTAATTTGATGGATTCTGTGCACAATTGGTATAATACCTGGTATTTTTTAACTTAATTTAACCTAAATATTAACCAATAAATATTTGTTTTGCCCAGATAGAGGAAAAGCTGAAGCTATATTAATTATTTCTCATATTTCATATTTGTATTAGTTTTTACTATGATGACATTTCTACTACTTCTTTAATTACAAGTCCTTCAGTAGATGTTCCTAGCTTGGTTTCATTGGTAGCTATAGTTTGGTACATATATTCCCGCTTGAAAATGCCACCAACAACAAAATCTTTAACTATAAATATAGTCGTAATATCTATCTATATAGAATCAACAAATACATGTCAGCTGCAATGCATTGTTTATATATTAAATTGCCGTCACTCGGAATCGGAGTCCTCGGAGTCGCTGTCGACATCTAAAACAACACCACGTGGGTTTTGCACACGTCAACGTCCGCCATACAAAAACATGATTCGGAGGACGAGGAGCGATTATAGAATACCCGTCCACTTTTGAAACTGTTACTTGTTGTCATGATACGATGATACGAAGTCGGAGTAAAACAATTAGGAAATATAATAATTACGTAATGTGGCAAAGTGGAGGATTTAAAAAGCCTGGGTAAGATATAATTTTTCATGATACGATATACGAAGTGAAAATAATTACGTAGTGTGACAAAGTGGAGGTTTTAAAAAAGCCTGGGTAAGATATAATTTTTCATGATACGATGATACGAAGTGAACATGATTATGTAATGTGACAAAGTGGAGGATTTAAAAAAGCCTGGGTAAGATATAATTTTTCATGATACGATGATACGAAGTGAAAATAATTACGTAATGTGACAAAGTGGTAGATTTGAAAAAAGCGTGGGTAAGACATAATTTTTCATGATGCGATGATACGAAGTGAAAATAATTACGTAATGTGACAAAGTGGTGGATTTGAAAAAAGCGTGGGTAAGATATAATTTTTCATGATACGATGATACGATGATACGAAGTGAACGTAATTACGTAATGTGACAAAGTGGAGGATTTAAAAAAGCCTGGGTAAGATATAATTTTTCATGACACGATGATACGATGATACGAAGTGAAAATAATTACGTAATGTGACAAAGTGGAGGATTTAAAAAATCCTGGGTAAGATATATTTTTTCATGATACGATGATACGAAGCGAAAATAATTGCGTAATGTGACAAAGTGGAGGATTCAAAAAAAGCTTGGGTAAGATATAATTTTTCATGATACGATGATACGATGATACAAAGGGAAAATAATTACGTAATGTGACAAATCGCAGTGAATACATGCGTAGCGCTTCGGTTTTTAAAGAACGAGACATAAACATAATATGTATGCTTAATCGCAGTAATATGATATGTTTCAAGTTCCACTTCTTTTAAAGAAAGAGACTGATAAGCATAATATACATACTCAATCGCAGTAATAATATGCTTAGCGCTTCGGTTTTTAAAGAACGAGACATAAACATAATATGCATGTTGAATCGCAGTAATATAATATGTTTCGCGTTCCGTTTTTTTTAAATAACGAGACAAGCATAATATACATAATCAATCGCAGCAATAATATGCTTAGCGCTTCGGTTTTTAAAGAACGTCCTTACCCCAACCCAACCTTAAACGCTAATCCCAACCCTGTGATATCTTAACCAGGCTTTTTTAAATCCTCGACTTTGTCACATTACGTAACTATCTTCACTTCGTATCATCGTATCATGAAAAACTATATCTATTTTGCCAAGGCTTTTTAAATCCTCGACTTCACATTACGTAATTATTGTATTTCGTAATTATTTTACTCCGACTTCGTATCATCGTATCATGATAACAAGTAACAGTTTCAAAAGTGGACGGGTATTCTATAATCTAGCCCACAGTAAGTAGTTATAGTAATAAACAAAGCTCAGATAATTTCTAGCAGAAACATACACGACATATACACAATATAAAAACCTGTATTGGGCATTTGAGTTTGCTCGTTTGCTGCTTCTCTCACAGTAAGTACAGTTATAATACAATTTTCTCTACATTTTAAGCTAAGTTTCATACGAAAATACTAAAAACTAAAAAAAATACAGCGAAATCTAAACCACAGCGCCTTATTATTGTTTACGTTCGACAGTATTAATTACTACAAATATTTTGACCTTTCGCAGCGAAAATCCATGGCATCATTCATTGTATCTTGCTCAAAATACCACTGAATGAATTGCTATCGTTTTCCCAAGATATTTGCCGCTTTTGAGCGAAAAATATCAAATATTGAAGACGCTACAGCGACTTGCAGCTCAAACGTGAACAAAGTACAATGTCGCATTTTGATTTAAGTCAATTTTAGCCCGCAAGTATCACATTTCACCTGTCAAAACATGCGAAGAAAGTACCCTACGGTTCCCTAGGACTCGGAAACCGTATCTACGGGTTAAAATTTCGTATATAGCGTGTTTTCCGCGTGTCTATAGCAACAGGCATTCCTAAAATAGCATGCTATCTGAATGCTCTGCACGTGCGCGTGAAAAACCCGATATATTTTAAACAGTTGAAAATAAACTTCTACTGGGTCAAAATATATGGACTTTTTAGCAAAATAATCGTCAATATTTCGTCCAGATTTCGTTCTGATATTCCGACAATGAATTCTTTGGAGTCTTCAATATATTTGAAGATAAAATATACTGAATAAAGTTCGAAGACAAAAACGTCAATGAGGGTCATGTTCGAATATTTTCGCCCGTATGCTATTTTGATAACCATTCAAAATATCATTGGAAAGTCTGAGAGGAATTTAATGGTTTTTAAATCATTTCAAAACTTCAAATATGTGTAGAGGAAAGTTTATTCAATCGTAGTAGCTTTAGAATATCACTTTTTTGTTACACTGTCGAACAATAGCCGTCTGGATAGTATCAAGAGAAGATTTTTTAGAAAGTCGCGTATTTTTTGCGAAAACCGCTCAAAACTTAGCGACCAAGCCTTCGCGAAAAAATGTTCTGCCGCCATTTTCTGTTTTGAAAGTTTTCCAAAAATATTTGCGAAGAAAAACAGAATTTTACTGGATTTTTGGTCATGTCATGAGGCAAAACATTGCTAAATATAAAGAAGGATAACGTGGTAAGTGTAATATCGTATTTAATGGACGTTATTTGAATTATTATTATGTTAATATGCACACGTATCTGACTCAAGAGTGAGCATATTTTAGCTGCAAAATTATCTGCTATTTTAAATTAATAATAAAACTGATTGAAAGCCACTGCTTTCGTCCTTTTGATGATGATCAGCTTGTTTACAACTCGTTAATAACATAAGTACATGGAAAAAGTTAAAGGATTTTGCATTTTTTAGGAAAATTTGAGCATTTGTAATTTTAAATCCCTTTATTTCAATTTACTAATTTTACAGGCATTCAGTTTTTTATTCATTTACAGTCATTCAGTATACAACTTCATGCCATAGGCTATATAATCTGAAACGCCCTTTTTAGGAATGAAAATAAAGTTTTCAGTCATATGTTTACTGTAAAGTTTTGAATTACACTAGCATCGACTGCATCGTGGATGCAACAATCTGGTAGGAAGGTTGCTGAACCAGAACTGGTCATAAAGCAGGGCCTAACAGTCAACTGAGGCAGCATGCGTTATTAGTAAAGACACCAGACAGGCTCAAGGAGCCAAGCATGTTGACATCAAAACAAAATTGCCTATATGGTCATAAGGGCCAAATATTTTATTTTTTTCTTTGATAATTGCCTGGGGATTAACTCAGACCCCCCCCCCAGTAACCTGAAGTAAATCAATTCCCCTACTAGTTAACCATGAAAGTATTTTTTTTATAGATCTCTGTGATATTACTATTACAATCTTGAAGATATGATTACAGTATCTGAAAACATCAATTTCATTCTATCAGTGCTGGGTGACAAAAACCTGCACATTGTGGAATATTCTGTCTACTGTATAAAGTTATAAACATTTTCATTATATTCACACAAGAATAGATTGTAGCATAAATAATAATCTGTAATTTAATAAATATTCATTTTCATCTTTCATTTTTTTGTTTTCTTTAATAGCCTGCAAGAAAAGATCTTCTTAGAAATTCTGATATTTTTGCACATTTATTGACACACTGTATATGCATGATTTAAATTATGCCTGGCCAGGCAGAATCCCAATAATTAGGTCCCACCCACCCATGTGTTTATTTTCATGTGTTTAAAATGTGTTTTTATCATTTAAAATACAATGACCAAATTAATTTGAAAGGAACATGAGTCATGATTGTTGGTGTGGACAGTACCTGTTAATGGTAGCACTCAGACATAATTTGGTTGGTTTTAAAAATCATAAAAAATAGCCTAATCAATGAATAATGGTTTGAGTTGAAAATACCTTTTCTAGTTCATGCTTAGTTCCAATTCTCTTCCAAGACTGCTGGACTTTATGGCACTTGTAAAATGTCACTGTGAAAGTAATAATACAAATTGAATACAATGTAACACAAATGGTAAATATTACATCATAACAGTAACAAGACTTGCATTTAATGTCAATTTTCTTTTCGGCGTCCACTTCCGAATGACTTTAAATTTGAACTGGATGTGGTTTGTAAAGTCGTTTTGATTTTAAAATGCATTTTAGCATTGAGAAAGACATCCAGGCACAAAAATAGATAATTTATAAGGGAGGGTTATTTGCAAATATTACATCATAACAGTAACATGGCTTGCTTTCAATGTCAATTTTCGTTTTGGCGTCCACTTCCAAATGACCTCAAATTTGAACTGGATGTGGTTTTTAAAGTCATTTTGATTTTGAAATGCATTTTGGGATTGAGAAAGACATCCAGGCACAAAAAATTGAAATAATGGAAGGTTATTTGCAAATATTGCATCATAACAGTAACATGGCTTGCATTCAATGTCAATTTTCTTTTCGGCGTCCACTTCCAAATGACTTCAAATTTGAATTGGATGTAGTTTGTAAGGTCATTTTAATTTTGAAAGAATTTTTAGCATTGAGAAAGACATCCAGGCACAAAAAAATTGACATAAAGGAAGGTCATTTGCAAATATTACATCATAACAGTAACATGGCTTTCATTCAATGTCAATTTTCTTTTTGGCGTCCACTTCCGAATGACTTCCAATTTGAACTGGATGTAGTTTGTAAAGTCATTTTGATTTTAAAATGCATTTTAGGATTGAGAAAAACATCCAGGCACACAAAAATTGAAATGATGGAAGGTTATTTGCAAATATTGCGCTATATTATGAGTTGAACAATGCTTGGATTCAAAGTCAATTTTCTTTTCGGCGTCCACTTCCGAATGACTTCAGATTTAAGCTGGATGTAGTTTGTGAAGTCATTTTAATTTTTAAAGACATTTTAAGATTGAGAAATAAGAGCAAACACATAAAAAAGGGAATAATGAGGATTGAGGGCATATACCTCAATCTCAATTAACAAGTGTCAAGTGGACCAACTGCCAAGTGTGCAGGACAATAGATATTTATTTCCAATACACATTTGCATAACAGGACTTTTTCCTCATAATATTACAAATATAAGCTTAGATGACTGTTGAAAAAACTAGTGTAGTAGGGCAATAAGATCCCCCTGGCTCTCAATGTATAGATTGTCAGTAGTTCACACAGCGGTAGAAATAAAATTTTAAATTAAAGAACAAAATACAAGTAAAAATTAACAGTATATCTTACCTCGATCATCTCCAAAACCCCGAGGTAAGTCCATTGTAGGTATTAAAATCTTCGCGCGTGTTGTGAACTGAATGACTGAACTTAAATCGCGTCGTCGAATATCGAGCCAATTTCACGCAATTTTTTATTTCCCTTTCTCTGTCGATAATAAATCAGTATCCTAATATAACACATTTATTAATTAATTCAATTTTTTCCATATAAATTAGCATATACGTCTTTATTTTTAAATATTCATAGTAGAACAAAACGAACACCGCTCTTTGACAGCCGCCATGTTGGAAAAATTCATTGATAACGACGTCATGGGTTTTGAGCGCGTATTACGCGACATAGAAAAAATTCTCCTCTTAAATACATTTAATATAACCAATTATTGGATGAGATCAGTATTATCTGTTGAAGCAAGTAAGACGAATAACACTGGCAAAGCTTTAACTATTTCTAGATCTCTTGAAAAAACCAAATTCAATGCTTGTTTTATTATTTGTTAATTATCTGCAGGCTTTAACCAATAAAACACACCCAAGGAAATAATAATAACTAACACAACAGCAGGGTTTTATTGATTAGAAAGAATATATTGCCCCATGTGATTTCACCTAGAATCTAATGCTTCATGTAAGATGGGGACCCTCTTGACTATCATTCATAGAATACAACTGTAAAATAATCTTTTGAGCTCTAATCCTGAATTAAATACGGATTAATGACATTCCACGCTTGGCATAAAATGACGCGAATCGGCCAAGTTCGTCATTCATTTGATTCAGCGGTTGTCCGCAACAGTGTAGGAAAATTCAATATGGCGCATTTAATGAGTGGAAAAAAGAATGTTTTCGCGGTTAAAAATTTTTGTTAGATTGCACCCCAACTTTTTCCCGAAACTATTCAAGCATGTGAGAATTTTGTTTGCACATTGTGAGTCGTACTGTTCTTAATACATTGAAAGGATGAATGGCTTATTTGTCTCGTAAAGGAATTAATATAAATTTATTGGACGTCGTATTTTGAATGGACCTTGTCACGGACTCACTGGTTTGAAAAAAGCATGTAAGGGGCATAAAAATTACTTGTTTCAGAGGAAAAGATTACTCACATGCTGGCAACTGAGGATACTTTCTTCAACTGATTTAAACGTGCAAAAGGAAAATTAGATAGGCTTTATCAAGATACTTGATTCCTCCATTCACTTGATGTATCTCAAGTGCTTTAATGTTTTATTATTATTAGTTTAGCTTGTATATGAACTTATTGGCCAGGTTTGACTTTCTCGTTGTTAAATTATTTGCCTTGCTTCTAAAAAAATTTTTTAAAAATTTGTTTATTGCTATAATTAGGCCAGGTCAGCATATTGCATTTATAAAGCTCAAGATCTGTCACTGTATAGATGTATCAGTGTTTTATTTATATTGGATAATGTTTTGCTTATTTATTGATGAGTGAATATGTACAAACTAGAGTTGAATTGTAGCTGTCACTATTTAATAAATGAATAAATTGAGCTTATTATACCAAAATCTTCTTTTATGACTTTTTACAAATACATATTGTGTTATGTTTTCATATTTGATACAAATTAGTTTCTACACCATTTTAATATTTTAATCCTGTTAATACATCATCAAATACTTTTATGGTATCAAATGTGGAATCATCGCAGTGGTCACAATGCCCATTTGGGTAAATAACACCACATAATGTATGTTTCTGTAACAGCAAATCTGGCAGCTACTCAAGGTGAGGGTAATTTAATGACACTGAAAAGGCCTGATTAGTGACACAAACAGTAGTACAAAAAAAAATCACCACTTGAACAATGTGTGTTGCTTTAACATCAGTTTACTCTGTTAATTTCCTGACCACTTACCTATCAAGTGATAAACTAATGATGTTGGTCAGTAATTAGAGGAAAGTTTGTACTCAAAATACATTTTGTTACTTCACCAAGTCTAATTCTACACAGCTAAAGTTGTATGGAGATGGTCCTGGACATGGTGTCCTCTTGCAACTCTTACTCAAATATTGCTTATATATATTGGTTTCAAAACTAAAAGGTTAGTCAGATATATCTCTGGCTACTGTGCACAAGCATCATCTTGGAATAGAATTTCCTGAATAAATGTGACACACATGTACAGTAAAACAGAAAAATTGGGTGCATGCCCTTACCTCATCTGTTGTTGGACAGTGAAAAGGTGACAGCTTCAATCATTCCAAATATTGAAATAAAGTCATGTGAATTTGAGCAGAATTTATAGCTTGGACACTAAATCATTGACAAAAAGAACCTATTTTTGTTGTTAACCAAACTTACTCTAGTGATTTCTGCTTGATGAGGTAACTAATGATATTGGACATAAGATTAATGACTTGTAAGTTTGGTAAATATCTTTCTTGTGTCAGTCAGTATATGTGTTGTTTGCCAATGTTTGGCAAACAACACATATACTGACGGACAGGATTGGAAAATGTTTGCCAATTTGTTCTTAAATGTACTTTAGCACTAGGGGCACATTAGAGCAAGATGTGGCAAATATTTTCTAAAATAGGTAACAGTAATTCATAATTAGTATGACAACTTTAAGAAGGGCATGTTTATTCTGCTTCAGGCTAATCAGTGAGAAATTCAGTTGCGACACCAAGAATGCATTTTTTGCTGGGGCAAGAAGTGACATACTCTAATTTTATGAACTTGTAATCCATTATCAGTCAGTTATGTTAAATTGGGGAAGGCAATTAGGCAAACTCAACTACAGTACACTAAAACAACATACTTGCTTATTTGTCTACCTTGACACTATAATGAGTATGATATGCATGACCGTAGTCTGACAACAATTCCTTGTATTTTTATATAGTATATACGAAAGACATTATTTTTTAATCAAAAGCACTTCATTACAGGGCATTAAGTATTTTGAATTGCACAAGGCATGTCACATTGCCCTGGCACAAAGCTGTCAAAGCTGTACTTTGTAAGTATGTTGCTATAACTGCATTAAAAACTTTAGTTGTCACTACTTACTCAGTAAAAACATTAAAAAACAGTCAAGAGGTATAAACATTGTATTTATGCAATCAGTAGACAGAATTACACCTAAACCTTGGATTTTTACATTTACCATGAACTATGCAATATACTCAGTAAAAATTATTCTAATTCTAAACAAAAGCAAGAAGATTTTATGATCTTCTAGACCACAATAACAGTTCCTCCCCCTGGAAATATTTAGCGGCTAGAAAAAACAAAAAAGAAAACATAAAATCCTAATCTCATTCTCACTATGAAAAAATACAGCGTCGTCTAGTAACATATGTTAACATGTATACATTGTTTTGAATGAACAAATATTAGTATTGTTTACAAGTATTAATACAAATACAGCCAGCTCGAGGAGATAAACAACTGCCCGATCATCCTATAAAGTACTGAAAATAGATCACTAACTATTTTGTAGTCATTTCGCTTGTCTGGTCGATAATTTTACATTTTTCCTCGTCCTTTGTAACGCCAGCATGTTGTAATCTTTAAAGGTCCATTTAACAACACTCGCGTGCGGCGCTCTTATTTCAAAGCGCTTTGTCGCCGTTTAAATGTCAAATCCGAAAAAATAAAAACTTACGTTTTTAGATAAAAGCCACAGGCCTGTTACCATGAAAAAATTATGTACGAATTGATTAAAATACAAAAGTTATTTGAAGCCAAATTTCGGCAATTTTCACGTTATCTACTTCGACGCGCGATTCTCCAGATATAGTCCTCAAAGAATGCTCAACCGCTGCAAAACAATACGTGTAACTATGGCAACCTTGGTATCATTTTGATCCACTCGTCTCACTCTGTTGATCACAATTGTTTATATTTACCTAAAAATAACCTGCAGTGCCCCGCAACGGTATTAAAATGACGCATTTTTTAAGAAATAATTTAGGCACCAGTCTTCCTAAAAATACGCACGCCGTCAAGAAAAAATTGTTACGGTCGAGTTGGCCGAATTTGCTACATTTTATGCCAAGCGTGTTCAAAAGTGAAAACAGTGCACTAATTTGTACGGTTACAAAAACTTAATGTATTGTATATCGTTTGTGAACTGTAGCACGCCTAATATTACTAGCTGGCAAACTATTCCTGTGAAGTACAGTAGTTATATCAAGCTGCACGCCTGGCATTTTTGAATGCAAAATCGCTAGTTCGCCTGTACGCTAATCCAGCGGTTATTCCGCAAAAAATATCCAATAACTTCAGCTTACACCAAGTATTCCTCTTTATTGATTCAAAATGGCGAACAAATTTTATTTGCACGAAATCGCAAATTACAATAAGACAAGAGAAGCACAATACTATGGCAAGGAAGATAAAGGGATTTAAGTTTTTAAGAAAGTATTGTACAAATGCTACAGCAGGACAATTGTCTATGCCACGTTTCCTTTTCTGTAAAGGCTTCTTCGATTATATATTGGAGAGAGTGGAGTAGTGGACAGTCACAATCGCAGTGAATGGCTGAATGCTGGCAAATTTTGCCAAAATCTTCTTGTCGTGTCACAGTACACAATTGGATACTTTGTTTACAAGTTTTTACTCGTCAGGAAGTGATCACAAGAAATATGAAAACAATATTCTATCTTGTGATACATTAGCTACTAAACTATTGCAAGAATGAATTTGTATCAAACAGTATGGCCATAACAATACACAATATAAAAGCAGAAAGATTTTATGAAAGACATTCTCATCGTGTAAGTCTCAACAGTTTCGTCATACAACAACTGATGCTTTGTTAGTTAGGGTGTACATATATTATTATAGTTTATTATATAAAGTACAGTGCTTTATAAGGAATTCGTGCACTGATAAAACTGATAATCTCACATGTGAGATTATTTATGATGATTTCACATGTGAAAATTATCGCTTTTCAAAGAATCACCAATCATAGCTTCTGTACATTTTATATTGGTGGAAAACCTGTAGTTTATATAATAAGCAGAAAAATACATGGGTGCTTGGAAATACCAGATTTATTTCTCATATTGAACATGATATTTCTCATGATATATCATGTTCAACACTCGAAATACATCTGGTATTTCTGCGCAGCCATGTATAATACTTTATATCATTGGTTTGAATTAGACCAGCAAAAGATAAAAAGCAAAATTGATTTTTATTTTATATAGTTAATTACTGTAATGTACACAATGGTTACAAGCTTTGTAAATTTAAAATTAAATACTGAATAAATTGTCTTAAATTCATATATTGTCATAGCTTGCTTTGGACTCAATGTTTCAAACAGTTAGTATACATAGGCTTCCCTTGACAAGTAAAAGTAATAGTCTATTATTTATAATTCAGTTATGTGTAATGAAGTAGTGGGGACATGTTCAGTATTACCCACTATGAAACCAATTTTACTTGCCAAGGGGAATTTGTTGCTCAATGGCTTAGGCAAACTACAAAAAAGTTTTAACTAATTTGATTAATTACACCCTAATACAATGTGACACATATAGGTTCATTAATTGTTTGACGTGCAAAACCCTGACCTTCCTGTGCAAACTTATAACTTGCTTGTATAATAAACCTTATATAGGTGGGTAATAATATAGTTAAAATCTACCAAACATCTGCTTGGGGAAGAGCACACAATGTCTGCCCTAATTATGATTTATGACTTGTCATGTTAGCTGATACAGGCAGTTGGAAACAATCTAAATAACACAAGCAGAATGCTAGTTTGGTCACATGATAAATGTTATAGCATATATGTCACCAACCTATCAAATATATCATGTTTCAGGTGTTTTGTTCAACCCACTAAAATTTGGCAAAGACAAGATGATTAGAAATCAGAACTTTAATCATATATTTTGAAAAGAAATTTGCTGTGCACAATTTTTCTTAATTCTTGAATTACTAATTTGGCTCACATAGCACAATGATATAAGAAATTGTATAAATAGCAGAAAAATATCAATATATACAATGGTTCAGGCCTAGTTGAATTCAAATATATTCTGTACTATGTCAAGCTTTATACAAAATCACCTTTAATTGCTGACTATTAAACAGTCCTTTCAAATGTAGATGTCTACTAAACAGTCCTTTCAAATGCAGATGTCTACAACAGGTGTACCACTAATAATATATAACTCTCGATAAATATATAGCCCATATTGTTCACTATTAACAAAATCTCTCCCGGCAATCATCAACCATCAATTTCTCTTTGCTAATAATCATCTATCAATTTATAATAAATTCATTACTCTGGGTTGGGCCATGTAGTACTTATAGGTTGCCTGTCAAGTGGATTAGTGCAAAATGTTATAGCCCTATAAATCACCAACATAGCACAAACATATCATAACCAACTACATCTATTTTTATTTTCTTTCAGAAAGTTCTTAATTTTAGTCTGGCAGAAATTTTTAATGATCATTGACCTGGGCCATGTCATTGAGCTTGGTGTAGTGGTTATACTAAAACCGAATGTGGCATATGAACACTATATATATATATATATGCACAAAATATAGCATATATATATTAAATCTACTTTTAGAAAGCAGATTTTCTGAACTTAAACAAACCTAGGCACTTTAACAGGCGAAAAAAAATTCATCAACACAAAAATATATGTGAGTTCGTCTTTGATGAATAATATATTGTGATATGTTTACTTGAAATTTTATGGAAAAACAATATTAAAATCAGAAACGTTATCACAAGAAATACAAATCTATTACACGTTTCCTACCTTTTGGAGCAATCGCTTAGGCTTCTGAGTTGTATTTTTTGCTTTTTAATCCTTCTGTTTAACCGTGAACGTGCCGAACCTTTTCCTGCGCCTGTATTCACAATTCGAAATTCGCCAAAATTCATGCCTTTGTAAAAGCCATTTTCTATGTTTTACTAACATTTTTCGAAAAACAAAAAACATACAAATATTTATAGATGTCTTAACTTGTATAGGCAGCAAAAATTAAATGAAAAGAAGCCGGAACGAAGAAGCCTATACAAGCCGAAGTTGTCACATTTTTACAACATCGTACAGAAAGTCGCCATTGCGCGAAATGCCTCGAACAAGAAGCCTTCCAGTAGAAAAACATTGCGTGTAACCATGGCAATATTGATATCATTTTGATCCTCGAAAAACCATCTATCTCCCTATTACCATCAGATAACCCTCCAGGAAAACGCGCATGAGGAATAACTCGATGAATTCAAGGCATTTTTCAAGAATTAAATTCGCTACCAAGCTCTCGAATTTTGACGCGCGGTGGCAAAAAAATTGTTACACTTTAAACTAGCGTTTTTGCATGCAAAAATGCCAGGCGTGCTGTGCACATTGTAAGAAATATATAATGATGGATTTGAATATCTTTGTCAAGTTATACTTTTTATAACAGCATTTGCTGTAGCCACCTTTTTGTCAGGTGCTTTGTGTTGGCTAGCCACATGTACGTGCTGCGTACCTATTTTTCTATTCTGCAAATACAAATTTGGATGATTTCAACGTTTGTAGCAAAATCTATTGTAAAATTTGCGAGTTTCTTGGGCAAGAAACATTGGTGAAATGGTTGGGGAGAAAACAAGGTCTTCATACAAAAGAAAGAGAAAAAAAGTTTTAATTTCAAGACGACCAAGACAAGATGTAAATACGAGTTCAACAACCAATGCCATAGGGTCAAGGGACACATGTGAAACCAGTGAAGATCATTTCTGTACCAAATATTAACTATTGCTTACTTTGGTTTTGTAAAAAATGTGACTATTGAAGAAATTGCTGTTAAACACGCAGGTTTGAAGTCAGGGTTTTTCCCGGGTGTAATTCTTGTAATGAGAGCACTAATTTCACCACTTCATGCAATACTACCAAAGGAAGATCCCAAGATATTATATGCTGAACTAGTGAGTTGTGTACCACTCAGTGGAATCTGGCAGTGGTTACGAAGGTTTTTTCATCCTTTTGTGGCATTCTCAACATGCCTTGTATCTCAAAACCTGTCCACTACAGTCAAGCAGAAAGCATAATGGGATCCCAAAAGAGGAAGAAAAGGCGGAAATGAAACAAGCTGGGCAGCGACTTCGGAAGCTTATACTAGCTGAAGAAACTCGAGAAAAAGAAGCTCTTCGGGAAGGAGAAGAAGTTACATATGAGGCTGGAGCCTTCTAATGTTTTCTGCAATGGCTGTGCGAAACATTGAACTAGTTTATCAAAATATATTTTCCTATTGTATGTAAGCATGACGCGTAACGTCATGCTCCTGTGAGCATGTGCATACGGCTTTATAAGCCATTGTACACAGCATAATAGTCATTCACGTTGCGGCAATACAAGCAGCTTCACAATAGCTGACTTAATTTCAATTTTAGATTGTAATCAGGGCATTAGACTGGCAATAATGTATATATTTTTTTCTTACATATCTGTGTGAGCAAGGCCGTCAGCAGTCTCATGGGAAAGCCAATGACGTCTGCTACGCATGTGGCTACAGGGGCCACTGGAGCTACGAATGTGGTGGTGGATACCGTACCGCACAAGCAGGTGCACGCTCGTAAGGCGCTTACAAGTTTCAAGACCAACAAATGGGTCCCCACCTAGTACAAGTTCAGCATACAGCGGGAAGTGAGCAAAGTGATTTGTCTGACGATGAATTCAGCGCGTTAGAGGTACAGTTAATACAATCTGTGGAATTTTCTAAAGGCAGCCCATCGTCTGCAGGCAGTCACACGCCCAATATGTCAAATAATGTACGGGGCCGCCTCAAACAGCATGTAGCATTTTGGGAAAGGATTGAGGCCCCTAGCTTCCTTTTAGATACAATACGTGAAGGGTACAACCCTTCCGCCCCGCTGTTTTACTGGATAGATATATACGGAAAGCGAACATCATGGCGAATGGCAATGACAAAAATTTATTTAGGAACGCTATATTTGAAGTCTACAAATAGTTATATTTTAGGTAAAAAGGCGGTCTCGTATTCGGGGTTCCGTGAACTTTTTAAAGTATGCCTTTCCACTCGTGTTGATATAACTGTATATCTAAACCTTGAACTCCAAGCGCGCAAGGCGCAATGGGAACGCATGCTCTCTCATCCTCGCATTTAAAATTAGTTGCAAGAAGTGAGATTTTAAAAAGCCTCGAGCATATAGCCAGGACTTACGCTGAAGAGCAATTTGGGTGACCGAAGTAATTGGTTTTAAAATCGATGAAGTGAGTATCTTAATCGTTTTGAAGCCTTGCAAGCAATAAGTCTCAAAAATACTCGATACAGTATTTCAGTAACTATATATGCCCTAAAATTAAAAAGAAATTATTATGCACAATAGACAAGCTTTTGACTCCTCATGGCCTCTGGGAATTCATCCTTTTGTACGGCGAAAACATGGTGAAACAAGCGCTGCTATAGCCTGCATGATTGTGATCGCCAATTCAAAACAAGAAATTGAGCGACATCAACTATTAACTGTGAAGGTACAATTAGAATCAGTCCACCTCATACCCGTTCCGACAAAGCGAGACGATGTAAACAACTCTCTAACTTGTTTTGCCGTACAAAAGAATGAATTCCCACAGACCCAGAGGTGTCAAGCTTGTCAATTAAACTATTGTGCATAATAATTACGTTCTAATTTTAGGGCACACATAATTACTAAAATACAGTATCGAGTATTTTCGAGACTCACTGCATGCAAGACTTCAAAACGAGTAAGATACTCACATCATCGATTTAAAAACCTATTATTTCGGTCAACCAAATTGCTCTCCAGCGTTAGTCCTGGCTATATGCTCGAGGCATTTTAAAATCTTACTCCTTGCAACTAATTATAAATGCGAGGATGAAAGAGCGTGTGTTCCTATTGCGCCTTGCGCGCTTAGAGTTTAAGGCTTAGAGTTTTCGATGACAACCTTTTTTGAATTAGCTGTATATATATATATATATATATATATATATATATATATATATATATATATATATATATATATATATATATATATATATATATATATATATATATTTATATATATATATATATATATATATATATATATATATATATATATCCAATGTATACTTGCACACTATTAATGGTACAAGCATTGAAAAACCCAACAAGGAAAACATTTCTCGATGAGGAACTGGTTGCAAGTTCAACTACATTTTGTGTCGCGAGGGTTGTTGTTTGCATGTTAGAAGAAGTGACAGTTCTCGATTGCTCATTGTGTGGTTGGAATGGCGGCAGTAGGGATGCAAGGGATTCATTTGAATTGCCAAGAGCAGCAGAAATGGTGTCGGAAAACTTCTGCAGCTGAGGAGCTGATGGCGTTCGGCTGTAATGTGCTAAGCTTTGTTCGTTGCTGTGGCCAGAGACGAATGTAATATGCCGGTCTGGGATGTCTGCATCTGACCACAAGTTGATGGCGGTGGCTCTCACTGAATGGTTTGTGTATTCCTGCGATAAATCACAACCTTGTGAAATAGACTTCATCATTCTTGCAAGGTAGTTGACTCCTAAAGGCTTGTTTTCGTACCAGACTGCATCGCTTGGCTGAAAATTTGCTCGAGGTCGTTGAAAAAAGGCATCACAGGATGGGTTTAATTTTTCACTATACAACTGTAAACAAGCATACGCGTCTGAAGAGCTGCCAGTGCTGTACAACCTGGTTTCTTTTTCGTTGGATGGATTGCTATTCTCGCCGCCTTGGTGATTTTTGGTGCACTCGTCGTGTGTCATCACAACATAACAGCGACCGTTAGCATCTTTCTTGAAGTCGAAACTGCTTCTGGTGAGTTCCCGTTGGCCTTCACGTCCACGTCGGCACCAATACAAGGATACGTAAAACCAAACTTTCCTCAACAGACTAGCTGGAGTGTTTTTGTTCATGTACGACGACGATTCAATTTTAGCCAGGTCAGTTTTTTCTATTGTTGGCTTATGCTTCACATTTTCTTTGCCTTCACGACGATTTATTCTCAGCTTAGCATCAAGCATCTTGTTGCTTTTGATGAACTCTGGGTTCTTGCTTATTTTTACAGCTCGTCCGTTGTTGTTCAGATGGCGTTCAATGGAATTTCGAAAGCCAAGAAGAGCTGAGCGACTGTACTGTTCTCCTTTACTGGTTCTTGCTTCGAGATAGAACTTTATCAATGCAGAGTCTAATTCTTCGTTTGACATTGCAAGCAGGGATGTTGTCATGTTTCGTTGTCGTTGCCAGTCTAAATAAAAAGTCTATATTATAGCAGAAACAAAAATGGTTAGTTTTAATTTTTTTGCGTATAATAAAGCCAAAATTCTTACCTTCAAACAGCTTAATCACCCATTTTGTATGTCTTCGTGTTGACTTTGAATGTGAATTTTTTAAAATATTGTCAATATCTTCATTGCTAACGCTGGCAAAACGACTTTGTTGTTCGTACTCGTCTACTTCTCTTGCTAACATCAAGTCAAAGTCGTCGTTCCACCATTCCGAAATACCTTCGTGCATATTTTCTACCATTTTACTCCAAAAATTCAAATACTTTTAAAAAAATCAAAACATTTTTCAAATTGGACCGGGATAAAAAATTGTGACGTCATCTGTGTATCTATACTCTAATAACAGATGATTTGCGACCAATGAAATTGCTTCTTTTCAAAGAGTTGTTGTATAAATATATATATATATATATATATATATATATATATATATATATATATATATATATATATATATATATATATATATATATATATATATATATATATATATATATATATATATATATATATAGATATCAACGGAATAAAAACCATATGATCAGAGTGCTCAATACCGAAGTAGAGCGGAATAGTAAGATAAAGACAAACTTGGTTTACTTCATATATTTAATCACTACAAATTTGTTTCGTATGGCAGGCAAAGCCTGCCACACTCATCAGGTGATAGTCGCGTCTGATGGTAATGCCTAGGAAATTTGATACTATTGTAAAATTACAAATCATTAAAATAGTTGCTGAGTAAATGTTTCCTTCTATGCCTACAAGATGATACAAGTTCATTTCTAGAGTTTAGGGAGCTTAGCTTTGGATGGCAAATGATTAAGTACTTTTCATGTAAACATAAATTACATTTCTTTGTATGACTGGAGTATCCTCTGCATTTCTTGATAATTTTCCATGACACAGTGAAGTCGATCTTAGAGTCCTTTAATTTCCAAATGTATTTACTTAGGGCAGTTCTGTTCTTGTGTTTTGGATCTCGGAATGAATTTGTGTGGTTGTTGTACCTCGTTTTAAACGCGCCTTCGGTTATACCCACGTACGTCTGCTCTTCTTGGTTATCAATTCTTTTTACCGTTGCTTGATAAACAACTCCATTGGTTTGGCATTTCCCAGGCAGTGGGCAGGTATCTTTGTTACGGCAGTTGCAGTTGTCCACGGAGGTTGTGTTGGGCTGGGTTTCGGTGAGCAGGCGCTTGTTGTGGGAAGATATAATGGTAGCGACGTTTGGCATGCAGCTGTAGCTGAGTTTCAGTGTGTTCCTGTTGCATATTTTCCGTAAGGGGTGAGTAGGTGGGAAACATTTGTCAATGATCCTTAGGAACTTGCTGCCATTATTTGTAGAAACACTGGCATTGTAGGGAGGGTTGAACCACGTGACATTTCTGGTCCTCGGTCGTTTGGGTTTGGGTTGATGTGGTTTGTAATTTAGATTGTAGTCGTAACCGCTTCGCTTGAGGGCTTCTTGGTAAGGTGGTATGGCAGAGTCAAAGGCGCTCTTGTCGGAAGAAATGTTGGAAAGTCTCGTGTTGATGTTTTCAGGTATGCTACGGATTATAGGAGGAGGGTGGTTACTGTTGCGATGGACATACTGGGGGACGTTACCGGGCTTCATGAATGGTTTGTAGCTTTCAGAAATCAGATCGAGCGTAATGTCAAGATAATCAACACGTTTCTTGTTTGCCTCGATTGTTAGTTTCAGGTTGTGCTCACTTAAGGTTGTACAAATGTATTTCTTTATGTTCTCAATCTCTCTCGGTGTTTTGTCGAATGCGGCCAGTCCATCATCTCTGTAAAGGCTAATGTTGTGTCCTAGTTTTGGGGTTAGTTTTGATAGTATGTACGAGCCAACAAGTTCGCAAGCCTCAGCACCATCAAAGCTGCCTATGGTCACATCGAACAACGAATTTGACGTTTTCTTGCACCACGTAGTATTTCCGTTAAAAAGTAGGGACTTTTTGGCTTTGATTATAATGGATTTTTCTTCGTCGGTTATATGATCATACTGTGATCCGAATTCGAGGGCTTCGATAAGGAGATCTTCTGATATGGAGGGGTAAAAATCGACGATGTCGAAGGTGACGAATGAGTATTGGGGTTTGTTTGGAATCTTTTTGAACCATTCAATGATTGAGCTAGTGTTTTTCCACTGGTTCAATTGGGTGGCAGTGACAATATTTGAGTTGATCCGTTGTAAGATTTTCTTGCTGAAGACACCGATCTCGGACTTGGTCGTGTTTATTAGTCTACAGGTTGGATGGTTCTGAAAATTTGGCTTGTGGTCATTCAGAGTCACAAATGCGTTCTTGGCTGCTAATGCGTCGATTCTGTTACTTAGGTGGAGATTTTCGGCGATCTTTTTCTCCTCTGATATTATTTTGTTGGTGGTGTTGCTTGGCGCTTTCTGGTATGACTTCGTTATAGCAGTGTGCATGAGTTGATTGTATGAGTGGGAGTCAAGACGGTAAAAATTTGTTGTTTTGTCTGCTGGGACCAGTAGTTTGGTGTCTGCTTTGATTTGGGTAATGTCCTTTGTTAGTCGTTTCTGGAAATCACAACTTTGGTAATTAAATTCGATATTTTGCACGAGTGTAAGCATATTATTTTCGAATTCGTCAAGCTCTTTGACTGGCGGTGGCAATTTAGTGGTGGGAAATCCGAATGTGTCTCTGGTTGCTTTGTCTGAAGGGTTTAAAAAATGATAGACTTTCCATCGCATGCGTCGTAAGAACGATTCGGTCTTCTCGATAAGGCATTTCAAATATTCTCTAGGCTTCGCGATAGGTATATTCTTGTCTGAGTATCCAAGGTTGACTGGTTCCATATCGGTTTGTAGAGTGCTCAACAATATATAAAGGAGCGTAATAGATATATAAAGGAGCGTATATATTGTTGAGCACTCTAGCGTAATAGATATATAAAGGAGCGTATATATTGTTGAGCACTCTACAAACCGATATGGAACCAGTCAACCTTGGATACCCAGACAAGAATATGCCTATCGCGAAGCCTAGAGAATATTTGAAATGCCTTTTCGAGAAGACCGAATCGTTCTTACGACGCGTACGATAGAAAGTCTATCATTTTTTAAACCCTTCAGACAAAGCAACCAGAGACACATTCGGATTTCCCACCACTAAATTGCCACCGCCAGTCAAAGAGCTTGACGAATTCGAAAATAATATGCTTACACTCGTGCAAAATATCGAATTTAATTACCAAAGTTGTGACTTCCAGAAACGACTAACAAAGGACACTACCCAAATCAAAGCAGACACCAAACTACTGGTCCCAGCAGACAAAACAACAAATTTTTACCGTCTTGACTCCCACTCATACAATCAACTTATGCACACTGCTATAACGAAGTCATACAAGAAAGCGCCAAGCAACACCACCAACAAAATAATATCAGAGGAGAAAAAGATCGCCGAAAATCTCCACCTAAGTAACAGAATCGACGCATTAGCAGCCAAGAACGCATTTGTGACTCTGAATGAGCACAAGCCAAATTTTCAGAACCATCCAACCTGTAGACTAATAAACCCGACCAAGTCCGAGATCGGTGTCATCAGCAAGAAAATCTTACAACGGATCAACTCAAATATTGTCACTGCCGCCCAATTGAACCAGTGGAAAAACAATAGCTCAATCATTGAATGGTTCAAAAAGATTCCAAACAAACCCCAATACTCATTCGTCACCTTCGACATCGTCCATTTTTACCCTTCCATATCAGAAGATCTCCTCACCGAAGCCCTCGAATTCGGATCACAGTATGATCATATAACCGACGAAGAAAAATCCATTATAATCAAAGCCAAAAAGTCCCTACTTTTTAACGGAAATACTACTATATATATATATATATATATATATATATATATATATATATATATATATATATATATATATATATATATATATATATATATATATATATATATATATATATATATATATATATATATAAATATATATATATATATATATATATAAAAGATATGTTACGAAAAGTAGCATATATATGACTGGAACTAATAGAACGCTCAATACCGGAGAAAGTAGAGCGTAAAACACAAGAAACAGACAAGTTTTTGCTGCTGTCGCTACCCTGGGTTTCACGCACTAGGCGATCATCAGTCGCCTGATGATCGCCTAGTGCGTGAAACCCAGGGTAGCGACAGCAGCAAAAACTTGTCTGTTCCTTGTATATATATATATATATATATATATATATATATATATATATATATATATATATATATATATATATATATATATATATATATATATATATATATATATATATATATATATATATATATATATATATATATTTCTGCATACGAAGAGAGTAAGGGCAAAGAGTGGAAACTGAAAATTAAAAAGTCTGGTGATGAGAAGAAAAAAAAGTCAAAAGTGTCATGGTTTATGTGAGTCTTACGGAGTGGAGTGAAAAGGAGCAGAAACTGAAAGCAAAAAGAGGCAAGAAAGTACCAATACGAGTGCCAACAACAGCTGGTTATGCCGCAATGAAAACTGAAGCTGAACAGAAGTGGAAAAATTTTCACAATGGTAAATATGATGAGAACAAACAATATCACCTTTTATATGAAGATGGCCAACTAGCTGCTTATATTCCTGGTTCAAACAATGAGGAGTTTACATTGAGCAGATATAAGGAGGAAGTGGGGAAAGATTTCAAACAAATAACACTATTTCTTTGTTCAGATTTGGATTTTATGATGACAGAAGGATTACTTGGTGATGAAAATCCTCATTGTGAGCTTGGTGATAACTGCAATTAACACAATGCCAATCCTTGTACTAGTCAATCAGAAGTTTCCCTGCAGAGTTTTAAACCTAAACGTCCTAGACACCACAGCCCAAAAAACGTTGACGTTGTAACAGAACAGCTAGAAGATGCAAACTATGCCATGCATGATTCCGCTAGAAAACTTAACCAATCTGAATGTCATCAGCAACTCGCTATACAGGACATATATGATGCCATGCATTCCGCTAGTCATAGTTATACTTGTTTATCTTCAACAAATAATGGTGAGGAAAATAGCAGCACATCATTTACTATGACGAGCAAACTACTTTCAACACCAGGCGTTGGTAACCATGGAAATATATCTACTTGCAAAACCAGCCCACCTTCTCCACCTAGCATTGTTGATGTGTTAGCCAAAAGAGTGATGCCATCCGAGAACCAGCTGTTCATCGTTGTGAGAAGAAATTAAATGCCCCATTGAACAGAGTACTTGCCATTTGGTGCTGAGAAGTGAAAAAGAAATCTCCTCATTATGTTGTAAAAGTAAAATTCGCAGGTGAGCAAGGAATTTATTCTGGTGCCATGGCGATGGAGTACTTCACAATGGTATTGCACAGTATTGGCTCATCTATATTTCCTGGAGTAGTGCCCTTATATTCAACTTCCCACACTCAGAATGGGAATTTCAAGGCTTCTGGAGAGATCGTAGCTCTAAGTATTGCACTAGGTAGACCACCACCTTGTTTCCTGGATGAAAACGTGTATGGTTTGATATTAAATCCTAATGTGTCACTACACGAACTTACACGAGATGCATTTAACTGAGTCCGACAGAGCTTTGCTAGAGTCTGTTCGATGCGATGTAATTGCCCATACCGATATCATAATTGATCATGGGTACACTGGAAAATTCGATGATGCCCATTTTAATGAAATTCTTCAGTCTATTATTATCAGTATTGTAACTAATACATTGGTCTGCTGAACTCATATGGGCTTGGAAACATATTGCAAATCCATCCAGACACATACAAGGGTTTTTTTGTTCGAGGTGTCCAAAATAATGCAGTTGATGCAAATTACCAGTTCTCAATCATCTAACCAAAGTTTTCAGATCCTGGTAGCATACGGAAAGAAAAAGAAGAATCTATGACGGATTTTCTGCAAGATTTCCTGTTCCAGCTAGAAGATACACCGAATCTTCCTGGAAATTCAGAAGAAAGTTCAAGCTGTGAAGATACAGATAATGCATGCGCCTCTGGTGGTAATGTGGAAGATATGGCAAGGTGTGCTGATACCAACTCGGAAGAAAAATATTCAAGAGCTGCCAGCAGTGGAAATGTCATCTCTGGGTGCAATGAAGACAATGGGGCTGCTGAAGATCCAGGTGAAGAGCGGCCAGTTGTCACAGATTACACCCCTGCAAGCATGATGCGATGGGTCACCGGGCAGAAACATAAGCCGCTTGATGGAAAACCACTAAAATTACAATGATGTTTGATCATGACTGTTTAATTCATAGTCCGAACCACCGCTTCCCAGCTGTCAGGGCTTGCACTAAAGAAGTTTCATTGCGTGTTGCTCATATCGAAACAGCTGAAAATTTCAACAAAATATTTTGACTAGCTTTTTCTAAACGACAGACGGTGGATAGACCTTGATTTCTTGGGTGGGTCAATAACTTCTAAAGATCAATGGTCTGAAAAAAATATTTAAGCAATGTAATAATTAGACCCACAAAGACAAACCCAAATAGATAACTGTTAATATTTTGTTAAATGTTACTATAAAAAGGAGACATTAGTTTGAACACTCAGTGTGACGAAGGAAATATATGTACTGAAAATTGGATAATTAGAATAATTAGATAATGAAATAATTAGATAAAAATGACCATCATTCCATAGATACGATAATTATAGTAAATTCCCTGATGTTATAATAGACCTTATACGGTAAATGATTGTAAACCAAATTCCTTGTAATCTCATATATATGTATGTAATTGTGCTGTAAAAACAGATTGATACAAAACTCTGATGTTGTAAGTTGTACTTAATCTGCAGTGGATAGTGATGGCCACATCCACAAACTTAACTGGTTATTGGCCCAGAAGAGGACTTGTCTTTGATGAAGACGAAAGCAAGTATGAACTCTGGGAGGTGAAGTTTTTGTCGTTGATGAGAATTCAAAAGCTTCACGATGTGTTCGTTCCTAGCGAGGGTGAAGAGGCGCTAGATGAGGTAAAGAACGCAAATGGCTTTGCCGAGCTGGTCTAGCATCTGGACGATAGAAGTTTGTGTCTAATAATAAGAGAAGCAAAGGGCGATGGAAGGAAAGCGTTGAAAGTTCTGAGAGAACATTATCAAGGGATAGGAAAGCCGAGAATTATCGCTCTGTATACGGAACTCACATCATTGAAGAAAGGTGAAAACGAGACAACGACAGGCTACATGATTCGAGCAGAGACTGCTGCAACGGCATTGAAATCAGCTGAAGAAGTAAGAAGCGACGGATTACTGATCGCAATGGTTTTGAAGGGACTACCGGTAAGCTACAAAACGTTCGCAACCGTGGTCATACAACGAGAAAAACCGATAACCTTCAGTGAATTCAAGATCCAATTGCGAAATTACGAAGAAAACGAAAAGAGTTGCCACCCCACTGATGACAAAGACAATGTGATGTTTGTCAAACCGCAGATGAAACCGAAGCGTTTTGAGGGTAAATGCTACAAGTGTGATAAGAATCTCTGAGTGTTGGACCAAGAGCGAAAAATGGTGTGCCAAGTGTAAAAGCAAAACGCATAACACAAAAGATTGTAGATCTGGAAAAACCGATTCCGCAAAGACCGCAACGGAGCCCAAGAAAGAAGAGAACAAAGAAGACAACGATGAACACTCGTTCACATTCGCCTAGCAAGATTTAGAAGATGGAAGCAGAAGAAGACCGCAAAACACAAATCTACTTGTTGACACGGGAGCAACAAGTCATATAATCAATGACAGCTCTAAATTCGTAAGTTTTGACACTAGTTTTGACTCTAGTTCACATTTTATGGAATTAGCCGATGGTAGCAAAGCAAATGTTGTATTAGGGAAGGGTAATGCAAATGTAAAATTATTTGATGTAAGAGGTAATTTACATAACGTAATGCTGCATAATGCACTCTACATACCATCATACAACCAAAACATTTTTTCAGTTTCAGCAGAAGTAGATAGAGGGGCCTCAGTTGTCCTAGGTCAACAGGTAAGTAAACTACAGAGGAAGGAAAGGTATTTGAAATCAGGAAGAAAGGGCGTCTTTATTATTTAAACAGCATATCATCTTCAGTTAACAATACTAGCTCAAATCAGGAGTGGCACAGGATTTTAGGACACTGTAACTATGGAGATGTTAGGAAACTAGAGAAGGTAGTAAAAGGCATGAAAATTACCGACTACGAGGAGGCAGAATGCGAGGTATGCACTCAAGGCAAAATGTGTAAGACAAGGAACAGGGAACCAGATCAGCGAGCAAAGGCACCTCTAGAATTCGTTCACTGTGATTTGGCCGGGCCAATAGAGCCAGTAGCCAAAGATGGATTCAAATATGCACTATCATTTGTAGACGATTTTTCAGGTACAAACATGATCTATTTTTTGAGACAGAAAAGTGACGCTGTAGAAGCTACAGAAAAATTTCTAGCTGATGCGGCACCATATGGGAAAGTCAGTCGGCTTCGTAGCGACAACGGAGGTGAGTTTATGAATAATAGATTTAAATCTCTCTTGCGAAAGCGAGGTATCAAACATGAAACAAGTGCTCCCTATTCGCCGCACCAGAACGGCACTGTAGAGAGAACATGGCGAACCTTGTTTAACATGGCAAGATGTCTGTTACTCGAGGCAAAACTCCCCAAAAATTTATGGACGTATGCTGAGATGACTTCGGTCTACATTCGAAATAGATGTTTTAATACACGTTTAGGAAAAACGCCCTACAAAGCTTTGTTCGGTAAGCAACCAAACCTGAGTAATATGCATGTGTTCGGATCAGCGTGCTATGCGATCGTTCAAAACCCTAAAAAGCTAAACGCTCGTAGCCAGAAGGGTATTTTTGTGGGATACGATAAAGGAAGTCCATCGTATTTAGTGTTTTTCCCTGAGACCAATAGAGTAGAAAGAGTACGATGCGTAAATTTTTCGATAATCTTAAGGCCGAACAAAATGGTCACGATGAAATAATCCCAGCTAAAGGATCATTTGACGATGCAAAGCGCGAAAATGTGGAGAATGAGATTCAAATTGAGGGAGTAAGTGCAAACACAAATGAGCAAACACAAACTCATGAGCAGCAAGAGCAAGATATCTCCGCAGAGCCAGAAAGATATCCAACTAGGGCACGCAACAAGCCAAGTTATTTTGGACAAGATACAAATGACAATACAAGTTATGCAGTTGATTATTGTTATAGACTTGAAAGTGTCCCAGTGAATTACAAACAAGCACTTGAAGCGCATGACGCATTTAAATGGCAAGAAGCCATGGACACTGAAATGAACGCTTTGACCGACAATGATAGCTACATTTGAACTTGTACCCCAGCCTAAAGACAGGAAAGTAGTGGGGGCAAAATGGGTTTACGCAATTAAGAACGATCAGAATGGAACAGAAAAATATAAAGCCAGGTTTGTAGCAAAAGGGTAATCACAAGTACAAGACATTGACTACCAAGAAACGTTTGCACCAACTGCACGCATGAGCACAGTCCGCACTTTACTACAACGCACAGTTCAACAAGAAATGATAGTCCATCATGCAGATGGACGTAAAAACGGCTTATTTAAATGCACCTATTGATTGCGAAATCTACATTAAGCAACCCGAAGGCTTTGAACAAGTAGGTGAGAATGGTGAAACATTAGTGTGGAAATTAAAGAAATCCCTATACGGACTTAAACAGAGCGGTAGGAATTGGAATAATTTACTACACTATTTTTTGATTCACGAGAAATTTATTCAATCGCGTGCACACCCGTGTCTGTATGTCCGGAAAATTGACGATAATCGATGCGTTATTGTTATTGTTTGGGTCGACGACATTATCATCGCCGCTAGCGATTTAGATTTACTGCAGATTGTAAAAGCGTCATTGGGTAAAAGGTTAAAGATAAGCGATTTAGGAGAGTTGAAATGGTTTTTAGGAACCGAGTACAAACGCAGTAAAAACAGTATAAAGATGAATCAGACTCGATATATTCAGAAGATTCTGTCAAGATTTAAAATGTTGGATTGCAAACCAAAGCCAACTCCGTGTTTCTTAGGAATTGAGAAGGTTTCAAATATAAAATCACCAAAACTGAGTGACCCAAGAATATATAGAGAAATTGTAGGTAGTCTAATTTACGTGATGACTAGAACTAGACCAGACTTATGTTACATTGTAACAAAATTGTCTCAGAAAATGTCCGAGCCTACAGTAGCTGACTTGGGTACAGCCAAGCACGTATTGCGGTACCTGAAAGGTACACAAGATTTAGGATTGACCTTTACCAAGTCTCTTTCCCCATTAACACTGCTTAAATGTTTTTGTGATTCAGATTGGGGGGCGTCTATTGAAGACAGACGAAGTCTTACAGGTTACAATTTCCAGCTTCCACAACATGGTCCATTGATATCATGGAAAAGTCGAGAACAGCCGACTGTCGCACTAACGACATGTGAAGCAGGGTATATAGCACTCGCTAATGCAGTGCAAGAAGCAAAATTCCTTATGCAGCTATGTTTGGACATGAAGGTAGGTATCAAAGAAGGTAAGTCACTTATTATGATTGATAATCAGGGAGCTATGAATTTAGCAAAGAACCCAGTGCAGCATCAAAGATCAAAACACATAGGTATAAAGTATCACTTTATTAGATCGGAGATACAAGAAGGGCGAATTAGCTTAGAATATATTCCAACCGAAGAGAATGTGGCAGATGTTTTCACCAAGCCAGCCAGCAGAGTTAAACTAGAAAGTTTTAGAGGAATTATGTTAGGAAAACACGAAAGATGAACACCACATGCGCACAATACACTGAAAAAAAAAAAAAATATATATATATATATATATATATATATATATATATATATATATATATATATATATATATATATATATATATATATATATATATATATATATATATAACTATTGCAGCTCAAAATATAAGAGCAAGTGGGGGTGTTAAAGTATGCTCAAATATTTTGTTAAATGTTACTATAAAAAGGAGACATTAGTTTGAACACTCAATGTGACGAAGGAAATATATGTACTGAAAATTGGATAATTAGAATAATTAGAATAATTAGATAATGAAATAATTAGATAAAAATGACCATCATTCCATAGATAAGATAATTATAGTAAATTCCCTGATGTTATTATAGACCTTATACGGTAAATGACTGTAAACCGAATTCCTTGTAATCTCATATATATGTATGTAATTGTGCTGTAAAAACAGATTGATACAAAACTCTGATGTTGTAAGTTGTACGTAATCTGCAGTGGATAGTGATGGCCACATCCACAAACTTAACAATAACTACCATATTGGGAAAATATCTCTGCCAGTATGCACAAACATGCTACCCTGTAATTTGGCTTGTACAAGCTATAGTGCTTGGCTTGGACAAGCTGTTATGAAAGTAGTGTATGCATGCACGTCTGCTCAACGTTTTTATCAAATGTACAAGTGATATCTACCACAGTAGCCCGATAGCCAGCTGTATACACTATTAATACACTATTTAATACACTATTAGCATATAATACACATTTAATACACTATTAGCATATTTTACATATTATGATGCCAGCAAGTACAGCCGGTTACTGGGCTACCTTCGATTCTGTGAATCAACTTCTAGTGACAATCAACAAGAATTTTCTTGTGTATGAGCTACATCTTGGTTTTAACTTTCCTGTCAAGGTATTTGAACTTTATGTACAGTGGGGGTCATAAGTCTGAGTCCACATTAATTTTTGTAAGCCACTTAGAAATATTGTCATACCTCCAAAATTTTTACGAATTGAACCATGTACATTAGGTTAAACATGTACATTAGATACTCAGACATGCACATTATGTTTTCAAGTGCTTCGAACATTTTTTGCTTTAATTTTTTTGCAATGTTTCCCAATTTTGGCAATGTTAGTTTTTGCTGTCTCAAAGATCTAAATCGAATTAGAGGAAAAATGGTTACCCTGAATAATGAAGTGTCTTTGAGAATTGAGATAACAATTTCTAGTCGCGAAATAACTATAATTTTGTCGTCAAAATAAGCATAACATTGTAATTTAGCCCACAAGAACAGAAAATTTGATAAAGACAGAGTGAGAGATTGTGGTGTCAAATTAACATTGAAACGTAATTTTAGCAAAAACAGTTCATAATCTACGATGAAATCCACAATCTACGATGAAATAAATGCAAAAAACAGCGCAAAATATTACAAAAGCAATGACTTAGGGCGGAAAATAGTAAAATTATACAGGGTGTATAAAAAAAAGGTAATCAAACTTCGCAGTGCTCTAGCGCGTTCATTATACAATCTACAGAAATCATTCTTTCGGCGGAAAGACCAGGTTTTTAGCTTTCGATTGTCGTCATTTTTGTGAAATTTGAAGAAAGATTTGGCAAATACGAATCAAATGAAAATAGCCGGTCAAAATCGTATATTTTCACCGTTGGGAGTTCATTGAAAATCTGTTGAAATTTAAACCCATTAGGGAATTAAATTACAAAATTAATTGACAAATTTTAGCTTAGGTAGTAAACTTCTGGCATTTTATTAGTGATGTTAATTGTTTTTTGTGACAGATAAATGATTAATGAAATTTTCTTTTCTTATTCGCTGCGCTAGTAATGCTCAGAGGTGAAAATATGCGATTTTGACCGGCTATTTTCATTTGATTCGTTTTGCCCAATCTTTCTTTAAATTTTACAAAAAGGATGACAATTGAAAGCCAAAAGCCTGGTCTTCTGTAGATTTCTGTAGATTGTATAATGAACGCGCTAGAGCACTACGAAGTTCGATTACCTTTTTTTTGATACACCCTGTAGTTTACTCAACTTGATTCCATAGAAAAAAGATTTCTAGTTTTTTTGCAGAGCCACAATGCTGAAAAATGAAAAAAATGGGTAAATATTAGCTGGACTCAGACCTTTGACCCCCACTGTATACTGCAAAGATATTTATCTACAACCATGTCATTGGTGTTTGATAGATATACATTGTCTCACATTAGCTGTTAGAGTTTTGTTAAATCTGCTGTTGGAAACAACAGAAGCTATGTTACTTTTATATTGTTATAAGTTTATGAACTTGTACTGGACTACTGTTGGCATTCACTTGGTACAAACTTGCCAGTCATAATACACATATATATGTATAAAGTTAATGCAGATATAAAAGTTATTTCTTGCATATCTCAAAACTCAAATAATTATGTTGTTATGCACCATTCTCAGACACTTCAACAAGCCTTCTATAAAGACTGTCTGCCTCTTGCCAGTCACTTGGCATTTCCATGTTGAGTGCACTTCTTGCATGATCAAAATAATCTTGATATTCATCAAAGCCATCTACTTGGAGGATGTTTTCAGCTGTATAATCGATCTCTGACTGAGGAACAGCATACAAAAGGTTTGCTATAGCACCATGATGCTCTGGAAGAAAAAAAAGGGAATCTGGTCGGCCAGAGACTGTGTTATGTCTGGATTTTCTGATTCTATGGCTGTTCCAATGTTCTCTTACAATATCAAGGTCATTTCGCAAAATTTGTGCGAAACAGTACCACAGGCAGCCCATGCTAAACTCGGAAGAAGAATCCAATAAACATTCCGACTTTAAATCTTTAAAATAATTTCGCCACCATGCTGACCTATTGCGAGCATAAAATGACCACCACTTTTCAACTCTTTGATTTCGGGGTGAGGCCACATAACGATGAGCGTCAGCATCGTCTCTAAAGTAACATTGAATGGAAGGTGCCAGTCCATTTTCCGTACCAAGGTCTGTAATCAGTTGCACTGAACAACCATGTAGTTCTCGTTCAGCATCTAAGAAAAATGAGGCTATGTTATCCGGTGAATTTTTAGAGCGGGCTACTTTCAACCACAGCACTCTTCGACTAAATCCATCAATGGCTCCATGGATGGGAAATCCAAAAGGTTTTAGTTTGTCATACCCATCCATGTGTCATGCCTGATTAGGTCCTGGATTATAGTGTATTCGTCTTTTCAATCGCCTAGCCCTCCTATAGTTGGGTACCTTCTGGATCTAACTCTTTCAACAAGTCCTGGACGATTATTCGTGGAACGTGCAAGCCCTCCATTCTTAACATATACCATACAGTTCCATATCCAGCGCAAGATCCAGGGCCATTGATAACTTCACAAATACGTCCTCTAACTAGTTCTGTTACATTGTGTGAATCATCTCGATAAAAAAACCCTCTTTTGGAAAGCCATATGACTTCAGGCATCTTAGTAGTGTGCTGTAACTAATCTGGTGCTTATGTCGCTCATTAAGCAGAAGAACTATCTCTTCATATGTATGTCTATAATTAAAGTAATACTTTATAATGGACTCTTCGTCAAACTCGGCTTCACTGTGTGAGTTTTCACCTGAGTCCTCCATCGAGTCTTCATAAATTTCAAATTCATTATCACGTAAGTATGCAAGATTGAAAGTTTTTATCTACAACATTTCAGTTTTTTATTACATTTCAGCATTTTTACTACATTTCAGTATTTGTACAGCAGGGGCCAGTTGTTCATCGGGTACTATATCAATGTGTAATTTGTTAACTTTGCATTTCACGACTGACATTACAATAAAACATCTCAAGCAGATTTGAATTTCAGTTTATAAAGCATTATCTAGTTGATTTCCCCTATCCATTTACAATTGACCAGAGATGTTGGAAGTTAGTGAGGGCAAAGCATGCAAATTACTGTCAAAGGGGCATATTCTTGTCAAAAAGGTACAAGTATATATAAAGAAATTATGCTGTTATATATACTTGTGTGTCCATGCTTATGGCATCCCTGCTATTGGCAAAAACATTACTCAATACTCATTAGGTTTATTGAGACAAAACTGTTTGCTGTCAGTGGGCGACCACCTCATCACGCATCACGGCCATTCATTCTGCAGGCCTGTAGCTATATCGGTAATTGGGGGGGGCTTATATTCATGTTCACAAATTTTAAAAACAATTGATTTCAAAATAAATTAATAATGCAGAACAAAAATATATGAATATACCCCCCCCCCCTCCAATTGTCAAGTTAGCTGTTGTGAGGGACATCATTTAGACGAAGAGTTCTAGACGCGAATAGTCTACCAACTGTATAATACAACAAATACCTATGGTGTAGTCAGCATGTTAAACAGCTAGTGTTGACTTAATTGTGTGCATGAGGTTGTATTTTCATTGTTCAGGCGCAGTTAATTTTGCACCCACTGGCGGATCCAGGGTAAGTCAAAATAAATTATAGCAGCTCAATTTTAAATTCAAATTAACTTTGTAACAATGTCATAGGTTATGAATTTCAAAAAAATAAAATCTTACCAATGAAGTTGCTTTGAAGGTATTTTAAAATGTAAAAATATCCTAGAATGAGCTGTGGTAATATATTTTGACTTACGCTAGATCCGCCACTGTTTGCACCTGAGCCCAAATTTTGTTGTTTTTGTAGTTGTCAGGAACTTGCCTCTAAAGAGAAGAGTTTTCTGAAGTAATGTTTAAAGAAGCTGCAGCTCAACTGCCTCCCCTTCCTTTCAACTAACCCCTCGTTTCAGTCCAACCATTCATTGTTCAACAGTTTTGCACACAAGCAGGTGAGGGTGAATCAACTTGCACGTTTTTAACACATTTTAATAATACTTGAATACCGAATTTCATTGTATCAAAATAAGATACTAACATTTACGTTACATATTAAAGTCCAAGTCGAAAAAAGCCTGCCTTACCTTGACCAGAATGGGAGCAAAAATTGTCCCCTTCACTTCTCTCAAATCCACAGCTAGAACAAAACATAAAGGTTATATGAAAATCGTATTTTCCTGTGATTCTGCGAATGCAAGTTTCCAATGTCGATGTCTGTAGTGTAGTGCAGTGTAGTTGTGGATTGATGTGAATAATCGTGAATGTTCGAGGACATTCGGGATACTTATAGAATGCAAACGCCTGATAGTAATTGTTTTAATAATTTTCCGCGATCGACTTTAATTTGCCGTGGTGAATTTAAATTTGCCGCGATCGATTTTATTTTGCCGTGACCGATTTCAGTTGCCGTGATCGACTTTATTTTGCCGTGGTGAATTTTAATTTGCCGTGATCGATTTTAATTTGCCTTGATCGATTTTAATTTTCCGTGACAGTTGTGGGCCACCGTAGAAATCAGACAAAAATCTTGTGCAAATGCTTTATCGTAGTTGTTAAATTGAATGATATAAATGATATTTGGTTAGAAATGCGATTTACATCATTCGAACTGTGAGATTTATTTCGAGACACAGATATTTAAGCAAGGATGCAGTCACCATGCTTAGCTTTACAACTGACTTCAGAGGGGATTAAGTTTGTCATTTGATTGGTTAGGAAACTTTTCCTATCTGCAACAAGTATGTATATACTGTATTGCAGTATACTGTATATTACTACCATTATATATATTAAGCACTTTCAACATTTTGTGCATCAACAAAATCACGTGAACTATACATAGCTATAAGTCAGAAACAACACTATGTAAATAGTGCATTATTTGTAAACTACAGCATGCATTATTTTGATATATAGATTAACTTTGACTCATGATCGGGTCACTGTTATGACAGCATATCAGCAGCATTCAAAAGTTTTGTAAGTTATTATATACAGAATATTAGTATTTAAAAGTTCTGTTGTCTATTATTTTAGTCTTCACTCTTTAAATTTAATAAATGGTCTTCGTTCACTGCACAAAATCCACGAACGCGATTGGTCAAAATCCATCACGTGTGTTTTGTTTACCTGGCAACAACAAGTCTTTTGCACGTTGGAAAACGTGCATCATTCCTTTACAACAAAGCAATTAAATAAAGACGAAATTGATCAAATTAATCACAAATCAAGTCCTGAAAGTACGAAAATACAAACAAAGTGGAGCATTGTAATATTTACAGGTAAATAAACTAAGCAAAGAAGTAGGCGTACTGTATTTAAATTAGTGCAAATAGTGAACTCAGATCATATATTGAAAGTGTAGAGACTGTCAATTGTACTGGTAAGTTTGGGATTCTTGGGTAATGAAGGTTAACTAAACTTCAGACGTTATATAAATGTGTATGCTATATCGTGATACTTACTGCTTTCCCCTTGAAAGATAAAATCATGGGGACTAGACAAGAGGATGGAAAGTGTAAATCATTGGGGCTTAATTAGTATGAGTTAATTGATATTAAGCTCATGAAGCTGCAATGTGAGTCACTATACAGGGTGCGTCAAAAAAAACATCAGTTTTTCAAATTCACGCTTTCAAATTCAAATTAGCCGCGTATTTCATTACGGAACTTTATATAAGTATTCCCATAGGTACACAGAGAACAGGTCGTGACTAAGTACACAGAACAGGATGGGTAAAAAAACTGATACTATTGAAATTCAAACTAGCAGCATTGCATTCTTGCAATTTGACAGACGTTGATCTAAAACAAAATCTAATTCCCAGTGGAAGTTAAAATGCATAATTTTAGCCGTGCAAGAATTGTCAGAAACAAGACAAAGTCAGAAACACGACAACATGGTACAATGGACAACGGAACAAAGAGACTTTGTGGTTAATGTACTGTGTACTAAATCACGATCTGTTCTCTGTATACCCATAGGAGTACACCGTAATGAAATTCGCAGCTAATTTGAATTTGAAAGAGCATCAGTTTTTTTTACTCACCCTGTATACAGATCTAGAGTGTCCCAGAAAAAAGTGACACTATAGAAATGATCTCATTGTTCTTAAACCGCTCTTAGACGCGCGTGATTACACATCTGGAAATTTAATGAAATTGTAATTACATTTAAACATTTTAAAACCGAAAACATTTTAAATTGCTTACAAAACATTTTAAATACAATTTCATTAAATTCCCAGTTGTGTGATCACGCGCGTTTAAGAGCGGTTTAAAATTTCTATAGTGTCACTTTTTTCTGGGACACTCTCTTTAATATTATTTTACTCTGTCGAAAATCATCCGTTCAAAGACCTTAACTACAGTGGGAAGGAAGGTAATTCGTCGATAATTATCAATGCAGTTGTGTTTCCTTTGTTCAAATATTGGAGCAAATATTGTGCATTTATATTCATTGGAAAATATGTCCGTGATAATGGAGCGATTAAAAAACAGACTGAGGGATTAATCGATTAAATCAGGACACCTTTTTGTCCAAGCCAACTGCTTTAGTATAAAAGAAGTTAGAGGATTTGTTTCTGCAATATTATAATCGCTTAGATAAGCAACATAGGACCATCTGCCTTTTTCTATGTTATCCGCAGTTTGGGACGAATGTTCGAAAATTAATGTTCGTTCAAGACATTAGCAAGTTTATCAGAATCGTTTACTGTATTAAGCCAACATTCAAATGAATTTTAATGAGCTTAGTATAGCTTTCTGATTTTCAGATGTGAATGTTCATTAATAATCTCTCAGGTCCTTTTTGGATTGTTTTTGTTCCCATGAAAAGAATTTTTAATTTTTTTTTTCACCTAAAAAATCTTTTGAGTGACTGAATTAAGCTTTTTTAAAAAAAGAAATCCAATCTTTAGAATCGTTAGAACGAATAGCTTTGGTTTTTTGAATATCTCTTTTCTGCCCTTAAACCTTTGATATGAGACGTAATCAAAGGTGACTTAGAGACCCTGGTGGCACATTATGTACGAAGTGGCGCATGTTTTTGTACAATAAAGTTGTAAGTAGTTTTCTAAGCATGACACATATCATTTGGATTGTTAAAATAGTTAACATGGCTCCAATTTTGTAGACGAATATCATGCGATTTAATTAGATCAATGTTTTTAAACTTTCTTTCAAATGTTGATCTTGAAAAGTTGGTCTTCAAACAATCAACGTTGTTATTAAACTGGTAATTTTGGAAGCAAAAGTTTGTATCCTCAATAGATACTGAAGTGAACAAAAAGTTGTGTTTTCTAAAATATTATACCTCAAACTCAAATTGTCCAATCAAAATATCGTATTTCATAGTGTATCTCACGTTGTCATGGCAACGCTTGTACACGCAATCAGAGATTGACAAGTTTTCGTAAACAAAAATGGCGGAATGTGCAAAAAGTTTGATGAATTTCACGAAGAATTATAAAGTATTTTGGAGGACAAGGACGTTGAAAACACAAATATTTAAAAAATTAAAAGGAATTTTCTGTACTTCTCGTTATAAAAATAAACAAAGAACTGGCTATTTTGTATTTTCGAGCATCGTATTCACGAAGGTATGTTCAACTTAAAGAACTTAAAAGTTTATTCTTACGGAAGTTTTTGATTTTCGGTATAATATATCATTTATAGACCCTCCGCTCGAGGGATTCAGTGAAATATTTCCTTCAGTGATGATATTTCCCTCGGGCTAAAGCCCTTGGGATATATCATCACTTCAGGAAATATTTCACTGAGTCCCCCTCGCTTCGGGTATATAAATGATAAATATGATATGATGAATTGATTTTGGCTGTAATGGGACACCATGGACTTCACGTCCTCAATGGTGGTGCACTACAACACAAAATAGTTAGACTAAAAAGCGTATATGCAGAGGCAAAGCAAGACCGCTATTGGGGGGGGGGGGTACGTATGATTATTCAAGCTGTGCCCCACTAATTTATTTTAAGATAAGGTTGATTTCAGTAGTTAAGTGTCCAAAAAACTGAAATAGAATAACAAAATAAAACATTGTTTAACAATAATTCACATTAGCAAAGAATTTTACAATCAAAACTTAATCAGTTAAATTAGCTAGTACATATAAATGAAATGTTGCTGTTCTAATTCGAAGGTAATGTCAAAGTAATCAGCGTTTCTCACAAGGTAAATGATTGTCCAAAAACTAGCCCTGCCAAATCCAAAAATATCATCGTATATATGAATTAGATTAAAATTTTCTTCTCATCCTGGAAAGTACGTATCTCGAATATCTCTTGGCAACGCTCATCACCATTATCAAACATAAGGTAATAATTTTTCCGTCATGGCAATATTTTGATATACGACCCGGGTAAAATCTGACACGATTCGGCCAGTAACCAATCACCCTCTGTTCCATGGCTACCTCGCCATCTAATGGTATCTTGCCAAGGACCACTGCTGTTTTATCATTCTTTGACAGGGTGATTTTATCTCCATCGTCGTAATTACTTGAAATTGTGGAGCGATTGGCGTTGCTGACGAATCCTCTGTAGTACAGTCCGTTCGTCCAGCGGGCGAAAACTCTGGCACCCACTACAATTACAATTACAATTAGAAAGTTCATTACTATCTAAATGGTAACTATACGTACGATCTTGAAATGCATACTAACTTAACGGTATACTAAACATTATTGTGCGTGTAAGCACCGGATATGAGCCATATTTCTGCAACCTGATTGTTCCTCTACTAGTTGCATATTAGTTCAAAATAGCAGAGAGTGTTAGAAAATTATATGGGAATGATATATACTCAAAATTAACTTGATGAAACAGGGACAAATTTGATGAGCATATATAATTTTCTTAAATATTTCCTTAAATAATTTCCTTAATTTTCTTAAATATTAATTCAATAATTCCCTCCTAATTGTAAGTACTCAGTTTAATTGCTATCTAACTACAAGCTGTGTATATAATCTGCCAACCAAGTCGACTAATTAGTTCATTATAACTGTAAAGTGGATTTCATAAAACAAGAAGCATAATGACTTAGTAGTTCATGTAGTTATTGCAATAAAAACATCCTTTGAAAGTTGTCAAAATGGGAGAAAACAAAACAAATATCGTAAGCAAAAATTTGGGAAAAGGGCTGCAGAAAGTTGCCCACATCTTATTTAAAGAAAAGTTCTTTAAAAACTCTAGAGCTGTTCATTATGATTTGAAAACTCTAGAGCTGGTTATTATAATGAACTATCTATAGACAACTTTTTAAACATGTAGTTCCCCTCGTAATATAAATTGTCAGATAGTAGACAACACTTAAAGGGGTACTATGATGAAAAATCGTTTATTTTGTCCGGATCTCACTCAACGAAAAAGTAACGAACGAGGCATTTTTAGTCTTTAAATGACTTGTCTCACTCTGCAGATTATCAGTATTTGAAATCATGCAAATAGCTTGTGAGGTCATCTTCTGGCGGATAATAAATTCCAGGTAGATAAACCCAGAAATATCTTGGAAACTAAGAAGCAGATCAAGTTAATATTCGATTGTTACAAAAGTATACGAATTTTGTCCGTGCATAAATTTGCAAAAACTGCGTAAATACTGCCGGCTTTTTAAAAATATTCTTTATTCACTAAGTTCCTTTCGAATGCGTGAAAAGATCACGTCACAAATTAGCTTTCTTTACTTCCGCTAGAAGATGAATATCTCGCTCCAGAACAAGGGTCATACAAAGAAATACGAAGTTACTCAAAAAATAGACATGAACACATGATTTGAATTTAGAAAATTTGCATTAATCATGACCAACCTTGATAGGGAGATGAAGCATCTGCAAACAGCCTCAGTTCGTTTTCCTTCAACCAAGTGTTGTAATTGTTATCAAAACGAATCTTGAAAGCTTTTGATGTTCATACAGCGGTGACAAACCCAATAAGTTGCGTGTAACCTTGAAGATATGGAGCGATGACATGGTCTTTATATTTGAGAGAGACAGGTTCCTGATCAAGAATAACAGCAGAAACATCGTCTGTTTTATGCGTGATGGCATCACAATTGTGAAATGCAATATTAATGGTTTTATTCACATCATCGAAAGATGAAACTTAACCGCCGTAATATTTGTTGTTTGTCCAACGAGCAATGATGCGTTCGCCGACTGCGTGATTGAAAAATAGAAAAATTAGGGACTTGTCGGAAATTAAAAGTGGCGGGAGAAAACATGGGGAGAGTCATAAATTTTTTCAGAGCCCAAAAATGGAGGTTTGTACGTGTACACCAGATCGATAGCCTTGTGTCCAACACAATTGATTTCTTTTGAGATCCTTTGTTTTCATAGTGTGTTGAATACAAACATATGAACATTAGTTAAAGCTTTCATTTAGGCCTACTCTGGGCCCGAATGTCGCCTTATATCGCCTAATATCGCCCAATATCGCCTAATGTCGCCCAATATCGCCTAATGTTGCCCAATATCGCCTATTATCGCCTAATATTGCCTATTATTACCTGACATCCCCTAATACTGCTTATGTTACTTGGGAGTGGAGAAGGTTGGTCAGTCACTTGGTTATGGTTTACGATAATATACTAACAGTTGTGTCAATAGTACTCTTTTTGCTATGAGTGTGTAATTGTTTACAGACCTTGGCTAAGACAGCTGTCTCTCTTTTAGAGCACAATGATGACTACCACAAGGAGTACCATTTTTCATACATTTCACTTCACTCTATTAAGGCCTATGACTTGCCAGTTGTGCTGCATATTTTTTGTGAAAGCAATTACATTTGAATTTTGGTTACACCAACTATATAGACAGAGTCTGAAAAGTTATCTAGCTGTATTACCAATACTAATAGTAGACCATAGTAATACAGCAAGAGAATCAGGTTTTGCAATCAAATATGGTACCATGCCTCAAGGTATGATTGTCATGCATTCCTAATATCAGTAATATATATCCAATTTATTATCACTATAAAACAGGGCTGTAAGCATCATTTTTGCATGTTTTCAAGTAGAAAACGAAAGGTTAAGTTAACAAGGCAATTGATTTTATCTATTATTTGAAATGCATTTCATATTTGACATTTTGATCAAGTATGTTTAAACAAAGTAACGAAAATTTGATCTGCTATTAATTAATATGTACAGTACTCACCTGATCTATTAAGTTGCGCTTTATATTACACTGATGCACTGGATTCAAATGAATTGTCTGTTTCAAATATTTTACGGTTATGCCCAATTGATGGGCCATGTTTATTTCAACTGAAAGAATTTTTTTATTCCTTTCCTTTTTATGTAAAAATTAAGATTTTAGAGCGCGCCATCATGGGTGTACTCAGCCGGAAACTAGGCATCGACCTTTGACCTTCGTATCGTTATCTTCTAGCGAAATTCATGCAAAGTTGCATGTCTATTGTTGACTGAGCAACAGTAACACCACTAAAACGTAATATGGCACAACTTAGCATCCCCATTCTATGAAACTACAACAATACGTTCACAGAAGCAGTATGAAATAAAAGTAGGTAATTATAAATGTAGAAGAAATTTCTGGCAGTGGATTCAATTGGAATATACTTTGAGTTTCCAGGAGACAGTTGCCAGCAGGTTGGGTGGATACTAAAGGGCAAGTTAGCTACGCGGAACAAATGAGGAAGACATATATATGTATGGCCATATGAAGGCGTTCATTTCTTCAATTAATATGGTGTGGTCTATATCATATACAAAACTGTCCATATTGCTTGAGATAAATGGTGCTTGAACATTTTGTAGTCATGAAAAACACTTAGTAACTATGCAATGACCTACTGTTGTTTGTATATGCCAGTATGAGGTTTGTGACACAGTCTTAATACAATATCTCTACGTAGTTTTAGTTTTTGAACATTTACTGCAGATAAATATGGAGCATTTTGATGTTTCATACCTCGTTTCATACAATACCGTATATTTGCTGATTTTTTGCAGTCATTCTTATTTTAAACAAAAGCATAAATTTTGAGGCTTGAGTCTTACAAGTCATAGTCATTTGCAGGCAGTGCGTAGTCAGTGTTATGCAGTTGGGTTGGCGATATGTTCTGCGCTATTAATTTCTTTTGAAATTGGTTGTTTTTAAAGTTTGTAAACATAAACATGTCAATATTCACACCCTAATTATTGACACTGGTATGCCACTGGTTGCATGTGCAAGTTGTTGCATGGTTGCTCTTAACAGTTTGCAAGTCAACGACTTGCTGGAAAAAATGCAAAGCCTTGCCATATATTTTAGTTGGAATTGGATAAATATTTGATTTATATTATGCTTAGATATTAACTAATGAACATATTTATACTAAGTGTATAGTACATTGTCTTAAACAATGGTATACAATGGTATTCTGTGGAAACTGTAATCGTTGTATCCCATGCTAATACCCAAATAATATAACCTATATTGCTTAATATCACTCAATATCGCCCAATATCGCATAATATCGCCCAGTGTCGCCTAAAATCGCCATGTATTTTAAAGATTTTTTCTAATATCGCCAAATATTGCCAAATTTGGCATATAATCGTGGCGACATTGGGGCCCAGAGTAGGCCTTTCATTTTCAAACTTACATTTATTGAATGTTTCTATTGCATTCATATATATTATAGAAATCAATGGCTGAATAAAAATTTGTATCAAAATAAAGTGTATATATGCTTGAAGAAACGAAAATAACAGACAACAAAATACTATAGAATATAATAAACAAAAATACAGAATAAATCATAGTCAGAACATTAGCACGCTTAAAAGCCTGGATACCGATTAAAACAAGAAAACAATGAGTTCGATATTTCCATCATATTTAACAATAATTAGTCGCCGAAGGCGAGGTGATTACAAGCCTGTATTGACTAAGCACTCTGAGCCGATGGTGAATATAATAAATAATTTCCAGGTGTTTACAAATAATAATCAAAACTTTACAAAAATTTACTTCAAATTCATTACTGTATAACAAAAAGTAAAAAGTTATAGTCACTGGTCAGTGACTATCTCTTCAGAGGCAGCGAATTTTGGCCATTGAGAATGCAGTAAAATCGATTATAGAGATCTGGAAATTAACCAATACAAAATTTATCATTATCAGAGAGATCCAGTAAAGTTATAAATAATACATAGTCTTATATACAGCATTAATCACATGACTTCAATACAAAGAAATTTTTCCGTATAAGAGTCGGAATTCTGAGCAGTGAAAAGTTGTAAGGACAGTATAATGAGGAAACAGGATAAATTCTTTGCTGTCTTTGTATAAGAAAAAGAGATTTGAGAAAAGAGAACAGGCCCTTTGTGCCTGGAGCTTCAAGGAATGCGTACGCTGCGTATAGGGCTGTTTGTTTGTTTGTTGCATTTACAAAATTGGCTAGGTTCGTATTCAAATTTTGCCACCACTGTCACTTAATGTAGATTTCAAAAAATTACAAGGATAATATAATTAAAGTAGTATCCAGCAGTCATACGATTTTGTAATCACACGTTTGATTTCCGACTAAATTACATTCCACTCAGTGCAATTGCCATGATTATTAATCGAAACAATTGCTTTAGTGTTTTTTTATGCTATGCTGAAGCCTTAAACCTTTTAAAAGCAATTGAAAGAAACGTGACATGCATGGTGTCAAATCACCGTCATACCTGTGTATCTTTGATTAAACAATGACTTCCCCGCTGTTTTTACAGTGAAAACAGACAAAATCGTTACAAAGATGATCATCAACTTGGCCATATCCACAATACTTTGCCATGTAGTTAAATCAATTTACTTCAGTAGATTGCATAATTGTATGCACGTGAAATGGCTTTAATATTGCATACATTTGCTTACAGAACACATGATCATGACTTCTAAAACACAAATTAAATATCATACATAAATTTAGGGATGGGAATAATTATGTACTGCTCAATGAGATTGAAATTTAGAAGTATGTACGATTACACTGTATGTATATCTGGGCTTAGGATTATTTTATTGCTGCCAAAAAACGATAGGTAATTACCTACGTTTTGTCACATTCTGCTTAATACATAAATAAATAATTCATAAATTCTATTTATAAGATATGGTGCATTTTCGTGCAGCTTCAATTTGCGCATGTTAACAGAAGCTAGTGCTCATCGCTCCAAGAAAACAATGTCTACCTTTATGATAAAATGAGTGTTTATTAAAGACTTGCTGTTCCTTGAGCTGGTTGATGCAGGACAATGGATCAGACTGATTGAAGCCGCTGCTGCGCCACTTAAATAGCAAAAGTTCTGCAGGGGCATGGGACTAAGAGCTTCTCGCAACATAGTACAAAACATGGGCTGGACCCTGGACTGGACCTGAAATTGGACTCAAAAGTGGACCCAGAAACAACCACGCGAACACAGCAAGGAGAACTTGCACTGTGAACGCGGAATGATCTGAATGACCTAGAATATATCCGTATCCATGCATGAATATATCCCTGTAAACGATAAGAAAAATAGACATATTCCCTATCCTACCCACTTTATATTCCATATCGGCGCAGAAATATACATTTCAATGTGCTTACAAACTTTGTTTTGCTGAACATATCTATAAAACTATATATATTTCAATATAGTTTGTGGTATAGTGTTAGATAGTTTTTGAAATATATATGAATAATTCAAAAGTGACCAACGACCTTATTACTCACGATCCATGCCGGACGACACACGACACAAAGTAAGACGTGTTAAATCACTGTTTAAAAATAAAGGAGATGCCATATTAGAAACGGAATTACAATATGGTGCACTTTTGTCTGACAAACCACACAACTATATTAAAATATATATAGTTTTATAAATATGTTTAGCAAAACAAAGTTTGTAAGCACATTGAAATTATATTTCTGCACCGATATGGAATATAAAGAGGGTCTGATAGAAAATATCTATTTTTCTTATCGTTTATGCGGATATATCCATGCATGGATACGGATATATTTAAGGTCATTCAGATCATTCCGCATTCACGGCGCAAATTATCCTTGCTGCGTTGCGAGTTGTTTAATAACGAGCATTTGTCCGTTTTCTTAGACATGATTAATATAAAACCTAATATAGAACTTTAGACGGTATTATATGTTGCATAAAACAAATAGGTCAAGGAAAGGTGAGGTTTTTTGCCTGTAAAATGAAACACGCTAATTAATATTCTCGTGGTTGTTTTTAAACATATATATATATTTTTTGAGTCCAATTTTGATTCTAATTTTGGGTCCAATTTTGGGTCCAGTCCAGGGTCCAGTCCATGTTTTGTGCTATGCCAAACCCTTTTGATAAAGTAAACAGGCCTAAACAGGTTATAGCAACTGCATATTACTTTTCAACACTATATTGAAATAATATCTTGTACATGCGTCCTACATGGAATAAATACTTCCTCTTTTTTTGTATTGTTCTGTCAATACAATATTCAATAAAACAAATTGGGTTGAATACATGTGCGCATAAAAATGTTTTCCAACTATCTCATTCGAGAGAGCTTCAATCCTGTTAAATTAAAAACTATGTCGACAATAAGCTTTCTAAAGACAGTGTCACATCTGCTAGACGCTGAGGTCCACTTTGACGGGTCCATCCCTCGACCTATCTTCTCAATTTTTTTCATGGTAGTATATCCAACAACGATTATATTCAGCATTGATTAGGGGCCATGTTTGTGGTAATTGCTAAAGATTAAGACTTTTTCAAATTTTGTGGCTTTATTACTTAATTATTATATAGAGAATAATACATAAGTGCGCAGAAATACCAGATTTATTTCCACCACTGTGAAGGTAGCCGCGGATTGGGCCTCGGATTGGGCCCCAGATTGGGTCTCTGATTCAACTCATTTCAATCGTTTAAAAGTAGATTTCAGAAAAGACTATTTCCAGTTGTTTTTAAGGTACTTTTCGTCAAAAATCAGTGTAATCATGAGTAATACAACGTACCTGTTCACTGCTAATGGAAAACTAAAGAAACATGCTCTTTTGTAAGGGAAATAACGCCTCAAAGAGAGAAAGACACTACACATTATGTCTCAACATCACTCAGATTAATACACAAATTTGGAGATAAACCAATCTTTGAAGTGCTTGCAGAAGGTAGAAAAACAATACTGTACGGTATTTTTAGTGCTCTTTTCATCGATGTGGGTTATGCACAACGCACAGCTAACCTAAATTTTTGCGCAAGAAAATATTTCGTTTGCTATCAAAGAAAACACTATTGTGTAATATTTTTCATGCTCGTTCGATTGATGTACGCGATATTTATGGAACAAGCTTCTATCCTGTATATTTTAATGAGCACACAAGTCAAAGTTCAAATGCCGTAAAGGCTCAATGCATATAGGATGACATATCTCCTATATTCACGCAGCGTTTGTTTAAAAAAAATAAGAGCTGGCATTCGAGACAACAATATTGTTTAGCATATTGTATGCTCTTTTCATTTCTGACCGTTATATTGCGGCACAAGCAGTCCACAGAAAAAAAATTTTTTGAACATTCAATACGAATGCACAGCTCAATTCTCATGCAGCGTTTGCGGCAGAAATAAATCCTAATTGCTATTAAAAACAACAATATTGTGCAGTATTTTTAGTGGGCTTTAAAGTTAAATATATCGATAATAAGCACTTAGTTTAATAGTCTAAAAATATGAAGTTTTTAGCCTGACATAAATTCGTGTTTGCATTCCACGAGATGTGAAATGTGTTTACAAAATCCGCGAATATTCGTGGCCCAATCTACTTGAATCAGGTATTAATAGAAAGTCCATACACATTCCACAGATTAGGAATATACCAAATATAAAACGCACAAGTACGATTCATAGCTAAAATAATTTTGTGAAGCTAGCTGCTAGCATCGGATTCGAGGCCACCTGCTGCGCTAACATGTGACGAGTGATGAGCACTTGACATAAACATCATTCCTTTGGCTTTGTTAAAGTCGCAAGGGAATGCTCCCTTTCAAAAGAGGTTTGGATTGAATACCGCACACTTCGAATTCTCGATGCGCGTGATATTGTGGCACAAAAAGGCCAAGAATGACCTATGTTCATTACTATGTCTATGGTCCTAGTTTAAGAATTTTACGAATATTAAAAATCTGATTTGTTCTCAATACAACATTATTGTGTAGCAATTTTTATGCTCTTTTCAGTGACGTATGCCATATAGTGGCAAAAGCTCGTTAAATACAGATTTCGATGAACAATTAAGAATTTAAGACCAAACATGACGCAAAAGCTCTTTGATTACAAAGTAAACATGACGGAAGGGTTATATCATTATATACATAGTCGGCAAAGCGCAAGGACCTCAACTTAGGGACATTTTGTGCAAGAACAAAATATAACTTTCTTTCCAAGAGAACACTGTTCTGTAGTATTTCTTATGCTCTTTTCATCGATGCATAGTATAAATAAGGTGGTACGCACAAGCTTATTAGGTACTGATGTCGATGAGCAATTAAAACGAAACATGACGGAAGGGTTATATTATTACATAGTCTAGAAAGCGAAAAGACCTCGATTTAGGGACATATGCATTTTGCGCAAGAACCAAAGTATAGCTTGCTTTCCAAGAGAACACTGTTTTGTTGTATTTTTTATGTTCTTTTCACTGATGTATGTCATAAGGTGGCACAAGGTTCTTAGAAACTGATTTCGATGGGCAATTAAGACGAAACATGACGGAAGGGCTATACTGTATTACATAGTCTAAAAAGCGCAAGGACCTCAATTTAGGGACATTTGCGCAAGAACCAAACATAGCTTGCTTTTCAAGAGAACACTGTTCTGTAGTATTTTTTATGCTCTTTTCATTGATGTATAGCATAAGCTTGCACAAACTTTTTTTATATTATGTTATACTATTATATACCGTTTAGCAGCCTTACACCAGTCCCAACCTCAACACTAAAAATGGTACCCTACACCGTTTATGCTTAACAATGCTGTAATTAGCCGTTTCTGTCAGGGAAAGCTCCTCATTATTCCAGTTAGGATAACTGCCTTATTATCACAATCTGTCTAGTTTCACTGTTCAATGTATGTGTGTGTAGGAAAAAGGGGGTGGGGTGGGGGGGTACTAACCAACTGTAAAAGTTAATCTAGTGTACAAAAACTCACTTGATATACGAGGGGTTGCCAAAAAAAAGGAGCCCCCTTCAAAAATGGCTTACCTGGTTTATAATGACTATAATTAAGGATAATTTTAACAAAAGTTGTGTATTTGTTTTTCATAGGTTCCTGTGAGTAAGAACAAGCATCAATTGCAATTCTGACTTAAACATTTATTAACAGATCCATTTAATGAGTTTTAAACCAAATTAAAGATAGCTATTTTGAGCATAAAATTCAGCAATATGATTAAAGTCTTTGCCAAAAAATATGTTTAAATATTTAAAAATTACTCAGTAATGTGGGTCGAAATTTGAAAGCACATTGTAGCGTAATAGGTAATGTAATTATTACATGTGCACATACAATGGTGTCTTTAAAAGAATGCGCAACTAGAATGCGACTCATTTAGGCAGGTGCTTCTATTATCGGCAGAGTTAACCCCAAGGACACACTTGCTTTACGTTTTAGTCAGTTGGTTGACCTATCGTGTGATGTATGAGTACTTGATGTAGACATAGAATTATCCAAATGCTGTTTTAACAAAAAATCTGGGTCTTAAAACAAACAATTGTCAATATTTGGTTTTTGATTTCTGGATTAGGGCTTGTGAAGTAAAAATCTACCTCATGGTCGAGGAAAAAGCTATAAAAAAATTTCCGCATGAAAGTAATAATTTGCATACATTTATCGACACATCCCACCTTGTCGTTTATGAACAATTAATGCAGAGAAGACACGTGCTGAAGAAATAATTCCACTGCATTAGCAAGTTTCTTTAAATCCTTTCTCAACTCCATATTGCCGTCTGAACTCCTTTTGAAACAGTGGCGGATCCAGGGTAAGTCAAAATAAATTATAGCAGCTCATTCTAGGATATATTTACATTTTGAAATACCTTCAAAGCAACTTTATTTGTTTGATTTTATTCTTTTGAAATTTATAACCTTATGACATTGTTATAAAGTTATTTTGAATTTAAACTTGAGCTGCTATATAATTTATTTTGACTTACCCTGGATCCGCCACTGTTTTGAAATGAAAATATACTAATCTTGTCCATTTACTATTAAATATATACCAGACAAAGATACATTTATTAGATTATTTTGGCATGTACTAAAATGCAAAATAACCAAACCAAAAATGAGTGCAAACACATCTTTGTGAACAAGTAATGAGATTTGAGAACATGTGAAACTGTACATCATTCTTCTGTTTAGTTTTTTTTTTTGTTTTGGGCCCTTTTGATGCATTCCGTGCAACTCAAAATAGAGATCAATATAAAGCATAACCCAAAATAGAAATCTGTAAAAAACACGAAAAAAAAACAACTTTCGTATTCCTGCAAAGCCAATTTAACATCTCGTGTAACTATAAGATGACGCTTCTAACTTCATCTATTAGCCGGTCAACAAAATAATCTTTCTTAGCATAATGTCGGTCATAACATTAAAGCGCATGTTTAGCAATTGCCTAAACGAGTGCAGTCGATTCAAAGCAAAATATCTATATCGCGGAGTGGGGACTTTTTGGGGCCTTTCTGGTGAAGTCAAAATTTATACATTTGTCTTGAAATTAACGAAAAAAATACAAAAATCGAACCACAGGAATTCAAGATTTTTTAGTTTGAACATTGTAAACACCAACACAATGAAGTCTTCAAGTTGAAATGACCCTACAAACTTTAATCATAAAAATAAAGCAGAAATTAAAGTTTACCTTGCCAAATACTTCAGATATAGAAATTAAAATTAATTTTCTATCAGAATCCTTGCACAAAACACATCAAATTTCAAAAAAAATATTCCAAATTTGAGTATTTATAGAGCTATGCAAACTTTTGTGCTAAAAAGCTTCGCAAAAACAATGTCAAAATGACGCGATTTCATTGGTCAAGAAAGTCACGTGATAGCTGTCAAACCTCCTCTGATCTGGAGTTATAGAGAAGCAAAGCCAAAATGTGATGAGAAACGTTCTTGTTTTTTTTTGAGAAAAATAGGTGCATTTGGTTAGTTTTTAAAATAAATTCAAAATGGCGGTTTTAAATTGGAAACTTGCTAATGCAGTTGAATTATTTCTTCAGCATGTGTCACTCTGCATAAATTGTTCATAAACAACAAGGTGGGATGTGCCGATATATATATATGCAAATCATTTCTTTCATGCGGAAATTTTTTGTAGCTTTTTCCTCGACCATGAGGTAGATTTTTACTTAACAAGCCCTAATGCAGAAATTAAAAAGCAAATATTGATGATTGCTTATTAATTGTTTCAAGACCCAGATTTGTTGTTAAAACAGCATTTGGATTATTCTATGTCTACATCAAGTAGTAATACATCACACGATAGGTCAACCAACTAACTAAAACGTAAAGCAAGTGTGTACTTGGGGTTAACTCTGCCAATAATAGAAGCACCTGCCTAAAAGAATCGCATTCTAGTTGCTTATTCTTTTAAAGACACTATTGTGCACATGAAATAATTACATTACCTATTACGCTACAATGTGCTTTCACATTTCGACTCCGACATTACTGAGTAATTTTTAAATATTTAAACATATTTTTTGGGAAAGACTTTAATCATATTGCTGAATTTTAGGTTTAAAATGGCCATCTTTAATTTGGTTTAAAACTTATTAAATGGATCTGTTAATAAATGTTTAAGTAAGAATTGCAATTAATGCTTGTTCTTACACACTGGAACCTATGAAAAACAAAAACACAACTTTTGTCAAAACTCTCGTTATTTATAGTCATTATAAACCAGGTAAGCAATTTTTGAAGGGGGCTCCTTTTTTTGGCAATCCCTCGTATATCACGTGAGTTTTTGTGCACAAGATTAACTTTTACAGTTGGTTAGAACCCCCCCCCCCCCCCCCCGACACCCCTTTCTCCCACACACACATACATAGAACAGTGAAAGTAGACAAATTGTGATAATAAGGAAGTTATCCTAGCTGGAATAATAAGGAGCTTTCTCTGACAGAAACGGCTAATTACAGCATTGTTAAGCATAAACGGTGTAGGGTACCGTTGTTAGTTAATGTTTTGAGGTTGGGACTGCTGTAAGGCTGCTAAACGGTATATAATAATACTAGGATACCTGCAAGGTAGGGAATGCTGCGGAGGCATAATGGGTGCAATAATACATTAATATGGTTTTTGTTGGATTGAAAATATTGGTTTAATTTTCGGCTGGGTCAACCTTGTTACCTGGGATGTTTACGAAATCGAGCCACCAAGGTTTAACCCAGTCGCGGCCTGAAATTTTGAGTGAGTCGACAAAAAATAGATAGCTAAAACAATTTATTAAGTAAAAGACAATGTGGCTATTAAGATATGACTAATAAAAAGTATTACATTCTAAAAGAATGAAAATACAGTATCTTTTAGTGTCCAAGCACAACAATGATTCAGTAGAAATGAATGTACCTCAGTGTCCAAACACACTATTTAACAAAAAAAACTATATAAGATAGATAATAAAGGCTACTATTACTATTAAAGGCTACCAGGGCAAGTATTTTAGCAAACATAAACGTTAGCAACTTGCGCTAATTGTTCTTTTTTTGGATAGCAACAACAGTTTTTTTTTGGTTAAAATGAGCAGTCGCCTCAACAGTTAAAAGGAACTCCATGAGACCATCATCATCCAAACTTTCAAATGATTTTTCATCATCTGTTTGACCTTGATATACTTCGTACAGCTGCTTCAATTTCACCTGCAAGGTAGGGAATGGTAGGCAATTTCAAGTATGCTGAGTGTAGATAGCACATGTGTTTTGTGGAGATGAATTGTCAAGCATTGATTGTGAAAACTTATTCCACCTCATGTTAGAACCAGTATTAGTGTACACATATATGTCAGTACTTAATAAAGAAGAGGCAGCAAAAATTTCAGTATCTGTTCCCCACACCGTCTCATTAGCCATTCCACTAGCAAGGAAATAATTATTCAATGACATGTTCATATGTGGCAGCAAAAGGTTTTCAATGGACCTCATGTGTTCTAGTATCTTATGTCTAACTGTCATATGGTATAGATTTGTCGGCCTGTAATAATGTATGACAAAGCTCGAAATAAACAGTTTCCATCACCTATTATGTTGTATAATTTAATTGGTTTGTTCAAGGGCTTTGAGATCTTTCGAGCATGTGGAAAAATCAGTGGTAAATCAACTAATGAACATAAGAGCCTTTGAGCATTTTCATCAATTGGATTAAATATATACGGTGTTCGAAGTTGAGTAGCCATATGTTTTGTTTAAATACAGGTATAAGTGCAAGTAATACAGAATTCAATATGAATTGCACACGCAAGAAACACAATAATCAAAATATTTTTAAACAACGAAAACGAGGCGCCTACAGACGCCAAAACACACGAGGCGCCTGCAGACGCCAAGAACACGAGGCGCACAAGACGCCAAAGAACAGGAGGCGTGAATACACACCAGCAAATATCGTTTACAGTATAAAAGTAAATGAGTATACAACGCGTGAATAAGTAGTGAAGCGAATAAAAAGCTTTAACGCAGTTACAACGAAAGAATGAAATAAACAGACAAAAAAATCAAATCGATTTAATTCCCCCAAGACACGTGCCACCGGTCGCGTGGAATGTAAGTTTGGCCGTATATAATACACACCAGTAAATATTGTTTACTGTAAAACAAATGAGTATACACGCTTAAATACGCAATAAAGCAGATAAAAAAGCTTTTTTAAGGCAGTTACAACGAAAGGAAATAATAAACAGGCGAGAACGCCAAACACACGGGCGCCCTGAAGACGCCAAAGAACACGAGGCGTGAATACACACCAGTTAATTTCGTTTACAGTATAAAAGTAAATGAGTATGCAACGCTTGAATAAGCGGTGAAGCGAATAAAAAGCTTTAACGCAGTTACAACGAAAGAATAAAATAAACAGGCAAGAAAAAATCAAATAGGTTTAATCCCCCCAAGACACGTGCCGCATGGAATGTAAATTTCGTATTGGCACAAAATAGTGGTAATAGCATTAACATAAGCAATACATAATGAGTAAATAAACTAAATACGGTAAAAATGGCAAATAACGAGAAACTTCTTACCAGTATCAAAGAATTTCTTTTGTTGTCCACCTTCCAAAGAGCACACATGCAACCTTGACCACGTCAAAAGTCCAAAAAACGTTTTCAACGTTGGTGTTGGCTTTCAATTTCAAAATATGCTGTGCTTCCACTTTGCATGTCTAGTCAAAATATTTTTTTCCAGTACTGGTACTGGCATGTTTTAGTTTCGTACATACTTTAACCTACGTATAGTATCATGAGTCAATATTCTTTTTGGGAGTCACGTTAGGCAAAACACACAATGTTAAATTAGAACCACCACTCATCGCAATAAAATTCTCGCTGGAAAAACAGTGGAACTTCCACTAAGGAAGCACTGTTCAAAACAGTGAACTGCGCATGGCATACTGCGCACTACCACAATGCAATGCGTCGCAATGCAATGAGATAAATTTCGCCTCCTGCATAAACTAGGTTACCTGCAAGGTAGGGAATGCTGCGGAGCTTAAATTATTTTATAGGTTATTGGAAAACTGACATTTATGCAACCCAAAATATATTCGGTGAGATAGTGTGCATTACTAGCCTGCCAGTACATCACTCGGCTTGACTCAGTTTGTCTGCCAGAAGATATCATGTTTCAGGCTGGCTCAAGCATTAGGGGTCAAAAGGGGTCAACGATGAACGAAGTCGAAAAGCAAATGCCTTTAATATCGATAAAGGATAATACGCTAACGATTTTCTTACAGCTACAGTGAACTCTGAAATACTTAGTTGTTGTATAATTACGTTTGTTGGAAATATTTGCTAGATCACAAACACACGAAATTTAACACTGTCATAATTCCACGGCAAATAATGTCGCATGAACAGCAGATGCGTTTTAGAACATGACATGAATATAATATGCAGCGTCTCTGTTCAACTGTGGTTTGTTAACTTCGATTACAGTTGACTATTAGCACAAATGGTAATGTTGGAAAATTATTATCGGCAAAACAAACGCGCTTTAATACAGTTTCACAGACGCGATACTATGAATGTATATTAAAATGCCACTGCAATTTAATACGAGATTTAATATTGTCGGGCGAATAACAAACTCGTTTTAAATTCTAGTACTTGACTACTAACGCAAACAACAGACTTCAAAAATGAATGTATTCAGAAAAACAAATTGTCTTCCTCTCGCATATATAATTTAACCTGGGTAAGGCATTTGCTTTTAAGTTTTGACCACTGGATAGTGCATCGTAATACAAAATACAAACAAGATGTCTTACCTTTAATGGTCAAAATAGACTTGAAAAAGCTCTAAATTTCGATGGGAATTCACTCTGTCCTTCTATTCAATACAATAGCAAAGAAAGCACATGGAAATGAGCAAGTTAAAAATAGGTGCTCTGCGTATAGCAAACGCGCACGAGCACAATTCCATGCGCTTAATAAAATTTAGTTCAAAACTCCCTCTCTGCAAAAATTAGGCTGCTGCTACGCTCGCTCGCTTCAGGCTCGCTCGCTCCGCAGCAATTAGAATTGCTGCTGCGCTCGCTCGCTTAAGGTTCGCTCGCTCCGCAGCAACAATATAATATAACAATAAGCTTGTGCCACCTTATGCTATAAATCAGTGAAAAGAGCATAAGAAATACTACAGAACAGTGTTCTCTTGGAAAGCAAGCTATGTTTGGTTCTTGCGCAAAATGTCTCTAAATTGAGGTCCTTGCGCTTTAATTGTCGACTATGTAATAATATAGCCCTTCTGTCATGTTTCGTCTTAATTGCCCATCGAAATCAGTACCCAATAAGCTTGTGCCACCTTATGCTATCAATCAGTGAAAAGAGCATGAAATATGCCACAGAACAGTGTTCTCTTGTAAAGCAAGCTATATGTTTGGTTCTTGCGCAAAATGTCCCAAAATTGAGGTCCTTTCGCTTTCTATAGATTATGTAATAATATAACCCTTCCGTCATGTTTCATCTTAATTGCTCATCGAAATCAGTACCTAGTATAAGCTTGTGCCAGCTTATTTATACTATACATCGATGAAAAGAGCATAAAAAATACTACAGAACAGTGTTCTCTTAGAAAGAAAGTTATATTTTATTCTTGCACAAAATGTCCCTAAGTTGAGGTCCTTGCGCTTTGTCGACTATTTATATAATAATATAGCCCTTCCGTCATGTTTCGTCTTAATTGCCTATCGATATCAGTACTTAATAAGCTTGTGCCACCTTATACTATCAATCGGTTAAAAGAGCATACAGTGTGGTCCTAAAGACTTTGTAATCAGAGGGCTCTTGCGCCATGTTTGGTCTTAAATTCTTAATTGCTTATCGAAATCTGTATTTAACGAGCTTGTGCCACTATATGGCATACATCACTGAAAACAGCATAAAAATTGCTACACAATAATGTTGTATTGAGAAACAAATCAGATTTTCAATATTCGTAAAATTTGCTTGAACTAGGACCACAGAAATAGTGGTGAACATAGATCATTCTTGATCTTTTTGTGCCACAATATCGCGCGCATCGAGAATTCGAAATGTCATGCGGTATTCAATCCAAAGCTCTTTTGTAACGCAGCACTCCCTTGCGACAGTAACAAAGCCAAAGGAATGATGTTTATGTCAAGTGCTCATCACTCGCCACATGTTAGCGCAGCAGGTGGCCTCGAATCCGGTGCTAGCAGCGACATGTAGCTTCACTAAATTATTTTATGCTCTATATAACGAAGCGATGAACCGTTTTTGTGCGCTTTATATTTGGTGCATATTCCTAATCTGCGGAATGTGTATGGACTTTCTATTGATACCTGATTCAAGTAGATTGGGCCACGAATATTCGCGGATTTTGTAAACACATTTCACGTCTCGTGGAATGTAAACACGAATTTATAAAAAAACTTCAAATTTTTAGACTATTAAACTATGTGCTTATTATCGATATATAAAACTTTAAAGCCCACTAGAAATACTGCGCGCACATTGTTGTTGTTTACTTGTGGAGCTTGTGCCGCAATATAAACGGTCAGAAATGAAAAGAGCATACAAGATGCTACACAATATTTTTGTCTTGAATGGCAGCTCTTATTTTTGTTTTAAACAAACGCTGCGTGAATATAGGAGATATGTCATCCTATTATATTATATGCATTAAGCCTTTACGGTATTTGAACTTTGACTTGTGTGCTCATTAAAATATACAGGATAATAGCTTGTGCCACAAATATCGCGTACATCAATGAAACGAGCATGAAAAAAAATACGCAATAGTGTTGTCTTGAACAGCAAACGAAATATTTTCTTGCGCAAAAATTTGGGTTAGCTGTGCGTTGTAATGCTGCATGCTTTACAGCATTTTTTTAATGCTGTACTTTTAAAGCTCGTGCCACGAAATAACCCACGTCGATGGAAAGAGCACTAAAAATACGGTACAGTATTGTTTTTGTACCTTGTGCATGTACTTCAAAGATTGGTTTATTTCCAAATTTGTGTATTAATTTGAGTGAAGTTGAGACATAGTATGTAGCGTCTTTGTCTCTTTGAGGCGTTATTTCTCTCACAAACGAGCATGCATGTTTCCTTAGTTTTCCAACAGCAGTGAACAGGTACGTTGTATTACTCATGATAACGCTGATTTGTAACGAAAAGTACCTTAAAAACAACTGGAAATAGTCTTTTCTGAAATCTACTTTTAAACGATTGAAATGAGTTGAATCCGAGGCCCAATCTGCGGCCCAATCCGAGGCCGAATCTGACGCTCAATCCGCGGCTACCTTCACAGTGGAGGAAATAGATCTGGTATTTCTACGCACTTATTTATTCTTCTCTGTATAATGATTAAGTAATAAAGTCACAAAGTTTGAGAAAGTCTTATAGTCTTTAGAAATTACCACAAACAGGGCCCCTAATCAATGCTGAATATCATCGTTGTTGACCATTAAAAACATTGAGAAGATAGGTCTAGAAATGGACCCGTCAAAGTGGACCTCAGCGTCTAGCAAATGTGACACTGTCTTTAGAAAGCTTATTGTCCACATAATTTTTATTCTAACAGGATTGAAGCTCTCTCGAATGAGATAGTTGGAAAACATTTTTATGCGCACTTGTATTCAACTCAATTTTTTTTTATTGAATATTGTATTGACAGAACAATACAAAAAAAGAGGAAGTATACGTATTTATTCCATGTAGGACGCATGTACAAGATATAATTTCAATATAGTTTTGAAAAGTAATATGCAGTGGCTGTAACCTGTTTAGGCCTGTTTACTTTATCAAAAGGGTTTAGCATAGTACGAAACATGGACTGGACCCTAGACTGGACCCAAAATTGGACCCAAAATTAGACTCAAAATTGGACTCAAAAAATATATACATTTTTCCCCTGTTAAAAACAACCATTTAAATGGGGCGTTTCATTTTACAGGCAAAAAACCTAACCTTTCCTTGACCTATTTGTTTTATACAACATATAATACCTTCTAAAGTTCTATATTAGGTTTTATATTAAACATGTCTAAGAAAATGTTCGTTATTAAACAACTCGCAACGCAGCAAGGTTAATTTGCGCCGTGAATGCGAAATGATCTGAATGACCTTGAATATATCAATATCCATGCTTGAATATATCCGCATATAAACGATAAGCAAAATAGATATTCTCTATCAGACCGTCTTTATATTCCGTATCGGCACAGAAATATACATTTCAATGTGCTTACAAACTTTGTTTTGCTAAACATATTTATAAAACTATATATATTTTAATATAATTGTGTGCTTTGTCAGACAAAAGTGCACCATATTGTAATTCCGTTTCTAATATGGCATCGCCTTTATTCTTAAACAGTGATCTAACACGTCTTACTTTGTGTCGTGTGTCGTCCGGCATGGGTCATGAGTAATAAGGTCATTGGTCACTTTTCAATTTTTCATATATATTTCAAAAACTATCTAACCCTGTACCACAAACTATATTAAAATATATATAGTTTTATAAATATGTCCAGCAAAACAAAGTTTGTAAGCACATTAAAATGTATATTTCTGCGCCGATATGGAATATAAAGTGGGTATGATAGAGAATATATCTATTTTGCTTATCGTTTACACGGATATATTCATGCATGGATACGGATATATTCTAGGTCATTCAGATCATTCCGCGTTCACGGTGCAAGGTCTCCTTGCTGGGTTCGCGTGGTTGTTTCTGGGTCCACTTTTGAGTCCAATTTCAGGTCCAGTCCAGGGTCCAGCCCATGTTTTGTACTATGTTGCGAGTGGTCCCATGCCCCTGCGGAGCTTTAGCTATTTAAGTGGCGCTGCAGTGGCTTCAATCAGTCAGATCTATTGTCCTGCATCAACCAGCTCAAGGAACAGCAAGTCTTTAATAAACACTGATTTTATCATAAAGGTAAGCATTGTTTTCTTCGACCGATGAACACTAGCTTGTGTTGGCCTGCGCAAATTGAAGCTGCCCGAAAATGCACCATATTCATCAAGATAATTTATAAATGATTTATTTATATATTAAGCAGAATGTGACAAAGCGTAGGTTACCTATCGTTTTTTGGCAGCAATAAAATAATCCTAAGCCAAGGTATACCGATTCAGTGTAATTGTGCATACTTCTAAATTTCACTCTCATGGAACATGTACATGATTATTCCAATCCCCAAATTGATGTATGATATTTAATTTGTTTTTTAGAAGTCATGATCATGCGCTCTGTATGCAAAGATATATATGCAATATTAAGGCCATTTCACGTGCATGCAATTGTTTAATCTACAGAAGTAAATTGATTTAACTACATGGCAATGTATTTTATGTTTCTAACATGCAGGCTTGGTGCTGAATTGTTTTCGTGGATATGGCCAAGTTAATGATCATCTTCGTAACGATTTTGTCTGTTTTGACTGCCAAAACAGTGGGATCGAAGTCATTATTTCCTCAAAAGTGCAAAGGTATGACGGTGATCTTACATTATGCGTGTCACGTTTCTTTAAATTGCTTTTAAAATGCTTAAGACTTCAGTATGGTGTAAAAAACACACTATCGCAATTGTTTCGTTTAATAATGGAAATTGCACTGAGTGGAGTGCAATTTAGTCTGAAATCAAATGTGTGATTACAAAATCGCGTATGACTGCGGGATACTACTCTAATTATTTAACCATTGTAATTTTTTAAAATTTACAAGCGGCAGTGGTGGCAAAATTTGAACACGCACCTAGCCAATTTTGTAACAGCAAAAAACGAACAAACAGCCTCGTACGCAGGGTACACATTCCTTGCAGCTCCTGGCACAAAGGTCCTGTTCTCTTTTCTCAAATATCTTCCCTTGATACAAAGACAGCAAAGAACTTATCCTGTTTCCTCATTATACTTTCCTTACCCTTTTTCACTCCTCAGTAATCCGTCGTGTGATTAATGTTGTATATAAGAGAATGCATTATTTTAACTTTACTGGATCTCTGGTAAAGATATTTTGTATTAGAATAAATATCCAGATCACTATAATCGATTTTCCTGCATTCTGAATGGCCAAAATTCACTGCCTCTGAAGTGATAGTCACTGACCAGTGACTATAACTTTTTTACTTTTTGCTTTATTTTATACAGTAATGAATTTGAAGTAAATTTTTGTAAAGTTTTGTTTATTATTTGTAAACGCCTGGAAATTTTTTCATTTTATTCGCCTTCGGCTCAGAGTGCTTAGTGAATATACAGGCTTGTAATCACCTCGCCTTCGGCGACTAATTGTCAAATATAATGGAAATATCGAACTCATTGTTTTCTTGTTTTAATCGGTATCCTGGCTTTTAAGCCAGCTAATCTTCTGACTATGTTTTATTCTGTATTTTTGTTTATTATATTCTATACTACTTTGTTGTCTGTTTTTTTCGTTTCTTGAAGCATATTTACCCCTTATTTTGATACAAATTTTTATTCAACCATTGTGCATAAAAAATTGATTAAAAATATTCTTGAAAAAGTTTTGTATTTTATTTCTGATATTTCTGATAATTGGTTGTTTCAACGCAATTAATGCTTAAATTGCATTCAAACCAATGCGAGTCTTGCTTTAATCGCTCTGCTAAGAGCCAATCAGATTGCAAGAAGTATCATTGATATCCATGATATATATGAATGCAATAGAAACATTCAATAAATGTATACGTTTGAAAATTAAAGCTTTAACTAATGCTCATATGTTCGTATTCAACACACTATGAAAACAATGGCTTTCAGAAATCAATTGTGTTGGACACAAGGCTATCGATCTGATGTGCACGTAAAAACCTCAATTTTTAGGCCCTGAAAAAATTTATGACTCTCCCCATGTTTTCTCCCTCCACTTTTGATTTCCGACAAGTCTCTAATTTTTCTATTTTTCAATCACGCAGTCGGCGAACGCATCTTTGCTCGTTGGACAAACAACAAATATTACGGCGGTGAAGTTTCATCTTTGGATGAAAAGAATAAAACCATTGATATTGCATTCGACGATTGTGATGCCATCACGCATAAAACAGACGACTTTTCTGCTGTTATTCTTGATCAGGAACCTGTCGCTCTCAAATATAAAGACCATGTCATCGCTCCATATCTTGGAGGTTACACGCAACTCATTGGGTTTGTCACCAGTAAATGCACATCAAAAGCTTTCAAGATTCGTTTTGATAACAATTACAACACCTGGTTCAAGAAAAACGATTTGAGGCTGTTTGCAGATGCTTCATCACCCTATGAAGGTTGGTTATGATTAATGCAAATATTCTAAATTCAGTTCATGTGTTCATGTATTTTTTGGGTAACTTAATATCAAGTTTTGTATGACCCTTGCTCAGGAAATATTCATCTTTAAGCGGAAGTAAAAAAAGCTAATTTGTGACGTAATCTTCTCCTGCATTCGAAAGGAACTTAATGAATAAAGAATATCTTTAAAAAGCCGGCTGCATTTGCGCAACTTTTGCAAATTTATGCAGAGACAAAATTCGTATACTTTTGTAACAATGGAATATTAACTTGATGTGCTTCTTAGTTTCCAAAATATTTCTGGCTTTATTTACCTGGAATTTATTATCCGCTAGAAGATGACCTCAAAAGCTATTCGCATGCTTTCAAATACTAATTATCTGGAGAGCGAGAGAAGTCATTTAAAGACTAAAAGTGCCTTGTTCGTTGCTTTTTCATTGAGGGAGATCCGGACAAAATAAACGATTTTTCATCATGGTACCCCTTTAAATGTTGTTTACTATCTGACATTTTTTGTTTCGACTCTTTTGATTACTACTTACGTGACGTAGGGGGTGGAGGGAGGGGGTTGTTTTTGGGAGTTTTTTTCAAAACTTTGAAATCCGGGTGGAGAATTGTTTGGGGGGGGGGGGTTGTCTGACAGTGAAAGAAGACCAGTTTACCAGAAAAAAATAAAAAAACACCCGATTTATATTATATATTTTGAGAAAATCTAGCAAGCAAGTATGTGTGTATGTATAGAATTTTACTTATGTCCAGGGGGCATTTCGCCCGACACCACTTAAATGAGCTGCTCTCCCCCCTCTTTTCAAAGTGAGGGCCCTTAAATGAATCTACACATTTTATATTACGAGGGAAACTACAAGTTCAAAAAGCCGTCTATAGATCGTTCATTATAATAACCAGCTCTAGAGTTTTCAAATTATAGTGAACAGCTCTAGAGATTTTAAAGAACTTTTCTTTAAATAAGATGTGGGCAACTTTCTGCAGTACAATGTTCAGCCCTTTTCCCAATTGTTTGATTACGATATTGGTTTTGTTTTCCCCCATTTTGACAACTTTCAAAAGATGTTTTTGTTGGAATAACTACATGAAACTTCAAGAACTACTAACTCATTATGTTTCTTGTTTTATGAAATCCACTTTACAGTTATAATGAGCTAATTAACCGACTTGGTGGGTAGATTATATACACAAGCTTGTAGTTCGATAGAAATTAAACTGAATACTAACGATTTGGAAGGAATTGAGTTATTTAAGAAAATTATATATGCTCACAAAATTTGTTCCTGTTTTATCAAGTTAATTTTGAATATATCATTCCCATATAGCTCTATAACACTGATTTTGAACTAATATCCTACTAGTAGAGGAACAATCAGATTGCAGAAATATAGCTCATATCCAGTTCTTATGTGCACAATAATGTTTAGTATACCGTTAAGTTAGTATTCATTTCCAAATCGTACGTAGACTTACTATTTGGATAGTAATGACCTTTCTGATTGTAATTGTAATTGTAGTCGGTGCCAGAGTTTTTGCCCGCTGTACGAACGGAATGTACTACAGAGGATTCGTCAGCAACGCCAATCGTTCGACAATTTCAATTAATTGCGACAAGGGAGAAAAAATCATGCTGTCAAAGAATGATAAAACAGCAGTGGTCCTTGACAAGATACCATTAGATGGCAAGGTAGCCATGGAACAGAGGGTGATTGGTTATTGGCCGAATCGTGACGGATTTTACCCGGGTCGTATATCAAAATATTGTGATAACGGCAAAAAGTATTACCTTATGTTTGATGATGGTTATGAGCGTTGCCAAGACATATTTGAGATACGTACTTTCCAGGATGAGAAGAAAAATTGAAACATATATACAATGATATTTTTGGATTTGGCATGGCTATTTTTGGGACAATGATTTACTTTGTGAGACAGAAACGCTGATTACTTTGACATCACCTTCGAATAAGAACAGCAACATTTCATTTATATGTACTAGCTAATTTAACTGATTAAGTTTTGATAGTAAAATTTTTTGTTAATGTCAATTATTGTTAATAAATTATTTTGTTACTCTATTTCAGTTTTTTGAGCACTTAACTACTGAAATCAACCTTATTTCAAAAGAAATTAGTTGGTCCCAGCTTGAAAAATCAAACGTATCCCCCCCCCCCCCCCCCATAGTGGTCTAACTTTGCCTCTGCATGTAAACTTTATCTAGTAGATATCTATTTTGTCTTGTAATACACCACCATGGAGGACGTGAAATCCATGGTGTCCCATGTCAGCCAAAATCAATTCATCACATGATATTTTAGAAAACACAAGTTTTTGTTCACTTCAGTATCTATTGAGGATACAAACTTTTGCTTCCAAAATCAACAGTTTAATAACAACGTTGATTGTTTGAAGACCAACTTTTCAATATCAACATTTGAAAGAAAGTTTGAAAACATTGATCTATTTAAATTGCGAGATATTTGTCTACAAAATTGGAGCCATGTTAACTATTTTAACAATCCCAATGATATGTGTCATGCTTAGAAAATTACTTACAACTTTATTGTACAAAAACATGCTCTACCTCGTACAAGATTTTTCAGGTGAAAAAAAATTAAAAATTCTTTTCACGAGAGCAATCCTCCTGTCTAGTCCCCATGACTTTATCTTTCAAGGGGAGATCAGTAAGCCTCACAATATGGCATACACATTTATATTACGTCTGAAGTTTAGTTAACCATCATTACAGTACGTACTCCTGTAACATCTGGAGTACCGCAGGGATCAATCTTAGGGCCTCTATTATTCTTTATCTATGCCAACGACATGCCTGACTGTTTATCTGGTGAATCAAAGTTGGCTCTTTTTGATGACGATTCTAAACTTTTGAGATCTATGTCCTCTAGAAGTTCTTCTGCTACACTTCAGTCTGACCTTAACAGTTTATTTCAATGGAGTGAGGATTGGCAAATGTCTTGTAACATTTCAAAATGTCAGGTACTGCACATGTTAAGGAAACGAGCACCAAGCCATACCCACACGAATTGTCACCTTAGGGGACAAGATCAGCGGCTGGGAAATTTGCCACCGCTGTGCAAAAATATTGTTGGCGGCTGAACACAAAATGTAATTAGCATATTATTTGCGAAATACAGAGTGGTTTCAGAGGTGCTCGGAATTTAGTTTCTTTGACGAGCCAGTTATAATTTTGTTCACAATTTTTCACTGATTTCAGGAAGTAATTTATCGTGGACTACTCATATCATCCAGATGCGTGCAAAGGCCAACAGAACTCTAGGTCTTATTAAACGTGTCTGCGGCAAGGATATAGCATATCAAGAGATTCGGAAGCTATTCGCTCTGGTAAGGTCGCAACTCGAATTCGCTTCAAATCTCTGGTCTCCGTACACAATAAAGGAACGTGCACTAATTAAAAATGTTCAAAGGGGATCAACTAAATTCATTTTAAATCACTATAGCCGAGATATCTCCCTACAAGGACAGATTGTTAAAATTGCACCTGTTGCCACTTGAATTTAGGAGAGAGATCTCTGATCTCATTTTTCTATACAAACATAAATGTGGGATACTTAACGTGGACTTAGGTAGTTCATACAAGCCTATTCATGCCCCCATTATAATACTTGTTGAAAAGATAGTTATAACCTTCGTGAATTATCTAACTACAAACAGTGTTACTATCAAAATTCATATTTTCCAAGATCAATGAAATTATGGAACAATCTTCCACATGAGTTGAAAACTTGTAATCGGAGTGTTTCTCTTTTTAGGAGGCAACTCTCGTCTATTTACAATGAAAACTCTTAACATACTCTCCGCCTTATTTCAGTACAAGACAATATTTTCATTATTGCTTTTTATATATATTGTAGTAATACATTAAATAGCTTTAAATATTTTAACTGCATGTAAGGGGAAGATATCAATTGGTTTTTTATCCTGTTTCTTCTCCTGTCGCTATAATGTAATTTTTCTACACTTTCAATACACGTACAAAATCATACTTTTATTCTTATTTTCCTCACTATAATGGTAATAACTCCGTGTTCTCAGTACGCGAAATTAAATTTTAATCCAAGCCCTAAATCTAATCAAATCTTTTAAATCTTTAATCCATCAAAGTTAAAACATTGCAAATAAAACGTCGGTTAGGGTTAGGGTTAGGGTTTAGGTTAGGGCTTGGATTAAGATTTATATTCGCCATACTGAGAACACGGAATTATTACCCAACATTCGACCTATCCCTAAGCATTTTGTTGCATGCCCATTCATACGGAAGAAAGCACTTTGTCTTAAAGAATCAAGATGTGACTTCTCTCACAATGTCAGTCAATCTTGCATTAATAAAAACACCAATGTGCATTCCTCTACGCATTTGACTGCATGCCCATTCTTATTAAGAAAAGGTCATTGTTTAAAGGGATCGAGATGTGATTTTTCTCACAAGATTAGCCAAAGTCGGATTGAGAAAAAAGTAAATGTGAATCCCCTGAAGAAGTTATCGAAATTAACAACGATGCGGCTTATTTTATCACCACCCTCAAGGGCAGTAATGCTAGTATTAACCCTAGTACTTCTAATGAATTGTATGCAATAACAGTGAGAACTACTACTCGGGAGCGCAGCAAACGATATCCGCAAAAGTTTAGAAGGAGAAATGAGCATTTTTTACGGGATATGGGAAATCGTAATCGCCCTCCGGAATTGGAACTCGGAGATACGGACTCCTGGAATGCTCATCTACAATTGGTCAACTAAACGTTGGATCAATTTGGGCCCCTAGTATAGACGGAATCTCGTGTATTAATGACGATATATCCATAAACTCACCTTGTAATCCACCGTCACGCAATTTGAATAATTTGATAACGATTCATATTCGTAAACCAGGACCACCGGGGAAGCGCACTATTTCTGCGTGTATTGTTATAAACGCGAGATCCTTGGCTGACCTGACGCTTGTTCAGCATTTTATTTAGAACTGAATAGTTATAATGTTGATCTGGCTACTTTGATAGAAACTTGGCTAAAATCTACCATTCCTAGTCGAGTAATATGTCTTCACGGTTTTACCGTGATACGGAAAGAAAAACCATATGATAGGCAGGGGGTGGCGTAGCAGTAAGAATGACTGAAAACTCGAAGGTTTAGAGGAATTTTCGAATCCTTATGAACGTCTGTGGACTAAGATAAATGTCATTAACTCAATATTCTATCTACTAGCGATATATCATCCTCCCTCTCCTGAATACCAATCTGATGATCGTCTAGATTTTCTAACGGACTTGTGTGAGAGAATATTATAGAGATTATTAAATATTAGAATAAAACCATATAATTTATTCTTTCTTAGAATGAGAATAAATTAAAATACTTTACTACATAATTGTTAACGTCTACAGCTAAAACTTAATTATCATATTATGTTACATATCCGGTATACAAACCACCTAAATATATTACCTGAAGTTTTTGAAAGCATATACATATTTTTATCCTCATGGTGCCCGATCGAGAACTCGAAAACCGCTTTGAAAATCAGGTGACAATTTCAAAGTATTACAATTAACACGTAGTTTGTAAAGAGCTTTCTGCTGATGCTAATATAACATTTTTTCTGAAAATAAACTCAAAATATCCTTTTCAGACAGTATATGAGAGGAATTGAAGAAAAGCACGTAAAAATGCTCCAAGTAAAGTGAACTCCAGACGCTAGAGTATATAACAACACGCACGAACACGTACAAAATCATACTTTCATTCGTATTTTCCTTACTAAATTTCCTATACGTATAATTAGAACATGATCACATCCACTTGACCAATCACAATGTTGTATTTGAGTGGTCTATATTCCATAGACTACACGTTCTATATGGGGCATACTGATGAGGTAGTAAAACAAAGGAGAACAATAGGCTCATTAGTATGTTCTATATAGATCATATTAATCAGATACACGGCTTACCAATAGAAGTATATTTAAAACCACGAGAATCAAACTTATGGGCATATTTCTCGAGGTGTGATCATGTTCTAAGATGGATAGGCAATGATCACTCGTGTTCAGTGGAATATAAACTTGAGCACACGTGATCATTGTCTCTCCCATACATAGAACATGTTTACCAAAGCTTATAGCATATACTTCCCATTTTGTGCCTTATAACTCGTTACCAGCCCAAAATACTTCAGAAACGTGCTTGACCTTGTGTGAGATGATTGCTAGCATGGCATGGAGTCCCTATTATGTTCTCATTTTTTATACTGATATGATTATAATTTAATAATCAGTATCGATATAGTATTTATAACCACTAGACATTAAAACATCGCTCACTTGCATGAATATAGTTATTTGCTATGCAAAGTAAAGTGCTTTATGAGGATTTTGCATTGGGCACTGATAAGACTGATAATCTCACATGTGAGATTATTTATGATAATTTTACATGTGAAAATTATCGCTTTTCAAACAGTCACCAATCATAGCTTCTGGACATTTTATTTTGGTGGAAAACCTGTAGTTTATATAATAAACAGAAAAACACATGGGTGCTTTGAAATGCCAAATCTATTTCTCGTGTTGAACATGATATTCCTCATGATATCCTGTTCATCACTCGAAATAAATCTGGTATTTCGCGCACCTTTGTATTATTCTCTATTTATTCATCTGCAAAGTAAAAGCCAACAAATACAAAGTCATTCTCATCTCCAGGAGGCAGAAAGTGGGCTCAAATGCAGCTACACAAGATGGTAATATGGCATAGTGCAAAACATGGACTGGACCCTGGACTAGACCACAAATTGGATATAATATATATATATATATATATATATATATATATATATATATATATATATATATATATATATATATATATATATATATATATATATATATATATATATATATGTATGTATAGGTTATCATATGAGAAGCGAGGTGATATCAGTTTTATCGCTCGAGAGACGATATCATATATAAAAACTTGTCTGTTTCTTGTATATATATATATATATATATATATATATATATATATATATATATATATATATATATATATATATATATATATATATATATATATATATATATATATATATGTATATAAATATATACAAGAAACAGACAAGTTTTTGCTGCTGTCGCTACCCTGAGTTTCACGCACTAGGCGGTCATCAGGCGACTGACAGATAAGTTTCTGACAGGTTACTTATCTGTCAGTCGCCTGATGATCGCCTAGTGCGTGAAACCCAGGGTAGCGACAGCAGCAAAAACTTGTCTGTTTCTTGTGTTTTAAGCTCTACTTTCTCCGGTATTGAGCGCTCTTTTAGTTCCAGTCATATATATATGCTACTTTTCGTAACATATCTATCGTATATATATTTATATATACTGTCAATCCCGAAAAGGTTGTCCAGATGAAATATACTATAATACATATATATCGATCACGTGGTTACTGTAATATATGCGTCAACACGAAGATTTTATCATGCGTGTTAATTGCGCGTTCGATTAGCGTGAAAATTAAAACCTGTTTGCAGTATATACTGTACACAATGTCGAGACCATATTCGGCGCATGATTTGCGTTGAAGAATGGTTTATCAAAGACTATTTTATCAAAGGAGGTATAAAAATAGCATCACAGTTATTTGTTTGCCCATAAACTGTGTACCGGACGATTACGTTTTTGAATAGCGGTGATGTGAAGCCGTATCGTCTTGGTCGGCCTACTGGAAGCGCGAGTTTATTCGATCATGAAGAGTCTATCCATAATGGATTGTATTCTTCGAACAACTCGGATACGGCTACATGAAATAGCCAACTACATCACCAGTGCTACTGGCTTTTCATTTCGTCCACAGACATTGTGTCACGCCGTTCACATGCTTGGAATGACCCGTCAAAATGTAGGTCATTGAACCGATTGAAGTATTTAACATTGGTTGGCTATTGACTAACATTGCAAGTTGTTTTATCGTCAGTGTAACTAAAATATTAAAATACTTCAGATACAACGTATAGCTCTTCAAAGAAATGATGACCTCAGACAGCAATTTAAAGCCGAAGTAAGCGTATTCAATCCAAACCAACTCGTATCCTCGATGAAACAGGCATTGTACGTATTAAGGAACGATCTATACCGCTGTCATAATATATTTTGATGGTCAACATTTTTGTACATTGTGTTATACTTTTTGTTGAAGGATAAACGAATACTCGTGGGTTGTGAGAGATTGTACTGTAAAGTGTGTCCCTTTAGAAATGATACTATTGTTGTTAAATGTGCGTTGCTATGCTTCTGTGAATTTAAATTAGCTTCTACATGTAAAACGAACAGCAACACAATAATTACGTCAAAATTAATTATAACAATGAAAATACTTCTGCCATTCATGTAGACAATTCGTTTAAATTCCCAGAGGCATAATAACACAATTTAATATCTTGCACAACCCACGAGTACTTTATCCATACTAACGAGTAATTCGTTTATCCTTCAACAAAAAGTATAACTCAATAAACAAAAATGTTGACCATCAAAATATATTATGACAGCGGTATAGATCGTTCCTTAATACGTGCAATGCCTGTTTCATCGAGGAATACGAGTTGGTGATTAAATACGCTTATTTCGGCTTTAAATTGCTGTCTGAGGTCATCATTTCTTTGAAGAGCAATACGTTGTATCTGTAGTATTTTAATATTTTAGCTACACATGGCTACACTGACGATAAAATAACTTGCAATGTTAGTCAATAGCCAACCAATGTCAATACTTCAATCCGTCCAATGACCTACATTTTTACCCGTCATTCCAAGCATGTGAACAGCGTGACACAATGTCTGTGGACGAAGTGAAGAGCCAGTAGCACTGTTAATGTAGTTAGCTATTTCATGTAGCCGTATCCGAGTTGTTCGAAGAATACAATCCATTATGGATAGACTCTTCATGATCGAATAAACTCGCGCTTCCAGTAGGCCGACCAAGACGATACGGCTTCACATCACCGCTATTCAAAAACGTAATCGTCCGGTACACAGTTTATGGGCAAACAAATAACTGTGATGCTATTTCTTTATACCTCCTTTGATAAAATAGTCTTTGATAACCATTCTCCAACGCAAATCATACGCCGAATATGGTCTCGGCATTGTGTACAGTATATACTGCAAACAGGTTTTAATTTCCACGCTAATCGAACGCGTTAATTACACGCATGATAAAATCTTCGTGTTGACGCATATATTACAGTAACCACGTGATCGATATATATGTATTATAGTATATTTCGCCTGGACAACCTTTTCGGGATTGACAGTATATATATATATATATATATATATATATATATATATATATATATATATATATATATATATATATATATATATATATATATATCTATATATATATATATATATATATATATATATAGTATATATATGATATATATAGTATATATATGATAGTCGCGTCTGATCACCTGATGAGAGTGGCAGGCTTTGCCTGCCATACGAAACAAATTTGTAGTGATTAAATATATGAAGTAAACCAAGTTTGTCTTTATCTTACTATTCCGCTCTACTTCGGTATTGAGCACTCTGATCATATGGTTTTTATTCCGTTGATATATATATATATATATATATATATATATATATATATATATATATATATATATATATATATATATATATATATATATATATATATATATATATATATATATAGATAAAATCCTCGAACGGATCAACAATAAAATAGTATCAGCCACCGGTGTTATGCAATAGAGAATCAGTGACTCAGTCATTGAATGGTTCAAGAACATTAAAAACAAATCCTCGCACTCGTTTATCAACTTCGACGTTGTCGATTTCTACCCATCGATCACAGACGAGCTTCTAAACAAGGCCATCACGTTCGCGTCTGAGTATGACGAGATCACAGCGAAGGAAAGACATATCATAATTCAAACTAAGAACTCCTTGCTCTTTAGCGAAACCGAAGCTTGGTGCAAGAAGGACAGTAGCTCGAATTTTGATGTGACAATGGGCAGTTTTGATGGTGCGGAAACGTGTGAACTGGTGGGATCCTACCTACTTTCGCATTTACCAACCGCATACAGAAACGACATTGGCTTGTACCGCGACGATGGCCTTGGCGCGTTTAATACTTTACCCAGAGAGATCGAAAAGATCAAAAAAGAAATCTGCAAGGTATTCAACGACAACAAGCTCAAGCTAACTATTGAAGCAAACAAAAAATGCGTGAACTTTCTGGACATCACTTTTGACCTCAGGTCTGGCACCTTTAAACCGTACACGAAGCCAGGCAATGTTCCTCAGTACGTCAACGTGCAAAGCAACCATCCTCCGTCCATTCTACGTAGAATCCCTGAAACTATCAACCTGCGTCTTTCGAGAATTTCATCCGACAAGCAATCGTTCGACGCAAGCACTCGCCCATATCAAAAAGCTTTGAAAAAGAGCGGCTACAGCTACAACTTACACTACGAACCACAACCCGCACAAAAAACCCACCGCAGAAGCCGTAATATTACCTGGTACAACCCTCCCTTCACCTCAAACGTCAAAACCAACATCGGGCATAAGTTCCTTAAAGCAATCGATGAATCATTTCCAAAAAACCACCCACTAAACAAAATATTCAACCGGAACACACTGAAACTAAGCTATAGTTGTATATATACATCAGAAGCCAGCCCACAAAAATTTTCATTTATATAACTTCAAAAAAACAATGTTTTTTAATTTAAAAATAAAATTTTATTACGTTTCGGGGTCAAGCCCCTTCTTCAGAATGACATTCATTAATCCCCGTCATTAATTGCTATGTGCCTAATGGACTTAATTTAAAAGAAGAGGTTTAATTTATGTTTATATGCAAATTGTAGAAGGTATTTAAAGAGACGGGGATTAATGAATGTCATTCTGAAGAAGGGGCTTGACCCCGAAACGTAATAAAATTTTATTTTTAAATTAAAAAACATTGTTTTTTTGAAGTTATATATATATATATATATATATATATATATATATATATATATATATATATATATATATATATATATATATATATGTATATATATATATATAGAATATAAGTATAAAAGATGAACGCCAACTCCAGAAAGATAAAATATAATTATTTATAAACAGACGTTTCGCCCGTTCGGGCCTCTTCAGTGTTATATACAAATTTCAACCCAATTAGGATAAACTCGTACTTTATATAGCCTGAAACTAATTAAAAACTAATAAAAGTCACTAGAGCATGTATACTTTTAACTCAATCTAGAATATTAAAAACGAATTAAGAATAATTTATTCTGTTTTTAGATCTAAATTCGCACCTCTTATTGAGTCCATACGGTTTCAACGTGCACAATTGTGCACTCCAATATGCTTCTCTAGTAAGCAAGCGTTTGTCTGTGGTATTAACTACATTGTTGTTATTTATTTGTTCTATACCTATAAAGCTAAAGTCTGAAAGACAATGCTCCATGCTTTTATAATTGACAGCGACTTCACACGTCATCTTGTTGGTAAGCATAGCTGATTTATGATTTCGGAAACGAACCTTAAGTTCAGTGCTTGTGGAACCGATGTATTGCACTCAACATTTATTGCAAGTGATCAAGTAAACGACATTGTGAGATGTACATTTAATATTCTGTTTAATTGAATATCTTTTTCCAGTTTGACAGCTTTCAAAATTGTTCGTTCCTTTTAAATAATTATTACATAGGTCACACTTTCTTACGCACTTGAAGCAGCCACCAGGGCTTTGTCCTTGACCAGATTTGAATACACGATGACGTTTTGACGATAACAAGTCTTTAATGGATTTGGGTCTTCTGAATGATGGTATAATTGCACCGGGTGGGAATAATGTTAACAACTCTGGAGATTCATGAAGCAGATGCAGGTGTTTTTTAATTATTTTTCCGATATCCGGAAGGCGTGGGTTGAAGTCAACGACCAAGGGGAAAACTGTTTTTTTCTCCTTGGTTTTGGCTGAAAGAAGATCTTCTCTAGGAACGGACATAACTTTATCAAACTGACGCTTTACGTTGGTCGATTTATAACCTCGGTTTGTCAGATATTTTTGATATTCTTCACTACGTTTCATAAAGTATTCATCAGTGGAGCAATTTCTTCTTGAACGAGTAGCTATCCCAATGGGATAGCCTTAATACAGTGTTACCCAAACTCATTGTCTTCTTGTTTTAATCGGTATCCTGGGTTTCAAGACTGCTAAACTCTTCTGATTATGTTTTATTCTGTATTTTTGTTTATTACATTCTGTAGTACTTTGCTGTTTGTTATTTACGTTTGTTTGAAGCATTTTCACACTTTGCTTTGATTATTCAGCCATTGTGCATAAAAAAACATTTGTGGCGGGGGGGGGGGGATATTTGTCTTCAAAAAAGTTATGTTTTTATGTTTGTGATAGCTAATTGGTTGTTTCAACGCAATTAATGCTTAAATTGCGTTCAAAACAATGTGAGTTTTGCTTAAATCGCGCTGCTAAGAATCAATCAGATTGCAAAAAATATCATGATTTCTATAAAATATATAAATGTAATAGAAACATTCAATGAATAAAAAGTTTTAACTAAAAGCTTCAACTAATGTTCAAGTGTTGGCATTCACACACTATGAAAACAATCGATTTCAAAAGAAATCAGTTGTGATGGACACGAGGCTATAGATAACAAGAAATTTCGCTAACAAACTTGAATTTTTGGGCTCTTAAAAATTTATATATCTCCCCATGTTCCCTCCAGCCACTTTTAATTTCTGACAAGTCAATAATTTTTCTATTTTTCAATCACATAGTCGGCGAACGCATCATTGCTCGTTGGACAAACAACAAATATTACGGCGGTGAAGTTTCATCTTTCGATGAAGTAAATAAAACCATTAATATTGCATTTGACAATTGTGATGCCATCACGCATAAAACAGACGACGTTTCTGCTGTTATTCTTGATCAGGAACCTGTCTCTCTCCAATATAAAGACCATGTCATCACTCCATATCTTCGAGGTTACACGCAACTCATCGGGTTTGTCACCGCTGTAGGCACATCAAAAGCTTTCAAGATTCATTTTGATAACAACTACAGCGCCTGGTCAAGAAAACCAATCTGAGGATGTTTGCAGATGCTTCATCATCCCATGAAGGTTGGTTATGCTTAATGCAAATATTCTAAATTCATGTGTTCATGCCTATTTTTTGGGTAACTTCATTTTTTCTATGACCCTTAGAAATATCTGTAGCTTTAGATTTATAGCGGAAGTAAAGAGAGCTAATTAGTGACGTAATCTTCTCCCGCATTCGAAATGAAGTTAGTGAACAAGGAATATCTTTAAAAAGCCGGCAGCATTTACGCAACTTTTGCACATTTATGCACAAACAAAATTCGTGTACTTTTGTAATATTTGAATATTAACTTAATCTGCTTCTTAGTTTCCAAGATATTTCTGGTTTTATCTAGCACCTAGAATTTCTGGAGAACGGGACAAGTCATTTAAAAACTTAAAGGTTGTTTAGGATAAGTACATTAACGTTTTTTGACATTAAGAACATTGCATGTTTTGTTTTGTTGGCATGACGTCACTTGTTTAGCGCAAGAGTAATTTAACACTAGTAAATGCCGAGACAAGTATTGTAGTTTAAAAAGAAGACCAGCATTCGCAGTGAGGAAAAGACAATAAATTAGAGAGTTCCAGACGCAGGAGATCTACCCTTCAGGTACTATTTTATAGTTTTATAGCTCCGTGAACAGTCTTTAGTATTAATTTTGTTTATTTCGATGATTAGATTTAGTTGATTTTAGGATGAAAATTTGCACGATAACTACTGGGAAATTGCTCTTTCTGGAAATGTAGTTTTTATTTTGGGCAAATAAATTCGCGCGCTTTGAGAAAGACTTGATTGTGACCTAATTTTAGCTCATTAAATATGCGGTTATTTGCATTTAGCGATTGCGTGACGAAAAACCGCTTGAACTAAACCCGCTTGAAAGGTTCTTTTGTTCGTCTTTAGCTTATGAAATTGTTAAAAAATAGAAAAAGTATTTGCGTCTTTTGGCTAGTCCACTTTTGATGTTATCAGCACTTTAAAATGGGGAAACGTGCGCTTGTTTACATTCTCTAGCCTGTTGTTACATTCCTTGTTGTTGACTCAAATTTCTATGGATTCTTATTTCAATGATTAAATCATAGGTCGCCCAACTACTGCTGTCTATGCACTTTCAAAAATAATGAAAACTATCTTTTAATTGTCGTAGTTTGTCTTGCAAGTGCTTAGCTTATTATTATCCATCTCAGCAACTATGCTCGCACGCACGCGACTGCTTATTAGTCCCGTGCTTGCGTGCGTGAGTGCGAGCATAGTTGCTGAGATACAAAATAATAAGCTAAGTATTTTCAAGACAAACTACGACAATTAAAAGATAGTTTCTTTATTTTTTAAAATGCATGTGATTTAATCATGTAAATAGCAAAACGGCACAGAAGTGTTACCTGCTTGGTATAGACTATAGGTTTCAACAAGCTGCAGCAAGCCTGTCGATTTACTGAGAACAACCAGCAGAATGTGCCGTTAACAACTTACTGCAAGTCAAGTTCTGAAAGGTGGTACGGGCAGATGTTTAAAGGACTCTGACCTCGTGACTTAGCATAAAAAATACCGGCTCGAGCTGGAATCAAGTCGTCTTCACTTTCAACTCCAGAGAAACTCCAAGTTGACTCATGGTTAGAAATTTCTATCTCATGACATTTAGTCAGAGGAATAATATCAAATGATTTTTTTAGATCTCTCCTATCAACGGAACAATCCGTGCCCATTATGGGACCAGAAGAGCATCTAGATAACGCCATTTCTCCATTATAGCCCTTTTAATCGTATTATATTACTTTATTATCCCAGTGCATGTAAGTGATCGACAACAAGAATTAACGGTCGTCGCTAAAATATACTTGTGACGTGCAAGTTGAAAATTCTATTTACTATTGTTATTGTAATAAACAATTACCAGCCTTTACAATTTTTTACCCACGAGCCGCCTGACAATCTGACATAACGTTATGCCACTGTCTGGTTAAATTGCTGCAGTCTGCATGTCGGAATGCCAGTATTACATACTAGGTCTAGTATTGATGTCAGCCATAACTGCGAGATAACGAGTATACAGTAACAGTCAAAATCTGGGCAAAAAGTTTTGAATTGATAAATATATTGTAAATATAAAGTTTAAAAAATGCAGCAAATTTTAGTATATAACCTCTAATTGTAAAAATAGCTCCACTGACATATCTGTATGCGAACATTACATAATTTCTATTTTACTGTAATTATTTGTTTATTATCAATAATAACAACAGTAAATAAAATTTCAATTTGTACGCCACAAGTATATTTTAGCGGCGACCGCCTTGTTGTCATTTACATTCGGATAATAGAATAAAATAATATACAAATTATGTACGAGATTGTCCGCATTAAAGTTGAAAGAATCTTGTCGGCTTGTGATAAAATCAGTCGACTGTAGCAGGCTACATGGTATATTAACAATGAAGAATAATTGTTTTAAAGGAAACACTAACTGAAGTTAAACGGCCAGATTTGTATGTAACCAGGATGTAAACAAGCGCATGCACGTTTGTCAATTTTACAGCCCTGACAACCTCAAAAGTGGACTAACTAAAAGAGGTGAGTACTTTTCTGGGAGGGTTTAAAATTCTACAACTAAAGACGAAGAAAAATGACCTTTCAAGCGAGTTTAGTTCAAGACGTACGTTTTCAGTCACGCAAATGCTAAAGAATGCAAATATCCGCATATCTAATTATTAATGAGCTAAAATTAGGTCATAATCAAGTCTTTCTCAAAGCGCGTGAATTTACTTGCCCAAAACAAAAATTGCATTTCTAAAAAGAACAGTTTACTTGTAGTTATAGTGCAAAATTTCATAAAATTTGAAAGAATGGCACATGTAAAAATATGGCATTTCTTTAGATGTATCGACCAGCATTAAAAATCAGTACCTTCCCCTTTTTGTTCTGTAAAAAAATATCCTGAAAATAAATTGTCATAAAAATGCTGTCAATGAACAATAAAGAGATATACTTTGCACAAAAAGTATCATTAAGCCGGTTGAGTTCAAAGTTTGGCTACCCGGACTATGTAAACGCGCAATGTTAGCCATTTTGCAATTGCGAAAATCGGTCCTCACAGCATTAAAGTTTTTGCCGTTTATATCGCAAACAAAAATGTATTTTCAAAAACTAACCACATGACGTTTCATACCTTACCATAGTTAACTTAAATCCAAAATTAGAGCGCAATAAAAAATTTGAACCATGCCACATATTTCTGATTTTGTTTGATTTTTACATACAGTCGCTCTTAAGCACAAGGATTAATTTATCACATTATTGACACGAATTATTGAAAAGTTTGATTAATAATTGATTAATTATGAGTAATAAGCGTAATGTTTCTTCGTCCTCCCTACTTCAGTCCAAATTTGCGTGGTCGAATTTTCATTGATGTTGATTTGAGTGAATAGTAAAAGTCCTTCCAATGATACCAGTTGATACCATCAGCAAACGATTGGTGCGAACCGTGGTGATACATGCCATTCAGATTAGAGTAAAGACAAGTGTTATACCACCAACCGCCTTTGTGGTCAAAAGCACAGTTGCCGGGTAACCACTTATCATTGTCGAAATCTTTAGTCGAGAACGCCATTCCTTTATGAACTGAGAAAGAATCTCCAGCAGTTCCTAAATGTAATCAATTGTCAAAATATTGAATACCAACTTCCCACTCGACTTTTCGGTGATAATTCTATGTTCTCAGTGTGGTGAATGTAAATCTTAATCCAAGCTGTAACTCCAACCCCAACCCCAACCAACGTTTTATTTGTCATGTTTAAACTTTGATAAGATTTAGAGCTTGGATTAACATTTAAATTCCCGCGCTGAGAACATGGAATTATTACCGACGTGTTGGCAATTTTTGGCGTTTTCGTGTCTAACTGGCACAAATTTTCTCAAACGTTATCTCAGAGATCCTGAATTAATAAACTGATATTTGACTTAATGCTAATATTGTTTTGAATTTTTATCGCTCGGAAGAAAAATGCCAGTAATAATCTTGTTCTTGTGTAACCATTTTATCAATATTTAATGAGTAAAGAAAAATACTATGATTTTGATGTCGTTATAGAGCTATGGCAACAATTGGACATTGCCGAGCTAAATTTTATTTTAAGTTATTTGAAGTTTTTACATTTGTCCTTCAGTAAATAGCGTATCAGTGACTGAGATTTTTAAGTCCGGACAAGAGATCTATATATTTGAAGATATATGGATGATATATTTATGAAGTTATATGGATATGTATGAAATCCTTACAAATAGTGCTCAACGCTTATGCACAGCGCATACTGTAGGCAGTAGCGTAGCCAGCCCGACGATTTAGTCCCGCTATGCAAATTTCAAATCATTGTAATCATTCATTTCTTTAGAAATTGTTGTTTTTACAGTCAATGAACACGAACATATTTGCATAGCGGGACCAAATCGTCGGGCTGGCTACGCTACTGACTGTAGGTACATCAAAGACGAAATAAAATCATAACCAACGTTTAAAAATTGAATGCTACTCCTAGTTTCACGTGCGTGTGCACGATAATCTCGGAGTAGCATTAAATTTTTAAACTTTTTATGTTGGTTATGATTTCGTTTCATCTTTTTTGATATACCTACAATATATATATATATATATATATATATATATATATATATATATATATATATATATATATATATATATATATATATATATATATATATATATATATATATATATATATATATATATATATATATATATATATATATATATATATATATATATATATATATATATATATATATATATATATATATATATATATATATATATATATATATATATATATATATATATAATATACATGAAGGAATAGGAAACGCTTTAAATTGTAAAAATTTTACTTCAAGTTTCTGGAGGTGTTCCTCCGTCTTCAGAAATTTTACAATGATTGATTATTCATAAAATAACCTAACTAAAATTGTAAAAACTACGTCACTACTAAGAATGTTTATATTAATTCTAATTGTAAAATGTTCATTATTGCGATAATAGTCCCTCTATGGCTTATAATTTCTAAAAAGAAATGGCGCTCTATGTCTACATGGAGATGCCAATTCATTACGTATGTTTAAGGTCCCTAGTTCTGGTCTGCTGATAATAAATGTTTTTTCAAGGTTGCATAGCTGGCATCGTTTTGTCTTGTTACTGTAAGGTTTCGCCCCTCGCAGAATTTCCCATTCTATCTTATAATCTTTCCGTTGGTCTTTCAGGTTCCAAATGTATTTACTGATTGTTGATCAGTTGATCTTGACGAAGATTGTTGAAAAAACCGAAATATTTATACGCTGCATGCGCTGGAAAGCTTACTTCTACCTCAATCCAAACACTACACAAGACAGAAAACAGACATTCGGATTTAAGTCAAACCACTCGCCACCAGCTATTGAAGAACTGAAGAAATTCGAAGAATGCATGTTAAATCTCGTAAGCAATACCACATTTAAACAACGGTCGAAAGGAGATGATTTTCTGATCAAGGATGACATACTGATCAAAGCAGATAAGACAACCAATTTCTACCGTATGGAACCTGAGAAGTATACAAAAGCATTACATGAAAACGTAACTAAAACGTATAAGAAAATTGACAATAACGTAGTAACTAACATTGAGAAAAAGTCGAAAATCATTGCCAACAGATTAGGATTAGATGATAGAATAGAAATAACTGCAAAAAAAGAACCGTTCATTACCATAAAAGACCATAAGCCGAACTTCAATACAAACCCTAAGTACCGACTAATAAACCCGACTAAAGCTGAAATAGGGAAGATAAGTAAATGCATTCTTGACAGAGTAAATAAACACATGAGGCAGAAAATCAAGGTCAACTCATGGAGAAACACAACGGAGGTGATAGACTGGTTTAAAGATATTAAGAACAAACCCAAATGCAGATTCATATCCTTCGATGTTGTAGATTATTATCCATCAATTACTGAAGAATTACTCAATAAGGCGCTTGACTTCGCCTCGCAATTCGATGAGATCACTGAAGAGGAACAAGACATAATTATACATGCAAAGCGATCATTCATGTATACCGAGGGATCATCATGGGGAAAAACCCAAAGAACAGAATTGTTTGACGTTACGATGGGCAGTTGGGATGGAGCCGAAACTTGTGAACTGGTGGGTATTTACATCTTATCCATTATTGAAGCGAAACACGGCAACAACATCGGGCTCTATAGAGATGACGGTCTAGGTGCATTTGAGGCAGCCCCGCAGGAAGTAGAAAGAATTAAAAAAAGTATTTGTAGTATATTCAAGGATAATGGTTTGAGAATTACAGTCGAAGCTAACCTAAGCACTGTTAATTTCCTCGACGTAACGTTTAATCTTGCCAGAAACAGCTTCGAACCGTATGCAAAACCAAACAATATACCAACATATATACATGCAAAATCCAACCACCCACCAGCAATTATAAAAAACCTCCCCTGTGCCTGAGAGAATCAATTATTTATCAAGCCACGGTTACAACAAATGAAAGCAGAGAGACATACATTGGATTAACTAAGAACACATTTAAGGAAAGATTTAATGGACATAAAACCACGTTTAAAAACGCAAGCAAACGCAACAGTACGGAACTCAGTAAATACATTTGGAACCTGAAAGACCAACGGAAAGATTATAAGATAGAATGGGAAATTCTGCGAGGGGCGAAACCTTACAGTAACAAGACAAAACGATGCCAGCTATGCAACCTTGAAAAAACATTTATTATCAGCAGACCAGAACTAGGGACCTTAAACAAACATAATGAATTGGCATCTTCATGTAGACATAGAGCGCCATTTCTTTTTAGAAATTTTAAGCCATAGAGGGACTATTATCGCAATAATGAACATTTTACAATTAGAATTAATATAAACATTCTTAGTAGTGACGTAGTTTTTACAATTTTAGTTAGGTTATTTTATGAATAATCAATCACTGTAAAATTTCTGAAGACGGAGGAACACCTCCAGAAACTTGAAGTAAAATTTTTACAATTTAGAGCGTTTCCTATTCCTTCATGTATTTCAAGCTCTGACCAGCAAGGACATTGAGCACTCTATCTCAATCTGAAGAGAAACTGGCTTTGGATATATATATATATATATATATATATATATATATATATATATATATATATATATATATATATATATATATATATATATATATATATATATATATATATATATATATATTTATCACATACTTGTGCCTTTATCCGGGCGATAACACGGTGACATAAAAACGATATGTCCCGTGATATCGTTTTTTGTCCCGCGATATCGTTTTTTGTCCCGCTAAAACAAAGATGGCGTCCGACTGAAGGATTGATGAGAGATAAGAATAAAAGTATTAAATAATACAAGGAAAATAACACAAAGAAATTTGCAGCTATCAAAAGATAAGTGATTTTTGGTTTGTTTTTGTAATTTCTACCTGTTTAGCGTATTTTAAACAATCATTTTGAATTCATTTTGAAATGTATTCGAAGTGTAAATAATTTAAATATAATCTGGTTTTTGCTCTAGATAAAGGCACAAGTATGTGATAAATAGGTTATCATATTCGAGACTCGGTAATATCAGTTTTATCGCTCTCGTTACGATATCATATTTTGTCCCTCGTTCGCTGCGCTCACTCGTGACAAAATATGATATCGTGTCTCGAGCGATAAAACTGATATCACCTCGCCTCTCATATGATAACCTATACATATATATATATATATATATATATCACATACTTGTGCCTTTATCCGGACGATAACACGGTGACATAAAAACGATATGTCCCGTGATATCGTTTTTTGCCCGCGATATCGTTTTTTATCCCGCTCAAAACAAAGATGCCGTCCGACTGAAGGATCGATAGAGAGATAAGAATAAAAACATTAAATAATACAAGGAAAATAAGTTAAATAACACAAAGAAGTTTGCAGCTATTAAAATATAAGTTATTTTTGGTTTGTTTTTGTAATTTCTACCTGTTTAGCGTATTTTAAACAATCATTTTGAATTCATTTGGAAATGTACTCGAAGTGTAAATAATTTAAAATATAATCTGGTTTTTGCTCTAGATAAAGGCACAAGTATGTGATAAATAGGTTATCATATTCGCGACTCAGTAATATCAGTTTTATCGCTCTCGTTACGATATCATATTTTGTCCCTCGTTCGCTGCGCTCACTCGGGACAAAATATGATATCGTCTCTCGAGCGATAAAACTGATATCACCTCGCCTCTCATATGATAACCTATATATATATATATATATATATATATATATATATATATATATATATATATATATATATATATATATATATATATATATATATATATATATATATATATATATATATATATATATATATATATATATATATATATATATATATATATACATGATATGTATATCTTCAAATAAAAACAACATTTTTTAATTGAAAAATAATATATTATTACGTCTCGGGCTCAAGCCTTTTCTTCAGAATGACATTCATTAACCCCCGTCTCTTTAAATAACTTCTATAATTTGGATATGAAATAAGCATAATTAAACATCTTCTTTTAAATAAAGCCCATTAGGCACATAGCAACTAAGCTTCTGTATCCAAAAACTTTCCCTCTCAGTGGCGTTATTAACGTCAGTACAGTCAATAACCTGCACTGACCAGTCAATTAAACCTGAATGGCCCGTCCCGAAAGAATGAGCATACAAATGCTCCCAGGAAGATTTGTCTACCAACGACCATGCCTATTTAAAGAACTTTTATGATTATTAATAAACCGCAACCTGAATGATGTTATAGTACTTCCAGCATATTGTAGCCCACAGTTTCCGCTTAAGTAGACTATTCTTGTTGACTCCCTTTACCCTTTTCAAATTGGTTATCAGCATAATATAATCGGAACAATGCCTCTGTTTTACCAAAAAGCCTTTAATAAACTTCTCCCAACTTTTCCTCAAAAACATCATCCGAATTACAAATTCGCCTCAAACGTACTTGGCTATGAGGGATCACTCTCTTAACGTGTGGAGGGTGACATGATTATTTTAAAATTCAAATACCGATGCGCATCAGTAGGCTTAGAACAAACATCGGTATGAAACCCACTGTTAACTTTTGTAATCTACGCTTTCAGAAAAGCATTCTCCCGCAAACCAATTTCCCATGTAAACCTAATGTTCTTGTTGTTCGAGTTTTGTAACCGGAACTGTTTTACCGGAACTGTTTCACCGGAACTATAGTATAAGCGCATGCGCAATAAGTTTTTTGTTTTTTGGAAGCCTCATGGCGAGAGAAAAAACACTATATTTTAGTTTTATATTTTGTTAATTTTTATTTGTAAAATGTTAAAATAGAGGAATAAATCATATAAATTCAATTGAGTACAGAGCCTAGAACCACAACGTAAAATATTACATGGTGCCGACTCCCGGGATGCGAAAATTCGCCGCCTAAAGAGTAAAAAATCGATGCGATATTGAATCGCCTTCTAGAATTACATTCAAGGACAACTGTTCATATCTAGTTGAACCTGATTCTGTTGAACAATGTCTGAGGAGCAGTTGAAGAAAAAGAAACGGATTCGTGGTGGGCATAAGCCTATGTAACGTCTACACTGGAAAAGATTCAAGGATTACTTGGGGAATTTGACCCTAGTACATCAAATCAGATAAAAACATATCGAATTGCACTGACGGAGAAACTGAGAGTTCTGAGTGATTTGGACGAAGAAATACTTGGATTAATAAAGGAGGAACAAATCGACCAAGAAGTCGCGAACACTGGAATCTTCAGAGAGTCTATCCACGAAATGATCGTGAAAATCGATGAGACATTAAAGTTTGAAACAGAAAATGAAAATCCAGATAAGTCTGCAGAATTAAATTCTACTAGTAATTCTATGGGGATGGGCATCAAGGCAAAATTACCAAAAATTGTCTTGAAGAAGTTTCAAGGGGACCCAATTCAGTACAACCCCTTTTGGGATGCCTTTTCTAGTGCTGTTGATGAAAATCAACAGCTTTCTGATGTTGATAAATTTAACTATCTGAAAAATCTCTTGGAGGGACCAGCTGCTGCAGCCATAAAGGGACTTCCATTGACTGCAGATAATTATGGGGCAGCCAAGGAAATTCTTGAGAAATGTTTCGGACAGAAACAGATTGTGATTAATGCCCATATGGAAGGTCTTGTCAAATTATCCCCTGTATCATGTAATGATGATCTAAAACGCCTTAGACAACTCTATGATCAAGTGGAAAGCCATGTTAGAGCTCTCAAAGCCCTAGGAATTGACAAGGATGCTTATGGGACACTCTTATTACCTCTACTCCTAGAAAAGATACCCATGGATCTGCGTTTGATAATCTCTAGAAAAATAGATACATCTGAATGGGATTTATATACACTGTTACAGTCGTTTAACAATGAGATTGAAGCTCGAGAACGGTGTGAAGTTATGACATCTAAAACCCCTAAAAAGCCAAACTACACTCAACAGCCTAAGGGGGGAAAGATAAACCCTAGTACAGCAGCAGCACTTCTAAACCAAGGGACAAAATCTGTTTCGTGCACTTATTGTAGAGGGGAACATGCTAGTGCCCATTGCACCACAATTACAGATATTAATGCTAGGAAAACTCTCTTGAGACAACAAGGACGGTGTTATATTTGCCTTCGTCGGAATCATTTGGCAAGAAATTGCTCCTCCAATATTAATTGCCACCTATGTTCTGAAAAACACCATCAGTCTATATGTACCAGTGCTAAACCTAAAGGTCCCCGAACAGACACTGGTGCACAGGGGGGTCATTCGCCTGAAGAATCAAAAGAAGCCAGCTCTTCCAAAGAGAATACACCTACCCTTACCGCCTATACTGATAGTAACGCTTCTGTATTGTTACAAACGGCTGTTGCATTAGTTTCAGGAACTACTCGTGACACAGAAGTTCTCGTTAGAATCTTATTTGATAGTGGAAGCCAGAGGAGCTATATTACTGAGCATGCTAGAGAGAAATTGGGAGTACCTGCGGTGAAATCTGAGAAACCTCTTATCAAGACCTTTGGTCAAGAGAACGAACAGTTACGAACAAGTGAAGTTGTTGAGCTCTCTATTAGAGGCCTTGATAAGAATGAGAGTATTCCAGTTACAGCTTATACTATCCCACTTGTTTGTACCCCTTTACAAGATCAATCCATTGAGGTAGCCTAACAAATGTATGAACATTTGGTAGACCTAGATTTTGCAGACGATCCTTTGGTCCAATGTGGTTCCCAAGTGGACCTGTTAATCGGCAATGATTTCTACTGGACGTTTTTTACTGGTGGTATAAAACGGGGGGAATCAGGCCCTGTTGCAATGGAATCTAAACTGGGTGGATACTTTCAGGCCCTGTGCTCCGAGAAGATATGTCTAGTGTGTCTACAAATATTGTCTCTAGCCATACTTTACGTGTCAATACACAATTGCAAACTAACATTGTAACTTCAAACAGAAGTGATGATTTATTGGTTGAGCAGGTTAAGCAATTTTGGGAACTCGAAAGTATCGGAGTGCTACCAAATGAGGGGACGGTGCATGACAAATTTCTGGATAGTATTCATCAAGTTGAGGGACGTTATGAAGTTAACTTACCTTGGAAAGAACACCATAGATTATTGCCAAATAATTATGAAGTGGCAATTAGTCGCTTGAACTCAGTGCTAAAACGCCTGAAGAAAACTCCTGAATTGCTACTGGAGTACAATCATATTATAGAGGAACAGTCTGAAAGGAATATTGTTTCAGACGTAGTTCTTAATGCTCCAGTTGCGGTCGGAAAACTCCACTACTTACCTCATCACCCTGTTATTAGGGCTGACAAGGACACAACCAAGGTACGGATTGTATATGATGCCTCCTGTAAATCAACCGGCCCTTCCCTGAATGATTGTTTGCATTCTGGTCCATCCTTAATCTCAGAAATACCTGATGTTCTCGTTCGATTCAGATATCACAAGGTCGCCCTAGTGTCGGACATAGAGAAAGCCTTTTTGATGGTGCAAGTAGCAGAGCCTGATAGAGATGTGCTAAGGTTCTTGTGGGTAGATGATCCGAATAGTGATTCTCCGAAGGTGATCGTTAAGAGATTCAATCGAGTAGTTTTCGGTGTTACAAGCTCACCATTCCTTCTGAATGGAACAGTACAACATCACATCGCCAAGTATGCGACTGAGGATCCGCAGTTTGCACAGGATATGCTTAGTTCACTCTATGTTGATGATTTCAATGGAGGAAAGAGTAATGTTTCCGAAGCAGCAGATCTATACCGAAAGACGAAGTCTAGAATGAAGGATGGAAACTTCAATTTGAGAAAGTGGAACTCGAATTCAAGGGAACTGACAGAGTTAATTAAGAAGGAAGAACAGGTTGACAAAGACATACCCAAGGTTTCTGAAGAAGATGAAACTTACGCCAGAACAAATCTTGGAGACAAAATTGTTATGGAGACAACGGAACGAAAGGTGTTGGGGCTTATCTGGAACCATTTCGAAGACAATTTTATCTTTGAATTTAACTTTCTCATTCAGTTTGCAAGAGAACTGCCACTAAGCAAGAGATCGGTCCTTAAGGTTGTTGCCAAGCTATATGATCCCCTTGGCCTTCTTTCTCCATTGTTTACTACGATAAAGGTCATATTTCAAGAGCTATGTAAACTAAAGGTTGATTGGGATGAACCGTTAACTGACAATTTAAAATCAAGGTACTTAGATTGGTTGATTGATTTGGAGAGTGTTGAATCGTTTACATCGCTTTGTACACGTGTGGTAGCAGCAGAGCTGTGCATTTAGATGTAGTTCCTGATCTCAACGCGGGAACATTTATCAGAAGTTTCAAACGATTCATTGGCAGACGAGGTATACCAAGATTGGTCGTAACAGACAATGCTAAAACTTTTAAATCGGCTTCTCGTACTTTGTCCACGGTGTTTAAGTTACCAGCTGTGCAGAAATTTTTCCTGGATCATAGGATAACCTGGCGATTCAATCTGGAACGTGCCCCATGGTGGGGTGGCTTTTTCGAACGCTTAATTCGTTGTGTTAAACGGTGTTTGAAGAAAATTCTACGAAATGCTAGACTGACCTATGAAGAATTATTAACTGTCGTTGTTGATATTGAATGCGTTTTAAACTCTCGTCCTTTGACGTTTGTTCACTCTGAAGATATGGAAGAACCACTCACTCCATCTCACTTGATGTTGGGGAGAAGAATACGGTCTATTCCTGATGATATAGTGATTGAGGAAGAAAAGGAGAATGAAGTAGTAATATTATCTCGAAGACATCGCTATATTTCTGTCATATTGTCTCATTTTTGGAATCGTTGGAAACGTGAATATGTAGTGGAACTTCGAGAACATCACAGAGAACCCCGAAGTAATTCTAAGAATTTATCGCACGTGCAAGTATGAGATATCGTGACGGTTTTGGAAGAAGGAAAGTCCAATCGCACAACATGGAAACTAGGACGTGTTAAGAGTTTACACCCAGGTAAAGACGGTTGTGTAAGAGGAGCTACGGTGGATGTCTCCAGTAATGGCAAGCGTGTTACTTTGAGAAGACCGTTAGCAAAGTTATTTCCGCTGGAAGTTCAAGATATCAATGATGAAGAGAAGGACGTAGTTGTGAACTCAAATTCGGAGCGACAGAAAGGATCAAGACGAAAGGCGGCAGAAGAAGGCGAGCTAAGAAGACGTGTTATCAATCAGCGATGTGAAGAACTTGATGTTATGTTAGATCACTGATTGAGGGGGGGAAATGTTCGAGTTTTGTAACCGGAACTGTTTTACCGGAACTGTTTCACCGGAACTATAGTATAAGCGCATGCGCAATATGTTTTTTTGTTTTTTGGAAGCCTCATGGCGAGAGAAAAAACACTATATTTTAGTTTTATATTTTGTTAATTTTTGTTTGTAAAATGTTAAAATAGAGGAATAAATCATATAAATTCAAATGAGTACAGAGCCTAGAACCACAACGTAAAATATTACACTTATGGAATGAGCTCAACTTTGCGTGGAAATTACTCAATTCATCCCCGCCATGAAGCCATATATTATTAAAACATCATCCAGAAACTGCCACCAAACCCAACGCTTCAACTCACAAGAATCCAACTTAAAATACCCCATAAAATACCCCATAAAAATATTGGCAAAACGGGAGCAAATTTAGTTTCAATAGCCGTCCCCAGTTTTTGTCGAAACCCATTCTCATCAAACTCAAAGAAATTATTTTATAAAATCAGTTTGGCAAGCGAGACTAAGTCATCTACAGGAATATTCCCTTCTGCTTTATTCAAAGCCAATCTAAGATTTTCAAGGTCCTCACTATGTGGTATATGAGGATATAATCCCACCACATCCATAGTGCACAATATCCCAGCCGATGGAATATGACCTAAGTTCTCCAATCGCTGCAAACAATTTGTACTATCCTTAATAACAGACGGCACACGCTCTACCAATGGCTGAATATAAAAATAAAGAAACTCTGAAATCCTTTCCGTAGCCGTGCCACATTTAAATATAACTGTTCTACCTGGTACATTTTCCAACCTTTTGTGCGAAAAAATGTGACATTTTATGTTCATACTTGATGTTGACTTGAAACAAGAAATACAATTTGGCGAAGAAATAGATTTTTCGTGTTTTTACAGCCATGAATTGCCTTCGGTGTACACAAAATTAACTTTCCAGACTGGAATACCAAACAATACATAAAATATATTTACAAATTGATGAAATATGCATAAAAAAAGTCGATGCTTGAACCTGAATTCAATGTCTCGGTAATCTCCCGGCTTATTGCGTTCATTAGGTTTTGTTCACGGCTTTGTCCTTCGGTCTCTTGAGCAGTTAAAAAAACCTGCCCATGCAACTTGAACTAGACGAAGGTTTGCCGCGTCCAGCCATTTGCAAATTATTATGCGTGACGTATTACGTTCACCAAGTGTAAAAATTTTGTTTTGGTTATTTGATGCAACCAAGTTTACAATTTTGTTTATTTGATACAACCAACTTTACGAGCTTTGGTTATTTGATCTAACCAAATTTACAAGCTTTGGTTATTTGACTTAACCAAATTTACAGGCTATTTGATATAACAAAATTTGTTACTTTGTTTATTGAGAAAATGAAAATTGGTTATATCAAATAACCAATGATTATTTTTCCCCGGTCCGGTTTCCCACTGAATCCTGTAATCTGATTGACTGACGAGCGGTTGGTTTTTTACCATTTATGGCAACTTTGTTTCAAATCTCGCGCGAAATTGAATTGGGTGTACAAATAATTTTAATTTAAAAAAGTTTTCAATAAAAATTAAAATGGCAAAGCCGGAGTTGCTTGGAGTTTTATTATTTTGAGTGAAAAAGAGTTTCAAGAGCTCGGGCACAGTTTCTCCCCGGCATCCGGACCTCCTATCCGGTAAATAACATATATGTAGTTTTTGGTTATTTAATAAGCAATAATGAAAAAAAGCATTAAAAAATTCTAAAATAATAAAGTTACACATTGTTCCCCATAGATATCGTGTGCCATTCAAGATTTTATTATTGGTTTAAAGCTCTGCATGGCTTAGCGTCAAAATGTTTTTGTGACATGTTGAGTTATAAAAAAGCCAATGATTATTAATCTGAGATAAGATGAAAGGAGACTGCTTCATTTGCCAACCACCCGTCAACGGTCTTTGGTGATCATGCTTTCATGAAGGCTGGACCGGCTTTTTGTAACCAAACTTTTCTGTGTCAGATTTACTGCTTTTACCTTCATTAAACTCATTCAAGATAAATCATAACCAATTTTCGTATAAAGATGGTTATATGAACGAGATCTCTTGTTTTCAAAAGTGATATTGTAATTATTTGCCAAAGAGCATTGGCAACAAAAAAATTCATTGTCACATGTGAAGAATCATCAAAAAGAAAGCCAATTGGCCATTTACTGCAGCAAACTATCTCTGTTAGTTTCAAAGTTATTTGCAAAAATATACAAAATATAAACTGCTGATTTGGCAAAAGTTGTGACGTCACTAGCTGGGTAAGTAAGGTTTAATAAATACATAAACAAACATACTAGCATAGTTCAGTTATTAGTAACTTCAATAAAATTTTGCACACGTATATTACATGATACGCGCATCGAAAAACATTTCTAATCTTGCTGCAAAGGTAATTAACACTGTTATCCCAGTTCCAGTATACAGTACAGCTGTTTTACAAAAACTGTGTGCAAGGCCTGGGCGACAGTGCTACCATGTGTCTTACAATGCGGTGCAAACGTTTATTGCATCTGTGTGCAAACGTTTATTCAATTTCATTTAATCATAACAGAGCTGTGCTCGTTTATGTATTTATCAAACCTTACTTACCCAGCTAGTGACCCCACACATTGTGCTGAATCGACAGTTTATATTTTGTACATTTTTGCAAATAACTTCGAAACTAAAAGAGATAGTCTATTACAGTAAACGGCTAATCAGCTTACTTTTTCATGCTCTTTCACATGAAACAACAATCTGTAATTAATTATAGTATTTAGAATATTCAATAGATTCAGCGCTGCATAATTTGTAGAAATTAAATTAAATTGCATGGATATACCATTTTGTTCCCCTTAAACACGCGACAGTAAAGTTATATGACGTTAATTATTATGTAATCCCTAATAAATTGCAAGCGTGAGCAAAAAGTGGAGCGACTTTGCATGGTCAAGTTCACTCCAGCTAATCCTATAATTGCCACCTCTACCCCAACAATTGAATTTCTTTTCCAGGCACTTACCGGCGTATGCCCCAAGACTCAACTGATACTTCTGTTGCTCAGTTGTGACGGCAAATAGATCATATTCTGCGTATTTCGTGTTTTCAGAGGTATCCTCCATGTCAATACGAAGTTCATTTTTTGTAGCATTTGTTATTCTGTGGATTTTGTCCAGACCAAGCCAGAATTCGCCATTCAGACTACCGAAACCGTTTTTGTAACTATTCCAACCACGGTAGAAATCAACACTCCCATCAAGACGACGTTGAAATACAATCCAGCCTCCCCCAGATGTTGTCATGTCACACAGGACATTGAAACTGCCTTTACCGTCTGGATCAATTTGATAAACTCCATTTTGCTTAACTCCGTTCTTGTGTAAATCAGCGCAATTTTTTCCTGACACTGTCAAAAAATGGAAAATGTAATGATGTTGTTTGTTTTCAAAATATTACCCACCCTAGTTCACCCATCATATTATTTATCTAATGATGCGAATGTAAGTACTGTAATGCTAGTAGTAGGACCAGAAAGATGCAGGTTTTTTCATTACCTGAAACCATAAAGTGAAAATCAGGGTTTCGACGTATAAGGACTTTCGTCATGAATGTGGTAGAGGGGAGTCGGGGGAAAACACGTCTGCTTTTACACAAGTAGTATAAAATAAAGGTATTTAGATGGATTTAGTTAAATTAAAGTGTAATCAATTGGATGTAATCGCATTGCTTAATTCAATGACTTTCCAAAAGTTTAAATACAGCTCAAGAATTTGAATGATTTTCAAAATTTGCGTCAACCTTAAAGGATATCTTCGTAGAGCTTAAGTGTTGATTGTTTCTGATGCTTAGAGCAAATATGCCTTATAAAAAGCAAAATAGACGGAAAAGTGTACCTAAATGGAAGGTGTTTGCCCAAACACTGTATAAAAAGGTATCCAACTATGGCACAAATACATATAAAATAGAGTAGCAACACCAAAATAAGAAACTACCGCTGTGTGTGTTGTGTGTGTGTGTACTCATATGTGCAAGCAAAATTCTCATATGGCTACAAAGCAAAATCCTTATATTAATAGGATTGCCAATAATTAAACTTGCCAAATGTTTCAACTACCTTTTCTATCTAAATAATTCTCCAATGCACCAGTCAGTGTGAGCCCCTGCTCCCTTAACATATGGGAGATTAGAAATATTTTTTTGCTGTTGATCTAGTTCACCAAGAGGAACAAGAAGCTGACTAATCCCAACTAATCCTGCACAGTGCCTTCTTGGGAGAGCAGAGTATCGTTGTAAATATATATCGCTGGAATTATAAAACATGATATAACTCAATATAACAAATTCAAATTCTATTTCGTCATTGGACTACGTCACTAAGGAGTCATGTGAGATATGCGCACGCAGATCGAATGTTCAGTTGCCCGCGTAGTTTCTCGAATGATCAGTTGTGTGTCGCAAAGATGGCGAAAAAACATTCAGAAATGGACGAAGACCTGCCGTCTGAGGCAGAAGAACAGCATCTACTTGGCGAGAACGATGACGAAGATGAATCACCGCTTGAAGATAGAGAAAAAGAGCCGAAGTATTTAAAGAAATTGACCGAAGTATTGACAAACATGTCGACGTCGATGTTGGAAATGACGCAGTCGTTAAACCGAATGAATCGTGGTAAAACGTCGGACTTTGGTGGGTCACAGTGGGTGAAGCAAGCGTCCCATGTGCTCAACTTGAGCATGACGCTTTGCTGAGTAAAAATTTCACAAGATTTTGACCAGGAAGAGGACTTTGGTCCTGCCATAAATCAGCAACTTGCTGACATAATAAACAAACGCTGGTCATCGAAGCTAAACGAAGCGAAACTTAAAGAAAATATGGAAAAAGATTTTCAACCTGCTAACTGTGACAAGTTGGCCGTCCCGCGTGTAAACGCTGAAATTTGGGACAAACTGGACAACAAAACGAAGCATCATGATCTTCGTAGCGTGTCAATCCAAAAATCAATGGCCAAAGTGGGGGCAATTCTTGCCCTGTCAACGGAAACGCTTGTTCAAATGAGGGCGAAACAACTGCCAGATGTTGACAAGCTTGTGAAATTAAATACAGATGCTTTGGCATTGTTAGGCCATATTTCCTGTGAGCTGTCCATACGTCGTCGTGACGCCATTAAACCAAACTTGCACAAGGATTACAGTAGTTTATGTGCGTCACATGTGCCAGTCACTTCGTTCTTGTTTGGAGATAATCTTCAGACTAGATTAAACGATATCCGTGCTTCGAATAAAATAAGTAAAACCACAATCCCGGAACGATTTAATCAAGCAAAAGGCCGTGGTCGTTCTTCGGCCAGTTGGTCAAATACTAACACTGGTACCGATAACAGACAGCGAAGAGGAGCTCATTTTTTATCCAAGGGTCGCCACTGGAAACAGCACCCGCTGAAATCACCCTTCCAGTCGAAGAAAGACTCAAAAACAAAGAATGCCCAGTGGCAGTGAATACTGTACAAAATTCTGTTTTAAATAATTTACAGGTGAGCACTTTAGCAGAGTTGATGCCAGCCCTAGTCAGTTATTGCCAGCTGAAAACAGAAACCTTTAAAGCAGGTCAGAATTCTCTTGAACTGCCTGAATGGCGGAAGATTACTTCTGATGCAGAAGTGCCATGTACTGTTGCAGGGGAAAATATAGAGTTTACTTCCCTGCCACAGCAGATTAGTTATAAAATTAATCAGTTTTCGGAAAAAGAAAATGGAATAATTGATTTGGAAATCCAACGGTTATTAGGCAAAGAGGTTATTGTTGAGTCTAGTCATGAACAAGGTGAGTTTATTTCCCCTATATTCCTCAGGCTCAAACCAGATGGGTCACACAGGTTAATACTAAATTTGAAAAAGTTAAATGAAAATGTTGTTTATAGGCACTTCAAAATGGACTCCATTTGGACTGCCACTAGCTTAATGAAGCCAAGTTGTTATATGGCATCAATTGACTTAAAGGATGCCTATTACTCAGTCAGGGTGTCCCCCAAACACCAAAAATATCTAAAATTTCTTTGGAATGGTACAGCGTATAAATTTACATGCTTACCTAATGGTCTAGCATTATGCCCAAGGAAGTTTACTAAATTAATGAAGCCAGTGTTCTCTTACTTAAGACAACAAGGGCACACCTCATCCCCATATATAGATGACTCCATTTTACTGGGGGATACTTATAATGATTGTGCCTCGAATGTAATCGACACAGTCACATTGTTAGACACCTTAGGTTTTGTACCTCATCCAAACAAGTCAGTTTTTATTCCAACACAAATCCTAGTGTTTTTGGGATTTCGGTTGAACTCAATTGATGTGACAGTGTCACTTACTCCAGAAAAAGCAAGTAAGTTGAAGTCAGAAGTTTGGTGTGTCCTTTCATGTAAAAGACCCACCATTCGGGAGATCGCACAAGTCATAGGTCTTATTATATCCAGTTTCCCAGGCGTTATATATGGCTTACTACATTTTCGTGTGACTGAACATGAGAAGTCTGAAGCCCTAAAGCAAAAGGCTGGAGATTTTGATGCCACTATGAGTTTAACACCACACGCTAGAAACGAGCTCCAATGGTGGGTCAACTGTATTGACACTGCTGTCAATGAAATAAATAGACCTGAACCTCAAATTATAATTCGCACAGATGCCTCTACACAAGGATGGGGCTGTGCAATAGATGATCTGACCACAGGAGGACTGTGGACAGCATCAGAAAAGGAAAACCATATAAATTATCTTGAAATGTTAGCGGTATTATTCAGCTTACAAGCACACAAACAGCTAGTATTAGACAAGCATGTAAAAGTTCTTGTTGATAACACCACAGCTCAGGTCACACTTAATAAAATGGGAACTAGCCATTCTCACAGCTTAAATACTCTTGTTAAAACTATATATTTGGGACTGGTGTATCCTAAACCGCATTTGGCTCACAGTTGCCCGTATTGCTGGAAAAGAAAACGTTGAGGCTGATTTTGAATCCAGAAAGTGTAGACGTAATACTGAGTGGTCGCTTAACAAAAAGCTGTTTCGAAAAGCATGCAAAAAAACTTGATTTTACACCAAACATTGATCTGTTTGCTTCACGAATCAACTATCAATTAAAGCCATTTATTTCATACCATCCAGACCCGGAGGCCCATGCAGTAAATGCTTTTCATATGTCATGGAGGAATTATAAGTTTTATGCTTTCCCTCCATTTAGCATAATAAGCCAGGTATTGCAGAAGATACAAAAGGAAAGGTCCGAAGGACTGGTACTGCTCCTCAAGCGGCCCACCCAGACTTGGTGGCCAGTTGTAATGAAGATGCTGGTTCAAAGGCCAGTGGCGCTACCAGCGGACCAGTTAACATTATATCTGCCAAACAACCCAGACGAAAGACATCCTCTCTACCAGAAAATGACGTTACTAATGTGTCACTTATCAGGAAACACCTCCAGGACCGAGGATTTTCTCCAACAGCTACCAGAATCATGGAAGCGTCATGGAGATTTGGAACACGACAACAGTATGAATCTACTTTGTCAAAGTGGAAATTATACTGTAGTGAAGGAAAAGTTAATCCGTTTCTCCCAACTGTAGAAGAAGGGATAAATTTTCTTGGAGGTTTGTATGATCAAGGCATTGGATACAGTGGACTAAACACAGCTAGGAGTGCTATGTCATCTATCATCATATTACCAAAAAATGTATCTTTTGGAAATCATCCTGCTGTTTGTCGGTTTATGAAGGGAGTGTATGAAATGAGACTAGTTTTGCCAAAATATCAAGAAATTTGGGATATCAGCATAGTTCTTGAATTTCTACAGACCATGCACCCAGTTGAGGGATTAACCCTAAAGAAATTGACACTTAAACTCACCATGCATCTAGCACTTACTTCAGCACAAAGATGCAAAACATTGCAAGCATTATCTCTTGATAATATGAGACTTAATGAAGAGGAGTGTATTTTCTATTTTACAAAATTGTTAAAAACATCCAAACCGGAAAAGCACCAAAGTCCTTTGGTACTGAAAGCGTTTGCTCCAAAGGAACAGATGTGCCGTATTAAAGTCCTAAGAGAGTACGTTAAAAGAACCAAAAGTATTAGAGGACAGGACAATCAATTGTTAATTAGTTATCAACAGCCACACAGAGGAGTAAAAACTGACACAATATCCCGGTGGCTTAAAGAAGTACTGCAGCAAGCTGGAATTGACAATTATACTGGACACAGTACAAGAGCTGCATCATCGTCTGCGGCAAAAAGATCAAATGTAGATCTTGCAACAATTTTGCAAGCCGCTGGATGGTCTAACGCCACAACATTTAACAAGTTTTATAACAAGACAGTTCAAGTTAAGAACAATTTTGGCAGAGATTTGTTAGATTCTCTTCCGCAGAACTGTTAGATCTGAAAATGTACATATTGTTTCTTAAATAAACTTCTGTTTGGATGTTATTGAAATTAAGCTGCTCGTGATTACAACACTTTGAAAATCTCACATGACTCCTTAGTGACGTAGTCTAATGACGAAATAGAATTTAAAAATTAAACGAAACTTACCTTAAGTTGAAGTTTGATTGTAATTCTAGGAGTTATTGGACAAGGAAACTAAGGAGTCACCCACCCAAAGTCTCAGCTTCATTGTTTCTTTTTCCCACCCTGGATGTTTTTTACTGTTGAAATCACTCGCAGAGTTGAAGGCTGAACATTCGATCTGCGTGCGCATATCTCACATGACTCCTTAGTTTCCTTGTCCAATAACTCCTAGAATTACAACCAAACTTCAATTTAAAGTAAGTTTCGTTTAATTTTTAAATTAAACTTGTAACTATGTATCACAAATTTCAGCATATAATTATCCACTAATGATATCTAATCAGGAGAAAACATGCGGGACACTAGCTGGTAAACTATGACTGCCAGGTTACAAATAATCCAAAAATCTTTAATTATTTGGCGACGTTGCCTTTCTAGTAAAATCAATATTACATTTGAGACCATGACTATATGCTTTAGGAGACAAGTGACAGCTTTCTGACAAAGTTCTTGCGTTTGAAACATAACTACACAAAGATAGTTACATATACGTGCGTAATTTTTTTTTGTAAAGACAGTAAGAAAACCGATGCTCTAATGGTTGTTTATATAAAAAATAAAAACTATATTTGTTCTCACATTGGCATATATTATTTTGTTTCAATCCACTGAAATATAAAATAATTTATCTTTGCGTTTATTAATAACAAAAACGAAAAAATATACAAAATTTACGTTTTTGCGTCTACGTTGCTATAGCAACGTAACGCTATGTAAGCGATAAATTTCTAGGTGGCAGGCAGATAGGCGGACTGGCACAAAAATATGAGGTATTTTTTACGTCACGAGCTTATAGATAAACACTGACACTCAAACGTTTTTGATTGAACGTTTTGTAAACGACGAAGCTGTAAGTGTAACGGATTCACTTCTGGCGTTTGCAGTTTACCGTGGCGTGTTTTCATACATGCATCGTGCACGTTTTCGTTCGAAGTACTGTAGTTTTAAAATCGCTATTACTGTGATGTCCTTGAACATATTTTTACAAATATGACAACTAGAAATTTTGCGTGCATGTGACCTTGTACTATCAGAGACAGAGGTTGGTTGTTCAGTGCCTGTTTAGCTGTTGATCAGGATTGTTGATACAGGTGTTTTGTTTTACTCTACTCAGTCTACTGTATGTTTGACTTGAAAATTTAGACAGTTAAAATCACTATACTCAAATATGCACGGCAAAAAATTTTTCCTACACGTGGCCTTCTGTCATCAAGGCCCGGTTATTTCACTATAAGCAGGGTATTTTGCATTATATAATAACTACAGTAAAGCACGCAATCTGATTGGTCAATACCCGTGCAGGATGAGACAATCCTGCACGGAAAATTTGAAAGTTGACATCGCGTTGCATTTTACGAGCTTGTTACGGGCTTAGAGTTGCCGACAAAAAACCATTTCAACTTCTGAAATTAGCAGAGAATAAAGATAAAGTCAAATACTAAAGCACAAGGTAGAGAAACTATAATCTTTTATGTTGTCAAACTTCTATAATGTCTTGTATACTTGTATTTTTGTTTTGTTTACGTTATAAATTTAACTGAAATACGATTTTTGGCACTCGCATATTTTTGTTTCAGTTTATACTGCAGCCGTTCTAATCAGCATTCAATACTGCCTACAAAGAACTAAATTTTATTTCCCTGCTATGCTTTCTTACACACATACCGTACTTCAAATGCTGATAAGTTTTTAGTTTTTTGTTTACGAAAAATTACAAAATGAAACTAGCATATCTGCCACTTTTGGCCGTTAATAACATCGGTTTTAGACAACATCTGCTCTTCGGTTTAGTACCAGCCCATCAGTTATTAACGTTTACCATGATGCACCTGCTTATAATAGCTTTTTAAACATGCAAATTCTTCTTAATTACCTCTTAATTACTTACACTTAATTGACAGCACCTAGCAACAAATATGGATGCTTTTTTAAGTAGCTAGAAAAGCTATACAGCTTTTTGTTATAAACAACGTAGCCAGAAACTTATTAAAAAGGCCATTGTGTAAGAGTTGTTATACATAAATTGCGAAGCAAGCGTTAACCATCTCGTAACTAATTTCTAATAAATATACCGCTTGTAATGTTGATAATTCTAGCATTTTTAGTAAAAAAATATGTAATAAGAATAGTCTGAATTATAATAAGCAAATGAAATGAAGACTTACTTATTGTTTGCGATGATGCATTTGCTGGATCTGAATGTGTAGAGTTCTATATGAATAGATAGCAAGTTTTGTAAATTATTAACTAGATGGCTGTACGGAGGAGTGTCTCCACGAAGAAGAATCAATAGTTTCCTTCTTACTTGCGAATATTTCTAACAGTAAGGAACCATAACATATAGAAATAACACAGCTTATATAAAGTAATAACGGATTCGAACTTTGAATAACAAGCGACAGAAGTTTTAACGTGCATACTTAAATTTTTTAATAAGAACTACAAATATCAAATATTTTGTGGATCAATGCATACTTTTTCATAAAACAATTCTAAATACTTGTGCATCAATGATCAGCTATCCTTGGTATTATGAAATCAGCACAATTTCACAGCAACATCATGAGTAATAAACTGCGTTTTAGGTAATTGTATACTAACTAGTTTGACGACAACAAGATGGTTGAATTCTGGATGATGTATTTTCTCATCAACCGCAGATGTCTCTTCTACTGTCTTATCGTTGAGCTCACATCGACCTTTACCGATTCCAGAAGTCTTATAGTTGATTGACGTACACGATTTCTCTGCGACGCAGTGTAAACCACATTCAATTTCGCTGCCGGACTGTTTTGTTGTAATGACGTGATCAGGCAGATATGTTTGTTCCTTTTTGTGAAATATGGCTTGTTCAGATGCCATGCTTTGTACATCTTGTTTTGTTGCAATGTAGACAAAAATTAACGCGCAAGTACTCAGGCAGACCATCATTAACTCACTGAAAGTCACAAGTAGTATAGCTAGCTAACTTCTTACGCTGCAGTTTGAATTTAAACTAAGCGTCAAATGCGTTCTAGGTGTAGCAATTATAAAAGTGTTCTAAGACGACTTGATTGGCTAAGTTTAATTGCTCATGAATAGTTAATAAATCTACTAGAAATATTTTACACGAAGAAACCCCTCCCGTTTCAATTTTTCTTACTTTGCGGAAGTGAGTTCTTCGTCACAAGATGCATTCCCAGTCCAGATCTACGCTTAGCTATTAAATGGCAATGACTTACCTCTGTCTCCATTGGTACCTGTACTTCTCCCCTTGCTTGTAATTTGTATTCCCAGGCATTCTTCCGCAACTGCATTTTCCGCAAAAATTTTCATTTTTCTAGATGATTTTTGGTTAACAGAAAAAACTTAAATTGTTTAAAAATTGCTTTCCAGGTCATCGCCATAGAAAGAAATTTGCAAAATTTGAAAAATGCAAAACAATTACCGTTAAATTTTTTTTTGACTAATACAAAAACAAAATATATCAATTCAGCCAATCACGACGTTCGTAGTCACCAGTCCAACCTCGGAATTTAATGACGTCAGCTAAAAAGACGAATGTCCAAACTAAACCAAACCGACACATAATTGTGCAGATGACTTTTGGATCTCAGAAATAATAACCCAAGGCATTGCCCCCGGCTTACTCCAGGAGCGGAGCGGCGCTACGCTTGCCTGGCTTGCGTGGATAATTGTATTCAGTTTAATATCAAGCCGATTTATGATCACAACATTGAGTTCCTTTAGTTTGCAGTCACATTTACTACCACCACTTTTTTATGATTAGTTGTTATTAAATTCTTTAATATGATCCTAAATTTAAAAGCTGTACTCGTCTGATCAAACCGTTTAATCTGTTTATTATTTAATATCGTGACCATACGGATTGGGGACCGTGAATAAACGGGCTACATCATACATTTTGTTGTTAAAGCTAAAAGGAGTAAAGTATTCATCTGCGTATACGTAAGCAAATATCCAAAATTTAGTTCAAATACAGCCAGAGGTATATTTAAACAAAGTGGGTGTTTATTGTCATAATGCTGCAGGGATATTAAAAATCGCAGCAGAAAATGTGAACGAGCCTTAATGTTACTGAGATTGTAAAGCTTGCTTCGCGGATAATATTCTACAAGATGAAAGGTATACAGCCATAAGATGCAAAGTATACTGTAATAAGATGCAAGGTATACTGTTATAAGGCATACTGTTATAAGATGCAAGATATTTTGTTACAAAATTCAATGTATACTGTCACAACCTAGGCAAGGTATATATATAATATATATAAGACCGCAGAAAGCGGTCGAAAATTCAGTTAGATGTTATAGTTTTAAATAAAAATTTTTAAAGTTTTAATATTAGATCAGATACAACATTGTTTTTATTATATCATATATATATACATATATGTTCTAGTTTTGGTTAGCGAAATACAAAAGAGTGCTCAATAACATATAGACAGAGCGAAATGCATAATTGTGCAAAATACCTCAAAAACTTACCACTACAGTCTGTTTCATCCAGAGGGAATCTTCAGGTGGTAGACAAATTTCGAAAATGTGCGAGCTTCTCTTATTGAGCATGTAACTTTCGACCTTTCTACCTGAAAATATAAAACTTATTGGAAGCCCAATGACGATCCGCTATACATACACAAGCACTCTAACCACCCACCTAGCATTTTAAGGCAACTTCCAGCATCTATCAACAAACGCATTTCAACGCTGTCATCTGACAAACAAGTATTCGACGATGCAGTGCAAACATATCAAAACGTACTAGGACATAGCAACTTCAGCCACAAGCTGGAATGCATGCCACATATAACACAGCAGCCACGCAGGAACAGACAACGCAACATTATTTGGTTTAACCCTCCATTTAGCAAAAAGTCAAGACAAGCATCGCACGCAGTTTCCTCAAGTTTGTAGACACGCACTTTCCAATAGGCAACAAGTTACACAAAATTTTTAATAGGAACACAGTTAAGGTCATTTACAGCTCCATGAGTAACGTTAAGTCAATCCACCCTTTTCGAGGTTGACCAACGGGGGGTAACATGTGTAGCGTAATTCGAAACAGTCGGACAAACATTGCGTTTTCATTGCACTTGCACATACAAATATTAAGTAGTTCGACTGCGAAAGAAAATGGCTAAACACCGTGCGTGGGGCACTTGCAATAGTGATTCGCCGTTGCCCAGAAAGATTAATAAATTCTGAAGGAAAATGTGTTCAATTTTACCATTTCCCGTCTTTTAAAAAAGAGAAAATACGACGAGAAGCATGGATAAGGGCATATTGTTGGGGCGACAACTTTGTTTGTACTTTATTGGTAATAATGGACCGACCCTGACCCTATTCCTGCTACTGCAAGCCGCGAAAAGGCTACCCACATATAAATGCACTCCCACACTATGGCTGGCCATTTGTTTCAAAACGAGTTCGTGATATATGGGCTCTAATTCAATGTATTCTTTTTCACTAAACACTTTAAACGCATATATATGTGTCTTTTAGACGCGTGAATATGCATACAAAACACCCATATATACAGTATGCGTGTTTTGTACGCCTCATCTATGCGTGTTTTGTACGCATATATATGCGTGTTTTGTACGCATATACACGCGTCTAAAAGACACATATATATGCGTTTAAAGTGCTTGGTGAAAAATATACGTTGGATTAGAGCCCATATATCACGAACCAATTTTTAAACAAATGGCGAAGCATATCACAATGGGTAATGGCTTTGTTAATAGAGATTCAACATATCCCTCTTCAAAAAGACGATAGTCATCAAATGCTTTGTATGCGGCAAGCCCTTGTTTATCATATTCTGTGGAACTGTATATGAGATGATTAAAAATATCGAAAAGACCGAATGGCAGCGATGCGTTAAAATCATTTACATATTCGTGCGCTGAAGATAGCGGATCTTCTATTTCAACACCATGAATAATCAACTTGTTCTCCTCTTTTGATTTTGCATAGTCTAAGACAGGTATCAACATTTTTTCGACGGATTTCGCTATCTCAACTAATGCTGGTTTAAGATATCCAGTTACTGAAACGCCTCGCGCTTTTAAATATTGTTTCAAGTCAGAGCAACATTTTGTCAGAATGATTGCACCTCAAAGTACTATCCATGCTTTGATAGAATTTTGCCCTTTTTTACTTTGCCTTTCTTTGTCTTTAAAAAGTAAATTTCGCTAAAATTATCGATAATCAATGCTTCCTCGTATACAAAAGTATCAACGCGACGCTTGTTGTTAGTCCGACTGTTTCGAATTACTACACGTATTACCCCCCGTCGGTCAAACCTCGAAAAGGGTGGATTATCACAAGCCACAACACACGCATTATTAGGAATAGCCAACCACAAGACATTAGCGCAGAGATCTGTAACTGTAGGAACAAGCACGCATGCCCACTGCAGAACAAGTGCATGAGTAAGGACATTGTATACAAAGCAACAATTAGGACAGGCAACACACAGGACACAAAGCACTACATTGGCATGACCTCAAACACATTCAAAGAGCGATACAGGAATCATATTAAATCTTTCACACATAAAAAATATTCGAACGGAACGGAACTTTCGAAACACGTTTGGCACTTGAAGCAAATCAAAACAGATTTCACCATAAAATGGTCCATAATAAAAAAGTCTATTTCTTACACGGGAGGATCCAAAAGATGTAATTCATGTTTGGACGAAAAAATTGCTATTTTGAAAAAAAAACAATTGCTTGCTTAATAAAAGATCGGAAATAGTTTCGGCCTGCCAACACAAAAGCAGATTTCAGATAAACAATCTAAACAAAGATAGGAATGCATGCTATGCAATCACCCACGCGCCCACGTTTCCTCCTTGATATATATATATATATATATATATATATATATATATATATATATATATATATATATATATATATATATATATATATATATATATATATATATATATATATATATATATATATATATATATATATATATATATATATATATATATAAAATGCAAGGTGTTTTTTGTGTGACAAAATTGCAAAAAGATGCCAGGTATACTGTTAGAAGATGCATGAATCGACTTTTGTTATAAGATGCAGGAAATGCATGCATGAATCTGTATATAGTTATAAGATGCATTGTGAATACTATGATTTGCTGTGTGCATGATACTCTTAATAATTTGTTTCCCTGATCACGGTTTTGGTTCAGAAAAGTTGGGTTCAAAATAATGAAGTTAATTGAGAATTCAAAGACGAACTTGCTGAGAAACTTGCTACGCTAGAGTTCTATAACTAGCTAGTTTTCTCTCCAAAACAAAGGAAAATTAAAAAAAGTTAGAGCTCGGTTGACCATAAACGCACTTAACCATGAATCTCGCAGAGGAAATCAAAGGCCTGAAACGTCAGAGCTCATCAGAATCATGTTAGCGTCTCCTACTGAGGGACATACTAAAAAACCTCTTCCAGTACATACACCCACTAAACCCTGTAGCAGTGCAAGGACGATATCAAAGAGCTCCTCCAAAAGGTGAAAAGAAATCCAATTTCCTTTGCTAAAATACCTGGCCACTATGGTAAAATTCCTGTGAAGTAGCCAGGTGATAGCCACGTATTTTACTATGGTAGCCAAGTAGTAGCCAGGTATATTACTAGGGATTTGATTTGCGAGGCCGGTAGACAGGTGTTTTGCACTTTTACAAGTTCATTCATGAATCAAAGCAAAATTTTGGATTAGCTGCTTTAAAACTTCGTTTTATTTCATGCAGGAGGCAGGAGGACGGTTTATCGAAAGACTGGTGTCTTTCGAAAATCTAGTAAATCTGAAATACTTGCGACGAAACATATTTGTCCCGAGTGTCCATACCCCACTTGTCTTTTAGACTGTCCACGAATTTTGTCAACAGCTGAGGACATCCCAAGATGTAGTCGATCAAATTATAGGCGTACAACGAACCTATTTATTTTTACCCCATGCCACTTTCATCGCAACAAAACTTCATAAACTTTAAAGCTTTCGTTACTGAAATGTTAGATTGTCTACGAGAATTTCCGCTGCCGCAACTGCTTTGCAGATACTAGTGGAAAAATGAACGAGTGAAGTTATTGTCTATCGAACAGCAGGGTACTGCTTTAGACTCTTTATTATCGCTAGCTTCGTTTATTGCAGATGGCTAAGTACATACGGTGAGCTTCTCCTCGAAATAAAAGAACAAACCATAATTTGTTTTTACATGTTTGCGACAGCGTAACATGCATTTACAAAGGCAAATATTGCGCTGATCACAAAAATGGTGTCAATAGAGAAACGAATGAATAGGGTTAACAATGAAGTGAAAAGAACGAAGCTACTCTATTTTACTAAAAATTTCGATAAACACAAGTGAGAAATTAAACAAAAAAAATGGAAGTTAAAAATGACTTGAGTTCCCGAAACCAGCCGCAAACTAAAAAATTCAGAAATCAAAGTATGTAACCAAGTAGTGACCTCACAAGTTGAAACTGCAGAAACGTTTAATAGCTACTTCTCCAATGTTGGGTGAGCTTGCTGCAGAAATATCTGTCACTGAGTATAATCCTGAGGGCATCTTACACCAACGGATAAATTAAAACATTTAGTTTGCAAATTCCTATAATCGGTAAAGTCTACAGGCTGTCGAAAACAGTTGATGAGAAACAATTAATGTGCTGGTTTTGACTAAATTCCACATAAACAGTTAAGATTGGCGCCAGACATGATTGCACCTTCGCTAACTGAAATTTTTGCTAAATCTAACCATGCCGGAAAATTCCAAAATGAATGGAAAAAAGCAATATTATTGCTAGTTTATCAGAACGGCGTAAAAAATGAGCCAATTAATTATAGTTCTATATCCGTCATTCCAACGGTTTCAAAGTTTTTTTAAGAAAACTTTTGAGACCAACTAAACGTCAAATGTTTTAACGACAACAACTTACTGACCTCGTGTAAGTCTGGATTTCGTTCATTGCATAGTGCATGCAGTAACAGCGTTTTTTGAGGCAAGAAATATCTGCTCAGTTAACAAACATAATGGCCGAAGGACTTTCGATACGACCAACTATCAGATCACTTTGCAGAAAGTAGAAAATTTGTGACATTCACCATATTAGCTTAAAATGGTTTAAATCTATCAAACTGACAGACCACAAAAATGTAACGTTAGCGATACACTCTCATAATCAACGCCAGTAACGTGTGGTATACCTTAGAGGAGTAATTTGGACAATTATTGTTCCTTATTTAGTTTAACCACCTTCCAAATTGCTTTGACTACATCATCCCTAGAATGTTTGCAGATAATACGAATATAGGCTTTGGCACTGATTCTTTGAATGAAGTGTCATTAACTCTGAAGTAAAAAACCTTAAAACCTTGTTTATTACCAAGAAGGTAAGCTCAAATATTGTAAAAATGGAGTTTATAGCAATTGTATCACGAAGAGTGTCTATTATACTCAAAATAATGTAACCATCTAGCTCGATGGTGCTGAAAACAATAAAGTTGATATAATCATCTCAGTGGGGGTACATATAGACAAATATCTTTTATGGTTATTTCATACTGAAAATTTCATGAAAAAAATTACTTCAGCTATTGGTTAATAAAATGCATTAAATTAGGCCATTTATTAGTATGAAAACATCTGTGCAAGTCTACGAAGCTTTAATAAAACCTCATTTTGACTTCTGCCGCTCGGTCTGAGATGGCACTGGGGAAGCTCTCAATAGTAAGATTCAGAAATTACAGAACTGAGCAGACAAAGTCATCACTATATAGGTCGGGCTGTCATATAACGTCTGCCCTATTTTGGATAATATAAAACTGGACAATCTTGGTCTGCGACGTAAAAAATTAAGACTGGGATTGTGTACAAGCCACGAACAAACTATTTAAAACGGAACTTTTGTTACAGCGGAGCATCATTCACAAATAGTATGTCCCAGAATAAACGAACGCTTTGTTCGTTACCACGCAATTTTTTTAAAAATCATTAAATCAGTACTAATAGTAATTTGTATTTTTATATCTTCATAATTAATATACTAAAGATTTTACCGTGTTGAAATAAAGTTTTATTGCTGTGCTTGAAAATTTAATACATTTATTTGCTGGTAATTTATTTCAAAATAACCATAGAGTTCCTGTATGATTGTCTTTAGACAAGGCGGCTATATATAAATAAAATTTTGTATTGTTTGAAAGTGTACTACATTTATTTGAAGGTAGCTTTTGTGGCCGTGATGAATACGTACAACATGGAACTAGACTAACGAATAGCATTATCCGCAAAAAAAACACCCTTTATAAAATTAAAATGCAAAATCATCATTAACTGGCTAACAGCAGTCTCCTTCCTTTCAGTCAAAGATCCCACAGGGCAATCTTGGCAAACCAATTGTAATTATTTTTTATATCTTTATAATTAGTGTACTGAAGATCTTACCGTGTTGGAATAAAGTCTTGTTGTGTTGTATGAAAATGTAATACATTTACTCGAAGGTAATTTCAAATTAACCATAGAATTCCTGTATGATTGTCTCTAGACAAGGGACCGATTGTATAAAGCTCTTAACTGCTTTTTAACTACCCAAAAAGTAGCTAAATAGTGGTTAACTTTAACCACGTAGTTAGGCCGGTTGTACAAAAAAGCAGTTAGCGTTAACTGCAGTTAAAAAGTAGTTAAAGTTAACTATCCTCAATGGCATAGTTAACTTCTCAAAACCTAGTTAAATATGGCGGCTGTATTAAGAGTGATCAACTTTCATGAGCGAGATAATACTGAAAGGCAACGTTTACCTAGAGTTTTTAATTGTCATCTTCCCTGGGAAGATTTCTCAGTTGAAGAACTGCTAAAACGCTATAGATTTGGCGGAGAATCCTTGCTTTTTATAGCGCGACTCATCGACGACGATGTGAGACCACTAACAAGGCGAAACCAGGCTCATCACCTAAGACTTATAATTTTAGCAGTGGTAGTGGTTGGTCTTGCTGCAGGACGTCCACCTGTTTTCCTTTGAGACTGCATTATCCCAGAATTTGTTGGTTTTTTTGTCAATTTGGGCCATGTTTTGCCATTTTCCCGAATTTCTATACAGAATTTCTATTGGTGTACGTTTTTCATAGCTGTTAGTCTGGGAAGTAAATAGTTTCCCACAACTTTTGCTTTTTGGCATTTGTTATTGTGCTCGAAAATTGGCCCCGTAATGTGTCTAAATTTTGTTCAACTATATTAACCAGTAGGTTGCATTCTCCTGAATTAAAATTTTGAATTTGTGTATATATGAAATTGATTAATTCAACTTAATGTAGCTGAGTAACTCAAAATACCTGTAAGCATGGCAACTGTGGTTACATGGGAAAATATGACCTCAGACATGATACAAATACATACAGTATGACATGAATTGTATATTGACTTTTGTTACATCTGACAACCCATCAAATAAATATTGATTATTGTGTATAACTCAATATTGAAAAATATAGTGTACCATCTAATAGTGAATAAACTCTTACAGATTGAAATATTTAAACTTTAACAACATCAGCCAAGTTGGTTTTAATCTAGGCCAACCCAGATTAGGTTTCATGATGAAAATGACTTGAGTTTATTTATAAATTTATCCATGCTGCAGAATTTTCTACAAGATCATGTTCTTGGGGGTGTAAAATCTAGGGGCAGGGGTGCAAAACAGTACAAAAGTAACCGAATAGGTATTATTTAAACACAATAAAATTTAGAGTTTTGGGGCAGTTTTAATTGCTTAAATAATTAAGCATTTCCCAGGGGTACTAAAAACATTTCCCCCAAAATGGGGGCAACTCTGACCAACTCTGCAGTCTGGTAACCATGGATAGTACAATTCACAGGATGAAAAATCAGATTTGCAATATATTTTTGACCCAGTGCCAAAATGCAAATGCCATGAAGGCAACAAATTTGCTATTATATAGTGCAAATTTGTGTGCAAATTTGATCATTTGAAAACACATATACTGTATGCTTCTTTTAGACAGATATTGCTGAAACAATTTGCCACACATTTCAATGATTTGTGCACATTTGATGCATTTGCATTTTGGCACCCAGGTGCAAATTTAGTGTGAATCTGGTTTTTCATTTATGTATGTGTTTCAAATGATCAAATTTGCACTATAGCAAATTTTTTGCCTTCACAGTATTTGCATTTTGGCACTGGGTTGAACATGTATTGCAAATCTGATTTTTCATCCAGTGATTCTGTAAGGGCCAGTCATATTCATGGTGAAAGAGAAATGTCTTCTCATGCTTGCTGATTAAACCATTAAAGTATTGAAGTAGTTTCTGTAACAAACTGCCACCGGTAGCCAAAAACTTTACAAAAGGATATCATTAAGTTTTCACACATGTATTTAACCACTTCTATGACATGAGCTTGATAACTGCTTGCTTAATTAACAGGTGACAGTGTAACCCCTACCATAAACAATGACCAGTCCCTAAACATCAAGTAATCCATTTCCAGCACATGTCTTGACTTCGCTTTTCTTCATTAGCATATGTTTGCAAAATAAACATTTTAACATCTTTACGAAAATCTGCTTGGCACTCTCGATACAGTCAAATTACACAATTTAGCACATGTGAGGTCCAGTGATCCAGACAAAATCATTTGCTTGGCCAGTTTTAAGGTCGAAGTTTACAAACCAACGAGTTAGTACTTTCTTCAATAATGGTGAATGTTTGTATTTGCACGAAAAAATGTATAACAATCGCTTTTATCACAGATCAGGCGCATTCTTCTGCAATTATTTCGATCGAATTTCTTAGCCATTTTTAAATAAACAATACTTAATTCATTTTAATTTATGTTAACTGCCCCACGCGAGCCCCACGAAAGTTAACTACGTGATTAGTTAACTATCCGACTAACTGCGTTTAGTGCAACGCAGTTAAGTCGTGCAGTTAACTAACTGCGGTTAAGGATTTAACTAGAGTAGTTAACCCTAATTGCAGTTAACATTAACTACTTTTTTATACAACCGGCCCAAGGAAGCTAAGTGACGATACGTATTCCGTAAAATAACTCAGTAAAATCCAAAAATGTCATTGTAAAATTATCAACTCAAATTGCCTCAATCTTCTCAGCCTAGAAAGTACGTATTTGTAATATATCTTGGCATCGCTCATCACCATCATCAAATGCATATGGTAATACTTTAATTTTTCCCGTTGTCGCATAATTTTGATATATAACCTGCACAAAAATAGACACGATTAGGCCAATAACCAATCACCACCCGCTGCCCTATGGTCACCTCAGCAACTAACGGTATCATTTGAAGGGCCACTGCAGTTTTATCTTTCTTTGACAGAGTGATTTTATCTCCATCGTTATAATTTATTGTAAATGTCGAACGATTGGCGTTGCTGACAAATCCTTTGTGGTACCGTCCGTTCGTCCAGTGGGCAAAAACTCTGGCACCGACTAGAATTAGAATTGGAACTACAATTAGAAATATGTTTACCACACACGAGAACTGGATATGAGCTATTTTGCAATCTGATTGGCACCTGTACTAGTAGGATATTAGCTCATATCTTACTAATAGAAAAATGTAAAGAAAATGGCAGACTTTTGGAGATCTAAGTCAGAATGATAGCTTAATGAGATAATAGATCATCATGAATTCAACCATCTTGTTGTCGTCAAACGAGTTAGTATATACAATAATATAATACACAGTTTACTGTGCATGATAATGCTGTGCAATTGTGCTGAACTCATGATATCAAAGATAGCTGATCATTGATAGACAAGTATTTAGAAGAGTATTATGAAAAAGCATGCATTGATCCACAAAATATTTGACATTTGTAGTTTCATTAAAAGATTTAAGTATGCACTTTAAATGTTCTGTTATTCAAAGTCCCAATCCGTTATTACTGTTATATAAGCTATGTTATTCCTATATGCTATGCTACCTTATTACTGTTTGAAATATCCTGAATTAAGAAAGAAACTATAGATTCTTCTTCGTAGAGGTTCTCCTCCGTACAGCCCATCTAGTCAATAATTTGCAAAACTTGTTTCTCTATTCTTAGATCTCTCCACATTCTGATCCAGCAAATAGCTACTTCATCGCAAATAATAAGTAAGTCTTTTTTGAATTCGGTTCTTATTTAGATAAATCTTGTTATTAGACTTTAAGCAAGAAGTAGTATTAATATTACATGCAAGCGATAACTTTACCAGAAGTATTAATATTACATGCAAGCGGCAACATTACCAGGGGCCGTTGAATAAACTCTTAATCACTTTTTAATCACTGTTTTGTATTTAAAAAGTAATTTAGTAGAAAATACGTTGCTCTGATTGGTTGCAGTTTCTACTAAACATAGTTAAGTTTAATTACTTTTTATAAACCGCTTGCTTGGTAATTTATATACGACTCATACGCAATGCCAATGACTTTAATTTCTTTTCGGAAATACATAGGACGCGCAAACATTCATTCGGAAATTACAGAAATTAAAGCAGGCAACTCAAACACGGTTTGCCGACCTCTATCTGAGCGAAAAAGTCATTTTGAACGTTTTGGTGGTATATTTATTCAGATTGGGTATTTCTAAAGCACGAAAAATCAAATTCAAAAGTTATCGCATTGCATTTCGTCGTCGCAAATTTAGATTCCAAATTTAGATTACGTAGATCACTAATCCTAACACAAATCGTTTAAAAGTGAAATGAGTTTAGAAAATAAAGTCAGGACAAAACTAGACAAAACTGGTTCAACTGTACTTTTTCTCTGGTACATGTTAATAAACGTTTTCCGAACTACTGTTTTGTATTTTTTTTACCTAATAGTTCGTGCTGTACTGGCGTGCAACTAGTGCATGAACTCAGATTATATATCAAATCGGTTCAAGACTGTTAATTTCGTGTTTTGTTTCCAAATACACGCACTTGTTGACCAAACTATCAACTCGAAATTTACAAAAACAGTATGCAACTATTCAAAATTTCTCGTTCATGGTTCGGTCAGCTCGTGCATGTATTTGTAAACATATCAACACTCACAACAGTCTTTAACCTTAATGCTAAGTACACTCTCTATCATGGACTATTACAAATGCAGGCTTTCCATCGGGCTCTCATCCATGGTATATTACGAATAGACATGCATGGTTGAGAAAAACAACAAAACAAGATGGCGGAAAACATTTGTTTTGCGAGTGCTTTCAAGGAAATTCCCGCAGTATATATCAGAAGCCTTAAAGACTACAAAAAAGGATCTGCATACTTGCAAACATAGGGAGCAACATTTTAATCAACATATACTAACGATAAATCTACTTTTTTTTGCGTGACCAGCGAAATTGCTTAAGCATATATTTTTCTAATTTAGTTTATATAGCAAGCAAATAGTTGAAACTATGCAACTCGATCCTAGTGTTTAAGATTAATGAATGGTCTCAAAAAAGAATATGGAAAGAAAACAGACTTTTGAAGAAAAACGAGCATTTATACATGCGTGTTCAAGAATTGACTTGTATGACATCCTAAATTTCTAACATTTTGTTAACTATTGCGCTGTTGTAAAATTATTTAATTTAAGATAAAGACACGATGGTCCTCGGTATATAAATTTGAGATATAATGAAAATTCAAGCAAGTTGTATCATTATATACTTTAATTAAATCAATCACTTTATTTTCATCCATGTAGCATGCGATGATTAGGTAAAAATGCTGAAATATTCGCTAAATGCAGGGTGTTACAGTAATATTACAGACTTTGATAACAACTAATCCAACAAACTGGTAGTAAAAGTAAACAAGACCGCAAAGTGACCAAATTAAAATGGATGTCGTTACCACACGAATCTGTAAATAAGGCGAACGCTTGAACTTTAATTAAGGGGTGCATATACATATATTCTGGTTCTGTCCGACTAGTTTCTTTTGAATTCGACTCGAAAAACAACTGATTTCAAAAGAAATTAGTTGGGCAGAACCTGAAGACATGAATATACACCCCTCTACCTAATTAACGTTCTAGCCCCTTCCCTGCGTGTAAATGGGGTCTTAGAAAAGCCGTTCAACGGGTTTAATCCAGTTAGCATTTCACCTACATTTTTTTTAAATTTAACACCCCAAAACACTTAAATAAATGTAAAACTCATAAAAACAGGCCTTTATATTTTATGTACCAGTGGCGGATCCAGGGTACGTCAAAATAAATTATAGCAGCTCAATTTTAAATTCAAAATAACTTTATAACAATGTCATAGGTTATGAATTTCAAAAGAATAAAATCTAACCAATGAAGTTGCTTTGGAGGTATTTTAAAATGTAAATATATCCTAGAATGAGCTGTGGTGATTTATTTTGACTTACGCTAGATCCACCACTGTTATGTACAATATACAGGATGTCCCAAAAAAAACGGAACCCGCATAAACAATTATGTATGCACTTAAAACGAAACCCGCATAAATTAATGTTGTATGCATTGTGATTCCCAAATTGACAGCACTGAACTGAATCTTAAGTGCCATTTTTTGCAGCTATAATGTTGTAATAAGATTCCCAAGGTTGAAATAAGCCTGTGTAAAAAAATACACAATACTGATATTAAACAATTGCATTTAGAATTAAACAATGACATACAATTAAGACATTACTTTTAGCTTGTTTTGCTTTGACATATACTGCACAAGAATATGAAATCCCAGAGGTACAGAAATGTCAAGTCATTACACTACTGTGAATAATAATTACATTATTGTGAATAATATTTTTAACGACTGCATAATTAACTTATGTGGTTTCCGTTGTTTTTTTGGACACCCTGTACAATGTACAATTTTATGAAGAAAATATGTCATTGAGTTTACTTAATGATAAAGTATGTAAACACAATGACATATTTTCTAAAATATGTCATTGTGTTTACTTACTTGTCTAGAAACAATCATGCAGGAACTCTATGGTTACTTTGAAATTACCTTCGAATAAATGTATTACATTTTCAAACAATACAATAAAACTTTATTCCAACACGGTAAAATCTTCACTACACTAATTACAAATATATAAAAAATAATTTCAATTGGTTTGCCAAGATTCTCCTGTGAATCTTTAAGTGAAACAAAGGAGACTGCGTCAGTTGTTTGCCAGTTAATGATGATTTTTGCATTCTAATTTTAGAACGGGTGTTTTTTTGCGGATAATGCTATTCGTTGTCTAGTTCCATGTTGTGCGTATTCATCGTGCGCACAAAAGCTACCTTCAAATATATGTAGTACACTTTCAAACAATACAATAATACTTTATTTCAACAAGGTAAAATCTTCAGTATACTAATTACAAAGATATAAAAATACAAATTACTATAGTATTGATTTTAATTAATGATTTTTTTAAAAAAATTAGTAACGAACTAAGCCTTCGTATATTCTGGTACATACTATTCCATAATGCTACCCTGCTGTAACAAAAGTTCCGTTTTAAAAAGTTTGTTTGTGACTTGGGTGAACTTATTTTAATTCCAGAGTTTCTTAAATTTTACCCAGAACCACGAATTGTAAAAAGATTTTGAACGTAAGATGGTGCCTCACTTTTAAGTATTTTGAACATAATCCCATCCTAATTTTTTACGTCCCAGATAAAGATTTTCCACTTTTAAACAATCCAAAATAAGGCGGCTTCTTACATGATAGCTGTTTTTATGCTTTATTTGTAATTCTTCTTAAAATATATTATCTACTTTCAAACAAGCTTTTTATAAACGTTCTTTCCCTGTCCGATCTCATGCCCGCGTTTTTTTGGTTTCCTTTCGCGCCCTTTTTTGTTACCGTGACAACAGAACAGATTAACACAACAGTAATATTAATATATAACAGCAATCATACATACATGCAACATCTCTTCTTCTCTTAATAGTTGTTCGTTTGTTTGTTTTGATCAAACCAGGTGTTTTTGTGTTTATTCCCAATCTGCTGGGCTGTTTGACAACTCGTCCACTGCGTGTTCTAGTCGCATCGCTCGTTCCTGTCGCTCCTCTGTTGGGCTCTGCAATGTGTCCCTTTGCTAGAATCATTGGATGGGCATCGTCTTCGTTGGTCTCTGGTGTAGGTGGTGTTGGGACTGCACTTTCTGTACTTGGTCTGTCTGGCTCTTCTTCGTCTGAGTAATTATCATCGGAAAATGTAGTAGCCCGTGATGGTCTTAAGAATTTTCTATTCCTTGTGTAAGTATATCCTTTACATTCGACTTCATAGGATCGTATCCCGACCTGTCGTAAGATTTTTCCTCTTTTCCATTTCTTTTCGTTGCCGTGCGTTGGTTGTAAACGGACCATTTCTCCGGGTCGAAATGTACTGAGCTCTTTTGCTCCTCGGTCGTGGTATTTCTTTTGTGTTTCTTGTCGTTCTTTAATGCGTTCGTCGACTTTCTTGTTTATCTTAGGTTGGAGCAACTTTTCGGATACAGGAAGGGTGGACTTTGTTCTGCGGTTGAGGAGTCGTTGGGCCGGACTTGTTTCGTGGATCGTCTGTGGGGTGTTTCGGAGGGCCAGGAGGGCTAGGTATATGTCGTCACCGGAAGCTTTGCATGTTCGCAGTATTCGCTTGGCTTGTTTAACCGCAGATTCTGCTTTGCCATTTGATTGGTGGTGATAAGGGCTGGTAGTGACGTGGTGAAATTGGAACTTTTCAGAAAATTCTTGGAATTCTTAAATAAATTGTGGGCCGTTGTCGCTCACGAGAGTATCAGGGATGCCATATCTGGCAAAATGAGGCTTTAATTTCTTTATTACGGCTTGAGATGTGGAAACTTGCAGGTGGTCAACCTCAAAGAAGCACGAGTAGTAGTCTACGGTCACGAGGTACATTTTCTTCTCCAATTCAAAAAGGTCACAGCTGACTTTCGCCCAGGCTCTCGTCGGTATTTCGTGCGGGACGAGCGGTTCTTTACGCTGCTTGGCACTGCATGTTTCGCAGGTGGCGCATCGGGAAATGTGGTCTTTCAGTTCCTGGTTCAAATGTGGCCAGTAAACTGTATCTCTCGCTCGCCGAGTTGTTGATTCGATTCCTTGGTGGGCTGAATGTAACTCAAGTAACATCTGCTTTCTGAGCGACCTCGGAATGACGATGCGGTCTCCGCGAAATACTAAACCGTACTGGGTGGTTAACTCGTCCCGGATGTGGAAGTATGGGGTAATATTCGGGGTTAAACACTTCGCGTTTCCTGGCCATCCTTTGTAGATGTATGATTTGACTTGCTGGAGCTCTTGGTCTTTTCGGGTCTCGTCTCGGAGTTTAGCTGTCGTGGTTTCGCATGCTAGTATCTGGTTGATTGTGTCTAAACTATCCGTCCACTCGAAATCGCTTTCTATGCTGCACGCTTCGTCGTTACAACTTTCCAAATGATGGCGGCTCAGCGTGTCTGCTAGCAGCATCTCGGATCCTTTCTTGTAACTAATGGTGACGTCATAATGATGTAATCTCATCATCATCTTTTGAAGACGGCGAGGTGCTATGGAAAGTGGTTTTTGGTGAATTACTTCCAGGGGTTTGTGGTCTGACTCGACTGTGACTGGTCGGCCATATGTGAACTGGTGGAAGCGTTCGACACCATAGACGATTGCCAAAAGCTCTTTTTCAATTTGAGCATATTTCTGTTCAGCTTGTGATAGTGCGCGACTGGCGAATGCGACAGGTTTTCCTCCTTGTATGAGGGCAGCCCCGAGTCCATGGTCACTGGCGTCGCATTGTAGTACCAGGGGTTCGTTTGGCTCATAATATTTGAGGACTGATGGCGTTGTAATTAATTTCTTGATTTCGCTGAATGCGGTGTCGGTTGCTTCGTTCCAAACAAAGGGATGGTCCTTCTTTGTGAGTTGCCTGAGAGGTTCGGACACTTGTGATAGGTGGGGTAAAAACTTAGCAAGATAGTTGACAGTTCCTAGAATTCGTCTGACTCCAGCGACATCACTGGGTTGCTTCATCTCCAAAATAGCTTTAACTTTTGCGGGGTCAGCTTTCACACCATCAGGGGTAAGAATATGGCCGATGTAGGGCATTGATGTCTTCTTGAACTCTATCTTGCTTGAGTTGAGCTTGATTTGCTTTGCTCGGCAGCGTTCAAATAGTCTCTTTATCTTCAGATCGTGATCAGCCGTTGCTTCTTCCAATGTCGCGCCGTTCCCGGTTATTAAAATATCGTCTGCGACTGTCCGTACACCTTCCAAATCATCAATTGCCTGGTCCAGACGTTGTTGGAAGATCTCTCCGGCAGGAGAGATCCCAAAAGGCATCCGCTTCCACTTGAATCGTCCGAAGGGAGTGTTGAACATCGTAAGGAGGGAGGACTCATCGTCTAGCTTTACTTGCCAATATCCATTGCTACAGTCGACTTTGGTGAATACTTTAGCGTTCGATAATTCCGGAAGGACATCATCTATGGTTGGAATTGGGTGATGGCATCGTTTCAAGGCTTTGTTAAGTGGTCTTGGGTCTAGGCACAACCTAATCTTTCCATTCGGTTTGGCTACGACAACGAGTGCACTGACCCACTCTGTTGGTTCGGTGACTCGTTCTATGACGTCACGTTTAACGAGATCGTCTAAATGCTCACGTAATGGCTGTTTCAATGACTCGGGAATCTTCCTTGGCGGAAGTTGAACCGGTGGGCAGTTTGGATCCACGTCGAGGTGCAGCTCTGGGCCTAGGGTGCCAAGGCCCTCAAAAACATCTGGGTAGGTTTCTTGGACATCTTCTAGTTTCAATCCTAGAGAATGGGGTACGAGAACATCTTCGCTGACTTGATTGACTTGTGTTGACGGTTTCACGCGTATTAAATCCAATTGCTGAACAGTGCGACACCCTAAAAGGTTACTTTTGACATGGTGATCCTCGACGATTGTAAAAGGGACCTTGAATTTCTTTGTTGTTGTTGGATCTCGTACTTGTATTTTGCATTTGCCAAGGGGTATAAGTGTGGAATTGTTGTACATCTTTAATACGTGCGGGCTACGTCTAATTCGTCGCTCGTACTTAGTGCCTTTCAGTTCGCTTTTTCTTAGAACATTACAAGTTGCGCCTGTATCGATCTGGAATTCGGTCGACTTACCGCCCTTAATTTGCATTCTGACAAAAAGTCGAGGTGCGTGTGTTTCCGGTTCGTGTTCGTGTACGGCTGAGATAGTTTCGGCGGGGTGTAGTTCGACAGTCGATATCGAGTCTCCCGAGTCGCTAGAGCTATCTTCCGATACGCCGTGTATTGGTGCGTTACGAGGTTTTCTTTTCTACATACATACTTTGGCAAAATGATTATCGCGACCGCAATTTCTGCAACGGCTGCCGAATGCAGGACAGGATTCCTTTTTCTTCTGGTGTGATGTCCCGCAATACTTACATTGGATTTTCGTGTCCCGTCCGCCGTCTCGTCGTTCGAAACTGCCACGCCCCCCGTCACGCCTTCCGGTTTGGGTTTTGTTTGCATTTGTAAACATGGCGTTGATTTCCGCTTCGCTTGCTGCCTGGTCGTCGTTGGCATGGATTTTTTTGACTTGTTGTTTGGTGCTTTCACTGCTTCGGCAGATGTCGATGGCTTTAGCCAAGGTAAGATTTCTATCTTGTAGTAACTTTTTCTGTAGAGCGTTGTTGTTGATGCCAATGACCAGTCGGTCGCGTATGAGTGAGTCTCGTAAACAGGCGCAAAAGTTACATGTTTTTGCTAATGTTCGCAGGCCTGTGATGTATTGATCGACTGATTCAGTTTCGTTCTTTTGTCGGCTGTTAAATAGGAATCTTTCGTATGTTTCATTTGTTTCACCTAAGCATAGTTCTTGGAATTTTTTTACGACAATATCAAATTTTGTTCGCTCGTCTTCCAAGGCGAAATCCAAGCCTTCGAAAATTTCCATGGCTTCTTCCCCGATGCAAGATAAAAACGTTGCTGTTTTGAATTCCTCTTCAAACCGATTTAGTCGGGCAACTATGGCATAATTGTCCCAGGCGCGTTTAAATTTTTTTCCAGTTGGACGCTAGATTCCCTTCGGTTTTTAGTGGCTTTGGCATTGCTAAGCCGGCTGGCAATAATGGCTGAACTTCGGTAGTCACTGTGCTTGACGATGTGCTTGCTACTTCGCTCGTATTCGCTTGAGGTTCGTCGCCTGGCATGGTTGTGATTTATGTGATAGCTTGGTTCTTTAGACTCCTGACACCATGTTTTTATGCTTTATTTGTAATTCTTCTTAAAATATATTATCTACTTTCAAACAAGCTTTTTATAAACGTTCTTTCCCTGTCCGATCTCATGCCCGCGTTTTTTTTTGGCTCCTTTCGCGCCCTTTTTTGTTACCGTGACAACAGAACAGATTAACACAACAGTAATATTAATATATAACAGCAATCATACATACATGCAACAATAGCCAGACGTAGTGATGACTCTTATGCTCGGTTCTGGAAGTTCTGAATCTTATTATTGAGAGATTCCCCAGTGCCATCCCAGACCGAGCAGCAGTAGTCAAAATGAGGTTGTATTAAAGCTTCGTAGACTTGTACAGCTCTTCTTCTAGTAATAAATATCCTAATGCGTTTTATTCATCAATAGCTGAAGCAATTTTTTTGTTAAATTGTAAAGATGTGCTAACCTTAAAAGATCTTTTTCTATCTGTACCCCAAAGGAAGTGATAATACCAACTTTATTGATTTCAGTACCTTCAAGCTTGATGGTTATATTATTATAAGTAGTTCCGTTTTTGCAATATCTGAGCTCAGCCTATTGGTAATAAGGTTCTTTAGCTAAAGAGTTAATGACATTTCATCCAAATTTGGAATGAGTTGCAAAGCTTATATTCAATTCATTTGGAAAAATTCCGGGAGTGGCGTGATCAAAGCAATTTTGAAGGTCGTTAAACTAGATAAGGAACAATAATGGGCCAAATTAGTCCTCTAAGGTACACCACACGTTACTGGCGCTTTAGATAAAACTTTACATTTTTGTGTTCGGCCAGGTAGATACAATTTAAACCATTTTAAGCTAATATGGTCAATGTCATAATTCTTTAACTTCTGCAAAGTGAACTGATGGTCAGTCGTATCGAAAATCCTTTTCAAATCAATGAAAACAACTCCATTGATTAGACCATTATCTTTGTTACCTGAGCAGATATTTCTTGCCTTCAACAACGTTGTTACTGTACTATGCAGTGAACGAAATCCAGACTCACACGAGGTCAATAAGTTTTTGTCATTAAAATATTTGACGTCTAGTTGGTCTCAAATGTTTGCTCCAAAAAACTTTGAAACCGTTGGAATGAGGGATTTAGGACTATAATTAATTGGCTCCTGTTTTACGCCGTTCTTATGAACTGGCGATAATTTTTGCTTCTTTCCAATCATTTGGGAATAGTCCAGTAAAGTTAGATTTAGCAAAAATTTCAGTTAGTGAAGATGAAATCATGTTTTGCGCCATTTTTAGCAGTTTATTTAGAAATTTGTCACGACCAACAGATTTTTTCTCCTCAACCGTTTTCAACAGCCTGTAGACATTACCAATCACAGGAATTTGCAAACTAAATGTTTTATCCGTTGGTATAAAATAGCCCTTCAGGTTATACTCAGTGACAGGTATTCTGGCAGCAAGCTCCAGCCCAAAATTTGAGAAGTATAGCTGTTAAATGTTTGAGCAATTTCAACTTGTGAGGTCGCTACTTGGTGACATATTTTGATTTCCAAAATTTTTACTTTGCGGCTAGTTTCCAGAAATTCAGCCCTTCTGGGTCTCCTACTGCTGCCTTCAAGACTTACCTTTTCCCTACTGCTACCTGCCATACTTACCTTGTCATTCTTAATACTCTCTTCTTTCCTTTCGTCCACATCACATCTCTTACTCATCTCTTCATCTACCTCTGCAGGAATACTTACCCTTGTATCCAGCTCCAGGGGATACAATTTCTGGACAGGTCTATTAATAAACGACGTACGTCCTTTGTTTACGACCTTCACTTTCGCTCCTCGCGCTACGTTGTCCCTTCCCATCACCAGTCCTTCAATTCTTCCAACACTCCAACACCCTCTCTTAAGACTCTCATCAAACACCAATACAACATGACCCACCTTTGCACCTACACTTTGCTTTCCCTTCTTTACCTTATGAAATTCCCTAAGATTCGTTAAATATTCCTTACGCCTTAACACTCCATCTCTTTCTACTATACCTAATTGACTAACCAATTGCTGATAATCACTCCGTGATTTCAAACTCACTTGCGCAGCCTTTATCAAAGTACACTCTGCCATCATTGTTTCCTCGACCTTCAATGTACCAAGTACTGCCGTTCTTCCTTCTATTATAACCTTCAAGTTACTTATAAATCTCTTTACTAGTGCAATGACTCTGATTAGTTTCTCAATTTTGCTATACATTACAGACATATTGTTCTTTCGTCTTTCGTGGCTCTCGGACTTTTCCGTTCTTGGTTTGTGTGCTTCCCGTAGCTCAATTTCTTTGAGAAAGGCGTCCATAACTTCCGTCATCGACCATTCTAAAAAGTCTTTATCCCTAGTGATCGTCAGTCGGAAGGTCTCGGGCAGCTTCTCGAGGATTTCCGGCACTACGATAGTTGAATAGGCAGTTTCGTTTACCCCTAGGGCTTTCAATCCTCGGTAGTTGGTCTCGCACGTATCATATAGCTTTCGTAGTTTCTCTGTGTCTCGGTCATTGGAAACTGGTTTGATATTCATCAGTTCTTGAATATGCGCCTTCTGTATCGCGTTTTTCTTTCCGTAGCGTCTCTTAAGAAGATCAATTGCCTCGTTATAACTCGCCGACGTTAATGCAAACCCCGAAATAGCTGATCTGGCGGGCTCGATCAATAGGCTTTTCAAGTAAGCGGACTTGTCTACATCTGCTAAGCCTTCATTCTGGTTCACCGCGCTGTCAAATGAGTCCCAAAACTCTTGCCACTCTTGTAATCTAACGCCGAACTTTCTTGCTTCCAATTTCGGGAGTTTGGCGCGGATGGTCTTTTTCGTCTCGCTCGACATGCTGCTGTTCAATGTATCATTTGACACCGTTGCGCTTTGAACAATGGCTTCGCTTGTTATATCGGATACGTTTAAGATGACCTTTTGCATCTCCGCTATATTATCGTCTGACTCCTCGATTTCTTTCGCCAGCTCTTCTGCCGCGTTTTCCTCTTTACTCATGCTTAACAATTCGACAATCGCTGCGTCGAGATTCTTTAGGGCTTCGACCTTATCCTTTAAACTGTCCCGCAATTGTTTCAATTCATTTTTGTCTGTCTCCGCGTTGTAATTCGTTAACCTTTCTTTTATTTTCGTCACAATCTTTGTTGCTGAACCTCGATGTCCTGCGCGTATACGTTTCTTCTTCGTTAACTCGTCCATCTTTCGATCCGGCTCGAAGTGACCAAGTATTGCACTTTTCTGCGCGTGTCGCCACTAGCAGTTGTACTTCAGTTGGTCCTCTACTTTCTTGGGGACTGTATACTCTTTTATCGACTCATTACGCAGTCAATTCCTTTTATAAATTTATTAATATAATACCATTTACACAATCACAATCTATTTGCTTGACTGGCACATATCTACCCACATCAAGTCATGTCTCATCTATCTGGTCTTGCAATCAATGCTCTATTGTCTGAGCGTAAAATGACGCAGTGCGGTCTAATAGGTATCAGATTACACCAATCAATTAATTTGTAATATATGATATTTAATTACATGGACTTATACGACAATGGCTGCAGGAAGTGATATGGAAGGGGCTTCTATGTCTCAGGGTCAATCTCTGCCTTTGTTTGTGCACCAAGTAGGCAAGTGAGTAACTGAGTATTCAATTCTTTATATTTGTACATTTATACACCATAGTACGACACTCTGCCACTTAAGATTTTGGAAAATGCTGTTTAATAATGTACATTGTCCTGATTACCGTACAGTTTCTTGATTTACAAGATGTCAACAGAGTACAGGCGACAAGAAGGGCAAACTTATGATTCGTGGTTGGCCATAGTTGTGAATAGCATACTTCTCGAGTCTGGGATACGCGGCGTTACAGTTAGCAAACGGTTACTTCAAGGATTCAAGAAAAAGATTAGTTCTCTTCACTGTGCCTGGAAACGTGCAAAGGGTGGAAATCCGTGGAAATTTGGGCAAAGGCGAACTATGCTCATCGTCAAAACGTATCGGCTGACGCAAAGTTCGCTTAGGTCTTTGCGCCTTCTTGTTTACAGATATATGAATATGACGCACAAAAACTGCGCATTCACTATTAATGGGGCACTGGACACTAGTTGACTCAAATGTTCATGATAGTATTACGAAAGTTTGATATGAAATGCAAAATTAATAGACAATCGTACTTTGATACTGACCCTAATAATATACAAGAAAAGGTATCTCAACTGTGATTGCTCAGCAGTTATTCCCAAGGGTGCAAAAACAGGAGTGCAAAATCTGCAACAACAGTGCTAAAATCTTGACAACATAAAAACCATTAAAATTTCCGCAGAAAAACGGAAATGCAAATTTTCTTAAACAAAGCAAACAAACATGGCGGATGAGATTTGAGAGCAATTACGGTCAAATTTAATTGATTTTCTAAGCGAAATCTATGTATTTGAATAAAATGCATCACTACTAGGAATACATCGCTACTTATCCTGTCACTACTCTTCGTGCATGTTATATCCAAATTGCACAAGAAACCACGCTGTTACCTATACTTATACTTTATGTAAAATGGCCGCTCAGGTAAATATTGTGAAATTTTCAATTAACAAAATACCCATACATTAAACTTTCTCGGTGTGTAGACGTAGTGGGCGCTAAAAATTGTTTCAATGTGTTTTGAAAAAAAACTATGTCATTGTCTTTACTTACAGGCCAATACCTTTTCATAAAAATTAAGAAAATATGTTTTTGACATGAAAGATAGTGGACCGCTTAAACAGAGGCTTCCTCTTAATACAGCGGAAATGATGCGTCGATATTCTGTACAAACGCTCGGGAAGAAATTAAAAATTAAACTAAATACTAGTGCTTTGAAAGGAAATGATTTAAATAATGACATATATTCTAGTAAATTTGTTCGTTTTGCTGTGCAAAATTTCAAATTTTAGTCTTTTTTACCTGCCACCAAATGCTCTCGTTCTAACGTTTGTATTTTTTTTCACTGCATTTTGAGATCATTTTATCAAGTTAAATTATCACTCTGATTTACATCTCCAAATCTGTCTACTATTTTCTTTATATTTTTCTACCAGTAAGATATGAGCAAATACCCTACTATTAGAGATGCTAATCAGATTGCAAAATAACTCATATCCAGTGCTTGTGTATAGCAAACTTCTTTATAATTGTAGTTTTAATTTTTATTGTAGTCGGTGCGAGGGTTTTTGCCCGCTAGACGAACGGAGTCTACCACAGAGGACTCTTAAGCAACGCCAATCGTTCGACAATTACGTACAATTACTTATGACGCCGGAAATCAAATCACCCTGTCAAAGAATAATAAAACTGCAGTGGCCCTTAACAAGATAGCATTAGCTGGTGAGGTGACCATAGGGCAGCGGTTGATTGGTTACTGGCCGAATCGTGTCTATTTTTGTCCAGGTTATGTATCAAAATCATACGACAACGGAAAAAAGTATTACCACATGTTTGATGGTGGTGATGAGCGATACGAAGAGATATTCCAAATACCTACTTTCTAGGATGAGAAGATTGAGGTAATTTGAGTTAATAATTATACATTGATATTTTTGGATTTGACCTAATTATTTTACGGAACACACGTATCATCACTTAGCTGCTTTGTCCAGAGACAATTATACAGGAACTCTGTGGTTATTTTGAAATAAATTACCTGCGAATAAAGGTGTTACATTTTCAAACACAGCAATAAAACTTTATTTCAACACGGTAAAATCTTCAGTATACTAATTATAAAGATATAAAAATACAAATTACTATAGTACTGATTTAATGACTTTTTAAAAAATTGTGTGGTAACGAACAAAGCCTTCGTATATTCGGGGACATACTATTTCCGAATGATGCCCCGCTGTAACAAAAGTTCCGTTTTAAATAGTTTGTTCGTGGCTTGGGTAAGCTTATTTTAATTCTAGAGTTTTTTAAATTATACCCAGTACAACGAATGGTAAAAAAGGTAAGATGGTAGTCATAATCCCAGCCTTAATTTTTACGTCGCAGACCAAGATTGTCCAGTTTTATAAATATTATCTAAAATAGGGCGGGCGCTAATATGATAGCCAGACCTAGTGATGACTTTAACTGCTCAGTTCTGTTATTTCTGAATCGTACTATTGAGAGTTTCCACAGTGCCATCTCAGACCGAGCAGCAGAAGTCAAAATAAGGTTGTATTCAGTGGCGTAACCAGCGTCGATAATTGGAGGGGCGAATATTCATCTATCATATTTGGCATCATTAATTTCTTTTGAAATCGATTGTTTTTAAGGTCTGTGAACACAAATATATGAATATTCGCCCCTCCAATTATCGAAGCTGGCTACGCCACTGGTTGTATTAAAGCTTCGTAGACTTGTACAACTGTTCTCGTAGCAATAAATGGCCCAATGTGTTTTATTGACCAATAGCTGAAGCAATTTCTTTCGTTAAATTTTCAATGTGGAATAACAGATGTTTCTCTATATACCCTCACTGAAACGATAATATCAACTTTATTGATTTCAGCACCATCAAGCATGATGGTTATATTATTTGAGTATTATAGCCTCTCTTGTCGTGATACAATTGTTACAAATTCCGTTTTTGCAATATTTGAGCTTATCTTATTGGTAATAAACAAGGTCTTAAGGTTCTTTAACTCAGAGTTAAAGACACTTCATCCAAAGAATCAGTTCCAAAGCTTATATTCGTATCATCTTCAAATATTCTAAGGATGATGTGGTTGAAGCAATTTGGAAGGTCGTTAAACTAGGTAAGGAACAATAATTGTCCAAATTACTCCTCTAAGGTATACCACACGTTACTGGCGTTGATTTTAAGAGCTTATCGCTAACCTTACATTTTTGTGGTCTGTCGGTTTGATACGATTTAACCCATTTTAAGCTAATATGGTCAATGTCACAAATTTTCTAATTTCTGCAAAGTGACCTGATAGTCGGTGGTATCGAAAGTTCTTTTCAAATCAATGGAAACAACTCAAAAAACATTGATTCGACCATTATGTTTGTTAACTGAGCAGATATTTCTTGCCTCCAACAGCGCTGTTACTGCACTATGCAGTCAACGAAATCCAGACTTACACGAGGTCAGTAAGTTGTTGTCGTCAAAATATTTGAAGCTCAGTGGGTCTCAAAAGTTTTCTCAAAAAAACTTTGAAATCGTTGGAATGACGGACATAGGACCATAATTACTCGGCTCATTTTTTACGTCGTTCTGATAAAGTGGCGATAATAATATTACTTTTCCCATTCATTTGGGAATTTTCCGGTATAGTTAGATGTAGCAAAAATTTCAGTTAGTGAAGGTGCAATCATGTCTAGCGCCAATTTTACCAGTTTATTTAGAATTTTGTCAAACTAACAGATTGTTTCTCATCAACTGTTTTCAACAGCCTGTAGACTTTACCAATTATAGGAATTTGCAAACTAAATGTTTTATCCGTTGGTGTAAGATAGGCTCAGGATTAAACTCAGTAACAGTTATTTCTGCAGCAAGCTCAACCCCAAAATTAAAGAAGTAGCTTTTAAACGTTTCTGCAATTTCAACTTGTGAGGTCACTACTTGGTTACATATTTTGATATCTGAATTTTTTAGTTTTTTCGGGAACTCAAGTCATTTTTAACTTCCATGTTTTTTTGTTTCATATCTCACTTGTGATTATCAAAATTTTTAGTAAAATAGAGTAGTTTCGTTTTTTTATTTCATTGTTAACCCTATTCTTTCGTTTCTATATTGACACCATTTTTGTGGTCAGCATAGTACTTGCCTTTGTATATGCATGTTATGCGGTCGCAAAAATGTAAAAACAAAGCATGGTTTGTACTTCTTTTTCGATGAGAAGCTCACCGTATGTACTTAGCCATCTGCAATAAACGAAGCTACGATAATAAAGAGTCTAAAGCAGTACCCTGCTGTTCGATAGACAATAACTTCGCTCGTTCATTTTCCCAGTATCTGCAAAGCAGCTGCGGCAGCGAAAATCTCGTAGACATTCTAACATTTCAGTAACGAGAGCTTTTATGAAGTTTTTTTGCGATGAAAATGGAAAGGGGGAAGAATAGGTTCGTTGTACGCCTATAATTTGAACGACTACATCTTGGGATGTCCTCAGCTGTTGGCAAAATTCGTGGACAGTCTAAAAGACAAGTGGGGTATTGGACACTCGCGACAAATATGTTTCGTCGCAAATATTTCAGATTTACAAGATTTTCGAAAGTTAAACCGTCCTCCTACCTCCTACCTCCTGCATGAAGTACAACAAGTTTTAAAAGCAACCAATCCAATATTTTGCTTTGTTTCACGAATGAACTTGTAGAAGCGCAAAACACCTAGCTACCTGTCTCGCAATGCAAATCCCTAGTAATATACCTGGCTACTACTTGGCTACCATAGTAAAATACGTGGCTATCACCTGGCTACTTCAACAGGAATTTTACCATGGTATTACTACGTGGCTGGGTATTTTACCAAGGATATGTAATAGTAGTTTTGAATTCAAACAATTTATGAACGAATTAAAGGAAATTGGATTTCTTTTCACCCTTAAAGAGCTGTTTGATATCGTCCTTGCGCTGCTACAGGGTTTAGTGGGTGTATGTACTGGAAGAGGTTTCTAAGTATGTCCCTCAGTAGGAGATGCTAACATGATTCTGATGAGCTGTGATGTTTCTGGTCTTTGACTTCCCCTAGCGAGATTCATGGCTAAGGCAGTGTGTTTATGGTCAACCGAGGTCTAACTTCTTTGCCTTTGCTTTGGGGAGAGAAAGCTAGTTATAGAACCAGTATCTAGCATAGCAAGTTTCTCAGCATGTGCATCTTTGAATTCTCAACTTTAATATTTTGATTCCAACTTTTCTCAACCAAAACCGTGATCAGGCAAACAAAAGGAGTTCTTAAGCTAGCAAATTACAGACACCGACTTCTTGCAATAAAGTGCAACTCTGCAAGTTGTTTAAAATGAAGTTAAGAAAATTATTAAGAGTATCATATGCGCAGCAAATCGTATCGATAATGCATCTTGTAACTGTATACAGTTTCATGCATGCATTCTAACAGTATACCTGGCATCTTATAACAGTATACTTTGCAATTTTATCATACAAAAGTCACCTTGCATTTTAATATACAGTACTAGTATACCTTGCATCTTATAAAAGTATACCTTTTGCCTGTTATAACAGTGTACTTTGGATCTTGTAACAAAATACTTTGCATCTTATAACAGTATAACTTATAACAGTATACCTTGCATCCTATTACAGTATACCTTGCATCTTATGACTGTATACCTTTCATCTTGTAGAATATTATCCGCACAGCAAGGTAATTACAATCTCAATATCATTAAGGCTAATTCACATTTTCTGCTTCGATTTTTAATACACGTGCCGTATTATGACAACTAATCATAAAAAAGCGGTGGGAGTAAATGTGACTGCAAACTGAAGGGACTCAATGTCGTTATCATAAATCGGCTTGATATTAAACTGAATACAATTATCCATGCAAGACAGGGAAGGGAAGCGCCGCTCCGGGAGTAAGCCCGGGACGAGGCCTAGGGTTACTATTTCTGAGATGCAAAAGTCATCCACCATTATGTGTTGATTTGGTTTAGTTTGGACGTTCGTCCTTTTAGCTGACGTCATTAGCTCCGTGGTTGGACTGGTGACTACGAACGTCGTGATTGGCTGAATTGATATATTTTGTTTTTGTATTAATAAAAAAAACAAAATTTAACGGTAATTGTTTTGCATTTTGCAAATTTTACAAGTTTCTTTCTATCGATCTGGAAAGCAATTTTTAAACAATTTAAGTTTTTTAATCAGAAATCATCTAGGAAAATGAAAATTGTTGCGGAAGATGTAGTTGAGAAAGAATGCCTGGGAATACAAATTACAAGCAAGGGGAGAATACAGATATCAATGGGGGCAGAGATTAGTCATTGCCTTTTATTAGCTAAGCGTAAAGCTGGACTGGGAATGCATCTTGTGACGAAGAATTAACTTTCGCGAAGTGCCGAAGTAAGAAAAATTGAAACGGCGAAGGGTTTCTGCGTGTAATGTATCTCTAGTAGACTTATTAACTATTCATGAGCAATTAAAGTTAGCCAATCAAGTCGTCTTAAAACACTTTTATAATTGCTACAACTAGCACGCATTTGACGCTTAGTTTAAATTCAAACTACAGCGTGAGAGGTTGGCTAGCTATACTACTTGTGACTTTCAGTCAGGTAATCATGGTCTACCTGAGTACTTGCGCGTTAATTTTTGTCTGGATTGGAACAAAAAAAGATGTTGAAAGCATGGCATCTGAACAAACCATATTTCACAAAAACGAACACACATATCTGCCAGATCATGTCATTAAAACAAAACAGTCTGGCGGCGAGATCGAATGTGGTTTACACTGCGTCGCAGAGAAATCGTGTACGTCAATCAACTATAAGACTTCGGGAATCGGTAAAGGTCGATGTGAGCTCAACGATAAGACAGTAGAAAGGACATCTAAGGTTGATGAGAAAATACATCATCCAGAATTCAACCATCTTGTTGTCGTCAAACTAGTTAGTATACAATAATTTAAAACGCAGTTTATTACTCAAGATGCTGCTGTGAAATTATGCTGATTACATGATATCAAGGATAGCTTATCATTGATACACAAGTATTTAGAATTGTTTTATGAAAAAGTATGCATTAATCCACAAAATATTTGACACTTGTAGTTTTATCAAAAAACTTAAGTATGCACGTTAAGTTCTGTCGCTTGTTATTCAAAGTTCGAACCCTTTATTACTATTATGTAAGCTATGCTATTTCTATATACTATGGTACCTTATTAATGTTAGAAATATTCGCAGTTAAGAAGGAAGCTATTGATTCTTCTTCGTGGAGCACTCCTCCGTTCAGCCACTATCTAATCAATAATTTACAAAACTTGTTTTTCTATCCATAGAACTCTACACATTCAGATCCAGCTAATACTCCATCGCAAACAATAAGTAAGTCTTTTTTCATTCGGTTATTATTCAAACTAATCTTATTACTCTTTTTTTTACTAAAAATACTAGAAATATTAACATCACAAGCGGCATCATTACCAGAAATCAGTTACGAAATGGCCAACACTTGCTTGCTTATAACAACTACAGCTTTTTTCTCTACTTAAACAAGTTCCATATTTGTTGCTAGGTGTCTTCAATTAAGTGCACGTAATTAAGAGGTAATTAAGACGAATTTGCATGTTTAAAAAGCTATTAACAGGTACATCATGATAAACGTTAATAACGCTAGCGCTATGCAGCCGTTCTTTGAATAATCGAGCGACTATGTTGCGTACGGTATAGCCGTTTTCCGAACACTTTTTTATCTACAATTTGTAGTTTTTTATTCGTGGCTATACTTTGCTTATGACAACTTTTTTAAATGTTAAATAAGTTAATGCGAGTCTGAATAAATTAAGAAATGATGACGTCAAGGACGGTGCTAAGTGCACTGTCCGCAGCGCTCAGACCAGAACAACATGGTACACGGGGTTCTGTGTTTAACTTTTGTACGGGTGAGGGACCCCGGCAAACTCTGATTGCCATGCTACTAAATAATCCCAAAACTTGAATTATTTGGAAATTGGTGTTTTTGTGACATACCGGGGAGACTGAAAAGAAATATATATATGTTATTTACCAGATGGGAGATCCGTACTGAGAAAATATTTTGTCGAGACAAAATATTTTTCCAGTACGGACCGACCTAAACGGTAAATAACTTATTCATTTTTTTCTAAACGATGCTTAAATTCATAAGAATTCTAGTGTGCGAATAATTTTCGCTCAACATCACAATAAAAAAGGTAAATCTATCAAAATTTGTTATCTTTCTGTTCATTTTACAATAAAAACATGGCTAAAATATGCGTTTCGACGCTAATATATTCTGCTGAAAATGTTTTGTTTACAATAAAATTATTTGGCGAGATTATAAGCTCAGAAATATGCTTATAAACTTATTAAATCAACTGGTGATGGTATTCTTCATAAAAGAATAAATTTGAGTTAAGATGAATTACACGTTTTCGATATATTTTCTGTTTAAAGTATTTTTTGGCTATGTACGTTCATGAGCATTGTTATTTAAACCGCAACATTGTTTTGAAGTGAAAAAAGATTCGTTTTGTCGCATGCATTTTGGCCGCTGTAAAGTACGTTTCGCCCGCTGAGCTTTACTGATATATCTGGAGGAGCGGTTCCTATACTTGCTTCACGTAATCGGAGTGTCGCCAAAAACATGACGGATTTCGGATCTACGCCATATGGTTCCTCAGCCTACAAGTATTTGCTACTGACTGGGCTCAGTTGTAAAGCAGGCTCATCTTTTACACCCCCCCTTTTGTTTTTTTTAAAATTTTGTTTTGTCTTTTAGCTTTAGCTGTAAATTTTGGGGGGTTTTAAAACTTTTTTCACGTTTGCTGGACGCTTCATCAAGTTATCGCGGCCAGGAAAGGACAAAAAACCTCGAAACATATTGGCAAAACCAATATTTCAAGGAACAATTGGGATGGTATAAAATCGAATAATTTTGCAGTTTATATTCACAAGGAAAAAATATTTCCAGTTAAAATTGTTAAGTAAAACGTATTTTTAGCAACGAGTGTTTGCAACGAGTATTTTTGTCTTTTAAGTCCGCTTTGTTGTACATCAGCATTTGTTAATATATGGCTGTTTTTACTTGGTTTTTACAATTATGCTTTACTGTTTTTTAAATTGCTTACATGCCATCTTGTTTTGATGTGAACGTTTTATGAATCATGATCAAATCTTTTTGTTTCTTAACTGTCTTGAACATTTATACTTAACTGTAGATGGTAAAAACGTCTTGCATTTTACAAAATGTTTTGCATTTTACATGCAAGCGTTTGTGTTTCCTAAAGTATTTTTGCTTATTGCTAATGATATTGTAAATAATTTTGCTCACAAAGTTCATGCAAGCATAGTTCAAACACGCTTGCTTGAAACAAACTTTCTCTCATTTCCCCCTATGTTTAAGCTTATGACTTTTCGAATAGCCAGTATATAGGTATATAATCTGACTATTATACTTGTTTACCTGAGAATTATTCCACAACGATACAGCTGAAAGATGTATCATTTGTTTAGACTATTTAGATAAGTAAGATTAAATAAAATTTTTCACTACATATATATTCCAGAGATAAATATGGATGGTATGGAGTGAGGAATTGACTGCTGGCAATAAACGTACAGTATTAAGCCTAATCCCCATGAAGCTCACATTTCTCCATTATCCATCTTGTGCATTCCCCTCCTTTTCCCCTTATGATTTCTACTGCTTTTGACTTTTTTGAACAACTTTTTCCAAAATGTATTTTTGCTTACTACAAAACCAATCCACAATGATACACTTCATAGTTGTATTATTTAAATTGAAAAATTTCAAGGTTTTGTAATTTTAACTAACAATGACTCATTGAAGAAAAACACCAACCCCACATTTAGCAAGAGTAATCCTAGGATTACTCTGCTTGAGGCTGAGCAATGTATGCTTCCTGTAGTGGGATGAGGATATTATATTATGGTGATACTATAATCTATACTAAAAATGCTAAATCATCTGATGGTAGAGAGGCGGAGATGAATCTCCTATCTCTGCATTGGTGGTGCGGATGTTTTCTGAAATTACAATAATGCCTAAAACTACATTGTATATTATTATGATTATGACATAACTATCACTGTGTTGTCCAAATGGGCTTTGGTTTCTGATCTCTTCTCAATTTTGGTGCGGTATTGATAACAGATTATAAAAGTGCAACATTTGAAGAAAACAGTTGTACTGCACAGAGTATTACACATATATGACAAATATCCATGTTGACTATGCATATATAAGTTAGAGTGGGAGTGTTTTGCCCTAGTTCTTCATACATCACATTAAAATCTGCAATAAAATGAGAAACAAATTTAACACCTGAGTGTCCAGCACTCCCCATGACGAATAATCATCAGGTATTAGACAGCAAAATTAGAAATGAGGTCCATAATGCATCTTACCCAACACATTACTCAAAAAGGAAAAAAAAACAGCACAATGTAAATTTTATGGGGTTATAGACCCAAAATGTTATCTTTTGTGCACGACTGAGGCACTGACACTACAATTTGCATTTCAAAAACAAGCTGAATTGAATAATTGTCTGTTTATCTACACTTCAATCCACAATTACTATGCCAACAGAGGTCACAGGGGCGTGGATGTTTTTATCAGGCACGGAGAGATTGTTCCACACTGTCAAGTGATATAATTAACCTCAGTATCAAACTGCAAATGGGCAAATATTAAATCATGGATACATGACTATAAACATTCATCAAGGAATACTTGTTGTTTATATAAATAACACAAAAAAACAGCTCTATTAAAGTAAAAGTCAGTGCCTGATGCTGAAGACAGAGCTGTTCATACGAATATACGCAATAAATAAACAGACTTTTCGCATTTCTGAAAATTTACGCATTTCTGTAAACTTTGGGAATGAAAATGCACACCAGTAAAACGATATAAAATTGAAAGTTTTGAGAGTCTTACCTACTAGAAGAAACATTTTCACATTATTTTTACAATCCTTGCGTTCACGAGTGAAAAAAAAGCTATTTTATCTTTGATTTTTTGCCGAAAACAACCAAGCCATAAATTTTTTTTGCAGAAGATAGGGGGGCGAAGGTCTTTTTAAAAGCTCGGGATCGCGGTTAGTAAGTGGTAAATACCTGTAGGCTGAGGAACCATATGGCGTCAGCAAAGGCCAAAATCCGCCATGTTTTTGGCGACACTTTTTCAGGCCGAGCCGCTCCTCCAGATATGTATATTAGTAAAGCTCAGTGGTTTCGCCCTGTAAACTTCGTTTACAGTGAAGTTAACTCGGTTTATTTTTTTTTTCTTTAGTATTGTTGAGTGGGGTTTAGCTTTTGGATACTTTTATTCAGTTTTGAAATTTCGCTTCACTCCTGGATTTGTTTCATAAAATAACACTTTTAGACCACGGTCAAGATGTCGCAAAAAGCCGCCCGCTGCTGCAGCCAGTCAGATTGCAGGAAATCAAAAAATATCATTAGGCATGCAAAAACAAAAAATAATGATAAATATTATAAGAAAAATTAACGAACTGTTCGAGCATTTTTTATCAAAACACAAAGTGTGTGTCCGTGATTAAAGTCAGCTGTTCAAACCATTTTATTTGGAAGTGTCGTTGAAATTTTAAGCATATATTTGATAGTGATAAGATTTATCGAATTTTGATGTCATAGGTGATCATTTGAGTGGAAATTCATTTGATCCTAGACATTTATAGGAATGGACTGGAAACGCTGGACTAATACGCTATGATGCGGACGTGAACTCCGTAATACGGGCCAGCGCACGTAGCAATTTATCAGTCACCGTGGCAGCTGGTCTTTAAAAATATAAAAAAATAGGTACGCTTATGGCGTACATGCGTGTACGTGCGACGTGTGGCTTGTTAAGATGAACAGTCAGTCAGCCTTTCGTTTCATAGACATAGTAAATATAGGTTATTTACTTCCACCCAGGGGAAATAAATGATTTTATTATTTTAGGAATGTAATTATGTATTTGATTCTAAAATTTTCCAGTCAAAGTGGAATATTTTTTTCCCAAATTCCCAAAGGTGTAAAGAGTAGGCGGATATCATGCAATCACACCAGTTTTGAATAATTTGAATACAAAGCTGCTGCAGTAATAATTGCAAGTAAATTGTACTTTGTGTATCAGTTGTATTTATTCAAAAGCCGATCAGCTTTGTTTTCTCTTTGCTTTGAGAGATGATATTAATATACTATTTTATTGTTGCTGAAATATTATAACAATAGAGTTGACGTTCGCGGGCATAAATATGTTTTTGGCCTGACTTAGAATCATTTTAGCCCGAGCGTAGCGAGGGTTAAAATAAGCTCTGAGGAGGGCCAAAAACATATTTATGCCCAAGAACATCAACTCTATTACTATTATAATAACTTCAAAGCCCTTTTAACGTTTAACTTTTTTTCCAAAAAACAACTACACTTAAATGGCTTCCAACTATTTATACATTGGCTATTACGTCAGAGGGCTAAAATGTATTTTAGCCCGCTGATTTGTTTTTTTTAGCCGCAAAATACGTCACAATGCTCGCTAAAGTTATTATAATATATAATTTCCAAGGTGCAATAAGTTAGTTTATGAGCAATATGTTTATAAGAAGTTTCAGCCCCGCACTCCCCTGTAGAACTCAAAAGCTCCCGTCAGCTTTTAAAGGGAATGAGCTGGATAATAACTGAGCTGCACAACAGAGCGTGCGCCAGCCATGGGCTGCCTTTGATCATACTACATTGGCAGCATAGCAAAAATCTGCTTACCAGAATTGTGTCTAAATTTCCTTGTACTACATCGACTAAAATCTGCAGTAATAGTTTATCTTGGGTCAACTGTGTCACATAAAGTGGGCGCAGCATTTTCCAATACAACCCAATAAACATGAACTTTAAACTATAAACGAACATGTAGAACCAAAATTACACTTGTCTTCCAGAAAATATTTTTAAATGTAGACGTACTTTATTCTTGCAGAGTTATTGAGTAATTATAACTGCCAATACGAATATAATGTTTGCTGTTGTTAAGGTTTGTTTGATATTTGTTTGTTTTCATCTTTTGTGAGCTGCAGGGGGTGTCAAATCAATTACAGCAAACATTCTGGTTTCTATGAGATCAATGCTATCAGCAATGACCTCAAGCTTCTTTACAAACAAGAAAAGGATCTGCAAAGAGAAACTTACTCACATTAACAAATAGAAATAAATAGCATTCAATTCTTGGGTTTCATACAACGTCATATATTTCACTCGATACAGTCATCAGAGAGAAATAATACTTCACCTTATGTGTTGACCTAATGTTGGCAGAAAATACATATATGTGCGATTTCGTGAGATTTGTTCACTCAGGCACAGATCAGGTATAGAACCAGATGTCTCACTTCCTATCTATTCCTAATGTTTTCGTGTCCGCGATTTTTCGGCTGATCACGAATTGCACACGCGAGATGACGCAACCAGAGAGCACGAATTGCTCACGCAATGGCACTTGCCACGCTGACGTGTACTGCTTACGTGAGAGCACGAATTGGACACGCAACACCTCTGGCAAGTGTAATGCACATTTTTTATCAGAAAAAAGATAGGGAAGTACAGAATTTTGGCAGTTAAACGGCGATTTTAGGCGCAACTACCTATTGATCTTTATTTTCTTGACGAATTTTACAGATAAATGATACGCTGCTTCTTTTTAGCAAGAAAGATTCACGCCACGCGAGCAAATCTGACGCGAGCGATCTGACGCGAGCAAGTCTGACGCGAGCGATCTGACGCGAGCAAATCTGACGCGAGCAAATCTGACGAAGGCTGACGCTAGCTCTTCAAAATCGCGGACATAAATTTTGCTTAGTGAGACATCTGGTTCTATACCTGATCTGTGACTCAGGTACGGCAAAATCATTAATACATTTTGGGTTGACTTCCACTTAGATTTATTGCAAAATGCCTTAGCTTATAGTGAAATAACCGGGCCCTGATGACAGAAGGCCACTTGCAGAAAAAATTCCTTGCTGTGCATATTTGAGTATAGTGAATTTAACTGTCTAAATTTTCAAGCTATAGCCGAACATACAGTAGATTAAAACAAAACACCTGTATCAACAATCCTTATCAACAGCTAAACAGGCCCTGAAAAACCGACCTCTGTCTCTGATAGCTTAGTACAAGGTCAAATGCATGCAAAATTTCTATAGTTGTCATATTTGCAAAAATATGTTCAAGGACATCACAGTAAAAGCGATTTTAAAACTACATTATAACTAAAGTAATAACGAAGGACCTATATCAACAATCTTGAAAGCATACATTAGTAAAATCCCAGAAAAACAAGGAATGAAAATGCTTTATATTGCTTAACATACTTCGAACGAAAACAAGCACGATGCATGTATGAAAACACGCAATGGTAAACAGCATACGTCAGAAGTGAATTCGTTACAGCTTCGTCGTTTACAAAACGTTCAATCAAAAACGTTTGAGTTTCAGTGTTTATCTATAAGCTCGTGACGTCAAAATACGTCATATTTTTATGCCAGTCTGACTACCTGCCTGCCACATACATATTTATCGCTTACATGGCGTTACGTTGTTATAGCAACGTAGACGCAAAAACGTAAATTTTGAATATTTTTTCGTTTTTATTATTAATAAACGCAAAGATAAATTATTTTATACTTCAGTGGATTGAAACAAAATAGTATGCCAATGTGAGGACAAATATATTTTTTTAAGCATCGTTTTTTTTACTGACCTTACAAAAAAAATTACGCACGTATATGTAACTATCTTTGTGTAGTTATCTTTCGAACACTAGAACTTTGCCAGAAAGCTGTCACTTGTCGCCTAAAGCATATAGTCATGGTCTTAAATGTACTATTGATTTAACAAGAAAGGCAAGGCCACCAAATAATTAAAGATTTTTGGAGTATTTGCAACCTGGCCGTCATAGTTCACCAGCTAGTGTCCCGCATGTTTACTCCAGATTAGATATTATTAGGGATAATTCCCCGAGCCAACGGCGCGAAGTGCCGTGCGAGGGTACTAATTCCGCACGGCTATTTACACCCGGGAAAAGGAAAGCATAGCGAAGTCTGAAGTTCATCAAATATCGCGGGCGCGTGGTTCAAGGGTGGCGGTGAGTGGGTGGTCATCACTGATCTCAAAAATATGGTGGACTATATTGCACTACAATATTTCATATTTTTGCAAAAAGATTTTCACAACCAACAGAGGGTGGTCATTTCTGATATCAGGAACATGGCAGACAATCAGGAGTAGCAAACACTTGAGGCATCCAAAAAGGCGAGAAATAAGACGAAAACGACTGCCAGACTCTTGAAGAGAGATTAATTCGAGGAAAATACAAAGAAGCGCCAAGAATTGACTATGGCGTGAAACACAAGGCAAGTTTGTTGATAATGCGTATTTATACTTGTGTTTTAATGCTTTATAAAGGCCGGCGTAGCCGTACCCATCCAGTCTATTCACTGTTTAAATTCCAGAGTAAGTTTATGTTTGTAAATGCAAGACTGTCTTCTTATTACTAATGTAATTAATGGGTCGTATTTTATACCAAATTTAAGCTTACATTAGGCATAATAACATACTGATGACAAATGTTGTGCCATTTAAAAAAACTGCCAATAAAACAAGGATTAAAAACTGATATTTTGTCATTTTGAAAAAATATACAGAAAGAATAACAATTGCCGTGTTGCTATGACAACAACCTGTGCAAGTACTTCATGTAATTCCGAAAATATAGTTGCATGCTCTTAGTTAGTGGCGAGGGGTTGCTGCATGCATGTATTTCTAGTTATATACTGAAATTTGTGATACATACTTACAGGTTTAATTTTAATTTGTTATATTGAGTCATATCATGTTTTATGTTTCCAATGATATATATTTACAGCGATACTCTGCTCTCCCAAGAAGGCACTGTGCAGGATTAGTTGGGATTAGTCAGCTTCTTGTTCCTCTTGGTGAATTAGATCAACAGCAAAAAAAAATTCTAAATAACAATTACATTACGAGCTCGAGATTTCTATGCGGTGATAGTTGATGAGGGCGAAGCCCGAATCAACTATCACCGCGTAGAAATCGAGAGCGAGTAATCTAATTGTTTTAGTAGAATCAGAGGTCAAACATGGAATATTCAACAAAAAATTTGATTTTTAAGCAATTTTTTTAAAAGAAATCTCTATAGGAAGGTGATTGTTTCGCTACTCGCTATATATCGAGAAATAGATAGCGAGTAGAGTAACCAATCATATTACAGCATTTTCATTAGTATACTAGCATGATTCTACTAATATTTAGATAGAAAAAGGAGTTGAAACATTTGGCAAGTTTATTTATTGACAAGCCTATTAATATAAGGATTTTGCTTTGTACCCATATGAGGATTTGGCTTACACATGTGAGTACACTCAGAATTGATTTGTATGTTCATGAATTATATATTTAAAATCTCTGCATGCCAAACTTAAAATTAAATTTCCAAAATGTATTAACATACACAGAAATGTATTTAAATGCACAAAATTTTTAGAATGAATGTGTATCAATTTAAAATACATACAAGTTATACACTGAAGCCATATATAAACCAATTTTTTACACTGTATTCATATTAATTTTAAGTACATACAATTTATACACTGAATTTTATCAGGTTTTAAAAATGAATCGATATTAATTGCACTTTAGAGATCTATCATCGGTCATCACAACAACATTAACGTACACAAATATATCACCTGTTTGATTGTAAAATGTGATTCATGAAATTTGATGTGTTCTTTGTTTCTCGTCATGTTTTATTGCTCTTCGATAGAGAAGATTGGGAAATAAAAAATATGTAGATTCTTGCTGCGGTACAATTATAGTATACCTGACCACCTATAAATACATAACTGATTGGCTACCTGGCGACATGGCTACATTGTAAAATTAAAAAGGCCCACATTTGTCCAAGGTTGGCAGTTTTGGATTAGAACATGAGAGGAGTATACAAAGGCCGTTTTGAGGACATTTTTTAGGGGACTCCCCGACTTTTCCCGGCGCTGTGCAGCCAAAATTTTGTTCAACGTTAAATAAATAAATAAATTAATAATGAGCCTGTCCTATGGATATGAATTTACTGTCGATAGCGACATAAACATATCCGACCATAAAATTTTTAACCTTCCAAATCTGAATTCAGCCACCGAACCTGTTACCAAAGGATATGCTGATACCCATTACCCAGGTGATAGTGGGGGTGGACCTAAAGGTGACAAAGAAGATGCTGGCCCTCAAGGACCACGAGAGAACAAAGGACCGAAGGGTGACAAAGGGGATACGGGACAACAATGACCGAAAGGTGACAAAGGAGATATAGGACCGAAAGGTGACAAAAGAGATACAGGACCGAAAGGTGACAAAGGAGATACAGAACAAGAAAGGCCTAAAGGTGATACAGGGCCTAAAGAAGCCAAAGCAGACACAGGACCGAAAGGTAACAAAGGAGATACCGGACAACAACGACCGAAAGGTGACAAATGAGATACAGGACAACAAGGACCTAAAGGAGATAAGGGAGACAAAGGTGATGCTGGATCATCAGGCTTGGGTGGGCTATCTAACACCGGCTTTACAATACGGAGTGAAATTGATATGGCCCGCCACAAGATTATTAACCTGCCCGACCTGCCGAGCCAACAACCAAAAAAATACGTGGAAGTACACTTTAACAGGGGTCTGACAGCCGATGGTTTTACCATGCGAGACCATATTAGCAAGGGCGGACACGAGATAGTAGACCTTGCACCAAACCCCTCAACAGACACAGCCGCAGTGTCGAGAGACTACGCAGACGGTAGATATGTTCCTGAAGATCAGGATATTAACGTGAGCAACCACAGAGTTTACAACCTACAAACATCGACAACTAACGACGACGCTGACACCAAGAATTATGTGGACAATAAAATGTGTGTGCTTAAGCATGGCTCGACCACCACCGCAGACATAATCTTAGGTCCGAGGACTTTTATGACGACGTTACTTTTAAGGCTGGCTATGGTGCGTTTTACCAAGGCCTTACCGCCGCAAGCAAAGGAGATGCCGCTGTTAACAAGAATACGCTAGAGACAGGACATTTAATTACCCTAAACAGCATTATACCTTCCTTTACTCGCTACAATTTGCGATCAAAAAGGATATGTTGGTTTTACAGGGCGAGCCCGGAAATTATACGGTGGTTCACAAAGATCCGACCGTCCTTAAACGAGTAACTTTTAACAGCTACTCCAGCAGCGTTGAGCTTGGAGCATCTTTTTCGACAGGTCTTCCAACCGGCATTCACAAGCACGAGTTTGACCCCCTTTTACGAACTTCTAAAACCATAAAAGTTTTTCTCTACGGCGAGTGTGGAGGAACGGGATATAATAACACCACCAACGACAGGCATTACGACAGTTCTAGCACAACGTTCACGCAACACACCCAGAACAACGTTAGCGGTGGTTACTTGGGAACTGGAAAGAACATTCACATTGCAGGGTTTTTTAGAAACTATAAAAGCAGTGTGGTTAACTACAGAAGGTCTAAAAAGCTAAGGCCGTTATGGAATATGTTAGCACGATCACGGCAAAGCAAAATGTAAGGAAGAAGATGATGATCATTAACATCTTTTCCCTTTGGGTTAGCATTTCTTTTTCTATGCCACAATATGGTTGGGAAATTATAAGCTCATGACCGTAGGGTCTTCGTAGGTCTATCTCAAGCCTTGCGTAGTCGTTGTCTTTGAGGGTTATTACTATTTCATCTTTTTTTCGACACAGGCCAAATATTCGTTGAACAAAGCCTTCATCTCTTTTGAATTTGGGTAGTAAAAAGTGACTAACTTAGAAATATACTGTATGTCGGTTGGGTTTTGCGATGGAGGTTAATTTTTGCGTGATGACGATGGTGGACAAACCTAGTTCGCTCGTTTTTTTTAACGTCTTGCGAGCTGGCACAGTCATTTAGTATTATTAGACTGTTGGTTCCTTTGGCAAACTCGGTGACACGCTGTAGGTAAGTGTCCATGTCGTCCTGATCACAAGGAAGTGCAAACACGTGAGGGTATTTCTTATACTTCCACTCTTGCTATGTTTGGTTGTATTCGAAGGTTGGGCAAATAAGAAATATAAAGTCAAAAGGCCTCTTATATTCATCCTCTAACATTTTAACAAGTAGTATGCTTTTCCACAACCCGTCATACCTAATATTATCATGTTAAATGGGGTTTTCATTTATAACTACCTTAGTATTCAAAGCCTTGAATGTGCTTGTCCACAATGTTTACCAACCCGTCTGAAACCACCATAACGTTACAGTTTAGGTCTTCGGTCATTATATCTTTCTCTATGTCCAACAAAATCCCAGACTCGGTGCCCACGAGCTTTCTTCCGCTTCCGACCACCGTGTCGTTGTCCACCGCTCGGAAGTCAATGACCACGGCAAACTTGTTAGTATATAGCAGTATTCCCTGCACGACACGTTGTCCTTGACATCTTGAGACACGAGATACCTTCGAGCCTCGTCATACATCTTACGTTGCATGAGACCGTAACTATAAATGTCATTGGGATTGCCTCCCACCGTAACGTCAACCTTGATTATTTTTGGAAATAGGTAGTTTTTGCTGTCTTCGGCACCTGGTTGGTGAATAGCAAAATAACGGCTTTAAAGACTTTTTCCGTTTATGTCTATAGCTTCCCTGGTGCTACTTTTGCTCCAGAACAACGTCTTAAACAACTTTGTGTAGTCGTAGGCCAAAGATCTTCCGACCACGTGACTGGATCTTACAGTACTACTTGAGCTAAACTTTCGCTCTCTATGGTCTCATGCTCAAGCTGCATGTCTTTTAACTTTTAAATGCCCACGGACTGCCGCTTTGAGCTTTCATAATGCTGTTGGGATCTGGTAGTGTAATTCTATACTAGAAGTCCCTCATGCCGTATGGTGCATAAGGACCATGGTCGCATAACATTGTCCCAAAGGGATCTTTTTTCTTTCGTAGAGGTTGGCGATGGTTTCGTCAAGCACAATATCTGTCTTGGTCACTTTACTTCCGCTGTCGTCCTTGGACATTAGTTTTCTTACGTTCTCGCTTGGCCAATCCGTATTCTACCATGTTATCTCTTTTTTTGTTGGATTTCCAAAGGTCTTTGTAGATCTCCAACATGCTTTCTCCGGTGTTTTCGTAGACAACCTTATCTCCAATGAAAATAAGAAGCTTTTCCGTCAAAAGCCTTCCAAGATTATTTAGAAAGCAGAACTTTGTGTTGCTGTTGACAAAGTTATGCGACAGACACATTGTGTTTGGAATAATACACTGGTTTGGACCCAATGCGGGTGTTGGAGCGCAGTAGATATCTTCAGGCCAGGCGATATGTCGGTCTTGATGAGTGATGTGATCTCGCAGGTTCTTTTGCCTTTGATCGACGATAACAAAGTTTTCTTGTTACCAGCTTGAAGTTTTTCCACGCTGTTCATTTATTAGTATGTTTTTCTTTATATAGCATATAGGCAAAGGCAACGGCCAAAAGCCAAAGGTTTTTGACAAAAAACTCAACGCCCTTTGCAGCTAGCGTAAAAATTTTAGCGGTTGGGTTAAAGAAAGCGCCCAGCGGAGGTGCTACTTTTTCCACACTTGTGAGAGCCTTGGCAAACTCGCCCGTTGCTTTAGCACCTCTTTTTAAGGTATTTCTAAAGCCCATAACCAGCGTGGTAACCAGGGGCGGATCTAGGATTTTTCACACATCAGTCGAACGCCGAAGGCGTGAGCCATGCTAGGGGGGTCTGGGGGCATGCTCCCCCGGGAAAATTTTGAAATCTAGACTCTCTGAAATGCGATTTCCAGCATTTCCCAAGCAACATTTTAAAGACTGTTAAACATGAATTTTATCTCGTAAAACACCCCTTCTCCGCTCCCGGTAAACATTTATTTTCGGATTTAAGTGAATTGTACGTCTATATGCTATGTATTGAATAACCACGTGGCTGTTTCGCTCATTATCAGAGCTCATCAGCATGCCTAAGAAGCACATTCCAGCATGGACAGCCAGCCAGTAGTAAAGTAGTCAGCCTAACGATTTAGCCCCGCTAAATTTTCGGGCTAGCTACGTCACTGTGGACAGCCTTAGATGAGCAGCCAGGTTAAAAGGTGTCAGACATTCGCCTTCACACCTCTGCTACTGGTAGCAGTAGTTTGGCAAGAAATGGGTGACCATTTGGGACATTTCATGGATGTGAAGTTGCTCAGGCTTCACACCATCCTGGTCAATTCTAACCCTTTACCACCCAGCTAATTAGTAAGACTCAAAAACTGATGAATAGAGTTGTTTAAAATAAATTCTTAATTATTGTATGAGGAAGATGACAAGCTAAAAAATTATTTTTGAAATGTTTGATTACAAATTCTCAGATACATAACGATACTGTTCATGTTAAAAAAGTTACATTTGTGTGATTGTGGTAATTCATTGAAATTCTAAGTACTCACTTCTCGAGAATTAGTAATATCATAATGCAATATAGTATTATTGTCTGTGATGTTTTGGGTACCAATCTATCTGAGATGGGAAGCCAAGGTCAAAGTCATGATCACATATCAAGATCTTAAAATAATTAAAAAGTGTTGATTTTACATAGACATAATACTGATCTAGTTGCACATAGACACTTTCTTTTAAGTTTGCTGGAATAAAAAACTAGAGGAACAAAATGGTTAGGATGAAAACTTTCACCAGGTTCAACAATACCTTCATGACAAAATAAACTCTGAAGAGCATCTGAAAATACTTTGGCAGGGTTTCTTGGATGCATTAGAGAGTTAAACATTAGTTTATGGCATAGTTCCCCTGAACCTGGTAGTATGTTTGAATATCTTAATTCCCTATAACAGAAGACTTAAAATACAAAGAAATGAGGACCATTTCTTATCATGGCAGTTTAAAAACTGGCTTCCTTTTTTACAAGGGCTTCAGTCATCAAACCTGAATCCAAACGGTCTTGTGATACAGACCAAAGCTAAAGATTCTTTAAGCTGTTGTGAAATTCACTATGCTTTTCCACAATAGTTGAAAATAATGGATGTTGAGAATAGAATTTAGCATTAATAAACAGTTCAACTCAAGTAAGTTTTCTTAAAATGGGTACCCAACTGTTATCACCTACCAGAATCAACGACACAGAACTGTAGAGGCAATTACCTGAAGCTTCTGATCTAAAAAATGCACCACCATTTGAGAGTTAAATCAGTTAATATAAACAGAGGGTCAAATTACAAAGGGCATCATGTAAACTTAATAGGCTTTATAAACAGTTAAGTAAAATATTAATTATATTCTCAAGTTGTTTAACATTTAGGCACATAAAATCCCTCATTTAAAATTATAAAGAAAGGAGAACATAAAATGGTTCAATACAAATCGTGGCATGTGTTATACATACAATATGCTATAAATAAACACGTGCATGCTACTTAACTATATTAATTCATCGCAGATATTTCAGAAAATGCAAATTTCACAAAATATAATTATAACACTCAAGTTTGCAAGCTTCTGCTGAGGCTTCTAGGCGCAATGGGTCATGGTGAAGTACGCTATAAGCCTATAAAGTATTGCAAGTTGCACGTCGAACAGACGATCGAATACATATATTTGAAGTCAAAATGTATAATTTAGAGCGTGTTGCCGTGTCATATTTCAACTTCGCATTTGTCATACGAATAATATTTATTCATTTTGTTATATTTTCATACCTTATAGCAGTACACACTCTTTCTTTATTATTTGGATTACCACCACGATCTTTGAGAGGCACGTATGTTTCAGCTGAGAAGTCCGTACTCAAAGCTTTCATCGCTCGATATTGTTGATGCCGCATGATTATCCTCGTTTAAAGACAACTTGAGCTGCTCGAGGGCTTCTACATTGTTTTCCAAAATCGCATTTCGAACAGCAGCGTACAAATCACTACTCGACATCGTAAAATAACTTTTCAAGTCAACTATGAACCTTCGTATACGCGAATATAAGATTGGCATGGAGAGGACTGCTTTGCATGAATTGAATTTCGCAATTTTCAGTGACTGATACCCCCAGCCGCGAATAAGTCTGAATCAGTCCAAAAAAATCAGCCAATAGAAATAGTCAATATTTTCAAATTGACCAATCATAACAAAATATATGGACTGATATAGACTCCCTTAAGGTACAAATAAGTCAGACCACCCCACAGATCAGTCCAACTCAGTCCAGATTGTCTATAAACCAATCAAATGAGCAGATTCGAGACTGAAGTCGGTCACCCGCTTCGGCGAGATTCTGGTGTTTCACCGCTGCTCTGGATAAGCATATCGCTTTCTCAAAACGAAGCACGAACACGTAACTGGACTATGATATGAATTCACATAAATTATTCTAATTTCGGGATAATAAATTATTATTTCTTTGCAAAAAATACGTCAGTCACGCGACTGATTGGACGTACCCTAGATCCGCCCCTGGTGGTAACAATGCCGGCCACGGATATTGCAACAACTGATACAAAACACGAACTTAACAGTCTCTAACACATTTAATATATGATCTGAGTTCACTGGTCGTGCTCGCAAGCAAAAGCCGTACGCTTTCGCTACCAAAACAAAATAAAACAAATCCGATTTTAAGGTGGCCTCATAGGGTTTTTTCCCCGAGAGTTACGTTCTTCGTATATATGGCGGGAGTTTTAAATTTCGCGGGACCCTCTCGGGACTTTAAATTTGAACAAACATGTCGTTTCTTCTTTGTAAAAAGTTTTGTTTCAGTAAATGCGCTATAAATATAATGTTCAGAGGATTAGAAAGAATTTTAAAACCGAAAGCTGTTGTATGGAGTAACGTTGCTCAAGGAAAAGTTGAAAATATTTCAAGTTCAAGCCGTATTATCGCCCTGTATCCACGACGACCGCATCGCTATAAATACCCGCACATATTTGCAGTCTTTGGAGCTGTGTATTCAAATACTTCTGGCAACAATGAAAACTCAAATGATAAAGAATCGACAACGATGATACAAACCGAGTTACAACCCCAATACCAAACCGCCACAAAAAACGTGATTCAAACCTAACGGACGCTTTAGTAAAGAAACCGGCAAAGATAAAGTCGTTGAACCAATGAGGACGAGTCTAGCGGCGAGACGAAAACTTGTGTTTGACGAGTGCGACGAGAATGAAGTCAACGAGCCACCTACAAAACGCCGAACTAGGAGCAACGAGGTACAGTACAATAAAGACAACATAACTAGTTGGTTTGTTTCATAAATTTATTTTTTTAGAGGTTGAAATCTAAGTCACACTAAGTCTAACACAATTCTGATAGTTTTTAGGCAGCACTTTTTGCAAACCAGAATATACCAAATGGAAATCGGATGGTGAACATTGGCCTTTTACAAAAAGGTTTGGAAAAATGCAGCAACTGTCATTCAGGTAAACTGTGCTCTAAGTAGAATAGATGGGGTTACTAATAATTAGCTAGCTCTGTTTTCCCTCAACTTGTCTACATGTAAACTTAAAAAGTCATGTAAGTTTTCATGGGTAAATGGGTGATTGTAAAAACATCAACACACATCCAACAAAGAAAAAAGCATAGAAAAGTAGGTAGTAATTGATACAACTAGATATTAACAAATCTTATCTTTGTAAAGTGTATGTGTGTTGATGTTTTTTATAAACATGTTTGAAATATTAGGTTATTCATGCTATATACTGAAATACCTAGGTCCTCTGTTCTTCAAAAATGTCACTGAAGAATCAAGACATGGATTAGCCAGTGTATTCTCAATACCCTGCTCTTTGTGTGGTCACTTGAACAAAATTGAATCATCAGAAAAACACAGATCTGGCAAACGAGGTCCAATGACATTTGACATAAACACTAGGGCTGCTCTTGGTTGCCTTCATGCTGGGATTGGTGAGAGCCATATGAACAACTTTTTGTCTACCATCAACATTCCAACACTTAATTCAGTGACGTTCAAAACCAGAGAAAGGAAAGTTGGGAGAGCTGTCGAAAACATAGCCAAAAATAGCTGCCAAGTGTCTATAAACAAGCTTAAAGCAGAGACACTAAACAATGGTAACAAATACGACGAGGATAACCTTTTACCAGTTTCATGTTCCTTTGACATGGGTTGGCAAAAGAGGGGGAAAGGTCATAATTCTTTGACTGGACAGGCTGCTACCATGTGTCTAAGCTCAGGAAAAATTTTGGACTATACAACAAGAGTGAAAACCTGCGGGTTCTGTGATTATGCCAAGAAAAACAATATAAAAGCCAAACCACATGACTGCAGAAGAAATCATGCAGACTCTTCGAAGGCCATGGAGCCCTCTGCTGCTGTACAGCTGTTTAATAAAGCACCTCAACAAAACATAAAGTACTCGATATATACAGGGGACGATGATTCAACAACAGAAGCACATATTAGACAAAAAGTAGGTTACAAGGTGGAAAAACTCAGTGACATTGTACACATGAAAAGATCTTTGACAACCCGACTGTATAATTTAAGACAAAATGGCAGATTTCCGAATAATTCTACATTGTCCCAAAAGGTGATCAATTATTTAGTCAGATGTTTCTCTTATGCTGTAGCACAAAACAAGGGTAATCAATAAGAAATTCAAAAGGCAATAGCATGTATTGTTCCCCATGCATTTGGAAACCACACAAACTGCCATATTACTTGGTGTCGATACAAAGATAATCCCACCAACTACAAGCACAAGATTCTCCCATATGGTAAAGACTTGTTTGGCGAAGAATTGAAGTCTGCTCTTACAACTATATTCAGCGACTACAGTACTGAGACAGTGGCAGAAAAATTAGCACCATTTTCTAACTCCCAAAGGAACGAAGCACTGAATAGTGTAGTGGGATCAAAAAACCCAAAAATAAGGTTCTACGGGGGCAGTGAAAGTTATGACTTTCGTGTGGCTTGTGCTGTTGCCCAAACAAATTTAAGATACCACTATATCAACAGGACTTTAGAGGCACTTAATATTGAGCCTGGATACTTTTGCACAAAATACAATGACTCAATGACCAAGAAAGTTTTAAAAGACAAAAACAGAAAAACAACCATAAAGTTTAAAAAACAGAGAGCTCAAAAACATCTAAAAAACTGCTTGGATACTGCCCGAAAAGAATCAAGAGAGGGTACAACCTACCAAACGGGAGTTGGACTCAACCTAAATGTCAGTGCAATTGAATCTTCTGAAAGTACAAGAAAGGCAATATTACATATCCAAGAAAAAGCTCAAGCAATGAAATCACACAAATTTGAAGAAATTGAAAACACTGTATCCCCTTACACCTCACAACCCCAAGCCAAAATCATGAGCTTCAATGACAACAGCTATTACAATTTTCTGGTATTCGATACTGAGACAAACACAACTGGAATAGCTGCTGAAATTTGTCAGCTGGCAGCAATTGACCACAGTGGATCACACATATTCTCGCTGTATATACTTCCAAAAAAGGACATTGATGCTCGAGCTTCAGCAGTAAACAATCTTACAATAAAAAACGTTAACAATCAACGTGAACTCTTCAAAAAGGAATCAATGCTAAATGCATTACCTTTGAACGAAGCAATCACCAAGTTCGAGAGCTACATTAGAGAGTCCATTGACAGAACAAATTATTGGGCATAATACAGCCACGTTTGACATTCCAATCCTACTACGAAACGCTGGAGAAGTATTTTCCAATAAATTACAGTTGATGGAAGTCTGTTTTGCTGATTCATTGAGCCTATTCCTGGTCTGTGGCAAATGTTTAGAACTTTTGTGCTTCGCTGTGATTGGTCAATTTTACGAATTCTGAAATCGACAAAGAAACATGAACGACAAAGCGAACGTGTAACACTTGTGTCTATTTATAACAATATTTTTCGACTCTATACCACAATTAATACTTGGTTTATTAAGCTTCTCCGGGGAAAAAATCTTCAAAGTTACACCCATATCGATTTAAGCGAAATACGTACGTTATTTAATGCATAAAATGTCGATATTGAAGCAGCAATTTGTAATTCTTCGTGGCGCCACTGACATCAGTTGGCAACATGAAGTTGTGTATTACACTACTTTTTTCATCTTAGACGTCGTTTTTATGTCTGAATTTCTATCCTATTCGGTGGATACCTTTTTGAAGACTATTGACTGTTAACTATATGGACTACAGTGGCTGGAGTTGAACAAAATAGGTACAAAACGAACAATGGGTGTATTAAACATTTGCCACAGACCAGCTATTCCGACAACTTGTAAAATGTAAACATCCCTCCCTAATGAAATCGGATGGCACATTTTCTCAAATAAATCAATCCTCACTCTACGAAGCCCTGTTCCAGCAATCCTTTAAAGCCCACGATGCCTTGGAGGACGTGATCGCTCTCCACAAAATTTTATTTTCGTCTAGACTGGAGCTGCCGGTGAAAACCATTGTTGAATTATCCCAGTTTGTAAGCACAAGTCACGCCGTAAACGAGATGGAATACAGTGGCAGTCGTCACAGAAATATGCAAAGTTTTATTGGTAAAATGTTTGATCCAAGCACAAACTCAGGCTGCTTGAAAAGGAACATGATAATGAAAATTTCTGGTAGTGGACTGACGTATTAAGACCTCCAAAACGTTTACAGTAAACACGGACGAGATGGATTAGTTGCAATCCTGTCAAAACCGCCATCACTAGTTTCATCGTCGAACAAGCCATGAGTGACCAAAACAACACGAATTTTAACACCAATCGTTGAACATTTTGAAGTAAATACCACAAATAAAACACAATGAGTACTGAAATATCCTTGTCAACTGCTATTATGGAGTATAAGCTTTAAATTTCCACAACACTGTGGCAACAAAAGTCATACAGCGTGCAGAACGCTGTTCCACGGTTTTGTCCACGATTAACGAAATGTATGCGAGATTACACTCGTGAAAAACTGGTTTCAAAAATTTTATTACGTCAAAGCAAAAAAATATAATGAAATTAAACTGTAAATTTTGCCCGTTTCCTTCGGTAAATTTTTTTAAAATTTTGCTCATCAATTACCTTCGCTCAAGTGCTTGAAATGTCATTTTTTCGAAAAATTTTATCAAAGGGATTTTCCATTATATTGATTTTTGACATTTTGTAGGATAATAAAAAAACCTATTGATAGAATTTTTTTAAAGTGTGTAAGTGAAACCTTTACGTTAGTACCATACAACATGTTCAATTAAAAAATAATTCACCGAAGGAAATCTCGAAAATTGCGGAAAGAAGACGAAACGCAAGCCATGTTCTTATCTATTTGTTGCCATGGCAACAATCTTCTAGCGCAAAATCACCACTTTAAAATCTTCAGCAAGACTTCAATAACACGTGTACTGAATTTCATAGTTTTATAATGAAAGATGTGGAAATGAGACGGTCTTAACGGCTACAATGCACTTTTTAACTAAAACCCTATGGGGCCACCTTAAAAACATTATAGGTGAAAAAAGTACAACAAATTTGAAGAATTGTAGCGAACAACCTTTACAAGCTGAGTCAAGCAAATAAACACAACGATACGTCAAAAAATAGCCTGTTAAATGAGCTTTCATGCGAGAGTTCACAGACGAAAAAATGAGAATAATCGGTGATTACTAAGTTTAATTACCTCTGACAATAGAAATTCTCAAGATTGTTTTCCTTTTTGGTCTTTATAGTAGAATTCATCGATATTTTCATCAACTTGCTAGCTTTATCCACTTGTAAATACAGTTTTCTTGACGTTTTACTCCTGGCCATTTTCAATACTGCACACTTTTCGTGCATTACTGTGATAACGCACTCAAACGACTCGTTGTTGCCAGGTAACCAAAACACACGTGATCGATTTTGACCAATCGCGTGCGCGGATTTTGAACAGTGAACGAAGATCATATATTAAACCCGGATATACCACCTTAGTTTTTCGTGGCCCAACTTTCAAACCTTTCGAACCTCGTAACAGTGGCGGATCCAGGGTAAGTCAAAATAAATTATAGCAGCTCAGTTTTAGATTCAAAATAACTTTATAGCAATGTCATAGGTTATGAATTTCAAAAGAATAAAATATAACCAATGAAGTTGCTTTGAAGGTATTTTAAAATGTAAATAAATATATCCGAGAATGAGCTGTGGTAATTTATTTTGACTTACGCTAGGTCCGCCACTGCCTCGTAAGATCATTACTGTTGGACTCCTTCGTTCTTGGGACGCTGGTTTAATCTTAGCCTTATAGAGTCTGCCTTTCAGTCTGGTTTAAGTCAGTTTGGTCCTCTCCTATCGGCTTTTCTTTCCAGTGCTTTTTTCTACATTAAAAACGTAACTTTTTCCTTGCTGCTATTACCTTTACAGCTAAAATTCCTCGTAGCTCCCTTAACTCATTCTTCGTGATATCAAGGTATTTGGTGATCTCGTCGGCTTTTTCAGATATTTCTTCCCTTAGCCTTTTGAGGGAGTTTCTTATCACAGAGTCGGTGAGGTTTTTGGGAATGTTAGCTAGCTTTTTCAGGTTTTCTTCGTCCACAGCCGCTGGTGTTTGCGCGTGCTCTGCTTTTGCCTTCTTAACAAGCTCTTTAAATTCACCCACGGCAGATGTCTTTTTAGCATCCTCCGAAAAACCAACCTTTTTCCTTTAAGAATTATAATTTTGGTTCCGTCGTATTCGGCACCGCTAACCTTACCGTTACCTTTAACTTTTCAAACACCTGCTTTGAAATTTACTGTCGCCCTTGTTGATGTTAAAACCCAACTCCCTAAGGAGGTTTTTTATCTTTCGTATACGCTCTTCGGATCACCCGGGCATCTTTTTTTCTGGTTTGGTATGGTGTCCGAATCCCAAATTTTGTTAGTTCTAGAGTCGGATTTGGACGTGTCAATGACCACAATGCTCTCATCCTTCCAATCTACGTCAATTTGATATCTTCTTCTCTTCCTGTTTTTCTTGTGGCAGGTCCTCGCGGAAGTCGTCAAGCTGGTCCATCTCAATAGCGTCCATCTATTTAATGTCTTTAATATCTTTTATCGGCATGCATGATCGGCTATCGTACCCCAACCACTTTACCAAGTACGCTATACCTTTTTTCTTTTTGGGTACTTTTTCTATTCTGTACGTGTTGTCTTTTTTGTCCACAGCAGATAACTCATCCTCGTAAAACTTTCCGATAACACTTTACTATTTTGAATATCTCTTCTGTGAAGTTAGCCTCGTGCCCTTGACTGAAGATACTCTTATACTTACTTACCCCAACCCCAACGGTATCGCCAATCCTAAATTTGGGTAATGGTAGCTCACCTAAAGCCAAGCCATACAGCGTAACCCACACCAAGTTGCTGTTGGAACAATGGTTTACATTTGCAGGTTTGATGAGTATGCCGCTATGCTTGGGGTGTAGTAGTTATTAGTGAGTTCGTCTAGCACGTCAACCCACTTGTAAGTTCCCTAGGTGTAAAAATATTTCCACATCATGGTTTTTAAGGTTCTGTTAAACCTTTCTACAATGGTGGCTTTTTTGTCGGACTTCGTGGATAAGTAGTTAATGTTGTAACTCTTCGGAAGAGCTATAACATGAACGTTATAAAACTCCTTACCCTCGTCCACTACACTCTTTTTTACACCCACACTTTTACACCCACACCACCCAGGCAAGTCCTGAATGATGTCCTTAAAAAGGTCCTCCGTAAAGATCTCGTAACAGAGGGAGTCCGTAAACAGCAGGTTAGCGTTGTGCTTAGTACTTAGGTTTATTATATTTGTAATAAAACTCGTACATGAGCGTCTTGGAAATGTCCAGGATGGCCTGCTCGAGATATATGGCTTTTTCAACATCAATGTAGACTCACCCATCTTTACAGACACCGTACGAGCTCGGAACCCTCGAAAATGTAAGAACTTCTAAAATAGGGCTTGGCAATAAGCTTTTCCAAAGTCTTGGTCTCCAACCCGTTCACAATCTTAACTTTCGAGCGGGCCCGCACGTTCTCCATGGTCTTACCAATCATCATCTGCTTGTAAAAGTTTTTTCGAAGTCATTGGAAGCTTCCCGCTGAGACTTCGTGTTCCAGCTAATATATTCACCTAAAAAGTTACTCTCCCGGTACTTTAGGCCCCGGTGGATCTTTGTCAGCTTCAACCCACGGTCTAAATATTGCCTTAAATTTTTATAATGCAACACGTAATGAGTTTTGTTGTTAAGAATCGGTATAGGTTGGGTACGCTATTCACAGTTACGTTCTCAGGTGCTAGGGGATACTCGCTGTGAAGATCATGAAGTTCCTGTGGGTACTCAAAATCCACCTTCAGCGTGCATGACGTGATCACACATCATCTCGTCAAGCTTTTTCACGTAAGACACTTGAAGTCACCCACAGGATGGTTCTGACTCATTGCTCACCCGTACAGGTTGTTTGCATCCAAATACATGATGTAACTGTTGGGTTTCTCAGGATTATACTCGCTCATATATTTGTTGTTGGCCTTCGCATGCCTCTGAATGATGGTAGATATTCCCCTTCGAATGCTGCTCTCAAAGAACAAATACATGTCGAGGTCTGTTAAAAGCTCCAGCTCTATGTTCGTCAAGCTTAGCATGGCATCTTAAGCCAAGGCTGGGGCCGTGATGTTTTACGACGGGTCCAGCTTGTACGTACTTTTCCATGCACACGTCGATGAAACCCTCGAAAACATCGACCAGCGGCAAGACGTCCGATTTGCAGTACAGAGCGGTATAGTCCCCAAGGTTTTTACAACCGATGGTTTAAAAACTGTCTGCGCGTGTTGATAGTCCTTTTCCGATATCTGCGCAGGTCGTTCGCCACAGACCCGGTACCCAACCACGATGCAAATGCCTCTATGGGGGGAAGTCCATCTCCTTAAGCTTGGAAATGTCCGCCATATACTCATACGGATATATACCCTTTCACACCATCAGAATATCTAACTCATCGCTCTTAAAATATTTTCTTGTGTGTTTAAACATATTTTTCTCCAAGTTACTTGCCATCCACAAACTTCAACCTTGAGTAAATGTTAACCTTTTGTTCTCCCCTCAGGACCGTGTCAATATGTATGCTTTTACTAAAAGTTATATATTTTTTTCGTTTTTCGAGCGATGCAGTTCACGTCGCCCGGCGTGTCGGTCTGTCTTTTGACGAATATGTGACAGTCGTTGCTCGTAAGGTTGTGAAAAAATACGGGAATGGTCCGACTGCGTCGTAACCTGAGGTTACACTTTGAGTGAAGTGCACCTCGGTACTTTTCCGTGTTGTGGCAATGGTCCCTCACCTTCCTCAAACTCTGTTTCTCAGAACTAAACTTTTCATGATCACCACAGGCATAACACTCACTTTGACTTTTGTACAGCTCTTCTGCTACCTTGTCAAATATCATTGGAACAGAAGATTTGAATTTTTTGTAAGTATGTTTTGCTACTTCCTCCAACTTTTCCACAAAAACTTTGTCCACCTGCTTGTCACCCTGTCTTACATAGGTAATGGGATCTATAGAAAACCCTTTAACACGAGACTGCACAACATACAGACAAAATGCCGACGGGGTGTGCTCCTGGTATAACCTAGTCAGTCCGGACATTTGCCGATGGGCATTAAAAAGCTCTCAAAGTCCTCATAAATTTTAATGGGACACTCCACTCTATTTTGCAGGTTTTTAAATTTTAAAATATTTTTATCTGGTTGTGGAAGTATGGTGTTGACCGCGTCGTGTTTGCTGCAGTACTCGACATGATTGTCTAATAACTCTAAAGATCCAAAGTGATTTAGGCAGTAGTCACACACAAACTTCTTATGCTTCTTAGCACTGACCTGACAACCAACGAGTGCAGACATATTATTTACCACACAATAGTGGCTTTGCTCTCCCTTTTTAAAGAAGAACAGCCTAATGGTTTTCTCATGACGTTCTGACGAAATTTACAGGGGAATGATATGAGTCTTTTTGTTAACATGGTCATATCCAAACACCAGTAACGTAGCCATGTAGCCATGTATCCACGTAGCCACTTAGCCATGTAGCCACGTAGCCACGTAGCCATGTAGCTATGTAGCCACTTATAGCCATGTAGCCACGTTGCTATGTAAGCACGTATCAACGTAGCCACGTATCCACGTATCCATGCATGTATCCATGTAGCCACGTAGCGATGTAGCCACGTAGACATGTAGCCACTTAGCCACGTATCCATGTAAGCACGTAGTCAAGTCGTGATCTACAAAGATTTTATAAACTGGCCAGGTATTTCTGTAATTATTCCCTTGCTGCCAGTAGGTAAAGAAATTGTATAAAGATTTACATATCTTTTATTTCATATCATGAATTTATTTGCTTAACTTCTGTTGCTTCACGAACGCAAATCGTCCCCGGAACATAAAGTGGCAAATTGCATAATCTGCAAGATTTGTGACTTAACACGGTCCCTCACGCGTATACGAGCAGCCTCGTACCGAGGGCTTCACGGCTGCCTGCGTTGCTTAAAGCCCTGGGAAAATCCAAACCGGAACTTCCAAAATCTGGTAGTTGGCCAATTAGAAGTAAACGCTTTTAGTTCTACAAAATGCTGACTCATCTAATTTTTTACGAGGAGTGAAGTTTTAAGAATTTGTTTAAGTTTTATAATAAAAGATGGCTTTATTGTTCGGAGTGTGTTTATTCATGTGTGTTTTGCATTCCGGACGAAGCATCGGTTTCATATTGGGTTTCATATCACATATGAGTACAAACGATATATTGATTTCAACGTGATTGAAACATGGCTTCGTGTGTGGATGAACTGTTTCGAGTCGCACTGTCTAAATCACTCAACAAAATTAACAAAGCTGGAATAGGAATTAAAGAGAAACAATGAGAAGCGTTATGGTCTGTTGTGAAAGACAAGAATGACACTATCTGTGTTCTTCCTACAGGGTTATGGAAAGTCAAAAAATTCAGGACTTCACTCACAATTTGTCAATTTCTGTAGATTTGTTCAATTAAATGTACAGTTTTTTAATAATAGTCTTCCTTTGTCTTTCAGTCTTCGTACAGAATATAAAAAATATCCCTTATGCGATACCAATGCGAAATGTATTCTTGCGCCGTTTTCACATTAGGATACAACATTTAAGAGACTAGTTGTACAGTGATGCATAAAAAAATTCAACTGATTTCGATGCAAAATGCAGAGGTTCTGAATAAAGACAGGTAGCACATAGAGAGAGCTATTGGTAGGCAAATAGGTAAAATCATGGGCAAGCTGAAAAATACCTTATAATGCATTTCCAGAACTCCAAACTAAGTTTTTTCACAAACAATGCGTGATTTGTTCATTTCTACCCAGTTTCAATGAATTCCAACACAAATTGTACATTTTAATAATTTCAGGTACAAATCTGGAATAATAAACAATCAGGAGAAAAGTTACAACAGCAGATATCTCCCACTAGGCTTTTCCAAATATAACTAGACAAGTCCAAAGTTGGTTTATTCTTAAGAGACCAGTGGTACAGTGATGCATGAAAAAATTCAACTGATTTCGATGCAAAATGCAAAGGTTCCGAATCAAGACAGGTAGCATACAGAGAGAGCTATTGGTAGGCAAATAGGTAAAATCATGTCCATGCTGAAACATACCTTATAATGCATTTCCAGAACTCCAAACTAAGTTTTTTCACAAACAATGCGTGATTTGTTCATTTCTACCGAGTTTTAACGAACTCCAACGCAAATTGTACATTTTACAAATTTCAGGTACAAATCTGGAACAATTAACAATCAGGAGAAAAGTTACAACAGCAGATATCTCCCACTAAGCTTTTCTAAATATAATGAGACAAGTCCAAAGTTAGTTTATTCTTAAGAGACCAGTGGCGCAGTGATGCATGAAAAAATTCAACTGATTTCGATGCAAAATGCAAAGGTTCTGAATCAAGACAGGTAGCACATAGAGAGAGCCATTGGTAGGCAAATAGATAAAATCATGGGATTCTATTAAGTTTCAATGAATTCCATCACAAATTGTACATTTTATAAATTTCAGGTAATATTCAGAAACAATTAACAATCAGGAAAAAAGTTGCAACAACAGATATCTCCCACTAAGCTTTTCTAAATATAACGAGACAAGTCCAAAATTAGTTTATTCTTAATATGTCTTATATGAAAAACATACAAATTTCCATTGATAGAGAAGATGATTTCAACGGCCAAAGCGACTCTTTGAAGAGTTTTAATACTACAACCTATGCACTCCTTATAATCAGCCATGTTGCACAAATTATGAAATGAATGAGTGACTTCACGTTCAATATCTGCATTCCATTGCATTTTTAATAACCAATCAAATCACTTGGAGATTTGGATTTTCCCAGAGCTTTAGCCGGGCAACGCAGGCAGCCGAGTAGCCCTGGGTATGAGGTTGGTACACGAGTTAATACAAGGATCCTGGGTACGAGGTTGGTCCATCCGTGCGCTCTCGTATGATTAACGAAAACATTAACGGCAACATTCATTTAAAAACAGACATTGTCAATTTCATTGAACTAGATTGAGAGTATTGTTATTTTGCTATTTCTCATCGTTATTGTGTCCTTTCAAAAGTTCACAAATCATAAAGCGGAGAATAATTAATGGTTGCGAAACAGAATATGGAAAGTAACAGACTTTTGAAGAAAAATGAGCACTTATTTGCAGTAATTGACTTCCATGACGCCCGACTAATATCTTTTAAAATCAATGGACCATTCCCCTTTCAGACAAACTTTTGAATTGGGAAAATCAATTAAAACAGCTGGAAAGAGCATCCTAAATTTCATACAATTGTCAAGTTTGGTTGCAAAATATTGTAAAATGTTGGAAATATAGCCCTGTAAAGTTTGCAAATTTTGTGTACTTTTGTATTACGAACGGAAAAGCGTTACCACTTTGTGGAAATGTGGTAACGCTTTTTCCCGCGTAATACAAAAGCATATAAAATTCGAAAACTTTAAATTAATATATTTTTGACATGTTTCAGTATTTTAAAACCAAACTTCACAATTTCACTAAATTGAGGAAGTTCTTTCCAATTGTGCTAAAATTGTTTTCAAATTAAAAAGTTTGCCTAATTGGGGAATGGTCCATACTAATAACAACTGATTTTAAAAACAAAATTACTCGAGCAGAATCTGAATACATGAATATACACACCCTCTACCTAATTAACTTTCTAGTGCCAACTCTGAGTGTAAATGGGGTCTTATAGAACAGCCGTTGAACGGGTTTACTGCAGTTAGCATTTCTCCTATTCATAGAAAATCGTAGTTTGCTATAGGTTTTAGTCCCAAACAGGAGGGCAACAATCTGTAACAACTGTGCAAAAATCTGTCACAAGAGAAGGACCAATAAAAATTCACGTAGGAAATCGGGAATGCAAATTTAAATAACAAAACAAACAAACATTGCCGGTCAAATTTGAGAGCAACTGCGGTCAAACTTGATTGGTTGTTTAAACGAAATCTATTTATTCAAATATAAAATACATCACTATTAGGAATACATCACCACTCGTCCTGCGGACTCGTGCAATTCTGGCGTCATTGAAAAATTCACTCGTGCATGTTTTTTCTGAATTGCACCAGAAACCATGCGATTACCTATACTTACATTCTATGCAGAATGACTGTTCAGTTAAATATTGTGAAATTTACAATTACGAAAGTACCAATAAATTGAATTTTCACGGTGTATAGACATTGTGAGCGCTAAAAATTGTTTGAATGTATTTTGAAAAAATAACTCCTTGTCGTTGCTTACAGGTCAATAGCTTTTTGTAAAAAAGAACAAAGAAAAAGCATTTTGTTACATGAAATGCGTTCGACATCTTTTACCGAGACTGCCTTTAAATTATGCTGACTTGGTGCAAATACTCGAGACGAAATTAAAAATTACACTAAATACTGGTGATTTGAAAGAAAATTATTTAAATAATCACATATTCTGGTGAATTTGTTGGTGTTTCTGGAAAAATTTCACGTTTCAACTTTTTTTACCTGCGCATGCATGCCACCATATATATACTCTCGTCCTAACATTTGAGCTTTTTAAGTAGATCTTGAGACTATTTTATCAAGTTAAAAGTAATTTCTCATCTAGATCCCCGAATCTGTCTGTCATTTTGTATTCATTTTCCTTCCAGTAAGATATATATGAGGTAATATCCTACTAGCAGAGGTGCAAATCAGATTCCAGAATAGCTCATATCAAGTGCCTGTGTTTAATTATAGTAAACGTCTTTCTAATTGTAGTTGCAATTCTAATTTTAGTCGGGGCGAGAGTTTTTGCCCGCCGCAGCAACGGACTGTACTACAGAGGATACGTTAGCAACGCCAGTCGTTCGTCAATTACAATTAATTATGACGACGGAGAAAAAATCACCCTGTCAAAGAATGATAAAACTGCAGTGGCCCTTGACAAGATACCATTAGTTGGTGAGGTGACCATAGGGCAGCGGGTGATTGGTTACTGGCCGAATCGTGTCTATTTTTTTCCAGGTTATATATCAAAATTATGCGACAACGGAAAAAAGTATTACCATGTGTTTGATGATGGTGATGAGCGATGCCAAGAGATATTCCAAATACGTACTTTGTAGAGTGATAAGTTTGAGGCAATTTGAGTCAATAATTATACATTAACATTTTTGGGTTTGACCCACTTATTTTACGGAATACGTATCATCACTTAGCTGCTTTGTCCAGAGACAATCATACAGGAACTCTAATGGTTACTGTTGCGTTGAACACTTATTATACTTGCACCTAGAACTCTTTATCAATTATACACTATTGATTCACTATTGATTGACACTTAAGATTAGGCTATCATATTACTGCACAGACATGAACACAACACGGTCAGAAAGTCGCTAACCTGGAAATCGGAACTGAACAGTGAAATGTATTTTATGCCAACCAGTATTTGTTTTAATGTAAAGGAACACGGGGATATTGGCACAGAAGTAAGTAAGATAAGGATAGATAATTGCACGTATACTAATTAATCATTTAGCTAATAATTCTATATAATTCATATCAACATTTAGATCGAATTGCATTTGCGCACAATCTATTTGTGACAATAAATACGATATACCAATATCCAGTCGTGTGGCGTTTAACTTCAACGATTGTCGTTAATTCGACGAACCAGTTGCTTTGAAATTACCTTTGAATAACATTTTCATTTATATGTATACCTATTTGTAATTATACTGATTAAGTTTGATTGTTTAAAATGCGCTGATTTGTCTCCCCTATTTCGGTTGTTAGAGTCACTTATTTTTCAATGTATTGTATGCAAAACCAATAAAAATTTAAACATTTCAGTTGCTATAAGCAGGACGGTATTAGGTATAGTCATCTAGGACTATAATAGCTGCATGTCTGTACCTCCCACACAACTCAAAAGAAGGGAGATCGACGGGTTTGCTGTATTGTGATAAAAATTCTTTACAAATGCACGACGTACAATAATCATAACTTCTATCAACGCGACTAGGTAGAGTACGACGTATGAGAGTGAAACTTTAAATTAAATGAGTGTCAAAGCTCCCTTTGGTCTACATTCATTAGTTCCTATACTTATTGGTGCAGCGTATAGATTAGCAAACAAGAGAGCAAACCATTTGTTGCAAATTTGAGATAAATGTGGTAGTTTTTACGATCGAAATTAAATGCTTTCGATCCGTAACTGCGCCACGATGTTGTGGTGTGCAGAAACCAAAGTGTTTCGGTTTAGGACATTACTTTCTTTTTTGTTAAGGTTCCTCAAGGCTAATAAAAACATGGCGATTGGAGAACCACAACATGCATTTCATACTATTTATTAAGGTGCATGGATATAAAAGTAACATATTAGAATACATTTTAAATTCAAATTCAAATACAAACACAACATACATATTATCGTTTTGCATTAACTTCCTAAGGAAGCTGCATAAAACTGATAAACCACAGGAAGATAGAGATTTTTACAAGAGGAAACAAATTTTCTCAAGGTATTCTGTCAAGTCTGTACATGTACGTCTGTGAAAGAATCCACCCAAAACAACCAACAGAAGGTGAGTCTCATTACATATAATGTAAAACATCTGTGCATAAAGTACATAATTCAAGCGAAAAAAAACCCTGAACTAAGACGATAGCCAAAACATGCTGTGGAAACCAATTTGCCCCAAATTTGCCTGGTGCAAATATGTTGCAAATATGAAATTTGCAAACCTTTGCAACCAGTGCAAAGGTGGCAATGGCCGAATTTGCCCGTTTTTGTGGCAAATTCGGCCATTGCCACCTTTGCACTGGTTGCAAAGCTTTGCAAATTTCATATTTGCAACATATTTTCACCTGGCAAATTTAGGGCAAATTCAATTTTTCATCCAGTGAAAATAACGTCAAGTTGATTAATGTGTTGACTTCGCCGTATACAAATCTTTTGAAGTGTTGCATGGTAATATTTCAGTAGTACTTCTGCGTAATGCGGCGAGGCAACGTTATATTGGACGATTGCTTCATTATATACCAATATATTTCCCCGTGCATAAGTCTGCATAAACACGAAAAAAAGATAGAATGAAGAGGTTGGTTAAGTTTCCAGACAGTATCTAGATTGACTATGATTAGACTATCAAAATACCCAGTGATAAAGCAATCATCACGTACTCACTTGTTTCAGCAATTTCTTCAACAGTGTCTTGTTTGCATTGAATTTTATTCAAAATGTTCTATCTTATGGCAACTGTATTTTTTTGCACATTTAATTTGTTTAGCTAGAGCTGAAATTTCTAACTTTGTTAAAAGTTTATAAATCACTTATTTAAACATCATTTCTGCCTAAAGTTGCCTATAATATAAGGATCACTTGAGTATTAACACATCAGAATCTGATTTTAGGATTTAATGAGGTTAGTAAGGCAACTGCCAATTTAAGCATAATTTTCGCATCCAAATTTACATGCATTTTAATTGCACATACAACACAAAATTGTTGACAAGCAGTGATTGGAACGAACCCGAAACTCGTTCCTACTTATTATTTGATGTCATGCATTGCGTTTAAGTCACCTATTGTTTCTTAATTACTTACTTTACTATACTTAAAGTGCTATAAAGACACGAAATTTTTAATTTCGAGATTTTTACCTGTTTTGATATTTCTTAGAGCAAAAACCTGGTCTGTGCAACCTCTTCCCTTTCTGATTCCGGCCTGTTCTTCCCTCAGTCTGGAATCAATTGCTGAGTCTTTTCTTGAAAGAAGGATACGACAAAACACTTTGGATGGTACAGTACAGATTGTAATGTTATGCCTTGTCATTTGTCACAGGTGTTGAGGTTACATTTCTTGGGAAGTTTTACAATAAAACCCCTGATGACCATGTCTGATGAGTCAATTTCTTTCCGGGTCGTCTGGCTCTGGTCTGTTGAGAGCTTCACGAATGTATTCCACCCACCGTGCTGTTTGTTCACGTTCGGTTGAGATGTTATTATTGTGTTTATCTTTCACAGGAAGGTTTGGGTTGCTATTCTTACCACAGAGTTGCTTTGTGATCTTATACACGGCGCTCAATTCACCTCTGCTGGCTGCAAGTTCGACCTCACCTGCGAGCTCTTCCACAAAGGCCCTCTTGTCCCTCCTTGCACTTTTCTTGACTTCATGATCTTTGTTCTTACATGCAAGCCGCGCTTGATCTTGAAGTCTAGGTTGTTTGGCGTTAAGCATTCTGGTTTTCAGGTCTTTCTTCTCTCCTATCTTCTCCCATGTAATTGTTGTTAACCACTTTCTATTCCTTTTCTTCCTGTAGCCTAAGATGTTAATGCCTGTTTCTACATACCTGTACGTATCCTTGATTGTATTCCATACGCTCTAAGAAATATCATCGAGCAGTGTCTAGAATGGAACAGTCTGCATCATGACACTCTATGGAAGATCGTTTGGTCCTATGGGGTTCTTCACAAATTGGTGACCTTGATTGAGTTGTTCTACCAACATTTTGAATGCAGCGTCATAGTCAACGGAAATCTATCGGAGTGGTTTCCTGTGCAATCTGGTGTGAGACAAGGCTGCGTCATCTCGCCTGTGCTCTTCTTTCTTTCCATTGACTGGATCATGCGCAGCACAACCTCGGATAAATCAAGAGGCATAAAATGGACGCTGTTGTCTCAATTAGAAGACCTGGACTTTGCAGATGATCTAGCTATTTTCTCCTCTAACCCACAACATCTGCAAACTAAGACAGAGAGGTTAAACAGCTTTGCCAAAGACCGGCCTTAACATCAACACGGTCTAGACACAAACCATGTTCATTAATAGCACACCAACTGCGCCTTCCATCACCGTCGATTCCATACCACTTGAAAGAGTTGAAGACCTCACGTACCTTGGCAGTATAGTCAGCTCGGACAATGCCGCCGGAAATGACATCACCGGGCGTCTGGGCAAAGCTCAGAGCTCTTTTGCTTCACTTCGCTCCATCTAGAAGTCAAAGCAATACAGCCTGAGAACCAAGGTACGGATTTACAACAGCAATGTGAAGTCAGTCTTCCTGTATGGATCAGAGTCCTGTGGAGTTATCGAGTCCGACATGAAGAAGCTGAATGTGTTTCATAACCGTTGCCTAAGAAGAATCTGCGGTATATTCTGGCCAAACGTCATCTGAAATGAAGAGCTCTACAAGAAGACCAGTAGCAGCAGCGTGGTCAATCAGATCAAATACCGACGCTTGAGATGGCTTGCAGTGGCGGATCTAGCGTTAAGGCTGCTTTCCAGTTATCCGTTTTTCACACGTACGTACACGCACGTAAATGTTTAAACTCGTCTAAGTAGTTTGAATTTAACAAATAGAATCACTAAAACATGCTAACTCGTAGGGAATGCTGAATTCTTTCTATGTAAACAATTGTTCATTTCAAATGTAATATTGAAATGGATTTAGAGTTTTACGTGCGTGTACGCACGTGTGAAAAACGTGTAACTGGAAAACAGCCTTAAGTCAAAATAAATTACCACAGCTCATTCTATATGATATATTTACATTTTAAAATACCTTCAAAGCAACTTCATTGGTTAGATTTTGTTCTTTTGAAATTCATAACCTATTAAATTGTTATAAAGTTATTTTGAATTTAAAATTGAGCTGCTATAATTTATTTTGACTTACCCTGGATCCGCCACTGATGGCTTGGTCATGTCCTCCGCATGGACCAACAGCGGATACCAAAGACTGCCCTGCATTGGGCACCAGCAGGAAGGTGGAAACTAGGAAAGGCCAAAGATCACCTGGCGGAGAACCGTTGCCTCTGAACTGAAAGATCTTGGTCTCAATTTGGGACAGGCACAATACCTTGCCCGCAACCGTCAAGAGTGGAGGCGTGCTGTACTGGCCTTATGTCCCACCAGAGACGAAGAGGCCTAAGTAAGTTAGTAACCCGTTTTGATAGAGATTATTGCCCTTACCTAAAATCTTAAAACCGTTTTCAAAAAACTTCATAGTTTTCTTTGCACGGTTTCCCTTCTGATGAAAAAGACCGCAAACGAAGGAAGGAGTGGATCAGATTTGTGATCAAAGTACTGACCGAATTTCGGCAAATACTGCATTGTATTGCATGGTGAATTATGAGCGCCATAACAATTACCACACTTTTTTACTATAAATTGTTAAATTTTTATCACGTTTATGATAGCATAAAGTTATCAATTATAATTATTTGGTTTTACTTTATTGTAAACGAATTTTGTTTTTATTTCCTAAGAAGCCTTTTAAATTTTGTTTCGGTTTGTTACGGTTTTATTTTGCATCAAATCAGTTCAGTTATTAAAAAAATACTAAACTAACCCATGGCCTATAAGTGCTATAGCCAGCAGTCCCACGTGCCAAATACATGAATGTATTGTATAAAGTATAGTACGTGACAAAATTTTTGAGTGGAGTATATGCTACATTGTTGAGCACCAATTCCTCCGCGAGATATTTGTATTTCCATATTTTCATACTGAAAACACTTTTGAAAAGTCCTTTCCTTTCGTATCCTACAAAATAAGAATGTCGAAACGAAATTTCAAAGAAGATTCTGCAAATTTCAAACATACCTGTCACGTTTTAGGGGTTGTTTCTATTTTTAGACTTTTTGTATTATAATCCCAACCAAAATCCTAATCTTAATCCCAATCTTAACCCTGAACCTATCTCTAACCATAATCTAAATCCCAATCCTAACCTTTAACCGAATCCTAACACTAATCCTACCCCAATCCTAACCCTAATCCGAATTCTGAGAATCTAAAAATAGTAACAACTCCTAAATTGTGACTCATATGACTTCAAAGAGAGGGTTCCTGTCAGTCCTCCTGTATGGATCAATAACAATCATGAATATTAAAGAGGCTTGCAAGCGCTTTTTTAACGTGGAAGATGGATCTAGCTGTGTTGTACTGGCTGGGAAGAGAGGGCCATCTTAGATGGAGACATGCAAGTCATTGAGGGCGGTTCCAAGAGCCAGTTGCGTGATAAAAAGCCGATAGATATCAGTTCCAGTCAACGGTGAAAATCTCAGGAAGTCCCTACGAAAACAGCCCCTTCAAAGTCCACGAAAGTTGCTGCCTCTGTAACTCTTAGTGCTATGGTTAAACTTGGCAAAATAATTCAACTTTCTGTGGCAATAGTTACAATGCATCTTGAAGAGTTCAAGACAAATTAAAAAGCATGGGCTCAGCCATTTGAAGTTACACTTTCTCTTGCCGAAAAGAAATTTGCCAGTGACGGTGTCAGAGATGCTTACATTGCTACCCCTTTGTCAGGCTTGAGTCCAGGAAAATATGTCTTAAAACAGTCCAGGAACAACAAGTCAACGAAATTGAAAAGCTGTTTACGTCAACTGAAGAGCATACACGAAAAAGCAGTTTAAATGAATGTACTAGTCAGAAACTTTTCTTTGACATTATCTAGTGAGGCACCAGTTGAATAAGGGCATGTCCTAAATTACACAAAGGTTTATTTTTGGAGGCTTTATAGTGAGATTGTAACATTGGAGGACTACCTGATAGGCGAGTTCCAAAAATATGTCAATAACACTTGGAGATTTTTGGGAAAAGTAGACTAACTTTCAAGGCTGAGTCATTCTGTTACTATACCTATGTAAGGTCAGGGCAGCAACTTATTGTCTTAGACATTAAGGGAGAAGATCACTAATCTTTTTGACTCAGAAGTTGCTGTAATATCCACGCGTATGCCAACCCAGGATTGCAACGGATTGTCTTATATTGTAAAACCGATATCAGTATATGCTCGAACAAGTACACAAGAAGTACCATAAATTATTTAATCATGCATGCACTATTTATACTCTACCCTAATTATAAAAACATGAATATATTACAGTTGCCAGTTCAACCATTATTAATACTAGTGAAAAGACAATCTTATTCTGTGGCATCCTTTCTACAGATGCTACTGATGGGTCCAAGGAAGAACAGATTTACAACAAAATTTGACTCGTTCATAAGCTAAATGAAATGTAGGCAATTTGTAAACTTGTTTAACCAAACCAAAATTGTTAAAATTTACAGCAGCATACATGTGATAAAGATAAATACTGTATTAAGGTAAATTTTTGTCCAAAAGTACCACAGACCAATCAATTTTTAACAATTGACATTAGGCATAATACATAATGCATTGTAGTAGGTTGTATAAAATTTAACAATTTATAGTAAAAAGTGTTGTAATTGTTTCGGCACTAGGCCGCCATAGTATTGAGATGCTCGGAAAATTTTGAAAACACTGATTTATATCCGAAGAATCTTGGAGTATCTGGTACTGTAGGTTTGAAAAGAAAGCTTGTGGCTGATGCTATTTCGTCAACCAATGTCGTGCTAGCGCACAGCTGAATTAAACATATCTTTACGTCATCAAAGACAGGTAAACAACTGAACTACATGCTGTTCATTATTTATTATTATCATATTTCTCTATGTATCTTTCTCCCCATGCAAACTTATTTGGATGAAATGCGTGAAACCACTTATGTTGTGAATGTCTTGAGAATAGGCAATATGTTTTTTTTCTAGTGTGCATTATTATTTATCTGCTGTTTACATTTTACAGATTCTCGAGCCAAAATGGATGTTCTTAGCTTATTATTCACCTTTGAACATCCGGTTTGGCTCTTTATGGCAATTTGCTCGACTTGAATAGTCACTTACCAGTTTTATTTGGCTTGAGATTTAGTTAAAATGGTTCGCGGTAAAGAAGTAGAAAATATTTCTGGCTATATTAGTTGCACAATTTATTATCCAATTAAAACTCAAAATGTTATTTTATTTAGTTGCGGCATATTCGATATATAGTTTGTGCGGCGAGGTACAAGAACTGGAATATGAGAGTGAGCGCAAAATTTTCAGGTTAGAAAACTTCAATAATATATAGTATTTGCGCATTACATTTTTTTTTCAATATTTTAGTATTACTTTTGATTGCGTTGATATGGAACATACAAAGTTGTGTTCAAAGTTAAAACTGGTACAGAATCAAAGGGGCAATGGTACCCAACGGTCTACCAAAACAAAACAACGCTATTTTGCTTTTCCATGAAATTTTGCATGGAAACATTACGAAAAATAGTTATTTTTATCGTGATCGCATCTCCGTTGAACTTAGTTCGTCGAATTTAATATGAAATATCTTACTTTTCGACAACTCACAACTAAAACTGGGTCTTAAACTATGATTCTGATTCAAAATACAGTATTATTTCTGATCCATTAAGATGTCTGAATATAGGTCAAATTTAGTTTTCTATGTTAAATTCAACGAATTTACATGCAATTTGACGGAAATTTGAAGAATAAAGGCAAAGAAATCACAGATATTGACCTATTGCCACAAAAATCGGTTTAACATTTTATTATGATTACTATTAATTGACAATAACAACTAGTAATTTAAGCACGATACCTGTCTAGTTCGGATTAAAAGTTGAAAACTGCCAAATAGTTTCGATTTGTTTACTTTTGTAGTTTTATTTATTTCACATGTGAATGGCTTCCTCATGTTGTTCCTCGATCGCTACACGTGTACCAAAATGATATAATTATTATGTCCCATTGTTTATAAATTAATCTTAATAATTTTTACATATTAATGACAGTTAACCTTAGGCGGAAGTGAAGAACACACTTTTAAATCGGCGAAATAAGAGGACTATCAGGCTTGCAATAACTATACCGTAGGTTTTCGGTACGTGCAATAACACAGCCTTCACACATATGATGACTTCAGCTAACGCTTGCTCATGTTTAAACAAATATATTTTATGAAAGGGCCGGGAACTTTTGCCTCCCTCATGCCCCCTTTGATAAACGACAAGGGGGCGAGCCCCCTCTCCCCTTTCCTGGATCATAATTCAAGATTACTCATGGATTGACTGGATGATACAATCTTTCGCAAATGATAAATGAGCCACAGATTTTTCTTCTACATTTATTCAGGGAGCAGGTCTCTCAAACTTTATGTTTCGTTGAATCCACATCACAGAAAAGGTTTGATGCTTGTGTATGGTAGAGAAAGACCTGCTGATTAACGTCAATTAGTTAGCAGGGTTGAAATGTGGTATATACGTTCTATAATATAGAGCTATTTCCAACGTGCGTTTTGGATGCCAACTTGAAAACGAGGCTAAAATGCGGAATCCTTCCTTGGTACTTTTAACTCGTTGTTACCTTGATACTTAAACCAGGCAGATACTGTGTACCCTGGGCAATTGACATAAATTTAAGTGACAAAAACATAGAAGTCATGTCACGTGACCATCACGTGACCAATTTTGCATTATGTGAACATAGCTATTAATGTATGTTAGAAAATTAAACATTTGCTATTTCTTTAACGAATTGTCATTTTATTAATCTGATGGATTCTGTGCACAATTGGTATAATAACTGGTATTTTTTAACTTAATTTAACCTAAATATTAACCAATAAATATTTGTTTTGCCAAGATAGAGGAAAAGCTGAAGCTATAATGACATTTCTACATTCCGTATTTTTTATCTGAACACATTTATTTCATTTTCAATTCATTTTCCTCTTTCTTGTGGAACGAAAAAAATCGATGGAACATCTTAAGAACAGATACAAAATGAATTTTTTGGACATCGATCTCGCTTTATATACGGTACTTTAAAGTAAAAAATTATTTACCGCTGAAAGTTTTTAAGCAGCATAATTCAGTGAGTGTCCTGTAATACTGCACTTTATTAATTGCAAGTCCTTCATCAGATGTTCCTAGGTTGGTTTCATTTATAGCTATAGTTTGGTACATATATTCCCGCTTGAAAATGCCACCAACAACAAAATCTTTAACTATAAATATAGTCGTAATATCTATCTATATAGAATCAACAAATACATGTCAGCTGCAATGCACTGTTTATACATTCAATTTCCGTCCCTCGGAATTGGAGTCCTCTGAGTCGCTGTCAACATCTAAAATAACACCATGTGGGTTTTGCACACGTCAACGTCCGCCATACAAAAACACGATTCGGAGCACGATCCGTCAGTGTTTTTGCACGTACAATTCCACTTACACCCGGTTTTACAAGAGCAGGTAGTGAGTTCTAAGATGCTACGCGGTGCTGGATCTTTCGTCATGTAAACCGGCTTGAGTGCTGTTCCATCTCGCATCCATTCGTTAGTTTCTGGTTCGGAAGATGTTGTATTGCAGTTAGAGCTTGTCTCCAAACAAACGTTTGGTAGTTCACGCGTTTTAAGTGTTGAAGTAGGCTGTCAGATGTTGACGGGAGCAGCTCATTTTTCTGTTTCTTTTGACAAATCAGAAAGTACCTGAGCTCATCTGTTGTGTGAGAAACCTTCTGGGTTTTACTTTGGATATAGGTCACACATGAAAGCATCCAATTGGGGGACAATGTTACTATCTAAATTGCCTTTGCTCCCGATAAGACCAAGGCTGTCTTGATGCTTTTCACTTTGCGACAAAATTTTCCATTCCTTTTTTTACCGATTCCACATAAGGCGCTGGTCGAGTCGCAGCTGGTAATAGCGTGCAAACCCAGTAGAGCAAGACACATCTTTTCTCCAAGCTCTTGTGATGCTGCATGAACGGGGATGTAGCGAAGATGGTCTTTTACTCCAGTTTTGAACCAAAATTCAGGGCAATTGATATCTGAAAAATGGCTAATGCTCAGTGCAAGGACGTCCGTGTCCGTTGATTGAATACAATGCTACACCCTGGATAGCAATTTGCAGCATACTTCGCATGTAAAAGTAACCTATAAATAAAATAGTGTCAACTGATTAAAAAGTATAGTAAGCATTAGTAAACTTTATTTTTTGTTTTACTGGGCCAAGCTACTGAAGTCTGATACATGTTTAAAAGGGTCTTGAGACGATATTCAATTTGAACGTACAAAGTAATTTGAATGAACTACATTACATAATTATCTCATCTCGTGTCAGCTTCTTCATGGTCTGATTCCAAATCAATTATATCTTTCTGATGACTCCGCCTGACCATCTCAGCCCGTTTTCTATTCTTAAAGGCTCCACCTATGACAAGGGTTTTGCCAGAAGAAAGTTGCTGTCTTCCAAGGCCACAGAAAGTTACAAAGAGAAAGTGGCAAAGATTTACTTTGTTCTGAGGATTGGAAATGAATTTTCCCTACTGTTTCGGCGCAGGAGCAGACGGTCAGTGAATCTTGACTTCCAAACAGGATATCACCAAACCTCTAAAAACACGTTCTGCTGCTTTAATCAATAAATCCCAAAACTGATCAAAAACGATGTAAACCTCACTACAACTGACTAGAAATGAAGTAATCATGTTGAAGTATTTCGATGCAAGCTCGCCGAAAATTTTAGTTCCAGCTGATTTCATTACTTGAACTAAAGCCATTCCATCAATGAGATGAATGGTGTCTTTCGGAAAAGAAACGGGTCGTAAGCAAACAGTTACTTTGGATTCGATGAGATCGGCTAGAACACTCTTGGTGGTCTTCCTTAAGGGACCATCCTAATGAGCGAGGGAAAACGGAATGGATGAAAGTTCGTAGCATAGGACATCCTCTAAATTGATCTGCCTAATGTTTGCCGCAATTAAAAGTCGTCCAAACAGTTCCCTGTCTGCTCCTACTGTAACCAGCTTATCATTCACCGCTTTCACTTGAACGCTCTTTGTTGTGCTTTTAAAGGTTTTCACCTTAAGTTTTTCGACGGGATCCCAGAAACTAATCTCATTTGGGTTTGATTGTTTCTCTACAAACTTATTCATCTGATCCCGTCCTTTTTTGGTGCTTTTAAGCAAATTATCAGCAATATCAGTAGGCAAGACGACCCCGGTAGCGAAATTGATTAATGAATCATTCTCTTGCGTAAGAGGATTACTCATCAACTTGGTTGTAAAACAGGAAACCAGTTTCTGGACATCGGTTTCATCTCGAGCTACCCGTTTCGTGCAAGCCTCTTTGTGTGGATGTACAGTATCACGCTCTTGCATATACACATTCCTGACGGTTGTTGTCACCGATGCACGCCCATGACTAGTTAAGAGCCATCGATCTAGTGCGCCTTGATTCTGTGAAATGCCAAATATCCCTCCTTTCAACTTAGAATCTGCGTTTATGGACAGTTCGAGTGCAATATCTGTCCAATCCTGAGCGAAAGGATTGCTTGGACGACTGACTGCATGATTACCATTGTCGGAGACTTTCGAGTTTATTATTAAGGAGCATTAGACATAAGACATTATATAATCATTTAGAATTCGTGAATATTATAATCATTATTAGCATATAGATATGTAGTCAAATTAGCGTAAACGTGCATGATGTGGGAACGAAAATGCATCGTAATAATCTAGGGCCTTCGTAACCACACACAGACATGACATAGCAACGGATTATCTAAGGCGCAGTCGGAACTTATGCGTAGGGACTTGGTGAATTTGCATATTTTCCGTAGAGAACTTGCGTCAGAAACCACAATGACTGCTTAATAATTTAGTATAAATATAACCTGTAAATGATAGTTAAACACATTAGAAGAAACATTAGACGAACCATTAGAAAAACCATTCGAGGAAGATCGTTGGATCAAACGCTAGCTTAGAACAACAGCTCGCTAGTATTAAACTTATTGATTGTAACCAGATACCGTATAACAGATACGGTATAATTTGGCCTGTGCATGGCGTAGAAATATAGGGAAGCATTTAAGTTGGAACCAACATATTGAGTATATTGCAAATAAAATATCGGCAGGTATTGGAGCTATAAGGAAATTAAGAACATTTATCGACACAAGCACTTTGGTTTTGGTATACAGTGCTTTAATCCAACCTTATTTTGATTATTTTTGCGAGTTTTGGGATACAATTGGAAAAGGTCTTAGTGAAAGGCTACAAAAATTGCAGAATAGAGCGGCAAGACTGATCATGAATTTAAAAAATGAACATGGTCATTCTGTCTTAGCTTGTAACTCTCTTGGTTGGAAATTATTAGAAAGACGCAGAGCTGAAATGAAAGCTAGAATTATGTACAAAACTGTCAATAAGCTAGCACCTAGTAGACTGTGTGATCTGTTTCAAAACGTCAACAAAATTAATGATTATAATTTAAGAGGCTCTTCTACATGAGTTTATATCCCAATGCCAAAAACAGAATTCCTAAAACAAAGTTTCTGTTATGATGGAGCTAAAATTTGGAACCATTTACCTGATGAAATAAGAAATTCGGCATCGTTGCCCTCGTTTTGCCGTAAGCTTTCTTCTTCGACCTTTGATCTCTCTTAGTTTTAGTGCGTATTATATTAATTATTTATTTCATTTGTAATATTTTAGTAAGTACTATAGTTTAATAGTAGTTATCACACCTCTTTTCTAAATCAGCTTTTGCTGAAAAGAATTAGTGTGTTTAAATAAAGTCGATCATCATCATCATCATCATCACACGCATAATAAATGAATATCTTAGTATCCAGATCTCTCAACTTTGACGAATTGCAAAAGAAGTTTAACCATGTGGCTATACTCCTCCCACAATGCAAACAACTTTGAATTCGCTTTTGATTCACCTTTGAAGACATCAAACAATGAATAAAGGTCCAATGTTTCTTTTTGCCGCTCCTCCATATGAGGTTGTACATCATCTTTCGCTGTTATCGCGTGTCTACAAACTTTGGCTTTTTCAACAACAGCATCTTCATTGACAACAAGACCTTCGCATTTACCATGATCACTTTTGTACCAAGTAACAAAAGTCTCCCACTGCAAACGAAAAAGTGCTTCCATTGCTAATTTATACGCACGGACTCCTCTATTGTAAGACTTGCCTTTCATTATTGCTGACATGGTACCAGCTGCGTATGCACCAGACTCGATAAGAAGGTCGTCCAAACCAGAATTCTGAAACTTCTTTCCAAGCAATGAAAGTCATGAAAGCAAGTATGCTATCCAGTATGAAATCCACCAAGGCGAATGACTGAGTTCGAAAACTCACCCGGAAATTTCTTCAAAATTTGCCTTGCTTTCATATAGATTGCAAGTTCAAATGTAATGACGGTGTCGACTTGTCCCAGATTGGAACAAATCTTTTGGGCGTGTTTCATGACGGTATAAATCGTACTCAATTCGCTTGAAGAGCCTTCAATTATTCGACAGTAGCCAATCGTACATTCAGTAGGACGTTGTGGATATAGCATAGAGTTGAAGTCTCCCAAGCTTGGAACTGGTTGCATGTCTTGCACTGCAATTCCTGTCTCAAATATGTGTGCTGGACCAATGCGAATTGGAGCCCCTGCGTGATACATGTTGATGGCTTCAGGAAGATCGCTGCCCTCAATGTTTAGCCATCCCTTGTTAACTGTGCCAGTATATTAATTAACTGTAGGTCGACGTCCATACCCAGAACATCCTTGTAACTCATAGACGTTTCCACTTCACTTTAAGCTGCGCTGTCTCTTGGAATGATTGTTTTCGATAGAAGGTGGTCGTTAGGACCAAGAACCTTTATCTGGAACACAACCATTGTTAATTGTAGGGAGCTTTACACGTGCATTTGATGCGCAATGAATGATATCTTGGACAATACTAAAAACTCGTCTGTCGTCTTCTGTTTTTACATCACTAAATGGTTTGTCAAAGTCAAAATCTTTTCGTAGGCCATCAGGTGAAATGAGTAAGAGAATTAGCGAGTACAAACTGCGCGGAGCAATTCTTCTTGCAGATTCGAGCGATACATCGTGCACGTTAAAGGGTTTTAATGTGATTCCCTTGCACTTCCGAATGTACTCTTTTATACGGTGATTTACATTTAGAAACTGATTATCGTCATTCGAAATCTTGCTGGCCTTCTTCTATGATCTCACAACAGTGTTCTGTGCTGCAGCGTTAAGAACGTCTTGCACGGAGATCGCTCTTGAGTAGATAATTTCCGGTTTCCTCTTGTCAGGATGCTGGTGGAAAACGATGTTGTCTCTCAAGTGCTTTTGAAGGCGAAGCTTTGGTCGTTGTTTGCTATAGCTGTTGGCAGTGATTCCTTTATTGCCTAGTTGTTCGTGATATCTCAACAGAAGTGATGACATGTCGTATAACTTCTGCTGGTTAATTCCTTCGCTATACTTCGACTCCCAACTCTTGAAATGCCGTAACATAAGCTGTTTCTTTTTCTTTCTCGTCATACTCTCTGTGCTTTAAATTTGATTTGCTTACGCAAGACGAAAAGCAAGTTTTGTGATATTTGGCTTCGGCAGCAATTAGATCGTTGTTTACTGAGATAAGAGCGTTTAACATTCTTTCATCTCCTTTGCTTTCTGCCGCTCGTCGAATGGACTTGCATGCATCAAACGTACAGATACTGTGCATCTCCTGACACTATTTTATGTGTTGTATTGCCAAAAATGAAACACTTAGACCAATCATTAGATGTTCCAAGCGATGAACTTGAAAGTCTGTAGGATTCTTTATCAGCAGATTGACTATTTTCTTGGTTGCGAATACTCGTACAATAACTTTTATTTTGCATAGTTGTATAGAAGGAGTAACACGACGAATGCCAAAACACATTGTGGTTAAAAATTTGACAATTCCTCGTTCAATCTATCGGAGATCTCGTCTTTTCGAAGATCTAGTACTTTTCTTAACTTAGCATATATATGCGGAAAATTTTGCCATTCTTAGAATTTCATTGCCATCAACGTGGCAAAAAAGGCATTTTGTGTATGTAGTAACTCTTGGTCGTATTGGTGGAGGTGGAAGAGATGGAATTAAACTTGATGCAATTAAGATATATTTAGCATTTACCTAAAAGCAATTAATATAACAAAATATAAATTTTAAATACATTTTAAAATCTTATTCAATGCTATGTAAAAAAAATGCGTAATTATTTCGTCTATATTCTTATGCAAAGACAAATGCAGAAAAAGATAAATAATGAACTAAAAATACTTACAGTTACCATATATAATGACAATTTTTGCATTCCGCCATAGTGGATTTTGTGAGCCTGAATTCTTGTGTTAGCGGCAATTACAAAATATACTAAAATACTCTAAAGTATACATATTTAAAGGCCGAAAATAAACTTCAACATGTTTCTCAATGATAGTCGCCACTCAGTGAACTTAAGTCCTGGCTTTACAAACGAATTTTACCCCCTGCAACGTGGGTTCCGAAGTTTCGTGAATTCTGCATGGATTTCACGTGGATTTCGCGTGGATACTAACAAATGTTAGTTACGAGCAATTAAGTCACATAGTAGAACAGTTTTTACTTTAATACGAAGGTAAAGTGGTATTAAAAGAGTCGTCTACACGATAATGAATTATATTTAACGTTTTGAACAATTTTTGTCGATATACAAAAGCAATTTATTGCCTTCCCGTTGTTTACATTTATACATGACAAAACTTGAATGTTTTCTCGTCTATTTTTCTCACATGAAACAAAAAAAGTTGAAAACATTATATTTTAATTTTTAAAAACGGACTTTAAAAGCAAAATCGATAAAATTTTGCTGTTTTCGCCTAGATTTTTTGCTCGACTAACTGTTTCCATAGAAACAAGAAAATTCAAAACTCAAAATGACGGAAAAACTAATGACGGAAAAACTAGTGACTACTTTTTTTTATAAAGCTAAATTAATTCTTTTATAGTAGTGAATTTAGCCCTGCATGCCGTCCTTTTTTTGGTGAAAAATGTTTATGCAGTAACACAGTTGTTGCTAGATGGCACAAGAAGTGTGTTATATCCCCTTATCTGTGAAAAAATGAGTAAAATAATTGCCATACAGCCATAAAGCTGTCAAAAGTTCGAAAAAAATAGCCTCGAGAGACTACCCTGTATCAAATGCCAGCTCTCAGTGACTATAAAAATAAGTTCGTTTCCTCCGCATTTTTGGGGGACTAACCGGAATGGGTGTCCTTTGTGCCGAAAACATACAAAAAATTGAAGTAGAAATGAAAAAATACATCAATTTTTAAAACAATTCTTTCTTGGCACTAAACTATACATTTGGGACACCCATTCCAGTTAGACTGATAAACTTGAATATACGTGCTTTCTAAAGCATACAATTTGTAATGCTCACATTTTCCCCAGACCCATCTCCCAAGTCCGCAAAGATAAGTAACACAATATCAAGGATGTTATGGTCACGTGACCGTTTCCATGGCAACAAAATATCGCAGTTTGTTAACACTAGGCCTAATTATTATTATACCAAGTTTGGTGGAGGTTGCTTTAATATATTAATTATGAGTAAGTGCCATTTATTTCATATTTTGCTAAAATGAGCTGGAGCCTTGACTTAAGTGCACTGAGCATATAAAAAAAATAAACCCATCTAAAAAGTGTTTGTAAACCATTCGAATCCATGTTGGAAATTTCTCTATGGATTTATAAAAGTCTCAGCGATCGCGAATTCGCGCAAAAACTGACATTTTCTACAAAAAACTTGCTTAAAGAGAATTGGGAATTATCCCTGGTTGAATACCTTTTTAGAATATTCGTGTTACAATAAGAAAAAAATTGTACTGTTTTAAACACAATATTTAATGTTTATATCGAAGTAAAATTTATCACACGGCAGTTACGTGACAGTCATGTAACACGACTTTTGCACGCCCAATTAAATGCACATGCATGCTTACGAAGTCTCCACCAAGTTTTAATCTTGTCTTGCGTGATAATAACGAGTTAAAGGTACCAAGGAAGGATCCACATTAATTGAACGTATACCACATTTCAACTCTACGAACTACTTGACGTTAATCAGCAGGTCTTTTTCTACTGTACAAAAGTATCGAACCTTTTCTGTGGGTGGTTGAACGAACTAATTGATTTATCACATTTTCACAAACACTCCTGATAACGTTTTATGCTCTGGTGTCTCTTATGTTTACATAAGCGATCACAGCATTTTCAATGCTTACCAAATAAGGCATACTCTGGGCCCCAATGTCGCCGCGATTATATGCGAAATTTGGCGATATTGGGCGATATTAGAAAAAATCTTTAAAATACATGGCGATATTAGACGACACTGGGCGATCATTGTACATTCAGCAAGTGCGTGTATTTGTAAACAAAACACGAACTTAACAGTCTCTAACACATTTAATATATGATCTGAGTTCACTGGTCGTGCTCGCAAACAAAAGCCATACGCTTTCGCTACCAAAACAAAATAAAACAAATCCGATTTTAAAAACATTATACGCGAAAAAAGTACAACAAATTTGAAGAATTGTAGCGAACAACCTTTACCAGCTGAGTCCAGCAAATAAACGTACACAACGATACGTCAAAAAATAGCCTGTTAAATGAGCTTTCATGCGAGAGTTCACAGACGAAAAAATGAGAATAATTGGTGTTTACTAAGTTTAATTACCTCTGACGATAGAAATTCTCAAGATTGTTTTCCTTTTTGGTCTTTATAGTAGAATTCATCGATATTTTCATCAACTTGTTAGCTTTATTCACTTTTGAATACAGTTTTCTTGACGTTTTACTCCTGGCCATTTTCAATACTGCACACTTTTCGTGCATTATTGTGATAACGCACTCAAACGACTCGTTGTTGCCAGGTAACCAAAACACAGGTGGTCGATTTTGACCAATCGCGTGCGCGGATTTTGAACAGTGAACGAAGATCATATATTAATAGGCGATATTGGGCGATATTGAGTGATATTAAGCAATATAGGTCATATTATTTGAGTATTAGCATGGGATACAATGATTACACTTCCCACAGAATACCATTGTATACCATTGTTTAAGACAATGTACTATCCACTTAGTATAAATATGTTCACTAGTTAATATCTAAGCATAATATAAATCAAATATTTATCCAATTCCAACTAAAATATATGGCAAGGATTTGCATTTTTTCCAGCAAGTCGTTGACTTGCAAACTGTTAAGAGCAACCATGCAACAACTTGCACATGCAACCAGTGGCATACCAGTGTCAATAATTAGGGTGTGAATATTGATATGTTTATGTTTACAAACTTTAAAAACAACCAATTTCAAAAGAAATTAATAGCGCAGAACATATCGCCAACCCAATTGCGTAACACTGACTACGCACTGCCTGCAAATGACTATGACTTGTAAGACTCAAGCCTCAAAATTTATGCTTTTGTTTAAAATAAGAATGACTGCAAAAAATCAGCAAATATACGGTATTGTATGAAACGAGGTATGAAACATCAAAATGCTCCATATTTATCTGCAGTAAATGTTCAAAAACTAAAACTACGTAGAGATATTATATTAAGACTGTGTCACAAACCTCATACTGGCATATACAAACAACAGTAGGTCATTGCATAGTTACTAAGTGTTTTTCATGACTACAAAATGTTCAAGAACCATTTATCTCAAGCAATATGGACAGTTTTGTATATGATATAGACCACACCATATTAATTGAAGAAATGAACGCCTCCATATGGCCATACATATATATTTCTTCCTCATTTGTTCCACGTAGCTAACTTGCCCTTTAGCATCCACCCAACCTGCTGGCAACTGTTTCCTGGAAACTCAAAGTATATTCCAATTGAATCCACTGCCAGAAATTTCTTCTACATTTATAATTACATACTTTTATTTCATACTGCTTCTGTGAACGTATTGTTGTAGTTTCATAGAATGGGGCAGCTAAGTTGTGCCAAATTACGTTTTAGTGGTGTTAACTTTGCATGAATTGCGCTAGAAGATAACGATACGAAGGTCAAAGGTTGATGCCTAGTTTCCGGCTGAGTACATCCATGATGACGCGCTCTAAAATCTTAATTTTTATATAAAAAGGAAAGGGATAAAAAAACTCTTTCAGTTGAAATAAACATGGCCTATCAATTGGGCATAACCGTAAAATATTTGAAACAGACAATTCATTTGAATCCAGTGCATCAGTGTAATATTAGAAATACATGCATGCAGCAACCCCTCGCAACTAACTAAGAGCATGCAACTATATTTTCGGAATTACATGAAGTACTTCGATAGGTTGTTGTCATAGCAACACGGCAATTGTTATTCTTTCTGTATATTTTTTCAAAATGACAAAATATTGAGTTTTTAATCCTTGTTTTGTTGCCAATTTTTCTAAATGGCACAACATTTGTCATCGATATGTTATTACGCCTAATGTAAGCTTAAATTTGGTATAAAATACGACCTATTAATTATATTAATAATAAGAAGACAGTCTTGCATTTACAAAACATAAACTTACTATTGAAATTTAAACAGTGAATAGACTGGATGAGTACTGCTACGCCGGCCTTTATAAAGCATTAAAACACAAGTATAAATTCGTATTATCAACAAACTTGCCTTGCATTTCACGCCATAGTCAATTGTTGGCGCTTCTCTGTATTTTCGCCGAATTAATCTCTCTTCAGTCTTCTTCGGCAGTCTCCTCGAGCCTTTGTCGTCGTCTACGCTCGTTTCGCCTTGCTAAACGTTCTGCTTCCTCGTTTTCCTTTCGCTGCTTGCTTGACTCCATATCTGTTGACCTGATAAATGCTTTTTATTTAATTTTTACAACAATAAATTGTTGTTAAAGCTCCCAAAACTTTTTGCAAAAATACAAAATATTATAGTGCAAAAAGCTAACTAAAGTTCAATATTTGCAGACAGTTGAATAACTTGAATTCGTGATTAATCAATCAACAATAAATTTTAAATCTGGCAATCAGTGTTAGCCATTCATGACAGTCCGCCATATTGTTGAGATCAGTTAGGACATACCATTTTTACTACCTAATAACTACCACGAGCAACGACTTTCAACTCCCCTAATACGAAATTATTAACCCTCGCCCCGGGCTTACGCCCGGAACGGCGCTTCGCGCCGTTGGCTCGGGGATAAAGCGCAACTTAAATCAGGTGAGTACTGTGCATATTAATTAATAGCAGATCAAATTTTCGTTACTTTGTTTAAACATGCCTGATCAAAATGTCAAATATGAAATGCATTTCAAATCATAGATACAATCAATTGCCTTGTTAACTTAACCTTTCGTTTTCTACTTGAAAACATGCAAAAATTATGCTTACAGCCCTGTTTTATAGTGATAATAAATTGGATATATATTACTGATTAGGAATGCATGACAATCATACCTGAGGCATGGTACCATATTTGATTACAAAACCTGATTCTCTAGCTGTATTACTATGGTCTACTATTAGTATTGGTAATACAGCTAGATAACTTTTCAGACTCTGTGTATATAGTTGGTGTACCCAAAATTCAAATGTAATTGCTTTCACAAAAAATATGCGGCAAAATTGGCAAGTCATGGGCCTTAATAGAGTGAAATGTATGAAAAATGGTACTCCTTGTGGTAGTCATCACTGTTCTCTAAAAGAGAGACAGCTGCCTTAGCCAAGGTCTGTAAACAATTACACACTCATAGCAAAAAGAGTACTATTGACACAAGTGTTAGTATATTATCGTAAACCATAACCAAGTGACTGACCAACCTTCTCCACTCCCAAGTAACATAAGCAGTATTAGGGGATGTCAGGTAATAATAGGCAATATTAGGCGATAATAGGCGATATTGGGCGATATTAGGCGATATTGGGCGACATTAGGCGATATTGGGCGATATTAGGCGACATTGGGGCCCAGAGTAGGCCTCAAATACTGTCGTTTGTTAGTTTGTCATCAGAGGACACTCGACGGTAAACTACAGAAAGTTTAAAAACTTTGATCATCCAATCAAATTTCGTCATGATATTCGTCTATGTGATTGGAGCTGCATTAACGATTTAAACAGTCTCAATGATAAGTGGCATGCTTGGAAAACTACTTTTAACTCTATTGTGAAAAAACGTGCTTCACTTCGTACAAAACGTGTTAATGCGTCTAAATCACTTTGGATTACGTCTCACTTAAAGCACGAAATGCATAAAAGAAATATTCAAAGAATTAAAGCGATTCGTTCTAGCGATTGCCTAAAGATTGGATTTCTTTTAAAAAAATTCGTAATTAAATTATTAGAAAGATTTTTTAGGCGAAAGAAATCTATTTTTACGAGAACAAAAGCAGTCCTAAAAAGACTAGGAAGATTATTATAATGAACTTAATTCTAAAAGTCGGAAAGCTACCAGGATACTGAAATTGAATTTCAACGGTGACTTAATAAACGATTTTGATAAAATTGCTGATGCCTTCAATGAACATTTTTCTAACAGTAGTCCCAGACCTGCGTATAACATAGGAAAAGGTAACAGCTAGATCCTATGTCGCCTTTTCTAAGCGATTATAGAATTGACGCAAGTTTTCAGTTGAAAGAAACAAATTCTTCAACTGTTTCTATTTTCTGTCCAAACTTAGTAAATCAAAAGCAACTGGCTTGGACGTAATTCATGCAGAGTGTAAGAGAGTGTCCTGATCTAATCGCTGAATCCCTTGGTCTGATTATAATCGCTCTATCATCACAGAATGCGCTAAAAATGTTCCAGTATCTTGAACAAGGCAAACGCACCTGCGTTGATAATTGCCGGCGACCGATTTCAGTATTTCCTGCTGTAGCAAAGGTCTTTGAACGGATAATGTATGATCAGGTGTTTCTATACATATAGCTGAAATAAAAATCCTAACCAATTGTCAATCAGGATTTCGTGGTCTACATTCAACTGTTACTTCTCTTCTTGAGGCCACTAATGAATGCGTTTACAATGTAGATCATGGAAATGTAAATGCTGTTATGTTTCTTAACCTCAAGAAGGCGTTTAACACTGTAGATCATGAAATCTTGTAAGAAAAACTCAATTCATGATCGCATGGCATCGGTAGAATGGCTGAAAATTGGTTTAGATCTCTTCTTAGTGAACGTCAGCAAACGTGCCTTAGCAATGGCCATTCGTCCAATAGTCGATTTTTTCGATGTGAAATTCCCCAAGGGAGTATAATTTATATTGGGGCCACTCCTTAGTGATCTTTCTAACTGTCTTATATATTCCCGTGCACGTAAGTTTGCTGATGACAATAGCTTGCCGTATGCATGTAATAAGATTTAAGAAATCAATAATAATCAGATCTTGATAATAACAGTAACAATAACAATAACAAGATCTTGCTAACGTCACTGAATGTTTATCAAGAAATATGCTTACTTTAAAGCCTGGTCCTCACTAGCGACATGAGCATAAGCAAAATAACAAAGGATAAATTTTCATTTGACGTTTGCGAAGACAAATCAAAACGAATTTTCTTTTGAATTTGCTTTTGTTCTGCCATAGCTTATGCTCGTAGTCTTATGCTTGTGCTTATGCTAATGTCGATGCTGATGTCGTACGCTTCAGTGGATTTCTTTGTTTTGTCTTTTGTTTTATCTTGTGCTTATGCAAATTCACTAGTGAGGACCAGGCTTAACTCATCCTTCGTCCCAACCAACTGAAGAGTAGTCAAATGAGGTTGGATTTAACAATTGTAAATAAATTGCATTGTGTAGGGACAGGGTCGTCGCTAGAACGTTAATTGGGGGGGGGGGGGGGGTGTTAATAAAATATTCATATTTTCATGTCATACCCGATTGATTTCTTTTCAAATCAAGTTGATTTCAATAGAAATTAGTCGGGCATAACACTAAAATATGAATATTCAACCCCCCAATTAACGCTCTAGTGACGGCCCTGTGTAGGGGGAAGCAAACGGCCTAACACGTTTTAAAGTCCTGATTCCACGCCAGCGAAATTTTTTGCGAGAAGCTGTTTATGCGAAATACGGATGGCTGCACATGGATTATTCCATTGAATTTTCTCTTCGCGAGAAAAAAATTCTCTTCGGTAGTGAGTAGAAATCATTGTACTCACCGCGAAGGCGAAAAGAGCGAGAGAATTTAATAGAACCATTCATGCCCAACCATCGTATCTCGCATAAACAGCTTCTTGCGAAGAATTTCGCTGGCGTGGTATCAGGCTTTAAGGCACTTAAACCCGAAGAAAATTTTTTACACAGTTTTTCAACACGTTGGGGCACAGTAGATGCTGTCTCACAGAACTCTATATTAGAACTGTACGCATTCCGGGTGACCTGTGGTTAGGGTAGCCATATTTGCAATGATGGTTATGGAATAATTATACTGGTGTTTTCTTTATGAGAAACTCTTCAAAGAAGCTTAAGATTCAAAGCGAACGTGTGTCAACATTTAACGAATAAAATAATTTGCAACGAGTGAAACTCCTTTACAAAGGGTACAAAATATTGCTTCCCATCGTTAGTGTATGTTGTCCTGTATTAAATAAAGTAGACCGCCAATTGACTATTCTAACCGCTTTGCCTTAATCTGCAGGCGCGCAAACTTGTGATTGGTTAATTTTGAAAGCGAACAAGCTGAGCGAACAGTCAAATTTTGAAATTTGATTTCACAGAAGGTTTTGTTGAAATAGTTTTTATATTTTTATTGATACGACAGAGGGCGAAGTTTAAACATGTCACGGCTTTCATTTGGCACTCTATTACGCCCAAAATGTAAGTTTATTTCATTTTGAATATCAAATCTTGTGTTGTTCGCTGCCCTGCAATGCATGTTCTTGTATTGCCTCATATTATGCATGATTTGTCAGTAAAATACGTTCATATATGCTCAATATGTTAGTATACCATTTAATAAGCATATCAGCTTTACCTAACCAAATACTTTGTTGTTTTTAAGATATTTTCAGTTTAATAATTCCTGCTCAATGTTCAAGTTTAGAAGCGAGTCGATCTGTCGATGTTGTTTAATACAAATTATTAAAACAATTAAATTCGTTTGCCTTCAAATGCAAATTTTCTGTATATAAGAATCGAGTGTAAGGCTTTTTCTCAATAGACTTCGGGGATTGATTGTTCAAAATATGGTTTGCTTTATCCTGGGTTAGTGTGAAATTCAAAAGAAGTTTGCAGGCAGCTTTTTTGTAAGCTTTCAAATTAATGAAACATTCCTTCAGAAGTCTTGTCTGTATCAATAGTAGTTTTGTTCTCTGAAGCTTTGAAATAAATGAAGGTATAGAAATTAAAACTTACACTGGGTTTAACTTTAATCCATGGTAAGTGCTGACCCGGCTTTGATCAAACGGCCTGTCCCAGAATAATTGATGGTCAATTGATTCTGTCGTACGGACTATAGGGCATTTAATAGGTTATCTTGAGAATTGTGGAATGTAACCTTGAATCTTACATGTTTTACCTATATGAATGATGATTGATACAACTGTTCCTGCATATTAATATCGACTGCTTATTCGTTGTTTTTTTTTAAATTCAAATTCACAGTATGTTTGCATGAGACCAGTTTAAATCACAGGTTGCAATATGCGTCAGTCTTTAAATTTCACTTCCCAGTGAATGTACAGTCTGGGTGAAGATTTTATATTGTAAAAATGCACACCCCCCTGGCTACCATGGACCAAACACTGAAAGGGAACATAGCTGCAAAGGTGCATCTCAGGATATAATGAATAACTGAGGAAGTCTGCCTACCTCAACATTTTTTGCTGAATACAAAAATATATAATATATACTGTATTATATTAAATAGCAATTAACGCTAGCAGACCAAAAAGGGTAAAATGACCTTATGTTAATCATGCTTAACAATTTAATATATATTTAGGTTGACACAAAGAACATATTAGATAGTCTTAAATTTTTAGAGTAATATATGATGTATCAATTTAAATCTAAAACTCAAGGATATAGGCCTAATTTATAATTATACTAATTTGCTTATCATTCAAGCAGGCATGTCCAAAATATTTTATGCTCAGCCCCTATTCCATTACACCTTAATCTAGCTAGCCCTAATCTAATTTATGTGCATGTCCAATCACTAGACTCCAGTGTCTTGAAACTGCATGAAATCAGTTAGAGATGTCCTCAGTGTAGTTTGTAATTTTTAATTATTGATTTCATTTCTTTCTCTGGTTTCATCCTGGTCTTCAGTTTAATTCTTCATCCTAGTTTAATTTAAAATACTAGAAGTTACTATTCCAAGGACTTAGTGCTGTCGTTCAATCGATGCCTTGAATATACCAATAAACACCTGACAGTTTACACACGGCATCAATGAATTTATTCTGGCCAACAAAGTCAAAATAATAATGTACTTTTAGATATTAATGCAGCTGTATACTTATATAAAGTGCATTTTGAATTATATTATTTTATTTTTTAGTGCCATTAATGATGTGTAAAAAATATATGTATATATATATTCTAAGGTGATATAAGTTTGTTTTCTTATACAACCTTTTTATTGCAAGTTTTCATATTATTTCCAAATAATGTACAGTATGTAGTGATACTTGGCAGATTCTATCCCATTGCATGCATTGTGACCAGTGCAAAAACATCCATATGCTACATATGTCTACAGACTGATTGTAAATAGGATCTGTCATGGACAGGAATTCGATATTAATGCATGGCAAATTCCATTGATCCATTGCATACAGTGCATATTAACATGTATATATTTTTAACATCTTGTAAATCAGCATTTTTGTTTCTGGTAATCCAGTTCATCTCCAATTCCTATTACATCTTAGTATAAAGTTCCAGGTGACTATTGATTTTTCTGCATTTCGATTGGTCTATATTCAGTATCTCTGAAGTGATAGTCATGCACTGACCAGTGACTATAGCTTTTTACTTTTTGCATTTTTATAAAGTAATCAATTTAAGGTGAATTTTTGTAAACTTTAGTTTATTATTATTTGTAAAAAAGTCGAAGGCGAAGTGAATATAGTAGGCTTGTAATCAGTAATCACCGAGTGCTGTCATCGTTACGTCTTGTCATAAGTGCTGTCATCGATATGTCTTGCAAACTTTCGTATTAAGTAATAAGTAGTTTCCAGGTTTGTCATTTTCTTTTTAAACAAACGTTATGGTACCCAACACGACTACCGGTATTCAACCATCTCAAGTTGTTTAGCCATTTTTAAATGATCACCACATGGGATGAATGCTGAAAATTGCCCTCCCCAACATTTAAACTGAACATATTCAATAAGCTGCCCCCGGAAATCTGACATCCGACAGACGCAAATCGACATTTCGACCATACATAACTCGCGCGAAAGACTGGGTCGAGGCACGTTAAGAATAGTGTGTTGCGCGCTGCCGCTCGGCATCGATTACCTGAAACGGTATCTGATATTTCATTATAATATTTCTCGCAATACAGTTTGTTTGACAGTAACAAAGCTAGTCGCCGTTTTTCAGAGTTCTCTCCATAACCCTGCTGCGTCGGATATTTTGAAATATCTACGCTCAAAGCGTACAGCTAGACTCAAGAATTAACTAGTTTTAAATTGGTTTTTAGGAACTCAAACTCAGTTGGCTGAGCAGTAGCCTGGCCCAAGGCATATTTTAAGAGATTGGCTGACAGGGAGAATCCCCCCCCCCCTCTGCTGAATTTTTATCACATTTTCACAAACACTTCTGATAACGTTTTATGCTCTGGTGTCTCTCATATTAACATAAGTGATCACAGCATTTTTAATGCTTACCAAATACTGTCGTTTGTTAGTTTGCCATCAGAGGACACTCGACAGTAAACTACAGAAAGTTTAAAAACTTTGATCCAATCAAATTTCGTCATGATATTCGTCTACGTTATTGGAGCTGCATTAACGATTTAAACAGTCTCAATGATAAGTGGCATGCTTGGAAAACTACTTTTAACTCTATTGTGAAAAAACGTGCTTCACTTCGTACAAAACGTGTTAATGCCTCTAAATCACTTTGGATTACGTCTCACTTAAAGCACGAAATGCATACAAGAAATATTCAAAAAATTAAAGCGATTCGTTCTAGCGGTTGCCTAAAGATTGGATTTCTTTTAGAAAAATTCGTAATTAAATTATTAGAAACAGACAGGGAGAATTCCCCCCCCCCCCCCCCCTCTGCTGAATTTATGAGCGATGTTATAAATAATGTAACTTTTTAGCCTCAAGTGACGTTTTGCAATACTTTGATAACATACATTAGGACAGCGGAGGTTTTTGCAACCCTGCTGACGTCACTTGGGTCCAAAACCACTCCCTGTTCTATGTTGCAAAACCTGCTTGCATCGCTCGCTTATAAATTTAGCAGAATAGGAGCTGATTCCGTTCAAGACAATTCCATTAAAATATCCCGTAAGTGGGTTGGTCTGCTGGCAAATCATCAGGATGAGTTGATTGTAAATTGTCAAATTTTTTTAAATCAATCAAAATAGTATCACAGATGGCATTTTCTCTTTAGTTCAAACGGCAAAGCGTTTCCTGTCGTTGCAAGTGTCCCAGGCAAGTCACGTGCTGTCAGATGAACTTGGCAACATTCTCAAATCCTCCAAATCCTGTGGCAAGAAAAGACGCAGGATTATTGATGAGATTTTCTCAACTGAGCAAAGCTATCAAGAACATCTTCATCTTGTGACCTCTGTGAGTATAACCTTACCTTAGTTTTGCAATAAATATTACTCTTAGGCGTTGAATTAGTATAGGAAATTACACGGTCCGAGAAGTATCAATGAAACATTACACGCGTGTTTGGCGAAATCCTTTATAATACTGCGAGTACGAAGCAGGAGTGGTATTATAAATATTTCGTCAAACAAAAGTGTGATTTTTCATTTAATACTTCGAGGACAAGTGTAATTTCCTATTAATATCATTTTGTCACCAAAGTTTTTAGTTTTTTAATTTGTCATTTCCCCTCGTGCGTACTGAACACTGGGATGGATCCAGCATGATCTGGTTGGGGAGGGCTGGGTGCTCGGTCATTCCTGTTGCTGAATATCATCGGTTACTCAGTTATGCATTCCGCACTGCTGGTCAGCCATTGGTCGGCAGTATTTGGCAATTGTGGTAATTTAATGATATTATTACTTAGTTATTACTTGCTAACCGAAATTACTGTATCTCACTTAGTCTAAAATACAATACAATCACGGAAACTCCGAGACGTAGGAATAAAAGTTTATCATGTTGTCAATGTTCGGAGTTTCCGTTGTATTGCATTTTATTAAAGTACTCAGTGGTTCCCGTAATTTCACTTAGTTTGTTTCTGCTAATTTTTTTTTGCTTTATTTTTACTGTCAATTTCTATTCGATCCCTGGCTGTACGTAGAGTTGGCTCGCACTTTAAAGCTCCTATTGTATACTAGGTTCAATTGAACCAGCTGTAGCCAGGCATTTAGTTTTTCCGGTGTGAATATAGACTTAAAGTAACATCATAAACACCATTTTCACCTCAGCACGCAAAAAAAATGGACACAGCAAAACTCAATAATTACAGTACATCGTTTTAAGATTAAGTTGATATGAAAGGAATTGGTATGTAGTGTAGGCTAGGTTTCGAAATATCAAATGCTTCAGCCGACCATAGCGCGTTTCCTTCAGTTGGCTGAACATTAGCCTGGCGTGCGTGCAATTAAATTCGATTCAATCGATTCATTTTGGTTCGATTAATTCCAAACGCAGCCATGCAAGCTAGCATATGTTTAGCTTTTCCCGTGTAGATAGGTAGACCAGAAACGTAGCGGAAATCTTCGCGCTCAATGCAATATTATAAAAAAAAAACCCAAACTTTTCAGTATTTCGCTAGCAAAGTTTGCAAGTTTAGTAATTTTATGATAATCTTTCCAGGAACTACTTTTTTTTACTCGATCAAAATATTAGACTATCGTGCAAGTTGTCTATTGTATATGAACCGTTTTACAGTGCTCATACCTTGATTGTCTCTTTTAGCTGTTTCTTTCACCATTGAGGGAAATGTCGTTGCTGCCTGATCATATTCTTAATGTGATATTCTCCAATATTGAAGCCATACAGAATGTTAACCGGGAATTGTTAGTTCATTTGGAAACGATGGGCATTGGAGATGCTTTCCTCGCGTTGGCACCGTTTCTCAAGCTTTACAGTACATACGCTAACAATTTCGAGAAAGCTCTCAATACAATAAAGGTAACAGGCTGTTTTAAATGTGGTTAATTGCAACTTGTATGAAAAAGTAAAATGGTTTTTAAGCACCTTTAAATGTGGTCCAAGTTTATAGTTCGTATATGTAACCAATAACGCAGTTTTGTTTACATTTTGGATTTTGAACTTCACGATTTGTAATTTATGATATAAATTGCAATAGTAACTGAAGAAGTACAGTAGCCTTTTTTTCCTTTGCTATGCTTATTAATTAAGAGCTACTCTGTGGATATATTGTTCACTAAATCGTGAAGAGCCACTCTGTGGATATATTGTTTCCTTTGCTATGCTTATTAATTAAGAGCCACTCTGTGGATATATTGTTTCCTTTGCTATGCTTATTAATTAAGAGCCACTCTGTGGTTATACCTGTACAGTATTGCTCAATAAATAGTGAAGAGCCACTCTGTGGATATATTGTTCAATAAATCATCATTATTATTATTATTATTATTATTATTATTATTATTATTATTATTATTATTATTAATACAGACTAGGGTTTTTCATGTGGAAGTCTCCCTTAAAGTTTGTTATGAGCAGAACCGATGCACATAACAGACTGTACCTTTATCTTTTACATTTTTACGTATAAATTAAAGTCAACTTCTTGGCTCATTTGCCAGAATGATTGTTCACAGTTTAGGAACGTTTACAATTTTCCGTTCGCCTGATTAGATGCATGCGAAAAGTGGCCCAGCTGGAGATCAGCTCTAGATGTAGAATTTGAGTATTTCATGTCGATATTTTTTGTAAACTGATACTGTTTTGTAATGCTGTAACTTTAGTTCTATACTAAAGTTAATTGTCTGCAATGCAGTATATATGTCAATCCAATCTTATGTAATCTTATATCAGATTGGCTTGCAAACGTTGCCTATGTCACTTTAGGGCGTTCTGAGACAATTCTGTTGAGAGGGGGGGGGGGGGGATTTTACAAAAAAATTTGATGTGCCGGAATGTCAATTTTGTGTGGATTAAATTTACCGACAATTTGGAATCAACGTACAAACAATTCACGTTTTCCTTCGAAGTACTGTTCAGTAATACCTATTTTCACCGACGAGGTTTGACCGCTATGCCTGCCGTTACGGCATACGTTGTGGTTCACATGCAACTATAGCTAATCTTAACTCTGTGCTGGCTGTTAAAAATGTTACTAATTCTACATACTTCAAACTAGCTGGGAAGTGTGTGGCTACAAGTTTAAGACGTTCTTGCTGAAGAAAGATTTAACCAAATGTTGTATTGCGTGCGTGATCGCTGAATGACTCCTTTGCCTGCACTATTGTAGGAGTGGGAAAAGAAATGTTCAAAGTTTGCTGAATTTAAAGAAAGTCAAGAAAATCTGGAGGAAGCAAAAGGGCTGAAGCTAAATGCCTTGTTGATAACACCCATTCAGAGAGTTCCCAGGTACAGTAAGAAGTTTAATAATATGTCTCTCCTTTTTTGATTCATTAAAACATCAGACTTGTTTTGGGAGTGAGCTGTGCAACGGTTCCGTAAATAACGATATCGCTATCTTTCCGTCCGTTAGTACTTTCGTTAATTTGAAACGCACACACAAACTGCTGTTTTCCAGGTACAAAATGTTGCTGGAAAATTTATTGTGGAAAACACCAGATGATCACGCTGACTTTGCGAAATTAAAAGGTACATATATCATTCCTATTATACATTATACACGGTCCTGTACTTTTGTTACACGCTACTCCTATACTTTTTTAGAAGTACATTTTTTAAATTTCTGTCAATTAACAGAAGCTGTTGATCAAATCAGCAAGGTTGCTCTTCATATTAACGAAAATATACGTCAACACGAAAACTTTCAGAAAATGTTGAGCATTCAAAACAGTTTTAGTCGTGAAGATGCGCCAAAGTTGCTATCACCTGGTAAGTATGGCATTGCATGCAAATTATATTCTGTACTAACAACTATGAACATGTATGTACAGTAAGTACCAGATGCAGAACCCAAGATACGGAATTTTATAGGGGGGTTATTGTTAAACTTAATTGGAATTACGACCACAAACGCGAAAAGAAACAAAGAACGACTACATTTTGTGTGTATTTATTAACGCGAACCAAAAATATAAAAACATGTGTTGCCAAAAAGAAGCACGTGACCTATACACTGATCTATTATGATATCTGGATAGTTCGATGTTTTCGTTGACTCATCTATAATTAAATGTTCTTAACACTCCCTCTCGAAAATATGAACTATAACCTTTTAACTAATTTAACATGCGTTTTTAACTCCCATGAGTCCTCTTAATCTTTGAAATAATGTTTTGCCTAATGGTTTTGTCAGTAGGTCTGCTAACATTTGTTCCGTAGGACAATAGTCGAGAATAAGTTCTTTCTTTGCTACTTTGTCACGGATAAAGTGATATTTAATGTCAATATGTTTCGTTCTTGGATGATACTTTGGATTTCTTGATAATGCTATAGTTCCTTGATTATCTTCTTTAATCACCGTTGGTTTCTTTTGAACAAAACTTATATCTCCGAGTAACGCTCGTAGCCAAATTGCTTCTTGACTTGCTAACGATGCAGCTACATATTCTGCTTCAGTTGACGAAAGTGCGACAACACTTTGCTTCTTACTTGCCCAACTGATCACTCCTCCGCATACTGTGAACAAATATCCTGAATGTGATTTACGACCATTTGGATTACTTCCCCAATCAGCATCAACATAGCCTTTTAACTCGACATCGGTTTCTTTGTTTCCATCGAATGTGATGCCATAATCGATTGTTCCTTTGATGTATCGCAGGATACGTTTTGCCGCTTTCCAGTGTTCTTCTCCTGGGTTTGAACAAAATTGATTCACTGTTCCTAACGCTTGTGCAAGGTCAGGTCTTGTTGCAGTTACCGCGTATGTCAGTCCTCCAATTAAAGCTTGATAGTTCTCTTTATCAATAGGTTCTCCTTCGTTTGGTAGTAACTTCGTGCTTTGATCAACTGGTGTCGCAGCCGGTTTACAATCTTGCATACCAAACTTGTCTAACAAGTTTTCGAGGTATTGCGCTTGGTGTAATCTCATTCGCTTGTTATCTTTGTCTCGTTCCACCTGAATCCCTAGGCAGTAATGAACTTCCCCGAGGTCTTTCATCTCAAATCGTTGTCGCAAAGCTGCCTTTTCTCTAAGTAACATACTCTTGCTGTTACTTGCTGGTATCAAATCATCCACATACAAGGCAATGAGCATAATGTCCTCTCCCTCTCGTTTGATGTAGATACAAGGGTCTGAGCTCGATTTCGTATAACTTGAATTCTCCAAGAATTCATCGATAGTGTTGAACCAGCATCGTGACGACTGTTTCAGTCCGTAGATACTTTTGTTTAGTTTGCAGACCAACTCTTCTTCTCCTTCTTTCACGTATCCTTCAGGTTGAGACATGTATATCTCTTCTTCTAATTTGCCGTTCAAGAATGCTGTAGAAACATCCATTTGATGTACTTCCAGGTTCAACTGGTTTGCGATTGCCAACAATGTACGAATTGATGTATACTTTGCCACTGGTGAAAAGGTTTCTTCGTAATCTAAACCGGGCTTTTGTGAACAGCCTTTCGCCACCAAACGAGCTTTATGTCGTTCTACCGATCCATCTGCTTTGTATTTAACTTTGAATACCCATCTGCAATCTATAGCTTTACGGCCTTTGGGCAAATTGGTCAATGTCCACGTATTATTCTTGATATGAGCGGAGTACTCGTTGTCCAACGCACGTTTCCACTGTTCGTTATCTGGACCGTTCAGAGCTTCGTTTACGGTTGTAGGCTCTTCAAAACTGTACTCGCCATCACTACATGCGACATTATTTTCCCACCAATTGCCAGTAATAACTACGCCATGTCTATCGGGAGGTTCTCGCTTGCGCGTTGATCGTCGTGGTTGTTGTTGCTGTATAACATCCGTTTCTTCACTGGTACTTTCCTCGTTATCAATGTTATCATGGTCTTCTTGAGTTGCTTGCGGCATAGGTTCGTTGATCTCTTGTATTTCTTCTTCATTTTCAGAATCACTTGTGTCGAAAACTTGGATCTCTTTCTTCCGTTGGATAAATTCATCTTCGTCGAATAAAACATCTCTGGATACACATATCTTTCTACTTACGGGATCATATAGTCTATATCCTTTACTTGTAATACTATAACCAACGAATATGCATTTCTTCGTCTTCGAATCCCATTTCTTTCGATTTTCTTTAGGAACGTGCATATACGCTTTACATCCAAACACCTTGAAATGCGACACGTCTGGTTTGCTTCCATAAAAACATTCATATGGAGTCATATTGTCCACCGCAACTGTAGGACTTCGATTTCTAATTATAACTGCCGTGCAAACTGCCTCAGCCCAAAACTTCTTATCCTGTCCTGCATTATACATCATAGACCGTGCAGTTTCCTGAATTGTTCTGTTCATTCTCTCTGCAACTCCATTCTGCTGAGGTGTTCGGGGTACACTAAGCTGATGCTGAATTCCCTTTTCTTTAAGATAATTGGAAAATTCTTTAGATGTGTACTCACCACCGTTGTCTGATCGAAGAATCTTTATCTTCTTCTCTGTCATGTTTGTAACCATTGCTTCGTATTCTTTGAATTTCTCAAGTACTTGATCCTTTGTTTTCATGAAGTAAACAGCCGTGAATCTGGATTTGTCGTCAATAAAGGTTACAAAGTAACGATTGCCACCGAGACTGTTCTCTTGCATTGGTCCACAAACATCACTGTGTACAATTTCTATAATTTCACTTGCTCGAGTCGCCTGTCCTTTTGGAAACGATGCTCGTTTCTGCTTGCCATGTGCACAGCCTTCACAAAACTCTGATTCTTTAGCAGGTTGGAAGTCCATTCCAGTTACTAATTTCTGATCTCGTAACAGACGCAAATTGTTTTTACTCAAATGTCCGAATCTTTGATGCCATAACTCTTCAGGATGCTCATTGGAAGCAATATTAACATCATGAAATCCCACATTCTTTTCATTAACATCAAGGACATACAAGTTATTTTGCAGTTTACCAGATCCAGATATTTTTTGAAACTTGTCGAGGATCACACATCCACTTTGGTGGAGCTCAATAGAATATCCTCGCTTAGCAGCAGCACTTACTGAGAAAAGATTCTTTGCTAAGTCTGGGACATATAGAACATCTACCAATCTAGCAGGTTTGTACTCATTTCCGGTTTTAACATCAAGCCAAATATTTCCTTTGCCAAATGCTTGAACTACTCGATTGTCACCCAAACATACCTTTTGAGGATTTTCAAAGTGAACATAGTCTACCATCATTTCCTTATCATATGACATATGCTGTGAAGCACCTGAGTCAATATACCATGTCAAATCCTTTCGATTCACAGGTTTCGATGACCAAAATGACGCATGTGAACATGATGCCTTGTATGATGCACCATCTTGTTTCTCTTTGTCTTCCTTTGGTTTTTCTTTCTTGGGTTTACGACATTCCCTTGCCCAATGTCCTGGTATTCCACAGTTGTGACATTTGCCTTTTCTTTTAGGTTTCAAACTTCTCTGATTTGGTCGATCATGCTTGGACAATAAAGCTTTCTCTCCAGCATCTGGGGTTAATAAATTTTCCTTACGCTTGTGTTCCCCATGAAGTAATCTTGCAGTAACAAATTCTAATTTTAAATCATCAGCACGGGATTCTAAAGCTGTGATCAAACCATTATACGATTCAGGGAGACTACATAAGAGCGTTGCAACTTGGTCATCCTCAGTAATAGATGCACCAACTGCTTCCAGTTGACTTGCCAGCTCTTTCATTTTGTTGATGTGCTCACCCATCGAATCATCAACTCCCATAGACATAGTAAAATACTTCTTACGAAGAAACAGTTTATTTGCTAAGGACTTTACCTCGTAATGACTTTCAAGTTTCGACCATGCTTGTTTTGCTGTTGTAGCCGTACGAACAAGAGACAATTGTTCATCCCCCAAAGACAGACAAATTGTAGCGAGAGCTTTTCTTTCCCGTTTTTGAAATTGCCGACGCTGAGTTTCAGTAGTTCCTTCTTCTGCAGGTTCTACCTCATCGCCCTTAACAATGTTCCAAAGATCCTTTTCCTCCAGAACCATTTGCATTTTAAATTTCCATAAGTGAAAGTTCTCTCCTTTAAACTTTTCGATACGCAACAGCGATCCATATTCGTCGTTTCCCGAGGTCGCCATACACAAGCTCCAAATCGTTAATTTCGCGTTTATTTCTTATAATATATACATCAGAAGCCGAACTAGCGCTCCTGGGCTCATAACCTGTTAAACTTAATTGGAATTACGACCACAAACGCGAAAAGAAACAAAGAACGACTACATTTTGTGTGTATTTATTAACGCGAACCAAAAATATAAAAACATGTGTTGCCAAAAAGAAGCACGTGACCTATACACTGATCTATTATGATATCTGGATAGTTCGATGTTTTCGTTGACTCATCTATAATTAAATGTTCTTAACAGTTATTCCCATGTTTCAAGGGCCATTATTTTTGTCATTGATAGTTCAGATCGGGAACGAATGTGTGAATGTCCTCCCACGGAATTATAGAGTCTTTTAGAAGATGAATTAAAAAATACTGTGAATTTAAAAATGTTGCGAAGCGCTTGATTTTGAAAACAATATAATCTGCCGAGAATAGCCATCTGAAAATCAACAAAAGTCTTTAAATCCTCGAACTTTCTTTGATTTGAATATTCATATTATTGACACGCTTATACATAATAATGTATACATCATTGCAGTGCCTATGAAACAGATTTTTCTACGACTTTCTTTGTCGCATTGCAGAGACAAAGATATTATGACAACTTGACATAATATTGCGTCATGAGTAGCTATGAGTTACATTAATCTGTCTTGTTGTTTTTACAAGGTCGTGTTTTTATCAAAGAGGGCACCTTATTGAAGGTAGGGAAAACATTGGTGAAGATATGGCTGTGCGAAAAACATCATTTTCACCTGAGTTCTTTACACCGAGATACATATAGTGGCGAAGCCAGCCTGACATTTGGTCATGCAAATGAATTTTTCTGTGTTAAACTTGCATAGCATGACCAAATAGTCGGGCTGGCTTCGCTACTGGAGTCAGTGGCGAAGCCAGCCGCGGATATTTGGTCATGCAAATGCAAATTTTTCAGTGTTTATAGACCGTATAAGGAATGAATTTCTAAAGAAATGAATAATTATAATGATTTAAATTTACGTAGCATGACCAAATTGTCGGGCTGGCTTCGCTACTGGATACATAACGGCATACATTTTTTCAGAAGCTCATGGTTCCTCCCACGATCGTGGGTTCTGGCTACGAGATTGGACTGTAAACGTTGTGTTGATCACTTGGGAGAAATAACATTTGTTTGTTTGATTAAATATTTATAAAGCGTTACATAAATATTTGATTTAGCGTTACTGCTAGTTTAAAACAAATTCCTGTCTACTATTGCTTTGACAAAAAAAAACTATTTTTATTTCAAGGTTGGCAAGCGAGGTTGGAGGTCAGCGAAAGAGAGAACATTTTTCCTATTCTCTGATATCTTGATTTATGCAAAGAAAAATAATGAGAAAGAGAGCAGCAGGTTCGTTATTGAAACGATTACTGACACACTATATCGCGGTCTCACATTCACTTTCTATGCTATTCACATTCTGTTTTATTTTGTCAAAAATAATCATGTCAAAAATACCTTGTTTGATTTGACTCAATGCCAGCAAGAATTAGGTGAAATATTCAAAGTTTTGTAAAGAATCCTTTTTTATACGACAGATTGTAAAAAAAGTTTTATCATGATGTCCCAGATGAGGTGTGGCAGTAAATGTCACTTCAATTTGCCTTTCGTATCTGCATGAACTATTAACGCTTTTAATTTGGTATCAATTTAAATCTGTTTAGCTTTTACACTATTCTATTGTGTGTCAAGTTTTTGTATAGAATGTCTATCGAGTTTTTCTCATCTTATGTTATCGCATATCCGTCCTAAAAAATTCTAATAAATGTATATTGAGGAAAAAGCAATGCTACTAATATGACCATAGAATTATCCATAGTTTCTTTAAGAATTTTTCGTTGCATGTCTATTCTTTGCACCATGCTGTGAGTAGCTGTGAGTAAAATACGAAGAAGAATTAAATAGAGTTAAATACCGAAAACAAAGGATTTATGTCATATAAAGACCCCAGTGTCCGTGGGCTTTATATGACATAAATCCCGACTTTCGAGGTTTTTAAATCTTTGAGTCTTTTATCTTTAAACAATTTAAGTTGAGATTATTCAAGATTTTTCCTCGAAAATAAAACCGACTCAAAGATGAATGAAAGCATCGTAAACTCAGGCCTGAACAAATACATGTAGTTCCAATTCCCCGACTGACCCTAAGTTTTTCTGTCAACCCTATCATTTTTTCAACGCGATTGACCTCGAGATCCTATTTTGTACGTTACCTTAAGCCTACTATTCAAAACACGTATGCAACGCCAGCACATAACACTTCGTGTGTTCCATTTTCATAGTTAAGGGAAAAATGATTGAAAAGAGTATTTTTTCCGACCTTATTTTTTTCAGGGTATAAAACTGGAACCACAGCCTCAGTGTGTATAGTACAGTATAGTTCTAACCCAGTATAATTCTAACCCAGGATGATTCTAACCCAGTATAATTCTAACCCAGTATAATTCTAACCCAGTATAATTCTAACCCAGTATGATTCTAATTCAGTATAATTCTAACTCAGTATAATTCTAACCCAGTATAATTCTAACCCAGTATAATTCTAACCCAGTATATAGCTGCGGTTATTTCTTTAAGAAATAAATTTTGGTTAATACATTGGTAAACATGTGTAAATAAGCTCTTATTATCAGTTTAAAATGATGATTTGTTTATTTCTAGGGCATTTCTATGTCTGCAAGTGTTTCCCTTGCAAGATTGTAACGTTCATGAAGTCATGGGCGATGGAAACACTAGCGAAGGTGGAGCTCTTTTTTCTGTAAGTGCACAAAGAATCTCAACATGGAACGGGGGTGTTTTGCCCCCCCCCCCCCCGTCCCCTCCATTTGAGGCTCATAAGTTGCTATCATCACATCGCTTATAAATGTAGCAGGTAGTTGATACATTTTAAGCCAATCTCTTAAAATTTTCATGCCCCTGCTGTTAGCCAAAATTATTTCCCGTTTCCTGGCAATCATCTGGGGAACACTAGGTTCTTAGCATATTTGAAAGACATCAGTAGCGTAGCCAACTCGACGATTTAGTCAGTTGCTATGTGCAAATATTTTAGTGTTTTATTCTTCACTGACTGTGAAAACAAGTACTTTCAGAGACGTGAATAGAAATGTTATCAAATTTGCATGGCGGGACTAATGTGTCGGGCTGTTTACGCTACTGAGGGACATACATGGATATATTTTAGTGCCAAAAAAGTTCCCAAGCATCATATATGCAAACAATATGACGTTTAGTGCTCAACGAGCTTGCATTGAACACTGCTTGGGTTACACACGTCTATATACCCCAGTGAACTCAAAAAAGACTGGAACGATAACTTGGCCGCCATCTTTGAAGCCAAATTGAAGGCCGCCATGAAGGCCAAGCCACCAAAATATGACCTATTTTCAAAAGCTCTTTTCGACCCTTTAACTTCGTGTTTTAGAGCCAGTTAGGTGCTAAATATTTTCTAGATATATTGAAATTTCATGTACCTCAACTTTCTAGGACGTCGAGTAAGATTTTAAAATATTTTTTGGCTGCTAAAAATGAAAAACAGTTTCGGCGAAAACTTTGTCACGAAATATCTTTTTTAAACAACTGATACCTTTCGAGTTTTAACAGTTAGATGGAAGAGGCTGCCAAGAACTATCCGTAACCGAAGTTTAAAGCTTTAAAACTAATGCTATCCGACGAAAAATATAAGTTTTATACGTATTTTTAAATCAACCATACAAATACACCACTTTGAAAACCTCGATTTACTCACGTTTTAGAAGGGCTACAGCAAAGACTAAAAGCTCAAAATAAACAACGATACCTGGACTTTAGCACAAGATGAGTTTTGGAAGTGTTGAAATAGTTAAAGCAATATATTCTTGAGTTGAAGAGCGTAGTTTGCTTCGTAGTTTGCTTCGGCACGTTGAAACTTTCGTCATTTTCCAGAGTAAAAAACTGATACCCCTAAATTTTTTCCGTAACTAAGTGTAGAACAGTAAGGACTATCCAGAAAACCAGGATCGAGTCTTTAAAATTGAAGTCTTGTGTTGAAAATTCTCATTTTTCATGCATATTTTCGCTCAAAAACAAACTTTTCACTCCTCGTAACTTTCCCCAGTCCTTTCGAACAAGCCATTTTCCCCGCGCGGTTCCCGCCTTTTGCTTCAAATTTGGCTTCATCCGATCATAGGACGAAAACATAGGAGTTATCGTTCCAGTTGTATTAGAGTTCACTGATATACCCAGACGATAGAATTGTCCCAGGATTGAATTTTTCTTTAGATAAGTGTGCAATACTAGCACGATTTGGCCACCATATATTAATATAATCTCCTCCTGTTGCTTCCACCGCATTAATTGATTGAATTCAGTCTAAGTAACGTCTTACTGTAACTACTCTAATTAGTATAAATTTCTTGGTGTTTACAAATCAGAAGCAACATGACTTTGTAGAAATTCACTTAAACGTTATTACTGTATAAAAATACAGAAAGGGAAAAGCAATAGTCAGTGGCCAGTGACCATCACTTCAGAGACAGTGAATCTTGACCAATTCAGAATGCACGAAAATCAATAGTCACTTCGAAATTGATACCAACATCGTTTAATTTCGTATTTGATAACTATGTTAGAATGACCTCGTTTTACATCTTTGTTATGCTTTTGATAAACGAAATCTGCTTTTGCCGTAAAAACCAAAATCATGCAATAAAATCTGGGTACTAGTCAACAGCCTGGGGTGACAGGTTATAGCGCAAAAATGATGTAAGATATACAAAACTTTAGATGTCTTGTGTAGTTTTAGTGCTATACCTATTTTTTCTTTAATATCTATTTTAAAGGAACGTTTTTGTTAGCAATGCACACGCCTGTATGTTTTCAAATGACCCACAAACCAAGTGCTCCCGCACGCATGATTCCCCTCATTCGCTGCACTTATTCTTAAAATATTTTTCACTCCGCGATAAAATTTTTCGATATGTCCTCTATATCCCGGCTTTTCAAAAGTTAACTATTTAATTCTTTTTCAGATTGAGTGTCAAGGTAAATCATTGTTATTGTTCTCAAAGTCCCAAGGCGAGGCTAAATCGTGGTTGAATGAAATCAGGAAAACAATTGGGTATAGTTTTTTAACCTTTTTAAAAATTTAATTAATAGATGTTCTAGCTAGTGGAGTTCTACAGGCTCTTAATATACACGGAAACTCAGTGTAGGCTAGGGATACCCGTACCCATACCCGTGAAACTCGGTGTAGGGATTTATTTATTTGCTGTTTCAGTAATCGTATCGAGCGATCTTTATTTTCGCTCTATGCTGTAACCTCCTTGGTCCTGACGATGTATCCTCCTGTCCTGACGATGTATGACCCCTCCTCAAATACGTTTAATAGCACTATCAATATATATGAATGAATGAATGAATGGATGGAAAGATTTGCGAACTAGTAGGTCATTTCATCTTAAACCATCTGGGGAAAAAGTTTGGCAAGAAAACTATCCGCTTGTATAGGGACGACGGTTCGCAATTATTAAAAACAGATCAGCACGTTTGGCTGACAAAACCAGAAAAGAGCTCCACAAAGTTTTCGAACAATTTGGCCTAAAAATAACAGCAGAAGCAAATTTACATGTGGTAAACTTTGTAGACGTAACTTTCGCCCTTACTACGGGAAAGTATAAACCTTATAGGAAGCCCAGTGACAATCCGTTGTGCATACACAAGCACTCTAACCATCCACGTAGCATTTTAAGGCAACTTCCAGCATCTATCAGCAAGCGCATGTCAACGCTGTCATCTGACGATGCAGCATAAACATATCAAAACGCGCTAGGACATAGCAACTTCAGCCACAAGCTGGAATACATGCCACATGCAGCAACCACGCAGGAACAGACAACGCAACATCATTTGGTTTAACCCCCCAATCAACTCGTACGTTAAGACAAACATTGCACACAGTTTTCTCAAGCTTGTAGACGCGTACTTTCCAGTTATGTCACAAATTACACAAAATTTTCAATAGGAACACAGTTAAGGTCAGTTACAGTTGCATGAGTAACGTTGATTATCGCAAGCGACAACACACACATAATTAAGCCAATCACAAGACATTAGTACAAACAACCTTAACTGTAGGAACAAGCACCAGGGTTGCCAGATTTCTTGAATAATTAAGCCAAACCATCATTAGTGCTGTCACAAAAACAAAGAAAACAAAAGGCAAATACAATGAAAAACAAAGAGCATTGTTAAAAGTTTGGCTAATTTATGCATGCAATCTGGCAGCCCTGACAAGCACGCATGCCCGCTGCAGAACAAGTGCATGAGTAAGGAAATTGTATACAAAGCAACCATTAATACAAGCAGGACACAAAGCACTACATTGACATTTCGAGAGCGATACAGGAGTTACATTAAATCTTTCACGCAATTTTTTGGACTTTTGATATTAGTTTAAAAGTTACCCTCTTAAACCTCTTATTCATGTTTGCACTAGCCATTGTTTTTAGTGTTGGATTGACCTGAAAATGCTAATTAGCATGCTAACACAAATCTATGATATATTTTAATAAATTTATAATTTTGTGTACTTTTTATATGACATGTTTTTTACTATTTATAGCTCTTTACGAGATTTCGTTCCGTCGGTAGAACCAAGAACAAATACTTGCGATGATTCTAGAAGAGGAATCAAACGAGCTCCTCCGAGAAAGACAAACGAAAGAAAACAGGCCATTGCTCACAAAAGTAGAACTCAAGTAAGTTGAAAAAATGGCACTTTGGAATGGGGAGGGGGGGGGAGGATTGGAGGGCACGTGCACCCAGTGCCCCGGGGTTTCTCGGCCTATGCTTAAATCTCTTTTTAAGCATCTGAAGAGAAAGCTTTGCATTTTCCCATGAAGAGTCTTTCGTCGTGAACTGTGGGCGAAACCTTGTTGCTCTTAATTTTAGCTTTAATACCAATCAGTAATGTGGAGTACGTATTTATATCACAGGCACCGTATACTTTGGGGTGTATAAGCCCCAACAAACAATCCTCCTCGGTGGATGGTTATAAGCTAATCCAATCAGACACGCAAGGACAGACTATGAAGTTGCATGCCAGTGACAGCGCTCAAGTTAGATACTCCAGACTGACTGAAACATCATCCGGGTCCTCCTCTCGGACGTCATTACAGAGTTCTATCGAAGGAAATGATAAAGAGAACAATCCCCGGGATAACATTTGCGAGGTTGGAAGTGGCCGAGTTCGTCCTATTGCCAATGAAAATCTGACTGGTAAAATTTCGTCTGGAGGAGTGAAACGAAAGCACAGCGAAAGTGATATATCAGTCACGGTATGTTACTTTTATAGCCGCAAATTAAAAATTTTTGAAACCTGAAATTGAATGTCCATGTGCAATTTGCTTTTAATTAATTTAGTTTAGTTTTGTTAAAGTGTATATGAAACTTTGTTGAACCTTTTTGATGGTTGCATTGGGAAGATCAGATAAAATAACAATGTTAACTTCTTTGGTAGATGTGCCTTTTCAAGATGCTCAACTTTACAGGAGATGCAAATAACACAACCACCTACGTCATACTGTATAATGAGGGACTGTTAGATTGCTTATTTTTAGCATATATTAGTGAAAATAGCTAAAACTACACTAATTGCTTGTGTGTAGGCTATGTTTAACATCCAGGCCTGGATATTTATGTGTTATGTCTTGAGTACTTTTTAAATTAATGCAGCTTTTTTGAAAAGTGGTCATGCGCAATGACGTCACTGGTTGTGTTGTTTTCAAATCAAATAAAATTGATTATCTCGAAAAGTTAGGCAGCTACAAAAATTCTATCAATTTGAAAGAAGAAGTTATACTGTGATTTTAACTGATCGTTTTACTGCAATTAAAAGATGTAGGAGAAAATTTCGTTTCACAAACACTTTAAGCTAATTTATAGCTTTCTGGTTCTTAAGTAGGCCGATTGCCCAGTTACTAGGGTCTGAGTTGCCTAAACACCCTTTCTGTTTACTGTAGTAATGACAGCCCTTTCTCCTGAATTGTTTTACGACCCTGGCCCTGAATGGTTTGACCAATGTATTAACCATGCCTACCCAGCTTAGCAAACAACAGTAGTGACTGGCGCACTACACATACTGGTAAAAACGTGCAATTTTTGGCCCTTTTATAGAATATAAATATCGCGTCATTCAAAAGTTTAAGAACCATATAATACAGTGTTACTGTAATTCCTGGCTAGACGATTAGGAAAAGTGCAGAAGTCATTAGAGAATACAATTTTTTGTCTAGATGTCCACGTCAGGTCATGGCAAAAGGCGAAAAAGTGCACGACTTAGCGGATGGTTCTGTGGTAGTAATTTCAAAAAGATGTCGTAGCATTAAAGATTGTGCTGCTGCGTAACTTTCAAAGTGTACGGTGGGTGCATGCGAATTACATCTACTAAGTCCCTAATAAGAGTAGTTTAACTGCTGCTTGGTGAGTCTTAACTATTAAGTCCCTAAGAGTAGCTGAGTTTGTGGGTGAATCTTAACTACTGAGTCTCTTTCTCAACCACATTTTTTTATTTCATTGGAATGATCGCATTATAACTTCTTTGATAGGATTTTTGTAGTTGCCTTACTTTTCGAAATATTCAATTCTATTTGATATCAAAATAACACAACCAGTGACCTCATTGTGCATAATTACTTTTCAAAAAGCTTCATTTAGTACTCATGATGTAACACTTAAATACCCAGGCATTGATGTTGAACATAACCTATATACACACATGCAAGTTTAGTTTTATTTATTTTTCATTATTTTATTCCAGAAAATAAACAATCTAATAGACACTTATTATACAGTACAATATGACGTCGGTGGTTGTATTATTTGTATATCCTATAAAGTTGAATATCTGAACAAGGAACGAAGTTACATATATTCTACTAAAGATGTTGTATTGTTTTATCTGATTTGCCACTGTACAATGCAACTGACAAAATCTTGGACAAAATTTCGTTTCATAAACACCCTAATTACAGAGTCTCTAGGTTGTTCTTATCTACTGAGTCTCTCAATCTCTGGTAGTCTAGGTCCTTCATAGGGTTTTGTATGCGTTTCATTTACCAGAGATAATTTCGACTGTTTTACCGCAAAATGACCATGGTGGTAAAAATGGCGTATGTGCCAAAACCCGAATCCGGGACGAAAGTCCTCAAAATGACCCCGGCTTAAAACGTCAGTGTCTGCTCAGAAGTGCCCAGAGTGTTTAGTAGGTTTGTTAATAGGGGTTGCCTTTAGAAGCTTCCAATGGCCACCACTATAAGCAACCCTACTAAACACCATAGGCACTTCAGAGGCCGTTGCTTTAATTTTTCGGAAGGTATAACTCTGTCAGCTCTACCGTTTTAAGGCGGGGTCATTTTGAGGACTTTCGTTCCCAATTCGGATTTTAGCACATAAGTCATGTTGACCGCCATGGTCATTTTACCCTAAAACAGTTGAGATTATCTCTGGTGAATCAAGCAAATACAAAACCTATACTGGACCTAAACTATGCGTGGTACTTAACTACCGAACCTGTAGAAAGATCTGAACACTACTGAGTCTCTAGAAGAATCTTAAATAATTAGTCTTTGAGGACCTTGCGTCCTGAGTCTCTAGGAAAATTTCAACTATTGAATATATAGGAGAATCTTTAATACTGGGTCTGTGAGAGGATCTGCTGCGTCTTTAGAATTTGGTAGTAAAAGTCCGAAGCTAGGATGCTAGCCCTGATCTCAGGGGGCAAAAGCTTGCTCTGATGTTTAAACTATCCCCCTCTCCCCTTGTATCAGTCAGCTTACTCGTTATCAGATACGATTGCATCTATTAGCATTTTAGTTTAAGATTGAAGCCCATGCATAGAGCGAAATAACTGACCTTACTAAAATCTAAGCCGTTCACTAGCAATTAAGGCCGTTACATCTGTATATTGCAAAGTAATACGTTTACCCTGTAATATGCGAGTAGTGCAATCGTAAGTATATGAAAGACAGGTTCCCCCCCCTGAAACGTGATTAAACAGAATCAGGCGTTTCGATCGAACTCCCGTCCTGACAAGTTAGTAAAGCCCGCCGTCATTCGAAACGTCGAATTTTATTGTTTTAAGTAATTAAAGAACTATATCTTTACCGTGTAATTTCATTTTTAGAGTCTGAGCTGATGTATATGCGAAACTCTTCGATACCGAAAGCAACTGGCTATTTTAGGATGTAAAATACATTTTATTCTTCATTAAAAGCGTGTGATATTTTAAGCAATAAAGCCTTTACTTTAATTTTTTTTTGAATAAGTGAAGTATTCTTGAACGAAAAAATCTTTAGCTAAACACAGTTATATACAAGGCCTTGTCAGTTTTTACGCAATGCGTGCTTGAACTGATGATATAGAAACTGTTAATTTCTGACAAGTCCCTTAATAGGAGCTGTAAGTTTTTAAGGAAGTGTAAGCAATCACAAGAAATTATTACACCACGTATACTGTATGTAACTCATTTTAACTCCAGTAAACAACTAACAGCATTTAAGTATTTTAGTATAAAGTGAAGTACCAGTGTTAACTGGATTGCATTCTTAAGGACAGTTTTCCTGAACAGAGTTGTAAAGGCGATTCCACAATTGGGGATTGTTTCTGTTTGTTCCGTCGTCGATGTGCACTGGATCGGTTTTTCCGAAATCTCCTCCCCATCTGAGCGAGGAATTTGATCTGATCTTTCCAATAAAGCACCTGACGCCACTTGGCTTGTTAGAACCACGAAGACACGCGCTGTTGCAAAATTTACCAGTTTGTCTGTCAATGAGGTTCATGTCAATGGCGTGGCCAATGAGATGATTGCTTCGTTTGGCGGGTGGGACGATGGCGCCACTCACAAATCTGTTCTTTCTGTACGAACTGGTTATGTAGACCTTGAAATCGTATTGAAGATTTTGATAATATTGTCTATATAGTGTACAAGCATGCAGGGGGGGGGGGGGAGGTCCAAACGTACGAGTCCACTCAACTTTTATACGTGTGATTTACATGTAATTTATTTTGAACAATGTTTTCCTAAGTAACAAATTGAATCTTTTGAATTTCAAAGCTTAGAAACTGGCGAGACTTCACTATAGACTACGATTAGTAATTAATTCTTGGTTTGCAATCAATCTCTTGGGACACAGACACAGTGAACAGTTTCACCCTTCCAAACCGCAGAGAGCAACGAAAATGTCGTTGTCTCGAGCGGGATTTGAACTCGGATCTTCGGGTTCCAGGCTGCCGCTCTAACAATTGAGCTGTCGAGTCAAATGGCAGCGAGTGATATGATATGTTGGTGTCAGATTAAAATGAATCTGGTTTTTGACATTGTTTTAATTGCCGTAGAAATTGGTTGATGGCCAACTAAAACTGAATTCATGTTGATTGGCCCAAAATGAATGAAAACGATTCTAGCCCAAATATTCTAATCAAAAACAAACAAGTTAATGAATGCAAAACTCTTGGAATATTGATTGACTAGCATTTGTCCTGGACAAAAAAGCGGAGAATTGCAATATTTGGAGTTTTTTCTTGTTTATTTTTATATAAAACAAATAGATTTAATTTGTTTGTGCCTCCACTGTAATGGATCACAGAAGACGTCATTACCAGCGAAGAACAAATTCTCACGGCACTCCACTTCGTCTCGTGCCGTACTTTTTAGTTCTTCGCACGCAATGACGTCGTCTGTGATCTATTACAGTGCTTATCCCATATGTGTCATGAAAGCGGGCTTCTGATTGGTTCTCAGCAGGTAAGTTTTTTTCGAACTAACCTGCTTTTCCGAACTTACCCGCTTTTCTCTTTATCGATAAAACCGGCTTTCTGATTGGTTACAAAAACTCGAACTTACCTGTTTGCTGCTTACGCTGCCGTCCGCCTCAAACTGCTCAACAACAATGGCGAACAAAATTTAGCTGATGATTAAACCTACACTTTAAAGAACATTTTTGGGCTAAAGACGTCACAGAAACCAAGCAAAAAGAAACGGAAAATTGTAAACTAAAGACAATAGAGAGCCTGATAAAGAAATATTAAGAGACCAATAAGTTTAAGAAGAGAAAATGTTGACAAAATACATCGGCGACTCGGCGAGAATCGGAAAACAACACAAGAAGATAAGTCTAGTATGGGTGACCCCTCGGGGCCAGACCCCTCGGTGCGTTAATCCCGAACCTGCAAGTAAGTTTATTATAAAACTATATATGTTAAAAAGAAAAACGTGTCTTTCAAGATCAAACGGGTTGAACATGCAACAACTCTTTAAAATGTTTGAATGCGACTGAAGATATATTAGTCTGTTTTAAGCACCAACAACGTTTTTACAAGATTTTGGGAGTATAGAAAGTGGGGGAAGGTGTTTTTCAATAAAATAACCTTTTAAAAACAAGGTGGCTGATTGGTCAAAGGCTCAAAAACCATGTTTCCTTAACACCATAGAAACAGGACGCCCGTGTTTCTATAGCGTTACAGAAACACGGGAATTTCAAAAGTCAAAAATACAAAATATGTAGCTGCTCTCGTGCAAAATTATATATAAAACAAGTTTATAGTCGCGGGAAAATGAGGAAAAAAATGTTCACTACAACAAAAGGCAGTATTTTTTACTGAATTTCGTCTCAAAATTAACATGTAAAGTAAGTTTTAATTTTTGTAAGGCTAGAATCCGTTTTCATTCAGCTACATTCAGGCTAAGTTTATTGGCAATCAACCAATTTCTGGGGCAATTAAAACAATGTGAAAAACCAGATTCATTTTAATCTGACACCAACATATATCACTGGCTACCAATCTCATTTGACTCGATAGCTCAATTGTTAAAAAAGGTTGAATTTTCGCGGAATTTTTTACCATTTTTGCACCAACAAAGTCAAAATTGCAAGAATGTTTGAATAAATGTAATTGAAGTCAATGCACTTTCCTTTTTCATTTTCAAAAGGCTATTTAATAATGGAAATAAAAAACATTTTTCGATGCTATCGAGCTTGTAGAAACACTCGTGGAACGCGCGAGAAACTCGAAATTGCGTAGAAACATTCGTGCTCGTGTTCCCACGCAATTTCTCGTTTCTCGCGCGTTCCCTCGTGTTCCTATAATTATACAAGCACAAAAATTTTCTATTTTTAAATATTGCATAGGAAATTAATACTTACCCTGACATTACACTGCTTTGCATAACTGTTGATGGCACGAATATGAGTCAAGAATCCTCTGTCCACCCTAGGTACCTTGTTAGTGAACTCACTCCCTCGGTAAGAAGTCAGAGTACACGTTGCTGAAAATAATACATCTAACGATTAAATTAGATACTTTACTTATCAAATAAGGTCATGAGAACACGAAATATCTGAATACAGGTTGTGCATGGGCTCAAGATGTGGTTTTCGCGCGTTTTTGTAACAGCCAAAATGAAAACGATATCAACAATAAAATTCGCATCGCGTGAAAACTCGCGTTAGTTTTTATCCCAGAGACGAGGATCATCCCAGCTTTTATTGGAACGTACCTAAAAGAAAAATCAATAGCAGCCGGCATCTTCAACAAATAAAGAATGAAACATAATCCGAAGATTAGCACTTTGAGACCCAAGATACGGATTAAAACAAGACGAGGATGAGTTTATGATATTTCGATTTTATTGCAAAATTATCACCAGACAGACTAAAGTTACAATATAATACACAGTCTTATACACAACAATTATCACATGACGTCCTTAGAAAGGAATTTTTCGATTAGAGTCCGACTACTAGATAGTGAAAAGGTGCAATCAAAGTGAGTGTTATAGAAATGAAATGATTAGGAGGATTTTTGTATAGAGCTTTAAAGAATAAGAGAAAGTAAGAGTTTACAATGTGAAGCATTTTTACATTGTCACATATAAGGCTCAAGATAATAATGTAGAGGTGTTTGCATGTAAGGGTTATTTCACATGAGTGATATAAGCTGATGATATGTTGCACGTTCCTCAGTTGTTAAAACGTTGTTCAGTCGTACTTTTGTCTGGTTTGTTTTGTTGAGAAAGTCGTTTCTGTAGTCATCGTTCGGTATGACAATGCTAAATTTTCGCCTTGATTACCAAGGTAGGGGATATGAAGCCACAACCTCATACCCACAATCCTTCACAAAATATATTGAGACTTGCATATAAATCTATTGAATTAGCAGGTTTGTGACATTATTTGATGTTATTGTTCCCCCCTCCCCCCTACAAGCAATGTTGGGTGTTAGACGAGCAACTGTACAACAAAAGTTCCTGCTCATCACAAGCAACATTGCTTTGTAGGGGGGAGGGGAGGCACAAATACACTTTTACATTGGTGGTCTCATAATTTTTGTGAGGGATTGTCTGAAATTTAGAAAAATTTGTGAAGGGTTTATGCACTTTTTGTTGATTTCATAGCATGGTTATTATTATTCTACCTTATTAATGTACACATAGAGTGACAATATGTAATTTTGGTTCTGTGTGGCAGTATGGGATGGGTCTGGGAAGAGGGCGTGGCCTCTGTCACACCTTTTATGATGTTTATGATTCCCGTACAGAGACTTTTAAATCATATGGAAAATTACAAGTGTGTCATGGACACAAAATTTAAATATGATTGTTTGTGATTTCAATGGAAATACTTGAACCAATTTAAAACACTGAATAAAATCAACAACGACCTTTACACAGTGAAAACGACGCACTTACCACTTCGAATACTCGACTTTGTCATGGCAAGATGAACGCGAAGAATTCTCATATTATCAACAAAGATATAACTGTTTTTGCCAAGCTTGCGATATGTTTCTTGTTATTTTTAATTTATGTAAATTTATTCTTTTGATAAAGGTTTTCCATGCTTACATGAAATATTTTGCACGCTAGCATTGGCGCGCGTTTTAAAAAATATTTCTACTGAGGAGAAGTAAATGTTCAACAATGTCTGGAAGAGAGTTGCAAAACCCGAGTAAAGGAAGGCGTCAATATCTTGTAACTTATTCTCAAGCAGATGGACAAAAATTCCCAGAACATCATATGAAAACGTTATTATACTGTATATTTGCGATCATAAATAGCTGTTTGTGACAATATAAAAGCAACACTTATTCTTAATACGAATTACTAACGAGTTACTGACGACTTACCAACGAGTTACTGACGAGTTACCTCTGAGATTAATATAATTTACTATACACTAGAACCAGTTACCACGAGTTACCATTAATAAAAAAAAATATAATAATTATTTTTCTATTTTTAATGGTAACTCGTGGTAACTCGTTTTAGTGTATAGTAAATTATAGTAATCTTATCGGTAACTCGTCAGTAACTCGTTCGCTGGTTCGGCAATGTTAACTAATGTTTATTGATATTTGATAAATGCATGAACTTTATAAGGTCTTTTTTCCATCTTGATGGAGGTAGCGCCAATGAAGGGAAGCAACATATGGAACCCGTTCACGTTTTTTTTGCTGGGTTCATTTTCTTTAATTATCTATATCGTTTAAAAATTTCTGTGAACTTTTTATCCTGTGAGTATTAAGAATATAATATGTAATTTTGTATGGTGAACGTGTATGTGACATTGTGAATAGCGCATTATTTCTTGTCATGGGTCTATCACATTACCAATACCAAGTACGGAAAGGTATATATATAGTGCATAGGTTCAGCAACATATTTCCTCTGGAAGTTGAAATGTCCTCTTTTAAGCTAATGCAATAAATCTCCAACCACGCCCTTCCACCTCTTTACTGTCCGTATTGCATGTATTTTATGAATTTCTTACTAGATTATTCTAGGTATACACATAATACAATATGATGCATGTCTTATACCAAGCTTAAATCATTCAGCTTTCTTGTTTTTAAGTCATTTTATATATAGCCTCTCTGGCCACGCCCTAAAAACCCCACCCAACATAACATATAATAATGATACGCCAACTTCGAAAGACTATCAACATTTCAAACTGTAGCTTCGGAATCACTATGTGCAATTTCTATAAAGAATCTACCATGTTTTACAATACAAGTGCTCTTAGTCAATCGCAAGACAATCCTTCACAAAATATATTGAGACTTGCATATAAATCTATTGAATTAGCAGGTTTGTGACATTATTTGATGTTATTGTTCCCCCCTCCCCCCTACAAGCAATGTTGGGTGTTAGACGAGCAACTGTACAACAAAAGTTCCTGCTCATCACAAGCAACATTGCTTTGTATGGGGGAGGGGAGGCACAAATACACTTTTACATTGGTGGTCTCATAATTTTTGTGAGGGATTGCAGGCTCTCTTCTTTACGCTCCTCGCTGTAGGAAGAGACCCTAAGAAATGCTGATCACGTGGCTCCAAGATTTTGGGAGTCACCCAGATATACACCACTAGTTAGGGGAGGATTCATACATTATTTTTGTAAATTTACCTGTTGTTACACTTCCTTCAAATGTAAGACTAAAATTACATACATTAACAAGTGCTACCCACATTCTTCACAAGCTGACTCCCAAAAAGTGGGAGCCAAGTGAAAAGCATTCACCAGGGTCTCTTCCTTCAACGAGCAGAGTAGAGAAGAGAGCCTATATATTGGTACGAGATCGACGAGGACAAATTTTAGGTCTAGCATCATTTAGATCAGAAATGTTATTTCCTGTCAGGAAGGTATTAGATAGCTTGTTTTTCTTTTTTAAAAATTTGAATTTAGGAAACTTCTAATCGTGTGTGGAAAGCTATTCCTAGATTTTAGTTTCTAGCCGTTGGTTTTCGAACAGATGATTGTTGCTACACAATTTGATCGATCGGTGTTACAGTAATTTTACCCATTCAGTTTTGCCTGAAGCTCAAGACTAAAAAGTTTGTGTATTTTAATAGTGTTTGTGGTAAACATCCGTGTTATTTTCAGAGATCAAAATGTCTAAAAAGTGGTGACGCCATCAAAGAATGTGTCAACAGACAACAGAAATGATGATTTCCCGATCCTGTACTAAAACAATTTTCTGGACTTAACAAACCAGACAAAAGTGCAGCAATTGGACGGTAATTGGACAGCTATTTGTTGCATTTGCAACTGTGAGTACGTGCAACATATCATCAGCTTACATGATGCCAAGCATTAATAATTCATGACCAAAACACAATGGAAGTCAGAGCCGTGAAAGAGTTTTATATGTGATAAAACACACGTAGATTTTTACAAAACTCTTGCCGATCGATTTTATCGGCTTATACACCATCTATATTTGAAATGCTTTTGACTACACCCAAAATGGGTACAACATGGATCGTTTTTGAAGCTATCTAAAATACTCACAATTCATGCTTTGTCAGAGTGTGGGGTACTCCTGCTCGTACATTAATTAACAATTATTCGCCGAAGGCGAAGTGATTATTGGTAAATATTTACCGAGATGAAGTCGAGGTGAATATTTAACATAATCACTGAGCCTGATGCGAATAATTGTTTTAGTATAATTACTTTAGTAAAATTTACGTGCATAAATTGCACTGTCGTCTTTTATGAATGCAGTTTACTTCTGAAAATTTCTAAGTTAAGTTTACTTGTAATTTTCTTTACTTGTTACGAAATATGCCTTGCGCACAAAACTTAAATGCTTGAAAGTAATTTCGTCGGGTGTCATATTGCTGTACAAAATTTCAGAAAATTTGCTCGAGTCTAAGCCGTTCAAAACGTCGCGCGAGCTTCCATATTTTTAGCAAAATTAGCTTTGTGCATGTTTAATTTATGTATTTACTTAATTTGCATAGAACTCTCAAGGTCACCTTAATAGAATGATTATGCTTATAACTACATATTTACTGCAAAATATTTAAGTTAACTGTTTAACGACTGTTGTAAGAGTGTTATTTAATTTTCACTTATCCACCGTTTACGCTAAACGGGCTTCGATCAACCGGCCCCTGGAACTTTAGACTTCGCTAATCATAGGACATAGAGATTATAAAAGAAAATAAAATTAGGGGCATCGTAGGATAAATTCAGTCAAACGAAAGGGAAATATTGAAGCTTGCTAATGGGGGCCAATTTAAGACCCAGATGTATCGTTGGGCGCCTGTTGGCTGCTTATCGACTTTTCACAACAAGAGATTGAGAAAGCTCGAGAAAAAGTTTTTCCGATTTTTTCGCATGAAAAGTTTTTTTATGTAAAATAAAGGCGAAGATGTTAAAGATTAGTGCGGGATTGCCTTGAAAGTTTTGAATTTTGAGTTTTGAACACTGGATAAAGTTGGGTATGTTTAATATTGAGTATTTGTGAGCGAAAATGCAATTTTTGTATTCGAAAAATCAAATGAACACGCTTGAAAAGTCTTTAAAGTCTGAGTAGATCGCAGTATTGTGGTTGTACACCTTGCTGCGCCTCTAAAACAATTTTGATAACTGCCTGAAGGCAAAAAAGTTCAATTTGTGTCCAGATGCGACATATTTTGGCAGATATTTTGCAAACCCTCCCTGTGAAAAGCCGGTCATAAACTAGTTGCCATGCGTTGCTAGGGAGAACCTAAGGTTTAAAAAACTCTGATATTTACACAAAAACCTGGATATCTGCGCCTAAAATTACAAAAGCTAAAAAGCTAAAAACATGTTTTCCTAGTATAGTCAGTATCTGTGTGCATACTGGTCATAAAAACAAGCAAAAATTGACAAAAACAGTATATATGCTTTCATCGCTATACATCTGGGACCTAAACTTGCCCCAGTTAGATTTGTTCAATTTGTCCCACAGTTCGTCCCGCAACACCGACTCTATTCTTTTATAATCTCTATGTCGCCAATGCTTTCGTTTTGCCGGGTGTAAATAGCCGTACGGAATTAGTACCCTCGTTCCGGGCTTTCACGCCGTTCTCGGGGATAACAATAATCACCCAGTTTTCGGCGAAAAATTGTTAATCATTTCTGTTTCTATATTTATATTGATATTTTGTAAAGGGCCCACTGTAATTGGTGTTAAGCAGTTGTGGTATCCCAGCTTCTTTAATGCAATTATTGTATGATGTTTGGAAGCGAAGCACAATAAATAAATAAATAAATAACAATATGTACAAAGAAGTTAAAATAATTTGGCACAGCCCGCTCAAAAATTTGTCAAGTTATTTGCCGGCCGTTGCCCAATCGGAAGACTGTTCCATAGCACCGCACCACGATAGCTGAAGCTATTCTTAAGATAGTTTGTGCGAGGCTTAGGAACAGCTAGTTTGCTCTCAGTGTTTCTCGGCGAATAAGGATTAACACTGTCACGGTCTACAAACATGGAATGCATATATTCAGGAGCGAGGCTAGCGAGCTACAATAATGCCCTGTCTAAACCTGCACGCTTTTTTATTAGACAGAGTAATTTTAAATAGTTGAATATTTAAATATACTAATTAAATAGTTAAATATCATGTTTCTTCATTTATGTATATATTCTGTAGTAAGATCATGATTTCACTCCTGATGATGACAAAAGAACAGTCGAAACGTAGAAATAAAATTTATCATGTTGTCAATTTTCGCAGTTTCCGTTGTATTGCATTTTATCAAAATACTCCGTGGTTCCCGTAATGACTGCTTAAAATTTATAGATATATTTTGAGGAAATTCTGCGTTGTTGGTAGTATGTCATTATTAATTACGAAAAATCTCAGGCAATACTTTCACGTACAGACCGAGCAAACGAGGTTAGTGAGGGATAATTATTTGGGTCATTGGTTTGTTCAAGATTGTAAAACTCGCTGAGGGACTGATTTTGGACGTCATTATATGGCATAATAACTTTATTTTCTTTAACATTTTATTTGTGCAATGTTTACACGAGCAGGCCAGATGAATTTCTTGAGCGGGCAAGATGACTTTTTTGAGCGGGCAAGATGACTTTTTCCAGACCGCTAATCCACCAATCAGCGTGCTTCATTTGTCTCAGCCATATAACAAAGCCTTTTCAAATACTAAATATGATACAACACTTACTAGTTGACAATACCGGTTTTGGTACGCGTGGTTTCTCGACACTAGGTCTAGAAGTTCTAAAAGAAAAAAGTGAACATACTTGTATGGAAACAAAACTTCGGATGCTGTTAGATTATATAAAATTGTTCTATGGAATATCATGATCAACTTTCAATCTAGTCCAGTTTCAATTTTGACTATAAATTAAATTCAAGCTGCTCAAACTGCAAGTTTATATAGCCTAGTTACGTTTAAACTATAGTAGTAGACGGGCACGTTTTGGCTTTTAGCATATACACATAAATAAATATAAATATATATATATATATATATATATATATATATGCTTTTAGCATATACACATAAATAAATATAAATATATATATATATATATATATATATATATATATATATATATATATATATATATATATATATATATATATATATATATATATATATATATATATATATATATATATATATATATATATATATATATATATAGTAAGATAAAGACAAACTTGGTTTACTTCATATATTTAATCACTACAAAATTGTTTCGTATGCCAGGCAAAGCCTGCCACACTCATGAGAAGGTGTGGCAGGCTTTGCCTGGCATACGAAACAATTTTGTAGTGATTAAATATATGAAGTAAACCAAGTTTGTCTTTATCTTACTATTCCGCTCTACTTCGGTACTGAGCACTCTGATCATATGGTTTTTGTGGGTAGCCGCGCATGCGCAGCTAACCACTATGTTATAGCCTGAAAAGTGTCCGTATATATATATGTATATATAACTGTCCACATCTTCAGCGAGCGTCGACTTGACGACAATCTTTCGGGAAATGTCGTAAAGCACACGGAATTGCTGAAAAAAACATTTCTTGTTTAAAAGAAGCGAGCGTGGAGGCTTTTTGACAAATACCGTCGTGTTAAACTTAAGGTAAATGCCATTTTGTCTTTGAGATAATGAGTTTTCTTATTCCAATCGCTGATTGTGTACTCTGATGGAATATTTTGATTTAATTTAAGAGCGTGCGAATAGAATCACATCAAAATCTTATTTATGACCGTGCAAATAGAATCACACAGTTCTTGTTTAATATTGGCGTCATACGTGTACATTGAACTGTCCACATGTCTCATCATATTCGTACACAATCTGTACTTATTCAGTTCAAAACGTGCATTCATTTGTCTTTAATTTGATGTTGTTTTGTTTTTAGGCTAGCTGCTGCCCATCTGTATGTCAGTGTTGTTGGGAGCGTTAGATCAATGCGATATCAAATCGACGAAAAGACCACAAAGATGAACTATCGATATATTTGCCCTCAAACTTATTTGGTATTTTCATGCAGAATTATAAAATGTTCATTGGAACTAGAGATGCCAAATATGCAAGTGGCAAGTACTAAATAAGGGAAGCACCATTGAACAGCTTGACAGTTGACACATTGATACAGGACAAAGGGAGGAAAATAACAAAAAATTCTGGCAACTATTATTTGCATATATGCTTTAGAAATGATGTGATTCAAATTACCTGATTCTCAGATTGATAAACGATGATAAGATATAACTATTAAACCTTGCAAACAAGCAAGCATCCATTCTGGATGAGTGATCTCGTACTGTTATCTCCAAACAATTAGTGGTGATACAAGGGGATTCATACCAGCTCTTTGCTTTGTTTAAAGAGTTAACCACATCGTGTTTGCCAATAGCGAATAACTGAATGGTGCAAACAAGCTGTGCATTAATACTGGAGCTGTGGTGTCATTCAAACCCGAAGATTTAACAACATCATGCCTGCTGTTGTTTCTTAAATCCAAGTTATTAAATATGCAAGAACAAATTTACAAATTAAAGCTATTGTTTGACATCATATGTAATAAATGGTTTGCTTATATTAGAATAAACTAGTTAGTAGCTGATTAATTGAGCAATCTTCCATTCAGTGCCAGACACTTCATGAAATATTAGGGGGGGGGTGAGTTCCAGGGGCCTCTTAAGATTTATATGTCCGTCCCATGGTAGGGCGATCTGGGGGCATGCTCCTACAGGAAAATTTTGAAAACTACAATCCTTGAAACACTTTTTCTAGCATTTGGGAACGGTATTTTACAGAATTCCGAAGGCTGTGAAGTATGTGGAAGACATGATTTTTTCATGGATTATTCTCAATGGTAAACGAATGTGAAAATTTAAACAGAAAAAGGGACATAAACTATTATGGAAATTTGGGGCTGTATTTTCTCCATACAACAATTGTCTTCAAGTCTCGAGAGCCAAATCTGACTTCAAGACTGATGCATAATCTGGTTATATTATATATCTAAATTGTACTGAATAATAAGTAATGATTCCACTTATTGAAATAAAAACTTTCTTGTGCTTCCACTTTTTAAAACTAAAGCTTCAGTAAAAATTATTGGGGTCTTGCACCCTCCTTTGCAACTCCCCCCCCCCCCCCTAGTGTCTGCCACTGCTTCCATCACCAATCAAAATTTAAAATTGGAAAACTTCTGAAAGCTTATTGTTTTTTCCATTAAGTCCTGGCTTCATGTCTATATATACTTTCATGTGTACCACCATCCGGGAATCTTAGTTATATTTTTTTCTTCTCTATTTTCTTCAATTCTGTATACTTATAATCAACACATTCTCTTTATTTTTGGTGTACCGGTACATATGTTGTCTGCATAGTATACTTGTACTTTATGTGACTATTTATGGTATTAATAAAATCTACTTCACTAGTTTAGCTTTGTGGAAACAGCCATGCAAATGTGCAAAGTACTTTGTCATAACTGTGTCCAATATACATGTTTGCTAGTACACTTTTTTGGCAAGAGAGATTACAACACTGGAAACATATAATTAAGCATGACAATTTGTCGCAATTAACCATTGAAATGCTTCTGGTACACCAGTTTTGAACATTAAGTTGCAATGTAGTCTAGGAATTAATTTCAGTTTGTATCAATAGTGGACTTTGTTACATAAAACCCCCAGAAGTCTACTTAGCGGATGGTTTGAGCATAACCTGGAAAATTGTGACCACGGGTTTTTAACACTCTCACAATAGACCATTTTCGAGATCTTTCCAGATAATATTCGAAACAATGGAATCCTCAAGAAAGGTAAATTTTCAAGTGGGACAATCAGAATGGTAAAAAATGCACTTGAAGTACATGTAGCGTCGCAAACTTTGAAATAACTAGCCTAGTTCATTGATCTTTTTGCGGCTACCCACATGTACGCTACGCGTACCTATTTTTATTCCGTTGATACCTATATCTATCTATCTATATCTATCTATCTATATACATATATCTATCTATCTATATATATATATATATATATATATATATATATATATATATATATATATATATATATATATATATATATATATATATATATATATATTATAGTTGACAGTAACATACTGAAAATACACCGTAAGATATTTTCCATATCTTCACTAGTGAAGATATCGATCACGTGATCATTTCCCGCCAATAATTTTGTATTTTCAAAATAGCGATGTTTGTAAGAGCAGCAAACCAATTTTCACCTTTGTTTAAAGAAAAAAACTACATGTTTGTGCCAAAAAAAATGGAAATAATACAAGAAAACACTAAAATGATGAACAGGTATTGTTTTAGTTTAAATAATATTGAAATAAAGCCATGTTTTTAGCATTATTGATCGAAATTACTGACTTGGGTCTTTAATTGTTTACAACTATATAATAAACAGAACATTACACGGCGGTTTGAAGATATGAATTTTATCTTCTCGTGGTGAAAACAATATTTTACGAACGAGCGCAGCGAGTGAGTAAAATATTGTTTAAACCACTCGAAGATAAAATTCATATCTATCTATATATATATATATATATATATATATATATATATATATATATATATATATATATATATATATATATATATATATATATATATATATATATATAAATATATATATATATATATATATATATATATATATATATATATATATATATATATATATATATATATATATATCAAAATCAATTATATATATATATATATATATATATATCAAAATCAATTACATGATCATTGTCCCATGCATGTTTCGCCATGTTTGAACAATTATTATGTTTTTTAACTATTCTGATGTGTTCAGCTTTTCTTGTGTTCAGAGATCTGCCTGTTTCCCCTATGTAATTCCAAGCACAATCTTTACAAGGTATTTTATAAATGCCGTTGTTTCTTTCTTCGGTTGGTGGTCTATATTTCACTGAGGGAAATTCTTGCTCTAGTGTTCTCAAAGGTTTATTGCAGACTTTTATATTATGTTTCTTCAGTGTTCTTGTCAGGGGTTCTGTGATTGTTTTGATGTATGGCAGTGCGGCAAATCCATCGCAGGGTTCTGAAGGTTCAATCAGTTCAAAGAATGACCTCACTAAATCTTCAGGGCTTGGTGTAGCTTTTTCAGTTTGGGTTTTTATTGCTTTAGAAATAATTGTTTTCGGGTATCCGTTTGATTTGTGGGCTGCGCTTACGTGTTGTAACTCTTTCATTTTGCCGTCTTCCATGGTAGGAAGGTTAAAGGATGTATTGATCAGAGTGTTGGAAGTTCTAATTTTGTGTTTCAAGACGTGGTGTGAAGCATATATAGTCCAAGTAGCGGTCTGTATGAGTTGGCTTACAGTATACGTGGATAGAAATAGAATTATTTCGTCGAGATATTAATTAACATGTCAAGGAATACGATTAGTTCATCTTTCTCAATTCTCATGTTCTACAGTAAACTTAATGTGTGGGTCAATTGAATTAAGTGTGTCATGGAAGCTAGTGATATCGTTCTTATCTATAATGGCAAAACTGTCGTCAACAAAGCGTTTCCAAGTTTTAGGTGGTGTTGTAGCGGATTGAATCGCTTGTTCTTCAATTACTTCCATACATAAGTTTGCAACAATGACACTAACAGGACTTCCCATCAATGAATTTGTTTGTATGTTATGTCGTTGTAAACGAAAAAACTGTTAGATAAAACAGATTTTAATAGTCGCAAGATATCGTCGATGTCTAGTTTAGTTCTGTCAGATAATGTACTGTCGTTTTCAATTAGTTTATTTCTAATGTAAGTGCATGCTTTGGCAACTGGAATAGCTGTGAATAGAGAAACGACATCAAACGACACCATACGTAGTTTCGTCTTCTAAAATGGTCATCTTAGATATTTCGCTCCTAAATTGCGTAGAGTTTGTTATTGAAAAACTATTCTGGTTTTGTAGAGGAGAAAGAATTTGCAAAAGAAATTTGAAAGTGTTGTATAAGGCGGAAATGATGGCGGTGACAATAGGTCTAAGACTAAGGGGATGGTTTACTTTGGGTGTTTGATGGATCCTTTGATGGATCCTTTGATGGATGGTGGAATTGCATCACTAGCTCTAGTGTAGCTTACGATAGGTTTTCTCAGGGAGTTTTTCTTGATTTTTCAAATCAAGAAGCATGGCATTCAACTCTCGCTCGACTTTCTTGAAAGGTGCTTTTCGTGCGACGATATAGGTGGTTTTATCGTGCAAAAGGTTTGTCATTTTTGAGTCATCATCGCTTCGATCCATGACGACCAAACTGTTTCCCTTTTCTGCATGCTTTCATTACAATTCTTGTAGGATCTTTCTTTAAGTTTCTCAAAAACCTGATACTCAGGGTCTTCACCTCCGCTACCCCACTACGGCGAAGACCCTGACACAGGCTGGTCACGTGGCACCCAGATTTTAGGTGCTTGACTTTTGTACTTAGTAGGGGTGGGTAAAAATGCGTTGTCACACTTTGTAAATTGTCAAATTAACAATGGGGGCCGAAGGAGCGGGGCGTCCTCAGAAACGGTATACTTCTCTTTTTTTTGTGTTTGCATCGGGCTATTGAAAATAGTGCATACTGAAATATAATACTAAAGCCGAAGCAAGTCTTGTATTTGGAGAAAATTTACATGGGGAAAGATGTGCTTTGTGCTATACCGACAGGATACGGGAAATCTTAAATTTTAATTGAGACTGAGAGAGTCTTTGACATTTCATTATAATTACGCGTATATGAACAAAACAAGCCTTTCGCACCCCACCCTTGCGTAATATTTCCACATGGCACCTAAAATCTGGGTGCCACGTGACCAGCCTGTGTCAGGGTCTTTGCCGTAGCGGGTTATCGGGGGGGGGGGGGTAGCGGAGGTGAAGATCCTGAGTATCAGGTTGTAAGTTTCTCAAAGCCTTCCTTTGTGTGGTGCTAATATTCTTGTGCTGTGGAAGACGTGCTCGATCTATACAATGCTGGCAGTGTTCATGCGGATAATATCTTTCGTTTCATCAGGGAGCTTTCCTATTGCAGCTTCAACCTCAGAGACAATGTTTTATATGCTATACGGGCGGAAGTAATGGAAAACTTTGAACCTTTCTTGGGTAATGAGCGTTCAGCGATGGTAAGGGGCTTTTTTGACAGATTAATTACACAGTTGGAACGATCAATGTTCGAGTATTGGTTGTAATCTCTTCTCATCCGATCGAGTTTCTTTTCATGTCTTAGGTTGATGGTATTTCGGACACAGGATGCGCGTTGTTTGAAAGTAATTGAAGAACAAGTGATTCAATCCGCTACAACAGCACCTAAGACTTGGAAACGCTTTGTTGATGACAGTTTTGCCATTACAAATAAGAGCGCTATAACTAGCTTCCATTACACACTTAATTCAATTGACCCGCACATTAAGCTTACTATAGAACATGAGAAAGATGAAAAAATCGCATTCCTTGACATGTTAATATCTAGACGAAATAAATCTATTTCTATCCACGTCTACCGTAAGCCAGCCCATTCAGACCAATACTTGGACTATGCTTCACACCACGACTTGAAACACAAAATTAGCACTTCCAACACTCTGTTCAATACATCCCTTAACATTCCTACCATCAAAGACGACAAATTGAAAGAGTTACAACACGTAAGCACAGCCCACGAATCAAATGGATACTGAATATGTGGATAGTTTTGTTGATGCTTCATTCGAAAAAAATTCAATGCATGCGTGCTTGCTCTCGCGCTGTTGTATACAACTAGCCAAAAATAATGCACATTTTTTCCATTTGAACATATATTAGGGTCAAAATTGCTGTAATACATGGGTAATAATAAAAATGTTTATGACCATCACTAACAGTGGCGGATCTAGCGTAAGTCAAAATAAATTACCACCGCTCATTCTAGGATATATTTACATCTTAAAATACCTTCAAAGCAACTTCATTGGTTAGATTTTATTGTTTTGAAATTCATAACCTATGACATTGTTATAAAATCATTTTGAATTTAAAATTGAGCTGTTATAATTTATTTTGACTTACCCTGGATCCGCCACTGATCACTAAATAGCTTGATAAGCTAAAATACAGTGTCGTTTACAATGATAAAACATTAACATGATAAAATTTGGTATATAATAAAATTTAAGTTTAAAACTATAGTTATTTTGCAATCATATTTATTTTCAAACCGTAAAGTCTAACCCTTAAACCTTAAACTCTAAATGCGCAAAGCTTAAAGTGCCTGTCACCCAATTTTTTTTATTTTATTAATGAAGGCTATATACTGTAGTCCCCTGAATAAATAGTCAAGATATCTTTCTTGGAAAAAACCGTTTCATTCTACTTTTTTCGCACAAAACTGTGCTTTTATATTATTTGACCGAGCACGTCGTGGCCTGGTACCTGTGACGTAGCCGGAGTAAGTTGCGTGATATACTGATGTTAAATACAGTATATTTATAGTGGAGGAGCATGTTTTTGTGTTATTTGTTGCATTTTAGGACTACCTAAATATGTTTTCGAAGTCTTTGTGTTTAGGATCAATGCTCAGTTTCTGTCTAAGCAGTTATCTTACTGTCCAGTTCGAGACTATAGTGAGAATGGCGCAGATGATAGGAATGAAAACAAATGCGATTTTGAAACTGCCCATGTTGAACCATGCTCTCTCGCGAACTTATGGCGGACAAAGTATGGGTAATGGAATAAGAAATCCATTGACAAGCGGAGAAAGATTAAATACTCAATTGCAAAATGCCATACAACACAAACTACATTCTCACATGGTACGATTCCATTTCAGACAACTCGATACGCGCGATTTTTGTGATTTTTATAGTTATTATATATCTGACACAAAGTGATCCTATAACGGAAACTATATACGCTTTTGCTTTTGCATGAATACATACTGGTATTTTCAAGCAGTTTTTAGGACAATTTAGTACATATGTATAAATATATTAACATAGTATCAGATTACCAACTCGCGCCCCTTTCGCTTCAAAACACACAGAGACTGTTACTGCAAAAAAGAGTCCAGCTCGTGACTGGTTTTCGTAAAGTTTTCTTCAGGCAGATCTTTTATATAACGTATTCAAACAAGTACGCATATTTTTCAAGCAAAAATATGACAATTGAAGCAGTCTGAAGTCCAAACAAATCATGAAACATAATATGTACATATTTTAACTGAAGCGCAATGCTGTCTATATAAGCGCAATATTGAGCGAATATCACTGTTATTCTGTTAACATTAATTGCTAGGTTCTGTTTCTGGCTGTGTAAGTGTGTATATCATAGGAACAGCATTCTTTCCTACACTGAACGACTAACGAAAGCCTGAAAAGGCGATGTACCAGTGATAGACCATTTTCACGTTTGGCTTGTCTTGTACGCACTAAACACCAAAGTCTACCTCTTTTCTTTTCTGAATCATTATATTTATGAACACTAACATTCTTGGAAGGGTTAGAGACATTTGAACAACCAACTGCTGCACAACTATTGCACATTTTCTCTTGCAAAAGCCAAGAAAATTTCAACAACGGAAAATTGCCGTATAAATTTATATAGAATTTACAAATTGCTACAAGCGCGAGTTACTCCTGCTACGTCACTCGACCCAATCTTCTGGAAAGTCATTCTCACGGCCAATATGGAATTTTTGACAAGATATTTGCTATTTTGCACTTTCAAGGCGCAAAATAAATAGGAAAGACAGCACTAGACAAATATATGTTTAGACAATTCTACTATTTGAAGGCTGTACTTTCATTAATCAAATAAAAAAAATTGGATGATCGGCACTTTAACAGGAGCTTAATGCTTCACGTTGAAGGTGTTTGTGGTGAATTGTTCCTACGAGGTATTTACTATAATTATGTACTTAAAAAATGAACTCCAAGCATATGTGATTCTTAAACTGGTAAAATGCTTCTCCCACTATGCTTTACACGCTTAGGGTTAAAGATTTAAGGTTTAGAGTATAAAAAGGACAACCTTTTCTATATTAGCTGTATATGGTTCAAAGAAAAACAACAAGCTAAGGAAACTGTACGTGCGATTGGTGACATTGGTCCAATGTGCCAGTGCGCTTTAAGTGCATACTACTGTACGTTAGTACCTATATATGAACTCAAATAGTTAAGGAATCCAACCAAACTCCGCATGTTTCCTAACAACTAGCTGTTATAGATTTTAATTTTTTAAATTTTATTTCGATAATTCTCCGATTTCCGGATTCCCAGATTCGTGGATTCCCGGATTCTCCATTCCCTGTTTTAAAAATAGCCTTTATAAAATATTCTGTAAAGATTGCGCTTGGAATTACATAGGAGAAACAGACAGACTGTTGGAAATCCTTCGCACTAGTCTCGTTCAACTGTAAGGAATTTTCCGCTCGCTGGTTCAGACAATCACTGGGACTGTATTTTCGTTTTTCTGGTTTTCTTTATTAACTTTCCTTTACATCAATCTAACAATCTTTACTCTACAATCTCGATACAATCTTAACACACTCTACAAAATCTCCACAATCTCTCCTCTAACAACGTTTTACACTCGTATTTATACACTATGCGCTCACTAACCGCAGAACAGTTCTTCCCCTAGTGACGACTAAGGTGTGTCGTATTTTTAACATGCTTACGCGCACTTTATGCTAATGTTCCTATTGCGTTATTTGTGGTCGCGCGCCTACGTTTTGCCTGTTTTTACAAGTTCCGCGACACAGACCTCTGAAAACAAGAAAAGCTGAACACATGCATCAGAAACGTTAAAAAACATAATAATGGCTCAAACATCGCAAAACATGCATGGGACAATGATCATGGTAATTGATTTTGATAACGCGAAAATCATTGACACAGGGAATTTCCGTGGTCGCCTAACACTACAATCATGGCATGCAGCCAAAGACAGGAATGCTGATAACAACTCAAAACCGCTTCCTCGACAATATTCAATCTTAATAAAGAAAACATAGCATCACCTTATCGCATTTCACACAGTGCTCATGTGTACACGTCATATCTAGCTTCAGTTCATTTGACCATAGACAATCCAGACATGGTCTGGAAACCCGGCGAACTTCAAAGCGTTTATAATGAGCTATCATTTTATGTTGAGCTGGCTTCAACGTGCACAAATCTTTTGAAATTTTGCGTATTAATATTTCAATAGTACGGTTGAATGCTTCGGCGAGGCAACGCTATTGGACGATTGCTTCATTATACCAAAAATTCAAAAATTCATCGTCTTCACCGTGCACAAGTCTGCATAAACACGAACAAAAAGATAAAACAAAGGCGCTGGCCGAGTCTCCAGACCATGTCTAGACTGACCTTGATTTGATACTTTCACAGTTTATAAATCATTGTAAATATACCCGTTGAAAGCTACAGACTGGTGCCTGAAAGCTCATAAGCAAATAAATATTTTTAGTCAAAAGTGCGCATGCCAAACTGATCTTGCACAGCTAGGCCTAGGATATTAAGCTTAATTTTATAATTATATATGTTAGTTGTGTTTAATCAAAGCACAATTTTTTTAAATTATAGGCAAATGTAATTTATATAACACACATTAATACGAAATAAATCGTAATGCTAATTACCTTCTCGATGAACAAGCATCCACAAAAAGCTGCTGGCAGAACGCAGCCAAGATGAACAACGCAACCTTAACTCTAATATTCATCTTCAACTATGTCAGACGAAATAAAAATAGCAAATGTCTTCGATCAAATGTTGCGGCATTTTTATATGTTTGTCGCAGCTCGTTAAAGCAAATATAGCTACTATAAATGCTGAAACGGAAGGCTAAAATGATATTGCGAGCAGCATGCAGTAATTAGACAAATGCGTGATAAACAGGAAGTTTCAAGCACTCGCACCTAACTGCATAGACTGCCAGCTCAATGTATAAGACTTAAAAATGATGAGCTTAAAGCCTTGTTTTCATTTAGTCGTGAAAGCACTAAATATATCAAAGTGATTAATGTGATAGAGTGTGATCTACACTTGATATGACTGATTTTAATTTAGCCCACAAAGGAAAAGATAGATCTAGATTATATTATGGCGGGTGAAATTTGAGAGCGATTGCTGGCAAATTTGGCTGGGTTTTTAACGAGCTCTATCTATTTAAATAAAATACATCACTATTGGGAAGTTCCCACTACTTTACATGTATTTATCATGGCGTTATGGGCGTAAATTAAAATTTTTTTTTAAGGAAAAGTGTGGGGGAGTGATCGCGTTGTAACTGCAGTTGTCTTCCGTGTATTCTTGTTTCGAATATTTCCGTTTATAAATAGCATGGTTTCTCGTAGAGTTTTGAAATAACATGCACTCGTGAGTTTTTCAGTGACGCCAAATTTGCACTCGAAACCAATTCAAATCATGCTATTACCTACACTCTACAAACACTCTGGTTAAAGTTCCCTGGTTAACAGAAAAGTAACTATGTTATTAACGTTTGTCGTTTATGTTATTAACAAGTAACACCATGGTTTCTCGTAGAATTCAGTTTTAATAACATGAACACGTGAGTTTTTCAATGACGCCAAATTGCACTCGAAACCAATTCAAATCATGCTATTACCTATACTAATTGAACATTTTTATGTCCAGTAGGAACGTCCCCTTTAGCATACACCGGCGTATTACACATAAGTTCTGAATAAAGTTGGAAGACACGGCTATATTATTCTTAGGCTTAGCAGACAAAAACCTAGTTTCCATTTAGTCGCGAAAGCCCTGAGTATATCAAAGTGATTGATGTGTTAGAGTATGTGCAACGATCTGCACTTGATATGATTGATTTTAATGTAATGTAGCTCACAAGAGAAAAGATTGATTTAGATTACCGCATTACATCGTCGATAATGACTTCGCTACGACATGCAGTTACGAACAGTTGAACAAATGGGAACTATGCTCTACACGGTGCGTTCTTAATTGAGACTTTATTAATATGCCTTGAGTTCTATGCAAAATAGTTGTTAGGAAAAGTCAAATGGAAAATTTATCATGATAGCGAGCAAAGCAATATAGATAAACAAGAACCGTATAATGATAACCGATAACGTGCTCCAAAATTACTAATATAGTTAGCTAGTGACACGTACATTACAGGGAAGAAACCAAAATTTGATGATATATCGATACATGATCCACTAACATGTTTCTTCAACTGAAGACTTAAAAAGACTTTTGTTCTTCGTGCACAATTGTTATGTCGTTTTAAAACTCAACCAGTCGACCTTAATATCTCGATAGAATTTTCATGCATAAAAATATCATTGCGACACGCAACAATACTACACTGCATGCGAACTTGCACAATATGATGATAATATGTATATTATCAAAAATAATGAGGAAGTAGAACACAAAACTACGAATAATTAAGAAATGATTATTGCCTGGTTAATCGAATTGACAATGTTTACATTTAATTCTAACAGAATTAATTTTCCCAACAGGTTTTGTCCTGTTTTGTTTGTGTTTAATTATGGTATATGTACTTATATCGCTTAAACAAAGTCAATTTAGATATTATGGTCTGGAGATTCGGCCAGCGTCTTTGCTCTATCTTTTTTTTTCGTGTTTATGCAGATTTGTGCACGGTGAAGACAATGAATTTTGGGTATATTGATGAAGCAATCGTCCAACGGCGTTGGTCGCCGAAAGATTCAACCGTACTATTGAAATATTAGTAAGCAAGATTTGTGCACGGCGAAGCCAGCTCAACATAAAACGATAGCTCATTATAAACGCTTTGAAGTTCGCCGGGTTTCCAGAACATGTCTGGATTGACTATGGTTTAAACTTCTTTCTTGTCGAGCATATAAAGGAAAGTCCTAATTACAATTTCTTTGTTAATGTGAAGGAAGCACGAATTTGTCTCCTCAATTATGGTAAACCATAAGTAGCCGGCTCGAAGGGAAACTTAAACGACGGCAATCAATTGCATGCTGGTAAATGTTGTTCATTGCGATCTAGAAATGATGAGATATAGACATTCAATATAAGAAAAAATAGACTCCGAAGAACAACATCTTGTAAACTCAAGATATGAGCTATTGGCAACGCGACAACAGTTTTGTGGTGATATTTCGACTCTATTTAAAAGTCATCGTCAAGAAAAGACTGCGAGTTCTTTAAAGGTTGGTTACAGTCGCTTCTGCGCATGTGCGATAGGTTTGTTATGAGGAGCCTCCTCATAACAAGTTTCTAGTCCCATTGCGTAAATGAAAAAACGAGCGGCAGTCTGAATCGTTCTCTGTTGTATTGCAAGGAGCGATGGCGCATCAAGTCCTGGCATAGAAATTGTTGCTTTGAGAGTTTCAAGATCAAACAATTAATATTGGATTCTGGAAACGCGGCAAATCGCGTCGCCTAAAGGTTTAATTATTCGCGTTCGGTAGCATTTGCTTCAGATGCTGTGGGCTTCGTTCGAGACTTCGAGTCGCACTACAGAATATTCGGGAGTAACGACATGCTCACAGACTCTGTCATGTAATGTGGTAAGAAATATATTGTAATACTTTTACATAATAAGGAAATGTTAAGCTAGTCACGCTAGCTGAGTTTTACTAATAATATTCAGGATGTATTTAGAAGTTGACAAGTACGTTTAAAACATGAAACAGTGTGGAGAGGAACCTTACATGCAATCACAATTTTGGCAGCGAACCAATTTTATCAAAGCAAAATCACGATACTGTATATCACTCAATGAGCATGTTGTGGATATGATCTATAGCATAGCTAGCAATACATTGAGAATACTAACAGGGTTGCCAGATCACTGCATTTTTGAGGCCAAATCGTCATTAGTGTAGTCAAGTAAACAAAGAAAACAAAAACAAAGAGCATTGTTGAAGATTTGGCCTCAAAAATGCAGTGATCTGGCAACCCTGAATACTAAACGGAGCATGACGCGAAGATATTATTTACGAGTGGTGAAAACACGTTCAAGTTGGAACAAGCGAACAGGGAACATATAAATCCCAGGGGAAAACACACGCGTTTTTCAGCGTTACATTTTTTCATGTGTTCACTAGTGCAAATATGGGAGATACGAGTGTTTTAGTTTAATTTACGGTGAAACATCCATAATTTTAAGCCATAACCATATAATAAATGAGCTTATCCGATGGCTTACATAGGTATTGAGTACAGGCTTGAACTGCTTGTACAAGGTGTGAAATATATTATGCATTTTACATGCGCCCTATAGAATATGCAATTAAATTGTCGTATTCTCGATGCCATTAACTCTATAGTAACTTTTACAATCCGTTTCCCAAACAAATTCAAACTAATGAGTGAATTCAAAGCCGCGAAGCGAGATGCATTTGAAAATCCGATATTAAAATTGTCGGTGTATCTTAGGCGTTGATGTCTCTGGAAGTGTTAATTTTGTGTTTCAAGCATAATAGCCTGGATTATATTTCAAACTGTTATACTGTACACAGTTTTATTATATAAATGCTGATATTTACGCATGATTTTTCTAGTGGTGGGCGATATATCGAAAAATATCGAATACGTCGATATTTCGTAATAAAAAGGAGGTACATATCCATACATTTTTGACAAAATCGAAAATTTCGATACTGGTCACGTGGTACTAAAATGGGATGGCTTAGGGTTTAGGATGGACTTTTATGGATAGGAAAGGCTCGTTGGAAGGTTTATATTTATCAGGGTTGATAACTTGGCCTTTTTAAGGCCAAATAACTCGATTTTGGCTTTTTTATTTCTTGTTTGGCCTTGAAAAAAATGTTTGGCCTTTTGGCTTTATTTTGGCTTTTTTATCGAGTGACAAGATTTAAGCAAAAACTGTCGATGCCGTAGACACGTTCGTGTAAATACGCGTTATTTTATGCATTTGTCCACCATAAAACTGTTTCATTTTTGTGAAGTTGAAAATAGGCCGTTCGCCGTAGTACGAAAATATGGCTAGAAAACAAATTTCATTAAGCATGTCGTGGAACTGAGGTAACTTTGCAGAACATAACTTTTTCAAACACGGCCGCTCCTCTAACCCGCAGTTTTTTCATAAAATCCATTTTAATTCTCACTCTTTCAACACGCTTCAAATAATCTCCCGCCACTTTGAATCTTCAATATTCCGTTTGCAATCGCTCAGAATGGTGATTATTCTGTCCCAGACCCCTCAACTCGCGGTAAATTGTCATTCTAACCGATGGAATCCTTAAAATCATTCACTTTGTAAACACATGGCTTCTTACAAAGCTGCTAGTCATGTTTGTGTGTGTGAAGTCCATTTCCACGGCAAATGCAGAAATAAAAGAGCTACCAAAAGGGATATGTTAGCAAACATTATTGAGACATAAGAAAACAGTGCTTAAACCTATTTTTATCACATAAAAATCTCACAGAAGTCGACGATTCAGGTAATATAAGTAAGCTTGAGAGACCTAAAAGCACCCTTGCCAATGCTGGTCGAAAACGTTTGTCAGAGGAAAGCATCGGACAACCAGGAAACTATAACTAATGATAAGTTATCAGCAATGTTGTGCTTGAGAGCCAAGTACAACTGCAGCAAAAATGTTGCCTTTGACCAAAAATAGGTAAAATCAGTAATAGTCCACCTTCATCATGCATTTCATTAACTGTACATAACCTCCCAGGATAAATAATTAGTTGACAATTTTTAAATGTCAGAGAGTTTTGCAACAATTGTTTTCATGTATTCATTAAGCGTTAACGCTTGAAACTTCTGTTTTAAATGTTTTGTTTCTCACTTTCCAATAATATTATTAGAATTACAAATAAAATATATATTGTCTTCAATGTGTCCAGTTACTTCAGTGCACAAGAAACATGAGGTCTGAAACACCAACAGTAACATACACTAAAACACGTATCAGCCTAAGTTGAAAATAAACCGACAGAACAATCTTCAATGAAGGGGGTTTCATCCAAACCTCCCATAAAAGAGACACAATTTATAGCTCATTAAGTGACCATTAATTTCACTAAGAGGCTGCTCAATAAATATAAACAATGCCTGTTCAATATATATAAACAAGGTGACAAAATAGTGCACCGAATATCACTTTTACAATGGAGTGTTATTGCAGCAGTTGCGATATCACTGGTGGGGTAATACCCCCCAGTTACAAGTTGCAAGAGGGGTATCTCTCAAGCCAATCCCTAATTAAATTTTCCTGGGAGGTATCTAGGAGTGATCAACCTATATGTGTTAGATTAGAATCACATATACAATTGACCCTAATAACAACTGATTTTAAAAGGGAATTGTTGGTGCCCCTTGTGCACATTTTCTTCTACTCTTGGCAGGCGAAGTGAAAGCTCTAGCAGGCGTCTTGTTCCTGTTTATCAAAATAATCGAGTTTTTTTTTTGCATCAGAAAAAACCAGTAGCAGCTCTACAGTTCTGCGCTGGCTATGAAAAGCATACTATTGTTATACTTTTATCATTACATTATCCCCGAAATCAGAAATCGCTTTTAATAGTTACTGTCTGAGATACTATGTTGCATTGTGACAACTTCCATTCAAGGTAACCCAGATTGAAAAAAGCCAGATGGAAATGTCATATCTGTGATGTCTAAAGCCCCAGACAATTTACAGATTGAGGAATTTAGGGAAAAACATTTGAAGATGGATAAGGACAATTAATCTATTACCTGCAGAACTGGAAATAGAATGAATTTGTCCGTTGCTTTCCTATTACAAACGTTTTCGTCCAGCATTGGAAAGGATGACTTCATGGCTTTAGCTCTCTCATTAAAGGTTACTTGTATTATAGTAAACTTGTCTGAATAGTAGACTTCTGTGAGTTCTGTTTATGATAAAGACGTATGTAAGCACTGCTTTATTATGTCTCAAAAATTTTGCTAATATCCCTTCTAATTTCTCCATCTTTGCCGTGGAAATGGACCTCACACACACAAATATGACTAGCAGCTTTGTAAGGAGCCATGTGTTTACAAAATTAATGATTTTAGCAATTCCATCGGTTAGAATGACAATTTACCGCGAGTTGAGGGATCTGGGACGGAATAATCACCATTCTGAGCGACTGCAAACGGAATATTAAAGAATTTAAAATGGCGGGAGATTATTTGAAGCGCGTCGAAAGAGTGGAATTAAAATGGATTTTATGAAAAAACTGTGCCGGGTTGGAGGAGCGGCAACTTTTCAGATTCGAACTCCCCGTATTTGAAAAAGTTATGTTCTGTAAAGTTTCCTCAGTTCCACGACATGCTTAATGAAAGTGAACGATATCGGGTCACAGCAAACGGCCTAAAACTTTGGAAATTAAATTTTTAATTCTAGAAATTAGCTGGACCAAATCTGACTGGTACTATGTCAAAACATTGATAAAATTTGGTTCTTTTTGGCTTTTTTTAAAAAAAAATAAAATTTGGTCTTATTTTGTTAAATTTGGCCTTTTTTAAAACGTCATTTGGCTTTGTGCATGCGCAAAAGCCAACCAACCCTGATATTTATCTTTCCCGCTATTCTAAACATGGCGAGTAATGCGACAATTGTTGGCGAAAGTTCTCAGGAAAATTTAAAACGTAAACGTTCTAATGTCAGTGCCGTATGGCAATATTTTGAAAAGCTGGACACTGAAGGACAATCTAAATGCTTGCTTTGTAAAACCATTGTAAACAGTGGCGGATCTAGGGTAGGTCAAAATAAATTACAGCAGCTCAATTTTAAATTCAAAATAACTTTATAACAATGTCATAGGTTATGAATTTCAAAAGAATAAAATCTAACCAATGAAGTTGCTTTGAAGGTATTTTGAAATGTAAATATATCCTAGAGTGAGCTGTGGTAATTTATTTTGACTTACGCTAGATCCGCCACTGATTGTAAAACATCTCAGCAATACCTCAAACCTCATTCATTATTTCATTATCAAACCTATTTCATTTGAATATTTTTTGCATATGTCGGCAAGATTAGCATGCAGACACATAATATTTTTACTTTGGCAGCCTTGTGTTTCATTGTATGATTAAATTATTCAGCATCTCCAAGTAAAGCACCCACCAGAATATAAAATATTCGAAAATCAAAAAAAGGAAATCGAAGAGTTGACTGACATTTAAAAAAAGTTATCATGATGGTAAATGTTGTATGTTAAATAAAGTTAAGAAAATGTTTTACACTGAAAGTAGAGCGTTCGATATATATTGTCTACAATTTACAGTATCGTGGTATCGAATATCGTATCAAAACAGTGGTATCGAAGAAAAAATAACCGGTATCGTATCGAAATCGATATCACCAGTATCGCCCACCACTAGATTTTCTAATTTATCTAATCAGAATCATGAAACGATTTTTTCACACGTGAAAAAACCATTTCGTCCAATCAGTGCGAGCCTGTGTTTACATAGCAGTGAATTCGTTCACAGCCGGCAAACTTTTCGGCGAGATTTTTTTCAAGTTGCTGGCTGTGTCTTGTGGCTGAAAGTTTATTTTAGATTTAAATTCGACACGTTGGGCAATTTTCCATGTTTACAAAGATTTACAATTTTATAAAAAACCGAAAATATATTTTTGAAAGAGAAATATGCAAGCAAAAGACACGGCAGTTATACCAAAACAAACAGCTAAGTAAGTTGCATTTACATTATATTAACTTTTTGAGATTTTGAAAAGATAGGCTTCGTATTCTTTGCTTATTTGAAGGAAAAATTAAAAACTGCTGGTTTATTAGGGTTTATATTATTAGATCTGGGGCCGGTTGTATAAAGCTCTTAACTGCTTTTTAACTACCCAAAAAGTAGTTAAATAGTGGTTAACTTTAACCACGTAGTTAGGTCGGTTGTACAAAAAAGCATTTAGCGTTAACTGCAGTTAAAAAGTAGTTAAAGTTAACTATCCTTAATAGCATAGTTAACTTCCCAAAACCTAGTTAAATATGGCGGCTGTATTAAGAGTGATCAACTCTCATGAGCGAGATAATACTGAAAGACAACGCTTACCAAGAGTTTTTAATTGTCATCTTCCCTAGGAAGATTTCTAAGTTGAAGAACTCCTAAAACGCTATAGATTTGGCGGAAAATCCTTGCTTTTTATAGCGCGACTCATCGACCGCGAAGTGAGACCACTAACAAGGCAAAACCAGGCTCATCACCTAAGACTTATAATTTTAGCAGTGGTAGTGGTTGGTGGTCTTGCTGCAGGACGTCCACCTGTTTTCCTTTGAGACTGCATCATCCCAGAATTTGTTGGGGTTTTTTGTCAATTTGGGCCATGTTTTGCTATTTTCCCGAATTTCTATTTGTGTACGTTTTTCATAGCTGTTAATCTGGGAAGTAAATAGTTTCCCACAACTTTTGCTTTTTGGCATTTGTTATTGTGCTCGAAAATTGGCCCAGTAATGTGTCTAAATTTTGTTCAACTATATTAACCAGTAGGTTGCATTCTTCCGAATTAAAATTTTGTTTTCTTTACTTTTCTTCCCTTGTTTTAGAGTAGTTGCTTTTTGGGCAGACATTTTGAATTTGTGTGTATATGTAATTGAGAAATTCAACTTAATGTAACTGAGTAACTCAAAATACCTGTAAGCTTGGCAACTGTGGTTACATGGGAAAATATGACCTCAGACATGATACAAATACATATAGTGTGACATGAGTTGTGTATTGACTTTTGTTACATCTGACAACACATCAAATAAATATTGATTCTTGTGTATAACACAATATTGAAAAATATAGTGTACCATCTAATAGTGAATAAACTCATACAGATTGAAATATTTAAACTTTAACAACATTAGCCAAGTTGTTTTTAATCTAGGCCAACCCAGATTAGGTTTCATGATGATTGATGAAAATGACTTGAGTTTATTTATAAATTTATCCACACTGCAGAATTTTCCACAAGATCTTGGGGGTGTAAAATCTAGGGGCAGGGGTGCAAAACAGTACAAAAGTAACCATGCAAATAGGTACTAAACACAGTAAAATTTAGAGATTTGGGGCAGATTTAAGTTTTAATTGCTTAAATAATGAAGCACTTCCCAGGGGTACTAAAAACTTTTCCCCAAAAAATCTTGGGGGCAACTCTGACCAACTCTGCAATCTGGTAACCAAGGATAGTACAATTCACAGGATGAAAAATCAGATTTACAATACATTTTCAACCCAGTGCCAAAATGCAAATGCCATGAAGGCAACAAATTTGTTATTATATAGCGTAAATTTGTGTGCAAATTTGATCATTTGAAAACTCATATATTCTTCTTTTACACAGATATTGCTTCAACAATTTGCCACACATTTGAATGATTTGTGCACATTTGATGCATTTGCATTTTGGCACCCAGGTGTAAATTTTGTGTGAATCGGGTTTTTCATTTTATGTATGTGTTTCAAATTATCAAATTTGCACTATATAGCAAATGTTTTGCCTTCACAGAATTTGCATTTTGGCACTGGGTTGAACATGTATTGCAAATCTGATTTTTCATCCTGTGATTCTGTAAGGGCTAGTCAAACAGAAAACAGAAATGTCTTCTCTTGCAAAAAATTTGCTGATTAAACCATCAAAATATTGAAGTAGTTTCTGTAACAAACTGCCACCTATAGCCAAAAATTTTACAAAAGGATACCATTAAGTTGTCACACATGTATTTCACCACCTCTATGACATGAGTTTGATAACTGCTTGTTTAATTAATAGGTGACAGTGTAAACCCACACTATAAAAAATGACCAGTCCCCCAATATCTAGTAATCCATTTCCAGTACATGTCTTGACTTCGCTTTTCTTCATTAGCATATGCTTGAAAAATAAACATTTTAACATCTTTACACAAATCTGCTTGGCACTCTCGATACAGTCAGTGAGTCAGACAAACAAATTACACAATTTAGCACATGTGACGTCCAGTGATCCAGACAAGTTTTGGCCAGTTTTAAGGTCGAAATTTACAAACCAACGAATTAGTACTTTCTTCGATAATGGTGAATGTTTGTATTTGTACGAAAAAATATATAACGATTGCTTTTGTCACAGATCAGGCACATTCTTCTGCAATTATTTGAATCGAATTTGTTAGCCATTTTTAAACAAACAATACTTAATTTATTTTAATTTATGTCAACTGCCCCACGCGAGCCACACGCAAGTTAACTACGTGATTAGTTAACTATCCGACTAACTGCGTTTTGTGCAACGCATGCAGTTAAGTCGTGCAGTTAACTAACTACGGTTAGGGATTTAACTAGGGTAGTTAACGCTAACTGCAGTTAACTTTAACCACTTTTTTATGCAACCGGCCCCTGGCTTCAAAAAGCAAAGAAATTTTCATATACTGTACATACGGCATCGTACACGATGACGTTTTGTTTTGGGTTTTTGCAAAAGTAAAGTGCTCTTTGCCAGGCGCTAATTGACATTTAAATGAGCCAAATTTAGGTTGGGTAAAGGCAATCTTTTGAATAGAAAATATCAGTTTCTATAAAATAAACAAATTTCTTAATGGGAAGTGCTTCTGTACGTTATTTACGCCCTTGTTAATTTGTTTTCGCCAAACTCACTCGCTCGTTCGTTTTGCGAAAGCAAATTAACGCGTGTGTAAATAACATACGTCAGCACTTCCAATTAAGAAATCTATATTTTTACTACATACTATAATCCCAGATTCAATTTAATGTAATATAAGCACAATATGTGTTCTCGTCGTGATATTATATCGTATAAACACGATATAATGCTCTCGTCTAGGTGCACGCCCTAGATGTGTGATTTTGGTTGCTTAATCGAGAATTTATCCTGATGTTTGACGTAGAGTAATTGTCGCTCATTTTCTCTTCTGCTGTGTGACAACAAAATACGCGTGTGCGAACCGCGCAATTATGTAAAAAATCCTGGCAACATTTTCATGTATTTGCACCTGGATAATTTTATTATTTACTTATTCTGAAACTTACATGTAGTAGTTTCCTACATTGAAATATAACACAAGTGTTATCTAATATCATCGTACTAATCGTAGACCTTTTATACATGCTACGAACGTTTATATACACATACACAGGCTACAGTTTTGAATGCTTATCAATTCCATTTTGTAAACTAATGTTCTATTGTAAAAATCAAATAAATATGCTGTTTATGAATTTTTCATATGAGTTTTTGCTTTTATCACTGTGCTTTCAATTTCATTACTGTGTCTGTGTCTTCGTCAACACATTCGCTGCCAGGTAATGTATCCTCATCATGATATATAAGTCTGGAATCGAGAATACGACAATTTAATTGCATGTTCTACAGGGCACATATAAAATGCATAATTTATTACACACCTTGTACACTCGTAAATAATATCTTCGCGCCATGCACCGTGTAATATCCTCTATGTATCCCACAATATATTCATTGAGTGATATACAGTATCGTGATTTTGTTTAGATAAAATTAGTTCTCTGTCAAAATTGTGATTGCATGTATAGTAAGGTTCCTCTTTACACTGTTTCATGTTTTAAACATACTGGTCAAGGTCTAAATACATCCTGAATATTATTAGTAGAACTCAGCTAGCGTAACTAGCTTAACATTTCCTTATTATGTAAAAGTAATACAATATATTTCTCACCACTTTGCATGACAGAGCCTGTGAGCATGTCGTGACTCGTGGATATTCTGTAGTGCGACTCGAAGTCTCGAACAAAACCCAAAGCATCTGAAGCAAAAGCCACAGAACGCGAATAATTAAACATTTAGGCGAAGCGATTTACCTCGTTTCCAGAATCCAATATTACATGTTTGATGTTGAAACTCTCGAAGCAACAATTTTTATGCCAGGAATTGATGCGCCATCGCTCCTTGCAATACAACAGACGACCGCGCGTGTTTTCATTTACGCCATGGGACTGGAAACTTGTTATGAGGAAGCTCCTCATAACAAACCTATCGCACATGCACAGAAGCGACTGTAACCTCCTTCGCCTTCAATCCATTATTTCGCACTGGCTTTCTATATTTGATATATAGAGCTTGAAGGAAAGCTGAAGTTTAGTGTTAGTAAGCTTAAGAGTGTGAAGAATTGTAGTGTTGATTTGGATGAGATTGTTAAAAGAATGCGGCGTGTCCGGTTTTGTCTGCGTCACTGTCATTTATGTTATTAAGGTTACCAAAGATATGGTTCAAATTAAGGATAAAATTAGCATGCTCATTTCCCGACAAATGTTTAGAAATTAAACTTTTTAGAAGATCTGATCGTTCCGATAATCGAGTAGCCAGGTTTCTTTCAGTTTTACCTATATGCAAACTGTTGCAAGTGACTTGCAACCAGGACAAGTAAATTCCTAAGCAATATTGCAGCGCGAAGAGTTAGGAATTTTAACTTTTTTAGGAAAGAAATAAGACACCTTCTTAGTGTCATAAACTACTACAAATTTAACCCACTGTGTAAGATTCCACTGTATTTTCTTTAGAAGATTTTTAACCAAGAATTCCCCTAGTTTGCCCAAGAAAGGTATTCTTATTCAAATTTTAGGTCGTGTTTGTCGAAAAAATCATTTTGAGTAGATGCTTCATTTGTGTTGTGATTGCCAAAGTCTTTGCTAGAATTAACTTGATATTTGGCTTTTAGTTTGCGAGTAATTAAAAACCGCACATGCAGGAAAGCCGTTCCAAGACATAAATTTGGAAATCATAGAGATTTGTCTAGTAAAAAAAGTCAAGTTACTGCATATAATTACGGCTCAGTGAAAAAGCGACCTAACCCACGCCGTTTTGCGTGACCAAGGCTCGAAACTGATCAAAACGCGTGTACTGACCTGTGCAATATCAACGGACCGGAGTTCGAAATTTCTAAATCTAAAGAGTGAATTTTGCCATTCTCAAAGTTATCTACTGTGAACTTGAGATTTTTGTCAAAGCTGTTGAATTTGTCCAAAACAAAAGGAATGTCTTCAGGCTTCATCAAAACAAGAGTATCATCTACATATCGCGCGCGGCGATAAAATGCTATTATTCCAGTCTTTATCAAATCATTTACAATAGCTTTATTATGGCGTTCCATCGCCGCCAAAACTCAATGTTCGTGCCACTCAACTTTTAACATTACCTCACAACATACAACATTGTGTGACAATATTCAGCAATGCGCGTTAACTTTCAACATTTCAAATCCAACTTTTATCTTCGCTAAAATCAACATCCAACTTTGAGAAGCGCAGCAACGAACATGGCACATCTGGTATGAACTAGTGATAAGTCAACTTTCGATCTCAAAAATTTTAACAGCTATAGTGCGATCTGCATTGTTGAAAGTTGCGATTCGCAGTGTTGAAAGTTGCGATTCGCAATGTTGAAAGTTGCGATTCACAAAGATGAAACCGGTTGCGATTATCAATGTTGAAAGTTATCTTGCGCGTACCAAGACGAATAAAAAATGAAATAATTTACGTATATCGCTAATTAGTGCACACCTCCTGTGGAAACCAGCTAATGTTGAAAAGATTGTGTGTTTTTAAATAACGTTTTTGATTACTGCCGTTTGCTCAGTGGTCTCATTTTGTGTTTTGAATAACTTTTGCCTCAATTTTGCAAGTCTAACTTCCCTTTGCTCTGTTGACTCTTTTTGTCTTCTTGCTTTTTTTGTATTTTTACACTCCGTAGTTTTAGCTATGCTGCCAATTTATTCAGTTGAAATATTTGATATTATCTTTCTTTTTGATGTTTGGTCAAAATTTGGGATGCTCAATGTTTTTCTGTTTACATTATATTGTTCGAATTCCTGAAAAATTTGACTTCATTTTAGGCCATATCAATGGCAAGAACTGATGGTAGCAACCAATTGCAAGGAAGTAAATTTTTTACCAATAAAATTGTTATATTTGTCAGTAGGATCAGTTTTTACGAGATATTTCTCAATTTGTTCAAAGATGTACAAGATATTCATCATATACTGTACGTGGCGTTCGGAAGGAACGAAGAATTGATAAAACCTTGAAAACATGGGCAATTGCGACATTTTGAGGCGATAACCGATGGGGGAAAAGAAACAGGTATGAGAGTTTCTTTCTTTTTTCATGTTTTAGATTGTTCTATATCAAATTTGCGGAGGTTGTGTACAGACAGTGTACTCTACAAATACATTGAATACCTTGATTTGTTGAATGCAGAAAGAAAAAATTGCCTTCTTATCTGGTTTGTTAAGTTAACTACCTGTATGCAAACCCAGCAGATACAAATTATATGCCTTTTCCACCCTACTGCTTAATATGGCAAAAATGTCAGCCAATATCTCCCATCCAGAGAATGTGGCTCATATGCTTTTTAAGGAAAGGGAGTTAAATTCATCATTTCCCTGACGCAATTTTCTACTGATATCAATGAATATTTTGGTATTGAAATTAAGGAAGCACAGTGTCACAGGCTGTTCCAGGGTGCATTCCATGTAAACTCCAAACCAGAGAAAAACCAATATTTGCTGTAATTATTTACTGCTGTGATTTGCTAAATCCGCAGAATGCAGTGTAGGAGCAGTTAGCACATTGTGCCTGTCACCAGTGAAACTGAATCCGGTGTGGTGTTTCATGTGCTTCAAGGGTTTTTCTCCCTCACTATAGGTGACAAAGCAACATTCACTAGAGAGAAAAGCAATAGAATTAAAAAAAAATGAAATCCTGTCATTGGTACCACTCTGAGGGTAGTGGTTGCACAGTATACGGAAGGGGTTTAGGTATTGATTTTCATGTCCATTCCGGTACGTAATGGTTTGGAAAAAAATTATATTCCCAAAAGAATGATGATGTGTTGACTTTGGTTAATTGTGTAGCCATTGTCTTTTTAATACAGGCGAATCTATTCTCAAAAATGCCAAGCAATACTTGGAAATTAAAGGCACAATTAATGCAAGGCCAAATTTTAACTTTTATATTTGACATTTTCCATGCAGGCTATTAGATTAATATCAATGTGAGAATAGTTGTGACAACTTTATAACATAAAATTTTACATTTTATTAAATTCATCATAAAAAATGACAAATTTTTAGCTTGTGTTCAGCATGTTGTTTAACAGTTTTGTGTCATGTCAAGGTCTCCTGGTTCTTTTCTTACAGCAGATGGGTCCTACAAAACAAGAAAACATTAACTAGTGTATTGTAATAACATTTTCCCTTTACACCACTGGGCATCTGAAGGACAAATATTGTATAAATTTTTACATAATTTTAAATTTCAAAAAATGTTGAAATTAATTATAGCAGAATACACTCTTACTTTATTTGTTGTTCCTGTACAATTCATGCCTTTAGTGCTTGCTTGTCATTTTTGCTTGAAGACAACTGGGTGGCATACATGATGTTGTCAGTGCTAGTGGTCTATACAGGGTGATCCCATTCATGCATTCAGTGAGTATACACTGTTATTGCTTGGCCCCAATTTTGTGTGCACATGAAGTGAACTCTCTTAAAAAGGTATTCACATCCATTTCGAAAGGGTTGTTGAATTCTGAATTGAAAGGATTTTATGCAAAGGTCACATGTGTAGACCGTACTGTTTGCTGGACCCCTATCACTTCTTAATCTATTACTTATTATTAATATAATAAACTCCAGCTGGTATGCCTTATCCTGCTTATTTTCCTCCTCTCTATAGTTTCTTGCATTTGCAGATAATGGTAAATATACAGAATCTTGAAGTAATGCAATTTTCTGGCAACTTTTTTTTATGTATATATGCAAGCAATTTAGAAAGAATTGACGTGGCAATTGTCTTTACGCAGCTGGAATGCCTGGCTATTATGCAAAATACACAACAAAACAAAACCAGCAATCGAAATACATTTGCCAAAAAAGAGCTATGCCAATAATCTATAAGTTATTTAACGGCTTACGACATTTAAAAACACTTCAATGAACTTCAAGTAATCCAAGTGTTTTTTATTTTATTTTTTATTTTATTAACTTCGCCACAATGGCCACAATACTGTGGGCTCGTATGTCTCACCCTGTCAACATTCCCTGTGGGAGGAAACCGGAGTACCCGGAGAAAACCCACGACTTTCGGCAGAGCGTTGAATATATACTCTTTTCACATAAGGACTGGGTTCGAGTCGACCTTACTGGGGATCAAACTCGTAGCCTTAGAGGTACAAGGCGAGTGGTCTGACCACTATACCTCCGAAGCCCCATCATGAAATAATAAACAGCGTTTTCTTACGAAAATTTGAAGTACAAAGTGTATATATGTTACAATTTTAATACATACGCATTATAAAACATACCTGAACAGAAGGAGAGATTTCCCTGCATTTATACTAAATTGCTCCTTAGACAAGTAAGGCAAAATAACTCGTTCCACCACGTTAAAAATGTAGTATCAAAATATTTTGAAGGAAATCAAAATATCTCCCCATTAATCAGAGTAATCTCGTGAACATTCTTTCCTGATAAATACATACACCATTTTTAGGTATAATATAGTGTAAAAAACTTTAAAGTATCAGCACGCAAGGAATGATGGGTCGTTGGTTGTTTTCACTCAAAACTGGGAATTATTCATTTGAAACAGCAGCGAGGCCCCATGGGAAACTTACGATGGCAAGTCTACTTGCTACAAAAGTAATCCATCGAATATCCAGGTCCTAAATGAACAATAATTCATCATCAGTGGCGTACAAGCCCGATTTAGTCCCGCCATGCAAAATTCAAGCTATTTTCAAGTTGCTATCATCATTCATTACTTTAGAAATTGATTGTTTTCACAGTCGAAAAACATGTAAATATTTGCAAAGCGGGACTAAATCGTTGGGCTGGCTACGCTAATGTCCATCATCCCTTCATTTCCTTGTGCGCTCATACTGTAGTTCACAGTTATTGAATTAGCTTTATACAACGTTATGCTCATGCCTTCACATGACTTCATGCATTTTGCCGTGCCGTATGATACACTGATCCATGCCCATGCAATATGGTTGAAGGGAATGCATATTTTCCATCATTATTTAATTTACCGATCCATCTTAATTGCAAGTTGAATGTTCGCTTGCCTCGTCTCAATCTAATGACATTTTCTCAAACATATTACTTCAATTTTTGCGTTGCATTAGTTGTGTATTAATAAGTACTGGCTACCTGTCATATGCAGTTTACTTTACAGAGCTAACTTTTTCTTCAACACCCTTGTATAGAAAGAATGCGTGACACTGAAACGGGTCATTAGCTTTTTTGTGTTAATTAATGCAAATTTCGGTGTTTGCTAGTACAACAGCGTTCAAGCGTAAGGCTCTTAAAATATCAAATCAAAGAATAAGAAATTTTCTTGCATTGCAGGTAAGACTGTTAATTTTTCTAATCTTATAATGATTTGTCACATACGAAGCAACGTTTCAATAGCAACTAGCTGTACAAGGTACATTTATAATTTCATTGCTTGTTCTTCGGCTGTATGCATGGGCTCCTCCGACAAAAAATTGCGTGAAATAAAATATTCAACCTTTTACACTTCTAGAAGCAAACCGATGTCAATTTTTTAGCATTTTTATTCGGGTGTTGCTTATACATGTGCACTGTACGGACAAATGTACATAATGTTCTCCGAACAAAGAAACGATTCAGAAACTGTCGAAATTTTCGGCGATTAAAATCTCCTCTGGCATTGCAGCTGTAACTATTGAGCCGTATAATAAAAAGCGCTTGCTTACATCGATTCCATACTTGCCTGGAAAATACACTCGTTTATAAGAGAAAATATCGCCGACAAGTAGGACAGCGTTTAAGCGTGCAGGTTATACACAGGGTGTATAAAAAAAGATAATCGTACTTTGGTGTACTCAAGGGCGCCCAATATCTAAGATGCAAAAATAAGTCTTACACAGTTCAAAAGACCCAGGCATTTAGCTTTTGACTGCGAATGTTGTTGTTAAATTTGAAGAAAAATTGAGCAACTACACGAATCAGATAAAAATTACCGGTCGGAGTCGCTGCTGAAATTTAATCCCTATGGGATTTAAAATTGACTAATTCCAGCTTAGCCTTAAGCAAGTAAAATTAATAAACAATTATTGAAGGAGGTTGAGCAGGATATGAGAAATTATGTTCTAATTCGCTTCCCCGCTCAACCAAACATAAATCATATATTTATAATGTAATACACAACAGGCTTATAGGAGTGTGTTTATACGACAGAACGTGCGTATCTTTTATTTCAATCTCACAATTACTTAATCTACTAGAAATACATGCATGCAGCAACCCCTCGCCACTAACCAAGCATGTAACTATATTTTCGGAATTACATGAAGTATTTTCATAGGTTGTTGTCATAGCAACACGGCAATTTTTATTTCTGTATATTTTTTCAAAACGACAAAATATCATATTTTAATCCTTGTTTTATTGAAAATTTTTTTAATTGGCACAACATTTGTCATCGGTATGTTATTATGCCTAATGTAAGCGTAAATTTAGTATGAATACAACCTATAAGTAGTATTAATTACATAAAACGTTTTGAAATATTTATGAAACCGCTAAATTTTTATCTACATAAACTTTGAGTTTGAAATACATAACCATTTCAAGCCCATTTTATATCTTCGCTCGTATTCTTTGACATGTAAAGTTCGTCAACATTTTGAAATAAGTAATAAGAAGACAGTCTTGCATCTACAAAACATAAACTTACTCTGGAATTTAAACAGCAATAGACTAGAGGAGTACGGCTACGCCGGGCTTTTCAAAGCATTAAAACACAAGTATAACTAGGTTACCTGCAAAGTAGGGATTGCTGCAGGCATCAAAAGCAAACAGAAGTAAATAGGCTATAACATCAATATGTTTACAATTTTCGGAGTTTCTATTGTTTTGTATTTTAGTCTCGCGATCTGTTGCATAAACTGTAAAATTATAACATATTCTCTTTTACCAAAGCAGGGACTATGTAAGTCTTGTGTAGTTTTATTATAATTTGACGCAATTAACGTACATAAATTGCAAAGGTAATATGATCGAAACCACAAGTAAACTTAACCACAATTACATGAAAATGTGATGAGTGACGTTAATACTAATATCGACGGGGTGCACGCTACAGTTTTCTCGCAGCGCCGCTAAATTCGCCAATAACAATTTGACGTTTTGAAATATCCTAAAGCGCAGGTTACTGACAGAGACTTTTCGTTTCCCAATCACTCAAATGAAAAGTCGAAACAAGTAGCACAGCACAAGGATGAATATATATAGACTGTAAATTCATGAATTGATGGGGTGCGTAAGCGCGTCTGCGACGTATGCTAAATTAAGATCATCTGAAAGAACGTAAACAAACGTGATGAATATATGTTTATACCGCCAAGCATCCGATTTATTCAGTGCGGTGGCCATAATTCGCTGCAATGCCTTGCGCAGCTACCCTGAAACGAGTTAGCGAGAAAGCGTAGTGTTTATGAATGAATCAACGAAAGAACACTTGTAGTGCGGTGAGGAAATCTTGTTAACTGCGCATCAAGACGCGCACGATGGGTGCGCATACAAAACGCGCGCGACCAGAATCGAAAGCGACGCTAAAAATTTACTTTTTGACTGCTAACTGAACAAATTAGGCTGCTGCTATGCTCGCTCGCTTAAGGCTCGCTCGCTCCGCAGCAAATATGCATTATCAACAAACTTGCCATGTATTTCACACCATAGTCAATTCTCGCAGCTTCTCTGTATTTTCCCCGAATTAATCTCTTTTCAAGAGTCTTGTGGGAGTCGTTTTCGTCTCAGTTCTCGTCTTTTTCGATGCCTTAAGTGTTCGCTACTCCTGATAGTAATTTCTTCAGATTAGAAATGACCACCCTTCATTGGTGAGCCATGGCGGCCATACGCCTGGAACTTTAGACTTCGCTAATGCTTTCCTTTTCCCGGGAGTAACAAAAATCTGATTTTTAGTGTAACACTACCAGTTAACTTCCAAAGGCCGGTTGTATAAAAAAGTGACTAAAGTTAACTATGATTAGTGGAAACGTCAACCAATCAGAGCAACGTATTTTGTACTTAATCACAATTTAACTACAAAACAGTAATTAAAAAAGTGATTAAGAGTTTTATACAACCAGCCCCAGATAATAAACAGGGCTGCTAACGCTAAACAGAAGAGTGGATATTGTATTTCAACCCTAATCACCAGTACCAAAAATTAAAATATAATTGTATTAGTCAGTCGCTCTAGAATAGAAAAGCAAAAAAGAAGTTATTAACTCATGCTGTCCATTAGGTGTGGTTCAGTTGGTCCAATGAGTATGTTCTCTCACTGATTTGTTTGCCTTAATGTTTTTTTTTAATTTGACACGCAGCAGAGAGACGTTGGACGCGAATGAAGTCTAATGGGCGACTTGCGTCTTTCGCAAAGCATCACGGTAGTTTAGTTTGGTCAGTCCAATTTCGCAAAATGGTGGTCGCTCTTGTTCGATCTTTGTTTGCAGTTAATCACTACATTTTTGGCTAATATTTAACACTTCTGTCCACGGTAAAAAAATAAAAGACTCCTGGAGTACTAATCTTGCGTAGAAATCAAACATTATGATCGTTATTGGCTTACATTTTAAAATATCTGACGTAAATTGAAGCAAAGTAAGATAAAAATATGGCTCCAATTTACAATGTGCAAGACCAACACAGTACATTTTACTGCTTTAGAAGGTAAGTACAAGGCAAAAATTTATATACAATATGTATACAAGGAAAACGGGATGTTTGAATGCAAATCCAGTGGCGGATCTAGCGTAAGTCAAAATAAATTACCACAACTAATTTTAGGATATATTTACATTTTAAAATATTTCAAAGCAACTTTATTGGTTAGATTTTATTCTTTTGAAATTCATAACCAATGACATTGTTATAAAGTTATTTTGAATTTAAAATTGAGCTGCTATAATTTATTTTGACTTATCCTGGACCGCCACTGGGCAAATGCCGTTTCAGCGATGGGCGATTATTTCCAAAATTTGTAGCCGTAAAGGTTGTTTTGATAAACAAGCGTTCAACTACACATGCTTTGATCAATCGTTCCATTTCAAACCAAAGCATTGTAGACCTTTGGTGGGAAAATATTTCAAGCTGTTAAAGTAAAAACATTTACGTTGTTTTAAAAAGTACTTTTAAGTGTGTTCGTTCCTGTTTTATTGTTCGTTCATTTGAAAAAGAAGTTTAATTAACTGGCGCGTCAATATTTTCGTACGTTTCCATCGTGTTGGAATTTAATTTTATCATCAATTTTGGCCTATTTTCGACGGAAAATATGGAGTAAAAACAGGATTGTTTGAGTACAAAATGGACTCGAAGTCTGCAAGGTATCCCTCCCTTTACACACGAACTGCTTGAGCAGCATTCAATTGGTGAGATAGCCCAGGAAAGCAAACAGAAGGGCAAATAACCAAGGGCCCATAAACACAAGAAATATGGTTATCAATTGGTTTTAAAGATAAGATGGTGTCTAAGGTTAAAGTTATTCCTAATTATGTGTTCTTCAGGGAAAAGACAAGCTTTTCTACATTAAGTGTACTGTACATTAATATACTAATGATGATGTTGTGCTCGGGTAAATATGATATTATGATGCTACTCCGAGTGTAAGCCACACTGGGCAGGCTGAAAAATTTGCCTGGCCACAGCGGGATTTGAACCAGCGACCTTTGGAATACTAGCTCCAACGCTCAACCAACTGAGCAACACGGTCAGGACGGTTCGATAAGTGATTTTTCGGAACAGAGTCTAGTTCCTTCAATACCTAGTACTCTAATTATGTATTAATATACCAATGATGATGTTGTACTCGGGTAAATAAGATATGACCCCAAGGGGCTAGTATTCCAAAGGTCGCTGGTTCGAATCCCGCTGTGGCCAGGCAAATTTTTCAGCCTGCCCAGTGTGGCTTACACTCGGAGAAATTTATAACTAGCACCAGCATTTGCTAAAACTGTTACAGACAGTGATGTTCAGAAGTTAAATCAGGAATTGAAAAGTGCTGGATCATGCAACTACTTACACTAGAATCAAATAATTGTTAAGCTTTTGACTATGATGAATACTTAAGTGAGTAACCTACTATAAAGAAATTAAAAGAAGTTCACTGCAATTCAAATCAGTTTCATGCTGTGGAAATACGAGATGTATAGTTTTAAACCAAGTAACGGCAGACCACACAACCTTAAGCAAATTCATACCATCTTCACAATACAATGAATTTATACTTGAAACACTATTTAAATCAAAAGAGCAAATACAAAACATTGAATGCAATACAAGAGGGTAATCAGATGATCAATTATAGTACGAAGAACGACGCACAAGATTAACACCATCAAATTTTGGTTCTGTTTTGAAGCGCAGATACAGTATAGCTACATCCAAAAACAATTTTGAACAAACAGTTCAATTCCAGTTGCACTTAACCAGTGCCAAAACCATGTATGTGGGGACAAAAAAAAGGAAATTGCCATCAAGAAATACTTAGAAAAGTATAATAAAAACAATCACTTGATCAAAGCATGTATGTCATGTGGCTTCATTGTAAACAGTCGTGTACCCACTGAGCTATACTATATATTTGGAGACTGCACTCCTTAATATTTCTGGTCAAAAAAGTGTAATCGAAAACATGGCGGATTGTGACGTAAAACGCGGTACTAATCCCTATTTTTTTCGGATGATCGCTGACCAATAGGGGCTCAATGGATAGTGGGTTCCATTTCCACCCCCCCCCCCCCCCCGACTTTAAGAAAAATAAGTTAAGAAAAATAAAAAAATGTGACCCGATCAAGATAACACAAGTGTTGTAAGTATTTTTTAAAATTTTATATTTAATTAAAGACTGTTTGAGTTTGAATGTACTATATGTTTGGCATTAACTAGAGGTTTTGAAAAAATAGGCCGTCTGCCGTGGCGTGATATTGTTTAATTTCATTTCACATGTCTGGGGAGAAAAATTTTTACACCTCTTACCTCTTTGAATTGTCTCAAATCCAAATCCGAAAAGTTCCCGCTCTTCCCAGCTGCAGTTTTTGTGGGAAATCCATTTCTATTTTGACTCCTTCGAAGCTGTTTTGAAAATCCGAAATTCTTAAATACCATCACTCAGCATGTTTGCTATCACTTCCGATTTTTATGACAGATTGTCTTTGTGGTTGAATGTAAATCTGGGTTATGTGTATGTAAATCTGGGTTATCTAAATTAAAATTTTAGTAAATTAAAACTTTAAATTCAAATTTAAATAAAATGATTGAAATGGAAGTCTGCAATAACCGTAGTTGTGCGATTCATTCAGGGTTGCCAGATCACTGCATTTATGAGGCCAAATCGTCATTAGTGTAGTCAAGTAAACAAAGAAAACAAAAGGCAAGTACAAAGAAAAACAAAGAGCATTGTTGAAGATTTGGCCTCAAAAATGCAGTGATCTGGCAACCCTGGATTCATTTTGAGGGAAAAGGAGGAGAAATTAAGAGTTTTACAAATGAAACTTTGGCCAAAATGTTGGATGTACGGCGACAGTGGTTAAATATGTCTGCACCATACAAGAATTTCACTGATGTAGCAAAAGAGTTCTTGAAACTTATTGACAACTCTAGCAACTTTTACCTAGACGGAATTAATGGGGCGTACGGCTACCACACTTTGTGTTATCGTTATTTTACGGACATCAATAAAGTCCAGAGAGCAAAAATCGCATTTGCAAACTCCAGCATACAGTGCACGCTCAAGAACGCACCGACGAAAAAGATTTCGAAGATCCAGACCCAGCAACTAAAGTCACCCGAACAACACGCCGTTCTCTTGGGCAAGAAAGTTGTTGTCCACGTCGATCATCTCACATACTACCTGAGATATGTCTGATTTGCAAACGTGCAGTACCTTTGACTATTACAGACAGGGTACAAAAATTTTTCAATTTAATGATTTGTTGTGTTTTTTTTCCACCCAATCATAGTGAAATTTTTTTCTGCTTTGTCATTTTAAGTGTGAGGATTTTACTTTATGACAGTTATTCTATCAAACGATACTGAATAAGTGCTCATTATCACCTTTTCTCAGGCAACAAAAAAACGCATTAAGGAAGAGTTATCGCTGGCCCAAACACTAACTGCGGGTGTCTTACAGTAAGCCGCATTGATGAGAAACGACGAGAGCATTCTGGTACATATTCGTGGACAAGACTGTGTGGCGATCGAAGCAAGGTACCACAGGAGTTGCTACAAAGCCTACACAAGATGCGTTTCACTAAAACCAAAATTCGTCGGACAAACGCTGTACGACAAAGCATTTGACGAGTTTTGTCTTCAAGTAGTCGATAATAGAGTCCTTCATGGTGAAATTTTACTACTTAGCGACCTTTTAAAGGAGTTCATTAGCTGCGTTAAAACCATAGACAATGTTGATGTACCATACATTGCAGAACGTCTAAAAAAAAGAATGCAAAATCGTTACCCACAACTCGTCTTCCACGCCTCAAAAAATTGAATAAAGAGACTTTAGTATACGCTGGTAACATATCCGTTGGAGTTGTTGCTGATGAAATGCCAGAGATTGAAGACGAGTCTGAATGGGAATCAGACGGCGAATACGAAGACGAAAACGGTCAAGGAATCATTAATGACAAAACAATCTCACCTAAAGGTATGTATTTTACCGCCTTGGAGATAAACAAACTTTTGAAGGAAAGCACAGGAATAGACGCTAACTGGCCGCCTGACTCGCACGATTTAACATTCAAGAAAGTAAATCAGTCATTTTAATAATGTTATACAATTTATTGTCTTGGTGTCTTGGATACACGTCCGAACCCGTTACCGATGAAAAGCCGTAAAAATAAATCCCAGTGATGAGAGGAAAGTCGTGCCGATTGCACAAGATTTAATTCATATGCTGAGTCAAAGGGAAGAAAGCAGACTCACAAGTCACTGGCTCTTGGATTGGCAGTTCGGCAGCTAACAGGATCAACGAGATTGCTGACGATTCTGCATGGCCTAGGACACACAGTATCTTCATCAACTGTTCCAAAACACGATACAGCATTGGCAATCGCAAGCATTCAAGATCAGGTGGATGAAATAAAGATACCAAGAAATATCAATCCATCCGCATTTACCATGATGGTTTGGGACAACAATGACTTCAGTGAAGAGTCACTGTCGGGAGAAGGCAGAACGCATGTTGCCAATGACATCATTCTGCAAAACGTGACTTACGTAAGTAGAAAAGTCGGAGACAAGGTACTTGTCAGCAAGAAGACACGCACAATTAAAGCACCAGAAAACAAGATTTTTCCATATAGAAGCAAGAAAAAAGGAACTATAAGTTTGAAAGTCGAGGCTTCCGGTATTTTACTAGACGAAAGGAGCTATAGCCACGAACCAAATATTGCGTGTATGGCCGATTTCTTACATATCCTATCCTGAAAACCTGGAGTATTTGCCAGCATGGACAGGATTTAATACTCAGATCCATGAGGAAACTAAGTCTCCTTCAACTATTGGCTACTTACCGGTAAAAGACGCACCTGTCACGGATATGCCTACAGTTAACACTTTGCTCAAGCATAGCATGTCTATATGCGACCGTCTAAACCTACCTGAGATTGCCCTTGTTTTTGACGAGGCGATTTATTCCAAGGCACAGAGCATAAGATGGAACGACGAAGAATTAAAGAAGAGGTTAGTGATTAGACTCGGAAATTTCCACACGAACATGTCCTTCTGCAGTACTATCGCAAAGATTTTTAAGGATGCTGGATCGCAGGTGGGTAAAATTTGTTCAAATATCATAGGTATTTGCTGTACAATGCTATACAACTTTTTGACCTAGTTTGAATGGATTAAACAAATATTTCGAATGGATAGTTAGATAAGACATCTAATTATAGGCATCTAAATTTAATTTATGATTGAATTAAGGACATTATGATTGAATCAAAAATCATCGCACCAGGATCCGTTGAAGGCGTTCTTACTGGGAAACATTACAATCGCTCTATTCGAGTTCACAAAGTTATTTACGAAGCGCTTGAAAGATTGCATTGGGAAGAATTTGAGAAGTCATTCACAACAGCAGAAAAGGCTACGCTTGACTCAGTTGGTGTAAACTTCAAAGCTGATTCCAATTTGGGCAATTTTGTAATGTTATCGATATAAAGCGTATGTTCAATCAATTTGTGACTGATCGTGGTGAAGAAAATCCATTATTTGCATTCTGGTGAAAATACATTGATATGGTCCAGCGTCTTCTGTTGCAAATACGAGCTACAAGAACCACAGACTGGCGTCTTCACCTTAGTTCATTGAGGGCAATGATTCCTTGGTTTTTTCAACTGACTGGGTGAATTATTCTAGATATGCATCTTGCTACTGGATGGAGATGATGTGTCTTGAAAAGACGCATCCTTGTAAGTGTATTCTGGATAATTTTTTTCTATTTTGACCTAATTCTTTTAAAATATTATTAAAACATTTTTTATTAATTGCCTACTCTTCAATCTTATATTAGATGTGGCTTCAAACATTTCAAGTAACTGGACAGTGCAAAGACAAGATCGATATTCGTTTTCTAGTGTAGCATGTGATCAAACTATTGAACAGACTCTGAATAGGTTAGTCAAAGGCCTTATATATTCCTACATATTCACAGCCACACTGGTTTAGTTTAATAAATGTAATATTCACCCAATAATTGCATCGTGGATTCAATCATTGTGTGGCGACTGCATTTATTAAACTAAACTAGAGTGGCTGCTACTATGTTGGATTATATATCTGGTTTCGATATTGTCATGCATCTCAATTCGCCTTATATAGTGTAATTAAAGATAATAATTATGGTGAGTAAATTATGAGTATATTCTTTATTTAGAGATTCAAAGACAAAAGGAAGATTGGTGGGAATAGCCGTTAATAAAGATGCAGTGCACCGTTGGTTAATTGGGTAGGTAGAAGAAAGTGCTGTGACAAGAGAGTGTGAGAATATGGCTAACGTGAACGTGATTAAAAGATAAATAGAGTTGGGTTCACTATATGGTTCTCTATATGTTGTCTTTTGGTAGCATCAAAAGTTAAATGAAACGATTCTATTTTTCCAGGAGGAGAAAAAATTTGGATAGAAGTCGAATTGAAGCCGATGAAAAAGCAGTGCTAGATGTTGTTAAGACCGTAAAGTTAATGGTTAACCCTTTCGATAATGAACATGAAGACTTAGTGCAATAAGCAAGTGGAACAGTTTCTTTTTCAGCTGTATCAGATGATATGAAAACAATGTTAGAAAAAGGTGAAAATGGCGCCATCAACTTTATGAAGACCAACATTGTCGGAGAAGCTCCAAACATTTACTCAACGATTAAAAAGACATTTGAAAACATTTTCGTCTTTGGGCAAGAAAGTCACTAGTAGGAGCACCAAGGGGCAGCTTGTTGCGATGAAGAATTCTAAAATTATTTTCGAAAGAATGCTATTGATGGCAAAAAGTCGCAACTTCCACATCGAGGGTGTTCTGAAATATTCTCTCAGACCATTTCCTAGTTCACTCGCGACAATTGATGGTGATCTTATAAAAACTCAAAAATCAAAGTTACTTCAGGCAGTTGTAAACGAAGCAAACAGCTCAAATGTCTCTGATCTTCCTGACGGAGACAATGCGTGTGTCCTCGATGCCTTTGCCATTTTGCAAACATTAACGCCTATTCGTGATTCATTTGGGGAACTGTCAAAACAATTGTTAGTTAAAATTGTTAATTTTGCCTTCGGGTCCAAGTGCAAAAGAGTAGATTTTGTGTGCGATCAGTATCCACAGCAAAGCATAAAAAGTCTCGAAAGGAATGGCCGCTCGGCACAGGATTTTCGGAAAGTGAAGATTTACAGCATGGCCCAAAAGGTTCTTCGTCAGGGGAAAAAATTCTTATCGTGTGGTGAAAATAAAGAAGAGTTAATGAAATTCATTTATATTTCCTGGATGAAAGCAGATCTAGTGCTGTTGAGAGGCATTGAAGTTATTTGACCAATGAAGAAATGTGTCATAAGCTCATTTCATTAGATGGTTTACTGACATGTTATGTAGTCGATGAGCTAAAGTGTTACCACGAGGAGGCGGACACACGGATGTTAACTCATGCATTACATGCTTCTTAGTTGTACAACATCATTGTAATCAAAAGCCCTGACACTGATGTATTTTTGATTGCACTGAATGCCAGCTTAGAAATCAATGCCAATTTGTTTTTCGAAACTGGTGTTGGAAATGGGCGGCGTATTATGCCACTAAACCAGATCAAACAATGCATTGGATACCAGTGGTGTAGTGCTTTTATTGGTCTTCATGCCTTCCCAGATTTGACTGTCAATCTTTTTGACATTAGGCATTTCTCAGGTAGGATGTCACACAAAGCTTGATTGGCTCTGCAAAAACATCAAGCCAATCAAATTTCATGTAACAATAATCTTTCCACATTTGATATCATTGTCAGAAGTGTCCATCGTCGCAATTCTATAGAAATATGCAAACAGTTAAAAATAGTTAACATGCACTCATATAGTATCAGAACCAAATTATATTGTCAAGCTTTACAGGTGCCTGTTTATAAATTGCATTTCTGTCTTATAAAGGTTGCGACACAACCAGTTTATTTTACGGTAAAGGGAAGCTTTCGGTGTGGAAAGTGGCTAAAACGAATGAAGAGAATCAATTCACGTTTGCCAACCTTGGAAACGAGACAAATCCCTCTGAAGAACTTAAAAAACAGTTGCAGAATTTTGTTTGTCACTTATACGGTTACAAAGGATACTCAGAAATAAATTCTATTCGATTTGAAATCTTCAAAAGTGGAAAGTACGATGAAGAGTTACCCCCACCGAACCAAGACTCACTTGATCAACACATAAAACGTGCAAATTTCCAATGTTTTATTTGGCGTCATGCAACGCAAACGACCTTAAATATACCATCTTTCTGCAGTCATGGTTGGAAACTTGACGAAGAAGGAAACGTGGTCATTGATTGGATGACAATACCAACAGCTCCAGATCCAGTTCTTGAATTTGTAAATTGTAGGTGCAATAAAGGGTGCGACAGTAGAAGATGTTCTTGTGTGAAGGCATCTTTAAAGTGTTCTGACCTTTGCGCTTGTGATGACTGCCGAAATACCAGTGAAGAGGAGCAAAACAGCACTGACAGCGACTCGTATTGCCATAATTGCATCAATGATTCTAGTTTGATGAAGAGTAATTACTATTAACGATTCAGTTTAATCGGACTAAAACTACGCAGACCTTATTAATTTGTACCACGATGAATTAACAGACTCTAGCTTATACTTAAAGTGCCACTGCAACGAAAAAATCTTTGAACCAATTTTAACCACAACAGAACAACATTTCCACACGAGCCTTAATGGCGTTTTCAGTTTCTCGATATCTTGTTTCGTTTTAGAGATATTAAGGTTTTTTGAAACATGCTAATTAGGTGTTTCGGACGTAATCTACTCACGAATAATAAATTACATTTATCAAATGGTGAATATCTCTGTAGATAGCAGGCAGACATTTTTCACACTTTGCATGACTATAACAATTTGGTAGCTTCACACCACTATTCCTATTGTGTTGTTGCAACATAAACGGTTTTGGAATAAAAGCTTTTAAACTGTAAAATAAATATCTTAATTTTCATTTTTTCTTTACACTGTATAATAATTTAAATTCAATAAATGCGATCTAAATGTACATACAACCATTGTATTATGTGCAGTGAAATAAATATCGTTTCATAGGAGACAAATAAGAAATTTTTGTTTTTCAAATACAAGGCATTTTCATCCAAACGATCTCCATGGCAACAGCATAGTGTGAACAGTAGTGTACGTTTACCTAATCACTTCACTCGTGCAAAGTTAGAAAAGGTACTGGCCATTACATCCAAAGATATTCATTATTTTAGATATATAATTTATTATTCAAGAGTAAATGACGTCAAGAGATATCGAATTTGCATACTTTAAAAACCTAAATATCACGAAAACGAAACGAAATTGTGAGAAACTGAAAACGCCATTTTAACTCATATAAAAATGTTGTTCTGTTGTGTTTAAAATTTGATCAAAAAATTTTTCGTTGCAGTCGCACTTTAAAACGGAACGGCACCAAATAGAACGGTCAGTGAGAACGACTCGACATATAGTGACTTTTCTCCTTCACTCCTTCTCCGACTGATACTCTCAATACTGGTGCAGTTCGCGGCGCGCGACGGCTTGGAACCCACGATATTATTTTATTAATTTGATTCAGCGCATGCGCCATGACGTCCTCTTTCTTTCGTGGGCAAGCTGTGAATCCCACAAAGTCTGCTGAAAATCCTCCAAAAATACTATCCGTCAGGGCCTTCTGAAAGTTGTTCTCCGTTAAAATGTCCTTAGAAAAGGTAAATCTTTGTGTAAAGGCTGTTTTCATTGATTAACTTACACATTTAGGGTGAGAAATTTGCATAAACGTATACATATTAATGAAAGACAAGAAAGCACGGTGGCGTAATGTGTATATTTATACATGAATGAAAAATAAAAAATGAAAAAAAATGATATATATATATATATAAAATCCCTGGAGATGCCCATCTCGCAGGTGGATAAGAGATTAACATGACATGTGAAAAGTCGTCTAGAGTGCCCGCTTGACGACATTAACAATCTCAAAATAACGCATACAAAGCAAACATGTCACACATTTCGATTCCCTGCAGGTACCCATCTTGCAGGAATCCGAAAGTACAATCATTCCCAGTACCAGCTTGGATGATGTACCACAAAACCCATTGTCAAGAGATCATATAACTTCTGTGATTGAACAGAAAGTTGCTGAGACATTAAAGAGGACTCTACTTGGCCTCTTAGGTAATGCTCTCAGTGCTCCAGATTTCAACAATTCCCCAAATGTCGAAACCAATGAAGGGGAACCAATTGCAAAAAAGGGAAAAGTCCAGGATGATCACACACAATTTTTATCAGCTACTTCTAGCCGAGCCTACAAGTGTTATGTCCCTGTACAAGAGGCTACGATTTTTGAGGAATTGTTATCCTTTCTCAAATCAGCCTTTACAAACCAACTCTCCAAAGAGGTATAGACAAATGTCATGGAGCAATACCCGGACATGAAAGGAACAGCTGAATTCCTTGTCTCCTCAGTGATGCCAAACTGGGATGAAAGATGATATTAAATGTGTTTATGGTTTTACTAAAACAAAGGATGTATTTACCTTTGATGATAGTCTTGCTGACAAGCAAGCCCCCTTCATATCTGCTGTTCGACCACTAGTATGTGCTTTACAGTTACTTGAGATGGTTGGGGGAGTCGATGATGATGGTGAGAAGATACCGGGTCCTGATCCTGAGCATATCAAAGCACTTATAGAAGATGCTATAGTGCTACTGGGTAACGCTCACTGTCGTCTTAACAACTGGCGCCAAAGACGGTTTGCCGAGTGCCTAACCGATGTGGGAAAGCGTACATTAAAAGATCAAATTCCAGCAGATAAGCATCTCTTTCCAGAGCAGTTTCACAATATGATATAAGTGGAGCATGACCATGCCAACACTAATCGTAAAGTGGTTGCACAGCCAGTATCGGCCCAGAAAAGATTTTTTCCTGGCCCATTGGGTAAGTTTCAGTCGAATAACTCCTTTCGAAACCAGTCATACCGTCGTTCAACCTTCGTCCGCCAACAAAAAAATGACTCCTTCGGCAAAAATCCAAACAATAGATCCAGTTGGTTTCGACGAGGGCCGGGGTTACTCAAAGCACAAAGGAAGCTGACTATCAGCTTCCAAAACTAAACAAAATAAAGCCACCGGACAATCTTGTAGCAGGACGAATCAAACATTTTTATTTAAATTGGGCAATGATCACAACAGATCCTTGGATCCTAGAAACTGTGAGGGGATACAAAATCCCCTTTGTTTGTCAGCCCAGACAATGGAGAAAGTGACACACAAAAGCAAAGTCGAAAGTCGGCACCAGTTCTATAAAAGAAGCCATTTCTCAGCTTCAACTAAAAGAAGCAATTAAAATTGTACAGGAACAACCCAACCAATTCACATCAACACTGTTTGTTGTGAAACAAGCCTCAAAAGAAAGACCAATTTTCAATTTAAAGAATTTGAATCGGTATGTACCGTGCCTTGCAAGTTCAAGATGGAAGGTCTGGATACGGTACGCAAGCTCATTCAACCAGGCGACTTCATGATGAAGTTAGACCTCCAGGACGCTTATTTCTCAGTGCTAATCCACGACAGTTACAAACATTATCTACGGTTCATCTTTCAGGGAACAACATAAGAGTTCCAGTGCCTCCCATTCGGGCTGTCCAGTGCATCCTGGACATTCACCAAACTATTGAAACCAGTCATTTCACTGCTGCGATCGCAGGGGATACGAATTGTAAAATATCTGGACGATATGCTCATTTTGGATCAAAGTCCAGAGAGATTGGCCTCGGTGTCTCACAGCACTGTGAATGTGCTAAAACAACTGGTCTTTCTTATCACGCAGGAAAAATACTCCAAAGTTCCAACACAACGCATCGAATTTCTGGGCTCCCTGATCAACTTCACAGACATACTGCAAGCAGTACCGAGCCAGAAGCTCCAAAACATTCAGGCAGAATGCAGAAAGGCATACCAAAATCGTTTTATGTCGATGACAGAGTTGTCAGCCCTTCTCGGCAGAATGATCCATTGCACACAAAGGGGACTGGCACAGGCTCCATTGCACTACCGTGCACTACAGCGACAGCACATAAGCATACTACGCCACCAAAAGATAAGTTACCAGAGCAGGACCAAGATTTCCTTATCAAAGGACTCATCAAACGACCTCCAATGGTGGATCTCACCTCAAATAATTCAATTCAACAACACTCCATTAACCCTACCAGCATTCGATATGGTCATATACATGGATGCATCCACACAGGGATGGGGGGCCTAATGCAATGGAATATTGACTGGGGGACGTTGGACTCCCCAGGAATCCAGGAACCACATCAACGTTCTCGAGTTAAAAGCTGCCAAAATCTGTCAAGCCATAACCTTGACAGATTGAATTGATTAACAGAAAGCTTCAAAATCTGCACCAGTATTGGGAGTATCAGTCGGAGAAGGAGTGAAGGAGAAATTATATTTCCCCGAGGGGCTTACCTGAAGTGGAGATATGGTTCTCCGTGCTCCTTCGAAGACTGATACGAGCAATACTGGTCCCCAGTCCTGTGGTATTGGATAACTATACCACCCCACCCTAGTCTGTTAATCAATACTCAGCTTGCCACTCAATCGGAGGACGTCATGGCGCATGCGCTGAATTAAATTAATAAAATAATATCGTGAGTTCCAAGCCGTCGCGCACCGCAAACTGCACCAGGATTGCTCATATCAGTCTTCGAAGGAGCTCGGAGAACCATATCTCCCTTTCAAGTAAGTTCCATTGATCTGTATAATACTGGATCACGCATTCAATGACATCAAGTGAAGGCAGCAGAAATGACGAATTTGGAGTACCAAGATGGCGGACAGTCAGCATTTTCAATAGATAAATAAACTTTCTTATTTCAAAGGAAATTTACGGAAATTGAAAACGCTGCTTAAAGGCTTACTCTTGCACCCGCAAAGAGCACTAGACCTGGAGTACCAATATGGCGGCGATGACTTCAAAATTTAATTATGAACGCGTGTTCCAGTATTATACAGATCAATGGTAAGTTCCTCCGGGGAAATATAATTTTATCAACCACAAAGACAATCTGTCATAAAAACCGGAAGTGATAGCAAACAAATCAACATGCTGAGTGATGGTATTTAAGAATTTCAAATTTTCAAAATGGTGCCTAAGTTTCAAAAGGAGTCAAAATACAAATGGTTTCCCACAAAAACTGCAGCTGGGAAGAGCAGGAACTTTTCGGATTTGGATTTGGCACAATTAAAAGAGGTAAGAGATGTAAAAATTTTTTAGTCCCCAGACATGTGAAATGAAAATCGCTTTTTAAGCACTTTTTAGATGGCGGCCTAAAAAAGAGCTTATTCATAACATTTTTTGCTTATTAAAAGTTACGACGTGACTTTTTTCATGCTGAAACAATAGTTTTTACCGACCCTCACTTATAACTCAACATCGTTTATGGTTTTTATTTTTTCTATTGCCCGAATAAGAAAAATTAACGAAAAATTGTGTGGTTTTTTAGTGACAGATAGCAAACGAGAGAGAAAAGGTGAGATTTTTTACACGTGCGAGGCCTTTACAAATATGCTTATATACATACCTGTCAAATAAATTAGATGTCAGTATTACGATCTGTTATCCTTTAGCAGACAAACAGGACGAAATGAATGAAGGTATTTCATATACAGTATATTTTATGATCTGAGTTTTAAAAAACAATTATGTTATCTATACTGACTATAGTCTGTTTATATGTCATACACTACTTGCATACATCTATCTCATTTTCCAAGATTTTTTTTTTAATTTGTAGATGAAGAAACCTATGAAGGAAGAAATGGTAAAAATTATACACTTTCTTTTCTATTGATCGACCATTATTGTAATGCACATGTCAAATATTCTTGAGTTTCCTGGTTTTCTTATCTTTATATTACTATGGGTGGTTATTTATTAAAAATTGATCTTTTGTTCACTTCATAGTAAGTAGTCATCTGTAGTCTGTTTATTACTTTCATACATGTTCCTTATTTTCCAAGTATTTTTTTGTAATTTGTAGATGAAGAAAACTATGAAGAAGGAAATGGTCAAAATTTCTTTTCTATTGACTATTGTTGTGATGTACTTACCAAATGGTAATTAATACTAGGGTTAGGTTACCAACACATTCTTGAATTTCATGATTTGCTAATCTTCATATTATTGTATGTTTTTTAAAAATTGATCTTTTTGTTCATTGCTAATACTTACCTGTTATCATTTGTAGATGATGAAAACTATGGAGGAGGATATAGTAAAAATTATACACTTTTTTCTATTGACTATTATTGTAATGCACATAACAAATGGTAATTAGGGTTAGGTTACCAACACATTCTTGAATTTCCTGATTTGCTAATCTTTATATTAATGTAAATTTTTTAATTACAAATTGATCTTTTTATTTGTTCCCATACAAGAAGCTGACCAGCCATCGAGGAGGTTAAAGATATGGTAATAGTAATTGTAGGTTGAATTGAGTTACAGTGTATATTCGTATGAAATGTGCAAATACAATTAACAACAATAAATCGATTGACTTCTTTTTTAATTAGGGTGTTGTTAAAAATGTGGCCTAAAAGGCCACCAAATGAACACCTGCAAAGCAAGTATGTACAAAAACAAGATAATTTTTATATACTGTGCTATGTTTATTAAATTTTAAATTATGATTTGCAAGAATGATATGCTGGCTCTGCCGAGAAAAGAGGCACACAAGATTGGTGTGCCTCTTGCGCAAAAGAAAAGGCGAACAGGGCACAAAGAAATCTAACGATTTTAATAATTGTATTAATATTATACTTAATAACTAATTTTAAAAAATATTTTTAATGAATGTATATACAACTTCAATAGTAATTTAATGTTGAAAGTTGTAATGTATTTGTTTTAATTGTTTAATAAATAATAACATTTCTTTTGATGAATTATTCTATAAACTGAAATGTAAGGGACTGGTCATAGAGTATGTGGAAAGGGGGGGGGGGGGGTCATGAATTCTCTAAGTTGCAAATAAGGGTTGGTTCATGAAAATTTTAAAGTATGCTCGGCAGGGCCACCGAGAGAAATGGGGCCTAGGGCAAGAAGTTTTTCCCTGGGCCCTATGATATCATAATAGAAAAGTTTAATGAACAAATTTTATTTATAATATCAATATAAGTTAGAAGTTAAGATAACAATGATTGTAATTTGTCACTTGTATTTTCGACGTACAGTTTAGAAGTTCTTTTTTCTGGCCTTTTCCTGAGAAAATGAGTCAATTAAGTCTTCATAATTGAGAGTTCTTGCTAGTTTATGTTCTATTGACAGTAACATTAAACTGTTCAGCCTTTCCTGAGACATTGTTGATCGTAACCTGTTTTTAATCAAAGCTAATTTGCTAAATGATCGTTCTCCGGATGCTACCGATACTGGAGTCGATAGGAAAATTTTTAGACAAATGCAGATTTGAGGGTACAAATATTCAAGCTTTTTTTCGTAAATGTGGTTGATTATGCTTAAAGCTCGATTTCTTTTTGATGATATCCCCAGAATGTAAAAAAACTTGACAAAATGGCGAAGTTCCTCCTCAAGATCGCGTGTAATAATGCCAAATTGGGGTAACAATCTCGAAGACATTTCCCTTGTTCTTGAATTTTTTCTGCACTCGGATCGCTGGGAGGGTTGATCATGAATTCAAAACGAAGTGCAATCATATCAACAACTTTGAATCTCTGTGAAAGTTCTACCAAAAGACTATCCAACGATTTATAGAAGATATTTATTTTGAAATGTTCTTCAGCCGTAAAAGATCGTGATCGTTTTTCTTTTAAAGTATTGTTTTGTCCCAGCGAAGAAGCAACCAGCTTTGCCTCTTTGAAAAATGTCTTCCCAAGAGTCTCTAAGGTTCTGAACATCATTTCGCAACGATGACAAATGTTTAACTTCATCAGCAATAGAAATGTCTGCATACTGCAATACCTTGTTGACATCGTGAATACAATGAAGTACTTTGAAACAAAATGTTGCCATTAGGATGTATTCAAATTACGTCATCCAAAATCAAGGCTTGAGCCCCCTTGTAGCATCCTGCCATGTTTGAACCATTATTATATCCTTGTCCCCTGCATTTTCCAATATCAATGTTATCTTTCTTAAGAACGCTCAATATGACCTCGCAAATATCTTCACCTTTTTTCTTTTCGCAATCTTGGACTTTTAGAAATCTTTCCAGCACTTTCCAGGTGCCATTTTTCTGAACAGGATATCGAATGACGAAGGTGAGTTGCTCGGTGTGTGAAACATCCGGCGTTCCATCCACAATTCATAAGACCATAATAATATAAATTTCGGATAGAATTTCTTTGAGGACTTTCTTTGCACAAAGATTTATGAACTCATTTTGACTTTACCAAGATAAATAAGACAAATAATGTGCTTGCGTACGTTCTCCACGTTCCTGATGTTTTCTTACTTTATCCAAATGATCATTAATGATCAAATCATGATTACCAATGAGTTCCAGGCTTCTGAGAAATGGCCCACTATCTGGATCTCCTACAGCCGAACTGAAACCCCTGAACGGAAGATTTCTCTCGGCCAAAAAAAGTGTCACTTCAAGAAGACTTCTTAAAATTTCCCTCCATATCTCCTTCTTTTTTGCCAAACTGCCGCTGTTGAAAACTATCGATTCCTTTACTTATGTCTAGGGATGAAATAAGATCTCTCCATTTTAAGTAGTTAGAAATACGTGCAACGTTTTTAGCATGAGCTTCAGTTTTCTCATAAAGTTTTTGCCATTTATCATTACAACCTAATTGTGGATGACTAAATTCAGATTGCGCTGACGACGGAAATTTAGTCGCAAATAAGCAAGAACAGAAACAGAAAAGACTCTGTGCTGTTTCACTCCACACAAGCCAGTCCCTTGCTACTGTCTCGCCTTTGGGCATTTTTCTTAAAAATATGCTCATCAGGAATGATCTGCCCTTGCTGTTTTTTGGTAGGCTCTTCGGTAGTGGTTGCGGTCCTGTCAAGGTTACAGAGTCTCTCTCACTTTCAGAAAGACTTTTCCAACGTCCAGCATCATTGCTAATTTGAACCGATGAATCGCTACTTGTACTTGTGCTATGAACATTTGTAATTGTGGCATTTGCTGAGTTTCCCACATCTGATCGCGAATGAAAAATCGAATTTGCTCCAAATTTGCCTGGTGCAAATATGTTGCAAATATGAAATTCGCAAAGCTTTGCAACCAGTGCAAAGGTGGCAATGGCCGAGTTTGCACAAAAATGGGCAAATTCGGCCATCGCCACACTTGCACTGTGTGCAAAGCTGTGCAAAGCTCATACTTGCAACATATTTGGACAAGGCAAATTTGATGCAAATTCGTTTTTTCGTCCTGTGGAAGTTGTTGTTATTTCATCAGAAGCGGGTTTATTCGTTATTGTTTAGTTCTCGAGTGCGTTGCTTTCCTCTGCGGATTCTTCGATTTGTACTTCCTCTTTTTGTGTGGTGGTTAGTTCAGAAGGTGAATCTAGTGATACAGTTTTTCCCCAGTTGAGTTGTTCGAGGGTGCGTTTACTTTTCTCCTCATTTCGCAACCGTATTTCTTTTTGTTTCCTTTTAGACGATCCAGAAAGATATTTTCTCTTCATAGTATTTTGCGCAATGTTCGTTTGCTTATTTGTAACTTGCTGTCACTGAGTACAATTTTTAAATCAACATCAAATCAAAGAAAAACTGTTGATCAGTTCACGATAAACTGCAGTTCAATTCAACCAAATTATATATGCGAAATTGCTAGTTCGCGTGTACGCAAATCCAGCGGTTATTCCGCAGAAAATGTTCAATAACTTCAGCTTACACCAAGTATTTCTCGTTATTGATTCAAAATGGCGAACAAATTCTATTTGCACAAAATCGCAAATTTCAATAAGACAAGAATGGAGGGATTTAAATGAAGGGATTTAAGTTTTAAGAAAGTGCATTTGCACTTGCATAACTACAGCTGGACAATTTGCCATGCCACGTTTTCTTCTCTGTAAAGGCTTCGATTATATATTGGGATGAGTGGACTGGCACAATTGCAGTGAATGCTGGCAAATTTTGGAAAAATCTGCTTGTCATGTCACAGTACACAATTGGAAACTTTGTTTCGTCTCTCAAATCACCCCCCCCCCCCCTTTGGTTGAGGCCCGGGGCAAGTTGTCCCCTTTGCCCCTCCCCCTCTCTCGGCGGCCCTGATACTGGGGGGGGGGGGAGTGTCATTATAATTTCCAGTGTCAAATAAGGGGTGGGTCATGTATATTTGTACGAAAATCAGGGGTGAGACACACAAAATTAGCCTCTTAAAAATTAAATTCTTATAGCCCACCCCCACCAGTCTCTAATCAGTTTAAATTTTTTTCATTTTTAGCAACTTGTCTTAAATTACTTCAATTTTATGGGTGAACTTAGTCTCTATGCACTAGATATGTGTTAACTCTGGTTCCAGAGAGCATAAACATCAAACTGACCACACTAAAAAGATGGCAGTTACACATTTCACCAGAATACATGGCGGTCCAAAATCTTTTAAAAAGCAAATTAATGTCTTTTGAAGAACGGACAGAAGATAGCAGGTTATTTTCTCACTTATGCCAAAATTACTATCAATTAGCTTTGTGCAACTTGTCACCTATTTGCAGCATTATTTATATTTGATGCTCCTAAAGCATTCTGGTAAAATATACATCCTCCACACTTTTCATTATGATCAATTGTAATGAAATATCAGGGCTAACCTACTGGCGACAACTAGTACATATTAGGAAAATCTACTTGCTAACTTCTTTCATTTACCTGGCATCATTTTTCTATATTATGACAGTATTGGACACACAACCCCAAATTATTGAGACAATGTTGATTCTGTTAACTGCATTAGATGCATAATGCATATACAATAAGCAAAATATGTCTTAATTGTTCTAACAACTTTCCTTGATTCCGCTGTTCTTTACACATTATTCTTTAATTCATGACCATACCAGTGAGCCATCTCTGTAATCAGTAATATGATATATTAAGTAAAATAACCAGCATTTCCTGTGATTCCATTGATATACTGTAGTATAGTGCTTTAGACACACTATTTCAAATAATACAATAGCACAATACTTTCTCAGTCTAGACATACATGCCAATGACATTTCCAGTGGATCAATAAACCATCTGTGATATCTTCCTAGAATTAGAATTTTAATTCACTGTTATAAATATATACATTTTGTTATATGCATATAACGCTGACTGGGTTAGTGTAAGTAAAAAAATAAATTAAAGAAACAAAAACCAACACCCCAGCCTGGTAGAAAGATTTGCCATGCATGGTTGCTGAAGTACTACCACTATGTGCATGCTGGTATGCTAGAAATCATACACTAACCATAACAAGTGATCCCCACGTGATAAATTGTATTGTCAGTACTGACATCACATTCAATAATATATCATACACATACACTTTAAGAGAGAGGAATAGCAACTCAAAATATGCTCAACTAAACGTTTATATTTTAACCAAATTCCAACCTTAACCATTATCAAAATGTGCTCAACTAACCTGGGGCCAGTTGCTCAAAGCTAGGTTAGCGCTAATCCTGAGTTAACCACTTTTTTAGTTTCTGTATTTCTACACCTCCATTCCTTTCCAAACTTTAAGAAGCAAAACTACCATTGATCCAGACATAATTTCTTAAGAAATATTTTCAAGCTTACGAACAAGCTGCCAGAAAGTTTCCGAAGAAATCTATTTTACGTTAACCCAGGGTTAAGCTAACCGGCTTTTGAACAACTGGCCCCTGGCAGGTGACTTTTCATTGGGAACATTATTGTATTTGACTCTATTATTTTTGTATAAAAACATGTAAAAATGCAAAATAATGTAAAACACTTCAAGCTAATCTATGTTGGTATACGCATAATTTTTGGGTAAAAAATACTGACCTGAAAATGCACTTCAAATATTGTTGGTGTCGCTCGCTCGCTATGAAGTTCAGGATTTTCAAATATTGTTGGCACAGCATTTGATTTCAGTACTGCTTTCTCGCTATGCAGCCCATAATTGTCAAACATTTCAGCATTGAAATGCTCCAAACAAACTCGGCTGTCTTGCACAGGAACAATTTCTACTGGTGAACAGCTTTTAATCCTTGAAGCCATTTCCCATGCAGTTCTGGACTTTTTATTTTATCTGAAAAACTGTAATTAGACCAAAAAACAATTGTCTGCAAATTTTATCTAGCATGTCGACGTCGTGTGTATGTATGAAATCGGCTTTCAGTTGAGAATCACTGTACATCTTTAACTATACTTAGTATAGGCAGACTTAAGCCCCAGTTAGCTATTAAACTTTCACGAAAACAGCTCAGCTTTTGAAAGTGTCACAGCCAAAACTGTATTAAGTTTTTTGCATTATACAACTAAATTTCGCTTGTATTTGTCGAGCCTGTTCCTAATAATTTCAAACTTAAAAGCAAAAACAAGCTTGTATAGAATCATGAAAAACAAACATCGCCTTACCTCATATTCAGCTGAAAAATTACAGCAAATTTTTGATTTTGTCATAACATGGCGAGATGCAAAACAACTGAGTGACAAACATTTCACGTATAAAAGAAATGCGTATAACTATAGCACAAATTAAATATTCAGGAAGTCTTAATGGTGATAAGATATTCCTTTTCTCTTTCGAGAGTTCTTGCACCAAAAAACAAACAAGGACGAGGCATGTTTGAAACAAAGTGAGTGTCAGTTTAAAAAATTTCAAATTTAGGCAATGATCTAGGGTTATACAATAGTAATCTGTGTCTAGGGGGAACAAGGGGGGGGGTGAGGAAAACTTTGGACTGTTTTTCTAGTGAGCGATCATCCGAAAAAAATAGGGATCAGTGAGTCGTTTTACGTCACAATTCGCCATGTTTTGGATCACACTTTTTAAATGGGGATGCGGTCTACAGATATATAGTATAGCTCAGTGCGTGTACCCTGGCTTGGTACTAGTCCAGACTGTTTGCTGTATGACCCCACTGAGAGCAAACCTTATGACTTTGGAGAAGTCAAGTGTCCTTTTTCCAAAAAGGAAATGACAATAGCAGTTATGCGGGTTTTCCCTAACGCTATTGTCCTCACCACCAAGTCTCACTTTCATGTAAAGAGAACGTATACGTCAATACGAGGCTTGGTGGTGAGGACAATAACCTTAGGGAAAACCCGCATAAGTGTTATTGAGCATGCATGTGATGACCAAACCTTCTTTTTTGACAAAAAATCTAAACCCACATTGAAGAAGAATATAATCATAATTTTTTTTACCAAGTACAAGGTTTAATGGCTACTTGTAATGTTGAATGGGCTGACTTGATCGTAATTGCAGAAAAAGACATTGTCAGTGAAAGAATATATTTTGACCATGAATTATGGAACAAAAATAAACTCCAAAATTGATTAAGACATTAAATTCCAACGCAATGGAAACGTACGAAAATATGACGCGCCAGTTAAACGTCTTTTCCAAATAAACGAACAATAAAAGAGCGACGAAAACACTTAAAAGTACTTTTCAAAACAACGTAAATGTTTTTACTTTAACAGCCTGAAATAATATATTCCCACCAAAGGTTTGAAATGGAACGATTGATCAAAGCATGTGTAGTTGAACGCTTGTTTGTCAAAACAACCTTTACGGCTACAAATTTTGGAAATAATCGCCGATCGCTGAAACGCCATTTGCATTCAAACTTTCCGTGTTCCCTACATAATACATATAAATTTTGGCCTTGTACTTACCTTCTAAAGCAGTAAAATGTACAGTGTTGGTCTTGCATATTGTAAATTGGAGCCATATTTTTATCTTACTTTGCTTCAATTTACGTCGAATATTTTAAAATCTAAGCCAATAACGATCCTAATGTTTGGTTTGTACGCAAAATTAGTACTCCAGAAGTCTTTTACCTTTTTACCGTGGACAGAAGTATTAAATATTAGCCAAAAAATGTAGTGATTTACTGAAAACAAAGATCAAACAAGAACGACCACCATTTTGTGAAATTCGGCTGACCTAACTAAACTACCGTGACGCTTTGCAAAGCCCGCATAATTTAGCGTGATGTCATATCGTGTTACATTGTTTTTCAATATACGAAGAAATGACTCATAATGTCGCATATTTGTTTTCAATGTACCACGGTGAAGTCATAACCCCTAAGTCTGGGCAATTACCAACCGGATATGGAAATCTCACAGACAGCTATTAACCAATCAAAACTCTTGAAATATTTTCAATGAATAATGATGAATATTATAAGCAACGTTTATTGTTTTTCGTGACAGATCAGCGATTAATGAAATTTTCTTTTAGCATTCGCTGCCTTTAATGCTCAGAGGTGGAAACATGCAATTTCGATCGTTTATACTCGATTCCTATTTGCTCAATTTTCCTTAAATTTCACAAAAATGTCTATAAAATTTTATACTTATTAAACATTGTGTGTTGTGCCTTTGTTTACACAAGCTCTTTGCCTCTTCGTCGTCAACCTAAGCCGTTGGCTTTTTATATTGTGAAGGCGTTTTAATTTCCTCAAGGAGACGTGCGTGCTGAATAGGTGCTAATTAAATAGTGCAATTTTACGCCGTGCGAAAAATAATTGCAATTACAAACAACTATAGGTGGAAATATACACAAGGTGTACAAGTAGTGAAATTATTTACAAATATATGATAACCACCTATACACTGACTTATACTGAAACGAACTGCTTTTTAAAAATATGAACTTGACTCCTATAATGCTATGTAACATAATTATAGTCCCCAAAACTACATTGAGTCCATTACGGTACCTTTATTAACATTGTGTCAGTGCCACACAGTCACTGTTTGATAAATTTTACTTCGTAACTCGCTTCTTGTAAAAGATATTCAATAGACCTTTCTTATAATTCTGGCGTCAGCGCGAATAAATTATTTTGTGACGTCAAACGCGGATAAGCATTTTTTTGGTTTGCATTTTTTCCGCTTTCACTTTGGTTTGTTTACATCAAGAAAAACCCCGCAAAATGGTAGGTTATCGATAGTTCATTTATTTCTTCATGTCTGTAAGCAAGATATGATGCTTTAATTTAAATATACGACAAAATTTGTGAAATATATCCATCTTATATACCGTAAATACGACCGAACAACAAAGCCGTCATGGCTACATATACGACGACAAAAACTTGTCGCGTTTGGTTTGCTGCCGATTTTAAAAGCCCACGTCTTCGTACTTTAACATTTTTTGTGTTTTATTAAAATTCAATAGTCTAACCATCGTGTTTGTGCCGTGCCACATTGCAAATTCACTGGAAAACGCCATAATTTTGAATGTTTGATATGATTTTCTGTCTTAGGTTGAACCCCAGCAATGCAAATGTACAAAGGTCTGTTTTACATTTCAGCTTGTATGTTTTCTGGCAAACTGCCACAGGCTACATGTGAAATATATTTGAGTATAGACCTCGCTAAAGACAATGATATTTTGTTCATTGAGTTAACAGTCAAAGACATCCCAGGGTGTGAGATCACCAACATCGACAAGGCTACCAAGAAAGAACTGAAATTTTGGCTTTCATGCAGAGGACTCAAATTTAAATATTCAGAGACCAACGCAGAACTTCTATCAAGGTCAAAAAACAAACTTTTTACAAAATATTATTTAATGAAGTTCATACCATGTCCCTACACTGAATATAAAACCGAAATTAAACCTATTGTATATGTTTTAACATACAGAAATGCTACACAAAGAAGAAGATGTCAGAATGTCCAGCATGTTGTATAAAGCCAGAAGCTAGTATCAGTGAGGAAGCAAGCACAGCAGATCAACACTGGATAAACCCAACAGCCATCCTGCCAAAGCAGTTTTCCTTCTGTAATATTCAGACATACATACAAAAAAGTGCAAAAGAAGGCAAAACAACAGAAAAGCCTATAAGAAAAGAGTATAAAATTATTCTTTGAAAACCATGTTTTTGATGTAGTTGGGTTAAAAGTGAGTGGTTGCCATATAAAGGAAAAGTGCTATAGATCCCAAAAAAGTCACAAGTTCCTCATAACATGACTGTAACTTTGTCGAATAATGGAGATATTAGCAATGCAAAATGTAATTGTGTAGCTGGAGCAAGTGGCTTCTATTGCCATGTCATGGCACTGTTGTATCTAATTGACCATACTCTGAAATTAAACTTGGAGAGCTTTCCTAGAGTGAGTGCATGCACTGATAACCCACAGCAACGGCATAAACCAAGAACATTAGAATCAAGGCTGAACCTATCATGGGGAGTAGTGTCTTTGACCCCAAGCATAAGAAGAAACGATTTTCAAAAATACAGAGTACTCTTTTCGAAGCTAGACAGGCTCCTGCACAAAATAATAATGGTGCGCTAAGTTTACATAAAACAATTAAACAACCTTTTTCCAAACTTAGGATTTGCAGAAGTATTTTCTGATAGCGAACCTACAGTTCAGACAAAATTAAGCACTAAGGTACCGCTAGGGAGTGTATTAAGCGGCCTGCTGTCTCTTACAGAAGGTAACATCCAAGTATTTACTAATATTTCAGCAGTATCATGCCCGTTAAGTATCTTTAACACATTTCCTGTTTTACCATGCTCCCAGTAACAAATTGTCTCCTATTATGGGCCATTGAAAGTTGAAGAAGTTACCTTTATTCATGAAGCACTACCGGTAGAAAATCCAGCAGTGGTTGAAAGCGAAACACGAGGCCAAAAGGATAATGCCAAGTGGTTTGATATGAGAAGAAATATAATCAGTAGCAGTAATTTTTGGCGAGTGTGTAAGCTGAAGGATAACATGTCACAAGAAAAGATGGTTAGAGAATTAGTAAATAAAAAGAATATTTCTCATATTCCTACTGCAAAGTATGGTATAGATAATAAGAGTAATGCTGCAAGTATGTATGCAAATTATATGCAAATTATATGCAGCCCTTGCAAATTCTGGATTGTGGAGTGGTAATAAGCCCTAAGAAGCCTTGGCTATGTTCTTCACCTGACAGAAAAGTAATTGATAGGGATTTTGGATTTGAACTGGTGGAAATCAAGTGCCCATACACATTAAAAAACCTTAGACCTGAAGATGCATGTAAGTATCCATGTTTTTATTGTGAAATAGTTGAAGGCAAACCTAGATTAAAACGAGAACATGATTATTATTATCAAATTCAAGGCCAACTTGGAATTTGTGGCCTTGCATGGTGTAATTTTGTCGTGTTTTTTCAGAAAGTCATAATAAGTGAAAGGATTAAATTTGACAATGAATTTTGGAACAAAATGATTGGAAAGTTAACTGTTTTTTATCATGTACATATGTTACATTATTTATTAATTAATAATTGTTAAAATTAAATATTACAGTAATCATGTATATACACACAAGAATGCACTTGTTATTGCAAACCGGCTAACCCAACAGTGTATAAATATAATATAATATTTAACCAGTAACCTACCCAATCTTAAGATGGGATTTGTTGAAGTGATCCAAATACTACTTCAACTCAACTAATATTTTTTCTGTGAACTTGAGGGGAGCAGAATTTTTAATAACATGTGCATATTATGAAATTATTTGAGTATAGTACTACATGTCGTATATTAAATAGCACATAGATCTATTAACTAACATGTATGCACATTTGATATTTCAAATTTGTAAATGTAAATTATTGAAATATCATGAAATTATTTGAAAATTTAAATATTGAATTAAATGATTAGTTTATACCTGTGTTTATGCGTACAATTGAAACGGTTTACGCACTGAAATGGGAATCAATCCAACACTAGATATTAATATTGTACACTCCGTATACACCAATATGCACCCATGCCATTTGAAATAATTTGTTTGATATTAATAGTGATATTTCCATTAGATGCAAATGTTACAAAATTTTGTTGAATCAAATCCGATCAAATTTATCCATAGCCATAGGTTTACGTCTAAGTCTAGATTCGAAATCCAAACCTGTGGTTAATTCTAATCGTGAGTGTAATCACGTGGGAAGTGCGGTCACCGTGGTTACAAATTTGTGATATTAGCATCCTCCGCAGGCATCTCTAAAACATGTTGAACAAAACATCTCTAAGTATAAATATCACAATATTATAGACATCTTCAACACTTTTTAGAGATGCCTGCAGAAGAAGCTATTTTGATATAACATATTAAGAAATTATGGGTTCTGGAGCAATGTAAGCAAGGCACACACCGTTCATAACTGATTTAAAGTTCCAGCCAAAGTTAGAGGTATAGGACAGTCGAAAATATGAATTTTTTTATTTTACTTATGGCTCTTTCGACGTGGATTCTTTTATTCGCAATTTTCCGGGTCATTGCAACATCAGCAGCAGACATTTGCTCTTGCTTGTGCAAAAATAGTGGAATGTCAAGTTTAAGACCATAGTTGTCAAGAATGTCCTGAATATCAAAACCTTTGTCTGTCATTATGGTGTCATTGCTATCAAATGGTAAATTCAAAAACCCACTGCGCTCTGTCAGCTCACGATCAGATATCGAACCAGTGTATAACTGAGAAACAAACGTAATGCGACCACTTGGAGAAATACCAACTAGACCTTTGAGAGTATTGGTGCTTTTGTAATTGGAATATGTTTGAGACTGTAGAACCAGCGAGGAAGGGATCTCTACCTTAATTTCAGTCGCGTCAACTATCACCCTTGTGTTTGGAAATTGATCTTTAAATGATAGGGGCATGGTCTGACATACCGTTTCCTTACTGGGCCAGATATTCAAAGAACCAAGTCGTAGGTAAAGAAAATTAGCCCAAGAAATAATAATGTTGCTGATGCAGCTGACTGAGACATTGAAGCGTGTTGTTAAATCCACTTCAAACATGCCAGCTCTTACTCGACATAAAAACAAAAAAAGTGGTGGCGAGGACTTATCTTACGTGATCTACCTGGTTTTAAATGATCCTTCAAATTTTCCTCATCCTTAGCTTCATTCCTTGTATACACTAAATTCTTTCCATTTGGACCAGGATTTAAAAACTCTAGAACATCTTCAAATATTTGCTTATTTGGAAAACCAATAAAAAATTTTATGTTATTGCTTGATATTGTGTCAATTGTAAACCTTTTGTCCTCCAATTTTGATTGGTATTCTGAACTCTGCTGTTGCATGGCTGTTTTCAGCTGTTTATTGGCAAGGTTCAAAAATTGACAAGTTTCCATCAACTTGGTACATCTAGCTGACAAGTCCCTTATTTGTGCTTGGCTTGTGGAACAAGTTTCACAAGATGAAGTCAAGGTAGTTTTTTGTGACTGCAGTGGAAGTTGTTCGCTAATATTATTGTCAATAGAAATTGAAGTGCTGGGCACTAGCGACTTACACTGTGGTAAATGGATGGAGGAACTACTTGATGATGTGATCCTTGCTGTGATTAACTCATTTGGTGATCTCTCAATGTTGTCTTTTCTTTTGTTTATTATTGAAAGATCCTTCCAACAATTAAAAATAAAATGGATGGGATGGCCTCTGGGTTTAATCTGGAGCGTTTACTAAATGCATGGTATTCAATATCTTGATCCTTAAAGTGTTCACACAGTAGTGTAATCATTTACCTATCAAGAATGAAATTAAAGTAAGGACAAAATGATATGTTTATTTTAATGTATTTTGGGCTACTTTCTACTTTAATGGGAATACTTAAGTGAAATATTTTATAGGATATACAATGTACATAGTGTGTTATACCAGATTCATAATGTACCTCTTTTGTCTGTATATATACTATTTACTATAAATATATATATATATATATATATATATATATATATATATATATATATATATATATATATATATATATATATATATATATATATATATATATATTTATATACATATATATATATATATATATATATATATATATATATATATATATATATATATATATAATATATATATATATATATATATATATATATATATATATATATATATATATATATATATATATATATATATATATATATATATATATATATATATATATATATATATATATATATATACAGGGGGAGGACCGAAAAAAGTGGCCCCCTATGAAGATAGGGTTTTTAGACTATAATTTTGTAAAGCGTGCGGAAAACGTAGAAAAACATACTATTATTTATCTGTTTGTGTGATGAAAATTACACTTGAGGCTCAAAAGTGTTAGTCCTTCGGTCATGTTTGGTAATTGTACAGTCCTGTTTATGAATTTCTCTACGTTTTCCGCACGCTTTACAAAATTATAGTCTAAAAACCCTATCTTCATAGGGGGCCACTTTTTTCGGTCCTCCCCCTGTATATATATATATATATATATATATATATATATATATATATATATATATATATATATATATATATATATATATATATATATATATATATATATATATATATATATATATATATATATATATATATATATATGCGATGGCCAGCTCAGTCACCAGATTTAAACCCTATTGAAAATTTATGGTCTGAATTGAATCGTAAGACCAAAAATAGAAAACCAAAGAATGAAGATGAACTTTTCCAAATTCTTAAAACTGCATGGAACGAAATAAATGACGAATACTTGAAAAAACTTGTGGAGAGCATGGGTAGTAGATGCAAAGCTGTTATTAAATCGAAGGGAATGCCAACAAAGTACTGAAAATAAGACACAACACGATAACGAGAAATTAAGTTAATGTGACAATGGCATTGTAAATTGTACAAATGTGACGTAATGTTGAGTTGTTAACGTGTTCATTACGTCAAAACGTTTTTAATACCGCCAAACAACTGCAGCAACGGTTGATGGGAAGCCATTTGAACTATTCAATTTAATCACAAAACATACTATTATTTATCTGTCGTTTGTGTGATGAAAATTACACTTGAGGTTCAAAAATGTTAGTCCACTTTGTCCTTCGGTCATGTTTGGTAATTGTACAGTCCTGTTTATGAATTTCTCTACTTTTTCCGCACGCTTTACAAAATTATAGTCTAAAAACCCTATCTTCATAGGGGGCCACTTTTTTCGGTCCTCCCCCTGTATATATATATATATATATATATATATATATATATATATATATATATATATATATATATATATATATATATATATATATATATATATATATATATATATATATATATATATATATATATATATATATATATATATATATATATATATATATATATATATACAGTCGAACCTCCAATTAGCGGACACTCTATCCAGCGGACACCTCCAATTACCGGACATTTATCTCAGTTCCCAAACAACACGCAATTGCATTCCTTTATTTTATTCCTCCATCCAAAGGACACCTCTTTATAGCGGACGCGGACACTTTTTCACAATGCAAACACGAAAAATTACCTCTAAATACCGGACAGTGAATTCATTATTGTCCTGAAAAAAGACTTCTCAGTGCCAAATTTATTATATAAAAACTATCTACAAGTTCGGTTTAATTTTCTTGCGGAAATTTAAGTAACGAAAGGGAAAATTCCGACATATACGTGTGCGTGCTGGCGCCAGATTATACTATAATTACGTAGATAAGGTTTTAATTAACAGAAATGTGACGGAACATGTTAACAGTACTTCAGTCTATAATATCATACTTTTCATACTGCATTTTATCTTTAAGCCAATTACAGGAGAAGTTATCTCCCTCAAATTCATACTCGCATGGTATTTCTAACCCGTATCCTCCTCCTCTATTAACTTTCTCCCCTGCAACAACAACTTTTCCATGATTTGTCAATCGCTTCAAAAACTTTGAAACCCAGCGCGCCATCAGCTTCGGCAAATGGCCAACCACGTGGTCCATCTCGGTAAGCTCTGAAACTGCATTAACATCAACCACATTCTCTGGTTCTCGACGTAGAATTAGTTGATCTCCAACCTCAGGTGACCAAATATCCATATAGGCGTGGTAGCCTCTTATATACGATCGAACGCGAAATGTCTCCATAGCATAAGCATACGCTAGTGTATCTCTGTTGAAATTGTTGTTGATATTTTGTTGATTAAAACGAGTTAAATTACCAATGACAGACAACTAACACAACCAGATTCGTTGTAATTTTAATCCGCCTGAACCGTGCCTCACGACGACGCCCATAGCATGTATTTATAATATCAACAGTCACGAAAACTTTGGGTAGATTAGTATGGACAACAAAGATAGATGTTGTTCCTGTGGTCGGGAAACAAAGTATAAATGCATTAAATGTTTGCATGCTACATGTAATTTTTCACTGGACTGTTCAACGCTTGCGCCTGAGGAAACAGAAGGAAGGGAGGCGATGAAAAAAGTTTCTATTTGCCGTCATTGTATCAATAGCAAACGTACAGATCCAAGTAAAAGTACAAACCACCCTCAAGATAGCTACAAAACAAAGAAGACAAACGCAAATCCCAGGAATAAGCTCCCACTTAAAATAAAAGTTGATCTCATCAAATTTGCCGAGGCAAATCCCAAAATAGGATGCAGATCACTCGGCAAAAAATTTCCTTGCAGCAAAACGCAAGCTAACACAATTGTGAACAACAAACGCAAATTTTTGGATGAATGGGAGTCTAACGAAGGTTCGGAAACAAAAAAGAGAAGTAGAAAGCAAACTTACGATGACGTTAACACTCGCTTAAAAGAATGGTATGACCGATTGAGACAAAGCCTTTCAAATGTTCATATTTTTCAAATGCCAAAGCACGGATGAGAGCTGACATACTAACACAAATTTTGAACAAACTAAACAATAGACTGCAGCAGGAACACCGCATTGTCTTGTTCATGGATAATGCCCCATGTCATCCAAGAGATCTCAAATTCTCAAACATTAAGATAGCTTGGCTCCCTTGTAACACAACATCAAAAGCACAGCCACTTGACGCGGGAATCATAAAAGTTTGGAAAGTCAATGTCAGAAGAAAGCTTCTTTGATATGTCTGCAGTCAGCTAGATGGTAAAAATACAGCAAGCGACGTTATAAAATCAGTAAATATGTTGATGAGCATTCAATGGGAAAAACAAGCATGGGATGACGTTAAGTCGGAGACAGTGATGAAATGTTTCAAGAAAGTCGGTCTTTGTCCTCACACGCTTCCCGAAGGCAAGGACGATGATCCTTTTGCCGGCGAAGAAACTGGTGATGTTCAAGATCTTGTACATACTATAGATCCGTCTACTTCTATTGAAGAATACATTTGTGACGAGGATGGTCTTTCTATATGTGATTTCACGATTGACACAGCAAGTAAAAACTGGCGAGAGGAAGTTCGAAATGAAATATTGGGTGAAGAAAATTCGATTCAGAGAGTCGGACAACTCTGACTCTGAGGGGCCCGAGGAAGAAGCAATGAGCAAAGACGAACCCATGATGACAAGAAACGAAGCTCTTCAAGCCGCTGAAGACATTGCAAGGCTTGCGTTGCATCACGGTGACGAGGAACTAGCTAACTATATTTCACCAGCAGTTGATCATCTGCGTCAACTTAAGCTCTGCCGGCTAAAACAAAGTAGCATTACTTCATATTTTGCGTAAATAATCTGCATGACGTTTCCAACATAACTAACTACACTGAAAAATATCGAGTCAACTGTACTCAACAGCAGTGTTTATTATGCCTATTAATTTTTTTCTTTTCAAAAATTTCGGTAGAGCAACGTGAGCCGCGGTATAAACAAAAACTGGTGTTTAAATTTTCGACAGTTTGAATGAGAACTCCTCTGAGTAAAGGTCGTTGCTTGAAGCGTTTACAAGTTTTCATTTTTCGGTAAGACTATAATGCGAATCCCATCGCTAACAAAAATTAGCATATATATATATATATATATATATATATATATATATATATATATATATATATATATATATATATATATATATATATATATATATATATATATATATATATATATAATACATAAAATGTTGTAAATACCGTTGGCAAAGTGCTTAATGGAAATCCAGAGCATAATATAATATAAAATAAACAGGGAGTCAACAGTTATGAATAAGCATTTTTGTTACTAGTTAGTTTCGTGCCACACGTTAATACCGTGTGGTACTCTTCAGAAAAAATGTTCTGACTAAGATATATTTACATGAAGGATTATATAAGGGTTTAAATTACGGTTCGTTGTGTTTATTGGTTATTTACAAGTTTTGAAAAAGCAACCGTTTTTTGCGGTGTAATCTAATCTGTACACACTTGAGTTAAGTGCTTGTCATAGAGGTAGCATTTACAGACTAAGTATTTAATGGTGCTTAATTAGGAATTTATCAGCATGCCTACATGACGATACAAGTTCATTGCGTTTGTTAAGGCTGGCCATAGAGGGTCTACAAATTATAAAGTATTTTTCCCATAAACATAAGTTGCAGCGATTGGAGATGCTGTTGTAGGATTTAGCTTGTTATAGTATTTTCCATTTAATGTTGAAGTCAACGTTATTATCTTTAAGCTGCCGTATATAGTTGCTTAGTTCAGTGGAGTGTTTCTTTTTACGGTACTTGAAGGAGTTTTTGTGGTTAGTGAATCTGGTTTTGAAGGTGTTGGAGGTGAGGCCGACGTAGGTTTCGTCAGGTTTGTTGTCATTAGTGCAGGTAACTGTGGCTTGGTATACCACCGATTTGTTGAGACATTGGCCGAGGAGTGGGCATTCGTCAGGTTTTCTGCAGTTGCATTCGTCATTTTTTGGTTTATCAGATTTCAAAAGGATAGACTTGTTATGGCCGTCAATGGTCTGTTTGATGTTGGGCATGCAGGCGTAACTGATTTTCTCCGTATTTCTGTTGAATATTTTGTGTAGTACATGATTCTCATGAAATTCCTCGTCCAAAATTTGGAGGAAAGTTTTACCGATGTTGGTAGCGACATTCTTGCTATATGGTGGGTTGTACCAGGTTATATTTCGTTGCCGTTTCTGCTTTTGGCTGGTGTTACTTGGTGATGTTGAAGGCTGAAATTTGAGTTTGTAGTTGTACCCGCTGTGTTCAAGGGCACGCTGGTACGGGATAGCAGCTCGGTCAAAGGATTCTTTGTCGGATGAGATGTCAGAAAGACGTTTATTGATTGATTCAGGTATGCTCTTAATAATCACAGGAGGGTGGTTGGACTTAGTATGGATATATAAAGGTGTATTATTTGGCTTTGTGTATGGCATATGTTAGCCAGTCGTTAGATTAAGCGTTACGTCGAGAAAGTCCACACATTTTTTGTTAGCTTCAATAGTAATTTTTACGCCGTGATCATTGAAAATTTCGCATAGGTGTTTTTTGGTCAACTCCACTGGACGGGGGGACCCTTTGATGATTCCTAGGCCGTCGTCTCGGTCCAAAAGCAGAAACGGCAACGAAATATAACCTGGTACAACCCACCATATAGCAAGAATGTCGCTACCAACATCGGTAAAACTTTCCTCCAAATTTTGGACGAGGAATTTCATGAGAATCATGTACTACACAAAATATTCAACAGAAATACGGAGAAAATCAGTTACGCCTGCATGCCCAACATCAAACAGACCATTGACGGCCATAACAAGTCTATCCTTTTGAAATCTGATAAACCAAAAAATGACGAATGCAACTGCAGAAAACCTGACGAATACCCACTCCTTGGCCAATGTCTCAAGAAATTCGGTGGTATACCAAGCCACAGTTACCTGCACTAATGACAAAAAACCTGACGAAACCTACGTCGGCCTCACCTCCAACACCTTCAAAACCAGATTAACTAACCACAAAAACTCCTTCAAGTACCGTAAAAAGAAACACTCCACTGAACTAAGCAACTATATATGGCAGCTTAAAGATAATAACGTTGACTTCAACATTAAATGGAAAATACTAAAACAAGCTAAATCCTACAACAACATCTCCAATCGCTGCAACTTATGTTTATGGGAAAAATACTTTATAATTTGTAGACCCTCTATGGCCAGCCTTAACAAACGCAATGAACTTGTGTCGTCATGTAGGCATGCTGATAAATTCCTAATTAAGCACCTTTAAATACTTAGTCTGTAAATGCTATTTCTATGACAAGCACTTAACTCAAGTGTGTACAGATTAGATTACACCGCAAAAAGCGGTTGCTTTTTCAAAACTTGTAAATAACCAATAAACACAACGAACCGTAATTTAAACCCTTATATAACCCTTCATGTAAATATATCTTAGTCATCAGAACATTTTGTCTGAAGAGTACCACACGGTATTAACGTGTGGCACGAAACTAACTAGTAACAAAAATGTTTATTCATAACTGTTGACTCCCTGTTTATTTTATATTATATATATATATATATATATATATATATATATATATATATATATATATATATATATATATGATAATACTATATAATACCAAACTGGGGTACATTTTATTCCTTATGTGGTGTGAAACTTACTCTAATTTAAAACTTTACTGTAGTTGCTCTGGTTTCATCATTTTTAAACTGGAGTTAAATTTTTTGCTAATGTAATGTAAAATTTTGCTCTCAGACTGGAATGTATAGTATTCCTTTCAAGTATGAGAACTGCTCTAATTTAAAATTTTATTGGAGAAAAAATAGACAAAATTAAAATCCAACTCTACGTTAGAGGCAAAGTAAAACTGCAACAAACAAACGAAGAAAATTTAAATAAACATAACACTACGGTCATAAAAAATTTACTGTGGAGTAGTTTAACTCCGTTTTTAGAGTGAAATAAAGACTTTTTACTCCACCATTTTTGCTCTCACCGTGGAGAAAAAATTACTCCCTAGAATTAGCAGTGTATAAAGCATGTTTGTTGGTTGAGAACATCGTACTTTAGTACATCCTGTATACGTTTTAAAATTGCAATATCTTTTTTAATCCAGATACTGAAGCAAGAATGGTCGATTACTCCGTCATTACGAAGTTTTCTGCTCTCGTACACTTTCTAGTTGGCATGGAAAATTATTTTATTGCCCCAACAGCCTGGTATTACATCAAATCATTTGGTGAGAGCAAATTTTTCCTGTCGATGGTCTTTACGTGCTACAATATTGGAAACATAATTGGCGGACCTGTGCTTGGATTTCTTACTGATCGGTTTGGACACCCAAGGAGCTTTTCAGGTTGCTGTTTTCTACTTAAAGTCTCCACTAATGTGTTATACAGTGTCAATGCCAGTCCATATTTTCCTCTATTTGCAAGGCTTTTTAGTGGATTTGGTAGCGGATTTCTTCCAATATTTCTTGGATAAATTGCATTACTAACTGATGAAGCAAATCGTGGAGCCAACTATGTAATGGTCGAAGGAATGTACTGTCTTGGTTGCGTAGTTGGTCCAGTAATTGCTAGTTTTCTATCATTTCGAATAAATGTTCTTGGTTTGACAATTGATGAGGGAAATTCACCTGGCGTTGTTATGACAATGATTTGGCTTTTCTGTTTGATTGGCTTTTTGTTTTTACCCATTGATATTTGGGCGGACAATGCTGCAAATAAGAACCTAGTACTAACCCGAAGTGACGACGAAAAAGACAAAAAAAAAGATGGCGATCTAAAATGGCATAAGAGAAAGGCACAAGAGGAGCGAAAGATCGGATTAACGGACTTAAGAATTTCTTGTTTGCTATTCCTGACTTTTTCCAACGTGGCATTTTCTGAAATGGCTACTTTCTATGTCCCCGTGCTGGGAAATGATCATCTCCATCTAAAAGTAATTCATGTGAAATTGATGTTCTTAAATTGCTCTATATTTTCGCTATTTTTGTTCTTTTCTTTCACTCAAGCCGTAGAATATGTCGATGAACGAAAACTCTTGTTGATTCCACTGCTCATGGACATTTGTGGTCTTCTTTTGCTGATGTACCTAGCTGTTTTTTGGAATCAACTAGAAGACATCCAATACTATGTGGTGTTCCTATATCTGTGTCTAAGTATGCCATATTTGTCATATCCCCTTGGAAACTCAATTGTTACAAAGTTTTTGCGAACTGAAAATGCGGTGTTTTTCCTAGGTTTTTCCTACGCTACTTTACATATCGCATATATTGCGGGAAGAGTGGGAATAAGCTTTGTGTACACAAAAGCTACTTTAATTTACTACTGTCTGGGTGCAATTGTGTTCTGGTCAGTTGGAATGGTATGGTATAGCGTACTATACAAAAAAATGGAAGCAGATGATTAACAGAATCATGGAACATCTATACCTTGAAATGTTAAAAATCTTTATAAATAATTAGCTTAGAGAGAGTCTCGAGATTCCTGTTGCAATTTTAGGCCGATGAAAAAATGGAATGAATTATGTATTACAGCAAATTTTTACATATTTTTGTTTGTTTTATGTATCTGTTTTTTATTTGATCGTTTATTTGCTTTTTTTTGGTCTTTGACGGCAAGAAGCCTTGGAAGATATTGCAGACCATCCACGTTAATTGAGCATATTACATCCTGCTTCATCGTAAATGAATGTGCTGTCCACAAGCAATTTAATGAAAGGATTAATGCCAAACAGCGTTCTGTTAAGAAAGGCTAGAACAGGGAATGCGCTACATCTAGGGCGAAGAGACAGCCTGGGCCGAGCTATATTTACATTTTAAAGGATAACAGCGATACATTTTTTTATTGACCTATTGATAAGAACCATTAAAGTCATATATGTCCAATACTGGCAATCTGACTCCGATGGACAAATCTACTTTCCGATGACTCAGATGGATCCATCGGACAAACGTATATTCGGTCTGATAACTATTTTTCCGATGGAAAATAAATGACGTCATGACTCATGGGAAGCAGACGATATCAGTTAAACTCAGATTGTCCGATGGATCCAATGGATCCATCGGACAAGCAAGTTTACTATTGGACAAATAATTTTCCCATGGACATTTAAAACTTCATAATATAAATATCAATTAAGACAATTGTTACTTGTATGCGCAGCTACAAAGTGAACCCGTATCTAAGCATGTTTTATACAATTAGGGCTATATATGTGGCGATAAACCCGTATTCTATGTAAGTAACTTAATTGAATGTGTATTTACTATATCTGTTTCACTCATTCTCTGAAAAACCCTTATCAAGAACAAAGTAATGTGAATTGTGAAAATTGTTATATTTGTATACACAACTATAAAGTGAACTGTGTATGTAAGTGGCGATAAATCCGTATTCAAAGTATGTTTCAGTACAGCAATATGGCATATTTACACATGTATAAATATAGCTGTCAAGCCAGGTCGGACAAACGCGTTTGCTACAGGACAAATAATTATCTGATGCCCCATGGACATTTAATGTGGACTTTAACATGGACTTCATACTTTAAGTATAAATTGCAACAATTGTTAATTGTATGCGTAGCCGCGGTAAACCCATATCAAAGCATATTTACATTTATACATTTGGCGATAAACCCGTATTCTATAAATATGTTTATATACACAGCTATAAAGTGAATCCGTATCTGTATGAATTCACTTGTTTGTGTTGGAAAGATATGTTTATAGGACTTTAATTCACGTTTTATTAATGTACGTGGCCATGAACCCATATCGTATGTATGTTTAGAAACATATAGCTATATAGATATTACTTGCATGCATGAGTTTTGATATGTGCTTGCTCGTTCTCTGAAAAATGCCATACTGAACGTATATTTACAAACTACAGGCTAATAACATACGTTTTAGTTCAATGCTAAATCCTCTGTTCTTTTAAAATGTCAATACTTATTAATGTTAGATATAAACACGTAAGGTATATGTTTAGGTTCACTTCGTTTTTTAAGAACCCTGCATCAAATTATTTTCTCGCAAGTATTACTTGACAATGCTCATTAACTGGGCCTGTGCATGTACGAGGCGAAAAAACCTCCTTATTTCAAGCATGTTTATAGAAATATAAAGTATAATTTAGTTATAAATTGATTAGGTTCAAAGTTCGCTCGCAATTCAAAATATGACTTGCTAATGGCAACATTATACTTAATTTGCCCTCTGCGTGAGGCCTTAGGCTTGAACACGTACTGAAGTTTGTCCAGAAATAAAACTATTTCAATGACTGTGCCTTAATTGCCACGTAGTTATATCTGTTTGTCTCGTTCTCTGAAAAAACCCATATCGATCAGGTCTTTTTAGAATTAAGCTAATAAATAATGCATCGATTGGTCACGGAAACCTGCAACAAATTCTTTAATTGCAAATATTTCTTGCCAATGCTACCTAATTGGCCCAGTGGATATATAGGTTGGGGTAAATTCGTTTTCTTAGTTTGTTTATATTCATTTAAGTGTATATAAATCTTACTTTTAGGTGTATTCATATGTCATTAGGCCATTTATAGGAGGAAAAATAAGTCGCGAATGCTAAGACCCGTTTTATCTAAGGCACAAACACACTCGTATAAAAGGTGAATTTGTTCATTGTCGAATGTTATAGTTGCGACTAACGTAAGAACAGGTGTTTCTATTGCCAAAATAAGTCGTAATTTTACCGAAATTGACCATTTATACGAGTGCCGTTCGCGTCTTGGACAAGACGGACTTAATCAAGACGCGAGCTTTTTTTCGTATAAATGGCCCTGCTTACTCGTTTTATGAAAAATTCTTACCAAATACGAAGTATACGAAGTATATTTGCCAAATTAATACTAGACAATAGTATGCATTTTAGGTATGTTTATGTTCACCTCGCTTTTTAAGTCCGGAAGTAATTAGTATTCAAGATGGGGGCGGTCTTATTGTAGATTAAGGAAGACGTCATTATTTAACGTGAGATCTCCCGTGAGATCTCATCAGGTGAGCGTTTAATTTTTCTGAGGATAAACATGTAAAAGAGAACAGAAACAGTGTTTCGACATATTTACTACGATATAGCCTTCTCATTACAAGCATTTACTTAGAACAATAGTTTATCTATAGTGTTTGGATTCATTGTTCTGGAAAACGTCCTTGACCTTCTAATAGCCGTTTCAACAAAAACTTTCTCTTGTCTACGGCCACTGCCATAGCTTCATCTTGATCAAACATATCATTGTTCACATAATCATCTCGGGTCGCCATGATCTTTTTGTAGATGGGATCTTTTTTCAATGCTTTCATCCATGCCAGATTGCTCATGTAGACAGCGCTCAATTCCTTTTGGAATACAGGTAGAATTTTTTCAAAGGCTCCTCTTTCGCTTCACTTTCGTCATGACCCTCCATGAGAAGCGCTTGCAAGATGTCGTCGTACTGATCCCGGACATTGGACGCCGCGTCGTTGATCAATGTACTCCAGAGATCGATTTCCTCTTCAGAACTGTCTTCAGTTGTGACGCTGCTTTGTTTTTCTTCAGAACTGTTTTCATCACGCTCTTCTGTCGTAATGCTGTTATCGTCTTCGGTATGGCTTTCCATAGAATTTTCCTCGCTGTACTGACTGTCCATTGTCTTACGAATGTCAATGCAAAATAAGCAAATTTTCAGTTACACACGTTATTTATGCACAAACGACCTCACATCGACCTCACTTCAACCTTAAATCGACCCTACATCGACCTCACATCGACCCTACATCGACCTCACATCAACCTCACATCGACCCTACATCGACCTTACATCGACCTCACATCGACCCTACACCGACCTCACATTGACCTAGCATCAATCCTCATCAGAAAAAATTAATGTTTCCAAACACTTCATTCTTGGTCATTTATGATTAAACATTCCACCTGTCAAGATGCCCTATAAGCACAAGAGAGACTGTCCTGTCTGTGACAAGCCAGGTCTTCTGTATATGAGTGATCATTTACGTCAAGTACACCATTTATACGGTGATGAAAGGAAAAAGCTGCTAGAAAGGGCCAGGTTCTCAATTTCACATAAACACTGCTCTGGTTCACTACCTGAATGGCCGACATATACAGTAGAAGAAATGAGATGTGTTCGCAAGAAAACTTGTTCTGTACGACAGCCAACAAAAGTCGCGCGGAAAGCAACAGCATCCATGCTCACCAAACCATGTCCAGAATTCAACTTCCGCCATAAATTCTCACTTTTGGTTGTAGGTCCCACACAATATGGGGAAAACGTATTTTGTCCAACAAATTTTGGAAAACAAGCGTATCGTGTATGAAGAGCAAAAGAGTATTCGCATTTTTTGGAACGACAATCAATGGCAAGAATGTTATGAAAAATTGAAAAAGTCTCGTGGTAAAAGCATCCTATTTGAGAGAGGTGTGCCCGAACTGTCTGAAGATCTGTGTGAAATCAATGCCCGGTACAATAACATCATCATCCTAGACGATTTGATGGCTGAAGCGACAGACAGTCCTGTGGTATCTCGACTGCTTACACAAGGCCGCCATCGAAACGCCATCGTTATTTTATTGCTGCAAAACATGTTTCCTAAGGGGAAATACAGATCTCAGCCGAAATGCCCAGTACTTGGCTCTCTTCCGAAGTCCTAGCGATCGAAAACAAATCGGAATTATTGCAGAATGCATGTTTGACAAGAATAGAGTGCACTTTATGAATGCTTATTACAAAGAGACCGAGAAACCGTATGGATACTTTTTGGTGGATAACAAGCCCGGCACACCACCCGCTAATCAAATTCTTGCAGACATATTTGGGGAATGCTATGCTTATCACTTCGGTGTAAACAGTACTGAGCCTACACGTGTGGAAACCAAACCTGTAGGCAAACGCAGCACAACAATCAAAATCACCTCTTCAAGGAAGAAGCCTGTGCAAACCGTCACCTGGTCGGATGTCCCAAACGACGTAAGGTATAAATACACCTTAGGAGCACCAGCGGTCCGAAAGATTCCCGAAGGATACGTTATCATCAAAATGTACAACACATCGCGCAACGAAGACCATCAGCCTGTCCGTGGAGGTGTGTTAATCAACGACGAAAAGTATTGGCCCGTGAAATTAAAGCACCGGTCTAGAGGTCCTATTAAGTGAGTGAATTTACACAGCGATGAGCCCACCGTCCAATCCAAGGTAAATTGTCAAAGAAACCAAGGAAAACACTACAGAACCAAACATAAACTATTGCCCTAAGTAAATGCTTGTAATATGTCGAAACACTGTTTCTGTTCTCTTTTACATGTTTATTCTCATACAAACTAAACGCTAAATCTAACGTTAGATTTTTGACGTGATATCTCACGGGAAATCTGACATTATATCTCACGGGAGATCTCACGGGAGATCTCACGGGAGATCTCACGTTAGATCTCACGGAAGATCTCACGGGAGATCTCACGTTATTCTGCATACTAATAACTTCCGGCGCCATAGGGGCCCTCCTCATGATGACGTCATCCTGAATCTATAATAAGACCGCCACCATCTTGAATACTAATTACTTTCCTCGCCAAAGGGACCCTTCTCATGATGACGTCATCCTGAATCTGCAATAAGACCACCACCATCTTGAATACTAATTACTTCCGGTGCCATAGGGACCCCTAAGAACTACTGATTATATAAATATAGCTATATATAAACGTCACTATAGGGTATGTGTAATTTATATCTGTTTGGCTCGTTCTCTGAAAAACCCTTACCAAAAACAAAGTAGATATATTTATAAATTAATTAGGCTTAAATAGTGTATTTGGTTCAATAGTAAATGTTTCCTTATTTGAAAATTTGTGTTTATGTAGCCATATATTTATATGCTCAGCTCGTTCTTTAAAAAACCTACATCAAAGTACACTCAAAATGTTGGTGCATATATACCAGGTACACAATGAACTTACACAACTCCTCCGAGACTTGGATCAAGTCCGTCTCTCTAAAGTGCGAAGAGAACCGAGGGAATTGAAACGCGAAAGAATTGAAACTGCAATAATCGCGCTGCAATAATCACGCGGCAAGCGAGCGCGCCGCGAAGCGGCGCGCGAGGGAGAACAGACTTGGCTCACTTGCACAGTTTCGAATCAGATTTATTATTTTGGCGGGAAATGGTATTAATAGACCAGGTGTTATTTTTAGCGATTTTGTTACAAATAAGGAAGCCCACCGATAAGATTACGATAAGATTGTCCTTAATCTTATCGTATCCAAGTTTACGCAAGCCATATTCAATACTATCTTGGAGCGAATTCATAGCAATTTATACCAGACACGTAGATAGACAGAATGGTGGTGTGTATTTTGAAACATGATCAGTGAATAAGACATTATTTCCGCTGTATTGTAATTAGCATAAATTATTGCCATCTGGTTATGAGGCGTTACCGACTGAAAAATCAGTCGGTAAATTTGGCGCGCTTGCAGGTGAGCCAAGTCCGTCTCTCCCGCAAACTTTCCGGCGCAAACTGCACCTTGCTTCCTTTCGAACTTTAGAGAGACGGACTTGGTCCAAGTCTAAACTCCTCCTTGATTTAACTCTTGTTACTCTAAAGTTATATAGAGATGGAAATTGTCTGAACAGAGCTTGTTTTAAGTTGATTTGTGGCAAAGAAGATCTTTGTGATTTGTTGAGATATTTGACAAGCATATGGAACTTTTTTTTCTTTAATGTATATATTTCCCTTGTCATCAGTCACTGGAATTAATGTAATTTCAGTTTTTCCAAAAAATTTTGAGCAGAAGACAAAACATTTCCGGTTTCTAAATAGAAGTATTTCATCATGTAAAACACATGACAACTTTACAAAAAATCTTGTTCAAGAAGTTTATCTTATAATTATGTGGACAACTAGAGGCAAAATTACTCTTCTTGGACTTTTTGAGAATTTTCAGCCAAATCTTTTTGTGACCTGTGTAGGTATGTATTTACAATATAGTAAAGTTCCTGTGCAGGGTTTTGTATGCGTTTCATTTACCAGAGATAATCTCAACTATTTTAGGGTAAAGTGACCATATTGGTCAACATGGCATATGTGCCAAAACCTAAATCCGGGACGAAAGTCCTCAAAATGACCCCGCTCTAAAATGGCAGTGTCGACATAGCTCTAACTTCAGACCAATGCAAGCAACAGCCTTTCTGAAGTGCTTACAGTGTTTAGAAGGGTTTTTTATAGGGACGGTTATTAGAAGCAAAACATTGCCTAACTATTATATTTCCAAGAAAATCATCATTCAACATGCCTGGTCAACAGCTAATTATGCATAAAATCACTAAAACCGTTGGCAGAAATTAAATTTACATACTTCCTACAAACAATTATTATAACATGAAAAACAATGTTCATTTGAATCCAATTATTGCAGATTTCAAAAAGATTGACATTATTTTGTTGATATACAAGGCATTGTATTTCACTTACCCTCCGCAAAAACACGATTTCAGCCATATTTTCCGTCTTGTTTGCTTTTTTATCGCCGAGTAGCCGAATCCTCATACAAGTCTTGTACTTTTCTATAATCACGGATGACTAAAGAGCAACTCAACCCATTTTTTACTTGTTCTGAGACTGTGCCGTCTACTTTATCTTCGATTTGGTATCCTCGACAATTAGCCAAAATTGCCGCCATTATGAAGTCTTGCCGCTTTTGTGTCCGATAAATGTGGCTTCTTCGTCTTCATGTGTATTTATATTATGTAATCCAACAGTACTTTATACTATTGAATTTCTAAAGGAGATTTTGTAAATTTCTATCAAATTTCAATATAAAAATCCACCGACATAAAACCAAGTGTCTTCAAGCTTCAAAATAATTTGAAAGTCATGCGCAATCGTCACGAAAATTCCTCGTGGGCGACCATACCGGGGGAGTGAATATTTTCACAAATACGTTTGCTTGTTTATATTTGCGTGCTGTTTCGTTTTTAAGCTTCAACTACAAGAAAATCTGACAGTTATGCATTTCCTCTATTTATATTTTGAGGGCTATGTCACTGCAGTGAAAATACGTACGTTTCAATTTCAGAACCTCTGTGGGCCAATAGTGGCTTTTATTTGCTTAGACGCTTAGTTATGTTTTACTTTGGCATAATAAAAACCGCCCTTTAAATAAAAATGCAGAAAATACATGAGTCTGTCAGATTTTCTGGTAGTTAAAGCTAAAAACAAAGCAATACGCAAATATGCATGAAAATAGAATAATATGGAATGTTTACTTGTCTTGCTGTGGAAACAAGCAAACGTATTCGTGAAAATATTCATTCCCCCCGGTATGGTTGCCCACGAGGAATTTTCGTGACGATTGGGCGTGACTTTCAAATTATTTTGAAGCTTCAAGACACTCGATTTTTTGTGGTGGATTTTTATATTGAATTTGGCAGAAGTTTACAAAATCACCTTTAGAAATTCAATAGTATAAAGTACTGTTGGATTACATGATATAAATACACAGGAAGACGAAGAAGTCACATTTATCGGACACAAAAGCGGCAAGACTTCATAATGGCGGCAATTTTGGCTAATTGTCGAGGATACCAAATCGAAGATAAAGTAGATGGCACAGTCTCAGCACAAGTAAAAAATGGGCTGAGTTGTTCTCTAGTCATCTGTGATTATGGGAAAGTACAAGAATTGTATGAGACTTCGGCTACTCGGCGATAAAAAAGAAAACAAGACAGAAAATATGACTGAAATCGTGTTTTTGCGGGGGAGGGAGGGGGGGGGGGGGGTAAGTGAAATACAATGACTTGTATATCAACAAGATAATGTCAATCCTTTTGAAATCTGCAGTAATTGGATTCAATTGAACATTGGTTTTCATGTTGTAAAATAATAATTTTTTGCACGAAATATGTAAATTTAATTTCTGCCATCAATTTTAGTGATTTTATGCATAATTGTGACCCTCTTTGGGAAAACATACGTTAACGGTTTAGCGTGGAAATAAGAAAAAGAACGGATTCGAAACGGACACGGCACGGTTTGCTCAAGGCGTGATAATAATTATGGCCTCCAAAATTCATGTTCCTTATTTTACCATCTGGTTATGTTATTCGGCTCGCTTTCAATTTCGGCTTCTTGCAAATTCGATCAGTTTAAAACAAATTCAGCACGTTCTAAATTCGGCTTGTCCATTGCTCCACTCGTTTCAAACAAATTCGGCTTGTTTCAAATTCAGCTTGTTTCAAATTCGTCTTGTTTTAAATTCGGCTTGTTTCAAATTCGGCTTGTTTCAAATTCGGCTTGTTTCAAATTCGGCATGGTAGAAAAGACAGGTACCGGATACCGGATGGACGGATACCGGATAGACGGATACTGGATAGACGGATACCGGATAAACGTATACCGGAAAGACGAATTAATCTGGTTTTGATAGAAAAGTATACGAAATTGTCGAAAGACATTTTGGTGATCTAGGTCTAAATGTGTCAAATGGGCGAATTTGAAGATCATGACTGATATGTGAAATACAGCCGAAAAACCTGTCTTGTGGACATTCATGTACATAATGTATTTACGAAAAAGCCTCTTAACCTAACCATTTGTCTCTTACCAGGCTACTTATAGTGCGATGCTGTACTCATATCACCAACATGCTTTGCTTTTTGATATAACTTGCTATAACTTGCTGATTAAATATAGGCTAATTAAATGTCTAAATTTCTGGTTATGGCATATTGGCGCTTTATAGTGAAACAGGCCTTCGTTGTCAACAAAGTATTAAATGCATATATTCAATTTCTATATATTTCTTACGTTTCTATATATTTATCATTGAACGGATCGTTATAAAAGTAAAAGAAACTTATACATGGTGCGTACTCTAGTTACTCTACTATCTTTGTTGAGGGCAGTGGCGGATCCAGGGTAAGTCAAAATAAATTATAGGGAAAGGCAAAGTTTCTTAGGCAAAGGCAAAGTTTCTTGCATTTAAAGTTTCTCGAAGTGGTAGATACGTTGAGAAAACGATAGCGATTCATTTTCTGGTATTTTTTGAGGAATATAGGACGTGCAAATATAGGGATTGCAAAGATTTTGCCGTAAAGATTTATTTAGCATAAATTAGTATTCGAACTTAACAAACTACATTTTAGTTACGATAAAGGTTAATGCTGTTTTAAATTGTGTTTTTAATTTCTTGAAATGAGTTGAGATTCCTAGGGCTGGTGATACATGCCGCATGCATTTCCACGTGATAATTGAGTGAAGTAAAATACCATAATGTAACAACTTTTCCCTGCGCTGTAAAATTGCTATTCGCTGTACGTACTCAACTCAAGCGGATAACATTGTAGAATTCATATTCTGAAGAAACAAGATGTCTTTTAAAATACCTAGCTTGAAAAAAGGTATATCAAATATCGAATATCAAAAAGTAGAGCAAAAGGAACACATTGGAATGGAGCATATGGAACAGGTGGAAGGGGCAATGCAACAAAGAAATTATTGTTACGAAAAAACTCAACGGCGAATCAGCTGACGAAGAAAAATATTTCATTAAAGAGGCAAGACTAATGTTTTCGCTGAAGCATGACAACATTGTTAGTTTCAAAGCTTTTTCACCGTCTCCATGCGCAATAATGATGGATTACATGCATAGGTAGCCCGATAAGCGGCTTCACTTGCTGTCATCATAATATATATAATATACTAAAAATTGGCAACTTCTCAACGGATTTTGATCCGTACGAACTATATACACAAACTTACACACAAAAATATTCACTCTTAAACACAGAATATTCGAAAAAAAACTTACTCTGGAGGGACAATGACTTCTTTTCAACATTTGACAGTTATTTTTTTGCTTTGAAACGACTGAAAACTCGAGACTTTTGGCAAAATACAAACGTTTTTGGGTTTAAAACGGCAGAAAATTGTTAAGATGCACAAAACCTGTCTGACGTCACAATTTCTAAGGCTCTCATTGGCCAGATTTTTCCGAGAAATGGCGTATTTACCTTCGTATATACCACTGACATAAATACATCTGGACTGCCTGCTCGCAATATTTTCGCTTGAATTTTGCGTTATCAGCTCAAAATCACGAAGGCTGACGAATACTGACAAAAAATGACGAATATAAGAGTGATTGAACATCGCTGGCTCTTAAATAATACAAAAAAAGACGAATTTGAAACAAGCTGAATTTGAAACAAGCCGAATTTGTTTGAAACGAGTGGAGCAATGGACAAACCGATCTTAAAACGTGCTGAATTTGTTTTAAACTGATTGAATTTGCAAGAAGCCGAAATTGAAAACGAGCCAAATAACATAACCAGATGGTAAAATAAGGAACGTAAATTTTGGCGGGGATGTAGCGCCATAAGATCATGGCCTTCCAAAGTGTAAACACGGTACCATTATTTTTTTTCACACTTTGGCTACAATGTTTTCACACGATGAACTGCCCGTTTTCACAGACAGAACCATCCGTTTTCACAGATGAATGTTGTTCATGGTTTCAGAATTTTTGATTCACGCCTTCAGGGACTAGGATTAACCCAGCAACTTTCTACCCAACTGAGTCAAGCATAGTATTTCCGTCCGTGCATGTGTGATTAATTTTGACTGGATTTCTGGTTAGATGATGAAGTTTTTTTGTCTAAGATCTTTATCAATGCTCCATTCACGCAATGTTTTTGTGTAAGTGCATCATACATGGAATTCTGCTTCCCAATTACAATTTTTTATGTTTACATCTTTCTAATATGATTTATATGCCTAAAAATATAGATGAGTCAAAAATATAGATATACCGCGCAAAAATATAGAAAAATATAGATATACCGCGCAAATAGCGCAACTACGCATATCTCTGTGTAGTAGCTAATTTCTATTAATATCTTCCGGCTCAGTTCTTGGCTGGAAACGTTAAATCTCAACTCTATTTGTATTGTTTAGGTAGTGAAAGATATACTGTATTCGCCATTAAATCAGCATGTATGGCTACATTTAAAGCCACTGAATACAAATCTTTCATTATAATCTTTCTGAACTGTTTATATATATTTACGATTATGCACTAGTTATAAGTAGAAATCTTTCAATTACCTTGCGATATCTTTATACTTGTGTCTGTGATGTCGCCTGTATGTTCTTCACAGTGGCGTAGTTAAGGGGGGAGGGGGGGGGGGGGGCAGGGGGGGAAACGACCCCCCCCCCCAATTGTGTTCAAGACCATTCCAAAAGTGTAAATCCGTGTAGAAGTTGGGGGGGAGGCGGACCCCCTAGAATGCCTTCGCTGCTCACTACTTGCACCCCCCCCAAAAAAAAATGACCCTGGCTACGCCACTGGTTCTTTAATGGCTAAACAGTGTTCTTTTGTTGGCCAAAATAAACCATCACATAAAACAGAAATTTTGTATAGTGCAATATATGTTCAATTATAAACCAGCTACATCACATACATAAGAAATTTTCAAGTTCCCGTTCACACAAATTCCTAAGCTAGCAGTCAGGAATGTATTTATACACGAATTAATACAGGTATTTCAGCTTACAGTTAATGGGTTTATGCATGGGATTCTGCTTGACGCACGCTAAAGTTTCATATTTGTCCTCAAATTAATGTTTTTTAAATCAGTAGAGTTCTAAAATTAAACTTCAGTAGTAGCTAGTGCATGATCAAATCATTCATTAATAAGAACACAGTAAAATTTACCTAAGTAATTGCACAGTTTTGCTACCATGATTGCCAATCGTGTTCATGCGTATCCGATTCGGGTGCATGATTGCGTGCACGTGCGTGTCAAATAACACTTAAGGGAAAATTAATCCATTTAAACTGCCAGCAATTTAAATTCAAAAATCAGGATGGGACACACAAAATTAGACTTTTAAATGTATTTATTGGTTCAATAAAGGAAGTTAATGTTGAACAGGGCTCGCTGTTTAGTCGCGTGACTGAGGATTACCGGGTTTTGTAGCCCCCTAGATCAGTATAAATATCACTTACCCTGAGCCTAGCCAGTTGTTAACTGTTCGTTTGCCCTACCTCCCTCCCCTGCCAACCGCTCAGTCATTCGAAGCTACGGTATTGGGGAAATAGGCGTTTGTTGTTTTGTCAGTTTTTTATTTAGGACTGTGCGCTCGTTCCCACTCTCCCGAAAATGTGATTTCAGGTCATTTAGGTACCGATCTGTCGCTGTCCGGGTAAGTGTGTATCGTTGTTTTTCTATTGTGTCTCGTTTTTTTTGTTTTTTTTTTCTCTTCCACGCGTTTCACGTTGTGTGACTCTCGTGTGACTGTGTGATCACGGGATGGAGAGGGTACCATTTAGGTTCCAGATGTGTTGATGTTAGTTATGACCGAGGACAAGCCTAAAGAAGGTTCTCATCCCCGGAGCCTAGCTCGATGGCATCGCGAAGCTTGATTGATCGCCAAAGCTTGATCGATCGCCAAAGCTCGATCGCATCGCCGTGCTACCGTCTCCATCCCCACTGATTGGCAGTGGGCATGATTACTATAAGTTACTATAGATTTACAGGCGACATGCCAAGCTAGCATAGTTATAGGTTATTATCCTGTGAGATCATTAATAATTAAATTCTTATAGCCCACCCCCAACCCTCTATACTTTATGACCAGTCCCTAATCAGTTTATATTTGTTTCATTTTAAGCAACTTGTCTTAAATTACCTCAATTTTATGGATGAGCTTAGTCTCTATGCATTAGATTTGTGCTACCTCTGGCTCCAGAGAGCAAAAACATCAAATTGACCATACTAAAAAGATGGCAGTTACACATTTCAACAGAATGCATGGCGGTCCAAAATCTTTTAAAAAGCAAATTAATGTCTTTTGAAGAACGGACAGAAGATAGTAGATTATGGTACCTCTGGCTCCAGAGAGCAAAAACATCAAATTGACCATACTAAAAAGATGGCAGTTACACATTTCAACAGAATGCATGGCGGTCCAAAATCTTTTAAAAAGCAAATTAATGTCTTTTGAAGAACGGACAGAAGATAGTAGATTATTTTCTTACTTATGCCAAAATTACTATCAATTAGCTTTGTGCAACTTGTCACCTTCTTGTAGCATTATTTATATTTGATGCTCCCAATCCATTCTGGTAAAATATACATCCTCCACCCTTTTCATTATGATCAATTAGTAGCGGGTCCAGGGTAAGTCGAAATAAGTTATAGCAGCTCAATTTTAAATTGAAAATAACTTTATAACAATGTCATTGGTTATGAGTTTCAAAAGAATAAAGTCTAAACAATGAAGTTGCTTTGAAGGTATTTTAAAATGTAAATATATCCTAGAATGAGCTGTGGTAATTTATTTTGACTTACGCTAGATCCGCCACTGTGATCAATTGTAATGAAATACCAGAGCTAACTTACTGGCGACAACTAGTACAATATATTAAGAAAATCTACTTGCTAACTTCCTTTATTTTCCAGGCATTATTTTTCTATATTATGACAGTATTGGACACACAACCCCCAAATTATTGAGGCAATGTTGATACTGTTAACTGCATTAGATGCATAATGCATATACAATAAGCAAAATATGTCTAAATTGTTTTGACAATATTCCTTGATTCCGCTGTTCATTACACATTATGTTTTAACTCATTACCGTACCAGTGAGCCATCTCTGTAATCAGTAATATAATATATTAAGTAAAATAACCAGTATTTCTTTTCTTTCGTGTTTTTCTTTTCCACGACAATCATAGCATTCACCCAATCCATTGGTTGATCTACGGGTACAATTATGTCTTGACTGCACATATCAAGCAACGCTGCCTTAAGGAATTCGTCTTGGAGGAACTATGACCGGCTGTACTGTTGGATCTATTTTAATATGATATGGTCGATATAAACATCCGATTTCTGTGAACACATCCCTATATTCTTTCTTGATCCTTGTCGTGAACGCTTCGACGTCTTCCTTTTACTGCTTACGCGCCAATGAACTTGATTAAACAGAGTTCTTTTCAAGCTGAAATACTAAGAACTGGTTCACTTTCTATGCTTGAAATAAAAAAGTTCAAATTATGGATAGTCATTTTGTGTTGACATTGGAGTGTCCAGACAGCTTTGATCGGAATATTTTCCTCATTGTAGACGCTCAAACGGGCTTTCGGCTTTCGTAGTTCTATTTTTGAAGTTTTCAAAACTTATCTGTATGACTGTTATAGAATAACTGTTCAACTTATCAAAAGCTTAGATCTGGCAACCCAAGTGAACCAATGTTTCCTCACGAAATTCCACAGTATTGTTGCGACCGATTTGTTCCTTTGGAATGACGTCAATTACGTCGTAGTCGTCGATTACTACAGTCGTTACTGGGAGATTGCATCATTGCGAAGTACAACAAGCACGTGCACGGCTGATATTGAGAGGTTGAAGGAAATCTTTTCTGTAGGTTGAATACGGAGTCACGTTAACTTCAGCTCCAGTATCTAGTTTCAATTGGATGTCTTCTTTTGTTCAACGAAAGTGTTATGTATTCTTCCTCAGATTGTCGGATGTGATCGGCGGATTCTACTTTAACTGTCTCTAAAAACAGATAATCGTCGCTTTTACCCGGTTGTTGTTGACACGAGTTTACACCTTTGTTCGAACGACACATTCTTGCATAGTGCATTAATATTTTTGCATGTATTACACTGTTTACCATAAGCTAGACATTGTCCCTTGATATGAATTAACCCACAATTGCCGCACGCATTTTGTTTGTTCTCTTGTTTTCCCTCGGTGGCTTTCTTTGTTTTTTTGCGTTTTGTCAGCATTGCCGCTTTTGTTCTTAACTCGATACGCGCACCGCGTTTTACCAGATTTACGTCACCCGACTCGCTGCCAAATAACTTCATTTATTGTTTTGACAACTCATCTGCTCTGCAATTAATCTCGACAGCTTTCTCTAATTTCAAGTCCGATTCTCGCAAAAGACGCTCTCGAACAATTCTCGACGCTAATGATTCGACTGCAAATGAGGTCGTCTTTTAGTGGAGTACTCACACAAAGCCGCTAAAGTTCTCAACTCTGTCACATACTGATCTACAGACTCACCGGGTAATTGCTCTCATGTGAGAAAACGATGCCGTTCAGCAATGAGATTTTTCTTGGGCTAGCAATGCGCTTCAAACTTAGCGAACAGAATTGCTGTGGTGACCACTTCTTGCCCGCCTTCGCCGGTTTCGAACTCAAATCTTTGATTTGTTCCCCGTCTTTACCGATCATGCACATGAAGATAGCGACCTTTTGTCTTCAGTTTTACCGGTGCATGTTGCTGTTAAATAGTATTCCATGCACCGTTTTCAGCGTCTCCATGTTTTGGATAGATTTTGTGGGCTGGTGAAATCCATTTCACCTGGTCCGTTGACGTGACTTCGTTCATGTTGAAATTCCTGAGCTATCCCACACCTGACACTATATAATATATCGTGTTTATACAAGGACTAGCAAAGAACAACCTTAATTTGTGAGGCAAGGCAACTTATATACATGCGGCTTATTAATTCAAATGATGAAAAATTTTAATCTACATTAATAAATATACTACAGACTTCATATTTGAAGCTTCTAACTGCTTCATCAACAGATCTGTGTTCTTTTTTGTCAAACACACTAGATCGTTAGCTTTCATCGCTGTCTGAACAATTTCAAACGTAGACATAGTCTTATCAGACTTCGATTTTCGAACCAGCTCAACAAACTTGAACCTTGCATGTACAATTACTGAATAAGGAAAAATACCCCACGCAGAGAATGAGTCAATGATGCAACGCATAAGGCAAAAAAAATAGCCAATGAGAGAGCAGACCTTTTTAAAATAACCCAATCAGAAAGCTCATTGTTATTTCGAAAGAATAAAGCAGACCCCCGAAAAGAAGAGGCAAAATGTCTCTCACCGAATCAAATTGCAAGAATCTGTTGCAGATAAGGCAAAACTCTAGCAGATGACCACTGTTTTGACTTTTTTTACAGAACATTCGGGAACTCGGCACTGCACTATATATTTCGTAGCTGGAGCACTTTGGTCACAGCAATGAATTTTTATATATAGCTGCATAGAGAACATATCGTCGTGGTAAACATCTATCACCACGGATATTTTTGTGTTACATAATTGCTAATGTGCTCCAAGCTATCGCTGTTGCAAAATTACAACTTCGTAAAAACTGGACGTTAGCTGTAATATCTAACGAAATTTTACGTTAGTCGCATGACTTATTTGACTACCCCGAGATCCGCCCCTGCAGTGAAGTATAATATGAAATATGATCCAAAATATGTTGTTACTTTTGTACACCACTTTTTTACATTTCGGTTTGTTACAGTAAGAACATCTAAGTTCCAAGAAAAAGTTCCAAGAATGCGTGTCGTTTGATTACGCACATTAGATTTTTACATATTCGTCATAAATTTTTCGATATTGTTAATTTTTCTCTGCTTTCACACTTCGTAGGATAAAGGTAAATTTATGTTCCAGATTCGAGTGAAAGCAATGTTGAACGTTCAGACAGCTTAATACCAAAAAGGTAAAGATATTCAAAATAATACATCAAGGTTGAAGTGAAAGAGCGTGATGTGAAAATACATTGCCGATGGATAAGGGCAAGTTGCATTTATAACAATTTACTTTCATTTTGTTTAGCATTTGCACACTGTTGAGGACGATTCCAGCGGCAGTGATAATTTTGGACTCTCGGCAGATTATCAATCATCTGTAATAAGGTATGTTGACCGCATTAGTCAGCGCAGTGCAGTGCAGTGCATGACCGGATTGCAGTGAGTATGATAAAATATCACCTTCGTTTATGTGTGTAATGTAGCTACGTGAAGTACATGATGTACTAGTAATAATCAAGCTCTATTTGGGGGTTTTACGCACATAAAAAGAGTTGAAACTTTAAAGAGGTGTGCTGTAATAATAGCAAGTGCTGAGATATGTAATGTACTGGAGCAGTGGTGGATCCAGGGTAAGTCAAAATAAATTATTGCAGCTCAATTTTAAATTCAAAATAACTTTATAACAATGTCATAGGTTATAAATTTCAAAAGAATAAAATCTAACCAAAGAAGTTGCTTTGAAGGTACTTTAAGATGTAAATATATCCTAGAGTGAGCTGTGGTAATTTATTTTGACTTACGCCAGATCCGCCACTGCACTGGAGTAGAGTAGATTATAAACTGGGGAAGTAAACATGTAGCTATTTGAAACAGAAACTCATGCATGAGGACACTAAAGCAGCGAAGCATTAGGTAATAAAGATAAAAAAAATTCACACCATTAAATCAGGCGATGACACGTGCGAGTACTACAAAATTAAACCTTTCCGTGTTTAATACATACTTTTAGATCAGAAAATTTGTGTTGATTTTCGCAACAATTGCATCTCGCTCCTTGCATTTGAAATGTATCGCTTGTGTGTGGAAGCATGAGATTTGATTCTTTTCCTACCCAACTGAGCAATAGATTTTTGAAAGAGTCACTTGATCACCCTGAAGTGTTAGCAGGGTCTTTGCCGCAACACTGGGAGTAGGGTCAGTGGTAACTACTTGTATGTGGGACCCAATGGGGACCAATTCGCCCATTACACTGCGCAAGCGCGGCTACCCACAAAAACTGCTATCAGCGCGCAAGGAATGGTGGGTTACTGCTTATTTTAGCACAAAATTCAGAATTATTCGTTTGAAACAGCATTGAGACCACATGGAAAACTTACGACGGTAAGACTACTTGCTACAAAGCTAATCCATCGAATATCCAGGTCCTAAATGAACAATAACTCCTCTTCAACGGCGAATTATCATTCTTGATTTCTTTAGAAATGGATTGTTTTTGCAGTCGAAAAACATGAAAGTATTTGCATAGTGGGACTAAATCGTTGGGCTGGCTACGCTAATGTCCATCATCCCTTCATTCCCTTGTGCGCTTATAGTTCATAGTTTACTCTTTTGGAAAGGCAGCCTTTATTGAATTAGCTTTATACAACATTATGCTCATGTCTTCACATGACTTCATGTCTTCACATGACTTCATGCATTTTGTTACAATACACTGATGGTTGAAGAGAATGCATATTTGCCGTTATTTAAGTTATCAATCCATGTCGTACAACAATTAAGTCGCTTTAATTGAATACGTCGCTTTAGGCCGCATTAACATAATTATTGTCACTGCATGGAATGATAAGTATTTAGGAAAGAAGCTTGCAGGTTGAATGCTCGCTTGCCTCGCCTCAATCGAATAAAATTTTCTGAAACATGTTACTTTTTGCGTTGCATTAGTTGTATATTCACTCTTGCAGACACTCTTGTATAGAAAGATGTGTCACACTGAAACGGGTCACTAGTTTTTTTAATTAATTAATGCAAATTTCGGTGTTAGCAAGTGCAACAGCGTTCAAGCGTAAGGCACTTAAAACATCAACTCGAAAAATCATAAATCTTCTTGTATTGCAGGTAAGTCTGTTAATAGTATCTACCTGTACAAGATACATTTATAATTTAATTGCTTGTTCTTCGACTGTAGGGCTTGTTCCGACAAAAAGTTGCGTGAAATAAAATATTCAACCTTTTACCCTTATAAAAAGCGAACCGATGTCAAATTTTTAGCATTTTTAGCAGTTCAGAAACTGTCGAAATTTTCGGCGATTAATATCTCCTCTAGCATAGCAGCTCCAACTATTGAGCCGTATAAAAGCCCAAAGTTGCTTACATTGATTCCATAGTAAATACACTCGTTCATAAGAAAGAGTCGCCGACAAGTAGGGCAGCGTTGAGCATGCAGGTTATACAGGGTGTCTAAAAAAGGTAATCGTACTTTTGTGTACTCAAGGAGGCTCAATATTGAAGATACGAAAAAATTCTTTCACAGTTCGAAATACCAGGCATTTTATTTGATCGCCGCTGTTATTTGTTAAATTTCAAGAAAAATTGAGCAACTACGAATGAAAGAAAAATTGCCAATCGCTGCTGACATTTAATTCTTTTGGGATTTAGAATTTACTAATTCCAGCTTAGCCTTAGGTAAGTAAAGTTAATATATATTGCTGGAAATACATGCATGCAGCAATCCCTCGCCATTAACTAAGAGCATGCAACTATATTTTCGGAATTACATGAAGTACTTGTCTAGGTTGTTGTCATAGCAACACGGCAATCCTTATTCTTTCTGTGATATTTTTTCAAAATGACAACATATTGAGTTTTTAATCCTTGTTTTATTGACAATTTTTTAAAATGACACAACATTTGTCATCGGTATGTTATTAAGCCTAATGTAAGCTTAAATTTGGTATAAAATACCACCTAATAATTACATATATTAGACGTTTTGAAATATTTATGAAACTAAATTTTCATCTGCATTATACATAAACTTTGAATTTGAAATAAAACCGTTTCACGTCAATTTTGTATCTTCGCTCATAGTCTTTTACACGTAAAGTCCGTCAATATTAAGGACTTATTAACCGATTGCGAGGTATGTACGGGAAAGTATTGGCTGAGGTTCTTCGTACAGACCGAGCGACGAAGAAGCGAGGTCTGTGCGATAAAAACGGAAGGCAATACTTAATTCCCGAACAGACCGAGCAAACGAGGTTAATAAAGGATTTATTATATGGCTTTGTGTTCGATCGCAATTTGTTGTGACTTCGCAGAAAAAACCAAAAAACGCTTTCGCTGCTAAACGTTCACCCGTTTTTATTTGGATCATTTGTTTGTTCAGGATAATAAAACTCGCTCGGGGAGTGATTTTCGTCGTCATTATACGGCATCATAAGTTTAATTTCCTTTAAAAATTTATTTGTGCAATGTTTACACGAGCGGGCAAGATGAATTTCTTGAGAGGGCAAGATGACATTTTCCAGACCGCTAATCAACCAATCAGCGTGCGTAACTTGTCTCAGTTATATAATAATTTGAAATATCACAGTAATAAGAAGACAGTCTTGCATTTACAAAACATAAACTTACTCTGGAATTCAAACAGTGAATAGACTGGAGAAGTACGGCTACGCCGGCCTTTATAAAGCATTAAACCACAAGTGTAAATACCCATTATCAGCAAACTTGCCTTGTGTTTCATGCCGTAGTCAATTCTTGGCGCTTCTCTTTATTTTCTTAGAATTAATCTCTCTTCAAGAGTCTTATCACAGTCGTTTTCGTCTGAGTTCTGAGTTCTCGCCTTTTTGGATGCCTTAAGCTACTCTTGATATTCCGCCATATTCTTGAGATCATAAATGACCACCCTTCGTTGGTTGTGAAAGTTGCCAAATCTTTTTGCAAAAATACAAAGTATTGTAGAGCAAAAAGCAAATTTAGATATTTGCTTGCTGTCAGTTGAATTTGTGATTAATCAATCAACAATAAATTTTAAATCTGGCCAATCAGTGTTAGCCATTCATGAAAGTCCACCATATTGTTGAGATCAGTGAGGATGACGTCATGACATACCACTTTTACTACCTATCACGAGCAGCGACTTTGAACTCCGCTAATTAAGAAATAGAAAACGAGTCGCGTGCGTTTATGGTGTGATAATGCACGCGGGAAATGTTATAGGCCGTTCGCCGTGCCCCAATATCGTTCACTTTCATTAAGCATGTCGTAGAACTGAGGAAACTTTACATAATATACCTTTTTCTAACACGAGGAGTTCGAATCTGAAAAGTTTCCGCTCCTCTGACGCGCAGTTTTTTTGTAAAATCCATTTTAATTCTCACTTTTTCGACACGATTCAAATAAACACCACCATTTTGAATTTTAATCATTCTTTTTTCCATCGCTCAGAATATTGATTATTCCGTCCCTGTTCCCTCGTTTCGAGATAATTTGTCATTCTAACCGATGTAATTGCTGAAATCATTAATTTTAAAATCATGGCGACTTCCAGAGCAATTAGTAAGGCTATATGCGTGGTTCATTTTGACGGTAAAGATGGAGAAATAAAAAAGCTGACAGAAGGGACATTTGCGAAATTATTGACATGAGAAAACGGTGGTTAAATCTTTTTTATCATATAAAGAGTTCACAGAAGTCGCGAAAAAATCTTTCGAGTTTATCGATAAGTCAGACGAGTTGACAGAAATTGTACACGAAACCTGCGGATGCCATCTCGACTGCTATGGAACTTTTACCAGCATAAGTAAACTGGAAAGAGCAAAAACCACTCTTGCCAATGTTGGTTGAAAGCGTGTATCCGAGCAAAGTATCGGACAACCAGAAATTAATTTAAATGCAAGGAATGTCGCTCGAACTACACGGCATTCTCTGTCAACTCTTAAAAAAGTAAAGGATTGTCCTTCTAGATCTTCAAACGTTTTGCCCGAAATTTGCTTAATCTGTAAGCATCCCGGGGCTCTATACATCACAGACAAGGTATTTCTATCTGTTTCTTTTGCCATTTCATTTAATATGGGTTACTTTGAATGGAAATTGTCATAATTCAATTACACAATATTAGATATTAATTATTGAATGAGATAGAGCAAATCGAGGCCTTAATAATTCCTCATATCCTGCGAGAACCGAATTAAATAATTGTTTTATTATTTTTTGAAAATATTCTAAACACAGTTTAAACGCTTTTTTTGTAAGTAAGAAGACGCAAGCTGCTCAGAACCAATCAAAACTCCTAATATATTTTCAATAAATAATAATAGAAGTTGTACAGCGAATTTGCTGACTTACCGGATAAAATTATGATAAAAGCATAACAATACCATAGCCTATAGCAGCCATAGAACGATAGAGTTGTTACTGGTTTGGCATAATATAAGAAAACTCGTTCATTTAGTTCACCAAGAAACGGGTTAAACAAGAGTTGTCCGTTGCACAAACCCTAACTGCTGGAGTTTTATAACAAGCAGCATTGATGCGAAATGACGAGAGTATTTTAATATACATCCAAGGAAGAGATTGTGTGGCGATTGGGGCCCGTTATCACAAGCGTTGTTATTTGTCGTACACGAAATGCCTTACACGTAAGCCGAAGATTGTAAGTCCGACATTGTACGATAAAGCGTTTGATGAGTTTTGCGTTCAAGTTATTGAGAAGCAACTAATCCATAATAACAAAGTCCTACTGCTTACCGACTTGCTTAGAAAATTTATCAGCTGCGTCCGAGACATTGAAAAGATCGATGTACCGTACCAAGCTACAAGGCTGAAGAAAAGAATTCAAGATCGGTACCCTCAAATTATTTTCCACGCCTCTAAGACAATGAAAAAAGGGACATTGGTTTACGTAGATAGTATAACCGCAGGCGATGTTGCAGATGCTTATCAGGGTTCCACATGGGAATGTCAATCTGAAGATGAAAATGATGATGATGATGATGACTATTATGAAAGCGGCAATTATGACGTTAAGAGACGCAGAGACGAAGTTTCTGTGAACAAGAATATGTATTTCGCTGCATTGGAAGTAAGAAAACTTTTAAGCGAAAGTAAAGGTGTTGATTTGACGAGGCCAACCGACTCATGTGATCTCACATTATCGTTAGCACGTCAGTCGATTTCTGTAAAGCTATACAATTTTTTGGCATGGTGTGTTAGGTTCTCTTCTGATCCCGTCGAGAATCAAATGGTAGAAATTAGTTCAAACGAGAGAGCAAAGATCGTATCTATAGCGCAAGATCTCATTTTATGCAAACGCATAAAGCACTGGCCTTCGGGATGGCGGTGCGGAAAATAACCGGGTCTGTGCGATTACTGAGAATCCTACATGGTTTGGGCCATACAGCGTCCACAGACACTGTTTACAGACATGATACTGCGTTGGCCATATCAAGCAGCAAAAGTGCAGGGAAAGAAATCGCTATTCCGCGAAATATCAGTGCAGGAACATTTACCACCATAGTTTGGGACAACAATGATTTCAACGAGGAAATCGTGTCTGGCTAGGGAACAACGCACGTTGCAAACGGAATCATTGTTCAGAAAAATGATGTTGGACAGAGACTTGGAGAAAAGACAATAATGAGTAAAAAGAATCGTAACATTGCTGCACCAGAAGCCAATATCATCCGTTATGCTATCAAAGAAAAAGGGATTTTATCTTTACAAAATGAAAGTTCAGAAATTTCGCTGGAAGAAGAAAGTTATCGGCCTCAACAAAATGTGGGAAGAAATGCTGATTTTCTTTACCTCCTGTTGAGAAAGAACGCGTCGGAGAATGGAAAAAGTTTACCAGGATGGATGGGATTCAATACCCAAGTATATAAAGAGATTCGAAGTCCTGTAAAGTCCAACACGCTGCTCCGACACAGTGTTTCGATTTACCAACGCCTTCATGTCCCCGAAGTTGTCTTAGTTTTCGACGAAGCATACACGCCAAAGCTCAAATGATTAGATGGAAACATAATGAATTAAAGAAACGGCTGGTAATTAGACTTGGGGACTTCCATACGGTGAAGTCCTTCTGTGGTGCTATCACTATAATTTTCAAAGATGCAAGCTTACAGGTGAGTGCTAACCAACAGGTACCTATTTTGACAAGCTTTGAGATTGGTTAGAACGGTAAACGACGACGTTTTCACCGCTTCATATTTTCCCTGCCTGCTGTACTGTTTTATGTAATATATACTTTAATAATGCAATTTACTTTTAGGATATTACGATAGAGTCAGAAATTGTAGCACCAGGATCAGTGAAAGGCATCCTATCAGGAAAACATTATAATCGGTTTATACGAGCTCATAAGATGGTCTACGAGGCATTGGAAAAGTTGCGTTTACAAGCATTTGAAAAGACCCTCACAATTGGAGAGAAAGCCCTGCTTGAGTCAATTAGCCAAATCATGCAAGATCATTCTGAAAGAGACAAATTCTTCGAGATAAACACAAGTGACAACGTTAAGGAAGTGAAAGCTTTGTATGATATGTTTGTAAAGAAGCGAAGTGAGGAAAGCCCAGTGTTTTCTTTATGGTGTAGCTACATAAAAATGGTACAACTATTATTACTCTACATCCGAGCAACGAAAACTACAGACTGGCTACTTCATTTAAGTTCGCTAAAATCGATGATTCCATGGTTTTCGCCACCGATCGCGTGAATTACTGCCGATATGCGTCATGTTATTGGTTAGAAATGATGTGCATTGACACTATACCAATCCATGTAAGAATATTTAACCCTTTTTATTGCAAGAGTTATTCCGATCATTCATCACTTTTATCAGCTCATCAATCTTATAATAATATTACTAAAAATTTAAAAATGCTTTTAATTCAGACGTGGCCGCTAACATTTCCGAAAATTGGATTATACAAAAGCAAGAAAACCATACGTTTTCCAGCATTGCCTGTGACCAAACGATTGAACAGGCCTTGAACAGGTAAGTTACGCATTAATGGTTGGTTAACGACGTGGACTGGTGTAATGCAACAAGATATAAGATATATATCCAGATATAATATATATATATATATATATATATATATATATATATATATATATATATATATATATATATATATATATATATATATATATATACATATATATATATATATATATATAATATATATATATATATATATACATACATATATATATATATATATATATATATATATATATATTATATATATATATATATATATAAATATACATATATATATATATATATATATAATATATATATATATATATATATATATATATATATATATATATATATATATATACATATATATACATATATATATATATATATATATATATATATATATATATATATATATATATATATATATATATATATATATATATATATATATATATATATGTATATATATATACATATGTAGCTGCATCTACATATGTAGCTGCATTACAGTTATATATATATATATATATATATATATATATATATATATATATATATATATATATATATATATATATATTTATATATATATATATATATATATATATATATATATATATATATATATATATATATATATATATATATATATATATATATATATATATATATATATATATATATATATATATATATATATATATATATATATATATATATATATATATATATATATATATATAATATATATATATATATATATATATATATATATATATATATATATATATAAGTACCAAACAATACGCAAATATACATGAACATAGAATAACAGGAAATGTTTACTTGGCTTGCTGTGGAACGAGCAAACGTATTCGTGAAAATATTCCCTCCCCCGGGTATGATCGCCCACGAGAAATTTTCGTGACGATTGCGCGTGACTTTCAAACTATTTTGAAGCTTGAAGACAGTCGATTTTATGTGGGTGAATTCTTATATTGAAAATAAAAAGAAGTTTACAAATCACCTTTAGAAATTTAATAGTGTAAAGTACTGTTGGATTACTTAATATAAATACACATGAAGACGAAGAAGGTCACATTTATCGGACACAAAAGCGGCAAGATTTCGTAATAGCGGCAATTTTGGTTAATTGTCGACGATGCAAAATCGAGGCAGTAGACAGCACAGTCTCAGAACAAGTCGAAAATGGGATGAGTTGTTCTTTAGTCATCTGTGATTATGGGAAAGTACAAGAATTGTATGAGACTTCGGCTAATCGGCGATAAAAAAAAGCGAACGTAACAAGACGGGAAAATATGGCTGAAATCGTGTTTTTGCATGGGGTTAATGAAATACAATGTCTTGTATATCACCAAAATAATGTCAATCCTTTTGAAATCTGTAAGACTTGGATTCAATTGAGCATGGTTTTTTATGTTATAACAATTCTTTTTTAGGAAATATGAAAATTTAATTTCTGTCAGCGATTTTAGTGATTTTATTCATAATTAGCTGCTGACCTGGCATGTTGAGTGGTGATTTTCTTGGAATATATTATAGTTAGGGCAATGTTTTGCTTCTAATAATCACCCCTCTAAACAACCCTTCTAAACATTATAGGCACTTCAGAAAGGCCGTTGCTCGCATGGGTTTGAGGTTAGAGCTATGTCGACTCTGCCGTTTCAAGGCAAGGTCATTTTGAGGACTTTCGCCCCGGATTCAGGTTTTGGTACATATGCCATGTTGACTAGCATGGTCATTTTACTCTAAAACAGTTGAGATTACTTTGTCGCAAATGAAATGCATACAAACTCCTATACAGGTCCTAGACTAATATATATAAATATATATATATATATATATATTATATATATATATATATATATATATATATATATATATATATATATAAATATATATATATATATATATATATATATATATATATATATATATATATATATATATTATATATATATATATATATATATATATATATATATATATATATATATATATATATATATATATATATATAGTATTATTTTAGAGATTCTAAAATGAAAGGGGGATTGATTGGAATTACATTGAATAAAGGAGCTGTACATCGGTGGTTAATGTCACAAGCAGAAAGAAGAGCCATAACGAGACAGTGCGAAGCTATGACAAACATTAATGAAGTCACAAGGTACAATAACCGCTCGTACTTGTGTTTTAATTGTTATTTTAAGTTTATGTGTGACTAATTCAGACCGTATGTCCTTTTAGAAGTAGAAAAGATATAGGCAAGACACGAGTGGAAGCAGACGAGAAGGCAGTCAAGGATGTCGTCAAAACAGTAGAAACAATGATTAATCCTTTTGAAAATAACAAACAGTTAGTGCATTTGGCAAGCGGAGCAGTTGCTACACCAGCAGTTGCTCAAGACATGAAAACGATGCAATAAAAAGGCAAAGCTGTTGCAGATAACTTTATGAAGACAATCGTTGTTGAAGACGGGCCAGACATTTACGCAACGATAAAGAAAACAAAGCTAGAAATATTCTCTTCCATGGGTAAGAAGGTAACAAATAAGAGCAAAAAAGGAGATCTTGTAGCTCTGAAGAATTCAAAAATCCTTTTCTCGAAAATGTTATTGATTGCAAAAAGCCGCGATTTGAAAATGGAGAATGATCTTAAATATTCCCTTCGGCCATTTCCCTGCTCCTTGGCCACATATGAAGGCAAGCTGGTTAAAACAGCTAAAGTAATGTTGCTTCAGGCTGTAGAAGAGGAAGTAGAAGGGGCTACTGTCAGCGACTTGTCTGTCAACGACCTGCGTTTTAGATGCAATGGCGGTGTTACAAACGCTAACAGCCATTCCAGAAACATTCGACGAACTGGCAACACAATTGCTTGTCAAGACTGTCAACACTGCTTTATATTTGAAGTGCAGACGGTTGATTTTGTAAGTGATCGTTATCCGCATCTAAGCATTAAAGACCTGAAAAGGGATAGACGAGCTGTGGATGGCGTGCAAGTGGTTCGGCTTTACAGTGAGCATTAGAAAGTACCACGCCAGTGGAAAAAATTCATGACATCCGGTGAAAATAAAGAAGAATTAATGAAATTCCTTTTCACCTCCTGGAAGAACGTCGATGCCAGTTTACTAAGGGGAGTCGAGGTAATTCTTTCACACAAAGATAAGTGCTACCGCATCATCGAGTTAAAAGAATATTTGATATACAGGGAAGTCGAAGAGCTTACTTGTGACCATGAAGAAGCAGATACGCGGATAATAGCACATGCAAAACATGCTTCCGAATCCTACGGTAACATTGTGATGAAGAGTCCAGTGTTCTTCATCGCACTTAATGCTTCTTTAGACATTAATGCGGACATTTTCCTTGAAATTGGGGTTAGAAATGGAAGACGTATCATCTCACTTGGCAATATAAGGCATCGCTTGGGAGACCCGTGGTGTGGCTCTTTGTTAGGCCTTCATGCATTCACAGGCTGATATTAAATGTTGCAAGATTAAACATGACCAAATGCCGTAAAAACTCGACATTAATATTATACCATATTTGGGATAAACAAGAGGTATTTAACATTACATTCCATATTTTGATGAAGGGCCAGAGGGGGGATTCACAAACCATAAAAACCAGTCAATTTTAAAATAAATTAATTTTGCTTCTTTTTTTCCTGCAATTAAAAGGTTGTGATACAACAAGCGCATTTTACGGTAAGGGCAAGCTAACCGCCATGATAATTTTCAAGACGAAAGAGACGTACGTACATACGTTTGGAAACCTTGGTAAAGAAACGATGCTGTCCAACGAGTTAATGAATGCCTTGTCCACGTATGCATGTCACTTGTACGGCTTTGAAGATTGCAGTAACGTCAATTCTGTACGTTATCAATTAATCAAAAGTGGAAAATACGAAGAACAATTGTTCCAGGATTCTCTTGACCAACATGCTCGTCGAGCTAACTTCCAATGCTACATTTGGCGATATGCACTCCAACCAATATTGAATCTGCGCAAGTTTTACAACCACGGATGGAAGATAGATGATGAAGGTAAGGTAGCAGTTGAATGGATGACACCTGCGGCTACAGACTCGATCCTGGAATTTGTGCACTGCAAGTGTATAAAAAACTGCGAGAGCCGAAGATGTTCTTGCGTGAAGGCATCATTAAAATGTTCAGAACTTTGTCAGTGCAGTGACTGCCAAAACCGAAGCGAGGGTTGCGAAGAAATTGAAGAGATTGATTCGGACATGTTTGAGTCGTGCGATAGTTTGGATGACAACAGTGAAAATGAGCAATGACAACCCGCCGTTAAAACATCGCAGTTTCAATTCGAGACTGAATTCACAGGACCCTGCGACTATTAAATCACGAAAACGACGAGTTTTTTCTAATCGATTGATACAAATTGTTCAAACCGAGAAAATGTTGGATATAAAGCTATTTAATTTCATTTCGAATAACTTCTATCGGTTTGAATGACAAACTACCGCGAAATGAGGGAACTGGGACAGAATAATCAATATTCTGAGCGATGGAAAACAGAATGATTAAAATTCAAAATGGCGGGTGTTTATTTTAATCGTGTCGAAAAAATGAGAATTAAAATGGATTTTACGAAAAAACTGCGGGTCAGAGGAGCGGCAACTTTTCGGATTCGAACTCCTCGTGTTAGAAAAAGGTATGTTATGTAAAGTTTCCTCAGTTCCACGACATGCTTAATGAAAATTGTTTTCTAGCCACATTTTCGAACTACGGCGAACGGCCTATTAGGAGAATGCGAGAGAAGTGCGTAAAACACGAGGCGTAGCCGAGTGTTTTACACGTTTCTGTAGTATTCTCCTAACATTTCCCAAGTGCATTATCACACCATAAACGTACAAGACGAGTTTTTCTTTTATAGCTAATATAAGAACGTTATTGCACAGCACACAATATTTTTAAACAGACTGATAATAAAATTTGCCTTACATGTTAGGATTGACGTCGCGCAACTGCTTTTGCTCATTGCTTAGCAACAACTTTATATTTTTAAGCGGTCGGCGAAAAAGGTGATCTTTTTGACAAACATATTTTCGATATTTGTAACTTTAAAATAGCTTTAAAAAGTGTGAGACTGATAGGAAAAGTAATTTCCAGCTGTTTTGCTGCATATGGCATAATATATTTGGCAAGAAAGTTGAACAATCTGATCTTTTCGTCGAGCTGTTATGTTCTGTTTGCTGAAAGTATGGAATATGTTTTTTTGTGTTTCGTCGATGATATGTCAACGAGTTTCAGTTCCGATGACAATTAAGGTACTTTCGTGATAAAATTAGTTTAGTTTTTGTAGTTTTCTTGCAATTTTTCACGATTTTTCGTGTTTTTTCGCTGCCTTTTGTAAGTTTTGTCAAGTCGTTCAATCAAATTCATACTCTGTGAAAACAGCTTGGAATGTTTTTTTTGAATTTTATCGTTTCGCTTTGCCCGTTTTTCTTTTGTTTTCAATCTGTTTTTTCTCTTTTACTTTCACGCTGTTTTTTCCTGCATTATATAATAATTTGTGTACAAAAACTACGCTAAATGTGGTCACATTGGTTTCCCACTCCCAGGAAACAGGAGGCAAAAAAAGCGTGCATTGTGGTGTTATAATGTAGGCTCAGTAACCAACCATATTGCAGAATTTTTACTTCTTGTATTATAATACGAATTTAGTAACCCTCGCGCCGTTGGCTCGGGGATTATCCACGTTGACTGCTTTTCGTGACAGATCAGTGATTAATGGAATTTTTTTTCTCATTCGCTGCCTCAGAGGTGGAAAATTGCGATTTCAATCGGTTATTTTCATTTGATCGTAAGCTAAAAACTTCGTCTCTTCAACTGTGGAAGAATGCATTGATTTCTGTAGAATAAATCATGAAGGCGTCAAAACACTCATAGAAACGCAATTTAACTTTGACTGTGTGTAATTCGGCCAAAATAAATTTAATTCACTTTTTATTGTAACTGTAGATTTTGGTCTGGGCTTTTGTCTGCTTAACAAGCTAACACGTTTTAGGTTTCAAGGCAGCTTTTTTTATAATGAACAAGACGCCTACTAAGGCGTTCACTCCGCCTGCCAAAACGAAAATGAGCACAAGGCCAGGCGGGGCTGTAACTAGAGCCCTCATTGGGGGTGGGGTATATTCACCTTTTTCTGTTCTGCCCAACGAATTGCTTTTTAAGTCAGTTATTATTAGGGTACCTTCCAAGGCATTTTAAGATATAACTAGCACATCTTTTGTAATCACTAAGATAACCAAAAATCAATGTCTGAGTGACTTGCCAGGCACTCTGTCCAAAAGTCCTAGTAAAATAGCATTTTTTAAAATTTGATTTGAATTAAGGACTTTCATAGTACATATATATTAAACAAGATTCTTTTGTCATAATACCACCAACATATGGCTGTTTTATTTTTGGGTAGTGGCAAGTAAAGAAAATTTTACTAGAAGTGTATACAATACATCAATATATCAACCTGATAGCATCATTTAAATCAATTCTGTTGCACACTGCCTGAAGTCCCCACGTTATAATTTGTTGGGAACTTTAGACTAACATATGTATTTGTGGAATTGGAATGTAAAGTGTCGCTTACCTTTTAAGATTGTATGAGATCCCACAAGCAAATAAATCATTTTGCACGAAATATCAGCATCTCAACATAGGTAGAAATAGAAAACCAAGGAAAGAAATCACAACGTGTTTAGAATTAGGAACACATTTCCTAGACTCACTCCTTAATAATGGAATGATGGAGTTTATCAGAATTTGTCGTTTTAAAACATTTCTCGAGCAATGTTTTGATAAAGAACCTTCCTGTCCCTTTTTGTTAACTATTACATGTTAAATATTGTGTTTTTTATATAGATATTTCAGTAGAATTTGCGTTTGATTCTTGTGTAGAAATTTCTAAATTTTCTTAAAAGTAGGAACACAACAGAAAATCACGGAAACACGCTCTCAAAACTTCACCGCGATACATCGCTCCTGGGTAAAGTTTCGCGGTGGAATTTGTCGTTATAAAACATTTTTCATGAGAATTTTGCATGAGAATCATTGCACTTAGAACCTTCTTATTATTATTATTATTATTATTATTATTATTATTATTATTTACAATTATTTTGACACGGTAACATCTCAACCTCGCCCTAACTAAACTAAAACGATGATAAAAATTATGTGGAAAATAAAAAGGTTGATTTTCAGATGGCCGTGAATCTACAAGTTAAAAATATTAATTAAATGAGTATAATTTATATGTAGAAGTTAAAATTGTTAAAAACTAAAGACAAACATATATTAAGTATAAAAATTTAGTCAAATGAACTATAGAATTAAAACTTTCTATGTTCTTCAATATTATTCCAAGCTGCAGCACCCTTATACGCAAAACTCCGCATTAGGGCGTTCGTGCAGGGTTTAGGCAAGCGAAGAACATGATTGTTGCTTCTTAATTGATACGTTTGCAATTGATTAGAACAAAATGTAAAAAATTCTCGAAGGTAAGCAATTGAATTACCTCTCATTATTTGTATCATTAAGGTTTCTAATTTTTTTTCCCTTCTTCCTCTAAAGTGTCCCAACAAAGTTTGGTTCAGACAGTATCTGAGGCAATTTCATAGCTATCACCTGTAATTATTCGACCAGCTTTATTTTGAAGCTTTTGCAATTTGTTTTGCAAAACTTTAGAACAATTGTGCCATACCAACGCACAATAGTCAAAATGTGGCAAAACAAAAGCGCTATAAACGCTCTTAAGCGTATCTTTGTCAAGAAAACCTTTGGATCTACGTAATATTCCTATTCCCTTTGCAGCTTTCTTTGCCACTTTATCAATATGGTCATTCCAGGTGATGCATTCATCCACCATTACGCCAAGTGTTTTGGTGGATGAAACACGCTTAATGGCCTCAGATCCTATCGATAGGATTGGATCAGAAATGATTTGAGACAGCCGTTGTCTTGATCCAATAAGCATAAATTCAGTTTTTTTTGCGTTTAAGGTTAACTTATTGGCTAAAAGCCACATATGCACTTTATTCAGTTCAATTTCTAAGTTGTCTTGGATCTCCGTTGCCGTTGTTCCGCTGATAGTAAGGTTAGTATCATCAGCAAATAAAGCTGGTACTGAAGAATCAAGACATTTAGGTAAATCATTTATGTAAAGTAAAAAGAGCAGGGGACCAAGATTTGACCCCTGCGGGACACCTGTTTTAATATTTTCACTATTAGAGACTGACATCCCTACTTTACAAACTTGTTTCCTATGACTAAGATATGAGATGAAACAGCGAAGAGTATTATTTTTGATTCCATAAAATTCTAATTTTATATTCAGTATGTCGTGATCAACTGTGTCAAAAGCCCTTTTAGGTCCAAAAAGACAACGCCATTAATCAAACCCTTGTCCATATTGACTAACCATTCATTTGTTGTTCTTAATAAGGAAAAGCAAGTGGAGAATCCTTTTCTGAAACCTGACTGGTAGTCGGTTAAAATCTTATTCGTAGTAAGATACCTACTTAGTTGTTCAAATACAAGTTTCTCGAATATTTTAGAAATTGCAGATAGAATACTAATTGGTCTGTAATTTGCACATTCATCACGTTTGCCAGATTTAAAGATAGGACAAACCCTTGCGCTTTTCCAGTCATCTGGGAATTTCCCTTCCGATAGCGATCGATTAAAAATGTAGCTCAAATAGGGAGCAATAACCTCCATATTTGTTAATTTGGGGGGAATGTTGTCAGGACCGACGCCTTTATTAGATTTGAGTTTTAGAATTTTTCTAAGGACGGCATCATCAGTTATATTAGAGAAATTAAATACACAATCTACTGGTTCTAGGTACTCAGAAAAGTCCCTAGAGCTAGGGGGCAAATTATTCGACAAATTTGGCCCCACTTCAACGAAATATTTGTTCCGCTTATCAGCTATCAATTTTTCGTCATGGATTGTATTATCCAGATCATCTTTAATGGCGCTTATGTTGGTGGTTTTAGAATAACGACCTTTGCCACTAGTGACCTGGTTAATATTTTTCCACATCTCTTTAGGGTTGTGCTTATTTAATTCAATATGATCCTTACAATACCGGCGTTTTGCCGATTTAATTAACTTGTTCACTTCATTTCGCTTTAACTGATAATCCCGATGAAGCCTTTTAGAGTTACTTTTAACAGCTCTCTTTTTCAAATGATCTCGCTTGTTCATCTCACATCTAATTTCAGTCGTTAGCCACGGGGCATAAGTACTTCTAACTTTTCTAGTCTTAACTGGAGCATGTAAATCAGAAACATAGTTAAATATATTTTTGAATTGGATCCATAAATGGGTTGGATCTTTATGATCCCAAGACGAATTTCTCAACAAATGAGAAATGTGACTATTGAAATGATTGATATTGTAGTTTTTCAAATTTCTACTTTCGACAATCTTTGGCTTATCCCGAGGTACTGATACTTTTAGGCTCACATAAACCAAGCTGTGATCGCTGATACCCAGGTGAATCACACCACTTTCTTTTACTTTGTCAAGTCTATTGGTTGCTATTATGTCAAGTAACGAGGCTGTGTTACTTGTTATACGTGTGGGATCAGCGATCACCTGTTTCATTTGAAACAGTTCAAGGATGTCCATAAGCCTACGTGAATGAGATTGCAAAACTGATAGGGAAAGGTCACAGTTTAAGTCCCCAGTTAGGATCAATTCTTTGTTTTGACCATCCAGTACATGCAAATAATTTTCTAAATCGTCCATGAAATTAGCGTTTGAGCTTGGAGGACGATAAACGGTAGTGATTAAAATTGGTTGAGTTTTGGGTTTGATGATTTCAAGACAAACAGCTTCGATATTTTCGGGGACAAACGATGACATTTCCCTAACATTCAAAGTGTCCCTAGTATAAATAGCTACACCACCACCATACCTACATCTATCTTTTCTCCAGAGGTTATATCCTTGAATATTAACCTCTACATTACCAATTGACTCGTCTAATCTTGTCTCATTTATTGTAAATACATCAACAGGCTTATTAAGAAGATAAAGCCTAAGCTGTTCGATGTATTTAGGTATGGATGTGATGTTTAAGTGCGCTATTCTGAAGCCTTTTAGAGTGTCAAGCTTGTTTTTATTTAAGGGACATTCATTTAAAATTGTGTCACCAGCAGATTCAGGTGTGCTCACAGGGGTCAAAAAATTTCTCGGTAGACTGCAGCTTGGAACACTATCACCTTCTATGTTAAAAATGTTTTATAGTTTCAATTAAATTTTTGGCTAAGGTAGAGTCACCAAGTTTGTTTAAGTGAAGTCCAGATCTATTTAGGCATTCTTTGTCAATATTAGAATGCAATAAAAAACTGAAATTATTCTCTGAACATAATAGTTTAAGTTTATTGTTTACCTCTGCAACTTTCTTGCCTTCCTTATCACTTCTGGTTAACAGCGATGATATCGTTATGTGAGTATCCGGACAATTGTCGACGATAAGTTCACACAATTCCCCCATCTGCTTCGTAATCTCTTGCAAAGAACTAGCCCGTAAATCATTGGGTCCACAGTGGATGATTGCATGTTTTGGCTTCGTACCCAGGACTGGAATACAGTAGTGCTTCATATCGTTGATTTTTGATCCAGGAAAACATTTGACTAGTGTTTTAGTTTTGCTAGCTTTCGTGATTGAATGGTGACGAATACCTTTTAGAAGCGAATCCCCGACAATTACTGTAGTCTTTTGTTCTTGTTTATTTGGCACATTAGCCGGTTTGGGGTCATTTGAATTTTTGTTAGATGCACTGTTATCTTTTGCAATAGATGGACTTTTGTTAGACAGATTGCTGTTCATTTCATTATTTTCAAGACTATCAAATCGGTTGGAGGTGGGTATAGAAATTGAATCTTGACTTCGATTTTGTAATTCGCGTTTCCCCTTAACTGGACAATTTTTTAGGTTAATTGTTTGTTTTGATTTAATGATTTGCCACGGGCGATGATTTTCATTGTCCTTTTCATTTCCTGCTTGTTTATATTCGTCTTCACGAATCTGCATAATCATCTTGAGGGACGCATTCTCTTGTTCAATATCTTTTATCTTTTGTTCTAAATCTTTTGTGTCAGCTTGATGAGATTTATTTCGTTTTGTTGTCCTTTTACCAAAGTGAGGTTTAATATTTTTAGACTTCGCTTTTTGGTTCGATCTATAGTCCATGAGTTGGCTTTCAAAGTCAATCGGTGGATGGCGGGTCGATAAATTGTCATTTTCAGTCTGAGTTCCCATACTTCTGGCAGTTAGAACTTGCTCTTGAACAGCGGAAGCATTGTTTTGATTTCGGATATGCTTGTCTTGAAGCGAGTTTACCGTTGCCCATAGCATAGCCAGTTCTAACTTTATCTCCGAGATTTCAACGGGAGTTGACTTTTCAGCAGTTTCTATATTTGCGTAAGCGTTGTTAGGAAGTACATCAACTAGTCTTGTCAGATCTTCAATCAAGTTTGACGATGTAGAACTTTCAGTGCTGTTTAGATCATTGGCATCCCCCTTAGTAATAGACGTGTTCGATTCGTGAATCTCTTCGACAAGTTTTGAGTCAGCCATATTGAACATGGTTTCTTTCCTGCATGAACCATCGCACTGAGACTTTGCACTTTGTACACTGACACCGTCATTACAAAAGGAAGTTAGTATATCAATTAAATTGTTGGTTTCGATGGATCTACCTGTGACAGTGATCAATTTCTTGGTCTTCCCTTGCCATTTTAAGGACAAACTATCTGAAGTAAAATGTTGTAATATACATGTTAAGATGTGTGTATTTTAAGGACAAACTATCTGAAGCTAAAATGTTGTAATATACATGTTAAGATGTGTGTTTTGTTAACATATTCCGCTAGAAATTGAGTTTGAGGTGGCTCCCTGTGGTTTTGTTCAGTTATAACTGGATTTATAGAGATCAGACGATGTCCGCACAAATCACGCGTGGAATGTTCGTGGCCAGCTATAATAAAATTTTTCACATTCAAAGTTGAAAACACTGTTTTTGCCGATATTTTTGTGTTTCTACACACAAAAAAGACGACAGTTCTTCCTTAAAATCGTTTGTGTTTTCAAGTTCAAGTATTTGGTGCTTTAAATCAGTTTTAAAACAATTTTTAGGCGCTTTTTTATGTCCGGTAATGTAATTTTTGTTGCTCGAAATTTTACGAAAGTGTATTGACTCCAACTGAACCATTTTATATTGTCTTTATTGACTTCATGGCTCTTCTGAAATGTAAGTTTTCTTGTCTAATTAATATCGGATGTCTCTCGTGTTTTAATAACATAATCTTATAACTATTGTGCATACAGTGATGAATTTATGAAAATATTTTCGCACATCGGTTTTTAATGACAAGAATAAATTTAAGAAGCCGTGGTTTGATTTGATGCCTTATTGTGTCTTGTTTTTACTTTTTGGTGGTATGAATGTCTTTTAATCTCTCCTTAAATAAGGTTAAACTAAAAATTTCAAACGAAAAAATCGACTACGGCTATTATCAACAACACGCATTTCTCGCTGTTTTGTTCTCACTCCACGGGTGAAAAACTGGTTTCAAAAATTTTATGACGTCAAAGCAAAAAAATATAATAAAATTAAACTGTAAATTTTGCCCGTTTCCTTCGGTGAATTTTTTTAAAATTTTGCTCATCAATTACCATCGCTCAAGTGCTTAAAATGTCGTTTTTTCGAAAAATTTTATGAAAGAAATTTTTTTTATCGATTTTTGACATTTTGTAGAATAATAAAAAAACCTGTCAATAGAATTTTTTTAAAGTGTGTAAGTGAAACCCTTACGTCAGTACCATACAACATGTTCAATTAAAAAATAATTCACCAAAGGAGATCTCGAAAATTGCGGAAAGAAGAAGAAACGCAAACTATGTTCTTATCCATTTGTTGCCATGGCAACAATCTTCTAGCGCAAAATCACCACTTTAAAATCTTCAGCAAGACTTCAATACCACTTGTATTGAATTTCATAGTTTTATAATGAAAGATGTGGAAATAAGACGGTCTTAACGGCTACAATGCACTTTTTAACTAAAACCGTAGGGAGCCACTTTAAACGCCGTGTTTAGATCGGCTCACTCAGCTGGTGCCTGCTGTATCACCCATGAGTGGCAGCCCAACTTTCGACGCCGAAAAAAAAACGAAAACAGAAAAACTGAGCGAGGCGAATTTATAACTCCGCCACGCCTACGGCAGGCGGAGTAATTACTTGTCTATAGTTACTGTAACTGTTGTTGAGATTAAAAACTCTAGTCGTATACCAGAGGCTAATTGGTACCTCAGTATACAATAGTTCCCCCTTGAACAAAAAACCTTGAAAATTTAGTAGGAGGGAGCTCCTACCTAACCCTCAAACCTTAAACACCCATGTTATATAATTTATGTAGACAATAATTTATTAAGTAAAACAAGATGCATTTATTTAGCTTAAAATTCATTTCAGTAAGTCTAGCACAACATATTTTACTAGTAAGGAGAGGATAAAGTTTGTCAGAAAATTTTATGATTAAGCCAATTGAACAATGGAGCTCTGTACCTCAAGAAGTACCTTACGGCAGCTTTTCCAAACCTTGTTCTTCTAATGTTATCTGAAGCGCAAATATTTAAATCTGATTGACTCTAACTATCATGAAGACACTAGACAAGTCTTGCATGGTCTTTGATTCGAACCAAGTCCTTGTCACATGCAGATCCTAAATTTATGAACGTTATGTCATATTATAACAAACTTACTTGCAGGGAGGTTGGTTCGGGATTAACGCACCGAGGGGTCTGACAGCTGTTCGAACCTACCGAGCGAAGCGAGGTAGGTTCGGACAGCTGTCAGACCCCGAGGTGCGTTAATCCCGAACCAACCGAACCTGCAAGTAAGTTGGGTTTTTATCCCATACTAAACTTATCTTCTTGTGTTGTTTTCCGAGGCTCGCTGAGTCGCCGATGTATTTTGTCAACATTTTCTCTTCTTAAACTTATTGGTCTCTTAATATTTCTTTATCAGGGTCTCTATTGTCTTTAGTTTACAATTTTCCGTTTCTTTTTGCTTGGTTTCTGTGACGTCTTTAGCCCAAAAATGTTCTTTAAAGTGTAGGTTTAATCATCAGCTAAATTTTGTTCGCCATTGTTGTTGAGCAGTTTGAGGCGGACGGCAGCGTAAGCAGCAAGCAGGTAAGTTCGGGTTTTTGTAACGAATCAGAAAGCCGGTTTTATTGATAAAAGAGAAAAGCGGGTAAGTTCGGAAAAAGCAGGTAAGTTCGAAAAAAAATTACCTGCTGAGAACCAATCAGAAGCCCGCTTTCATGACACATATGGGATAATGTAACAAATTCAATTGTTACAAAATTTTCGGAACGTGAAAATGGGCGCTTATCAAAGGTTTTTTCTACGCTATTGTACATGCTGCAAATAAGAAGAGTAGGAATAAGCAGCTGTGTGCAAAAAAACTATACTTTGATTTACTACCGAGCGGGTGCAATTATGTTCTGCTAAATTGGAATGATATGATATAGCATTCACAAAACGTTATTATTATTATTATTAGGTGAAATTTATATTGGGCAAGTTCCATATGGACATGGTCACTTGCGCATTACAAGATAATAAACTAATCTGTAAAAGTATTAAAATAAATAACTATTGAGAAATAAAATTGTTAATAAAACGCTTGTTTAAAAAGATGTGTTTTTAAGAGTTTTTAAAACTATCAAGGTCTTTGCATGCCGTATTTCTGCGGGTAGCTTGTTCCAAAGTGTAGGTGCAGCGAATGCGAAGAACCTACCACCGAGGGTGGACAAAGACTTCACTTTGGGTTTCTGAAGAAGTAGTTCAGAATCTGATCTCAAATTCTACCGTGATTTAGGCTTAGTGATGATCTTAGTGATGTACTCTGGCACCAGGCCTCGTAAAGCCTAATAAGTAATTAGTAAGATTATAAAATCAATCCTAAACTTGACAGGAAGCCAGTGTAATTTATACAGCGTAGGTGTAATATGGTCAAACCGTGAAATGTTGTATATTAGCCGGGCTGCTGTGTTCTGAACACGTTGTAATATTTTAAGGTTACTAGCTGGCAATCCATATAGAAGGCTGTTGCAATAGTCTAATCGACTTCTTACAAATGCATTGACTAATGTACGAGTATTATCCTCATTGAAACATTTCCGTATCCGCCTAATGTTGTGTATATGAAAAGATGGTGCATTGCAAATTTTGGTTAATATATGAGTTTCAATTTTGAATTGTGAGTCAAACCAAAAACCCAAACTCTTGAGTACACTTAAGCAGGTGACAGAGATCTCACCAACACGCAAGGTACTTGAATTGACTTGTTCAATTGTTGCATAGTTGTGTTTACTATTTGATAAATAAACAGATTGAAACCATTTTAGATCATTATCATCTACTCGTAACGTTTTAGTTTAAGAAACAGTATGCTATGGTCAATGGTGTCAAATGCTTTTTTCAAATCAATAAATACAACTCCGTTCAGGAGACCTTTGTCAATGTTTACACACCAACTACTTGTAGCTCTTAGTAGTGCTGTAAGAGTGCTGTGATTTGCACGGAATCCAGACTGATATTTTGACAATAAATCATTACTCATCAAGTAGCGATATCTGCATATGACACCAATAAATTATTTGGAATATAAGAAAAGTTGTGCTTTTGTACATTGGCAGACGCCCTGAATAGGGTCAACGTCTCAGTTTAACAGCTCTGATGCACGCGTTTATTCGAAACAATGTTAAAAGCATATTTATAGAACACTAATACATATGTCTTGCATAATTGCATAATTGTATTTGTTCTGGGTCTTGTACGCCTTCGTAAAATCTTTTTTAAAACGTGCAATAAATTACATAGTCAAATTCCGCTTACATTACTAATGACGTCACAAACATATTCAGGCATAAATTAGCATAAGGCACTATTTTCAAAATAACTACCGCGCGAACAACATTTCCATAAAGTTTTTCCGCAAATGAATTTACTGGACGAACCAAAATTACGCGAAATCAAGTATTCTATAGGTAAGTATATATCACACAAATCAGAGTAGAAAAAAGATTTACAGTTTACAGTACGTACGTACTTTGAAAACAAAGATTTGAATTTGGCTCATTTTTTAAGATTAAGTTTTTTGCATAAAAGATACCCCGCTATTTATTGCTGATTTCAGCTAACGTTGTACTGCAAGATTTCAAAACTTGTTCAGAAGATCACAAATTTGTTACAAAACTCATTTCAGATTTTCAAGCTGGTTTGTAAACCATGCATTCATGATTCACCACTAACCCTGATTATTACCACGCCTACCTGAAACCTTTTATCCGCCGTTTTTGTCTTTCGTGAGAAAGGACTTAATAATTTACTTAGCTGTATATAATTGTGCTAAATGTATATTTAAACTCGCACTAAACAATAATAAGCTCACGTGGAACAGTAATAAACAATGTGTATAACAATAGATTGAGATATATTTTGCAATGTTTCCATAGAATGTTGACATAAATATCAAATTCATATTTTATAAATTATAGCACCTTAAAGTACGTCTGTCAAAGTTAAAGTCTGTACAAATTATGCTTTGATTTTAAATATTTGTGCAGTTTTGATTACAGAAGTATCAAGCTAGTGCATTACATAATGAGTCCACCATCCTTTTTTATTGAATGAGTTATAATACATTTAAGTGCGCCTAATACTTTGAGCGAATTCTTTATTTCTAGGTTGTACGAGGTTGATACGAGGTTGATACGAGGTTGTACGCTTTCTGTAACTTTACTATATTACTAAATTAAGCCGTCCTATCTAATTTTTCTGATGCCCGGTGTAACCAGAGAATGTCATTTGTAGTCACTAAACTGGAATAAATGCCTCCAATAACTTTCATAAGTGACAATAAAGATTAATTCTAGTGAAGGCAGTAAATGGTCTAACGAATAATCCTAATTTGGTTTTGATTTTTGATTCTAGGGACCAAATGTCATTTTCCTCATTTTTCCGCCTCTCGTACTACTTCCGCTTCCTGCTTCGTCTCCACCTACCTCCTACCAACTCTTCGCCCTTGTTCTCCAAGTACCCCTCTTTCCTCCTCCACTAGCACTTTATCAGGTATAAATTAAAGCCACACATGGCCTCTTATAAAATTTCAAAAAAACCTGGTTATAGGAAGCAAGAAAACGAAATGAAGGAATTAGTAGCACACATTTAATACTATTAGTTTGTATCTAATGGCTAGCCCGCAAGCCATCTACAAAATACCGATGGGAACTAAATTCATTTGTATTAACACTAAATTGACATGTAAGAACAATTGAATATTGATATATAGTTCATGACAAAATTAATCATACTTTACAGAAACAGATTGCCCTTAATGCACAATCTTTTAAAATGAGCTAATCATACCCTTTATTCTTTAAATTCTGTCTGTATATTATAATTGGTATATTCGTGTAATTAACCCAACACGTAACCCATCATGGCATGCTACCCAAAACACTTCCTAGTTGTCTACCATCTGTATACTTTTTAAAATTGCAATATCTTTTTCAATCCAGATGCTGAAGCAAGAATGGTCGATTACTCCTTCATTACGAAATTTTGTGCTCTCGTATACTTTCTAGTTGGCATTGAAAGCTATTTTATTTTCCCAACAGCCTGGTACTACATCAAATCATTTGGTGAGAGTAAATTTTTCCTGGCGGTGGTCTTGACATCCTACAATATTGGAAACATAATTTGCGGACCTGTGTTTGGATTCTTTTCTGATCGGTTTGGACAACCAAGGAACTTATCAATTTGTTGTTTTCTACTTAAAGTCTCGGCTAATGTGCTATACAGTGTCAACGTCAGTCCATATTTTCCTCTATTTGCAAGGCTTTTAAGTGGATTCGGTGGTGGATTTCTTCCAATATTTCTTGGACAAATTGCATTGCTAACTGATGAAGCAAATCGTGGAGCCAACTATGTATTTATTGAAGGAATGTATTCTCTTGGTTGCGCTGTTGGTCCAGTAATTGCTAGTTTTCTATCATTTCGAATAAATATTCTTGGTTGGACAATTGATGAGGGAAATTCACCTGGAATTGTTATGATAATTATTTGGCTTTCCTGTTTGATTGGCTTTTTGTTTTTGCCCTTTGATATTTGGGCGGATAATGCTGCAAATAGGCACCTAGTACTAACCCAATGTGATGAGGAAAAAGACAAAAAAGAAGTTTGCGATCTAAAAGGGCATAAGAGAAAGGCGCATGAGAAGCGAAAGGTTGGATTAACGGACTTAAGAATTTCTTGTTTGCAATTCCTGACTTTTTCCAATGTAGTATTTACCGAAACGTCGGCTTTCTATACCCCCGTGCTGGGAATTGATCATCTCCATCTAAAAGTAATTCATGTGAAGTTGATATTTATGAATTGCTCTATATTTGCGCTATTTTTGTTCCTTTCTATCAGTCAAGCCGTACAATATGTCGATGAACAGAAACTATTGTTGATTCCGCTGTTCATGGACATTACTGGTATTCTTTTGCTTATGTATCTAGCTTTCTTTTGGGATCAAGTGGATGACATCCAATACTATATACTTCTCATGTATCTGTGCCTGAGTGTGCCATATTTGTCATATCCCCTTGGAAATTCAATTGTTTCAAAATTTTCGAAACCTGAAAATGCGGCGTTTATACAAGGTTTTTCCTTGGCCATTGTACATTTTGCATGTGTAGCCGGACGAATAGGCATAAGCTTTGTGCTTACAAAAGCTAATTTGATTTACTACTGCCTGGGAGCAATTGTCTTTTGGTCGATTGGGATGATATGGTATGCCATAATGTATAAAACAATGAAACCGGATTATCAATAGAACAATTAAATATCTTAATTATGCAATGTTGAAGACTTCAGCTTGAACATCATTTTATTTATGATGCCTTAATTGTTTCGTGATTTTTTGAATCTCGAGATCCTGTTGTATTTTTCAGCGAAAAAAAGGAAATAATTTACGTATATCGCTAATTAGTAAACACTTCTTTAGGAAACCAGCTTGAAAAGATTCTGTGTGTTTTGAAAAACGTTTTTGATGGATTGATCGATTACTTGTCTTTGCTCAGTGGTCTCATTTTGTAGAGGACTACAGAATTGAAAATTAAAATGTGATGTTACTAGCCTCCAGCATTAATTATTTGTCGGCAAACAATTACAATGCGCGATGTCACGAACAAAAAGATGCCCGCCTCCAATACTGTTGTCTTGGTGTTGTTGTGTTATGCAATTTAGCTGTAAAATGCTTTCTACTTGTTCACAGCGTGTTAGAGTATAATGCATATTGGCAGTTACTTAAGTTATCGGTCCATGTCGTAACAATTAAGTCGCTTTAATTGAGTACATCGCTTTAGATTATGTGCATTAACATATTGTCACTGTATGGATTGATAAATATTACCAAAGAAGCTTGCAATGCAAGTTGAATGTTCGCTTGTCTCGTCTCAATCTAATAAGATTTTCTCAAACATATTACTTTCATTTTTTGCGTAGCACTAGTTGTATATTAATAAATACTTGCTAGCTGTCACATGCAATTTAATCTACCGAACTAAATTTTACTTAGACGCCCTTGTATAGAAAGAATGTGTCACACTGAAATGGGTCACTAGTTATTTTTTAATTAATTGATTCAAATTTCGGTGTTCGCAAGTACAACAGTGTTCATGCGTAAGGCTCTTAAAACATCATTTTTGCTCAGGTGCTGCTTCTACATGTGCAATATACGGACACGTTATGTTCTCCGAGCAAAGAAATGATCCAGATACTGGATCCTGTAACTATTGAGCCGTAAAAAGCTCAAGGTTGCTACATTGATTTCATACTTTGCCTTTTACTTACATAGGACAGCGTTAAGCATCCAGGTTATACAAGGTGTATAAAAGAAGGTAATCATGCTTTGGTGTTCTCAAGGGCGCTCAGTATCTGAGATACAAAAACAATTCTTTCACAGTTCGAAAACCAGACATTTAGCTTTTGATCACCACTGTTATTGTTAAATACGAAAAAATTGAGAAAATTCGAATGAGATGAAAATTGCTGAATGACATTGAATAACCACTAATGAATGACATTGGATAACCACTTAAGTTATGAAAATCACATTTCCAATCTAGTATCATCCTGTTTATATAAACTATGCCAGACAAATAGAGTGAAAAGCAATTTCGACAACGTATATAACAATGATTAGTCATCAGTAAGCTGCTTCATGGTTCCACAGTATGGTCAAATACAACATCGTCAAACATAAAGAATCTAGAATTATGCAATCCAGAATTATGCATGCATAATCAGGATCGAAGAAATATGACCACGTGAGTCCACTCCTTAAACAACTTGAGTGGCTACCGATCGATAAATTACTGTACTTTTGCGATGCGGTTATGACTTACAAATATGTTAAAAAACTTGCGCTAATCTATCTCTGTGACAAGTTCCATAAAAGATCTTCAATTCATAAACAGTCCACACGTGAAATTTGAGGAAAATTAAGCAAATACGAATCAATACGAATCGCAATTTTTCACTTCTGAGGCAGCGAATGAGAAAAGCAAAGTCCATTAATCGCTGATCTGTCACGAAAAACAATAAACGTGGCTAATAATACTAATTTTACTTACCTAAGGCTAAGCTAGAATTAGTAAATTTTATACCTAAGTCTTTGGCCTACGAGTTCGAGATCTAGAAGCTTTCCCATAAAAGAGACAGAAATGGTGGTTTCTAGTTCCTTCAGCAACTTTCTGGTTCCAATGATCGTAAATTTTGTTTTATCTGGATTTAAGATGATTTTTACAACACCATTCTGCCACTCTGCACAGGTCCTGTTCCAAGTTGCTAAATGCTGTGTCAACATCTGCTAGAGCAAATGATAACAACGTTTTAGCATGTGTCATAACAACGATAATAATGTTTTTTGTCAGAATATTTATAGTGAGATGATGTACTAAAATTGATCAAAATTTCTGCAAATCAAATCGCGACGTGTAAATTAAAACTGACCAAATCATCAGGGAAATGTCTTTCCCATATTAACTGCGAACACAGCTTGCCACAACTTTTCTAATGGTTTTGAAAAGGTTTAAAACACTTGATAATAACCTCATGGCGGCCATCTTGGACTATCCCCAATTCGTTATTCACGGGCAAGTTTAAAAGGAAACAGAAATTATTTGTAAAAGAAATTTCATTCACACAATGTTTATCCACTCCCACCAATAACCTAAAACTGTAAAAACCTCTTCTACTACCTCAATAGTACCAGTGTAAATTTATATGGGATAGTCCAATATGGCCGCCATTGGCTTCAAATATGCATGACAGAAGCTTTATCCAGTAATTTAGATCAGTGCCCGTGGGTGATTGGCAAAGGATCCGATAGAACAGAACTTACACGTGTCGATTGCGAACGGTCTATTAAGTAACTTCTGAACCATTCTACTGTTTCTTTGGATGCTCCAACATTTGATAATTTATGAAGTAATTCCCTGATGGTTAATACTATCGAAAGCATTTGAAGGATCCAATAGCACAAAAGCTGAAAGTTTCTTTCCGTCTATGGCCTCCAAAATGGTGTCAGCAATGAGAATATTTAGCGTCTCAGTCGAGTGGCGCTTTTTATATGAGGAGAAAGCCAGTTGTTGTCGATGAGATAAGTGCTGAATTGCTCAAGGACTATTTTTTCACAAGCTTTCGACGCTACTGCATGAAGATAAATCGGGCGATTGTTTGATACAATTTCGTAGTCTCCTTCTTTATGAATAGGGATGATTTCTGCTTCCTTCCAAGCTGAGGGAAAAATCGAGGTCCGTAGAGAATCCGAGGACTTATCTTATCAGAGCCAGCAGACTTATTTAGGGGTAACGACATAAGGATCCAACACAGTTCGTCGCAGGTTACAGTTCTAAAATTAAAACGACAGCTGTCGGGTATGGCAAGAGTTTCAAGTGATTCATGTGAACTGATGTTGGTTTGGGCTAGGTAGAGAGATTCGCTTGCTGCGTTTTCGCCAACAGACGAGATAAATGAATGGAACTCATTTGCAATAGTTTTGAGTTGTCTAGTGTATACCTGTCTGTCTTTCTCTTTCGATGGTATAAGACGATTGATAACTTTTCATAAAGATCCTAGATTGTTTTTTTGTTGTTTCACTATTTCACTTCTTCAGAATTATATTTACATTCTGCTGCTCTTAGAGTTTTTTAACAGTATTTCTAGAATTCTTGTAATTATATTCTAATTTATAATATCCCGTGTCCGCAGATAACGCTGAAGTAAATGATCTCTCTGTTTCGTGAGATTCTTTATGTCTTTGGTAATAATAGGACAGGGACGACTACGGATTTTAATCGTTTTAAGGGGGGGGGGGGGGGGCATGAGCATTAACTGACGATTGGATTGTGTTGTTGAACATGCAAAATTTGGAATTTACATCGTCGCCAGCAAAAATAGACAAAAGACTGCTCGATTTGCTGGCAAGGTCTGCAGCGAAAGAAGTTGGTGTATAGTCCTTGAAGCTTCGTACTGTTACGCATTGCGTTGATCGTTTAGCAGATCGTTTAGCAGATCGTTTAGCAGATCGTTTCGTAGATAATACAGTATCTAGTAGTGTTTGTGTTAAGTTTATATGCTATTAATAATTATAAAATTCCAAATCTTAAATACCCATGTTATGTAATTTATGTAAACAGCAATTCATTATGCATAACCAGCCGCATTTATTTAGCTTAAAATTCAATACAGTAAGTCTAGCACATCATATTTTCAAGACATATGAAATGAGGATGGGTAGTTGGAAAAGGGCGAGGTTTGACAGAAAATGTTGATATTCAGGGAATTGAAAAATGGAACACCATACCTCAAGAAGTACTTTACGACAGTTTCTTTAAACCTTGTTCTTCTAATGTTACTTGAATCGCAGGTATTCAAATCTGATTGACTCCAATTATCATTTAGACAGTATAGTCAAGTCTTGCATGATCTTTGATTCGAACCTGTCCTTTTCAGAGGTCCAAAATGTATTAACATTATGTCATATTGTCAAAAATTCATGCATTTGTTAAAAAAATTTTTGAAACCTGAAGATGCGGCGTTTATCAAGGGTTTTCCTACGCCATTGCACATGCTGCATATATAACGGAACAGTAGGAATAATCCTTGTGTACACAAAAACTACTTTGATATACTACTGTGTGGGAGCAATTACGTTCTGCTCAATTATGATGATACGTTACCGCATCATAAAACATTTGTGTTTACTATTTGATAAATAAGCAGAATGAAACCATTTTAAAACACTATCATCTACTCCTTAACGTTTTAGTTTAAGAAACAGTATGTTATGGTCAATGGTGTCAAATGCTTTTTTCAAATGAATAAATACAATTCCGTTCAGGAGACCTTAGTCAATGTTTACACTCCAACTATTTGTATCTTTGAGTAGAGCTGTAAGAGTTCTTTGGTTTGCATGGGATCCAGACTGATATTTTGACAAGAAATCATTGCTCATCAAGTAGAGTCAAAATTGATCATGTACTAACTTACCGAATATTTTTGCAACAGCCGAAATTATTTATATTGGACGATAATTATTCAGACTGCTTTTAGATCCGTTTTAAAGACGGGTACAACCTTAGCAATCTTCCAATCATCCGGGTAAATTCCCTGTATAAGAGACTGATGAAATAGTTTGGTTAATGAAGGAGACAGGGTATAAGTCAACCTTAAAAATTTTCCTGGAAAACCATCGAGACGTGTAGCTTTGTTAGCGTTAATAGTTCTATGTAAATGTGCTACATCTGGCGTCTGGATTTCATTGAATGAAACTACATTAATTGTAGGTTTGATATAAGGCATTGGATCAATGTTTATTTCATCAAAATCACGAGCAATATTTTTGCCTATCGAAGTAAAATGGGAACTAAAGACATTCACAACAGCAGATGCATTTGTAACCTCTCCATCATGAAGTCAAATTTCTTTGACTGTGCTCTATTATTAGTTTTACGAGAACTTAACTCATTTTTAAGCTTCCGAGTTTGCTTTGCATCTTTCTTAGCAACATCGATTCTGTACTTAAAAAAATCTTGCTTGTTTTATAATGTTTTTTGCATCATTGCGGGCATTTTTGTAAAGTTTCCAAGAACACGCCATTTCGTGTCATGTCATATTGCTTTTTAAAATTAATTATCCCTATATTTCATAGAAGTTATTGTTTGCGCATATGAGTTGGTGGCAAGTGCTCGGGAGACCAACAAATGATTTAAATTCCTTCTTTTAGGCTCCAGTATTAGATTAAGTTCCACACTTGTAAAAGGCTAATGTGCTGCTGGTTTTTTACCGACATCATTTATGACAAAACGGCTTTCAATCTTGGTGGTCGATCAGTGAAAGTCCACACATAGCTATTTATCGCTCATTCGAGAATCTGTGTCAAAATTTTGAAAACAAATTACATATATAGCTATAATTATATAATATGTCTGTGAGTGTTTTCTGTTTAAATTGATACTGCTCGTATATAACTGTATATAGTGCATATTGAGGAAATATAATTTTAAAGTATTTGCATGTGGTCAAATTTGAGTGCCAGTGCAACTCTTGCTAATTATGCAACTATAGAAATAAGATAGTACATATTACTATTATATGACAATGACGCCATTTTACCAAATAAGGTCACGAGAACAAGAAAAATCTGAGACACGGTAAAAGCCGTATTTGCCCTCGTCTATAGCTACTGGTTTTTCTGGTATAGACGAAGCAAAAATACGACTTTTTTACAGTCAAAATGGCGGATGCGAACTGTCTATATCAACTGGACAAGTATACGGAACATAACAGTGAGTTTTTAGACTCTTTTTATTTTGACAATTTAGACGACGAGCTTTCAGAAGCATTAGACTTTTTTACTGACCCTACAAATAATAATAGCACACTCAACGAGCAAGACGTACAACAATTTGTTGAGCAAAACAGAAATAAAAATACTGTAAACAAAACGTCGAGCTCATTAAACGTATTTTATAAGTGGACAAAGTCGATTAACGAAAACAGAAACATCGACGAAATACCAGCTAGTGACCTTGACAACATACTTGCACACTTTGTAATTAAAATACGAAAACAAAACGGAGATGAATACGAACCAGATACACTTACTTCGTTTTTCCGTAGTTTTGATAGCTTTTTGCGACAACAAGGAAAGACATACAACGTCATGACTGATAAACAGTTCGCAAGGGCCAGGGAAGCTTTGGCAAGTAAACGTAAACAGCTCCGTCGTCAAGGAAAAGGGCAAAGACCAAACAAAGCCCTTGGTTTATCATCTGAACAAATTGATAAGCTATGGAGCACTGAACAGTTAAACAATAAGTCTCCGCAGTCTCTCCTGAGGACAGTCTGGTTTAACAACACTCTTCATTTTGGCTGGAGGGCTCGCGATGAACATCACCGTGTCAGACTAGGGGATCTTCATCTGCAGAAGGAAGATGGTCCAAATGGAAGAGAATATGTTATTTGGAAAATCGAAAGAGGCTCCAAAACCAGAACAGGCGAAGAGGAAACCGTTCCAGATCGTTTGTTTTCACCGAAAATGTTTGCTACGAAAGGTCCACGCTGTCCAGTCGCTATGTTTAAGCAGTACATCGCCAAAAGACCACCAGATATGTTGACTCCAGATTCGCCCTTTTACCTTGCAACAATAAAGGGCCTAAGTTCTGATGTGGTTTGGTACAAGCGTCAACCACTAGGCAAGAACTCTTTGGCAAACTTCATGAAATCCATGAGTACTTCAGCTGGTCCAACTGGGCATTTCACCAATCACTCGGTTCGTCGAACGATGATTTCTACGCTTCGGCATGAAAACGTCAATCCTTTAAACATCATCGGCTTGGCTGGACAAAGAAACCTCAAATCTTTAGACAGTTATTCCGAAGTTTCCAATCAGCAGCAAAAAGATATGTCGCTAAAGCTTAGTAAATACGTCTAAGGAACTTCAAGCGCCTGTCAACCTGAAAGATCAGCTCTTAAACCATTGGTTACAAGCAATAGTTTAGACACGAATCAACCAAGTATGTTTTCCGGGGCAGTTTTCAATCACTGTTCATTTTCATTTGGGCATGGTCATGATGCTGCTGTTAATGCTGCTGTAAGCTCTGCCGATTCCACTTTACATCACCCACGTTCAGATCGGCCACAAAGTACGAAGAAGTTTAAACGAATTCATCCAGTTCTGGACAGTAGTGATGAAGAACTGTAAAACCTTTGTTGTTTTTGAACTGCTAATCAGTTAGAATATTAATGTTTTAAGTTTTGATTTAACTCAACTCGAATGTTTCTTGCTGGACAGTTCGTTGTTTTTGGCGCTTTGAACTATTATTTGAATGAAAAATGTAAAACTTGATTGACAGGTTAATATTTTATCCAATCAGATTAAAGAATGATGATGTCAGTGTAAACGGTTTTTCCTTATTTAGTATGCAACTCGCAACTTGTTTTATTGTTGATCTCATTTCACTTGAAATAATTTGCCGTTCACAAGCCTACATACATGCAAATCCTCCAAAAAACGAAGGAAAAGTTCTTTTTCAGGTATGTCATATAATAAAAATCCCAATGAATGGTTTGACATACAATCCGGCCGAGCATTTTACTCGTTTCTAGCATTTTTCCTCGCCCTTTCAGGGCTCGGAAAAATACGTTCGAAACTCGTAAAATACTCGTCCGGATTATATGTCAAACCATTCAATAAAATATATAATTATACTGAACACTATTTAGTATTTACTAAAAGGTGATAGGAACCATATTGGTGACTAGCAAAATAAAATATATTCTTTGACAACAGTCGGCCCCCAGCTGTTCATAATGGGGCAGTCTACATGTAACACGAAATACGATATAGCACGAGGGCAGGCCAGGTCTGAGTGACTAAATGTAAATATGAGACAGGGAGAGTAAAAAAACAAAATCTAAAAAATGGAGATACTCAAATAGGTAATAGAAACCGTATTGGTATCATGTAAAATGGGCAATTCATGAGTAAAGGATAGCTAGACCACATGTAGTGTAACTGGAAATGCGATGGAACAACATATATACTGGTCTGTTATACAAAAAAGCTTGTAAGAGATATGTAAAAAGCTCGTAGAAGGAAAGAAAGAAGGAATTTTCATGTGTGTAAAGCAGATATCCCCGTACGCGGCGTTTCATCCTTCGTGGACTCGTCAGCGGGGAATAGGTGCTGACACGTGTTTAGAAAGATAGAGAAACGAAATACAAGATAGATAAATGACAAAAAAAAATTAACAGTAATGCTCGCGATGCGTTAACGTACAAGGAGGAGAGCAAAACGGGTAAAGGGGCCTTAAGCGTCTGAATAAATTGCGTGTCTGCGGGCTGTGCACATGCGTAATTGTGATATAAAGGATGAGGGTTGGTACGGGATAGTGTAGGCGTCAGTTAATGATAGTTAGGGATACGTTTGTTGTAAGTCTTGAGGGACTTCATGTAAGGTAAGCCGTCGTAAATTTGGTTTCAAGATACTATTAATAAAGCCCAGTACAGACGAGCAAGTTTTCCTTGATAAGTTTCTTAACGAGTTCACTTACGCGTCTGTACGACGAACAACTTTTCCTTGACAAGTTGTCCTTGACAGGATTTATTTGTTCCTGTGTACGAGAAATTTGATCTTTTTTCCTGACAGCTTTTACAAGGCCGCACGAATCAAGTACGTAAACAACAATTCCCTTGTCAAGTGTTCCTTGTTGCACGTACACACGAGCAAGTTTCCTTGCCGAAAAGCTGGTAGGACTAGCTTTTAAACCAGGCTCCTTGTGAAGGAAAAATTGTCAATTTTTTCGCGTACACACGAGCAAATAAAACTTGTCAAGGAAAACTTGCTCGTCTGTAAGGGGCTTAAGTTTGTACGAGTTGTAAATATTCCCCGAGCCAACGGCGCGAAGCGCTGTTCCGGGCGTAAGCCCGGGGAGAGGGTTACTAATTTCGTATTAGCGGAGTTCAAAGTCGTTGCTCGTGGTAGTTAGGTAGTAAAAATGGTATGTCATGACGTCATCCTCACTGATCTCAATAATATGGCGGACTATCATGAATGGCTAACACTGATTGGCCAGATTTAAAATTTATTGTTGATTGATTAATCACGAATTCAATATTTTGTATTTTTGCAAAAAGTTTTGTGAACTTTAACAACAATTTATTGCTGTAAAAATTAAATAAAAAGCATTTATCAGGTCAACAAATATGGAGTCAAGCAAGCAGCGAAAGAAAAACGAGGAAGCAGAACGTTTAGCAAGGCGAAACGAGCGTAGAGCCGTAGACGACGACAAAGGCTCGAGGAGACTGCCGAAGAAGATTGAAAAGAGATTAACTCGGGGAAAATACAGAGAAGCGCTAACAATTTAGTTGTATATAAATATGTTCAGTATTTTAATTGTATGGTTATGTTGATACAAAACAGTTTTACTATGATGCTGCCCCACATCATGTGACCATTTTTTGTACCAGGGTCTTCAAATATTGAATCTTCAATCCACATGATTGAAGACCAGTAAATGCAAGGGCAATACAAAGCAATGTTTCGCATGAGTGAGCAGTGTTTCCCCTTTCAGAAATTATTTAATCCCACAATAATGTCAAAAATGTATCAAAATTGGCATATTGAATGGCTTCAAACCTGGAATTATACTGCCAAGCTCAAGCCAATACTTTTTTAGTAATCTCGACATAATGTTATGTTGTTCTTCCGATACTTTCCTTACAAAATTCACTTTAGGATCACTAGATTTGGGTGTCAATTTCTTATGTAGAGCTGATTACTGTAAATGATTCTAAATATTTAAGCAAATAATTGTGCAGGCAAGTAACAACGGCTCTGCAAAATTCATGCATTATCATACCATATCATGGACAGATTTTTAATGCCTCTTTGAATTAATCCTTGTGCAGCATACAGAAAACCATAAAATACACATATTTACATTTGGTTGTTGAGAAAGTTTTAAGTTTGAAGCTGATTTTCCAACTTACTACTTACTTTTTATATGCTCCATCCAAAAAGTGTACAGTGTGTCGGCTAGAATTCTGATGGGTTGTGATGTCTTCTACTGTAAAGTGGAAGCCATAGTCAAAAAATATGTTATGATCTTATTATTGCATTCTAGATAGAAAAGAACAAGTATTATGCATAAATATGCATAAATTACACCCTTGTCCAAACTACGCTATACTTCACACCGTACTTTCCATGGTTTTTATGATAGGTTACTGATAAGGTAATATTATATGTGTAAAAATACTTGATACCCATAGATCTTCACATATATATTCTTATATATATTCGAATAAGTTTTTGTAGAAATACGTACCTTGCCATAACTTACCCCAAATAAACCTAGTATGTAAAAATTGAATATAGCATGTATACCATCTTCCCTGATGGAAAACATCGATGAAAATGTGTCTCTCTGCGGCGCGTATAAGTCAAATTAAATTTTGTATGTACCTTTAGAGCGTTTGACTACTCTTGTATTTTCATCTTATTAAAATTATTACTGGCACTAAGATTCACATGACATTGAACAAATACAATTTAAAATTGCACTTTATAAATTATAGTAATCAATTTATACTACGTTATAATTTCAGCTCTGTTAAACAAAATAAATTCATTAATACAGTGTGTAAAATGTTGTTAATAAATTGGTATAGTCAAGGCATTGCCGCGTTGGTTGTACGGAAGCACTTTCCTTACAGTAGTAACTTGTAGCTATAATAAGGTGAAAATTGCTCGGCGTGTCGTACAATTCTTGTTAGTCGAAATCGAAGTTGTGATTACAAATCGCACTCCCGCTTCGTGGTACATGCGATTTTTTAATCACGCATAAGCTTCGTTTGAGCCAAATTGCACTCCACTCAGTACATGCAATTGCCATGATTAATTATAGTGGTCGGATACAGGACTTGCGATAAAATTTACGTTTTTCTGAGCCAGTTTGTAAAATCAAGAGCTGTGAACAATCACTTCAATCAGAAAAACATTTATACTGTGTATACAATATTTCAGTTAGCAATTTTCGCTGTTGCGGAAACCTGAGTGTCAGCCAAAAATTCTTGTATAGTTAATTTAACCCTTTCACTGCCATAGTGACTATAGTCGACACTATGGATCACTGCCATAGGCGACTTTAGTCGACATATTTGTATGCAAATTTTAGCCAATGAAATTCAGCATTTTATTAGCCAATCACAGTTAGTTTTTTATCACAAGTCGTGGTTACAAAGGTATCAAACAAACCGAGACAAAATTTGAAGAAAATCGAAGCAAATTTATGAAAGTTCGATGGATTTTAGAGTCGCTTATTTGCACGTGTTTCGCCAGGGCATTATTTTAAAAATGGCGTCGTTTACTGCTCAGGAAGCTTTAAGCCTTGTTTTCCACGATTCTGGGTCGGAATTTGATGAAGAAACCAATGAATCGAACGATGAATGGGAAATGAACTCTGACAATGAGTCTACTGATGAAACACAACCAATAACTGGCAATATAGCTGATTATGGCACAATCAACTATGATCCTAGGAATATTCACTGGGAATTTTACTCGTACCTTGACCCATTTGAGTCAAATTGGCTACCTGAGTACAAGAAAACCTCTGGCATTCTGATAGAAACTACTGACTTTGAGCCTGTGGATTATTTCTACTCATTTTTTCCTGAGAAAGCATTCAAGCTGATTGCAGAAGAAACCAACATGTATGCTGATCAATTCTTTGATACTCCAGTAGAATTTCCCCCTTCTTCACGTTTTCATGCTTGGTCTGAATCATCTGTTGAGGAAATTAAAGCATTTGTAGCTCTGCAGATAGCTATGGGGCTCTGTAACAAGCCAGCCATTAGTGACTATTGGAGTACATATTGGCTTACCGGTGTAGACTTTGGAAAAATCATGACGAGAAATAGATTTGAATTGTTGCAAACATTTTTACATTTCAATGACACTGCTAATCAGGTTCCAAAGGGGCAAGAAGGCTATAACCCATTATTTAAAGGTCAACCATTGTTGGACATTTGCAATCCACTTTATGAAAAAGCTTACCAGCCAAAAAAGTGCTTATCTATAGATGAGAGTATGATCAAGTTCAAAGGGCGTGTATTTTTTCGACAGTACCTACCAAAAAAACCAACTAAATGGGGCATCAAAGCATTCCTGCTATGCGAGTCTGATAGTGGTTACTGTTTGAAGTCTCAGATTTACACTGGGAAAGATTCTTTTGAACGGTCGGAAGATAATCTGCTTTCAGATCATGTGGTGTTAGAATTGCTTGATGGCTATGAGAATAAGGGACATATTGCTTTCATGGATAATTTTTATTCATCCCCTAATCTATATGCAAAGCTTGAGCTAAAACAGATTGGTGCCTGTGGAACAGTCAAGGGAAACAGGCGTCAAATGCCAGATGAGTTGCTGCAAAAGAATTTGAAGCTAAAAAAAGGAGATGACCCTGTTTTTATGCGAAGTGGCAATATGGTTGCCTGTGGTTGGCATGATACAAAGCGCCTCACAATGCTCAGCACAGTTGATAACAATTTAACTATTGACAAAGAGATCAGGAGTAAACAGCATGCAAGTGGAAAGAGAACTCTCGAAAAGCTGGTAGCTGTTGAACGATATAATATGAACATGGGTGGTGTTGATCGTTTTGACCAAATGTTGGGAACATACCGATACCCACATAAAAGTCTAAAGTGGTACCATACACTATACCACAGAGCAAGGGAGACTGCCCTTGTAAATGGATACATCATTTACAAAATGGCATCTGAAGAAAATAAGGAAGATCCACAGAAGTTTCGTCAAGCAGTAATTGATGGGCTGTTGGAACATTGGACTTGTCCTAGGAAACGAGTAGGTCGACCAAGCGTTGCTCCACTCCCCTTGCGAATGACTGGCAAACACTTTCCTAACAAGTATGAGGACAAGAAATATAAACCTGACTGTGAAGTTTGCTCAAACAGAAGGGCAGGATCCTTACGGCAAACTAGTTTTTGCTGCAAGCAGTGTAATGTACCGTTGTGCATTTCACCATGTTTCGAAAGGTATCACACATTGCGAGAATACAAAATGTGAAACTGATGTACAGTAAGCTCTTTTGCTCACTTGTGATGTATGTATTGTTTGTAATTTAGTTGCAACCTTTAAAAGATGTTATATATTTACTATAATTGAAAATCATACAATATTAATTTTCTACCAAACACCAGTATACATATATAGGTGCTCACCATGTTGACAGTACTAGCAATATTCTAATGCTGGTCCGGTAAAACTTGTTTTAATATTTCAATATATAAATATCATATTTATCATGAATTTTAAAGATATTTTTAGAAAATAAATTTGATATAAATAAACTTTCTTGAATACTTGTCTATTTTGTACAATTTCTCAGAATTATCTTAGAATTTCCTAGAATTATATATGGTGATTTTTTATGAAAATACCAGAATTTGTATCTGCAAGTATCACTTACTCTGTTCTGAAAATTTCAAGTCAAAATATTAAAAGAAACCAGAGATATTGCAATTTTTTCATGTGTCCTCAAATTATGCAAATATATGCAAAAATATTCGGCGCTGGGCCAAAAAGAATTAAGCTGATATAATTTGTTGGATAAACTGATATAGATTTACAAGTTACACAACAGGATCTCAATTTGTTTGCTTAAACAACATACCCTTTAATACATATATATATATATATATATATATATATATATATATATATATATATATATATAAATGAATGAATTAAAGACGAGAAATACTTTTTCTGTCGCTACTAAGAGTTTCACGCGCTTAGGCGATCATCAGGCAACATATATATATATATATATATATATAACTAGATGAAACAAGATTGGTTACTTCATAGATTTATTCGCTACAAATTTGTTTCGTATGGCAAGCAACGCTTGCCACACTCTTCAGGCGATAATCGCGTTTGATGGTAATTCTTAGGAAACTTGATACTATATACAATACAAGAGGGTAATGTGATACTAGAAATTACAAAGGTCAATGCGTGCTAAGTAAGTGTTTCTTTCGGTGCCTACACGATGAAATAAGTTCGTTCCTAGAGTTCAATGTAGCCATTTCGGGATGGCGGATAATAAAAAGCTTCTCATGTAAACATAGACTACATCTTTTCGTTCTGCCAGAGTATGCCTTGCAGCGTTTCATGATTTTCCACTTCAGTGAAAAGTTCGCGTTTGTATCTTTTAAGTTCCAAATATATCTGCTCAGTGCGGTGCTGTGCTTACGTTTGGGGTTTCTAAAGGTGCTCGTATGATTGTTATAGCGCGACTTGAAGCTACCCTCGGTAATGCCAACGTACGTTTGGACATCGCCAGTGTCCTCTCTTTTAACTGTCGCTTGGTATACGACTCCCTCTGTTAGGCACTTCCCATCCAATGGGCAGGACATTTTTCGACGGCAGTTGCAGGTATCACAAACAGTTGGTTTCGTGTTGGTATGTTTCGTGAGTATGGCTTTGTTGTGGGACGAAATGATACTTGCTATGTTCGGCATGCAGCTGTAGCTCAATTTTAATGTGTTGCGATTGCAAATTTTCCGGAGGGGGTGATTCTGTGGGAAACACTCGTCAATGATGGCTAGGAATCTGCGTCCTATGTTGGTGGAAACATTTGCGTTGAAAGGTGGGTTAAACCATATAACATTTCTACTCCTCTGTCGGTTAGACTTTCGTGGCTGGGGGTTGTAAGCGAGTTCGTGGTCGTAGCCACTGTCTTTCAAGGCTTTCTGATATGGTGGAACTGCTGAATGAAATGCTTGTTTATTGGAGGAGATGTTGGAAAGGCGTTTATTGATAGCATCAGGTATGGTTCGGAGTACTACCGGAGGGTGGTTGCTGTGGCGATTGACATATTGTATCTCATTCATGTTTACATGAGAAGCTTTTTATTATCCGCCATCCCGAAATGGCTACATTGAACTCTAGGAACGAACTTATTTCATCGTGTAGGCACCGAAAGAAACACTTACTTAGCACGCATTGACCTTTGTAATTTCTAGTATCACATTACCCTCTTGTATTGTATATAGTATCAAGTTTCCTAAGAATTACCATCAAACGCGATTATCGCCTGAAGAGTGTGGCAAGCGTTGCTTGCCATACGAAACAAATTTGTAGCGAATAAATCTATGAAGTAACCAATCTTGTTTCATCTAGTTATCTTGCTCTACTTCGGTATTGAGCACTCTGTTCATATGATTTTAAACATATTACTTGTCTATATATATATATATATATATATATATATATATATATATATATATATATATATATATATATATATATATATATATATATATATATATATATATATATATATATAAATATATATATACAGTGGCGAAGCCAGATGTCCTGCTTGTCCTGCTGAGCATGACATAGAAAATTTCAAATGATGAATTATTTCACCCACATATTTTTTATAAGAAAACACATTTACCCAGCTTCACACATTTTCTTATATTTTCCTAATTTCAATACGTTGCGCAGAAATTATAACCACAGAAATACTTTATGAACGTTATTTAATAACTTATTTTGAATGAATGCGGGTCTTTACCTGCATGTTGGCAAAAGCAGAAAAAATGGGTGGCCTGCCCGAAGTTTAGTCCTGCTCAACTCAGGCGAACAGGACAATCTTAAAATTCTAACGATGTTCATTGGCTAAAACAGCTTTTAAGAATGCAAAACACGCCAAAATATGCATTTTACTCCTGCTCGAGCTTTGACGCATGATATTTCGCATGATAAGCTGAATTATTTTCTGAATTATTCATATTCCGGTGGCGAAATAGCTTTATGAATATGGAAATCAATCCGATTCAACCAAGCGTATCTGACAGTACACGAGACGTTATTGTTGATCTATTACGAAAGTCTTTTAGTTCGCGAAATCAAAGCGAACAAAAGGCTATAGTATGCTCATCATATCCTAGCAATTACAACAATATATAATACGTCAATGTGCCTGCAAAATTTGATCGGGAAATTTTAAAGCAGTTGAATTGAGATGCATATCACGAAATTTGATGAGACGCGACAAAAACATCACGTAAATGCGCTTGTAACTTTTTAACTAGACGGACTATGAATTTCATTCAACTATATTTATGCTCATCATACCCTAGCGATTACAACAATATATAATATGTAAATGGAAGCAAAATGGTAGAAAATTTGATTGGGATATATTTTTCCAGTGAAATTGATATAAATATTGACATGAAATTTGATCAGGCGCTAAAACCACGAATTATTTTGGAGTACACGGCGATACGAATTATTATGTCATCAATATCTGCCGGTGTCTGTGAATGGGGTTTTCCTATTTTTTTGTCTATCTTGTTGTCCGAAATATGCTTAAATGTCCACATTTTGCCCCTCATTAGCTCAAGCTATTCCCTCAAATTTCATGCTCAGATTGCCGCAAATGGCGATTCTGGGAGTCTAGATTTCAAAATTTTCTGGGGGAGTTCCCCCGGACCCCCCCCCCCCCCATGTGCATCGGGCTTTCACCTTCGGCGCTCGTTGCGAAATAGCATGACCACTTGCATCAAGCTGGCTTCGCCACTGTATATATATATATATATATATATATATATATATATAATATATATATATATATATATATATATATATATATATATATATATATATATATATATATATATATATATATATATATATATATATGTATATATATATATATATATATATATATAGGGTGTATAAAAAAAACGGAGTCCATGTTTATTGTCTAATTATTTCCAAATTACTGAAGCTTATAGAACAATTTTGGATTTGTTTTAAACCACGTTCTTTTCTCTTTCGAATAAGCCGTAATTCGTATTTTTAATCCGCGTAACGTACGTGCTATGACAAATTTAATAAAAGCTACCGATTTGAGATGCCCTCCAATTATGCAAATTCACTATGTCTTTCACGGTTGCCAGTTAAATTTTTAAATTTTTCGCTTATTACATTAATGGTATTTCTGTTAAACTTAATAAAACTTGTTATAAAGCTTTACAGAAGATAACGGACCGTTAACGTGCACTACGAACGGATAGTTCAAGCTTGTATCGACTTCATGAATATTAACATTATGCAATTTCGACAACATTGTGCACGCGCGGATAAACAAAACGCTAATTTCGATCATTATTTTGGCATAAATCTAAGGTTTTTGTTGATGTAAACGGTCCGTTATCTTCTGTAAAGCTTTATAACAAGTTTTATTAAGTTTAACAGAAATACCATTTATGTAATAAGCGAAAAAATTAAAAATTTAACTGGCGACCATGAAAGACATAGTGAATTTGCATAATTGGAGGGCATCTCAAATCGATAGCTTTTACTAAATTTTACTAAATACGAATCACGCCTTGTTCGAAAGAGAAAAGAACGTGGTTTAAAACAAGTCCAAAATTGTTCTATAAGTTTCAGTAATTTAGAAATTAGACACAAAACATGGACTCCGTTTTTTTTATACACCCTGTATGTGTATATATATGTATATATATATATATATATATATATATATATATATATATATATATATATATATATATATATATATATATATATATATATATATATATATATATATATATATATATATATATATGTATATATATATATATATATATATATATATATATATATATATATATATTTATATATATATATATATATATATATATATATATATATATATATATATATATATATATATATATATATATATATATATATATATATATATATAATTATATGTTCTAACTTAACTTTTCTAATAATAACTCTAATAATAACTTTTCTCGCCTGCTGCTAGGGAATAATTTTAATTATTGTATCAAATAATTAAAAAAATAATTTTGAACACATAATTGCCGCGAATTTAACACTTGAGCAGGTGTTCAAATGATCAATAACATTTAAAGAAAAAAATTGGATGCTATCCGAAATATTAAGATAATTGCAAATAATAGGCAAGATCAGTGCAAGACGTTCACGAAATGAGAGCAACGACGGCAATTGTGTTTTGTTTGTGTCTGTTTCTGTTCTTTTCCATAGCTGAAACAGGAAGAAGACGACGGCGAAGGCGGAGGGCCAAAGATTTCGTAAGTGAAACTGATACAATTAATTTCACGAGACTGTGTGAATGCTTACTTGGAACATAATTACATATGGCAAAGAAAATCGTACCTAGTCATGAAATCGAACGGTGTGCATGTCAAATTCAGGATTCTTCTTTTTTGCAGACACAATATAGTTACGAAATTGTCTACTGTGGTCAAGGACGTAACTTGAGCGTTATTTGTGTGGGAATTTATTCATATGTTCGGGTTCTTGCCGATGAATTTCTTTTGAAGTCGTTGGCTTGGAATATATCCCCGATAACACCTTCCCAATTATCATTCTAGTTATGCCTCTGAGTACGGTTTGAAACAAAATTTGCAAAATAGAAATTATAGGTTAAAATGATACCTTCTGTTCTTGCTTAATTAAAACGTTTTGCTTGCTTCAAATGAAACGTCAGTATTCGAAACAAAATCTTAGTATAACCTTCTTGGTTTTTTGTCAGAATAACAGGGTCCTGATGGGAGGTACTATTCCGGTTTTCTAGCCCGAATTTCGACCAAATACTAATGTCCAAGTGCAAAAATACCACAACTGATCCTTGTAGCTGTCGCGCTTAAATATTAATCCTATTCCCGTTTTACATTGTTTCATTGCAAAAGAATCCCCCTTTCAGTGCATGGAACCTTTTTTTCACAGAAAAAAAAGGCAATTCGTAGCTCCCAATTTACCTCTTTAGGGCCGCGGAATAAGTGTTGTACACTATTGTACAAACTGCTCATATTTACAGTGACAAATTAGCTAGCTCGCGATCGATTGCTCTTGAAAGGTGAATTTTTGATAGAATGTTCACACTGCCTGCTAACATTTACACATAGCAGATGCGGTATTCTAACAGAGCTCCAGTGTTTGGACAAATTAAATAGGAAGTGCTGGCGTTGATGTCATACTGACACTCGAGAATACTGTGCCATTTTTACATGCATTGTATTCAGCACGAATGTTCTTAATTTCTGCTTTTAATATATCTGTTTTGAAATCGAATACAGCAATGGCGTCTAGTCACTAAGCGTAAATATTTTTGCTCGTGGCGAGAAATGACGGACACGCATGCGCACAACGCTTAGTTAGTGAATAAGCAACAATTTGATCAAACTTCTATGTTGATATTCATAGGAGTTACAATGAGAAAACGGCAAAAAACAGTCATAGTACATTCAGTTTTAAAGTTATCTGCCTATTTCAATCGGATATAAACAAAATAAGATACATACATTCGAAATAATGTAAAACAATTTTGATAAATGTTACGATTCTTGCAGTTTTCAACATGAAATCCTAGACCGCTACTATATACGAAGCGGCATAATGGCTAACTAAAAATTGCCTAACCATCTCTTCAAGCCACTTAAATATCAGGGTTCATAAAGCAATATCGGCTCGGTCTCAATCGAGTTTGAAGAGAGTAGGAATATCATTGATGCTTCGTATTATGCATTATTCCTCTCCATTTGTCGATCTTGCGGTTTTCGGCCTTCAAAATAGCCTATTTTTGTTGATTGCTAGAGTGTTCGATTCATCAAGGATCTCAGTTTGTGCGAGAGTAAGCAAAAATATCCAACACGTTCTATCTGTTTTCAAAACTTCAAGTGATGATCTTAACACCTTGTCAACTGGTATTCGTCAATTTGTGTTTCTTAGCGGGGTCATGTAGTTTTTAAGGTCGCAAGTTAGCAATGGCGGATCTAGCGTAAGTCAAAATAAATTACCTCAGCTCATTCTAGGATATATTTACATTTTAAAATACCTTCAAAGCAACTTCATTGGTTAGGTTTTATTCCTTTGAAATTCATAACCTATGACATTGTTATAAATGATTTTGAATTTAAAATTGAGCTGCTATAATTAATTTTGACTTACCCTGGATCCGCCACTGCAAGTTAGTGTAGGTTCATGCACGTTGTAAATATTTGCAGTGGTGAAGTTACTCATGCATAGCATTGTTGATGTGTATGCAAATTACTAGGGATCTTAATGATGAATATTTAATCATGTCCATGATTTCTCGCCATGAGGGTTTTTTCACGTTTGTAACGTGACGTTTGGTCATTTGCAAAACCCGACAGTTTGCAACTGACATATTATGTCATGTTTTGATGCAGGTTTTATCATTCTTTTATATTATATATTTATCAATTTTATATATTTTATATATTTAACGATTAGATTACTCGCTCTTTTTCTATGCGGTAACAGTTGCGGTGATGAGGGTAAAATTAACGTTAAAAACCATTACAAATTGTTTTCAAAAAAATAATTGCAATAGATGGCGAGTATAGTACCCAGTGAAACTGCAGCATTTGTATTAGTTTGCTAGTACGATTCATACATGTCCAATACTGACAATCTGTATCCGATCGACAAATCAACTTTACCGTCGGTACGTTTCGATCCATCGGTCAGTTGTTACTTACGGTCGGACAGTTGTTATTTACGGTTGGACAATATTTTGCAGTTGGTACAATGTCGTGCCATGCAGGAAGTGCGTCATACAGCACTTGCGCTTCTGTCTTGCTAGATTCCGCCCTAGCTCGAACCTGCTGTGCATGTGCATGGTCAGTCAGATGGTCCGATCGATCGATCGGATCCATCGGACAAAGCTGTTTACGGTCGGACAATTTTTTACCGATGGATATATTCTAACCCACTGAGAACAAAAATATCGCTTTGTTCGTTAAAAATTGCTGAAGTCGGGAATGTGAACAAGGCTTAGAACATGAAGTTTTCATGCTAAACATTGACAGAATAAGTAGAATACATTATATTATATTTTACGACGCACATATGACAGAACAAGTAGAGTACAATCAAATGCAGTTCGTAATAAAACCATATGACATGCTGACAATTATATTTTACGACGCACATAGTCACAATCATATTACATTGATTACAATAACAATATGCTTGCTTCGTTGTCAAGAAAATCTATATGACATGCTGACTCCTATACATTTGGACGCAAATAATGATAATCATATATTGCTTCGTTCTCAAGATAACTTACAAGACATGCTGACTCTTATATTTTACGACGCACATAGTCACAATCATATTACAAAAACAATATGCTTGCTTCGTTGTCAAGAAAATCTATATGACATGCTGATTCTTGTATTTTAGGACGCAAATAATGACAATCGTAGCTATAACAATAACAATATGTTTGTTTCGTTCTCAAGATAACTTACATGAGATGCAAACTATATATTTTACGACGAAGTTTTCATGCTAAACATTGACAGAATAAGTAGAATACATATATTATATTTTACGACGCACATAATTTATGGCAGAACAAGTAGAATACAATCAAATGCAGTTCGTAATAAAACCATATGACATGCTGACAATTATATTTTACCACGCACATAGTCACAATCATATCACATTGATTACCATAACAATATGCTTGCTTCGTTGTCAAGAAAACCTATATGACATGCTGGCTCCTATATATTTGGACGCAAATAATGATAATCATATATTGCTTCGTTCTCAAGATAACTTACAAGACATGCTGACTCTTATATTTTACGACGCACATAGTCACAATCATATTACAATAACAATATGCTTGCTTCGTTGTCAAGAAATCTATATGACATGCTGATTCTTATATTTTAGGACGCAAATAATGACAATCGTATAACAATAACAATAACAATATGTTTGCTTCGTTCTCAAGATAACTTACATGACATGCAAACTATATATTTTACGACGCACATAGCCACAATCATATTACAATAACAATATGCTTGCTTTGTTCTCAAGAAAATCTATATGACATGCCGACTATTATATTTTACGACGCAAATAATGACAATCATGTAACACCAAAAATATGTTTGCTTCGTTTTCAAGATAACTTACATGACATGCTATCCGTAAGATTGCTTGTCCGATGGACCCGATCGATCCATCGGACCATCTGACATTTGGCATGCTTGCAAACCCTCTGGCTTCAAGACTGTGCTCCCTAGAGTTTTGCAATAACGTCATTTCACCATCGGTAAAACATTTGTCCGACCGTAAGATTGCTTGTCCGATGGATCCGATCGATCCATCGGACCATCTGACATTCGCCATGCTTGCAAACCCTCTTGCCTCAAGACTGTACCACCTAGCGCTTTGCAATTACGTCATTTACTCGTCATTAATTCAATTTATCTTTAACCGGATTCGTCAATTGACCATCGGTAAAATATTTGTCCGACCGTAAGATTGCTTTCCGATGGATCCGATCGATCCATCGGACCATCTGACATTTGCCATTCTTGCAAACCCTCTTGCCTCAAGACTGTACTACCTAGCGCTTTGCAATTACGTCATTTACTCGTCATTAATTCCATTTATCTTTAACCGGATTCGTCAATTCACCATCGGTAAAATATTTGTCCGCCCGTAAGATTCCTTGTCCGATGGATCCATTGGACATTCGCCACGAGCAATTGAAAAAAAAATCGACACTTAGAAAAAACGTAGGAACAGTGCTGTTAAGCTGTTAAGTATAAATAACCATAGCAATAAATGCGTATGCATATTATAGTTCCCCACTCGACAAACATTTTTCGGGCGGTAAACATCTTTTACCATCGGATCGATCGGAACCACCTGTAAGAGAGATTTCTCCATCGGACTCCGATTGCCGGTATTGGACATCAATCGTACGATTCTACCAAAGGTTTTTAAATTATACAAAAGCAATGGAATTTGAAAATAATCGTTTCTTACACTTCGAACGGAACCAGTTTTGATAATTTTAAACAGGTAACAATTATGAACGCAAACGTCGCGTTTCTAAGGCAAACGACACGTTACAAACCCAAATAAACCGTTTAATAAAAACGTTTGCGCTTACAGATTGGACGCTAATTGCTGTAGAGCTTTTGATATTAATGAGCCATATATGAACGATGACAATTAGGCTAGGCTTCCAGTTAAAAAATCGACTGGTAAATTTTTTGGCAAGCTACTTTGTTAAGTGTGCATATATTCTCTATATTATGTTGGTATAGGGAGGAACATCAAAATGTAAAGACATTGATAAGAAATGCAGAAACTTCAGAGACTGTGGGGTGTGCGATGGCAAGGATTTGTCCTGCTTATTCGTACCACGGCCAAATGGTAAAATGAAAAGAAGATGCCAACCTTTCAACCCGGGAGAAGTTGCACGATCTGACCCGAAACATGGGGAGAAATGATGAAGTGAAGTGAATGTAATGATATATTCTAACAGTAAATGCATCTTAATTGAGACGCTAAACAGTATAATATCCATATTAATTAATATAAAAGATGGGAAAATTAAAATAAATTTGGAAATGAAATTGTTCTTGTTGGTCTCTTTCACTGATCTCATTGTCGTATTGATTCTACAAATTTCACTACCCTATACCACTGAGTGTACATGACGTAAATTTCTTGAGAAATATACATAATGCCTTTGCTATATAGTATTTATAGGCCCTAGACAGTTGTGTATGTGTCAAATTTGTGTCAATAACTTCTCCTCTGAGATGAAGCCCAGTTTCACACTGTACACCGTCCAGGACGCTCAATGTTTAACAAACAGAGATACTTTAAAATATGAAGCATGGCCGTAAGAACCACGTGGGCAGGGGTTGGAGGCTCGAGCCCCCCCAACTTCAAAGGTGGAGGGCTGAGTTCTCCTAAAAATTATCTCTGAGTCTCGAAGTAAATACACGTTTTTAACGGTTTACAGTCTTAAACATGTCTTAATCTAATGATTATGGAAAAACTAACTACTCAAAAGTGCAGAAAAACATGTTTGAGCGTGCTACAAAAAGAAAAAAATTTCTGCGGGCCGTGTCTCCGGACCCACCAGCAGTACTTGTGCCTTCTGCGCTCGAAGAGCCCCTGTAGCTTTTTTCATCTTCCTACGGCCTTGATTTGAAGGACAAGCGAACAAATACTAATTCGGACAAAACCGGTGGAAATCACCTTATTTCACCGTTAATATTGAAAGTCCGTTGAATCCTATTATTTGCATGAAAACTAAAATTAAGTCAAAAAAGCGTAGGCAGTAAGTTTAATGTATGTTATTAGCCACGTTGATTGTTTCTCGTGACACACCAGTGATTACATGGATTTATGAAATAAATAATATTAAGAATGAGCGGAGTGGTCGGCGTCGGTTGGGGTCTGGTCCCCACCTCAGGGATATGCTAATTAGGGTGCACCCTACCTCATAAAAGCCTGCCCTGTGATTCACTTCCTCAGTCACTGAAACGTTTCCTCTTGGGCAGTTCACTTCAAGTTACTACTTCGATCACCGTTAATTTTCACGGCCAGATCCATGAGCCGTTTTTCACAATAATTATCTGTCCGATCCAAGTACTAGTCAGAGTTCTGGTAGCTTGCTTCTTAGCAATCCCGTTCATGTCGACGCCGTTATTAACAACACGAGTAACCCGCAAAACTTGACGTCTTTATCGTCGCTCGAAGCCTCTGGGTTAACGTATTTGGGTCGTCTAGTGTTATCTGAAGCTGCCATACCCCATGTGTTATCTCAGCAACAAGAATCCTTCTCTCAATCACGTTACCGTCAACAAAACCCATCCCCTGTTTTTCCCTCGCTTGGCAGCCATCTTGGATTGTACAATGTGTCGGACCTATACCCTGTGCAGTTTCCTGAGGCCAGTCAGATCCAGTTGGCTCCTCTTACATCACGTTCTTAGCCACTCCCTCTTCAGTTTGCCCAGCCAATGCACTCTAAAAAAAGCTGAAAAAAAGCCCAACCTGTATGAGGTGTCATCAAACGGATTATGAAAGTAGATGTCTTTTCTCCGCAAAACATCAAAAAACATTGTATAGACGCATTTGGAAGGTTATTTGAAACTATCGCTTCGGGTCTATAACTGATAATTATAGACCCGGAGCGAGGCGGATTCGGTAAAATACTTCCTGAAGTGATGATATTTCCCGAGGGCTTTAGCTCGAGGGAAATATCATCACTGAAGGAAATATTTCACCGAATCCCCCGAGCGGAGGGTCTATAGATGATATATTATACCGAAAATCAAAAACTTCCTTGAGAATAAACTTTTAAGTTCTTCAAGTTGAACATACCTTCGTGAATATGATGCTCTAAAATACAAAATAGCCAGATCTTTGTTTATTTTTGTTAACTTTAATGGAATATACGTATTTATTGAAGAATATACTTTGAACATGTAAAAATATAATACACCTTTTGTCCAACATAACAACGTACAGCGAACGTCCGATCACGTGTCCGCCTTCAGCATTACGTAACCTGCTAATATATATACTAATGTCAACACATGTCCCCATTTATACATACTGATTTCCATATATCAACACCCCCACTCAGACTCAACTTTATTGTGTCTATGATGAGTCTGCTGCTTTCTTTTAAAGTTCAGTTTCCTAGTAGTACATAACGATGTTTCTCGACTTTAATACGAGGCAGCGACTTGGTTAATATATCCGCTGTCATGTCCTCCGTTGGAATATAATGAATTCCTACTTCTCCGTTTTCGACTCTTTCTCTCATGAAATGTAACTTTGTGTCGATGTGTTTCGATCGCTTGTGCATAACTGGATTATGACACATTTTGATACACGACTGATTATCTTCTCCAATGTAGGTTGGTTCTTTCATTGGATACCCAAAATCTTTCATTAATGCTCTAAGATAAATTGCTTCTTGCACTGCTGCTGCCATAGCTTGATATTCAGCTTCGGTAGATGATAAAGCCACTGTCGCTTGCTTCTTGACTTCCCAACTTATTGCTGCACCATTTCCTTGAAATTTGAAATAGTAGCCCGTTGTAGACTTTCGATCGTCTAGATCGCCGCTCCAGTCTGCATCTGCATTACCGACTAGCTTCATACTCGAGTTCTTGGCGAATGTCAATCGTAGATTGATTGTGCCTTTCAGATATCTAAGAACGTGTTTTGCTGCTTGCCAATGCGTTGTGTTGGGCTTTTCGAAGAATCTTGATAACTGATTGACTACATTGAGAATGTCAGGTCTGGTTTGTTTTCCAATATACAGAAGGGATCCAACTAAACTCCGATAAAGCTTCGTATCAACTAATTGGTGTTCTCCGTCGTCTTTGACTAACTTCAAGTTGACTTCTGCAGGGGTTACTTTGGGTTTGCTGTCACTCATGTTGAACTGCTTTAGAACGTTTGCGATGTACTTCTCTTGATCTACGGTAATACCGTCTTCCGATCTGAGGATTCGCATTCCCAGGAACCAGTGTAATTCTCCCCGATCATCCATCTTGAAATTCTTCTCTAGTAACGATTTGATTTCATCGATGATTTCATTGCTCGCTCCTGCTACTATGATATCGTCTACCCATACTAGTACGTACGAGAAAATACCATCTGCGTCTTTTCTCACGAAGAGACAATAATCGTTGCGGCTTCGGTGAAATCCACTGCTGATAAGGAGATTTGCTAGTGCTTCGTACCAATTCTTTGCTGCTTGCTTGAGACCATAGATAGACTTGTTTAGCTTGCAAACTAGGGTCTCTCCGTTTTGTCCTCGTTTAACAAACCCTTGTGGTTGTTCTAAGTAGATTTCTTCCTCAATAGCTGAGTGAAGATACGCTGACTTTACATCCATTTGCCCGAGATGTAAATCTTTCTGAGCTGCAACTGCTAACAGGGTCCTGAATGTCTCCGGTTTGCATGTGGGTGCATACGTTTCGAAGAAGTCTATCCCTTCGACTTGCGCGTAGCCTTTCGCCACATATCTAGCTTTGTACTTGTCCACTTGACCATCTGCACCGTATTTGACTCTGTATACCCATTTTCCTGGTAAAACATTCTTGTCTTTCGGTCTGTCAACAAATGTCCAAGTGTCGTTATTCTCTAGTGACTCAACCTCTGCTTGCATTGCTTCTTTCCATTGCTTGGCTTTGTTTGACTTTACAGCCTCTTCGTAGGTTTTCGGTTCTGTTGCGATTTCCTCATGTTGAATTGCGCAGAAGGTATAGGGATTCCCATATCTTTCAGGAGGTCGTCTATTTCTACTTGCTCTTGGGAGTGGTTCTTCTTCTCCAAGATCTTCTTCTTCATCTGGTAGTTGTTCTGGTGCATTTGGAACTTCGTTTTCAGTTTCCCCCACTTCATCCCCAACAGGTTTCTCTTTCGTTTGCTCATTTAAAAAATCCTCGTTGAGATCTAGATTGGGACTCTTCAAAATCGTGTCTTCTTGGTGAAGCTCTTCTTTAGACGATAAAGGTTGGATTTCATCTTCTTTAAAGAGTACATTGCGTGCTTTAATTATTTTGTTCGTGGTCAGATCTTGTAGTATGTAGGCTGTGCTCTTGCTGTCGTAGCCAACGAACTTTGCCTTTACTGATCTGGCATCGAGCTTTCGTAGGTTGACGTTTCTCTTCTTCACGTACGCTGTGCAGCCGAACACTCTGAGGTGGTTTCTTCTTGCTGTCTTCTTGGTAAAGAGCTCGAAAGGACTCTTTCCTTCGTTGCTATTTGCGCTCACAGTGAGATTTCGGATGTGCGTAGCGGTATCTAAGGCTCTTACCCAATACTTCTTAGGAAGCTTTGCTTGTATAAGTAAGCACCGTCCCATTTCTACTAGTGTACGATTGAAGCGCTCCGCGACTCCATTTTGCTGTGGTGTTTCCGGGACTGTAAATTCTTGTTTAACCTTCAAATCTCTGCAGAGCTCTTTGAATTTACGTGAGGTATATTCAGCTCCGTTATCTGATCGTAGTGTTCTGGGTGTTCCGTTTTCGGCAACATATTCTTTGAACTTGTCGATCACTTCTGACTTGTTTCTCATGTACTTTACGACTGCGTACTTCGTGTACTCATCGATAAAGGTAACTGCGTATTTTGATCCGTTTAAACTAGCCACTTCGAAAGGACCAAGAATGTCTGAATATACAAGTTCCAGAGCTTTCTTTGCTTTATCCTCAACTTTCTTTGGAACCGGCTGACTTGCTTGTTTTCCCATTGCACACGTTTCGCATGTATCTTCTGTGTCGCCTCCACAACCCACAGTGCGTTTTACATCGACTTTGTTAAGATGTCCCAGACGTTTGTGCCACAAATCTATATCTCCCTTGACGCATTGTCTGGTTTCGTTGCAGGTAGATGGGTTAACTGTATTCAGGTAAGTAACTTTTAAGAAGAAAAGGCCAGAGTTCTTTGTTAAATGTATCTCACGACCATCACTCAATACCATCCTTGCTCTGCCATCGTTAAAGATGAATCTATGATCAAAGTTGACTGCTTTGTTAACTGAAAGAAGATTGACTTTGTAATTTGGCACGTATAACACATTTCTTAGAATTAACTCTGTCGTTTTTCCATCTTTTAACTCGACTGTTATTGGCACATCACCAATACCTTCGACTGCTGTGAAGTTTCCTTTGGGGTCTCTAACGCTCTTTTCATCAACTGTACGTAGATTTGTAAATACGTCCTTCTGGTTCATAATGTGGTCTGAGCAACCAGTGTCTACTATTAGATGACTTGAAACCTCTGGATTGTCGTTTCTTTCTTGTAAAGGACTGAGGAAGCATTCTGAATAAGATGATATTGCGTTTTCATCGTTTCTTTTAGATTTACCCACTTTCTCAGAATTTCTACAGACTTTGGCTAAATGACCTCGTTTGTTGCATTTGGAGCAAATTGCTGTGCCTCTCTTGTTGCATTGTTTTGCAAAATGTCCTGAATTTCCGCAGACATAACAAACTTTGGATTGCATTGGTGTTTTCGTATTTCCGTCACGTTTACTTCCGGTGTGCATTGCCACTGACGAATCGACTTCCGGTTGTTTTCTTTGTATACGACTGTCCTCGTAATTTTGTAGACGGGTTCTCAATTCAGTAAATGTCGATGCTGGATTAAAACTTTCTTGAACAACAAAATGTTCGTATTTCCCAGGAAGGCCGTTGATAATTAGTGCATTGAACAGAGTTTCTGTTATTTGCTCACCTGCGTCCGAGAGCCTTGACATGAGTTCTTGAGCACGTATGAAATATTCATGTAATTTCTCGTCTTCTCCGAGCTGTAATCGGGATATTTGTCTCACTAAACTGACTACGGTAGGCTTTTCTACGTTGGAATAACGTTGCTGCAGTAAACGCCATGCTTTTGCGCCGTCACCCGTACCGTCTTGGGATAAACAATCGTGTCGAATATACATCAAACTTGTTTTGTCTAGCGCCAACGCAATATGACACCAAACATTATTATTTCGCTCTTTAATATCTTCAATTTCTTTGTTTCGTTGCTGAACTTTAGCCTGCCTCTGTGCTTGTTGTTCCGCTGAAGCATCTTCAGCTAAAGGGGCGATTTCTTCTGGTATAACTTCCTTGCCGAGTAACGATTTAAATAGCCCTTTTGTTTGCATAAAAGCCGTAAATTTTGTACTCCATGCTGGATAATCCTCAGCTGATCCAGTAAAACATAACCACTTTACTGCATTACTGTCCATTCTTCAATAGTCTGGGCCCATAACCTGTTAACTTTAATGGAATATACGTATTTATTGAAGAATATACTTTGAACATGTAAAAATATAATACACCTTTTGTCCAACATAACAACGTACAACGAACGTCCGATCACGTGTCCGCCTTCAGCATTACGTAACCTGCTAATATATATACTAATGTCAACACATGTCCCCATTTATACATACTGATTTCCATATATCAACAATTTTTATAACGAGAAGTAAAGAAAATTTCTTTTAATTTTTTGAATATTTGTGTTTTCAACGCCCTTGCCCTCCAAAGTACTTTATAATTCTTCGTGAAGTTCATCAAACTTTTCGTACATTCCGCAATTTTTGTTTACGGAAACTTGCCAATCTGTGCTTGCGTGTACAAGCGTTGCCATGACAGCGTGAGATATATAGCATTTCTCACCTTCAAAGTGAGGTATAGGCATATTTCACTTTTAAAGTGAGATACCTGGCGAAACCACCTTATCACGTGGTAGAAATACGATATTTGATTGGACAATTTGAATTTGAGGTATAATATTATTCGATATTTAAGGTGTAATTTTATCTAGTCTGAGACTAAACGCATGCAAAATTAAGAAAGAGATCAGTTATCAGTCGACCATACCATATAATGCTTTATAGTAAATGCAACCAATGCTAGATGTCACAGTTCAGTGACCTGATTAAATTACCTTAGGTGTTACCTTTGAATGCAATTTGGATAAAATATGTATGAGAAATACTGATGAAATTCAATTAATGAAATGCAATGGCGATTGCACTGACTGTGCGATCGTGCTTAACCTATTGTTGATCTGGCTGTCTTTTCGTGAGAGCCATTGCTAAAATACTAAACGTTGTAGCTACATTAGCGTCCGTCAACAAGAGTCTCTTTTTTCGCGTAGCTCATGGAAGTTCGTGCCATGGTAACGAACACCTTAAAACTAAAATCTTCACCAGTCTTGCGGGCTGTAATGTGGGCACCAGTTGAAAACACAATGCAACATTGTTATTGGAGCAACATTATTCCTGCTTGTCAACAATGTTGTTCAATATCGTTGACAACCGGGAACAATGTTGCCCCAACAACATTGTTGCATCCTGTTTGAACAACTTGTTACAATGGCATAATTTTTCCCTTGTAGTTTAACTTTGGAAGGAGGGGGGGCATAACTGGGGCTGAACAGCTCTACCTGACGAATTTCTTTGAAAGTCGATTTGAATATCAAAATAAATTCGTTTGGCAGAATGGGACTGTATGAATAAACACCCTCCAAAGTATCCATATTGTTAAGCCTTATTCACACTTGTCGTAAGAATCGGGAATTTTCTTCTTCTCACGTGCGTGAATGAATATGTGAACAAACTAAGTATATAGGACAAATCGTAGCTTGCATATCATATCGTGTATAATTTAATCAATCACGTCGCCCATAAGGAGTCATCCACAATTCTTGCGACAAGATGGAACCAGGCTTTACGCCTCTACACAGAGCGCATCTTTCTTCAAAGCATATTGTGTCCAAACATGATCTGGATTTTAAATTTAAAAAGGCAATGAAATCAAATTATTTTAATGAGTGTATATAATTGAAATACAAATTAAATCAATTTTAAGTTAGAAACAAGGGATAATGATTCGGCTATACTTTTCTAACAAGAACTTGGGGAGGGGGATATGATGATAATTATGCTACTCACGATCGGCCTCGCGATGTGTCGATGAAATAAATACAAACAGAACTTCAACGCTAAAAGATAAGTTCCACATTAGTAACGACAAGAAACGTTAAAATTTTGCCTGAATGCGTGAAATCGTGTAATGGCGATCACAGCGCGATCGAGTTTTAAGTATGGGAAGTTTACAATATTCGTCTGACCATGTACACTGTATGCCAATAAATTAACTGTAATTTCTGCACCATAACTACCGTTAGTTATTTGTTACCCAAGAAAATCCTAGCTTGCGTGCATTTAGTTGTGCAAATATTAAAGCGATCAATGTGATAGAGTATATGTATGCAAATCTCCCGCTAATCTAACTATAATTTGAATGCAGCCCACACTCTGACCCTATAAATACAATTTGAATACAGCCCACAAAAGAAAAAGGTCGATCTTGACTAATGTATATCACATGCATCGTCGAAAATGACTTAGCTTTGCTAAGACAGGTATGTGCAAATGGTATATAAAAATAGGCTTAAGAAATATTGTAAGATATATTGTTGCCATTGTATACAGTGTGGACAAAATGTTGTCGTTGCAAAGATTTCTTTTTTGGCAAAAATAATCTTCAATATCTTGAATCGATTTGAAATTATTCGTGTATGCTACCGTATATATTTTTGTAAGGAGGTGAGATTTCGGAAAGTGTGGCAAAAACTTCCTAGGAAATTTTAAAGGGAAGGCCAAATTTCCTGGGACACCATGAAAAGTTGGTCACACTTTACTGGTGTATTTGCTTTGCTCCAGCTTTATACTTCGTCATATATATATATATATATATATATATATATATATATATATATATATATATATATATATATATATATATATATATATATATATATATATATATATATATATATATATATATATATATATATATATATATTGTTTCTACTCGAGATTAAGACAACTTTATTCAACATCGCAAGAAATGCTCGGAAAATAGACTTTTTAGAATGTCTAGCTTTGTATCGACAGGAATTTCCCTCGTCTTGGGCGATTGTGGATATAATATAAATATACATGAGGTCCAAAAATTTAAATACAACGTACTGCATATACTTGAAATGGTATTAGATTTCCAGCAAGAGACAGTGATTCTAGGCTATACATTATGAGGCACACTGGAATACGGTAGCGTGATCATACTCAAAATATATTATGTTCAGTAAAGAGAACGTGGGCTCTTTGTTATACAATGTATAAAGACGCCTAATATTTTAGGCGTCTTAAAGACGCCTAATGATAGACAAGAGATTTGTCATAGATCTGGATTTTTCTGGATTTTTATTCCGCTCAACATTAATAGGACTCTGTGCGACAAAAGTCCGCGTTGGCTGCATACAAGAAAATCAGCTCGGTCATATAATTTCATGATAGCAATCATTGATCTGAGTTCATTTCTTTCTACATCCTGTATCATTGCATTTGATTCAACCCGTCCTGAATGACGCAACGAATTGCATGCTATGGTCTACATTTATTATTTTGTTTTTCCAAAATTTTTAAACTTCACTTTTGATCATTTTCGTGTTGTAGAATGAAAACTATATAGCATATTAATTTAATGCTTTATATACCATTAATGCCCCCTTTCTTCTAGATCAAAGTTTTTCGATCTTTGCGTAGCAGTCTTGGTGAAATGATTTGAGCCCACCCTTTTACACCCACCATTTTTGTTGTGTAAATTCAATATGGAAATTAAGAATTTAGCGTGATCATCAGCAGATTTAGATGTACAATTAGTTTCCTGTTATTTGCACAATGACTATCTATAATCCCCTATATTAATGTTACGCAAAGCAGCGGAATTCTGACTCCAACGATAACACCAAAATCAGAAATCGTCAACTAATTTGGTGAGTTTGTGCGTGCAGTCAATTAATATACGACCAAATGTTATTTGGCATTCTCAATTCTTCTAGAGCGTAAGTTATCGGCCATCAATGTGGTAAATGATTTAAGTAGTTGACAGTTATCACTCTATCATAACTGCTCACTAAAGCACTTAAGATTCACTTAAGTAATACGTAAGTACCAAGCTCAACATGCATGCATCCTACATACAAAGCTAAACAGTGTTAATATTAAAATCCTATGTTTGAAGTTTATATCCAGCACAAAAAGATCGGTTATTAGATTGTGAGGTTTGGATACTGTGGAGTAATTCACGGTTAATAAACTTTGTATCAAAATGTATGGTCTCAATATGAAGCGGTAGTTCACACAGCAATAGGCGTGGGACCGAGGAAATATTGTATCAACAGTATTTTATGGCATCCTGTGCAAAAGTACTCTCTCGCATATCCCCCACATATCATATGGGTGCAGCTTCAAACGTATTTAAAACCTTTCAAGATATTTTTCATCTCTACTGAATATTTCAGAATAGCTCAACATCGTTAATATCAGGGTTTTCATTTACTCGTACATTTGCATTCTGCCCTACTAATTTTGAAATTCAATGGTTTTTTGGACAGGCAGACCGTGAACAAATAGGCATAGAATCGCTTCCCCTCTACAATTAATGCACTTTAAAACAATTAAATTCATCAAAAATGTAGTTTTTTGTTTCCCGATTTCAGGCGGATCACGAGTTACATTTTTCTTTGCTATAATCGTGATTACCAGGTATCAATAAGTTTCATCAATAAAAATAAAGTGATAACTGATTAAAAACAGGAAAATAGATTTCGATTCGGTAGCTAGTTTTAGGACTTTTATTCACGGTCATATCATGTAGTAAACATGATTCCTTCAACAGGTCTCTTACGTGAAAACAATGTTGCTTATTAAATAAGGGCGTCGTGAATGCAGAAGAGCTAAAACCATTACCTGGAAAAATCTAAAACTCTGCACAATAATTAAAGCATGCTTATTAGCTACCGCATCCAGAAATTCCCTGTTAAGTTAAACAAAAGATTGATTTCACAAGCTGTGCTGATTGCCTGGCTGTTTTAGACGAGATGTAAAACCACCATGAAGCGCGTTAGCAGGGACGATTATGCGTCTACAGCTAATTCATTTAAGGTATGCATCAACAGTAGTCGAATGCAAAATACTGTGGTGGGAATTACCAGACTTTTACACGCAAATATGCTAAATACTAATAATTGTAATCCCGCAAGGCCACTGACGTTAAAACTATATTTCCCTATCATACTTTGGGAGTACATATTGCACATAATCTTGACCATTAATTGTCACGCAATGTCAACCCTTAACTGAATTATGTGTGAGCTAATCCTAAATAGGATCGAGGGATAAATGTCACTCTCTTGTCCAACTGATGTACAAAATATTTAGCTTTAATTTATGTATCCAAAAGATGATGGGCTAGGAGAAGATCAAACCTCAAAGGCTATTGTATTATAAGAAAATGTTGCTTTTTTGGTTACATTCATTTGCTTCTCTTTTAAAAAATGCATTATCCAAAGCAGTCTTCCAAATTTGGTATTTATTAGACGTGATATTGGTGAATCTTGTTAAGATGTCATTGAGCGGTACTAACGAACTTTCCTAGGCTATTCACACAGTGGAGTGCGGGAAATACAAATACGCATATCGTAATGTGGGAATTTCTTTGCCACAGACGAGTATGAGCCAAAAGAAACTCACAGCCACTTGTTAAATTGACGTGAATTGATGGCGTCTTAACCACTAAAGAGCTAGCTATAATGTTCTTGCTCGTTCGACGAAATTAACAATAAACACAATCGAGGGGAATACGTATTCTTTAAAATGTCCAACCCTAGGGCGAAACTAGCGTTTTAATTGGGTGGGGGGAGAGGGGTAAGCATTCATAATTATGTATTTATGTTCTATTCGACTAATTTCTTATGAAACGAAGTTGATTTAGATACTCAATTTGCTGAATAAACAGATTTACAATTTACAACAGATATGCAATAGGAGAAATAAACCTTCGCTACCCTGACATGCAATGTTGCAACACACTGATAAACAAATAAAAAAATACCAGTAACTATGCAAAATGTACTGTGTGCATTTTAGGACAATTTCAAATCAATGCAAGCAAAATTGGCGTTCTACTTCAACAGTGTCTTGTGGGTTTAAACCTCGTTCAATTTAGCACAGCCAACTATGACGTAACGCGTGTTCATAGCAGGAGGAGGGGTGATTTCATTTTCCTGTGTCTATGGACAAAACACTAGGTAAGCTTTCTAAACGAATAACGATGTATAAATATCTCTCTCCAATATACCTTACAGACTGGTGCATAGTTTTAATAGAGTTAGTATATGGATATTAGTGAAAGTTAGTATATATACATACATACTAAAACTATAGACTTCACGACGAACGCACCTTGAGCTCAATGGAAACCAGTTACTACTTAATATATATCTGTGAAGTAGTGACAGGACGTATAGTTTAGTGTACTTTTGATTTTCCTATCGTCACTGTCAACGCCATTGCTGTTACAAAAGCCAGAGACAAAAAACGGGAATTTTCAGAGCAAATGTGATTTAAAAAGAATCTCTTTGCTAATTTCCTTTTAACTTCCTTAATTTAAGACAGCGAATATTCCAGATCTAGATTAAAAATTGATACTATGCATATAGTATAAAATTAAACCTTATTTAGTATGCTGAAAGAATAAATACCTCAAACAGTACTTTATATTAACCAGGAAAGTTATTTAAAAACACCTCCCAAAGTATACTTAGCGTGCAAGACTACCTTATTTTTGTAAGTGGGAGTTTTGTGCAATCTTATATAAAGACATGTGTGGGAGAAAAATAAAATTTGCATTGAGAGGTGGTACTTAATTAGCGTCTTTATAACAAGGGTTTTAGGTATATTTAAGGCAAAAAATCTTGGTTCTCGAAGTCAGTTGAGCCAGTCGTTGGTTCTGATATCAAGAAGGATTAGTCAAGACAAGTTGCAATGATCGGGGAGAAAAATTTCAGTAAGTTGTTCTAAACCACGCTAATTAACATTATAGAAATAATGGTAAACTTCTTATAAGCTACTTATTTGAAATTACGGCATTATTTAGAAACTTATATTATTGATAATTATAATCAATTTCGTTTTCATTCTGTATCTATCTTTCACGAATTAACTGTATAGTACGATTAAGTAGTGATTTCATCGTGTTCAGTGGGCTACCAGCTTTGATTATTGGAATATTAGGATACATTAAAAAACATTTTTTCTCAAGATAAGTTAGCAAAGTTAGCAGAACACAAAAGGTGAATATTTCTGCCGAAGTTTTTAATCGATGATTGTTTGAGTGCAAAAGTGTTTAAAATAAAGTTGCCTCATCAAATAATTGTACAAGATTTTTTAACATTGTGTATTAGTATTAATAGAACATTTTAGAATTTGGCTGACTCTGTAACCACTAGAGCATTAACTTCACATTACTCACTTGAAAAATAATTACTTCCTGTACAAGGAAATCGGTTCGTTTCTTGCGTATTAAAGTTTAGTAACTATTAATAGTATCTTTTAACTCGTTACACTTCAGCTAAAATAGATTAGAAATTCAATGAGGTAAGACGCAATTTTAGCAGAAAAAGTTGCTTACAAAGAACAACGAAGTCACAGAGAAGTTCAGTTACATGTGAAAAACACTATTGCAATCTATTTAAATTATTCAAAATACAATTTATAATGATACCGAGTCAATATTCGACATTCAGACGCATGTGACACAGAAAATTAATGATCTGTTCAAGTATTAACAGTTGATCTAAATTGATATGTTCTCGCTAACTGGCAGATAAATAACATCGTATCCAACTATCAATGTCGATGACGTAAAATTGACACTGTTTTTAGGTACATTGACAAAACCTATAGACTATAGAATTACAGATCGTTTAACCTATTAGTTTATTTTACTCTCAAACCTGTAATTACACAAGTTGTTTCGACGCACAGAGCAAAATGAATACTGTCCTAGATAGTGTGATATCAAATGGTCGTTTTGTCTATGAAAGAGAGCTAACGACTTCAGCTGGTTGCACCGATTTTACTGTTCCTGGTTCAATAAAGAAATACTTTATTAATATTGGGCCAAGCTACAGGAAAATAATGCAACAAAGAGGGTGAAGTAAATTAACAAAGTACGCGGAATGGGCTTGAACGTTTAAAAACGCCTTCGCTACATGCATTTGAAGTATCTGAATTTTTAGCGTTACAGAGGTTAGATTAAAAATTTCTTAATCCAAAATATTTTCACGACTCAAATCTGATACATAACGTTAACAACAAAAAGATTAGTAATGAAATGATTACCATTATCATGCACGTTATCTTGAATAAATAAAACTCAAACTTAAATTACATATTATTGAGAGAATAATACACTGGTGGTTTGAAAACCATATTTATTTGATTAACTACGTACATTCTATTCTATTATTATAAAATAATTTTATTAAGCTATGTTTAAAAAAGCGATTGTTAAAAAAGCGATAATTTCAACATGTGAAATTATGATGAATAATCTCACATGTGATATTATCAGTTTTTTTTGTGTCAGAAATCCCTATAAAACACAACGTATATGTAGCCGAGTTCAATATATAGAGCGCGAAAATATCAGCATAGCAGGAGTAAATTGTCGAGCCAGCTGCGTTACTGAAAAATGTATGAGTGAGCACTTTTTCTAAAATTGTGGGTTCCTCCGGGTATTCTACTTTCCTCCCACGGGGAAACTGGACTACGTGGGTTGGGAAATACGGGCCCACAGCAACTGGATCACGCTGTTGTGGTGACCATGAACAAAATAACCTTTCATTCACTAATATTTCCTTCTACGTATTACCCATACGTATTGGTGTATGCTCAAAATACGTATGTACATTGTATATAATGGCATTCGGGCACACTCTACGCAATCCGATAGAGAGGTGACTTTTTACGCAAAGCACTTTTTCGACTGCTTCAGTTTACAGGAAAGCTAAACTACGGTAGAGCGAAACGCTCCAACTGAAAAAGATTGCGCTTATAAATATATGGACTGCTTCATCTGTTATGTAAATTAACCCATTTTGGATAAGCTGCGGTCTACTATACAAGAGACAAAACCCTGGTTTAGGACAACAGTTTTGCAAAAATACCTCTTTTCTACGTTCCTAAAATTAGATATATATATTTTCCTCAGATAAATGATGGCAAGAATTTGAATTAACAACTTTAGTTTCGAATTACCACATGTTTTATACTTAAACTGAATTGATAACATCTTACCTCTTCAAAGTTACTATAGAAGTATGTTTCTTGTTCGGCTTATCACTCATGATCATGAAGAATCTAAATTTAATATCGGTTGCTCAACATCTTGATTAAAAATAAGCAATATTTTAATGACATCACAACAGAATAGACTATGCTAAACTTCCAACTAGCTAAAACTCAACAAAATTTTATCGAAAACTTGGGAACTTGCGTAAGAAATATATTCAAAACAATCAAGATTGATTTTAATATTAACAGCGTTTGCCAATTGCTTCTCAAAGAAAATAATTTTATTGTGTTGTGACGTCATCGGTATTTTTGATAATCCAAGATGGGAGATGACTTTTCATATCTCTGCGCTTTTTTTTCAATATTTCAGAAAGCAAGCGATATATCAATATGTGGGACGAGTTAGGTTGAAATCTCCACCGGGTGGTGAATATTTTTGTACTCTAACCACATGCATTTACGATCTGTTGATTCACTATAGTAAAGAAGTAGCCTGAGACGCGCAAGCCCCGACATTCAGCACAGCACATAGTTGAAAGGTGTGCATACAATAGATCATGCCGCATTTGCTGCTATTCTACTCAATGATCTTGCATTCATGCATTTTTCACGAGGTTCTAGCATAATAAGGCTGACGATGGATTTGTTACAGAACTCGATTTATTTTCGTTGAGGGGGGGGGGGGTAAAATACAATAATTGGCAAGGTCTATTGTGCTGGCAAAGTACTGGAAATTATCGTATTTTTTTTAAATTTGAATGCTTGCGCATTACGCTAATCTCAAAGGGGAATAAACTTCTGTTTTTTGAATTTATTGATGCAAGAGCAATTTCAATAAATTTCCTGTTGTGTAATCTGGCGTTTAAAAGCCGTTTAAAACGGTGACAAACTTTCTATGGGGATACTTTTTAAGGACACTGTGATGTGAATTAGTTAAGGGGGGGCATGTATAGCTGCCTTGTATAGCTATATATTTATGTTTTGTCCAACTAAATTATTTTTGGAATCAATCTAATGTCAAAAGAGATTCGTAGGCCAGAACACGAATATGTGATTATATACTTTGCTCGCAATTAACGCTCAATTAGGGCCCTAGGGGCCACAGTATCTCCATTTAACCCTAATGATGGAATGGAACGTGCTATTATCGTCCCAGTCTATAGTTGACCTGATTCAATGAGATCTTTGAGCTCTTCTTACTACACAATGGCGCCACAGTTCCCAGTTTATGCAAATTGTTACGTATTGATGAAGGCGTAGTTCCAGGAAAAAGCGAAAGAATCGAATAGTGATATTTTAACACCTACGTACAACATGCTTTATTTATTGATAGTATCATGGCTAAATTCTGTTGCTAATTGACTTATCAAAAGTATCTTCGATGAAAAATGTATAGCTATAGATGCCGATTGTTGTATTTCTATTGCCATGCAATATTCCTCGTACACATAAGATAATAATGTTGTCTATTGTATGCGAATCTATGTCTATTCACACACCATTCTTGCCGGAACAATGATAATAGAAAATTTAGATAAATTATGCATTCTAACTTCTTAATTTTCTTTGTTACTTTTTTCAAGTGTTACAACTCGAAAGCTTTTCTGCAACGCTTGTGTATCACAAAGAAATTTTACATCAAATATTGTCTGTCTGTATATAATTATCTGGCATTTTGCTCGACTAAATAATTCGCTCAACTCAAAATCCTCGTTGGATTGAATCTCATTAGCTCAACGCCTCAATACGTTTGTAGAGCGAGGGTCTAGAAGTCCGACTTTATGAGTTCGGATGTTACCGTTGCACTTCTTAGTAATTTAATTGAAAATTGTCAATATATTAATATAATTACTATGTATATTACTTTTGCTATATTTACAAACGTTATCATGTACTGTATACAATTTTTCTTCTTGTAAATTATCAGTTAATTAAAAATGGTTTGAATTTTACTTTGGATGTATACAATACAAAAAAACGACGTAAAAATTACAGTTTAATTACCGGTATTTGTCTGTAAAGTAACTCGAGCAGATCAATATAATAAGTATTCAAAAATAATTCGGCTTTAATAATTGATATTCCATTGTACTTCATCCTAATTCATTTTTTACTAACAATAGTTGACATCTTTTTTCCTGGTCATATTATATATTGAGAAGACGCTTGCTATTTAAATAAACACGAAATGCGATATGTATATATTTGGACGTGTGCACATATCGACACGCATACGTCACTCATTTTGCAAAATAGTTTAAACAAGTCTAAATTCTCATTTTCTCCAGAGGATTGGGAGTGTAAATCAAGGTAAACTGCACGTAATATACAGATATTAAATGAACATGCTTTTACTAATTTCGGATGACTATAATTATAATATACGCCTGCTTCGCAATTGCATCTAATTAAATATTAAAAATCACATGATGTTTATCTATAATGTTTTCTCTGAACATTCGTAATTGTGACAAGCTTATTCAAGAAATCATACAAAAGTGAAATATTAGTGCCACAATGTTACTTAGCTATTTCTACTTAAAATGATGGCTTAAAATGAATTTGGATGACTTCAAATATTTGCAGGAGTGAAGGGTTGGACATGTTGGACTAAACATGCATACGTTTATCGTAATTTTTTAATTTCGACGAATAAAAAGAAAAAAGAACCCACATGCAAGGATGGAACGGCTGACATAAAATTCTAATTCAAAGCCTTGCATGTACATCTTTTTTGCGCACAATTACGTTATATCATACGAGAAGGCCAGTTTTTCTTTAAATCATGTAGAAAAGAATCACATGCTAAACCTGTTTAAAAATCTTATAAACTGGATGACGTAAGCAACGAAGCCAGCCTGACACTTTGATCATGCCGTGTGAATACATCGTTGTTTAATAGGCATGGAAATCAATTTCTAAAAAATAAATAATTGTGATAACATCATTTAAAATTTTCATAGCATATCCAATAAATTGTCGACCTGGTTTGCTCCAGTTGTTTGAAAAGCAGTAAAAAATTCAAAGAAAACTTTGCTATAGGCATTAGGATCGTTATTTTTAAGTTACAAAATAAATAATGATGCAGCATACCCATTACATTTTACAGAATTATGTGCATTCACGAAACAAATCACTCGAATTGATAAGAAAAGATTACCTTCAAAAATTAATGAGGCATTTATTATTTGTGATTTTATTTCAATATGAATGAAATTTACAATTGTCTAAACTACTTATTAGTTCCGTTTATCAAACAACTCGCCTTTCCAACATTCTATTCTCGTTTTCATCTTAAGTCCACAGTAGTTTTCTTGATATGCTGTTGTAGTGACTGAGTTGATTCGGCAAAGTTAATGGACAATAAATTCCTTCACATTTAATATTTCCAGATATAAAGATGATGACAAGATACATTCTGTTTTTTGCCTTCCACTACAGTGTTGTTGTAAGCAGGCGATGTTTTCGGGAAAACCCCAAACCTGGAGGTACAGTATTCGAAATCAACAGATGTTCATATGGGTAATATGCAGAATCTAAACTATAAAAATCGTGTTCTTAACTGCAATTTTTACTGCGCAAATGCATATATAAATGATATTGATTTTTTCTAGAATTTCATCCATCTGTCGAGCTGGAGGTTATAACAAAAGAATCTTTTCCGCAGAACAATGGCTCGCATGTTACTGTACGATGTAAAGCTACAGCACCAGAAATTACCACACAAAAATTTCACCCATCTCTTCTAAATCCTTCTGTAATACTATTCTTCTTCAATGAACAGCACATTCCAGTAGAAAACTGCAGTCCGTCGTCAAAAGGTAGAGAGAAGATATGTGAATTAGTGATTCCAAAATTTCAAAAAGAGGATGTCGGGAAGTATTATTGTATGGCCAGAAATGATATTCGCTGCACAACAATGGGAATCAGCATTCCCTCCAATTCGTCTCCAGGTAGTACCTTCTATAATATTGTTTGAAAATGTTCAAATCTATGTTACTGGAAAGTCAGAATCTGCTATTGGGAAATTTTACGCTTTGCAATACCCTTCCAGCAGAGAGTCTGTTGCTATTTTTTCCATTGAGAAGGACTGCAGAGATCTCGTATAATATTGTTTGATCATACGCAAAGGTTGCCATTAGCGATCAAGCTATTACAGCCTCAATTTAGAAATGTTTTAAATGTCTGCATGTTGTCGATTCGTTCTCGTTTTAAGAATCCTGGAACAGCCGCCATCTTAAAAACCTACCTCTCGTTCATCTCTTTGGCCATCGCCTTTACTCCGTTCCATTTTAGTTTTAGGAAACAAAGATAGAAGTTCACTCCAAGACAAGCTCGCGATAACGGTATGTTTTGCGACATATGTTTCAATATTTAGAAGTATGATATATAAGTAGGATGCATATGAAATGACTGAAATTGCTGAGAACGGCAATAAATTATAAATTATAATTCCATGTAAATAATTTCACATGGTATAATTTTCTACATTAAGGTGGCTCGATACAGTTTTCAAAAAATTAAGCTACAGTTTACTAATTACTCATTTTTGCGCTGTTAAACTTAAATAAATCCGTATTGAATTGTTCATGTATTTTAACATATTTTCTTTCAAATTATGATAGTTTTGATGCTCAATGCTCCGTTTCTATGGCCACACTTGCGTATGAAACTTATTCAGAAACAATGTATTTTGCTGCGCAAGTCTGAAAGAAGCATAGTGACCCCCATTTTTTTTCTTCGCATCATGTTACAAACACCATAGGCTAACATTGTGCGAAATTTTAAAAAATTCTATGATGCCAAGACTTTTGTAGTACAATACTGCATACAAAATTTGAAGATAGGTCACCGCACAAAGTAAGCAGATATAGTACATTCAGTTTCAAAAATTGAGTTTTTTAATGACGTAAGCAAATAGTAAATCCGCATTCAGTTTGCATTCTTTACGCGCGAAATGGCGTCAGCATCTCACATGACATGCAATATTCGATGTTTTACGTATCTATTTGTTGTAAACGTGATATATAAGGATATTTGTATAAGTAACATTAAACTTGGCGCATGCCATATTTATTTGTGAACATTACTATATCGAGCCACCTTAAGGACTGAAAGAACATATGCATGTATCTGATTCACATTAATCTTAACCAAGCGACGTCTTTGACGTCTACAGTGGTGTAGAAGCCGGAGAGGGCTGTGGGGATACGGCCCCCCCAATAATATAAATGTGGGGGCCGGGTTATATAATATATATAGACCTTTCGCCTTATGGTGCTGGGTTGTGCCCCCTCCCCCAATCATTAGCTACTTTCTTCCTACGATACTGGTCTACAGGTAATCAATGAAGCCTTTGTAGGTAATCGAGCCTTCTTTTAATTAATGAACGACAGTCAAAGAGGCTTTGAATGTATTTGAGCCGGGAATGACTGTCGTCATCTTTTCCATTTCCCATGCTTTCATTGATTTAGTTGTTCATGCCCTCTAGTAAGATTTGGAAAGCCATTTATTTGACTTATTTTTGTCCCACATTTTTTAAGAAAAAGTGCTTGAAAGAATATACCGTTTGCTGCACTACAAGATCGAACTGCATCAACAGATTCCTTCAGTGCCTTCAGAAAGTATAAAACTGTGTGACTGTCATGACTATATATTTCTGCCCTTAATAGTGTATGCTATACTCATATATAGCACTGCATGGTTAAAGTAGAACATCAGTAAGCGACAGAAGAGATCATTCTCAACGTAGCCGTTATTTGAATGTATCAAAAGCATAGCTAGGCAGTTGTCATACCTGCGCATGGTTTGCTTTTCCATTTTATCACCAATTGCACTATAGCGTTATACATAGTTACTGTCCAAAAGTCTAAACGTTTGCACCTGTATTATTTTAGACTTTTGAGCAGTCACTGCACATGTATTTATTGTATGGATATTAGCTAATCTACAATCAGTTACTTTCATCTCATTGTCAGTTTATTTTGGGACTCTTCTATTAGGTAAAGTTTGAATAGCAGTCATATTTCCAAATATGCCACCATTTTGTTTAAATTTCTCTACCATAGTAGGATATGAGCTAATATCCTACGAGTAGTGTAAATACTCAGATTGTGAAATTATAGAGGGAATATTAATAAAAGTCCTTTCACTTAATTTGAAATTTTCGCTAGATAGATAATTTTCGCTAGATAGATAATTTTCGCGAGATATATAATTTTTAGAATAATTTCTTCTCAAATCCTTAGCATTCAGTTGGACTTCGACCAGTGCTTGTGTATATAAAACATTTCGCTTACCTAGCTCTTTGTACATGAGCCATCCCGGCCCATGCATCTACGACTCGAATTCATAGAATAACCGCATGTTCAATATTACTTGATTGTCTAGTTTAATACATTATTAAAGAAAGACAAGTTAACAAGAACTGGCCAGATTCTTGCGGCTGGAAATGTCAAAATATACATTCTACAAAGTGTCTCAAAAAAAAGTATCGATGTTTGATTTGTTATACTGTTAAAACTGGACTAGCTGTTTCCCTGAAATAACTTCACTGAATTCCAAAGGCCGGCCTAACTTAAATTTTGATATATAGCGTGAAGAATCTATTTAAGCAATATTGAATGAGATAGCTATTACAGTTTCGCTTCGTGAGCAACTTCGAAAATACTTAAAAATACCATAAATCGGCTATCAAATTACACTAAATTTAATTTTGTCCTTGTCAACTCAATGCACAATAAAACAAATATTTACACATTAGATAATTTATTCATCTAAAAAAGCTGCCCTTCCAGGTGATCTCGCGCCAAGCGCGCGGAGCATGATTTTCCTTGCAAATAGAAATCCATACCAGCATGCTTTGAAAGCATAGTATAAAAAGTTTTTTATTCGTGGCGCGTGAGGCAAATGGTTTTTGAGTGATATTTTAGCTGATCGTCGACGATTTTTTGAAAAAAAATGGAGCTCAGAAACGAATAAAACGTAGTAGTTGTGAAATTGGATCGCCTGGGATGCAAAACAGAACAATTTTGATTCAAAAAACCATGATTTTGGGGAAATTGTTGTTCTCAAGCTTTTAGTGATTTAGTGGACTGTAAGCATAAACAATTGGCGCAGGCGAGTTCAATTGCGATAGAATTTGGCTCAAAATCATTTCAATTTCTGTAAATTTAGGTTATTTCAATAAATTATGACATTGTGGTAATTTGTTAAGTGCTTCTATTATCTAAAATTGTTTTATGTCGTACTTTTTTACATGGGATTTTTGGCGGGAATTGTAAAAAACTATATTTTCAAACGTACAAAATAGCGATAAAATGATATCGTGTCACGGCCAAGAAATTCGGCAAACAACAAGAAAGGTCATTAGAAATAGTGTTTATCTTCGCCCAAATGACTATGATACCATTTAATACAAAATGCTTTGGACAATTGTACCAAGAGTATCAACAAAATCCATATTCCCAGCTTAGAAACTCATGTCAGAGTGTTATATTGAATTTGGGCTGATGGCAAAAAGAGTAGAATTGACACGGGAAATAGTTAATATGTTGGTCATTTCTACTAATATGATTTGACGAAGGGGCGGAAATGGTTACAAGATGGAAATGGTACCACAAGGTCATCATAATAAATATTACTGTCAAAATGCATCTTTTTATAAGACCTGTGGAAACCATATCATTTCAAATTGGCATGCATGCAATTGGTAAATTGAGAATAAGCATGTGCTGCACTTTGATGTGTTTCCTGTCATGGTGCTCTGAAGCCTATAACATCCTGAGTACAGTAGGAGTTGAATGACAGCTATATTGGGTATACATCTTTCACCATATAGTAAGATCCAATGACTAGAGGAGGTAGAAACATATTTGAGCAAACAATTTGACCATCTTCAGTTGATGTAATCTCTGATTTATGGGCATTGAATAAAATGCTTAAAAAATAACTGTTTGACTGAATACATTAAACAGAGGTGAAATAAAGTCAGTTGCTTTCAGAAATTGTATTAATCCATACTCACTGTGCCCTCAGAAACTTGTAAATTTGTCATTGGTATTAAGAATAAATCCACCTCCAAATATATTAAGATTATGTTAATTAAAAAATTTGACCAAGTGATTATTAGAAGCATTGTAATTAACTTTGATGCCAAAATTGGTCAATTTGCCTAATTTTTAGCTGTCAAATATTTGTTTTAATTCAATGAAATCCCACTTCACTTTCAAGAAATAGCTATCACACACCCTTCTACACAATAAGTTTACTTGGCAATAAAAATTTGCCCAAACAAGAGATTTTAATTATAGGTTCTAGAAACTCAACAACTCTCTCATGCAATTAATCAATCACACATGTGAGGGTTGACATGTCAGTTCATAGCTTCAAGAAAACCATGGTCAGGTTTAATCAATGCTAACATGAGCTTTTGTAATTTGATTTTGGCTAATCCCACTTTAACAACCATTCATAAATCCAAGCTATACTGGTATTGATTTAGGTTTGCAAGAACATTTATTGCACAAATAGCCTGTATTTAAATATAGGGAAATATAGGCCCCAAAGTAGGGGCTACTGGATCACAGGAAAAGTGGGTGGATGCCTTAAGGCATGTACTCCATTTGTTAAAGTAGAAAATGGACATTTAACTATCAAGTTTGATGAGGTTAGCATGCTATGGTTTGGTCATAAAGTTCCTGGCATTTTGCTTTATGCATGAGTTGAGCACTTCAGCTTTGATGTCCTCGTCTGGTCTGGGTTAACAGAGGTATTCTGGATCCAACACCCACTGCAACCTGTCCACCCACTTTAAGTAGAGCCTGTTAACAATGCTCCCAATGACAAGTGTGATCGTCTGGTATTTATAAATTACAGGCAGAGTAAAAAAGCTGGTAAAGTTACCCTCCTTGTGTGGGGACATGGTTAATTCTTCCAGTCGTCTGCCTTATGCCAGATAATGTCAAAGGGCTCACTTCAATAGCATAGGATGGAAAGAGTTTTGCTTCCCATCAATAATACAAATAAACCCTCCCTTTTGTCAATGTTCCCTTTCAAAACTTTTCATAACCCTCCTCTTGACAACTTATTTCAGGGAACAAACAATTTATAGGTGGACACTTGCAAATGCTGCAGAATTTGTACGAAATTATTGTTAAATTAAAGTGGTTATGTGTATTGGTGGTACTACATTAAAACTCAATTTTATGACATCTTTTTTTTTGCTAAGCCCTATAAGGTAAACTTCTGTTCTTGCTAAAACTCCAATACCGGTCAATAAAATTACAAATTTATACAGTAACTATTCCCAAACATTCTTATTTATAAAGTTTGATAACATCCATGAAAGTGGAAATAAAAACACATATGATCTTGACATAACAGCATTACACAATACACATCGGTCCTGCTAAAATAGCTAGTCTTGTGAAGTACCAAATGAGTAACTGTCGGTCCAGCACAAACCCACTGGAAATGATAGAAAGTCCAGATACAGAATTGATATTTCTTTTAACAGAATCCTGGGGATGGAACTGAGTTCAGATGAGGTTCTAATAGCTAATATATTTCAAAAGGTCTGTAGAGTTCTCAAGCCTGGAAAGCAATAACCTCTGCCAGTTCACTTCTAGCCGATCTTTCCAGGTTAAAGTCATCATCACAAGTTCCCTGAAAGTTTACAGTCAAGTTAGAAAAAATACCATTTCTTTGTTCTCAGCCAATATGCACTGGACTTTGCCATCACAAATATAACACCAATTTATTTGATCCAGCAGAGAGGGAATCAGCCCACGATCGTCTACCATTTGTATGTGACCCAGCTCTATTGCGCGCTACCCAGCTTGAGATCTTAAAGCTACAAAACCATCCCACGGAGAACATCCAGTCACGGGTATAACCGTACAACAAATTGTTCATGCCTTCGCCCTTCGGCAGCATAGAAAAAGATTTCAAAGCCTCTTTGAGAGCAGACTTCTGCAGAAATGCCATTCGGGAGTACAAAACCAGCACCAAGAGTAGATTGTGAGTAAAAAATACATAATAGGAGTAAATTCTCTGCGAATATATTCAACTTTTACAAAAACTACCCCTCGAACTATTCCGCCATATTTACAGATTTTTTTGAGCTTGCAAGCGCGCGCTGCAGCACGGTATGGATTTCTATTTGGAAAAACTCTTTGTGCGCTGATTGGCTAAAATCACTCGCTCAGATCAGCTGGTTGCAATTGAACATATATACTACGTGGTATTGGTATTCTGTTAACCATGCCATCTGAGAGTTCTAGATTATTTGTGCATGCAGTCTTTGGCACGCTAAAATAATTGCCTGGCGGAGCTGTCTCAAATTCATTGGCTGGTGCTCATGTGGGACGTTGCAGGGTTTTTTGCTTCAAATAACCCTGAACAAACAAGTTGCAAATCGCCAGATTAGGAAATCGAAGCGGCCAGGGCGAATCGCCTTGAGATTAAAGGTAGCTTCCCCAAAATTTTCAATACTCGCGGAAAAATAGCAAATGTCTTCGAATAAATTTAATGGGCCGATTTAGTCATTTTTTTCCGCTAATTTTCAACCGAACCTCAGCTTAAAACATATCTCGTTCAATATTGAATGAAGTTCAAGCGTCTTATATACCAAAATTTAAGTTAGCGTTTCTTAATACCATAAAACTTTTTTGAAACCTTAGCTGGTGTAGTTTTTACATTATATGTAGTTGGCCCGTGATGCATTTTCGGCTCTTGCTTTGCATTTGTAATTTAGATTCTACATTTTAGATGGACAACTTTTGAATTAGCTGTAAATAAAACACAAGTACTAGTTAAAGTAATTGGGCAAATCCCCACGTGATGACATGTGAAAATTCACGTTCCTCAGGCGTATACTGGTCCTAAATTTAATTAATTACTTGCTTTATACTTTCATACGACAGAAATAAGTATTCGCCACAATTTCTATTCATTCAGGAGATGTTGTAATGTTGTATTTTTCAATCTAAAGTGAATTTGCGAAAATTTGGAAAAATGGCGCGGGATGACGTTTGTCTTGAACTCCAACACTACGGCAGCAAAACATTGGACGGTTATTAGACTGCATGCAGTCAACTAAATTTGGTAATTTTAAATTCAGGGGCCCTGTTGCATAAAAACTAAAATTTAAAATTTTGCAAATTTGTGTTACGCGGGAAAAAGCATTACCACATTTCCTCATAGGGGTAACGATTTTACGTTGGTAACACAGAAGTATACAAAATTAGAAAACTATACAGGACTATATTTTCAAAATTTTAAAAAAATTTGCAACCAAAATTGACAATTGTATGAAATTTATGACGCTCTTTCCAGCTGAGCTAAAAGATTTTCCGAACTCAAAAGTTTGTCTAATTGGGGAATGCTCCATTGGTTAGCTAAAAGTAACATTTTTTCGGTACCAAGCCCGTTACCTAATTCCCGTTTTCGCTTCGCGTACGTCGCGCGGACATCTAAATTCGCTTACAAATTGTGCACTAAGGAAGGTTTCAAAAGTCTATTTGGTATGAAATAAAAAAAAACAAAGAACTGAATGGTATCTTTTAAAATGCTTCTCAAAATTTTATATAATTTTGTATTGTAATTTATTAATTAATTTAACATACTTTTTGCAACAATTATCCAAAACAGAATCCTAAGGGGGGGGGGGGGGGGGGGGGGGCGGAGTGTTCTATTCCTATATTCAAGGCCAAATTTTGACCAAACATCCCATTGTCCACGCGCATAAATGCCATAGTTATATGGCTATCTTGCCTCAATCTAAATTCTGTATTCTTTTTCTATTGTTTTTTTGCCAATGCGTCACATTGATCCCAGGGCCGTCTTTAAAGCAGTGTAAACTATTCCCGGAATCAAAACGTCTAACAGCGTACACTATGGCATAAGCCCGGGGACGAGAAACCCACACAATGGAAATATTTTTAATTGTTGTTGTTCTTGTTGTTATAGATCGTCCATCGATTTCAATGATCACAAACTAAAGTGCGGACAGGATTCCATTCATATTTTACATTTATTTGCTCGCATATGCGATGCTTTCCAGCATATGAAATAAAGCAGCGACGGCAGCTTAGACGACGAATGTTTGACACTAAAGTTCCATGGCATGATTGTTGTTTTCTTTGGTAATTTTCAATTGGTATTCCCTCGATTCGATTTATTCCAGTATTAGCGACAGTTATTTTGTAAACATCGTAATCTTTGGCGTAGCTTGCCCACACTGTTAATTTCGGGAGCCATTTTCACTCCAAAAGTGAAGTAAAATAAAAAGGTACAGAACGACTCCTTTTTGGAGTAAAAATTACTCCAATATTTCAAATCTAGTTTTGGAGTAAATATTACTGATTCTAGTGGAGTAGATTTAACTCTTCATGTTTTCTCTCACCACGTGGAGTTAAAATAACTCCCTGAAATTAACAGTGCAAATGTTAATATACGTCGGAGTCAATTTTCGCTAGATGTCTTGCAATAACGTCTTTATATCGATAGTTTTTGTCCTGTAACCTTGCGTTTCCCTTCGCGTATATAGCTCACCGTAGAAAAGAATTTGTGGTAGTCTATTTTCTTCCATTCTTATAACATACCCAGACCATTTTCATCACGCTTTTGCACTGAGCATTTTTTATCAGCCCTTCCAGGTCTAGTTAAGGATCTTGTATAAGATTTTTTTTAGAAAATCAGTCAGTTTATTGACATGTCTTTGGTGCGAAGTCATCGGGGACTGCATCTCTAAGGAAAGCTATCCCACAGACACTTTTTTAATTTCCTATAATCATAACACTTGCATTCGATGTGATATTTCTGTATGTGTGCACGTATTTCTGAGTGTTGTGAGAAAACCAAAAAAGTGTAAATTACTGCCTCTGTAGAAACACCAGAAAAGGTGGCGCCTAAGGCCTTTTTGGTGCAAAAAAACCAATGCGAAAATATACACCTTTTTTGGTTTTTCTAAAGAGGCAGCAATTTACATTTTTTTTGTGTTTGCATAACACTCAAAAATTTAAAGTGTATTTGAGATGTGGCTGCCAAGATATTTAATTTTTGTAACAATAGTCAACACCACACCATCAGTGATTACTGTTGGTTCTCTGCTCTGTCTTTTGCTCTGTTCTCTTCTATTGCTGGACATGCTTGATGCAGCAATACTGCAGATTTAGTTCTAGTCTAAAAGCTTGATTAATTTTCGAAAATTTAAAAGATATTTTTGTACCATCGCCACGTCATCAGCAAAGAAGAGATGCCTAATTAATTCTATTCAGATCTTAGTGACTGTTTTAGACGAGAAATTAAAGATTAAATAATAGCATTTCCGTCAATTCACTATCAGATTTAAAATTGTAGCTATTTAAACTGACATCGTGGCCCTAATGTCACCGTAAAGATCTTTCACAATGTTGACAAACTTTCTCAAGTATCCTAAGTTTTGCAGCATTTTCCAGTGCATGCACCTAGGCACAAGTTTAAATCTCACAAGAATAACTTTGCTCTAGATTTTTTCAGCCACAAAATGCAAGGACAACTTTGATAATTGTAGCAGACACTTTTCCAAACATCGTCACAACCAAATCATCCTTAAAACCTTGTTGCGTCTTCTCTTGTTTCCAACATAATCTAAATAATGAGAGTATTTCTTCTTTAAATTGTTTTCTTGCGTTTTTGTAGATTAAAGTGCGAACACCATGAAGATATTGAGCATGAACATTCAATATTTGTTTTAGATAGCATCAAAATAGATCATTCACATTTGTATGATAATTGAAAATAATGAAATCAACCATGCGATGGAAAGGAGTATTTTCACCGTTTCATTGCACGATCATGAAAACGGAAATTTTTATTTTATGTGACGTGATCAGTGACAACAAATCTCCAGCAAGCTACTTCCTTAGTGACGTCTTTTTAATGCATGAAGTAATAAGATACTTTTGTTAAAAGGCTACTTTTGATTGATACTAAAACAATTAAAAAATGAATTCACATCAGACATCGAGACAAGCTTTCCATGCGCTGCTTGAGTTAAATTGAAGTAAAGACCGTATAACTCGTCATTATGTCCAACACAATGAGCTCATATTAAAATGCCCATACTGCGATCATACTAGAACACTAAGGAATGATCAGGAAACGTTTATTTTCATATGAACACTGGCTTCCTTAAAAGACAGCAGTATTTTGTCGCTTTTATTACTTGTACACATATCTAATATACTTGTACAATAAGGAATTAGGGACATGCTCTTGCCACAGCATTTTCTTCATTTAAATAAACAATTTCATTAAAACAAAAAACCAACTATTGTTTAATTTCAGTATAAATTCTGCTTATTCACATAATGTACGCACTTCTAAAACCGCTCATTATTTTGTGTGAGCTGAGATGAGAGAAATGTAGATGTTGCGCGGAATGTTCAGCATTAATCGGTGAGTAATTTGCTTACTCTTTTTGTTTTAAAGTGCCTATGTCACTCAGGGGATCTTTACAGATTTGGAAAGAGCCCAAAAAGTTAGTTAATAAGTTCTTTAACCTTTTTTGATTTAGTTCAATCGTCTCCGAGATATGGGGCGCCAAACATGGCATTTTTGGCGTTTTTGAAAAAAATGTCCGTGGTGCTTGGAGGACTGGGACTCAGGAACACGAACGTAAACAAACACTATAGATTATATTACATTTCACGACTATAACTTACTAAAATGAGAATTTTTGCATGAAAAATAGGTTTATTTAGCTCAAACTCGTTCTCCAGTGCTGACAAAAGTTCCTGCGATTGCGCTGAATATAAAATCGAGTTTGAAACGTACAAAACGACTTCAAAATCAAATTTGAAAGTGAGTCTCTTAATGTTGTCGAGAATTGGTCGAGCATGAAAAAGTTGGCATTTGGAGCTTAGACTGACGAAGTATGGTTGAACAATACGTTAAAAAGCTAGAAGAATAAAACAGAGATGTAAAGAAGTTATTTTTTTGATGAAAGCGGCATAATTGTGTTAGTTCTTGGTAAGTGAAACGAATATTTTCTATTTGTAAATATCGTGTGACCTTCACATTATATTATGTGTGTATTTTAGATTCACGTTTTGTAGGTTTATATAAAAAGCAATCAAATTTGATAGAGGCATAATATGCAGGATTTGATACTGTTTGTATAGTCTAAATTGAAAACCTGTGTTGGACAAACATATGGTTACATGTAAGTTGGTTGAAACGAGTTGTAATTTTCGTTTCGAGGTCTTAACTTAATGGTTTTTATAAACTTTGGACATATTTTTGTGAGGGACAAGTTACCACACTAGGTAATTACTATCAAAGCTCCTGTTTATTATAGAAATGCAATAGTGCAACAGGTTAACGCACCTTGCCAAGGCAAAAAGCCTTTGTGAACTGCAACAGATCACGGTTTGTCTCATGGAGGCAAGTAACACATCAAAGCACAGACTATAGGTTATTATAGATATAGTCTTATCTATAATCTGTGACCAAAGTATATGGTGGAATTCTTTGTAATTTTAGGTGCTTATACCAGTGGCATACATGTGATTTACCAGATCAGTCCATGGTTGTAAAAAAGGCAACATAATACCACTGTGCTCTTCTGTTTACCATGGTACCTGTATCTGCAGCTTTTAAAAGGACAGATGATGACTTCAAAGGATATGAATATTTGGAGGAGAATATAATTTTAATTAATGCATGCTTTATATATATTGTCATTAGTTACTTGGATTTCTGTGTCTCTTTATCAAAATAGCTGGCATCAATTCAGTCAATCTCCCCTTTATTATTAAAATTATCAGGTGTTAGGGGCCGATTACATGATCTGGTCTAGCTCGCTTTACTGGGCCAGCCCAACTAAGCGAGACAACTTTGGTATTGCAATTATATGGACTCATTTTATGTCCACATAAAAACTGTGTGGGTGCTATTTTTAGGTATTTTTCAGCCCAGTTTGCTAAAATGAAACAATTACATGAAAAGTTTCATCCCGGGAAAGTTTCATCCCGGGAAACCGGGCTAGCCTGATTACGACAAACGAGACATCAGAAAAACAGGTCTGGCTGTCATGCAATCAAAATTCCAAATATATATATAAGACTATTGCAGTAAGCGGGCTGGCCCACCAGAACAGGTTAGCCTGGTAGCAATGGCCAGCCCAGCCCATGTAATTGGCCCCCTAGACTGAGGTGTTAGACAGTATATTTGGACAGTATATAGCATAGGTAAAATCGTTTGGCATTAGATAGAGCAAAAAGTTACAGAAGACATGGCCACATGTTTTAAAAATAATATTAATGTACACCAGTGTTAAAACAATCTTTATTTTTTGTCAGTTACACTTAATGCATTTGTAGTACTAGTTAATACATATAAAATAACAAACAAAGATTGCCAATGTCTATCAGAACACTAGAATAACATAGTTAACATGATTTTGTGACCCTTGATTGGTATTTTTCCAGCAAGTACATTAACCTATTCTTTCAGTATCCTCAGGATAAGGCAAAGCAAATTGACCAAGCAAGGACTAAAATGTAAAAAAAACCCATCTGAATTAGATTCAACTTATAATGAGGTCTAGTAATAAGAATAGAATAATAATTAAGTCATTTTTTTCTAATGTTAGTCTGAGTGTGTGTATCCACACCAAACAAGCTAAAAAATTTGTCTGATCATGGTGAGAATTGAACCCCCAACCTTTGATATACTAGTCCAATGGCGTGCCAACTAGCTATGAGGTCAAGTTGGTCCAAGTAGGTGATACTTCAGAACAGAGCCCATCACTTACTCTAATCTTACAAAAGGGGAAATTCATACTACTGTGTGTAGGAAAAATGTTTCATTTAAAAACTACTTGATCAACAAGAACAGCTTTTAACAAAAATATTCATTCTGTTAACAAGGTCAGCTTGGTCAATTGGGCTGGCAACTAAAAGTTGCTTACTGGTGCCCCAATTTTTGTTTGATAGAGAGATTGCTGCTAAACAAGCTGGCTCAGTTAGAATGAAAGTTACAAACTTTTTATGAAGGAAATTATCAAATTCTGCCTGGTAAACAGGACCAGCCCTGCATGCAAACCAGGCTCTCACAAACAGCCACTAAATCGGGTGAATGCTGGCTTCGATCCTTGCAGACGTCATCATGACTCCAATCTGCACAAGTTTAGGTTGTTTGGCAAGATTTGGACAGTTGGGCCTTTGCAATTAGTGGCAAATATTGACTATAAATTTAACCCAAGTGTCTATTGCAGCAATGAGCCAGTACAATAATTGGATCATGAAATGTATTGTGATTTTCAACAGTCTAACATAGAATCTTTTATAATTTATATATCTCAACAATTAAACCTGCAAATTATCACTTAAAGACACATTAAAATTTATTCTTTTAATCCCAAAATATGGTATAAATTATAAACACAGTATGGCCATCCACATTTACATATACTAGGAAATACTTCATTCACCTACCAAGAACACGATACAATGTCCGTTTCATCTAAAAATTAATTTCTTTGTTATATTCTTCAAGCTTCCAAACGTATTCGTTGACCCATACTTGTCAATGTATGCTCTAAAACATACCAACCTTCTCATTTAGCTAGACGACATTTGGAAAGGCTCCATCCACGAGGATTGGAAGGCTCTGACACTTTCAAATGGATTTTGAAGTCATTTTGTACGTTTCATCCTCGATTTTACATTTAGCTCAATCGCAGGAACTTTTTTCAGCACTGAAGAACGTTTTTGAGCTAAATAAACTTGTTTTTCATGCAAAAATTCTCATTTTAGTAAGTTATAATGATGAAATGTAATATAATCTATAGTGTTTGTTTATGTTCGTGTTCCTGAGTCCCAGTCCCCCAAGCCCACGGAAATTTTTTGAAAAAGCCATGTTTGGCGCCCCATATCTCGGAAACTATTGAACTAAATCAAAAAAGGTTAAAGAACCTATTAACTAACTTTTTGTGCTCTTTCCAAATCCGTAAAGATCCACTGAGTGATATAGGCACTTTAAAAATTTACTAGGAAATCAATCTCTGATGGAGCTTTGTTTAGTTCGTATACCGAAAGTTTTTTTACGCACGCTCACAGGTCGTGCTCACAGGTTGGCGTCGGTCTTTTGAAATCAAAGTCATAATTGTATTTTTATTCCTTCGTTTTCTTGAAAACATATTTGTATAGTTCAGTGTTATAACCAATCACTCACAAACCAGATTACTTATTAGTTTATATAGCTTAGACGACGCTTGCAGAATGCAATATAGTGCGAGAATATATCCTATCTGGTGACCTTTAAGGCCAGTTGGAAAAAAATAGTTTTGATATGATGAAAATTGCAGATTAGAATCAACTACATGAAACAAGATTCATGCTTAGAGAATCCAAATGTATATGGCAGATTTCATTTAGCAATATTTGTTAACTTTTTAAATAGAATCATTCCGCGAGTATGCGTCCGCCAGTGCCCCATCGCAAGTCCACTTCCGCCAGTCCGCGTCTGCGTGTCTGCCAGTCCACGACTCTGCGCCTGCATTTTATAATATAAAATAAAACTAGCGTTCATGCACAGGATCACTGGCATGACTCAATCTTTAACAGTTCTACACCAAGATTTATACCAGTTTCCTAGTGCACAGACTAGGGTTAGGGCTATTTCAAATCCGTCAGAGCACGTACCTAGTCACCTAAACTCAGGTTAGGATTAGGGATGGGGTTAGGGTTAGGGTTTGAATACAATTTTTGAGGCGATTCTTTCAGCGAGCATTCTTGGCGCAGTGGGTAGAGGCGTTGTGTTCCATGATTTGAGCAGCGCTGGTTTAAGAATCCGTTGAGTCGCTTTTTTATTTGTTTTTTTCACATTTTTTTCAGTTTTTCTCGTCCTTAAAATTTTTTCTCGTTGATAACATATTACTCATCCTTAAACACATTTAAAAAATATTTAAAACGAAAATAGCCGTTGAAATAGTTGTTACTAGTCAATATACAATTAGCCTGTGGGCAGGAGGTGCTCTGACGGATCTGAAATAATCCTGACCACAGCCTAGTCGATCTTTGTCATCAGCCATGTTACTTAATTTTTTAAGTGTTTGCCTTAGCTAAACGCACATACAGGTATATAATGATGCAGCTTTTCAAGTTATTTTTTGTCTCAAACTTGTGAATTGTAATTAAACCACACAACAAAAACTCGATGCTAGCTCAAAAATGTGTGTTTGACAGCGTACAATATATACTGAGCAAAAAGACTGGGTCGAGAACGTTGTTGAAGGGAAAGAAAACATATAGTTGTAGATTTGTCGAGGTTTTTACACAGCATTTAGTAATTTAAAAATAAAGAAACTACTTTTTTGACGTTCGCATCCGATAATCGGAGCTCTAGATAACATTTGGCGATCCTGCCTAGACTTAAAAAAAGAAAAAACAGGTTAAACCAGAAAAAAGAATGGAGGAAACCGAAGGCAGTAACGAAGAGAATATTAACAGTGAATCGAACAGTACCGCTGTGATGAACAGTAATCTAAACAACGTGGGAGGAAGTATGGATGATCGTCAGGCTAGTACATAGAAACAGCAGGCGGAGATGCTTGGAAAATTAAGAAGAGAGAAAAGAGCCATGAAAACTAAGGTGACTAACATTTAACAATAATTGGATACGGCTGAGCGTGATATCAAGATTTATCTTGACCGAAGTCAAAATTATTTGCCTTTGAACTTCGACCTAGGTCTGAATAAATCTTGATATCACGCGAAAGTCGAATTCAATAATTGTTTTATTATACTACTACAATGGACCATTCCCCTATTCAACAAACTTTTGAATTCGGAAAATCAATTAGCACAGCTGGAAAGAGCATCCTAAATTTTATACAAGTGTCACGTTTGGTTGCGAAATATTGTAAAATGTGGAAAATACAGTCCTGTAAAATTGGCGAGTTTTGTATACTTTTGTATTACGAACGGAAAAGCGTTACCACTATGTGGAAATGTGGTAAAGCTTTTTCCTGCGTAATACAAAAGTATACAAAATTCGCAAACTTTACATTATTATATTTTCAACAGTTTACAATATTTTGCAACCAAACTTCACAATTTTACTAAATTTAGGAAGCTCTTTCCAACTGTGATAATTTTTTTTACGAATTTAAAAGCTTGTTTAATTGGGGAATGGTCCATTGAGCCTCAGAAATAGTTGCAAATCTCAAGGAAGACGCCATTACCGTCACCGCAGAGTGCAGACAATTTTCAATGTCGTTGCAGCTGACATGACATCACATTGGGAATTGTCTGTACGTAGGCTATCAACCAATTAAAATTGAGATTGCGTAAGCATTGTATAATTATTACATTAAACGAGACTTACCTGTAAGTTGATGTTTGATGGTGATTCTATCGACTTGTCACACCGGAACAAGGGGTCACATGAGATCACGTGGTATACCAAACCTTCAGTCTTTAACAGTCACACAAACACTGAATACAAGTTGGGTGGGCCTCACAGAAGTGAATCCGTAAGGGAAGGGTGTGACCCCTTGTTCCGGTGTGACAAGTCGATAGAATCACCATCAAACTTCAACTTACAGGTAAGTCTCGTTTAATGTAATAATTCTACCTCCTTGTCACACCTGTCACAAGGAGTCACATGAGACTTCAAAGACCAGTGTTTGAGTGATAAAATTAGCAGTCTTCAAGATTATAACAAACAATAACAATTTAATATCAGTATCCAATATACTGTTAACTTAGTTACAATTTTGTATCAAGTAAAATGGACTGTCCAAATTGTCCAGATTGTGTAACTGCTTTATTATAAAACTTGGCAAAAGTCGACTCCCTTGACCAACCTGCTGCAGCCATAATAGTGTGAATAGGTACATTAGCTGCCTTGGCAGCAGATGTTGATGCTGCACGTCCACTGTAAGGCTTAAATCCATCAATGTCAATTCCAGCCTGAGACATAATGGTTTTAATCCATCTGCTTAAAGTGTCGACAGTAACAGGTTTAAATGGTTTTTGGAAGCTTATTAACAATTGTGTTTCTCGACCACACTTGTCCTTAGTCATTTCCAAGTATTTGCTAAGAACTGCTTTTATGCAAATGTTGGTATCCTGCGGATATGCTGGTATCTCAAGTGGAGCTTGATGAGTTCCTGGTCTAGTATGTTTTAAGCATCCATTAATGTAAAAAATACAACTTGAACTTGTGACAGTAATGTTTTTTATGTCCAACAATGTTAATGTTTGGGTTCTTTGTCCCGACAATAGAACAAGCATCATAGTTAGTTTGTGGGTAAGTTGCTTAAGAGAAATGTCAGTTAGATTTGGCAACTTCCTTAAATATTGTAACACTACTCCTACATCCCACGTAGCAACATATCGTGGTAGAGCTGGTTTAAGTTGGAATACCCCTTTCAAGAAACGACTAACCATTGGATGTTTACCAAAAGGAATCTAGCCAGGTAGGCTAATAATCGTTGATAGAGCTGACCTTGCTGTGTTTATGGCACTGTACTGCTTCCCTTCATCAAATAGCTCAGTCAGAAAATCCAAGGCTTTGCCTAGAGGTGGAGTAAATGAATCAATTTTCCATTTACTACAAAAGTTTCTCCATTGTTTGAGGTAAACTTTGTACTGCTTCTGAGTCCCATCTCGCCAGGCACTAATGAGAATGTCACTTGACCGTTTAGAAATTCCTTGGTTCTGGAAGGATTCCCGGATAAATGGCAAGCCATCAGGTTCATTCTCCCCTGTAGTGGATGTTTTTTCTCTGGATTGGATGGCAGGAACACAACCCCTTCCCTTTTCGGTAGTAATCTGGGGTTTGCAACAAGCATTCTCATTACTTGAGGAAACCAGGCTTGAGTTGTCCAACGAGGAATCACAAGAATCCCTTCTGCTAATTCTTCCTCCATTTTGTGTAGTATTCGGCCAATTAGGCTAAAAGGAGGGAAAGTATAAAATTTTATGCATGACCAATTTAGAGTCAGTGCATCAACTGCAAAAGCTTGGGGGTCAGGCTTCCACGAAATATATTTGTCTACTTTGTGGTTGAGTCTGGAAGCAAACAAGTCAACCTCTGGTTGAAAAAATGTTTGGGAAATCTGTTTAAAGATTTCAGGGTTGAGAGCCCACTCGGTTGCATCATTAAATTCTCGCGATGCCTTATCAGCTATTATATTGTCTACCTTCGGTACATGTGATGCAGTTACCCAGATGTTCCTCTCAATGCACCATAACCAAAGCTGCCTTGCTAAGTCATTGCAAGGCTTGGAGTGACTTCCACCCATATTATTGATATAGGTAATGGCTGTAACATTGTCAAGCTTTAAGCCTACATGCACATTGTTTAAGTCTGCACAAAATGATTTTAAAGCAAAGGTTGCAGCCAACAATTCAAGTTGATTTATGTGGAATTCTGACTCAGTTGTATTCCATCTACCACCCGTGGTTTGGTTATTATGGTGGGCACCCCAACCAGCCAGTGAGGCATCTGAATATATTGTTATATCAGGGTTTCCCTGGGAGATAGATTTTTGGCTTCCCTCAATTGATGCTGCCCACCAAAGCAAGTCTTGTTTTGATTGGTATGAAAGAGTCATCTTTGCATCAAAGTTACCCTGATTGTTCCTGAGGGCATCACATTTGTCAATCTCAAGTGATCGATAGTACAACTGAGCATAGGGCACTGCTAAAAAACTAGCAACCATTAGTCCTACTACATGAGCCACCTCATGAATAGTTGGCTTGGTTGCATTGTATAAGTGTTCACAGGCTACTTTCAGTTTCCTGGACCTTTCTGATGTTAGTGAGACAGTCATACTCACAGAATTAAGTACAAAGCCTAGCAACACTAATTGTTGAGCTGGTATTGTGGCTGATTTTTCATCATGTAGAATAAAACCTAATTGTTCAAACAAGGCTGATGACTCATTAACATTTTGTTCACACTCAGTATGATTTGCTCCTTGCAGATAGGAGTCATCAATATAGCCAAATATCATATGACCCTGCTGCCTCAATGTTGCATAAACAGGTTTGAGTATTTTAGTAAAAATCCTTGGTGCACATGCCAGTCCATTGGGTAAACAAGTAAATTGATAAAGCTGGCCTTGCCAATTAAATTTCAAATACTTCTGATGTTGCTGTGATATTGGGATAGAATAGTAAGCATCACGAAGGTCTATAGATGCCATAAAACAATTTTTCTTCATCAAATGCAATGCTGTTTGCACCGATTCCATTTTAAAATGGTGGTATGTCACAAAATTGTTCAACTGTTTAAGATTCAAAATCAATCTATAACTCCCATCCTTTTTTGGCCTTACAAATATAGTTGAAATGAACTCTCCTGGTTCGTGACAAGAAGGCCTGATTACTCTTTTAGAGAAAAATCGTTGTATTTCGATAGTTACGGCATTGTGCTCAATGTCACTCATACTAAACTGTTTCGGTACAACGCTTTGTACTGGGGTTTTGTCAAATTCAATGTTGACCCCCTGTATTGTACGTAGCAGCCAACCGTCATTCGTGATCTGATGCCAAGACTCAACATAGTTAGCTATCCGACCCGCAATATCACAACATTCAACTGAAGTCTTAATAGTCGATAAATTTATAGTACAAGTTTTTTGACTCACCTTAATTGCATTAGCACTGGTGGTTGTCATTGTGTCTGCTGACGTTTTCCCCCTCTTCGCTTTCTTTGGAAGTTCTGGGGGCGAAGCTTCCTTCTCTCGTTTTTTGCATTTGGAAATGGATAATCTCGAGTTGACTGTCCTTTGTAACTGTATGAGTGGCTACCGTAATGGCGCTGTCCTCTCCCTGCCAATTTTTGGCCGACCCGGTTAGTAGTCGATATATCCTGGAGCGTTTTCGGCAAATCATCCCCAAATAATTCTGTGGTGCAGGGAACATGTTCCGCACACAATTGGCGGTATTGCTCATTTAAATCTGGGCGAATAAGTTCTCGTCTGCGTTGATTGAGTTCGTGCATGATTTGCCTGAACAGCAAATGCAATGGCGTCGATAGCCTGAACAATAGCAGTGTCACTTTGAGGGCTCGTGGCCCCTGATGTGGTTTCCTTCAGTTTTAGAAGGCTTGCAGTCACTCGTGTCTGAGCAACTACAGCTTTTAACAATAAGCACTGCACTCGCTGCATTTTAATGTCCCGAGAACGAGTATCACTCTGTAAACGCGCCCATATCGCGGCGTTCACTCTCGTTGGAATCATTTTCTCACAGTTTTTGGGGCGAAGATAGTTATTCTGCTTCTCCTTTAACTTTTCCTCGTTCATTTTTGTCTGTAACAGTTTGTCAACTAGGGAAGCAAGCTGTTCTGGGATGTCTTCCCCACATTGATCGACAAGATCGAAATCGTTAGCAATGCACGCCAAAATGGCGTCGCCTGCGGAAGTACTAGCCGTTGGACTTCCAGCCACGTCCTTTGCAGATTGTTTTTTATTGGACATAGACAACAATTCACTGACCTCCTTATCAATTTCAACCGTGGGGTCATCCCTACGTTTTTTCTTAGTTGGTTCACCCTGCCTTTGGGCAGGTGTGCGGTCAGTATCCGAACTGTCTGCGTCTTCTGATGAAGAACGTGAGCGCCGTTTAGGCGCCAATCTACCAATTGAAGTCGTCAAAGTTTCTGCAAAATTTCGCAGTGTATCTACCATTTTAGTTTCCATTCCACGAATGGCTTCCAATGTCCCATCACGGGACGTATTAGGCGGCTGTTCATCACCAGAATTATCAAGAAGACCAGCTTCATCGCCTTCGCTATCAGTAGCGACCTTTTCTATGGCGTCCATATTTCTTTAGCAAGTTGCTCAAGCGAGAGATTCCTCCCGTGCTGTTAGTTTTCGTACTGAATTTTCACTAATTTTAGTGTCTCAATAATGTCAGTACTTAATTTTTTGGACAAAGGTCGATTAATTTAAATAAAGAAACAGAGCAAAATTGTTTACTCTAAAGACTGCGGAAAGGTTCAAGCACTGAAGGTTTGGTATACCACGTGATCTCATGTGACTCCTTGTGACAGGTGTGACAAGGAGGTAGAATAATAAATATTACAGTCGAACCTCTATTAAGCAGCCACCCTAGGGGAATGGCCAGGTGGCCGCTTAATAGAGGTGGCCGCTTAATGGAGGTATGCCAAATATAGACAAAATATAGTCAAATGTTCCTTTTATGTACTTAAAATAAGATCTCGACTTCGATAAAAACAATCTTAACTGGAAAACTATACCCAACAAAACAAAACAAAACAAAAATCTTTTAAATTAAAAAAAAACGCATTCAATACACGTACAGTCTGTTGTATACTGACGTCTACTTTGGCTTAAAATAGTCATTAACATGCCCCTAAACTAATGGCAATCTGGCTCACAAAGTTTCTAAAACGAGCGTTAAACATTGGAAAAGTAGTAATCAAAGGCAAACGAGTGAATAGTGGCAGTGGCTATGGTTTGCAAATTCCGTGTGAATATCAATTTATGGGAGATGCATTTTCAACAAGTTGGCTGAAAGAAAAGCTATAGAAAGAGGCATTTGATGCTAAAGTATACTGAGTTAGAGGAACGGAAACGTAAATATTTGTTAGACAATATTTTAAAATTAGATTACTGTTAAACGATGTGTTAAGGGACTGCTTGGGATCACTCGAAGGTGGCCGCGGCCGCTTAATAGAGGTGGCCGTTCAATGGAGGTTTTATCTTTAATAATATATACTAAATATTTTTGGGACTTCGACATGTGGCCGTTCAATGGAGGGTGGCCGTTCAATGGAGGGTGGCCGCTTAATGGAAGATCGCTTAATAGAGGTTTGACTGTATTTACAAAAGTGTGCAGTTTTTACAAGAAAGGAAGTAATAATACTGCAATCGAAAATATGTGAACGCATTACGGGAAATATTAAAAGAACTACATGCTGCTATAGATGAGTTAAGTGGTCTATATCCGCAGTTAAATGATTTTAAAATGTACAAAGAAATCACTGATGCAGGAGTCAGACAAATTACAACTAGATATACAGTAGGCAATAAGTACGGTGCTCAAGAGATATTAGTAGCCTTACTTGCATTGTCTGAACAGAGCAAATCCAGTGTTGAATCTCCAGCATTCCCACTGGAAGGGGGCATTTCTACTGAGCCAAGTCACGTATCATTAACTGCCATTCAGTTCTCTAATAACCTTGACTTGCCTAGCTAGTAGTAACAACACTGGTGCCAGAGTAACCAACAACAGGAGAGTGCTGTATTAAATACAAGTTCAAGTACTAACCTCAGCCCAACAGCATGAAGGACACTAGTAATTAATCGCCAATTAACACTATTGCGATTTCCAACCTTTGATGGTAACAAAGCAAAATTTGAGGAATTTTCGAGTCTGTTTCAGAATTCAGATGCTTCGAATGAGTCCATAAATCTCAAAATGGCAAGATAACCGCAAAGTGTAGTTGGTAGAACTCGTGAAGCTCGGCTTTAGAATGTGATGAAGCTAATGAAATGCAGTTGAGACTGTAAATTTTCGACCGGCTTTATTTCAAAGTCATCATCAGACAGAATGAAACAATACTTTACATACAAAATATGACAGAGCAAGAGGGTGAGCACTGCGTCACTCTATTATTCGGAATTTATTTCTTTTTATATTTTCTTCAATTGTCGGCTGGCCGTGGTTATTAGCAATGTTGTGTGCAGTGTTTGATCCTAAAATTATTTCGGTTCGGCGCTATTCGTTGCTAAATATACACTGCTATTTTGTTCCATGGTTCCTAAAACCTATGAAATATGATCTGTGATTCTCTGACTTATGTATTTCCCATTCTCAGGAAGTCTTGCGATCTCAAGTTGCCGACTGTGAACACTAGCGGCGCCAGCGCGATAAGTGAAGGGGACATATTCATATATTCGTGTTCTGCACAATTAATTTCTTTTGAAGTTGATTCGATTTCAAAAGAAATTAATTGTGCAGAACACGAATATATGAATACGTCCCCCTCACTTATCGCGTTGGCGCCGCCACTGACTGTGAAGCATGGCCGTGTTACTTAAAAACCATCTACGGCGATACTGGCATTGCATTGACCATGAATATTTATGCAAAAATAAGTATGTGATATTTGATAGCGTAATTTCATTTTTATGTAATGTTTTTGACGATGACGAGAACACTGTGAGATCATATTTCATTTTTTTTTGTTTGGGTGTCTAAGCTATGTTTCAATACAAACAAATCTCAGAGAATTAAACCCATTTTACATCAAAGACACCAGAACTTGATTTGAGGACGCTAGCGCTAAAGAAGAGTTGAGAATGAAGGTTATTGTAAGTCTTTGGTTAAGTTGGTTCTTTCTTTCATTCGAATGTGATGGACTTGACGCGAAAGCTAGTGCATCTACCACAGTCATGCCGACTGCGGCGAATACATCAACCATATCAGCGACTACGGCGAATACATCAACCATATCAGCGACTACGGCGAATACATCAACCATATCAGCGACTACGGCGAATACATCAACCATATCAGCGACTACGGCGAATACATCAACCATATTAGCGACTACGGCGAATACATTAACCATATCAGCGACTACGGCGAATACATCAACCATATCAGGGACGTTGTCATTTTCAACCAATACAAGTAAGTATATCATTATAATAACATAACTTCGCTATATAAAAATTTTCTCTTTATATTTACTTTGAAAAACGGGAGCTAATTGAATGTGTATTTGTAATACAATCAACTGACTGAAGAGAAAACAGCTAATTCATTGAAATACAAAACTTTATCTAGGCTAATAATGTTCTCTTCACGCAATTGATATAAATTATAACCACTGTGATGCTAGCCGTGGATTGGGCCTCGGATTGGGCCTCGGATTGGGCCGCAGATTGGGCCTCGGATTCAACTTATTTCAATCGTTTAAAAGTAGATTTTAGAAAAGACTATTTCCAGTTGTTTTTAAGGTATTTTTCGTTACAAATCAGCGTTATCATGAGTAATACAACGTACCTATTTACTGCTGATGGAAAACTAAGGAAACATGCTCGTTTGTGAGAGAAATAACGCCTCAAAGACACTACATATTATGTCTCAACTTCACTCAGATTAAAACACAAAGTTGGATATAAACCAATCTTTGAAGTGCATGCACAAGGTACCAAAACGATACTGTACGGTATTTTAGTGCTCTTTCTATTGATGTGGATTATTTTGTGACACGAGCTTTAAAAGTACAGCATTAAACAGCAATCAAGAGTTAATTTGCTGTAAAGTATGCAACATTACAACGCGCAGCTAACCTAAATTTTTCCGCAAGAAAATATTTCGTTTGCTATCAAAGACAACACTATTGTGTAATACTTTTCATGCTCGTTTCATTGATGTACGCGATATTTGTGGCACAAGCTATTATCCTGTATATTTTAATGAGCACACAAGTCAAAGTTCCAATGCCGTAAATGCTCAATGCATATAGGATGACATATCTCCTATATTCACGCAGCGTTTGTTTCAAAAAAAAATACGAGCATGCATTCAAGACAGCAATATTGTGTAGTATCTTGTATGCTCTTTCTAACCGTTATATTGCAGCACAAGCTCCACAAGTAAAGAATTTTTTGAGCAATTAATACGAATGCACAGCTCAGTTCTTCTGCAGCGTTTGCGGAAGAAAAAAAATCCCAATTGCTATTAAAAACAACAATATTGTACAGTATTTCTAGGCTTTAAAGTTAAATATATCGATAATAAGCTCATAGTTAATAGTCTAAAAATATGAAGTTTTTACCCTGACATAAATTCGTGTTTACATCCCACGAGACGTGAAATGTGTTTACAAAATCCGCGAATATTCGTGCCCAATCTACTTGAATCAGGTATCAATAGAAAAACCATACACATTCCATAGATTAGGAACATACCAAATATAAAGCGGCACAAGTTCATCGCTGCGTTATATAGAGCATAAAATAATTTTGTGAAGCTACATGCTAGCACCGGATTATAGGCCGCCTGCTGCGCTAACATGTGACGAGCGATGAGCACTTGACATAAAATCATTCCTGTGGCTTTGTTACTGTCGCAAGGGAATGCTCTTTTTTAAAAGAGCTTTGGATTAAATACCGCACACTTTGAATTCTCTCTTAAACGATGCGCACGATATTGTGGCACAAAAATACCATGAATGATCTATGTTCACCACTACGTCTATAGTCCTAGTTTAAGCAAATTTTACGAATATTGAAAATCAGATTTGTTTCTCAATACAACATTATTGTGTAGTATTTTTTATGCTCTTTTCAGTGATATATGCCATATAGTGGCACAAGCTCATTAAATACAGATTCCGATGAGCAATTTAAAATTTAAGACCAATCATGACGCAAAGTCTTTAGGACCACACTTTATAGGTTGTTTTGTGAAAAAAAAAATCTAGCTGGCTTTCCAAGAGAACACTGTTCTGTAGTATTTTTTATGTTCTTTCACTGATTGATAGCATAAAATGGCACAAGCTTATAGCTACTGATTTCGATGGGCAATTAAGACGAAACATGACGGAAGGGATATATTATTACATAGTCTAAAAAGCGCAAGGACTTCAATTTAGGGACATTTTGCACAAGAACCAAACATAGCTTTCTTTCCAAGAGAACACTGTTCTGTAGTATTTTTTATGTTCTTTTCACTGATTGATAGCATAAGGTGGCACAAGCTTATTAGGTACTGATTTCGATGGGCAATTAAGACGAAACATGACGGAAGGGATATATTATTACATAGTCTAAAAAGCGCAAGGACCTCAGTTTAGGGGCATTTTGCGCAAGAACCAAACATAGCTTTCTTTCCAAGAGAACACTGTTCTGTAGCATTTTTTATGTTCTTTTCAGTGATCTATGTCTTAAGGTGGCACAAGCTTATTAGGTATTGATTTTGATGGGCAATTAAGACGAAACATGACGGAAGGGCTATATAATTTACATAGTCTAAAAAGCGCAAGGACCTCGATTTAGGGGCATTTTGCGCGAGAACCAAACATAGCTTTCTTTCCAAAAGAACACTGTTCTGTAGTATTTTTTATGTTCTTTTCAGCGATGTATGTCATAAGGTAGCACAAGCTTAGTAGGTACTGATTTCGATGGGCAATTAAGACGAAACATGATTGAAGGGATATATTATTACATAGTCTAAAAAGCGCAAGGACCTCAATTTAGGGGCATTTTGCGCAAGAACCAAACATAGCTTTCTTTCCAAGAGAACACTGTTCTGTAGTATGTTTTATGTTCTTTTCACTGATTGATAGCATAAGGTAGCACAAGCTTATTAGGTACTGATCTCGATGGGCAATTAAGACGAGACATGACGGAAGGGCTATATTATTACATAGTCTAAAAAGCGCAAGAACCTCAATTTAGGGGCATTTTGCGCAAGAACCAAACATAACTTTCTTTCCAAGAGAACACTGTTCTGTAATATTTTTTATGCTCTTTTCACTGATTGATAGCATGAGGTGGCACAAGCTTATTAGGTACCGATTTCGATGGGCAATTAAGACTTAACACCTTCGTTCACCATACTTACACGCTTGGATGGTGAGGTGTTAGCCCAGGTGACCGAGGGGTGGCCTGAGGCGATTGCTGTTACTTGGACTCATGTTAAGATCCATGCCAGTGGTATCTTAAGCTGACCACCAAGGGTGACTACAACGTATCACCTCTCCAAGGGACAGCCAAACATGACCAATTTCCGTACCGTATATAAAGCAACTCATAACCTTCACTCTATATCCGATTCATGTAAATTTCGTACATAGCGAGTTGTAAAAACAGTGGCAATATGCGACTGTTTTAAATTTCGTATCGTAGCGACTTGAAACTATTCGCGTTATCTGACTAAAACAAATTGTGTACGATAGCGAGTTATAGCGCATTCGCGAAATCCGACTATGGTAAATTTCGTACCATAGCGAGTTAGAACAAATTGGCGATATCCGACTATGGTAAATTTCGTACCATAGCGAGTTAAAACACATTGGCGATATCCGACTATGGTAAATTTCGTACCATAGCATGTTAGGACACATTGGCGATGTCCGATTATGGTAACTTTCGTACCATAGCGAGTTAGAACTCATTGGCGATATCCGACTATGGAAATTTCGTACCATAGTGAGTTAGAACACATTGGCGATATCCGACTATGATAAATTTCGTACCATAGCGAGTTAGAACACATTGGCGATATCCGACTATGGTAAATTCCGTATATACCATAGCGAATTGTAGAAACATTAGCAATATCTGACTGAGAGAATTTTTTTTGTACGATATCAAGCTTTAAACAGAAACGTATTACCAATATCTGACTCTAGCGAATTTCGTCCCCATAGTGAATTTTGGGCGACAAGCGTTGTGGAACTGTATGGTTAAGATATTGGTAACCATAGCAGCTTGCCAGCCGAGGTCAAGAATAAGATATACCCCCCCCTCCAGTAAAACAAAATCAAAGCAAACACAAACTTATAATTTGTCATGTAACCCCGTGTTTAACTCTAAGTTTGCAAAACGTATTACCCAGCCAACCGGTAAATTTGACAACGATAACCACTGATCTGATTATTTTTATTCTAACTACTTGTCCCCCACCAAGCGAGCTGCGACACCGTCAATTAATGTAACCGGTGTCCGTATATACATCACTCAACCATCTGCCCATCGTCTTTATTAAATGATCTGGAACTTCCATCGAAGCAGCGGTCATAGCTGCCCCAATCCGAAAGCTACTGTATGTCCCGAATAGTTCCCTTCGAGACCCAATGCAAGAGAGCCGTTGCATCACGAACCCAAGCGACTAACTGACTGCGACTTAATGGTTCTCCGTTCTCATGCACGAACAACGCACCTGGATTACCTCCACGGAATCGAAGGTAATTCATCATAGCTCGGACTGCACACACCACTGTGTTAGCTGTACCAATTCTGACGGTGTGAACAACCCGAAATTGATCTGTCTTAGAGGCTTTAATGCGGAGAAGCAGGACCTTTGGGTTTATTTTGCATCGTATTTGTCACTCGTGGTAAACTCGCCGGAGCGAAGAAAACCAAAGAATCCCATGCAACAAGCCGCCCAAAACATTACATCCTGGTAGTTACGGTGGTCGATGAGCGAATGTAGGCTGCGGAGGACCGATGCCGTAATTGGACGAAAAGGGCGACGTTCCAGACCCTGCGACCGCTTGATGCCGCGTAGCACCTGCTGCAGGTGGGGACGGTTTTTGAGTGGGTTTTCGAAACCATTTTCGACATGCAGAGACCGAACTCCCGACAAGTAGACTTTAATTGAACTTGCTTTTATAACTCGGTGATGAAAAGAATTAATGTCCAATCAGAAGCTGGTAGAGGGGAGCCACCCGACTGGACCTGACCACTCCAAAAACAGAACTCCAGAAAACGACGTTGGGCTGCGCTGTAAGTGCGTCGAGTTGATTTGCGAGACCATTGAACAGCAGCGACATTGCTTGCTCGTTCAAATGTTGGATGTCAAGCGGGCTTGCTACTCCACCGGGATCATCTTGGGAAGGGACACGCCCCAGGAACCAGACGGAAAAATTCCTGCAAGTTGAATCGAGACAAGGAGTCAGCTATCAGATTTTTCTTACCCGCAACGTGCGAGGCGTAAATGCGAAAGTCATTTTTTGCAGCCACCAGAAACAATTCGCCAACTAAATCCATGATGATGTCATCCCTAGATGCGCCTGAATTAACGATTTGCACTACGCTTTCATTATCGCAATAGAAGAGCACTCGTTTATGACGCCAACAACGACCCTAAAGATGACATGCAGTAACGATGGGATAGAGTTCCTTGTCAGCCATACCAAGCTTTAATTGACTGGGTAACCAAGCGACTGAGAACCACTCATTGTTATAGCAACCACCGAAGCCTTTGTTGCCCGAAGCGTCGGTAGACAGTTCGAAATCAGGCACTGGAGCTAACTCGGGAAAATCAAAAAAGAAGACACCGTTCCAAGTTGGCAGGAAGTCCTGCCACCACTGTAGGTCGAGGCGAGCTTGTTTAGTCAGGCGAATAAATTTCTGGCGTGGTTTTGAACCGCGAAGTAGATTGATAAGACGTTGTAAAAAGGTGCGACCTGGAGCAACGACTGCACACGCATCATTAAGCTTACCGACCAAAGACTCAAGTTCTTTGCGAGTGCAAAATTTTTTACCTGTCCAACTGCCAATGAGTGTTTGTAATTCGGCCAGTTTATCGTTTGGTAATCGAGCCGTCATATCAATACAATTAAGTTCAATGCCCAGGAACGTAATGCAAGTCGTTGGCCCTTTCAGGTGCTAAGGGGATACCGATATCGAGCGAGGCTTGTTGTAAAGCATTTACGAATTCGAGCAGATCATAGAATCGGCCGGGCCCAGCGTGAAAAAGTCATCAAGATAATGCAAGAGGCTGGGCACATGCTAATTGGGCCGTAAAGTCCATTCAAAAAGATCCGCCAGTGACTCGAAAATTCCCGATGCGCTTCGCAAACCAAAAGGTAACGCTAAGTCAACAAAGAATTGCTCCCGCCATTTCATACCTAACAGATATCGGTCGTCCGGATGTATAGGGACGATGCAATACGCTTTTTGGATATCGACTTTGCTCATTAAGGCCCCTTTGCCAGTTTGTACAATTAAATTTATCGCGTCTCGTACTGTACTATAAACGACCGGAAATTCGTTTTTAAAAATTCCATCGTTCACACTATGATCGGTTGGAAACGACAAGTCTAAAATTAAGCGCCAGGCATCCGGCTTATTCTTCTTTGGGGTAACGCCAAAGCGGCTAACATGTAAATTCGGAAACGGTGGCCTCTCAAACGGACCTGCCACCCGGCGTGCGTCAATTTCATCTGCCAAATACTTGTCAATCACATCAGGGTAAGCTATTGCCGAAGAACAATTAGATTCGGCTGATTTGAGGTTAACTTTGTCCGCGTGAAAACCCGTGCGAAAACCCGTGCGTAGACCATGCATCAGTGACAAATTTAACTTTAGACCTGTCCGGATGAGCAGCTAATTGCATATCCAAAACATCAACTTTAATAGGAAAATTGCCTAACACGGCGGTGTTCAGGTGTTGTTGGTGACAGACATTAGACAAAATAATACCCGGTGCAAAGTTCGTTACTATTTACTATGTTATAATGCGCCGATTGTTCACTTTGAATGTCGATAGCGCGCGTTGTGTTAACGTTCGGGAGAGCGATTTTTTTTTCCCGACTCTACGCGATTATGTTCGAGAAGCTGGTGCGAGCCATTGCAATCGGGGTAGGAGCAGCTATGTCGGTATCTACAAAATTTGTAGGCACTGCTGCAGAATCCTTTATTCCAGGAAATAACAGCATTGCTTCGCAGAGGGTTGCCCCCAGGCTTCGTCGCGAAGATTCCGTTGTGGGGATTTGTTAGCCTTACTTTTATTTGAACTTAATCGATTAACGCTAATCAACGCTGTATGGTAGTTATACAAGTCAGGTCGCATAACACTCCAATCCCTTTCCATTAGGTTGCTAGCGGTGGCGCATATTTCGAAACCGTAGACAGTCAGTCGCATCATCGATGGTCAGTCGCATCATTGATCTCGTTCCCAGATCCCTCTCGTGTTGATTAGACGAAGTTGTATTATAAATACAAATTGTTTCGACGGTCTTTAGCAAGCTCGTTATTAGCTCAGTCACCTGGGCGTGCGACTTCAAGTAGATTGGGCAGGGGTTCGAATCCCATCCGAGGTTTTTTTATTTTTAAAGTTCGTCAAACTTTTTTTCTTATATTTTTTTACTTTTATACGATTTTTGTAAGGGTTAGGTTTAAAGTTTGGGTCAGGGATTGGATTATTTAAAATTTTAATAAAAAGAAAAAAACAGAAACGAGGCGTGGCAATGTAAAACTCCACCTCGCCTACGGCAGGCGGAGTAAAAAGAAAAATCCATTAGTTTTAACAGACACATAGGCTTGAGATCGAGATCAATAATGCCACCGACCATTAAAGATGCGACTGACCATCAATGATGCGACTGACTGTCTACGGTTTCGAAATATGCAGCGGCGGCTTCTCGACGAAAGGCACGATCGTAGTCTAGCCAGGCTGTACCGCCAAATCGTTTCGGAGTTCTAACGATCAATGCCATATAGGCCAAAAGATCGCGCGAACGTGGAGGATAGAATGTTGTGAGCACCGCATGTAGCTATTAAAGCACTCTACCCATGTTAAAATGCCAATTACCGCGCTCTTTTTATATAGCCGAATTTGGCTTCGGAGCCACCATTGAGCCTACAAAGGTAAACACAGGGGTTTCTGCCTGGGGTTCATCCAGGTTTTCGGGCATTAACTCTGACATTTCGACGAATTCATGCGAAACAGTTCTTTTAGCAATTTTGGCAGGAATTGGAGCTCCGCCAGGGCCAGGTATAAACGCACTCTCGGCACTGCAGTTTTGCGAGAGTGCTGAGGGTAATTCACTAGCATGTTCGTTACTGTTCGACCCGCCTAAAGCGGTGTTTACCGACGTAATACCCTGACATTCTCGTGCACTACTCGAACCACTGTTTATAAACAAAGGAGCGACAAACGTACCTGGATTGCAGTGAAGCGAGCTATCGCCTACCTGACCTTCATTACGAGCTGGCAAATTCGTAGCCGTTTGTGTCGGGTTTCCTGGTGATTCCAATTGGGCAACTCGGTCCGTTGGAGCGTTGTATTGATGTAAAACTCGCGACACAGCCGTTTGAAGACCCAGCATAAATTCCGGTGATTGGAACGCAGAAGCCCACGATACCGCCGAGTTAGGTTCGCTGGGTGCTGGAGTCGTTTGCGCGAGAGAGGTAGACGCTTGTCCCTGATCTCCACTAGTATCCATGTTGTTAACAATTTTTATTCAGCAAATACAAAGCAGCAAAAGTACGTATATATACGGAAATTGAAAATGCAAGCTTTCTAACACGCTTGTTCGCCACGTTCCGATACTGATGCCAGGCCTTAAGCCACTCTCATATTACTTGCCTCTCTCGGTCACGTGACCCTGTTGACGTATCGAGGTCTGGTTACTTAGCTGTTAACCTTGATTATTACATAACCTCATGAAACATGACGGAAGGGATTTATTATTACATACAGTCTAAAAGCTGAAAGGACCTCAATTTAGGGACATTTTGTGCAAGAACCAAACATAGCTTTCTTTCCAGAAGAACACTGTTCTGTAGTATTTTTTATGCTCTTTTCAGTGATGTATGTCATAAGGTGGCACAGGCTTATTAGATAATGATTTCGATGGGCAATTAAGACGAAACATGACGGAAGGGATATATTATTACATAGTCTAAAAAGCGCAAGGACCTCAATTTAGGTGCATTTTGCGCAAGAACCAAACATAGCTTTCTTTCCCGAAGAACACTGTTCTATAGTATTTTTTATGCTCTTTTCAGTGATGTATGTCATAAGGTGGCACAGGCTTATTAGATAATGATTTCGATGAGCAATTAAGACGAAACATGACGGAAGGGATATATAGCGCAAGGACCTCAATTTAGAGACATTTTGCACAAGAACCAAACATAGCTTTCTTTCCAAGAGAAAACTGTTCTGTAGTATTTTTCATGTTCTTTTCAGTGACGTATGTCATAAGGTAGCACAAACTTGTTAGGTAGTGATTTCGATGGGCAATAAAGACGAAACATGACCAAAGGGCTATATATTATTACATAGTCTAAAAAGCGCAAGGACCTCAATTTAGGGACATTTTGCGCAAGAACCAAACATAACTTTCTTTCCAAGACAACACTGTTCTGTAGTATGTTTTATGTTCTTTTCACTGATTGATTGATAGCATAAGGTGGCACAAGCTTATTAGGTACTGATTTCGATGGGCAATTAAGACGAAAAATGACGGAAGGGATATATTATTACATAGTCTAAAAAGCGCAAGGACCTCAATTTAGGGACATTTTGCGCAAGAACCAAACATAACTTTCTTTCCAAGACAACACTGTTCTGTAGTATGTTTTATGTTCTTTTCTCTGATTGATAGCATAAGGTGGCACAACCTAATTAGGTACTGATTTCGATGGGCAATTAAGACGAAACATGACGGAAGTGGTGAACATAGATCATTCATGGTATTTTTGTGCCACAATATGGCGCGTATCGTTTAAAATGCTACTGAAACGAAATAAGAAGCGAGGCTCGAAGGAACAGTTACCTTGGATAAATCGTAGGTTATTAATTATAATGCTAGAAAGATGTTTAAAATGCTATTTTGCCAGTGTTTCGTTGTTAATAAACACAATACTATGCGTATAAAACACATAATTTCAGTACTGCTTGACTTATAGGTGCGCATGTAGCTTGTGTCTAAAGCCGCGTTCACACTGCAACGTTTTTTTGGCCTGTACCTGACGACCTTGCGCAGGCCTAAATGTGAACGGGTTTTACCTGACCTGGACTCGGCCTAGACCTGGCCTGTACCACGAATTCTGGGCCAGCCAAAAGAGCTGGCCTAGACCTGGCCTGGACTTAGCCTCGACCTAAAATTATCTAGTGTGAACGGGTTTTATCCTCGGCGTGGCCAGGCCTGGGCCAGGCAAGCAACGTTGCCATGGCACCTCGTACTTGGTTGAGCCCACGACAGAAACTGGTTAGAAAATAATAAATAAAAAAATATATAAATTGGAGGGAAACTATATTCATGCCGCGAAGTTACGATATTGTGTGTACTAGAATTGTTTGTTAAGAGTCAAATATTATAACGCTATGTCAAATACTTGGTCGGACGATGAGACAAAGCTGTTGGTTTCACTTTGGGGCGACGAGAATGTACAAGAACAGTTGGAAAACCACAGCATACGAAATAAAGTTGTGTATGCGAAGCTTGCTGAAAGCATGGCTGAGTATGGCTTTAATCGAAATGCAAAGCCAGTTGAATCGAAAATCAAACACCTGAAGGAGAAATATAGAAGTTACAAGGATAAAGTAGCTAAATCTAGTGCTGGGGCTGGTAAAAAACCAAAGTTTTTTGAAGAAGTTGATCTAGTGCTAGGAACAAGACCGCAAACCCACCCATCGTTTGTACTTGAGAGTGGGGACATTGATGCCAGCGAGAGTCGTGATAGTGAAAGCCCCGTTTCTGATGTTTACGGTAAGTACAATAAAAATATTCTAGTCCACAAACGACAGTGAGCAAACGTTTATTTGATGTTTATCATAGGAAAAGTTTGCAAGTACACATTCATGAGAAATACATTCACATGCATGTGAATATCCCATTCGTGTGTATATTACATGAATGGAAAAACTCTACAGAGTTTATTCCCATCTTAAAAATCAGCCATTAATATGATATAGAAAAAACAATAGGATTTTATGTAATGCATCATTAGATTTTTAAAAATCTCATACAATAACTTACAGGTTTTTTAACCCATGTAAATGTAAATAGTGATGTGTACAACTTTAAATCCCATAATGAAGTGTACAACTTCCAAACTTTGGGTTTTGAAATCGAAAATTGTATATTTCTCATTTTAACTTCCATTCTTGGGTTATTGCAAAATTTTCCTGTATATTGCATGAAATTTTTTTTTTTAAAGCAAGTCAAACAGAGAACATCAGCTGCAGAGATGGTGATGAAGCAGATGAGTCAAGTGGTGGTAAGTAAAACTGTCCTGTGGTAAATCCGATCTCAAGGCACAGTTTCCGGTATTTAGCCTTTTTGTGTATCATAAAGTATTAATCACTGTATATTTGTTTTTTCTGAGCAAATTATCAAATGCTGGGCAAAAGTAATATACAATGTAAAATAAACAAGCATGTTATCACTGGCTGGGCCATAACACCCTGGCTGTATGTTGTCATTAAGTATTGTAAAAACATTATTGTTGCTCAAAACATGGGGAAAGTAAGACCCTTTGTTACATGTTATTGTAAAAATCCTATTGGTGCACAAAACATGATTTTATCTTTTCAGTTGCATTAATCATATATTTAACAGAAAGGTTGATGCCTCTCCAGCTAATCTTTAAAAAGTATTCAATCTGCAAGATGCATAGTATCTGCACGATACAAGTAAAATAAGAAATAGTATATAAGCATGCCCTTCATTCACCATGTAAAAAAATGTATTAATAGTTTGAAATCTTTTTAGATGATGGTGCCATATTAGGTGGAGGTCCTGTCCTGGCAGATGAAGATGAATCCATCAGTAATCGGAATTGTATAGGACAAAAACATAAATAGAATACAAAAAACAGCAAAGGTATCATCAAAACTTATATATATATATATATATATATATATATATATATATATATATATATATATATATATATATATATATATATATATATATATATACATATATATATATATATATATATATATATATATATATATGTATATATATGTATATATATATATATATATATATATATATATATATATATATATATATATATATATATATATATATATATATATATATATATATATATATATATATATATATATATATATATATATCGTGTGTGTTTATGTATGTGTGCATGTATATATAAGAATCTTTAAATCCATGCCTTTTTCTCTGCATGGATATGGCCAGTCCAATTAAGAGAAGAAAGACTCGCCATAGGCCAAGCAAATTTGAGTCTGCAGTCCAGAGTTTTAAGGAAGTGTTAAGTGGGCAGCATGAAGAAAATATTAAAGTGACAAATTCCATACAACAGCAATGGCTGGAGTTAGAAAAACAACGTGTTCAAAATGAAATACAAAAAGGGAACGCGAACGGCAGCATGAGCTGAGGATGATGGAATTGTTTAGCACAATGGTACAGCAAGTTCCACAACGGCAACCCAGCATATCGTCATCAAACCAACATCATCAGCCCACATATACAGATCTTACAAATTCAACACTTCAAGCAAGCAATTACTTCCCTAATTATAATTTTCAGTGAAAGCTTAAGAATTAAAGTATTGCAATTATTCTGTGTCCAGAAAGATACTACAGAATCATTCTGCTGTATTGATATGATGATGTACAATATCATGACATGACTTCAAGTTTTTTTGTGTTTATTAGAAATATTAAAAATAAAAAAGTCACTAATATAATTTTGTCACCGTTAAAAAAATGTCAATTCGCCAATGTTGGAAAAAACACAATAGCTTTATAAAAAAACAGGGCAGAATCAAGGTTTGCCCTTTTAACGCAAACAACTGCATATGCCTTTGATTTTCCAGAAATGTTTTAAGAGCATTGCGCACAGTTTCCCCAGCATCCTCATCCACATAACCCTCATAATGCTGTCAACTGTCTGCATCAACATCAACTCTCCAGTCTTCCTCAAACTCTTCCTCTTGCATTTCACACAGATTGTGAAGGATGCAACATGCTGTTGTTTGCTGTATGATGTACGGCATTGTTGTATCATTCCTATTCAGAAGGGACCTCCATCGCCCTTTTAGTCTTCCAAATCCATGCTCCACAACAAACCTCATCTTGCAGAGGTTTCTGTTGAAATATTTTTCTGCTTCTGTAAGCATGCCATTATCTGGAATCACTTTGAGCAGCCATGGTAGTAGTGGGTATGCAGGGTCACCAACAAGGTATAATGGTATGTCAACACCATTAATTACTTGTACATCCTGGAAGAGACAAATATACAACAATGCACAAGATTAGGGCAATATGTTACATTGGCAATCCTTTACAGTGTAAACTGCTAAAACTTTTAATCTGTCACTGCTTTGTCATACATAGCAGTGACAAAAAACATATACATTTTTAACAATATTCAGAATCTTGTATTCATGCTGAAATGAATAGGAAAATTAAACACTGTTATTGCTATGCAACAATAATTTTGTATTTGATATTATTAACTTACTATTGGAAAAAGTGTTCCAGTCTCTGCCCTAGTGAACAGGCTTGAATTTGCCAAGACACGGGCATCATGAACACGTCCTGGCCATCCAATACACACATCTTGAAATCTAATTACAAATGAATTGCCATCATCATGTAAAATACTGCACAATTTGTTTCAAATAAGTTATATTAAAAAAATCAGCAAGTAATAACTGTGCCCCCAAAATTAAAAAAAGTTATTTTAAATAGGTTCTTGGTTTCAGAATAATAGAATATTTTCCAGCAGTGAAAATTTTCTTCTAATGCTCTACATTGTTACAAGTCAGTTTTTAGGAGTCTTATAGCAAATATGGTTATTACTTGACATTTTTTGTGCTTTATATAATGTTTACGTTTTTATCAAAGAAATAAACCTTTTTGAGCTGGCATAATCCTTAGAAATCTACTATTGTAGTGCTATACATAATCCTTTAGGGACCGATCGTTAATTACGTCACAGGGGGGGGGGTGGTTTCCGAAAAAATGGAAAAAAAAAGATTTTTACCCCTTTACAATAACCTAAAATGAAAACATTGCCCCTCTTCACTTTAACCCACTGCATTTTTAATGTAGCATAAAACTTTACCCCCCCCCCCTCCAAAGTTACTAATGTTGAAAAGCATACCCTCTATCAAAACCACCGCCCCTCTGTGACGTAATTAACGATCGGTCCCTTAAAATCTAAATTTTTATTTACCTTCGTTTGTGGTCAACTGTCCCCTGCAAAACTATAGAATGAAAACTTTTTCTATTATAATAGTCACAGTGATTTTCTTTTGGAGCGAGAATTGGAATGTGGCAGCCGTCAATCGCACCCACACATTGTAAAAGACCACCCATTACTCTAAATGCTTCTTTCGTTTCATGGATTCGCTCAATTGCCACCATTGTAATGAATCTTTTCAATAATACATCTACCAATACGCCGGAAACGTGGCGTGTAATTTTACAACACGTTGAGCGACCAACTCCGAATAACTGTCCAATTGAGCGATAATCAATCCCAGTTGCTAATCTCCAAAGCGCGATTGCAATCCTTTTTGACACAGGTATTGGCTCCCTGAAACGGGTTTGTTGCTTTCCCAGGTATGGTCCCAGGTCCCGACAAAGAAATAGAAAGCTTTCCTTTTTCATTCTTAAATGTCTAACCACCTTTTCGGTGTCCACTGTTGACTTGCTATCGTCCAGTAGGAATGGTTTGGCTTGAACCAACTCCAGACGTCTCTGAACGTTAGACAGCCGTAAAACATACTAACAACCAAACTGCTGTTCACAGCACTTTTCCACTGTTTTTCTAACATTTTAAGAAGAAAACCGATCTTCCTCATTTACACGGCACTATTTCTTTGGTGATGTTGCCGTTTCTCTCTCTTACGTTTTCTCAAAACGAATTCGAAAAAATGTTGGAACCACAGTAATATTCTTGGATCGATCGCCATATTGTAATTGCCGACAGTTGCCGACTGTATACGAGCTTACCACTGACTTAATTATTACAAAACATGAGCCTGTTGGCCTGGCCAAATTAAAGGATGATCAGTGAGCCCAAGGCTAGTGTGAACGGGCTACGTTTTCGCCATGTCTGGCCTAAGCAAGGTCTAGGCCAGGTACAGGCCAAAACAGAGCTGCAGTGTGAACGCGGCTCAACAAAAACGTTGTCGGATGCTATCGAATACAGATGCTGTAGAGAGGTTGGGCCTACTCTACATCATCTAACGTTTGATGGTAGCATTGAAAAAATAACTTGTATTACTCTTCATGAAGAATACAAAGCTATATCACTTTCCTAATATCCTCACTTTCAGCGTCTGATTCACCACTTTCCTAAAAAAATATGTGTAAATAGTGTGTAAATAGATAAAAACATAATAAACGTTCCTGAAAAGCAATTAATGCTAACATTTCAAGTTCATTCATTTAAACTGTCGTGTAAAAAGACGGACGTTAACTCTATTCAAAGTATGTTATTATTAAATGTAGCTATTTAGTATCGAAGCTCTATCAAGAAACAAATATATACCGCGTTTATACTGTCATTTAGCTACTGTTTGGATTTTTTTAGCCAACTGATTTTTTTCTGTAGTTTGATAACTCTGCTTGCAAGAGCGTCACATTTACTACATGTACTTTCATTTTGTCCTGCATCGCTTGTATGTTCAGTACCAATACTTTCTGCCATGTCGGGCATATTAGCAATTTGTTCGGTCTCCACCTCTTCAATATTTTCAGTGACAGGATCGGCATCGCTCTCAATGCGAGACACTTCACGCAATGCCTGTTGAAGATGACAAGTGACATTTTATACATTTTCGCACTTCTGTTTACCGACATACGAGAATATTGTTTTGAAAATATGTTTATAGTTTGTACATACCATCCTACGATCCCGGTTACTCAAATCACCTTGCATGGAAAAATTTTGTACAGAATCTACTGTTGGAACAGCATCAGGGCATAGCTGTCGTCTCATATTTAGCGACCTCTGCGTTTACTGTAAATGCGGAATCTTCAAAGTGCATTGAACATAGCACAGAGTACTGCTGAGGAATAAACTTTGGACGATGTCTTCGTACTAATGTGTCCATTTATTTAACCTTTCTTTGTCTTTCAAAGGGAATCGATTCGTTGATACTCCATCTGTATGTTGGCTGTTAGTGCAACGTTTCCCGTTTGGCCATCCAGCAAACAGTATTGCCCTCCTCGAGGTTTTTTGCGGTACTCGCCATTATATTTACTTTGCAGCGTAGCGCTTTTGAGAGACTATCCTAACAGACTGAGTTTTTTAAAATACATTCTTTTTTATCATTCTCGAGCAAGCGAGTTGCAGTTTGTCTGATATAGTCTGCGCCGGGATTAAGACCAGAAAATACGTAAAGGATGTTGCAGCTATCGCTCGAGAATTTTATCTGTATTCGTAAACTTATAAGGCAATTTCAAGAACTAAAAGTGACTGCTAGTGTGGTGCACCTACATGCATGGGATTTGTTTTGCTAATTTGCACATTTTGCGTAAAGAAAAATTAGATGTAGGCTAAAACTCATGTTGGAACTCATCGCAAATTCATATGTATTTATATAGGCTTATAGTTATCAAGTTTAACTTCCGTCCTTTAAATGACGTCAAGCGCGCAAAGTCAATTTCGCATCAAAACAAGCAAAAATACTGCCTTGCGACAGTAACAAAGCCACAGGAATGATGTTTATGTCAAGTGCTCATCGTCACATGTTAGCGCAGCAGGTGGCCTATAATCCGGTCCTAGCATGTAGCTTCACAAAATTATTTTATGCTCTATATAACGCAGCGATTGACTTGTGCCGCTTTATATTTGGTATGTTCCTAATCTATAGAATGTGTATGGACTTTCTATTGATACATGATTCAAGTAGATTGGGCCACGAATATTCGCGGATTTTGTAAACACATTTCACGTCTCGTGGAATGTAAACACGAATTTATGTCAGGGTAAAATCTTCATATTTTAGACTATTAACTATGTGCTTATTATCGATATATTTAACTTTAAAGCCTAGAAATACTGCACAATATTGTTGTTTTTAATAGCAATTGGGATTTTTTTTCTTCCGCAAACGCTTCAGGAGAATTGAGCTGTGCATGCGGATTAATTGCTCAAAAAATTCTTTACCTGTGGAGCTTGTGCCGCAATATAAACGGTCAGAAATGGAAAGAGCATACAAGATACTACACAATATTGTTGTCTTGAATGCCAGCTCGTATTTTTTTTTTGAAACAAACGCTGCGTGAATATAGGAGATATGTCATCCTATATGCATTAAGCCTTTACGGCATTGGAACTTTGACTTGTGTGCTCATTAAAATATTCAGGATAATAGCTTGTGCCATAAATATCGCGTACATCAATGAAACGAGCATCAAAAATATAACACAATAGTGTTGTCTTTGATAGCAAACGAAATATTTTCTTGCGGAAAAATTTAGGTTAGCTGCGCGTTGTAATGCTGCATACTTTACAGCAAATTAACTCTTGATTGCTGTTTAATGCTGTACTTTTAAAGCTCGTGCGACGAAATAACCCACACCAATGGAAAGAGCACTAAAAATACCGTACAGTGTCGTTTTTGTACCTTGTGCATGCACTTCAAAGACTGGTTTATGTCTTTGAAGAGATTAATTTGTGTATTAATCTGCGTGAAGTTGAGGCATAATATGTAGAAAATTTTTGCCATGGTTTAAAAGGTAATCTAGAAGAACACTATGTTCGTTTTTGGGAAGACCAGATTCAACAGCAAGAAAATCAAGGAAAACTTAGGACATTTAGACAGTTTAAAATGAATTTGAATTTTGAGGAATATTTGGGTGATATTAGTAATATTAAACATCGTCAAGCTGTTACAAAACTCAGAATCTCTTCTCATAGACTGCCGGTTGAGTCTGACCGCTATAATAATATTCCTTTTGATAAAAGAACTTGTAAACTTTGCAACTTAAATGAAGTTGGGAATGAGCAACATTATTTAATGCAATGCAGCAACACATTGCTTAAAGAGATTAGATATAGTTTTATCCAGAAGCTACACCAAATTAATAGCTCATTTTCATTATTTAATGATCAAGACCTGTTTTTATAAATTATATCAATGAAAGACAGGTCAATAACGAAATTAGTTGCTAAATTCTGTTATGATATATTAGCAGGTTTTGACCATTTACAGTAATATATATTTATCTTGTATTGTTCTATGTTTTGAATCAAGTTGGGCTAGCTTAATAACTTAAATATTTTGTAATTTGTCATTATGTGTATAGTATCGAATGTATCTCTTATGATATCTTGTTAATTAAATATATTATTATACTTACGGTCCTTGTATTGTTCTATGTTTTGTATCAAATTGGGCTAGCTTAATAACTTAAATATTTCGTAATTTGTTATTATGTGTATAGTATCGAATGTATCTCTTATGATATCTTGTTGATTAAATATATTATTATTATGTAGTGTCTTTGAGGCGTTATTTCTCTCACAAACGAGCATGTTTCCTTAGTTTTCCATCAGCAGTGAATAGGTACGTTGTATTACTCATGATAAAGCTGATTTGTAACGAAAAATACCTTAAAAACAACTGGAAATAGTCTTTTCTAAAATCTACTTTTAAACGATTGAATTGAGTTGAATACGAGGCCCAATCTACGGCCCAATCCGGGATTGAATCCGAGGCCCAATCCGTGGCTACCTTCACAGTGGTTGAATTATACTCGGTTATGCGCATCACATTTTGAAGGAGGTCAAGTCAAACATACGTAGCCAAGTGTATGTGATTCCGAATAAAGTAATAGCCTAAACTATAAATTATAATATTAAAAATCTTGCTTCGAATCAACTGAAGTCAACGGATGTGTTGTAAAGAAAGCAAGTTAGCAGGCTAAACTGCGATGACCTATGCTTGCGCTGCAAAAAGGTTTGAGCGATGTCTGTGTAGCCAACTGTATGGCTCAGTTTGATTATCTGGAATCGTGGCGTAGCTAAATATTAAGACCAATCTAGATCTCTTTTTGCTCTGAAAATGCAGTTTTATAGTATCATCTTCTATAAAAGTTAGATATTAAAAAAAAATCCCCCAAAACGTCGCAAAATATATGTTTTTTGCTCTAAAATTTTGGATATGTCATGATCCTTTAACTTCCCAAAATTTCGATCCTATTTAACTCTCATAATGCTCACATTACATACAGCAATAGACAGAGACATGGAAGGAACTGCTACATGATTTTTTGAGTTTTTGCTAAAGCATTTTAAGCTATATCAAAGCAGACGAAAATAAACGGATTTTTTTTACGTTTTATACATGTTAAAAGTCTAGTTGTTCCCTGTTTTTTAAGCTTTATTACAACGATCGAGCATTCAATATCGTTCGATATCACTCGCCCGTTGAAGACTACATATTAATTGGCTCCTTCACACAAATTAACACATAGACCGCCCTTCACGAGTCATGCAACGACCATTAACAATCTGCAACTCAGGAAAGGCCACAAAGCTTGCGCATTAGCAACTTTCAAGGCTAAATCCTACACTATTGTTATATATAATAGCATAGCGTCATGTCTGTTTACCTAGCATTATTTCCCACATTAGATGATTTATTTGGTAAATTTGAGTTGCAGTAACTTAATTACTTCGCCTACGCAGGCGTTTGGCGCAGCGGAATCTTAACATGGGCTCGTTTGTGGGTGTAGATAAAATGCGGGTGCGGACTGGCGGAATGGCGGACGCGGACTGGCGGAATTGCGGACACGGAATGGCGGACGCGTACTCGCGGACTTCATTATCCTCGATAAATCTTTTTTATCAACTTCCCACATGCGCATTTAATTTGCGCGTCGTCGATAAATCTTCTTTTATCAACTTCCTACACGCGCATTGAATTTGCGCTTGGCTTTCGCTGCTAGAACAAAATATTGTTTATCGTAAGTGGAAACCGGATAAATCAAACCATGGAGTGTTTCTCGTCATATTATGCCAGTCAGAGAAATGATGAACCCGCGATATCTTGAGAAGAACATAGGCTTTAACAGTTTGACTGTAATGTTAGCGGTATTCTCCTAGCTTTACTTTTTCAAGTCTACGTCTATAATGATTTTTTCCTGATTTTAGAATTATGAAAAAGCGCTTCCACAAGATTTCCTAGAACATTTTTTCGACGACTGTGTAATATAGTTAAAGCATAATTTCGAGTTATTATGATCGGAGATGATTTTACCAAATCAGCGGCTACACGTGTTACAATCAGTGACAGCTAGTAGCCGACAAACATCTCCTTTAGTGACATCTTTTCAATGCATGTAGTAATAGGATACTTTTGCTAAGTGGCTAGTGCGTAAACATTTAGTTCGCATCAGACTGCAAGTAGAGCTTTCCTTGCGCTGGATAAAATTCAATACCGCGTGCCTCTATATTGTTTAACATATTTCGCAATGTCTAAACGTCTTTATGCGGGAGTGGTTTCCAGCGATGATGACTTGGAAACGGGGAAGACGTCGGGTAACTCGAGCATTTTCGACTGGATGGAGGAATACCAATTTGAGAATGAGGAAGTTGCGCTGCGCAAGGCGCTTGATATAAGCAAAGTAAGTGTGTTTAGCTTCCGTTAACAATAGCCTGCGAGTGGATATGGCATATGATCGAATCTATTGAATTGAATGTTTTCAATTAACGCATTGATGATTACATAATCAGAATTTATCTCGATTACTTTATATTGCAGGTTGATGGGAGCTTCCCGGGAAGGAAGTCCTTCGAGTCAATCCATACTACAGGGTCTTCAAGTAAAGATCGATGCGGAATCGAACGTAAGTGAACTAAATATAGTTTCGAACTTACTATAGCTTTATTTATATTATACATAAGAAAAACTGGCAAGGGCATTTCTGTAGAAGTTTCACCTAAAATATGGTTGAGAATTCCTTTTCTTGGCAAACAGGGCGAGTTTCTTGTTAAAAGGCTAATTAAGGAAATACAGCAGAATTTAACGCGGCCAGTCAAATTTATTGTGATTTACCAAACTAGAAAGGTGTCATATTTTCTATCATGAAAAGATAAAATTCCGGACTTATCACGAAGCAATTTAGTCTACCAGTTTACTTGTCCGGGCTGCAGCAGGGCTTATATAGGCAAACAGAAAGAAATTTGGCTACACGACTTTCAGAACATTCCATCCTTTCAAAAATGCTATTTCCAAACACTTGACAGACTGTGAACATGCCAACTTCATAACAGACCTCAACAATCCTCAAGGCATCGAAAGTACTGGTTGTTTTGCCGTAATCTATTTGCTTGTAAATATAGCGCCTTATAATCCCCTTTCCTGTTCAGTTGATTACGTATATATACTTCCTCTTCCTCCTTATAAAGATCTGAGCACGCTTGTAAATAACTAGTTTGGTCTGACAATGACCCTGAAATAGAGTCGAAATATCACCATTATAATTTGTGTCTTGTTTTATTCAAATAACTCACATCTTGAGTTTACAAGATGTCACTATTATTCAGAGTATGTTTTTCTTATATTTCCTAAAATTGTCTGCTGGTAAAAGATTTTATATTATATGCAGGGACAAATAGTTTTGCTAGAGGTCTTTTTTTTAGTTATAGATTGATTTACGTGCCCACTACACAGTTAAAAGTTCCAGATAACAGCCTGTGTTTTGTTTGATCAAATATGTGACTTGTATTTCACAAGATATGCCGTCAATGAGTGCCATTGCTATTTATGTGCTTGAATATTACAGCAGGAGTACACTATTAATTATATTTCACCGTTAATTGAATTCGCAGTTTTTAGCATACTGATTTTATTTTTTTAGAGTGATGATAGTGGTTCAACCACTACAGATGCAAACACGGTAAAAAACGTCAACCACTTCAAACAACCTCGAAAGGGACGAAATAGAAAGGTGAGCAGGAAAAAATCATGATTTTTAGTTTTCATTCAGATGGATAGCGATGTGTACTCCCGGAACAAAGTGTGCAATGCAATGTATTTGCCTACATATCATCCAAACACCAGGTGGATTACCGTAGTACGCAAACAATTTCAGGTACCTTTTGCAATAATCAGATAGTGTCCACGAGCAATGTCCCATAGAATGGTCACAATATATTAATAAACTATATATTAATGTAGTTTATATGAGCACGCATATATTTCAGAGTTAGTTTAAAGACAAATTTTTTAAAACATGAATTTTTTGTAAGAACGGCCATGTACATTCGAATGGTGGGAGGAAGAAGAATACAATCTTGGCATTAGTGTATTCAGGGGTAAAAAACTGAAGCTGGACGAAACCAATTGCAACAACACCACTGGCAAGGTTGTATGCATCAATCGTGCCAGATTTGTCACCAGCAATATATCTTGAAATATATACCTTTTCTCTTTATAGCAAAAATTTGGTTCAACAAAGCGTAACACAATAGTTCTTTCGAGCTCTGAGGATGAAAATTCACCCAAAAATTTTATTAAGAAGGTACTAATTTACTCCAATTGACTTATATTCACGTAAAATGAGGGCAACACATGTTACCGACAGCTCAATTTTTCATACAACATTCTGTAATATCGTCCAACATTATTAGAGCACTATTAACAAATGATGCAGTAATACATGCTTGAACGTCACTTAATTAACAATAAATCATTTAGTGATTATGTGTATAGTTACGTCCACTGATAAATGGTATATACAGGAAGCTGAATTTTTAAGTTTTTAGATTTTTACACGATTAGGCTATTTGTAAAGGGTATATGCCCTACGAAGAAATTGAAGATGATGAGGATGATGATGATGATGGTGATGATGAGAGTGTTGTCCCTTTTACCAGTACCGATTCTTCCAGAAGAAGTGAGGCAGAGTATGTATCTAGTGTTGTTTTATGATCAAGTTGGTTTTCTTTGATACTAAGGATTTGTACTGAGGGTTCTGATTGCATTAAGCTTTATTGAATACGAATTCGGTCAAAAGAGATGCAAAAATCTTCTTTGAAAATGAACAAAAATCTGTTAAAAACCTCCTCTTTTATATAATTTATGAATATCATAAAGATTTCTTAACCCATTAGGGTCTGCGAGGGATATTATAAGGATGATCGGTCGATGCCGATATTTAGTACGGGTACGAGTGTATTATCACTCGAGGAAAAAGTTAAAGCTCTTCTGAGACCTTATCCACTGGAACGGATCTGCCAAACTGTACCAAAGAATGTTTCAAATAATGTCACCTTTGTATTGAACGTCTCTGGCTGTAAAGTGTGGGAAGATTGGAAGTGTGATGAGATGGGCTCGTGGAGAAACAACGGAGTCAAAAGAGATACATTCATTCATGAGAATGGCAATGTGAAATTAACAAATCGAAGCGAAATTGTTCATGATAGTACTATGTACACTCTTGTCTGTATGTATTACAAGAATCGAACTTCCAGTGACCTAAAGAAATCTGTAACGTATCTTCAAGGTATGCCGCACTTTCTTTACGTTAGATTTGCCAACGTTTAAAAGTTAGGTTGTTAAGCTAAGTTAAATTGAAAATGCACACGTTTAGCGAGTGAAAACTTTATTGAATAATTAATTAATTTTGCAGAAAACAAAAACCTTTTGCTCGTCCAATACATATTTGATGGAGAAGAGCTCGGAATAACACCGGCAACTCACAGAAACTCACGTAAAAAACAAGCGCCAGCCTATGTGAAAACGAAACCCAGTGTTCTCGAAAGAGTAAAGGAAGTTGCCAGAAATGTCGGCCCTAAAGGAACCTTCCACCAAGTTTGCGAAGAGAAGGGGGCTACCTGGGAGCTGCTTCGGCAAGCGACCTCCCTCGCAACCGTCACCAGGCAAAGAACAGCAGGTCCAATTCATTAAAAACTAAACCGAGCTCTAAAAAAGTTGATTCATTTGCTATCCTGCTTGAAGAATGCAAAAGACAGAAGCTGAGTATTGGGACAGATCCTTTCATAAGGGAAGTCACAGGAGCTCCGGAACTTAGATGTGTCCTAGAATTTGACTGGCAACTGCAGGAAAATGAAAAATTTTGCACAAACTTTTTTACGATTTTTTCGGCTGATCCCACATTCAATTTGGGTAATTTTAATTTGACTGGCACGACATATCGTAATTTGAAGGTGGTTACCCGCAAGGAAGGACATCATCCAATAATGATAGGCCCTTTATTGTTAAGTCAAACAAAATCGTTAGAAACATATCATTACTTTTTCGGAGAATTGATTGGTCTTAACAAGAACTTAAAGAATGTATAAGCAATTGGGACTGATGGAGAAGAAGCATTATTGAAGGAATGAAAAACAATATGAATTTTGCCATTCACCTCAGGTGTTTTGGTCATTGCCGAGACAACTGTAAAACGAAGCTGAAGCAGTCAAATGTTCCTGAAGCTGTTCAAAAGGTCTTTCTTCAAGAAATGTTTGGAAAACGAGATGGTGAAACATCTGAGAAAGGTAAACTAAATACCTATGCAAGTACAAAAAGATAACTTTTGTCAACATTTTCACTATTTATAGCCATTATGAATCAAGGAAACCATCGTTGATGGGTGTTACTTGCTGTTATGTGCACTCGGATAATGGTGTTGTGATATTATTTTAAGTTGTATATCTAAGTCATGCCACCTGTATGAAATGTCTTACTACGGCCGTAATCGAACCTTTGCTACCTTTGGAATGTTGTATTTTTTCAGCTTGCCCGGTGCGGACTGCGGATCACATATCAAAAACATCACTTTCAATCAAAAATCATTTTCATTTGAGTGCATAAATCAATATACATAAAAATCAAATTGTTTTTTTATAAGGGTTGCTTGATTGCTGTTCTGAGGATGATTTTTATGCCAAACTTGTCCTTGAAAGACATATGGGATGAGAGAGAGAAGCCTTTCCTTGGATTCAACAAAGAACCGTGCTTTTCGGCTTTTATAAATGAAAAGGTAATAAGTCATATCGTGGCCCACCCGATCTCACACGATTATTTTGTGGGCACTAAAGCTTTAGTGACGAATTTTTGTAATTTAAAGAGTGCACAAAAGGACAGTATAAGTTTTTTAAATATTTTCTCATATGATTTTAACTATCTTTTTCATGTCAACTGTATAGGCACACATGATTGTCGAGAACAGGCTGCCTGTAACACGCATGAATGCTGGGATGGGCAATCCACCAAGCCTATTCTATACGAATGTCCCAGAATCCGCCAATGCTGTCATTAAACGGGCAGTTAATTTCGAACAAAGTGAAATGTGTGACTTAACGTTGAAAATGGCGCAGCTCATGAAAGAACAAAAGGAACATCCGAGGAGCGTTGCTGGATAGCGGCCCTTAAAAACTAACGGGCGAGTATACGCATCTTCAGTTGACGATCAGAAAAATGGTTTGCTATGACCACCGAACAACGCACGGCCTATGAGATGGCGTTTGATAAATCCTGTCTAAATGAAGTTACGAACAAAGGAATACCAGAGGAGGCCCTGTCTTCGCCGTCTTTAAATGCAGAAGAAGCAAATTTAACGCATTTGCCTCTTCAGCTCGTTTACGTCGAAAAAAGTGGAAAAATTACCCGTGAGAATTACCCAGGATGGTCGTCTACCAAATTTTGCAAACACTCTGTCGCGCAGTAGCCGAAAAAACTCAAAATCTAAAGAGTGGTTAAGGCGTCGCACTACGCCTGTCAATCTAACAAGTTTGGTTACATTTGATTCTGGCAAAGGCGTTGGAAGGAAGGGAAATAAAACAGCTACAAGTCGACGGAAAGGTGGGCGAAATGCCAGAAAGGACCAAGTGGTTGATATGCTTCACAAACAACGACAACAACAACGTGAACAACAAAAACAACCGCAACATCGTCAACAGCAACACTGTCAACAACAACATCATGATCAACAACAACATCATGATCAACAACAACAACAACAACAACAACAACAACAACAACAACAACAACAACAACAACAACAACAACAACAACAACAACAACAACAACAACAACAACAACAACAACAACAACAACAACAACAACAACAACAACAACAACAACAACAACAACAACAACAACAACAACAACAACAACAACAACAACAACAACAACAACAACAACAACAACAACAACAACAACAACAACAACAACAACAACAACAACAACAACAACAACAACAACAACAACAACAACAACAACAACAACAACAACAACAACAACAACAACAACAACAACAACAATAACAACAACAACAACAACAACAACAACAACAATAACAACAACAACAGCAGAAACAGCAACAGCAGCAACCAATGCAACAACACCAAAATGAACAACAGCACGGTCAGCAACAGCCACAGCAACGCGAACAACAACTATTACAAGAACAGCAGCTGCCACCAGTATGACAACTACAACAAATACCAGGACAACAACTGAAACCCGAACATCAACCTCAACAACAACACCCACAGCATGATCATCATCGACAACTGCAGCAGCATTAACGGCAACCACGGCAGCAACCGTATCGCAATTTACCATCACCACAACAACATTTTCCGAACAACCCCATTGCACCGGCATCTCCTGGTTATCCTAACCCATTGTTTGGGTCATACAGCTTTACCTGATGCAGTATTGCCCACCTCAAGTAAGGACCTGTTTCGGATGTGGGAGATCTCTGAAACCCGGAGGACAAATCGGTGAACGACCGTATGACCTCGTCATTGTGTCAAACGCAACGAGATCTTATTACGATAATGCAGGAACGCTAAAGGAACGACCTGGAAACGTCTATTATCATGTCCATACTGGCTGTCTCAAAAGACAGCAAGCATATTTTGTGGCATTGCATGTCCAAATACCTAATGGAATTAGGGACCTGCTCACGCCACAACATCTTTTTCATTTGTGAGAGTTTGGAATAATTATTTAATCAAAATAACCGCCTACTTGTATAATACATTGATTATAACCTTTCATTATTCTGCATGTTGTGATAAAAGAATCTAATTTTTCGAATGTTTTGCATTGATCAGTGAGTAATTAGCTTACTGTTGTGGTTTTAAAAATGATAAGGAAAGCAACTTCTTATAGTGTTTTTTTGTACGGAAATTTTTTAGACGACAAACCTAAACTAACCAGGTTTTTTAATTGGCTTTTGTCACCAGTAGTAGTAGTAGTAAAAAATTTATTTAAAAATCACACGCTAGCCTAGTCAACTACTTATAGCTGCAGGGGCAGGAGCTGCACTAGGGGCGTGTGCACATACATATAGTTATATCTACATTACATTACATTCTATACTAACATATTAACAACACAAATAAAACAAATTATGATAAGACATGCGTAGATAATAAATATTAAAAGTAGATCAACTATTTATGAGCGCAAAGACGAGTTTTAAATATTGTAAATGTAGCTGAACCACGCACATCCGCAGATAAAGAATTCCAAACTTTTGCTCCATCATAAGAAAAACTTTTCTTTAACTTTTCAGTTTTGGGTTGAGGCAACTGCAGCGAGGTAGAATATCCCCTGAGCTTATACTGAGTAATATTTCTCTTATGTTCAAACAGCTTCTCAAGCGGACTCGGAGCCAATTTATTTAGAACTTTGTACATTGTTTTTGCTTTTGTTTTGGCTCGTCGAGTAACAAGATTTTCCCACCCTAATGCATTTAGTGCCTCTGGTCCTGGAATTTCATTACTAAAGTTCATAATTACCCTCGCAGCTCTATTTTGAAGTTTCTGAAGCCTGTTTGAAAGTCCGACACCCATGGTATCCCATACCTCACTGCAGTAGTCAAAATGAGGATTGAAATCATCATTGTTTGTGTTTGCCCAGTTAGGGACAAACAGTTGGGACAATATTTCCAGATTAGAATTAAATACCTGAAGAAAGTCAATTTAGCATTATTTTTCTAACTTTTTTTAACGGTAGTCCGCGTCCGCCAGCCCGCCAGTCCGCGCCCGCATTTTACCTACACCCCTCATTTGTTGTCATAATGTCATCTGTGTCAAAAACGGGCTTGGTGTTCACTGTGTGCATTTGGTGACACTTAGATGCATCTTAGTTAATCTAGCTAGGTGCTTTTAGTTGGTACCGGGACATTTTGCCGAAAGACACTTTGCCGAAAGACATTTTGCCGAAAGACATTTTGCTGAACGGACACTTTGCCGACGGACAATTTGTCGAAAGGACTTTTTTCCGAACGGACTTTACGCCGAAAAGACAAAATGTTCGGCCACCCTTTTAGTTACATTGTGGAACTTCATATTGAACATTTGCCGTCATAATTACATTTAGTAGAATCATTCTAGTATACTATTGCAAATGCTGTAATTTGATTGGTTACTTTACTAGCTATCTATTCCTCGATAGATAGCGAGTAGCGAAACAATCATCTTCCTATACAGATTTCTTTTGATAAAATTGCCTAAAAATCAAATTTTTTGTTGAATATTCCATGTTTGACCTCTGATTCTACTAAAACAATTAGATTACTCGCTCTCGATTTCCATGCGGTGATAGTTGATTCGGGCTTCGTCCTCATCAACTATCACCGCATAGAAATCTCGAGCTCGTAATCTAATTGCTAAATATATTGTGGATAACAACTAACAAGCACGGATGACACCTCATTTATATTTTTAAGACCCTAAATCGAAAGTACTAAACTCATTTAATTTTAGCATAAGATCTCAACAAAACGCACATTTTTACATTTATATTGAACTTCTAAACTGGAAAACGTGTGCTCTGGGCTGTACTATGGTTTCAGCGAAGATATTTTTGAATATAGTAGGAGCGTAACCAGGTTATATATGCATACTAAAATATAGTCATTTTTTGTTGTTTGGATGTAATAAAACGGGTATATACAGACTGGCAGTCTGCATACAGATAAGCAGTCGGCAGCTCACTTTAATAGATCTTTAAAAACCAGAACAACTAATTAAACTTTCAATAACGAAGATACTATTTTCAAACAAATTAAATTTTTAAAAATACATAAATTGCATGGTAGTACGTGTTCTACCAATTTTTAAGTATTAACTCCTAATGCTGTTAATATTAACTCCTAATGCCGACACATTGACCTCCCTTCTAACATTCTTGAAATTTGAACTGCAATTGTGGAAATGCTATAAAGCTTGCGTATTACCAACCTAAGCACTTAATCCCACGCCGTTGTTATGTATAATTTATAGTATGTCGCCATGTCTATTTACGTTAGATTTATTACCCACATTTGCTAATTTATTTGGCTCACTTGAGTTAAAAATCACACGTTGAATGCGTTTAATCCTGGCTACGCGTCATCCATATTTTCTAAGTTTAAGAATATCCCACAAAAGCGCGTCAACTCCAAACAAAATTCCCCTTTCTGATAACAATTATAGCGTTTACCTAAGGCAAACATATCTCAAAATGAGCCAAAATTGCTGTTAATTGGAAATCGTTTACAAAACTAAATTGACGCCTGTTGAAGGGCCATCATAAAAGAAGAGGTTGTTTTCTTTGTTTTGTCAAAGTTTGTGTCCTTGGCTGTTCTCTTTGACATCTTTTTCAGTCGTTTTTCTTGATTCTCGCAATGCATTCTGGTAAAATGGAAATCATCGGTAATTGTATAGTCAGTAACAGTGACGAAGCCAGCCCGACATTTAGTCATACAAATTCAATTTTTTGTGTTTATAGACCGTATAAGGAACCAATTTCTAATGAAATGAATAATCATAATGATTTAAATTCGCATAGCATAACCAAATGCTGGGCTGGCTTCACTACAGATCAGCAAAAGCGAACTAAAATTTGCAAATTATCTTTAAAATAATCATTTTTTTCAAAAAATAATAAATTGCTAGTTATTGGACAAGCATATTGTATTCAAAAAATGATAAGCGTATTCGTGACCGCATTTTAATTCTTGGATGTTGTTTTTGGAGAGGGAAGAAAACAAGGGTTCCATTGGAGCACAGAAGAGACCGGCTCTGCTCGCACAGTCAAACTACAGAGCACGACCGCTACTTTGGGACCATTGATCCAGGCACAAGCTGCTCCTAACCCAAGGGGAGAAGCTGTGCGCTAGCGCCCTTGCCAATGTTCGCTGGCCGTATCTGCCGTGTTGCTCTTTAAATGCCCCCCCCCCCTCCCCCTTTAACATACCTACAGGTATGCTCAAGACGTTAATTATGGAAAATGTTTCAGGTACTATGTTAGTTAATGGAACGCTACCGACAACAATAGTGACGACAGCCACAAACGCCACAGCATCAAATGCGAGTCCAGGATCGAGCAAAACTACTTCGCTGTCAAAAGCCCCTCCCGTCATAAGTACCGTAACGATCAAATCGGTGCTTTCTCCATCAAGTTCCATTTCTCTGGTTTCTTCCACTTCCACCGTCTCTCCTGGAGGTTCTGATGAAGATTCCGAACCCAAAGTAACATTGTACAGATGGGAATTGGTGCTCATTTGCTGCGGAGCATTTGTGTTCATCCTTTTCATCATCATTGGATTGCTCTGTGTAAGTAACTACATTTTCATAAAGCGCAAAACATTAGTAGTTGTTTGCTTTTAGGCAAATAGTGGCGACATCATGCCCAAAAATTATGTACGCAGTCAACATTCTATTGTTAATTAATAGCCTATACTCGAATGATATTGTGGACGAGATTTATCGCAACAGTCTTTCTTTGAAATTGAATTTAGACATCGCAAAAATTTATAGGAAAAATAAAAAAAACACGATGGATGATGAACAAACAACATCAACATAGCATTGAATATATTCGAACAATCAGCCCCAGGTAATTAGTATGCGCAAAAAATGACGTCATCAACTATTTGTAGATTTTAAAGCCGTGAATATCTCGAGAACAAGACAAATTATTAAAATACTAAATTAATAACGCCTCGAGATTGTTATAATGTTTTGAGATCAAGGCTGATTTATGATACTGACCATGTCCCTTTAAACTTTGCTAGCTCTAGGTGTAGTAATCTAACTGTTGATATTGCGTTATCAAATATGTATATATTCAAATATGGTAATAAGCGTTGTAGTGCATGTTCTGTAAATTGTATTCATAGTTTATCTCTAGCAATAAAGCGCGTGATTTACTGTATTTCGTGTTATGACTTATAAAAACACTACAATTGTGTATGATTACAAATTACAATTAACATTGTTTTATTAGGAGTGGCCAGGGTCTTATAATAGTTTACTTAGCCGGAATCGCACGAAATTCCTGCTCTTTTTATGCGTTTGAACAATCTATATAAACCGAGGATGAAATTATATTGCATTCTCGTAATTATAGAAGCAACAATAATTTTGTAGTTACTTTGATTTAAAATGTATAGCAAACTTAATCAAACAACAAGTATTTTAATTTGCAACAAAAATTAACAATAAATAAAAAAAACACCGGAAAATTTTAAAGCATTGCATCACGATGCATTGCTCCCTCATCTTAGGCTTGATTAAAGAATCTGGAAGATATTTCTCTTTTGTATGTTCCTTACAGAAATTGAACTCCCGAACTATTTCATTCTGCACAGTTGTCGTATGGTGTGAGTTAAACACATTCATCTGTATAGTTAAGTGTGCTATATAATTATAATATTTTAATGCTGTGATTTTCAGTGTCAAAACCGAATGCTAAAAAAGAAACTTACAGCTTCGAGAACTTACAGTCTTCCTATCAAAGAGAATGGCGCATGGATTGATAATCAAGATATTCCACTGTGGCAGAAAAGAGCATCAGCGTTCGTCAGTGAAACTCCTGCTACCTCTGGTGAAGACGCCCCAACTCTTACCACATAAGGTCTGAAATTTAAACAATGGTGATAAAGCAGTGATAAAATGCTATCTAATTTGTATACATGTCTGTAATAATTAATGTGCATGGTAAATCTTTAGTAGGAAGATATATAAAAGGAAGAGGTTCCAGCGCCGTAGTGAGGTCGATAAATGGGGCGAGGGGGGCATATCCAAATATTCATATTCACAAAGCATAAAAGCAATTGATTTTAAAAAGAAATTAATTGTGCAGAACAAAAATATATGAATATGCCCCTCCTCCTGATTATCAATTGAACTAACATCATTGATGTCAATTTCTTCTTCTGTGTTGGGGAGAATGTTGACTTACCCAAAAAACGAATGAAAATATGATTTGTTGTAGATTTTCCAAGAGCTATCCCAAACCGAAAAGTGATCCAAATTGTTTGTATTTCTAGTTTAAACTCCACCCCCAGAAAATTGTCTATAATATCGTCCTTGTTTAACTTTTTTCGAACCTCTACATTACCTCTTGATTTAACAGATCCTCCCCTAGCCAACCATGTACCTTTGCACGAAAAACGTATAGCCACATATAGGATGTGTAGGTTTAAGACGCCCTTGTGTTAACTTCAAATGTTGTTGTAGTATTGCCTGTAATGTATTCATTAATATTGTGATATTATTTTAATATACAGTAGATATAAATGTTCAATGTATTAATATTTATATCTCAAATATTGCTGCTAAAAAAGTTTGTTTCTGTATATTAAAGTCATAGACTAAAAGTTTAAATTCGCAAATAGACCCGCGGGCCGGGGCCGCAGTCTTGCTAGCCTGCAGCCCACATCTTGCTGCCTGAACCCCAGAACACTGACAAAAATAGTTGAATTTAGAAGAAAAATATACCGCTAACTAATACACATGGTGCATAAAAAAACTGAACAAATCTGAAATCGCTCTCTACTTCGCGAAACGCCTCAATGTACAGTGTGCCCCTCCGTGCATGGGTGCTTATAATGTAGCTACAATAGACAAAAAAAATTAAGAAATTCAAAACTTAAAACCCTAGGGGGGTTGTGTCTTTTACAACAAATGAAATACGGCCCTCGTACGAAACTTTTATGCTTGAAAGTAATTTTGACTTGGTGGGTAGAAAATATTTCGAGTGTTGTATTGCTGTTCAAAAATTCAAAAAAATGTTTGAGTGTAAGTCGTTCAAAACGTCCCACAAAGCTCCATATTTGTAGCAAAATTGGCTTTATGCATGCTTAATTCGCATACAACTCCCAAGAAACATTTAATTAAAATTGGAACTTATCTTGAGAAAGACATTTCTTATTTAGAAAAATACTAATTCGAGTGGCGCTCTGGAGGACTTAAACTCGAGCAAATCTCTTAAAATTTGAAACAATAAGAAAACACCCAACAAATTTCATGCTCGCTGACTAAAATTACTCTTTAGCCTTCCAATTTCGTGCCCCTCTCCCTAGTGTAAACATTAAAATCTCTGATTTTTTTGTTTATTCTACAACATACCTAAGCGTAGTAAACAAGGGGTGAGTGACGTAGCAGGAGTAACTCGTGTTTGCAATAATTTGTAAATTCTATTTACATCTACGCCGTAATTTTGCGCTATTAAAAATTGTTCGTCCTTTTCGAGAGAAAAGGCCCAATAGATGTTTGTCACGTGCGGCGGCTAGTTGTTTGAATGTTCCTAATCTTTCCAAGAGTATTAGTCTCATGTGCGAAATGGTCTCCCACAGACACATCAAGCCTTTTGTTAACAGCATTTTAAGGAGGTCACTACTAAAATTCCTTTTTTGTTCCCAATATTATCAGCCCGTGGCATTGGAAAGCTACCGGCTTCTTCTCTGACTTGAAAAATATGTTTCTAATTTGTTATTGTTGCCATGGCTATAAACAAAATCCCTTCTTTGCATAGATTTAATCCATTTTGAATGAATAAATAGTAATGATATAAATAATAATTGATAATGCTTTAATCATATAGCTATCTTGGTATTACTACATTGAATTATGATACCCTGTGTGTTAATCAATAACTAGATGTCTATAAATTTGAAACTATATAATGTACAACTGAAAAAATGGACCGAATGTACCCAAGATGGGAAAATTACCTGAAAGTGATCATGAGTCAGAAGATAGTGATATTGATATTGTCCTAGATGCAACAGCTGCGCCATAAATGAAGTTCCGAATCCTTGGATGATGGAGAGATGGAATGGTGGAGCTGCGATGCTTCTGATGATGAAGATGTGAGGGAAATATTCAGTACCACAAGATCTGGAAGGGTTGGAACCATAAAAATATTAGATATAGAATGCGTGCTCCTATCTATGTTCAGGTAAATCAAACAAATCACAAGTGACGCCACATTAAAACTCAAAATGGCCGATTTATAAGGGCAAAATTAAACTCGCCCCATTGTATTTCGCACAGACCGCGCCTCAGACAAATCCAATATGGCAGATCTATGAGGGCATTTTTTTCAATTTGGGTACCAGCCAGGTTACCAAGCACGCATTCTATATCTTTTATTTCTATGGCTGCAACTAACTTGAGAGCAAATAATTTCGTGAGTAATTTTTGTGTTCTACAATTTTTTATTTAATGATCAGTTTTTTAAGTAAAAATTGGTATTAAGATTTTCGTGAATGTTTTTCTTTAACCTAGATTTTCCCCAATCGCATTACAGTATTAACTTAAGTATACTCGACTGATTTACTAGTGTCTGTATGGAATAGTAGCTGTAGATAAATTTTCGTATCCATTGTTTTCAAATCTTAATCGATATTTACATTAATAATATCACGTAAATTGTTTTGTTTCAAAATATATAGATGACTGAGTTTATATCATCATAGGGCATTTTATTTATTGCTAGCTACTCAAATGGTTGTCAGTACCACTATTGGTATCGAATCGAGCCAATATCTGCTTGCTCTGGATTGGCTTCATTTTGACCGCAAAAATCAGATGTGTACTTTAAGGATAATCCAGTTTTATCCAGTGGCACGTTATGGCAATTGGAATGTGACTTCTTGCAAATCTGAATTCTGTAGACAATATTTAGCCGAGCGATATCATAACACAATATAAAACGAACTTCTAAACAACCTTTAAATATGTTGTTGCTAAAAAATGACCCATTTTTGCATTTCAAACTAAAATTTGTACAATGATTATCTGCCCCCTCAATGACCTTCCAGACAGCGTAAAGACTTTTCTTCTTTAAAATTTCGGTGTTGTTCGATGGCCCAAAGTCAGTTTCATTTACACCTTCTCTTTGAACAAGCTCAATTTCTGGAACATCTCCTATTAGATGTGTCCTATCAAAAGCCACTTTGCTTGAAAGGATGCCAAATCCAAGAGGAATAATATTAATCAGGAGTAAAAATACAACAATAACGCGCAATTTAGATTGATGTTTGCCTCTGTAATTCCAAACGATTCTGATGACGATGAAAGAAAAATAGGCAAAATTCAAAATAGGGCAAACACAAATAAAACATATTTTCACTATTGAGTCAAAATCTACAGAACAGCGTGTGACAAACCAGTAGGGCAGAGCAGCTTGAGCAACGTCTTCAAATATTAAAGTGAGTGCTTTTATTGCGACATTAAGAACAGCAAACCTCTGCTGTATTCCATCTTCAGTTTCAAGATTGTTTGTCGGTTGTTCCTGGTAAAATCTAGAACTGCATTCTTCTTTTTCTTTCAGCATTGCTCTGTAGTTATAGGTTGCAAACGTAACTTTTACCACAGAAAACATGGTTCCCGTACAAGTTAGAACTATGAATGCAATTGCAGCTTCTTTCTTAGGTTTCGATAAATGCAATGACCTTCCTTCTTGATAGTCTACCGCCTCCATGGTGTCGACCACGACATCAAAAATTTCCATTAATATTGTGGCAATCAAGAAAATCTGTTTTATTTTCTTTACCAGCCTTTGTCGGAGTAGATTCTTAACCATTATTTTATTTCCAGTTATAAGCTTTCCAAATACAAGTTTTGCAGGTAAATAGTAGAGCACTACGTAACCGAAAATAAAATTAAAGGTCAGTAATTGTTGAATAAGTCTAATGCATGCCGGAATTTCATTTTCTGTTAAACTTCATATAAACAGAAGGGAAAATGCAGGGAGGCGTTTGTGCAAAAAGTGATTAAAGTTATTAACAACGATTATATAGTGAAAACTTTAACCGATCACAACCACGGATTTTGCACTTAATCACTATTTAACTACAAGAAAATGATTAAAAAGTGATTAAGAGTTTTATACAACTGGTCGTTGTATAGCCCTTGTAGCAAGTGCATGTTGTACGTCTTCTTGTAATCGAAACCAGGAAGTTACACAACGTATAATTAGTTCAAATTTAGCTGCACGAGGTGGACTGAGGAAAGTTGCGTAGTTGTGCTTTTTAGTTGCATAATGGGGGGGGGGGGTTGTTATTCATACAATCATTAAAAATTATTTAAATAAAATCTCTGCAATAGTGATCTATTTTCAAAAAGGCCAGTTGAATGGGATTCGAGGCAGTTAAATAATCGAAAGAGCCCAGAAACCTGTTATTCCTATGCAATTCCTAATGTTGTTTGTTACGACGCCATCTAGGATTATTCTGTGCATTATACAAGTCGCTAATTGGCTACAAGTAAAAAAAGAAAGTGAACAGTAAACGGAACGTTTTGTATTCATTGTGCGTACAGTATGAAGACTAAACATCGACAACATTAAAGCCTTGTACACACGAGAGCAACCAACTGAGCAAACGTTATACTCACTTGTGTCTGTTAGCCCAGCCGATAGGGGGTTGATTTTACTCAGTTTTATGACTCAGAAAACCTTTTCAAATGTTAAAATCCACGTGCACACGGCGTGCTTTCATCTGAACTATAAAGAGCACGAGTAACTCTTGCCTGGCCAATAGCTTTGTACTTGTCCATAAAGCATAACCTGCGTTTATCCACATGCCACCTGCTTCACATCAAACAATTATTGAATGAGGTCGAGCAGGATATGAGGAATTATTAACGCAGAGGTTTGTGTTAGCTTTAATAATTAACAATTCCTCATATCCTACCAGAGCCGAATTCAATAATTGTTTTATTTTTTTCAAGTAAGAAGACACCAAAAGCCGCATGAATTATAGCGTGACGTAATATCTTGTTTCAATATACGACGAAATTAGTCATAATGTCGTATATTTGTTTTCAATATACGACGAAATAGTCATAATGTCGTATATTTATTTCCAACCACAAATTTGGGCAACTACCAAGCGGATATGACGAGTTCGCATTTAACTCTTGAAAACAAATCAAAACTCCTAAAAAATTTTCAATAAATAATGATATCGTATATGCAGAGTATTCATTCTTAAAATCAGTGCTTGTAGAATAGATGATGAATTAGTAGCTACATGTATACTTGGACTGTAAAATACATACAATATGAATAAAAACTGAAACGTTTAACTTTGAGTTGTTACGGGGTTGGAATTGCGAGTATCAAGCAGTCTAGCTAGTTGTCTCGGTCAATTATATATACATGGTGCAAAACTATTCACATCTCTAAGCGCATCTGTTGTCAAAATCGCTCAGATTTGTTTACTTGTCAGTAAACCTAATTCAAAGTTCATGGTCTCATTGGTCTGTCCAAAGCTCGTACAGATTATGTACTCAGGTCGACAATGGTTTCAAAAAGCGAAGCGGTTTCCTTCGCGCAGAAACAAAGAAACTTTAAAAGACTGACGTGGATTGATGTTTCCTGCTTTATATTACTTCTGACAAGGTAGATACGGCCATTTACTTGCTCAAACTAAACAAGTAAACATCAATATAAAGCTGTTTCCTTGAAACACCACATTATCTATTTTCATCGGAAGCAAAACTTATCACCAGGCTGCTGCAATCGAATATGAAAAGTGAAACTAGGAATTAATTACACTTATATAAATACTGACGGTTTTACTATATTATGCACATTACACAATGAAATTGAAAAGAACTGAAGTAACGTTGGCGTACTAAATGCTACCAATGATGTTATTCGCATAGTTTCTTCCAGTTAACATTCTAAACGGCTCAAGACAAATAATTTCGCGGTTGACCAAATACAATAGTCAATATGATGAGTAACCGCAACTAATTTGCATGGTGACACCCCCTGTTAGTCTGTCATTCTTATTCATATTGTTGTGAGATTGCACGTGCAAACATTGAAAGAATCGTGGAAAACAATTGTTAAAAAGCAGCTTATATTTCAACGAGTTGTTCAACAAAGATAGGGAGTTGGAAAGTATTGAGGTGAGCCATTTTCATACGTTCTTGAGATTTTACTCTGTGAGTTTGCAAACATGCGCAATTTCCTTCTTAGATTTGATTACATTTTTGATTTAAATCTAACATTATGAGGAGCGGTCTATTCCGTAGTAATTACTTTATTAATAGACGAGGCTATTAGCACATTCGTCGCGCAGTTGGATTCCAAATCAAGCTTCGGAAAATTTTCATCGGGAAACTCCAAAATATAACTTTCAAATAATAATCTCAACATCACCTTGCATCGGTCAAAGTCCTTGCCTAAGTAACATGCATGTAAGGGCTACAATTGTCCATAGCTATGTGAAAAGGTTAACATTTCTTTGCTGAGTTTCGGCTTTGTCTTATAATCAACATCGCTATCTAGCAAATAGTATGATACGTATATTCTCGGTGTTGACAATTAATCTCTTTGTCAAAAGCTGGATATCTGCATTATTTTGACATTCAATATTAAGTAGCAGCCGGGAAATATAAGGGATTATTAAAATTACTTGGAGTTTATCAACAAGATATTTAAACATGGCATTAAGTAACGCATTTTCTCTCAATAGCACTCTAGGCTTAGAGTAAGTTCATATTCTTTGCTTTATTGGAATGCGTAAGATTACTGAATCTTGTGATACAGTATCTTGCCCGCGTGTACGTACGTGATTGACTACAGATTCATTTTTGAAGACAAGTCATTGTGTTTATCAAGCACTGTTATTACTATGAAATTACTATACCCGATGTCAAATATTGCTCCAAACAATTGATTCACTACAAACAGCTTACCGTAAATATTATTAATAAAGATGCACCCTCTTGCCGCCTGTCTTACGTTTAATATGTAGAGCGGCTGTCAAAATGTAATTGCGGCCGATGCCTCCAAGGTGGCCACTTGACCTACTCAAGGCACAAGGTACAACGACTTTTTCAAACGTCACAGCTATAGAACGACATTTGGGATATGTGTTCACAATCATGGCCAACTACAGCAGAAATTGTTTACAATTAAATTTGTACGAGATCGAGAAAAATACAATTCCTTATGAAAACATGATTTTTTGCTACAAACTATAATATGTAAGGCTAATACAATGTGTCTCAAAAAAGTCTACCCTTTGAAGTCCAGCGCTAATGCCGCATGTTCGAATTTCAATGGTTTGATTCCCTCGTGAGCCCATCCTGTGTTATTTGGCAGAACAAATGTAATTGATTTGCAGTGTGTGCATAAAAAAATTTTCTGTGTAGCAGAGAGTTACGATACGCATTCTGGGGCTTATTGGGAAGTTAAAACGAACGTGCGGCACTAGCACTTGACTGAAAAGAGCATAATTATAAACTGTATGTAGTACCAATATACGTAACAAATATTTTTCACTTTCTTAGGCAAGTGATGATATTTTTATTCACTAATTCACTTGTACGTTATGACAACTTGTAGGACAATTTAACTTTGCATTATACTTTGTTTTTGATCTAGTATCCCTGAGTATGTTTCAAGTTATTACTTGCGCCATTTAACAACTATTTGTTCCACTCCATTTCCTGCCAATGCTTTTCCGTATTTTGTCTTAGGTAACACTAGAAATTAAAACACTGCCTTGCATGCATGATCAAGAAAAAGCAACAGTTATCATCAGTCATTTTATTATTTATCTTTAGTGATGGGCTACCATTAATTGGTGACGATTCTAGCGTGCTCGTGACTAATTTTCACAGTACGACATAAATATATTGCTCGAATATAATCAACGCACAGCTGTCAACAGGCGATTTTTTGCTTTCAGAGACAGCAAACTTCACAATTTAAAAGCGAAGTAGTATGCAAATAATATTGCTGCGATATCTATGTATGTATATGCCGCAAAAATACATATATTTTTCAGAATACCACCAAAAACATCTCTGCACTTTTTCTAATTTTCAAGCTCATATTTATACGAAGGTACCATAAAGCATTGATAAAAAGCGAAATCTAAAAAATAGTGTGTTGACTTCGTTTACGTTGGAAATAATAATTACTACAAATTATTTTGGCTTTTCGCTGCGAAAAACCTTGTCATCCTGCATTGTATATTCCTCAAAATACCACTGAATAAATCTCTATCGTTTTCCCAACATATTTGCCGCTTTTAAGCAAAAATATTAAATATTGAAAACACCGGAAGTTTCCTACAATTCCCGAGTTTGTCTAAACATTTGAAAATAGACTTCTACTTGGTCGAAATAAATAAACTTTTCTGCAAAATATGCTGACAATTAATTCTTTGGAGTATTCCATATACAGCTAATTCAGAAAAGGTTGTCTGTCAAAAATTTAGAATCTAAATTAGAAAATCCAAAATACGAAAGCAAAATGTATCGTGGGTTCACTTTATGACTTCTGGTTAACGTTATACGGCTTACGAAGAGCGAGGTTTTGAAAAATAATATAGTCCTGTCTTTCGCCATTTAACCTTGTGTTGTTAGTAGAACGTGGGTATGTTGTGTTTCCTATTCTAGATTTTGTAATTTAGATTTTAGATTTTTGAAGGACAGCCTTTTTGACAAATAATTAATACAGATATCATTGGAAAGCCAGATATAGGTAAGGAATATAAGGGTTTCTAAATCATATATATTAAAACTTCAAATATGTGTAGAGGAAATTTTATTCAATTGTAGCAAGCTTTAGAATATCTTTTACGTTTTTGTTACATCTTAGCAAACAGTTAGTCACAAAAAAAGAAATTAAAACACTCCCTTCCATGCGATTAAGAAAAAACAGTGATCTGCAAGTAACACTAAAATTAAAACACTGCTTTTGATGTGTCACTAGAAGTTTAAACACTCCCCTTTCATATGATCAAGAAAAAAGACCATGTGAAGATTGCGACAGTAATCTAAGGCTGATTTCAGATATACAACTGTTCGAAACATTCAGCCACTTTGATCGGAGCACACACTATCATTATCGTTACAATTTCTATCTCGACGGATATATGGATGCGCACTCTTTCGGTAATTAATTGTATTTATGCGTACTAAATTATAAATATAACAGTCATAGTGATCGAAGAGTGCTTATCAAAATCATCAGCACATGCCGTGAAAATGAACGTGTGGGAAATTGCATTAGTAATAAATCTCTTTATTTGCTATCTTTCTCGCACCGGAATGCTAATAATTTATTTCAGTTAATATAGCTGATAAAAGTAAATCATTTTCGCAATGTAAGCATTTGTTTATCCCTGATACGACACAACAATAATTTGTCGTGCATGCTATGCAAATCTAAATCATTATCATTATTCATTTCTTGAAATCGATTCCTTATACGGTCTATTAACACCGAAACATTTGCATTTACATGACTAAATATCGGGCTTGCTTCGCCACAGCTTAGCATAGTGTATCCGAATAATATACGAACAGTATTTTTCATGATACTTTGAACATTAGTTAAATTCTTGTGGATTTTCAGTAGTTTCTCTGTTTCACAAATATCTAACGAGGGCAAAGTATTGAAACAAAGTGCGAAATGTCAGAAACTATAATTTGGGATTTAAATCGTGTTGTTATTTTTCTTCATTTAGATTTCCCAACCAATAGATAAAAATTAATGCGCAACAATTTAATATATTTCCTATATATACACTATATATTATCTATACCCAGGATCAATTTTCGAAGACTTCGTTTGTAAGTGGGAGATGCTTATGCAGATATTATCAAGATGAAGATATTGTATCTATCTATAAAGTCTGCCCCACCTGGGCATCTGCTTCGAGACTATACGGCAGGAAAGATGCCGATGTGGGCTATATTTATATGAATCGCCAAAATAATATCAAGAAGAAATAACGTGCAAACATCACTCCCATCTCAGAACTGAATTTAAAATTTAAAACCTACCAGTATTAAAGATCTCAGCATAATACAAGTGTATGTGTATTTTGCTGCTCAAGTTGTTCAAATCTCCACTGCGCGGTTTGTTTGTTGTTATCTATTAACATTATTGCGGTATATGTTTGCTTCATAATCTATAAGTAGACGGCTCACTTCAAGTCTGATATAAGTGTGCAAACACTTAACTTGCTGGGCTATAATATCGAAAAATAATCTTGAAAATCAGAAGCGATATCTATCCACAAATTTGCCGCCTATATGTAGCTAACCAAAGAGAAAAGTGTTACCTTATAGGAAATTAACGACGCACTGTATTAATGCGGCTTTAAATTTTTCATCATTAATTAAAAAGACCGTGATTTTTTACAAAGCACCAACTCTTTTAATATCAAAATACAGCATATTAACATACAACCTGATTCTCAGGGTCTTCACCTCCGCTACCCGCGCTCCGCCCAAATTTTGGGTGCTTGACATTCGTACTTAGCAGGGGTAGGTAAAAACGCGTTATCACAAATTATTGCCAAACAACAAGGGAGACCGACGAAGCGGGAAGTCATCTGACTCTAAAACCGTTGTGTTTGCATCACGCTGTTGTAATCTTAAAACCTGTTAATTCTTAAAATCTAAAATTAAAAGGCGTATCATTAATTTATCTGATCGGAACATTTTACAAGCAAATATTGGTGCATGATAATATAGCTTGAGACGATATTCATGGTTAACAAAACAAAAAAATATTTCACTAATAACTATTTTTACAGTACGAAATTGTGGAGAATTGGGATATAATACGGTTTTAAGATTACAACAGCGTGATGCAAACACAAAAGAAAGCAAAGATACGGTTTTAGAGTCAGATGACTTCCTGCTTCGCCGGTCTCCCTTGTTGTTTGACAACAATTTGTGATAACGCGTTTTTACCTACCCCTGCTAAGTACGAATGTCAAGCACCCAAAATTTGGGTGCCACGTGACCAGCCTGTGTCAGGGTCTTCGCCGTAGCGCGGATATTGCTATTACTCTGTGTGCCTCGTTCATTAGAAGCAGTTATCATTGCATGCCATACCAAATAGCTCGAATGAAGTTCATAACAATTATATGAGTCTAAAGATTCAACCCAAACACCGCATATAGGCTCAAGAATGCAAAGTATAACTCATTATGTTCAAATTCCCGTGCTTCAGAAAATATTTCCATTTTCAAATACTGAAGAACAAGTAATGAACTAAAGTTTCTAACTTGAGTTTTTGCTTACTTTTTAGATTTTAATCACCGACAGTAGTCTACAAATTATTTCCAGTATGTGGCTAGGACCAGCTTCCATACATGGGGTGCTTTTGGTTTTTTTCGCTGTCTTCCTTCGAAAAGTTTTTACTTCTGCTGTTGAACAAACCACCGCCCTAACTAACGGTTCATCTACTGTTATAACTAGCCCTTTTTCCCATGTGCATTTTCATTCAACAGTGGCCTCGGATGGGTTGCTGAACACCCAACCGTCAGAATTTAAAAATACGTCTTATTCCAACAAAGAATCGACACCAAGTGACCATTCATCCGTTTTGGAAGAAATTAGGGATGTCATGATGAATTCACCTGCCTCATCTCATTACACTGAATCATTTCCAGGAGACTCTACATTAAAAGAAGGAAAAATCGCAAGTCTTGAATTTGCTAACAATTCACCTTCCTCGGCTTATTTGGCTGAGTCGATTAAATCTAAGATGATAATCGCTTCAACTCTCGTTGTGCCAGAATCAACTGCGGGCTATTATAAAAATAATAAAAATTTCACTTCAATCATGGTAGCTCAAAAACCTTCATCTATGATTTTGGGCTCTTTATCACCGACACCGGCTGTCGTTTGGAATGCATCACAAACCAAATTAGAAGCAACTGCTCTTCAAGAATCAATGAAATTAAATCTTATCGTATCTAACTTTGTTGCTAATGAAAAGGTCTCTGTATATATTTCAAGTCAAAGCAGAATGCATTCAAAAATGATCTCTGCGAAAGTCAACCCTCAAATTAATTTTACCACAACATTTCTATTGTCTGAATTAGAGAAAACAAACAAGTCAAATGTTTTAAAACCTAGCCCAACTTTAACGAAGAACCAACACCTGAACTTTACGTCTTATTCTCTTGTTAATATGACCCACAATTTATCCAGAAAAATTTCAGAACAATTCCGAACGTACGATACAATTGTTAAGCATATTACAAAATCAAGTGCACTGTTTACCGTCGTGCAGAATGCAAATATGTCGACTCAGATTGAAGTGCGAAACGACAGTTTGACAGCAATGAAACCAGCCATTTCTTCAATTAAACAGAGGAAGCTTTCCACATCACATTTTAAGGTTAAACTAGTAAACAAAACATTGAGCTCAAGTACGACTCGGAAATTGGACATATTCTCGTCAGAAATGTATCCTAAAATGTCGCAAAATATAAGAAATCGGACAAGGCCAATAAGCAAATTGACAACAAGCAAAATTTCCGACAATCAAACCCAAACTACGGATATTTTTACAAGTTATCCCTTGATCCCACTGTTCAGTAGTCAATCGTCAGCAGACAAAGGAATGACTAGCCCTAAGGAAGCATTGGATTCGATGACAGTCTTGACAAAACCTCCACAAACGTACACAAGTTTTTCGAAAACTTTTGAAATGTCCGATACCGTTTTGGAAATGATGCCAACAAGCACAGTATTCTTTCCTTCGAGTGTAAAAGGGTATAACACATTGGCTCCTACCAGGCCAACCTCCTCAGGAATACGAAAACAACAAAGTTTTAGCGTTAAATTAAAAATAATATCAGAGGAATTCAAAAGTGAATACAGAAGTGGGGAAGCATTTGAGAAGAAAAGCAAGGAAATACGGCTGCAGTTCAACTACGTATTTAGACACATGGATGAATATCTTTATACTGAAGTGCTTAGTTTCTTCAAAGGAAGCCTGGGTTGCGATGTCATCATACATACTTTAGCAGCAGATTCGGATGGCGTGTCAGCTGAGGAAATACATAATACTATAGAAAAGGCAAGCAACACCACAGGAACTTTCGGGAAATTTGTTGTGGATGACATTGAAGTGAAGGAGAAAAAAGGTGAAGAAAAAGAAGATGACGACGAAAAAGAAACATGGGGTCGTCTACCCGTAATTGTTATCTCAATTCTTGGCGGAGTCTGTCTGGTTTTGCTTGTATTGGTCATTAGCCAGTGTGTAAGTATACAAAATCTATTTAGGTTGTAAATAAAAAAGACTGCTGCTAGACGTAATGCATGAAAACCTGGTTTACTAGCTAGTAAATTTCTTGAGTAACCTTCTTTTATCAGTTTGAACGAACTGATTTGATGATAAAAATTTGATTTTTAATTGCACAGCCGTCGGTGGAATAGCATGCGTGAATGGCACTATTTCATGCATCGTGATTTTTTGTAAACATGTTTTCTCTGTTGTAAAATTCAAAATATCTGCATTTTTTCAGTAAGGTCACCTTTTTTTCTTTCGTGTCATTGTTCCTTGTGCTTTTCCGTGGTACTTAAACTCACTAATCGGTGGGTAGCGCTTTCCACCTTCCGCAAAACCACACCCAGATGGGTAAAACGTAGGGACTCGTTTGTGTCTAGTTTTTGCTAAAGAAATTATACTAATTCCTTAATAGATCCAAAAACGGCATTACTCGCATTCGTTGGCAGAATCGAACGAGATTCAAGAATTTTCGCCAGCCATTCAACTAAAAAACAATGACGAAAACTTGTACAAGGACGTCGACGAGGAACGAGTTCCCATGACAACATTCAATCAGACTGATATTTAGTATAGTAAGACCGAACGTGATGTTTAATAGAGTTTAATATAATATTAATTGCGTAAATTGTATTGGGTGAAGAGGTTCGGTGTTTTCCTTTATTTTGTGGAAAGATAATTGTTTAACTGGGAACTTAAGAAAATTGTAATATTTCATTGCGGACTAAGGCAAGATATTTGGTAATATGATGTGCCTGCTCGACATTGTTATTTTCTAAATATAATTGTGCTTTTGAATAAACCTACTTGATGGCACTGCAGCTGTAGAGTACGTAGAAAATTTTTTGTCTTCACTGATTGTGAGAAAACAATCACCTTCAGAAGAATTGAAAAAGATTTGTCGGCTGGCTGGCCATATCATTGACTGCATAAAGACTTTACATTATGTAAGATACAATTTTTTCAAACATCGAGAGAAATACTGTAAAGTACTGTACAAAGGTTGTGGATACGCTGGTATAAATCTTGATTTGAGACTTATGCGACAAATCAGGTTTTGACAAAGGTTGTTGTGATGGAATATACGTGTGCAATAAATACCGCAGCAATTTCTTAGAGACTTTTAGTGTTATCCTATAGAAGAAATGTGAAGAATCATATAATTAACAGCCCAGAGGCGCTTTTCTTAAAAAAGTACATGTCCATAACTTTTGGACAGCACTGTATAATAGGAACAAGGGTAAAATCTGCAATAAATAAACAATTATTAATGGAAAACCTTGTATGTAATCCAGTAGCGAAGCCTGTTCCACAATTTTGTCAAATTTAAATCATTATCATTATTCATTTCTTTTGTAATTGATTCCTTATACGGTTTATAGACAAAGAAAGATTTGTATTTGCATGACCAAATTTCGGGCTGGCTTCACCACTGATGTGAACTTCGTGAAATGTACGTTGATATGATTTTTTGAGCACGGTTCGTAGTCTGTAGTATGAAAATGATCGAAAATAGTGCATGCCCAGAAACCATAATATAGAAGTACACAATGTAGTCTCAGCGGCCGAACAGGGTAGCAGAAATCAAAATACCAACGAGACTACACCTGGGTTGAATTGTGCGTGGATAAACGAACTCGATAGAATTTTTCTATAGATCAAACAGACAACGTGTGTACTTTTAAAACATAAATACATTAAATCTTTCCATGATAGAACAACCAAGTAGGTGACTGAACGTAGTGTTTGCCAACCAAGTTGTCTTATCAACTCGTACTTGGAATCGGCTCGAACTAAATAATGCGACAACAAAGAGCTACTTGATGCAGAACAATGAATCCCTATTTGTGTGACAATATTATCATGAAGCACGCAAGAACTATAAAACATGCAATTAAACTCATCAATAGGTTGCTGACATTACTTATGTAAATATAGCATACAATAAGCCAATATTTCCCCAAATTATTTACGAATTTAATTCTTACAAACTAGTTGAATACAATACTAAACTGCAATGCACAAAGAAAGGTCAAATTGTACTCACTTTGGTTTACACATGGACCATTGACGTAAATATGTAAACCACTGCGAGCACGTAGAATGCAATGTAGATTGATGGTAGATTTCTTTGATGGTAGACTATTACCAAATTGACATGTATCGATACAATGATTCCTCCTTTTTGCAAGTACTCTTAAGGATTGATCTTTCTTTGATCACGCAATTTCACTAACTAACTTAATCATGCACGTTACACGCTTTTTGAATCCTAATTAGCACAATTTGCGTTTAATATTAACGCGCGCTGACGTCAGCATCTACGTTCCGGTTTCAAAAGTAACACATGAGATCATTTTTTGTGTTTTCTCGTAACCGATACTCGTCATCGGTTTTTTACTCAGTAAGCATCCGAAACAAAAAACATCCACCCCCTAGAAATAATCAAAATAATGTTGTGTAAAAATTTCATCGTATTTAAAAATGACAACATTGTTTTAATTATTTCCAGGGTTTGAAGGAAGGAAGGGTGTCTGCTTCTTTTTAGAATATTTGCTGAGAGGAAATCGATGACGAATAACGCTTACACGAAAAAAATTGGTCAAATCTAAATCATTATTATTATTAATTTCTTTAGAAATTGATTCTTATACGGTCTATAAACACAGATGATATTTGCATGACCAAATGTCGGGCTGGTTTCACCACTGTTGTGATCTTTGTGAGCCAGGATGCGGTAAATGCACGTTGACATGTTTTTGAGGATGGTTCATAGTCTGCAGTATGGAAATGATCGAATAATAGTGCATGCCCACAAACTGTAATATAGAGGTGCATAAGATCATCTTTTGTGTTTTCCGTAAGAGTTATTCGTCATCGATTCTTCACTCAGCAAGTACCTGAAACAAACATCCACCCCCTAGAAATAATCAAAATAGCACTGTCGACAAAAAAGATGTATGTTGTATAAAATTGAAAAACGACAACATGGTTTTGATTATTTCCAGGGTGTAGAGGGGGTGGTGAGGGTGTCTGATTTTTTTAGGCGATTTGCTGAGTGGCAATCGATGACGAATACCGCTTCCACGAAAACAATTTAAATTTGCTAGCTTATGGGTGATAATTTATAACGTCTTATTACTAATTTCTATCGCAATAATTTGAATCTTTGGTGTACAAAACATCGGGAATTATGTTGCATTTCCAATGGATTTTTTTGGAAGTCACATTTCCGTGAAATATCATCCGTTGCATTTAACATAAAAATATCAATAAGACATGACCATGAATTTTAAAACTAAAATACGCAGATCATAAATATAATGATAACCAAAGCAATTCATTTATTTCACTTTTTACAAATTGACCTCGTGCTTAAAGTTGTTTGAAAAACTTTTTTTCTGAAAAAAAAGAAATTGAAGGATTTAAGAAAGATTTCCTGGACAAATGAAGAAAGCATGAAAACGAGGCTATTAGGTAAAATACAATAAACGGTCTATTGTATATATAATACCGTATTATTTTCTGTTGACTGTTTTCCGTCCAACAGCAGGTTTCCCAACACTGTTCAATAGCAAGGACTTTTGCATACAGTACGCAATGAACAATAAACAAATGAAAACTTTTGTGTAATTTCTAGTCATTATTGTGAATTATTAATTAACTACAAATCATTAATTTGACCCTAACTTGCGTGTGAATGCATGCAGTCATTTATATAGGACGTATTTTAATACTCATATAGTTTTCGTATTACTTTTTGAGAACATACGATAAAACGAATTGTGTGTGGACACTAAAATCTTTTTCCAGTAGTCGAAGCTATGACTGTGCTGCTTACGAATTTATATACGTACATGTTTCTAGCGAAATGATAAGGTAATAATTGTGTACACATTTATATAAAGCACGTCTATTCCTATTATACAATGCTATTTTCTATATGTAGTGATCTTACTGTGAGTAAAAGGTACCGAATACTACAACCGAATACAGTAGAAATCCATTTTTCTGTTTTGCAATCAACGAGACGTTGTCCTGGAGACGCGGATGATTTTTTATCGCTTATATTTTTTTACGTAATGAAACTTATTGCTTCTCAGCCATCTTGTTTAATAAAGCAAACTATAATTCTACCAGAATCTTGAAACCAAAATATATTATATTTCAGTGGGAATTTGTATCAAAAAAATGGATTTCGCTGTGACAGCTAGTGCCAGTTGTTTTCTGTGTTTTCAGAACACCTGGAAAGTACACCTACTATGTGAATGGAGAGTAGAATGGTTTCAGTCAATAATTTTACATACAGTAGGACACAACACTTGTTAGTCCACATTACACACATTGTCGCTTTGTGCCATGTGGAAGCTAGCAAATTTCATCAAATTTTATATGCATGCTACTAAACACAAAGTCAATACATATAATCGGTTATTAATAACTTGATCCGATAACTGCGTTTCTATTTGGGTCGACCATCAAGCGCTAAAAGTATCACGTAACTGAAACTCAGCTATAATACTACTTGTCTACTGTGCATTACAATCGCAAAAAAAAAAATGATAGCGTAGTGTAACAGATTGGTGATGGTCAATGATTACAATTTCATTACATCTCCCGAGCCAGGATTGGCATCAAGTATAGTGACGTAATCATTTTCATCCACATCAGCTCCGACATTAACCTCTCCAACTTTAGATGCTGTTTTTAACACAAGGGCATCACTTTTTGCGCCAGTTATAGACGTGGATGAATACATTTTGATTCCCTAGAAATAGGGTGCAATAGCATGAGCACTAGAGAAATCAGTGATTGCTTAATATAGAACAACTTAATAACCATTGCGTCTCATGCATTTCGGTTTGTTGAAATTGCTCAAGCAAAAAGTTATTGTCCAGTGTGTGACAGCGTTTGGGGTCAATTTTGCTTTTTCTCTGGATTTGCACAAGGTATCTCACTTAGATGAACGTGTACGAATGGAAATGGAGAATCTATTTCTGATAATTTATACTATGTGTATATTACACACGCACTTAAAAGGTCGACCGTAAGGCAGAGATAAAGATAACTGTTTGGAGTGATACATGCATGTATTAATGTATTTTGTTATATTCATGTATTAAGTGTTGTCGGAAAGAGCGGTTACTGTATGCATATCAGTTCCGTTGCCAGAGTTGACAATTGCGGAGGGGAGAATATTCATATATTTGTCTTTGTAGATTTTGCATTTAATAATCACACGTACCCTTTGACCATGTTCCACATCACTACTTCTAAACGCGGGAGATGTCGGTGATGCTCGAAGTGTTTTCATTTCTTCATTATTGTTGTCAATCACATCATAGAATGGGCCAGTCGTGTACGGCGATAAATTTCCATTGTTTCTTTTCTTTACTTTGGAGATCTTGTACTTGAGGAAAGAGAATAGAGCGTTTACAACAAAAGGAATTTTGTCGTGAAATTATTTCGGTAATTGACAGCATTTGTAACGGCAGTAAATAGTCCACTGCAATATAAAAAAAATGTACTATGGGTATACACGTGTGAAATGAAATTCGTATCTCATTGCATGCATACGAAGCTGCAGTATAATAAAAGCAATGATTGGTAATAAATTACGGTTCGAAATTTCGATTGTATTTTTATTCATTTGTCTGTCAATATCAAACTTTTGGTATCTATATACGATTAAAATCTCTACAGTCATATCAAAAATGACTTCGTTTATGTACGAATACGATTTGTTATTTAGTTGTGTGAGTCTGTGAGATCGCTAAACTCGGTCGTTCTTTTAATAATCCTTTAAAATTCTTACTCTACAATTTCTTCGATACGTCCCCCTCCCTCCCCCCTTCCCTACTCTCCACGTCCGTCCAACCATGAAGTAATCTGAATAAATTTTTTGTAATTTTAGTCGGGCATATTTGCTCGACAGTGTGCGCCAAACTATTTAAAATGCAGCAAGTTTTTGAAAAAAAAACAAATTTTGTAAAATTAATATTCATGCTCTCATACGGTTTTCTTGACATTTTCGTGACTAGAATACTTGTGTTTCCGACATAAAATATATCAGACATACATGCAGCGTAGTATAACTCATAATTGTTTGAATGTAGTTCGTTGGTGAGATGTCCTGTACTGTTTATACTTACACACAACACAATGACAGTTATTATCAGGATGAATACCACTATCCCTGCGATTATAACGCCAATCTGCCACCAGTCCAATCCCAATATTATTTCGTCGTCACCATCATTATTGTCGTCGTCGCCAGCATTGATATCGAATTTGGAGACAGTAAATCCTCCGCCACTGCTTCCATATTTTGCGAGAGTTTTTTCCGAACTGAGGATGTCACTTTTGGAGTCATTTTTGAAATATAAACGTCCGTCACAAATGACACTACCAGGGCGAAATCCAGTGATAAACGCATAAACGAAATTGTCAATTCCCTTATACGCAATCTCAATTTTATTTTCCACTTCCTTCTTCATTTCTAAGAATGGCGAGCTATTTTTGTCATATAGTTCTTCCATAAAATCTTTATTCTTAAATGTAAGCGACACATCGAGTATGACAATTTGTTCGCTCCTGGGTGTGCTGAAAGCAACAGAGCTCACAACAGAGCTCACTGCTGTAGAAGGATTAACAGCTTTGGGTCTGGAAACAGTAGAGCTGACATTGGTCGTTGATTTAGCAATTATTTGACTGATGAGTACGCTCGAACCAGGCATTACAGTACTGAAAGGCGATCCAGTAGTTTTGTAGATAGTAGTGATTAGTGTAGTTGGAGTTTCATAAGTGGAAGAACAGTTAGAAACTATGCCGCTGGTTGTGGTGAAAGCAACAGAGCTCAACTGAGAAAGGCTAGTTGAAGCAATTTTAACAGAGCTGGCAGAAGTCGAAGTAAGTGGAGTGGGAGAGGCTCCTGGTGAAACAGTAGAGATTACATTTGTAGAAGGATAAACACTACTTTTGCCGCTTGATTTTCTTGCAAAAGTGCTCGTGATAGTCCCGCCTTGCTCAAAACTAGTAGCCTTTTGGCTGAAGCTTTGTCCGGAAACAGTAGAACTGACATTGGTCGGACTGGTGAGTACGCTCGAACCAGACATTACAGTACGGAAAGACGTTCCAGTAGCTTTGTTGGTAGTGGTGATTAGTGTAGTTGGAGTTTCATAAGTGGAAGAACAGTTAGAAACTATGCTGCTAGACGCAATTGTTGGTTTAGTTTGATAACTTGTAGATTTCGAAGTTTCATAGATGTTGCTTCGGTTTGAGCTGAAAACTATATAGAAAGGTTCAGCAACGTTAGACATTATGTTACATGTGCAAGTGCTGCCGATATGCTCGCTTGCTGGGATGAAATAAGCAGTAGGATAATTTTGATGTATTGAAATATTAATTTAACGCGAATTCTCTGGGGATTCGAGTGGGCCCTGTCTACACGGCGCCGGATACGCTTAGTCGCCAGATCAAACTGAATATTATGGTGTTAAGGCGAATGAAACTTTTAAAATTAGATGACAATGTACCAGTATTCAGTGACAAATATTCAAATATGATATTTATATTTCAGGACAACACGCATGTGTCCCGCGTGTTGCCATGAAATGTAAAATATATCTCATGGCAAACGCACTACGCGTGGGATTGAGTGAAATGCAGTGAAAAATCCCACGTTCACGTGGTCTAAACTAAGTTTTTTGATTGGACAATTTAAATTTAAGGTATAATATCTAAAGAAATTCGTCTGACAGAACATGAAGATATGAATATCCCCCTCTCAATTAATGCTATAGTTTCGGTCCTGCACAAATGAACGAACTGCTAAAAAGCTTTGTTTGCACGTCATTTTGAAATCAGTTGTAGTTTTGCGTCAATATAGTTCTGTTTAGTAACAAGTAAAAGGAGCAAAAAGAGAAAAATTAATCTGCCCTCTCTTCGTGATCTGGGGCAGGTTGTATCAAAGGCATTTTAACTTCAACGGTGTTTAGCGCTATCCAGGGTTTAAATTTCCAATCTGCGCGAATAGTTGAGCGTATTACGATTTAAATGGTCTCAAGAGCAGTTTAACTTTATTCGGTGGATAGACAAAATTTAACTGGTGGATAGTGCTTAACGGCTTCGTACAATGCAATTTCTCGAGCGTTTAAATTTTATACGGTGGTTAGCGATTTATACGGTGGTTAGTGACTTAAACGCCTTTGATACAACAGGCCCTTGTCTACATATTTTTTTCGAAGCAGCTAGTTGCGTTTGTTCGGCCATATTTTGATAGCATTTCAATTATTTCTAGTCCTCTGGAGTTCGCTGAGCTTTACAATATCTGGCAATTGCAAGGAGTTGTCTCTGCCTTTTAATAGTATCCAGTGACCAAAAATGCAATGCTGAGCTTTGGCAAAGGCTTAAGTAAAAAATAGTTTACAAGACAACGACAAAGGACGGGAAAAATAGAAATACTTTCAAAGGATAGAAAAAAATTTTTACACAATATTTTCAACATCGTTGAAAAAAGTTATTTGCGGATCAAGAAACTACTATCAATGGGAAATTTCGGGTATGAATTTTATTTATTAGCAGTTGAACTGAGTGTTTTCGTCCCGACACGCTCGAATTTTATATCTTCAATTTTTACACCTTGATTTGTACTGCCAGTGTTTTAGTATAAACCGTAAATATTTAAAAAACACCCTATAAGTGCTTAAAAATAGCAGAAATGAGGTTTTTAGCACTGACCTTAGTGTTTTACATGTATGTTAAGGGCTTATATTAACGCTTTTCCGTATACAACCAATCATTTATAAAAATATATATAAAAATACACGAGAAAAGGACTCAAACTACAAAACCATCAGTTTCAGATCCTTTCCAGGCGAGATAAACATCATATTAAAACTTGTTATTGCAATATACTAATGGTGAATATATAGTGTTTCTGCAGCACTGTTCTTTTTTTAAACGTTTTATTCTTACCACAAACATAAATATTTCCGTAGACTCGTCTTACTCTTTTCGAAACATTTTTAACTAAACAATAGGTAACAAAACAAAAAAGACTGTCTACTAAGCTCACGTAAGCTTAATATAAAGATATTTTCTGTGTTGAACAGAATTTGTTCGTTTTTTATCTCTTACTCGCATGTCTTCTACGTTGAAAACAAAATTATGAACTTTTTTCTTTGTTTATTTGTACGTTTACACAGCCAACAACCTATTCTGGCCAGATGAAAACAGCCTTCAACAATGTTTTGTTGCCCACATTGTTCAATGTTGTCGACAATATTGCTCAGCAATGTTGAGCTGAATTAGTCTGCAATCAGGTGTAACAATGTTGAACAATATTGTTGACATTGTTGAACAATGTGGGCAGCAAAACATTGTTCCATGCTGTTTTCATCAGGCTAGAACAGGCTGTTCATTTTTACTGTGTATCCAGAATATATTCACGGTCAGTGGCTTTGAAAACGTCGATCATTGCTTACGTTGTATGACATGGATTGCGTCTTACTATGAGAATGGCGGACACTTGCGTCAGCTGTGCGTCACCTTGCGTAAGGATGTCAAAAATTTGTGACAGAAATTTGGCGAACATAGACATCTGTACTAATCTGTGTCCAGGGTGCTCATAAAACAAAATGTAAACAAGCTCTCGAGTAATACCCGAGAAAATCCGTAATCTGCCGAGCAAACACCGAAGGAACTCATCCGGACCGTGAAAACAGAGGTGGGGCTATTTCAGATCCGTCAGAGCACCTTGATAATCAGATGGTGATAAGACGTCGGTCATAATATATCGCAAATCAATTTTTGTGTAAATAGTCTAAAGAACGAGGAATACATCAATTTCGAAACTTACTAACCGCGCTTATGCGTGACATGGAAACGAGGCTTTTTATGGAAAAGCTCTATTTTTCTTCTTCATTTTTTATCCAAATTTAAGAACACGAGTCTCCGAGTTTTACAACAATTTTGACTGGATTTTTACAAGTTTTCACATAAGTTTTCGCTTAGTTGGGTAAATCTTTATACTTGTTATCAGAATGGAAGTTTTTTTTGTAATTGACGTGTTTTTGTTGATGTTTTTAAACCTTTTAGTTGCTTCACGCCTGTGGGATTGTCATGGAAAATATGAACATGAAGTCAAGTATTAAAGGTCATATATTTCATCAGCATTTTTTACTAAACTTTTCCATTTTTGCTTTTTGTGTGACGGTTTGTTCTTATATCTCTTATAAATGTTGCTATGATGTATGCTTCATGTCCGTCACAAAACTGTTTTTAACTAAAAAAACAATTTCATCGACTACATTTTAACAGTGGGGTACAAATAGCGAAATAACACCTTCTACGTTGAATCATTTTGTAAATATACGGTTTTATTATTGCTATATATAAGTCGATATAATAAAATTATGTTTTTAGCTAATTTTCCTTATTTTGTTGTGTGCATATCAAATGAATACAAATTAATTGTATATTTAACTCTGAAGGCATAACTTAAATTTGCTTTGATATTTGTACTTCTGCATTGATATTCAGTCTATCAAATTGTAATTTAACAGTTAAAAAACCTTAAAAATCATCAAACGAATCTTTTTGAAACTTTCTGAGCTCAAGCACTATGTACTATATTTTAACCCTATATGTATCCAAATTGCGTTTTAAATGTGTCATTTTTGTGCGCAAGCTTTTTGAAAAGTGCTTCTCGATAACAGAATTTTCACCTTAAAAATGGTTATTGTTTTAAATAATTTTACTGTCAGATAAACCGCTGCACCTCAAACTACTTATTTCCACCACAGGTTTTTGCAAACTTTGTGCGCTGATTAATTTACCGACTTTTTTCCAACTGTAAACTTTTTTTTTATACATCCTGTAGTCAGCCGCATGCCGAGTTGAGCAAAAATTTGCTTAAATAGTCTTGTAGTTGTACGTCAGTAAAATAGCGCCTACACGTGGCAACATTCTTTATCTCTGTGTTTGTGTATATATATATTATATACTTGTTCATAAGTATGGAATTGCAAATTATATTCCAAACACAGGAGTTTTGACATAGAAGTGCGTTCTTCCTCACAACTCGCTACAACAGCTGATTGACAGTAGAAAAAACATCTATATAAGATAAACTAATGCCTATGACCAAATCTTCCCATCACTGCCATCAGTTCATCAGCTCACTATGGAACATTTAAACTTTTTACTCTCCTTGAGAAACAAAATAAAATAATATGCTGGATGACCAATCTGACGCCCTACAATCTGAGATACTCAAAAACACCCGTCTAAAAGCGACGAGGCCAAAAATGGCAACGGCAAAGACAACAAAAACAACCAGGAAAGCATTTCGTTCGAGGAGGAAGTGGACAATGTGCTTCTTGCTGATACTGTCGACTTCAGGGCCGGTGCAGTCTTCTCGGGTTTATCGAAATCCTCCAGCAAAAACTTACTGAAGGAGACCTCCATGCCCGTTACAAAAGACTTGCCGCCAAAGAAGGTCCATTCATTTATAAAAAAATATTTAAAAAGAAAGGGTACTCTATTTAATCCGCTCATAGATAGACGACAGCTAAACCGCTCATATTATAACTAATGACCTTGTCGGGCATCTCTGCCACCTGTGGGCCACTGCAAAGAAGCCATGCACAACGGTTGCGAATTACCAGTAGATAAAGTGATCGACTACACAAAACGAGCGATTTCTTTGGTTGAAAACGCTCCCTGTTGCGCCAATAACGATCGAAAGGCCTTCTCGCAAAGATGGCTCCTGACAATCTAAACACCCCAGAAGATCAGACTTACTCAAGAGAATACTCAATAGGACTTGTCTAAGGAATAGATAGCTTGATGTCAAGAAAGCATTCAACAACGCCTATTCAATCCACAAGACGTTTTTAAACCAACCTGCCTTTTCGTGGACTGCCCTGGTGAGACCCGGGCTATCGAGGCTATCGCTTCAGACGCTTGGAAAGCAGGGCATCAAGAACTCCTCAAACGAGCAAGACGCAAAACAACTAAGTGTTCCAGGTATGTTCCCAAACAATATGACATTCTCACAACAGTTGCAAGTAGATTTTTGACCCGTCGACCTCGGGAGGAGTGTGCCATTCGGCGGTCGTTTACAATATTTTCTGTCCAATTTGTCTCGGCTTACAAATGGCACCACTATTCTGGAAATAGTACAGAGCTACCAAATCAAGTTTATATGTTCTCCGTCGCAGCACCCCCCCCAAACAGCCTCATTTCCCAGAAAAGGAAATGATTTTAATCGAGTAGCAAAGTCAAGAACTATATATGAACTCAAAAAGCCGTTCGAGTACGTGCTGCAGCTGACCTGTAAAAAAGACGGTGGTTGCAAACCCGTAGTATATAAATCTCAGAGAGGCAAATTAGTTCTTACGTTACTACCACTTCAAGATGAAGGGTGTCCATCTGCTTCGCCATCTGCTCCAATTCCACGACTGGGTAGAAGAAATATAAATAGAACTGAAGAATGATTATTTTGTCGTCCCCAGTTGGGTGATTCATCAGAAGTACCTCAAATTCGTCTGATGGAGTTTGCATTTCTTCCCTATGGCCTGGCATCAGCTCCTCGAGTCTTTACCAAACTAAGAAAACCAGTGGTTTCCCTCCTTCGGTGATTGGAAGCGCGTCTGATCATCTACACAGACGACCTTCTGTTTATGTCAGTCACCAATGGGTCTTCAAAAAGATATATTCACCACACTTCATTTACTAAAGAACTTGTGTTGAATCTAACCAAGTCTCACTTCACGCCGTCTCGTCCCTAGATTTTCTGGAATTTCAAGTGAACACCTTAGTTTTGCTGCAACACAAAGTCAAGTCCAATCAGGGCGTTAACCTGCAATTGATGGACTAAAAGCCGGTCACGTGCACTGTGCGAAAATCGAACAGTTGCTCAATTAATAATAAGCTCTCTCTGCTTCCATTCAAGCAGGGTTTCCAGTTCCCATTCACTGCCGCAAATTATAGAATTTGAAAAACAGTGCTCTAAAAGCCCGAGGGGGGTCATACGATTTCCAGATAACCCTCAACCCACCAGCTTGCCTGCACAAGCTTCATTGGTGAGTAGCATATTAGCCGCATGGAATGGTCAAGCTATTTTAACTACCACCCCAGATTTAGTGATAGAGACTGATGCCTTGGGGGCTTTGGCCCCATTCCAAACAGCTGAGCCACGTCAATTGTCTAGAGTTACTGAAAGGTGCCTTTGCAGTGAAACGCTTCTCCAAGGGCAATATATGCCAGCATTTCCATTTGAAAATAGACAACACTACAGCTATAACTTATATCAACAAGTTGTGAGGGACTCATTCGCCTGTACTATGCAATCTGGTGGCCAGTTTGTAGCATTGGGCCCCAGCCAGGGTCATAATCCATTTCAACAAGCATGGTCCACGGGACAGCATTATGCATTTCCACCATTTTGCCTTATAATGAAAATCTTTGCCAAGATACGGGAAGAAGGGGGGGGGGGTCATTTGATAAATCCTATCTGGCCAACGCAAGCTTGATGCCCAGTGCTTTTGTAAATGTTATTGCCTCCTTGCCATGGAGGCAGACAAACCCTCTAATAGATAACCTGACCAAGTTTTTGGCCGCCTTGCACAATCAATCTCAACAAGAAAATGTTTCACAAAGGGCTTCACATCTAATGTTGCCATCTTGGCTGGCAATCACAAATGCAATTTACAACTCAGTCTGGCTTAAATGCATATCACTAGTTACTGCAAGGGAAGTTAATCCACTTTGCCCCACATATTGATAAGGTTCTTGCATATGTTTAATCCTTACCCCTTAACTGTGCTTTGCAAGTAAGTACTCTGTTAGGTAAACTTGCAACTCTTGTTGCAATTACAGCCCCTAAGCCTTTTTCAGTATTACAACTCTTGGGCATGCGTTTCTATAATCAATTACCGGAAGGGGTTGTCCTTAGTCTCCCTGGGAGAACTAAGACCTCTTCAGAAGTACGTTCTGTTTTCTTCGCCAGTTTCCCTGAAAAGAAATATTACTCTATGTGTCACTACAACCCTTGTTAGCTGCCTGAAGTGTGCTGCGGCACTTGGCCTCGTCAACGTTTGGCAGTTTCTGCTCCCAACCCGCTCTTCCTGTCTTGCCATAGCTCTTACAATCCAATGAAGATGTGTTCAACTGCACGTTGATTAAAAAAGCTATCAGGTCTGACAGCATAAATACTAAAATCGTTAAAGCTCGTTCTACAAGATCGGCGAAAACTTTTAAAGCCCGAAATGAAAGGGTTTCCATTGCAGATATTTAGCGTATGGTAGACTTTCTCGGTCTTCTACTTTCACCCGTTTTTATTATAAACCAGTTTTTAAAAGTAACGGTTTTATCAACAGGACAACCTTGAACGTCTTAAGACTTTAAATACATCGAAATACATCGAAATTTCTGTGTTTGAAATATAATTGAAAATTTTGCAAGAGTGCATAGCGCCTGAATAAAGTCAAAATTATATGTCAGCAAAGAAGTGAGACATAACAATCCCACGCACTCCTCGGTGTTTAGTGGGAGAGTTTAAACAGTTTACAATTCGTTTTTTCCTGTAGCTTTTTCTAGGCTCGTGGTTGCCATTGTTATTGCTGGCCATTATTATGGAAGCCACAAGTTATTTCTTGTTGTCTTTTAGAATTATGCTGGATTTTTATAGAACATTTTACCTTATGTTTTTTTTTGCTTGTTCGCTGATTTTGAACTGATGACATTACAGGGGGACTGGGTCAGTCATTAGTTTACCTTATATGGATTTTTCTACTTTAAATCAGCTGTTGTAGCGAGTTATGAGGAATAAGGCATCATTTGTTAGGCCTATATCTCACTTCTGTGTTCTCATATAATTTTGATTTTACTTCAAGCGCTATGCGCCCTTGCAAAATCTTCAATTAGTGATGAGAAACATTATTGCATTTCCTGTACTAGTGTTTGTCTTGTGATCAATTCGATCAGGATGGGATTATGCCATTAGATTAAAATAGATTGCATTTATACGAAGTGATTAATTTTTTTTGAGACAAATCGACTTATGTCAAAAGATATCATAGCTGCGCTGAGCGCGAATGAAATTAAAACTTCATTCAGAACGCTCGGACGAAGATACGACAATTCTTTCCCTCATTGGAACACTAGTTACGGCTTTGCTTGTGATTCATATAAGTCGAGTTATCTTAGTATAGTTGATCACCAGGGGTTTTTCCCCGGGTACTAAAAAATTACATAATTATATTCAAAGAATATCCTGCATGTATAAATATAGTCATATTGTTTGTAAGATCCAGGTGCATTTGCAGATGCTCATGGTACCCGGTTACCATGAACTAAACTATTAGCTAGCCTTTTCGAAGTTTTTAACTGGGTCATCTCATCTCAAAACAGGCCATGCAGATTGGCCAAAATAACCAGTTTGATCAGTTACCATCAGGATACACTTTTGTTAGTAAATAAACATACATTTTGTCCAAACAAACAAAAAATTGGTTTACATGAGCAATGTAAGAGGAATGTAAGAGTAAAAGTGATTGTTTCAATTAATCTGAGTTTATTTGGCAATAAATTATAGTGGTATTTACGCACACACATGGAAATGGAAACCGCAAGGATAATCCTATTTATGATTCTATGAACATATACAATAATTATATGGCGAGTACATAACTAAAGCATCGAGTCAGATAAATGCTTGTCTCTCTGTATTTATCTGTTACTTATAATTATAGTGATACTTTATTATCATTTTTTATCCGCCACAGCTAAAATACAGCTTTATGGAGCCTGGCATAAAAGTCAGATTGTATTTAGAAAATACATACTTGTACTTTGGGCGCTTGCTAGCGTATCCAGATAAAGACGCAAAACCAACACGAATATTAATCCTTGTTTCATTTTGAGTGCGCGTAACAAATATATATGAATCCTTATTACGATGCTGGCGAAGAATTAAACGGCACTTTCAAAAGCGACGAACTTCGCTAAATCTTTGTGTGATGTCTCCCATGGACACTGACGTATTGCCATAACTTAAACATTCCTTCGAATATATCAAAGCCATCAAGCATTACTTATGCAAACAATTATATTGGTTTTATTGCGTGGTTTTCTTTAATGAGCAATTATTGATATAATTTCAAGGCGGCGTTATTATGTAGCCAAAGCTCATAAGCCTTGTGGAAACAAACGTTGCACTGATCCTTAGTTTACTGAGAATTTAATGACGACGCTGCTTTTTTATTCAAGAGAAAGTCATTATTTTGCTTTAGTCTATCCACAGACATGAACATAAGTAAACTTCTAAATACCAAGGAGTAGCGATTTAAAAGTATTTAGTTGAATGAATAAAATTTGAAAGAAATTTACTTATCAAACAAACTTGCAATATATTGCAGATTATGAATCAAGGTCATTATGCAAAAGCGTGGAATGTCTTTAGTCATACTATTATACGATTTGCTTCCTTGGTTAAAATTCATATAACAATAGAGTTGACGTTCGCAGGCATAAATATGTTTTTGGCCCAACTCAGAATCATTTTAGCCCGAGCGTAGCGAGGGTTAAAAGGAGCTCTGAGGAGGGCCAAAAACATATTTATGCCCAAGAACATCAACTCTATTACTATTATAATAACTTTAAAGGCCTTTTAACGTTTAACTTTGACTATGTTTTTCAAAAAACAACTACACTTAAATGGCTTCCGACTATTTATACATTGGGTATCACGTCAGTGGGCTAAAATGTATTTTGGCCCGCTGATTTGTTTATTTTAGCCCGCAAAATACGTCACAATGCCCGCTAAAGTTATTATAATAGTCATTAGACCGAACATTACAAATTTTGTCCATAATTATTGCAATTTTCGTAAAAAAGCAATGTCATGCAAAATGCTGTATAGTGTAAAGTTTGTCTCAGCTGATCGGACATTTAAGACATCGCCTTGAGAGGCGATTGCCCTCCCAATACTTTTAGAAATCGCACTAGCTTGACAACAAGGGGTGTTTTGCCTTACCAACGATTATCTTTGCTACGGCAATAACACAGCTTGTTACTTACTGTTAATGTATTATAAAAACAATATTGGTGGACAAAGAACACGCCTTTATTTTGAGGCAGGTCGTACCTCTTGGAAGTTCGTACGTGATTGGCTAATTTAAACACTTGGTGTTCAACCAACCTTGTATGTTAAACTTGGTGTTTAACCCAAACGCTAACCGTAGGCCCTAACCGTAAACCTGACAATAACCCTGAGCCTAACCCCCTCTCTAATCCTAATCCCTAACCTTTGCCCTTATCCTAATCCTTAACAGGAGTTAAGAGGGGGGGGGGTAATGCCGGGGAGGTAATGCCTCTTAATACATACCAAAAAATAAACTGACACGATTTGTTATTTGAGAATCACATGAATCTTTGTGCTGTGATTATCGCAGTGTAATATATTTTTGAAAAATGTAGAAAATGGCACCATCTTCATAAAGTGTAGTCCTATACGAGCGGCGGTCCATATATTGGTAGCTTACGGGGGTCTAATAGTAAATAATTTCAAAATTCATCAATTTTCAAAAATTTTACAAAATATTGTTAACGGCGTTCTCTAAACATGTCCAAAAATTTCAAACAATAAAATGAATTATAAACGGAGAAATTCAGCAAATTCTACACTGTGTTAGAGTAAAACCATGATTTTACCCAAAGCAAATAATGGTATGCAATTGGTTTACTCTATTGTGTCCTTTTCCATAGCATTGTTCGATTAATGTTATTCTAATGCATGCAAAAACTTTAAAGCAGTTTTTCTCAAATTGCCGAAAACCACCAATCGCCATTATTGCATGCGCAATATCTCAAGAAGTATGTAAGCTATTGACTTCAAACTTTCCGTGTGTGTTCTGTGTTACATTCTCTTGGAGATGAACGAGAATCATAAAAATATTTGCAATAGCATGCAAGTTATGATAGTCAGTATCATCTCGATAATATCTAGTTTCAATATTTTGTCCGCAAAAAATTTATTTTTGCCTCAATCACCATAGTTTTGATTCATCTCCAAGAGCATGTGATATACTATTAAAATAAAGTTATTTTAGATTTTTATCATTCATAGTTGTTGAGATATCATGTTTACAAATATATGGATTTTTCAATATCAGGGAGTATTTGACATGGTAACCATGGCAATGGTAACTTTGAAAAACTTATTTTTATGTTTGTGGTACCATGTCTTAACACCTGACCAAAGACGAACTGCATAGCATTGAAACACACAAGATTTTTTTTAGTATTGGACCCCCTTAAGACAAGGAAAGCATACATGTCCAATACCACTGCAATATGTCCAATGGACATTTGAATGTCCACTGGACATTTTTGTTCGTCCATTGGACGAATGGACATTTGAATTTCCAATGGACATTTCTGTTTGTCAAATGGACGAATGGACATTTGAAATGTCCAATGGACATTTCTGTTTGTCCGATGGACGAATAGACATTTCGGTATGTCCAATGGACATTTCATTATGTCTAATGGACATGTAACTTTTACTGCGTCACTGAGAAGGGCTATAATGACGTAATATGATTGAGCATAACCCCCTGTCGATAGGAATAGCATAGCATAGCATAGCATAGCATAGCATAGCATAGCATAGCATAGCATAGCATAGCATAGCATAGCATAGCATAGCATAGCATAGCATAGCATAGCATAGCATAGCATAGCATAGCATAGCATAGCATAGCATAGCATAGCATAGCATAGCATAGCATAGCATAGCATAGCATAGCATAGCATAGCATAGCATAGCATAGCATAGCATAGCATAGCATAGCATAGCATAGCATAGCATAGCATAGCATAGCATAGCATAGCATAGCATAGCGTAGCATTGCATAAGTAGGATTGCTTGAGTATTCAGTCATGTCTGCTTTAGTATCTCCGTGCGAACAAGATAAATTGAACAGGTGAAATCTTTCTTGACGCGAACTCAATATGCTTGTTCCAGTATCGGTGTCCGTGTGGACATTCTAAATTGAAAAAGGTGGCATCTTTCTGCATCCAGATATATGCTTCGTGCATTGGAAACCGCCGTGAGCATTATTATATTAGGACAGACAACCCTGAAGCTTATAATTCGAGAACAATTAAATCCAACGCGCCCCCAGTCGAGAGCTGTGTTGTGATTTAGAGTTTCTACATGAAGTTATAGGTTCCACAACATGGAGGGGAGGAGAGCAATTTGAGAGGGCAAGTACACCATGTAGCTTTTTATCCATAAGATGTACGTGTCCCAATCACTTTTCAAACTGATTATAATCTAGTAGGTACTAATTGACTATTTGAACACTGGGAGACGTAGCCGTAATGCGGGGGCAAAATTGACGTACGAACGAGTTTGCACCAAAATGAAATAAGAACAGCTCTATTGGTTTTACCCCGAGCTAAATTCAGCCCATGAGTAGTACAATATATCCCCGCAGTGACCTCATTTTTGTGCAATTATCATACAGAAGATATTACACGGCAGTACGAGGAAAAAAGAAGTTTCGTGCCATATGCCTGTTCGAAGGTTAAAGCAGGCATTAGCTCCAGGCAAATAGAAACCAGGTCGTAAGCTGTCGAAATTTGTTTTATTTTCAACGATATTTTGTCAAATTGATACGCTAAACTGGATAGGATATACTGTAAAATAAAGTTTTGAAACGTTCTCTGATCGTAAAATTTATTAACAACAAGCATTCGACTACTCCATAAAATATGATGCTAGCTAGGAGAGTAGTTTACAATTACAATCACACTGACATACAATAACGATACGATTTCCACCCATGTATGTGTATTACAGCGAGTATTCTTACGAATAGGAAACTATGATGATAGGTTCTGCAAAAACTACCGTCAGTTACGTCATCTGGGGCCGATTGTATAAAAAGTGATTAAAGTTAACTATGATTTGTGGAAACGTCAACCAATCAAAACAACGTATTTTATACCTATTAATCACTATTTAACTACAAAACAGCGATTAAAAAGTCACCAAAAGTTTTATACAACCGGCCCCGGTCCAACAACTAACCAATCGTTAAGCCAGCTCTTTGATTAACACATTTGGTATTTTTCTAAACTAAAAACTCTGAAACCATGCAAGCATTACAATAAAAGGCAAAGGAACAGTGCTACCAGGTACTTGGTGTTTGGTTTGAACGTAATGGTACCGCTGGTCGGAGAACCTGTGCTGGTGATAGCATTTGAGGTACTAGCCTTTGGCGTATGGGTGGCATTATTCGACACAGAAGTGGTGCCATTGGTGCGAATTTCTGTAATATTGGTTGAAAGACTAATTGTTTGACCAATTGTTGTGCTGCTGGAAGAGGTACTTATAGTAACATGTTCTGAAAAATTACTCGACATCCTCTTTGCATTAGATGTGGTACTGCTGGTTGGTGACGCAGAATTTCTACTATCCGAAGTAGCTGGCTGATTGGAAGTAGCAAGTTGGGTAGATCCACTAGCACTGGTACTCGAGGGACTTGGTTGTGTAGAAGTGGCACGATCAGTTGAAAAAGCTTCTGGAAAATTACTCGACATCCTCTTTGCATTAGATGTGGTACTGCTTGTAGGTGATGCAAAAGATTTGCTATTCGAAGTATTTGGCAGTCTAGAAGTACCAGGTTGGCTAGATTCACTAACACTGGTACTCGGGGAATGTGGTTGTGTAGAAATGGCACGATCAGTTGACAAAGCTTCTGAAAAATTACTCGACATTCTCTTTGCATTAGATGTGGTACTGCTTGTAGGTGATGCAAAAGATTTGCTATTGGAAGTATTTGACAGTCTAGGAGTACCAGGTTGGCTAGATTCACTAACACTGGTACTCGATGGACTTGGTTGTGTAGAAATGGCACGATCAGTTGACAAAGCTTCTGAAAAATTACTCGACATCCTCTTTGCATTAGATGTGGTACTGCTTGCAGGTGATGCAAAAGATTTGCTATTCGAAGTATTTGGCAGTCTAGAAGTACCAGGTTGGCTAGATTCACTAACACTGGTACTCGGGGAATGTGGTTGTGTAGAAATGGTACCATTTGGGGAAATTTCTGTAGTGTTCGAGGTACTTCTTTCACCAGTTGTGAGGCTGCTTGCGGGTGGTCCAGTAAGATTATTACTTGAGGTTCTTATTTGAGTAGAAATGTTAGCTTGGATAAACCCAACAGTATTGCTACTGGAAAGCAATGTGGAAATGCTTGTGAGCGATGGAGTAGGGCTGACATTCGCGGCAGCTGTAATCGGAGATTAAGTAGATCATTAGCACTAAAGTTGCATCGTCTAGCAGGGGAGGAGGCTCAAAGGCAGGTTAACTTAACTTAATTCCAAATTCAAAGCAAATTTTCTAAGAGCTTATTTGTAAAGTATTTTGCTCATAAATCTTGCCTGGTCCTCGATCAAGCTAAGTTTCTCGCTAAGCGTAGATGTGTCTACGGTAACTTGCGAGCTAAAAGGTGAATCCGGATATTTAATGTATGCACAAGATATTCAATGATGTATGAGGGAAAGGGCGGGGGGAGGGAAGGAGGGGGGGGGGGGGTTATTTAGGCGAAGAGATAGGTAGATTTAAGCCAACATGCAACTTGTTCGGATTTCGGATCAATCGCAGTTTTTTTCGGATCAATCGCAGTTTCTTGCGGATTCTGAAAATATAACGGATTGCGGATTTTGTGGTGGTATGATATTGGATTATAAATTTTAGGGGGCACATATTCAAGTGTCATATGCCATTGTAGACATTAAAAAAATAAACTTTTGATCGATATGACACAGTTGCAAATTGCAAATAATCAAATAAATTACAAAACTAATCATACAAACATATTACACCTATGTAGTTTAGATTACAACAATCAGGTTTCATTGGCAATGCAGTTAGTGTGTGGGTATTTTAGTTATTAAAATTGCTGAGCAGTGCCAAGTCAAATGTTCATATTGTTCCTAATTGTCCAGGTAGGGCAATGTTTGTTACTCAAACAGGTCTTAGAATAATTTTTGTTTGATAATATTGTTGCTGTTATGAGTTGCCTCGTTCAGCTAACGTAAAGGGAAGAAGGTATTATTTGTTACCACGAGTATCCGCACCTGTGAATTGATTTGTAGTTTTAGACTTCTTGAAAATTACTGATAATTAACTGGCTAACTGCATTTGAAATTTAAATGAAAACAGATCTTTAAGTTTATAACTTTGAATATACTACAAGGGAATGTTTATTTATACCTAGGACTCTTCCCTTGTGAGACATGCAACCTTACTAAACAATACTTCATGAATCTGTCATTCATCATCAAATTTTCATGATACAGAACATTCACAGACTATGACAGAACTCCACTGAAGAGTTGTCAGGTTTTGCTATTAAAGCATGATTACAGACTTTAATATATTTTTCTTTCAACTTGCAATGCAATTTAAGATTTAGGCCGATATCTAACATTAAAACAGTAACTGAAAGAACAATTTATACTGCATTCATGGCGCAGTATTATATGGTCCATGAGGTCATTGTTTACAGTAAATCCCATCTCAGAAATCAAAACTTATTAACAGCTTTATACCAAAAATCAACTTTTCCAGAGAAGAATTTTCCAAAGGGAACAAGTTCCAGTAAAAAGACGTGGCTTAAACTAACGAGATGCACGATCTTTGTGTACACGACCTCAATTGATTTCGTTCGGATTGACCACATTTGCAACATCGAGTATTAAATTTTCGCAATGTTTAAAGAGCAAGTACCTTTCTATTTCCATCAGTTTATACCTGTATTTCCACGCCACTCATTGCTTTCAAACTTTCGCAGTTATAAGCATATTTGCGTTTTAAAAAGTTTCATTATATGGTTTGCCAAACAATGTTGTCAATGACTACAATGAGCTCTCCAAAAGAAGTTTCAAAACCTTAATTAATAATCACTCTAATGCTCTGGGGAGAAGTTGACAGCACTGGAGTGGCAAATTAATTACCTTATTTGATTCATACAGAACTTTATGAATGTGATAATTGTTAATGGCTACTAAGTCTTAATCATTTTATATTTTCATGCACTTACTAATATTTAGTTATAGTAATTGTAAATTGCAAAGGTAGCTACCATAGCGTGAAGCTGATCAATAAGTGGGCTTCATATCCTTTGTAAATTTTATATATTTTACAGTAACAGCACGGCCCATTGAAAATCAGCTGTATTTGCTGAATGGTTACCGTGTCAAAATAAATTTTAAATACAGATAGAAATTATATTTTCTAAAAATTTGCAGTTATAGTGTGCGTTTTCAGTGGATAGGTGTCAGGAGTTGAATACTATATAATTAGGTGCACAATGCAACGTTTGTGATTTTGAAAATAAAACTAAACTAGAAATACATGCACGCATGCAAAACCCCTCAGCTCAATATATCAAAGATGCAACTATATTTTCGGAACATGAAGTATTCTATGGATTGTTGTCACAGCAAAACGCCGACACGGCAGTTTTTAGTAATGTGTTTTATATTTTTTAACTGATAATTTATTAGACTGTGAAGATAATGAAAGAATTACAAGTTTTCATAAAAAATACTTAATTTCTTAAATGTCTGTGGTCCGTATGTCATTATTCGTAGTGTGAACTTTGGTACAATTTACTACGCTACTTTATTAAAACGTTTTGATGAATATTTATATAACTATTAAATCTTTGTTTTGCAATAAAAACCATTTCAAGTCGTGCATTTTTGATTAAAATAGCTATGGTCGTATTTTTCATTTGTAAATTATTTTCACACTTTGCAATAAAACTACAATCTTGCTTTTACAAAACAAAGAAACGTAAACTTCGAAATTAAAATGCATGCGGAATCATTACGGCTACTGAATAGTCTGAGTACGGCTACCTTTTATGTACATTTCCGTTCTTGTTTCCTTCTGTTAGCACGTTTTATCGTGGTCTTTTCCGTATATTTGATTTATTTTTATTGTTTTTTAATGATTTCGATTTGTTTCCCTATGACATTTATCTTAAAAAATCCCTCGGAATTCAATGACGTCAGCTAAAAAGTCAAACGTCCAAACCAACACATAATGGCGGATGACTTTCGCATCTCAGAATTAGTAACTCATGGGGATTAACGAGAATCGATTTTCAAAACACTCTCAATTTATAAAGGGTGTATATAAAGTAGACATTTTTGAAACCGCTCTCAACCTGGCAACTGAACCGGTCGAAGTATAGTCCCCGAGCCGCAGTGCGAAGCGCTAGCTAATTCTAAGATGCCAAAGTCATTCGCCATTATGTGTTGGCTTGGTTTGGTTTGGACGTTCGACCTTTTTGCTCACGTCTTTGAATTCACCTATACCCGAAGGCTAGTACCTCAAATGCTATCACCAGCACTGTAGAGAAACAAATCGAAATCATTAAAAAACAACAAAAATAAATGAAAAATAAGGAAAAGACGACGAAAAAACGGGCCAACACAAGGAAACCGAAGAAAGGAGACGTACATAAAAGGCCATATTCAGACTATTCAGTAGCCGTAATGATTCCACATTTTAATTTTGAAGTTTACGTTTCATTGTTTTGTAAAAGCAAGACTGTACGTAATTTTATTATGAGTGTGAAAATAATTTACAGGTAAAAAATACGACCGTAGCTATTTTAATAAAAAATGCATGGCTTGAAATGGTTTTTATTGCAAAATAAAGATTTACTAGTTCATAAATATTCAGCAAAACGTTTTAATAATGTAGCGTAATAAATTGTACTTCATACCGTACCAAGTTCATACTACGTATGATGACATAAGGCCTACTCTGGGCCCCATGCAATGTCGCCCAATATCGCCTAATGTCGCCCAATATCGCCTATTATCGCCTAATATTGCCTATTATTACCTGACATCCCCTAATACTGCTTATGTTACTTGGGAGTGGAGAAGGTTGGTCAGTCACTTGGTTATGGTTTACGATAATATACTAACACTTGTGCCAATAGTACTTTTTTTGCTATGAGTGTGTGATTGTTTACAGACCTTGGCTAATGCAGCTGTCTCTCTTTTAGAGCACAATGATGACTACCACAAGGAGTACCATTTTTCATACATTTCACTTCACTCTATTAAGGCCTATGAATTGCCAATTGTGCTGCATATTTTTTGTGAAAGCAATTACATTTGAATTTTGGTTACACCAACTATACAGGGTGTATCAAAAAAAAGTAGACAAATCTGAAATCGCTTTCTGCTTCGCGAAGCGCCTAAATATACGATGTTTTTTTATTAAAAGAGATTGTTTTGGTACTTATAATCTAGAATAAATCGAAAAAATAAGAAATTTAAAACTTCAATACCCGGGGGGGTTCTGTCTTTTACGGCAATATAAATATGCTTTGCGCACAAAACTTAAATGCTCAAAAGTAATTTTGACTTGGTAGATGAAAAATTTGTCGGGTGTTGTATTGCTGTACAAAATTTCAGAAAATTTGCTTGAGTCTAAGCCGTTCAAAACGTCGCGCGAGCTTCCATATTTTTAGCAAAATTTGCTTTGTGCATGTTTAATTTATGTATTTACTTAATTTGCATACAACTCCCAAGGGACATTTAATTAAAATTGGAACATTTCTTCAGAAAAACGATTCTTATTGAGAAAAAATATACGTTCGCGCGACGTTTTGACTGGCTTAAACTCAATCAAATTTCTTGAAATTTTGAACAGCAATAAAACACCTAACATACTTTCTACCTACCAACTCAAAATTACTTTTATGCCTTTAAATTTCGTGCGCAAGCCGTTTTTAATGTGCTTCAAAATACGCCCACCCCTGGGTTTGAAACACTTAAATTTCAGAATATTTTCATTTATTCTACATCGTAAGTACCCAAGCAATGTATATTAATAAAAAACTTCATACTTCAAGCCGCTTCGCGAGGTTGAGAGCCTTTTCAAAATAGTCTACTTTTTTTTGATACACCCTGTATAGACAGAGTCTGAAAAGTTATCTAGCTGTATTACCAACACTAATAGTAGACCATAGTAATACAGCTAGAGAATCAGGTTTTGCAATCAAATATTGTCCATGCCTCAAGGTATGATTGTCATGCATTCCTAATATCAGTAATATATATCCAATTTTAAAATGTATTACTATAAAACAGGGCTGTAAGCATCATTTTTTCATTTTTGCATGTTTTCAAATAGAAAACGAAAACGTTAAGTTAACAAGGCAATTGATTTTATCTATTATTTAAAAGGCATTTCATATTTGACATTTTGATCAAGCATGTTTAAATACAGCAACGAAAATTTGATCTTCTGTTATAATTAATATGTACAGTACTCACCTGATCTATTAAGTTGCGCTTTATATTACACTGATGCACTGGACTCAAATGAATTGTCTGTTTCAAATATTTTATGCTTATGCCCAATTGATGGGCCATGTTTATTTGAACTGAAAGAATTTTTTTATTCCTTTCCTTTTTATGTAAAAATTAAGATTTTAGAGCGCGCCATCATGGATGGACTCAGCCGGAAACTAGGCATCAACCTTTGACCTTCGTATCGTTATCTTCTAGCGCAATTCATGCAAAGTTGCATGTCTATTGCTGACTGAGCAAATAACACCACTAAAACGTAATCTGGCACAACTTAGCTGCCCCATTTTATGAAACTGCAACAATACGTTTGCTGAAACTATCCAATAGCAGAAGCAGTATGAAATAAAAGTATGTAATTATAAATGTAGAAGAAATTTCTGGCAGTGGATTCAATTGGAATATACTTTGAGTTTCCTGGAGACTGTTGCCAGCAATTTGGGTGGATACCAAAGGGCAAATTAGCTACGTGGAACAAATGAGGCAGACATATATATTTATGGCCATATGGAGGCGTTCATTTCTTCAATTGATATGGTGTGGTCTATATCATATACAAAACTGTCCATATTGCTTGAGATAAGTGGTGCTTGAACATTTTGTAGTCATGAAAAACACTTAGTAACTATGCAATGACCTACTGTTGTTTGTATATGCCAGTATGAGGTTTGTGACACAGTCTTAATATAACATCTCTACGTAGTTTTAATTTTTGAGCATTCACTGCAGATAGATATGGAGCATTTTGATGTTTCATACCTCGTTTCATACAATACAGTATATTTGCTGATTTTTTGCAGTCATTCTTATTTTAAACAAAAGCACAAATTTTGAGGCTTGAGTCTTACAAGTCGTAGTCATTTGCAGGCAGTACGTGGTCAGTGTTATGCAATTGGGTTGGCGATATGCTCTGCACTATTAATTTTTTTTAAATTGGTTGTTTTTAAAGTTTGTAAACATAAACATTTGACTGATTCACACCCTAATTATTGACACTGGATGCTACCAGTTGCATGTGCAGGTTGTTGGTTGGTCTTAACAGTTTGCAAGTAAAAGATTTGCTGGCAAAAATGCAAAGCCTTGCCATATATTTTAGTTGGAATTGGATAAATATTTGATTTATGTTATGTTTAAATATTAACTAGTGAACCTATTTATACTAAGTGGATAGTACATTGTCTTAAACAATGGTATACAACGGTATTCTGCGGGAACTGTAATCATTGTATCCCATGCTAATACCCAGATAATATAACCTATATTACTTAATATCACTTAATATCGCCTAATATCGCCCAGTGTCGCCCAATATCGGCTGATATCGCCATGTATTTTAAAGATTTCTTCTAATATCGCCCAATATCGCCCAATTTTGCATATAATCGCGGCGACATTGGGGCCCAGAGTAGGCCTGACATACGGACCACAGACATTTAAAAAAAATAAGTATTTTGTCATTAAAACTGGTAATTTTTTCATTATTTTCACAGTTATCACAAACTGCCGTGTCGGCGTGTTGCTATGACAATAGCGAGCTTAAGATCACGCGACGTGGACGTCAATGATGCCGTGAAAATGGTTGCTGTGCCCATGCATGCATAGAGATTATAAAAGAATAGAGGCGGCATCCTGATTAAAATTCAGTCAAGCTCGCGGGACAAATTGAGGCTCGCTAATGGGTGGGGGGATGGGCAAATTTAAGACCCGGATGTAACATCTTACATCCATTGGCTGTTGATCGACTGTTCACAACAGCAGATTGAGAAAGCTGAGAAAAAACTTTTTCCGATTTTTTCGCACTAAGAGTTTTTCAATAAAAACTAAGGTGAAAATGTTAAAGATTAGTGCGGGATTGCCTTGAAAGGTTTGAATTTTGTGTTTTGAATACTGGATAAAATTGGGTATGTTTAATATTGAGTATTTGTGAGCGAAAATGCAATTTTTGTATTCGAAACATCAGATGAACACACTCGAAAAGTCCTTAAAGTTTAAATACATCGCAGTATTGTGGTTGTACACCTTGTTGCACCTCTAAAACAATATTGATAACTGTTTGAAGGAAAATAAGTTCAATTTGTGTCCAGATGTGGGATAATTTAGCAGATATTTTGCAAAACCTTGCTGCGAAAAGCCGGTCAAAAACTGGTTGCTATGCGTTGCTAGGAAGAACCTAAGGTTGAAAAACTCTGATATTTACACAAAAATCTGGCTGTCTGCACCTAAAATTACAAAAACTAGAAAGCTAAAAACATGTTTTCCTAGTATAATCAGTATCTGTGTGCATCATGGTCATAAAAACAAGCCAAAATTGACAAAAACAGTATGCTACATCCGGGACCTAAATTTGCCCCCCATTAGTAGATTTGTTCAATTTGTCCCGCAGTTTGTCCCGCAATGCCGACTCTATTCTTTTATAATCTCTATGCATGCATGGACATGCCACGCCATTTTAACGCCATTTTCACGTCGTCTTTGACGTCCGCGTCTTCGATCTTAAACTCGCTAATAATCCTGGGAGTACTTCATGTTCCGAAAATATAGCCACAACTTTGATATGTTAAGGCGAGGGGCTTTGCATGCATGCATGTATTTCTAGCATAATGATATTCCCATCGGTTATCGCCTCAAAAATGTTGCAATTGCCAATTTTTTCAAGGTTTTATTCATTCTTCCTTCCTTTTCAATGCCAAGTATATGATGAATAACTTTTACAAAACTTAAACAAATTATAAAAGTCCCGTAAAAACTGATTCTCATTGACAATTATAGAAATTTTGTTAGTAAAAATTTATTCAAACATTTTTTGCGAGGAGGGGGGAGGGGGGGGGGGGGGTTGGAAGCTGCAGTGGACTCAAAATTTATATTGGCTAGCGGTTCCAAACATCAGCTATTGACATCATTGATCTGAAAATAGGTAACCTATATAGAGCTTCTATGTCCAAAAAAATCTTGGCCACTTTTGTTATCGCACACATGATTTTGGGATCACTTGTGGCGTCTGAATAAAAAGTACTATAGTGCATTCGAACTGAGCAAATTGCACTGTGTTGGGCTCGTTAACTGTCAAATTTAAATGGTAAGCATGTAGAGCAGTAGATATTTTGTAAATGTTTACCAATTTGGGTACGTTCATTTTGCTCTTTTCTTGGCGAAAAAAGCTGTTCGAGTGAGGTATGTTGTTGACAGCAGTGACTATAAGTATTTATGCGCGAAACTCTTGAAATTTGTGACCTCACGCTACCTCCCTACGTTACAAGTCGAAGAAATCACATGAAATATGGCAGCATAGCGTTTGGAAGTAATAAAGAACAAAGTAACGACAATAAATAGAATTGAAACGGGGTTTTATAGCCATTAAAATGTTTATGAAATATGTTTATAGTTATAATTTTTACAAAGGTTTGTTAATTGTCATCACGTTTGTTGTTTGCTAACAACTTAATGATATATGATGAGAAGAGTATACAGGGTGTAACAAAAAAAAGTAGACAATTTTGAAACGGCTCTCAACATCTCGAAGTGACTTCAAGTATGAAGTTTTTTATTAATGTACATTGCTTGGGTACTTACGGTGTAGAATAAATGAAAATATTCTGAAATTTAAATGTTTCAAACCCAGGGGTGTGCGTATTTTGAAACTCATTAAAAATGGCCTTAAAAGTAATTATGAGTTGGTAGGTGGAAATTTGATTGAGTTAAGCCACTCAAAACGTCGTAAGAACGTGTATTTTTCTCAATAAGAATCGTTTTTCTGAAGAAATGTTCCAATTTTAATTGAATGACCCTTGGGAGTTGTATGCAAATTAAGTAAATACGTAAATTAAACATGCACAAAGCTAATTTTGCAAAAAAAATATGGAAGTTCGCGCGACGTTTTGAACGGCTTAGACTCGAGCAAATTTTATGAAATTTTGTAGTTACAGCAATACAACACCCGACAAATTTTCCATCTACCAGGTCAAAATTACTTTTAAGCATTTAAGTTTTGTGTGCAAGGCATATTTATATTGCCGCAAAAGACAGAACCCCCCGGGTATTGAAGTTTTAAATTTCTTATTTTTTTGGTTTATTCTAGATTAAAAGTACCAAAACAATCTATTTCAATACTAAACATCGTACATTGAGGCGCTTCGCGAAGCAGAGAGCGATTTCAGATTTGTCTACGTTTTTTTATACACCCTGTATATTACAGATAAGATGATTATATGTTAAAGAAAATACCATTGCCGATTTTGCGTTGCATGGCGAGTATACGTAAATTCTCACGATCTTAATTTGATGAGTAAAAGTGAAGTTAAATCTAACTCATCATCACATGCACTATAAAATTTGCTCAGATACAGCTTTGAATGCACTATAGCACTCCTTGTTCAGACGCCATAAGTGGTCCCAAGAATCATGTGTGCGAGATCAAATGTGGCCACGATATTTGTAGGTATAGAAGCTCTAATTAACCAGGTTAACATTTTTCAGATTAGTGATTGCCATAGATATAGCCTAAAATGACAGCAAATTCGTCAAACATCCGCCATTTTTATTGCTTTAAATGTTTGACTGAAGAAAGATGGGCGTGTTTTCTCCAGATATAGTAAATCTCAATGATTTTTACGCAAAAGTAAACATGACAGGATTTTTCTAAGAGATTCTAGGTCTACAACAGGATATTTTTCTCTGGATTCTATGAGAGTCATTCACTTTTCACAGCTACATTTACGTCTTTCGTTTTTATTTGAGAGAGAGGCTACTAGACAGGCTCACCTGCAAGGCACTGGAGCAAATTTCTCATTTGGAGATGATGTTAAATCAGCTGAATTGCACGGGCCAGACGGATCATCGACTTTGTTAAACTTTAAATGTTCTGCGCACAGCTTTTTGCGTGTTATAGTAAGTCCATCGCTGCATCTGTGTCCCCTCTGTGCAGATGGAATATCCTCTGTTGTTTGATTTGTAAAATCTTTCAAACTCTTTGACTCTTCCCCCCAGCCAGCCCCCCCCCCCCCAAGGTTTACAACGAGTATATGTAGAAAGACAACGTTTACATAAAAATTTCATCAAGATTTTAACATCAAAAGGCAAACTCTTTAGTTCTTTTGTGACTTTTAAGTTTTTTCCTTTCTTTCAGTAGGTATCTTTCTTTAGGTTTCAGAACATTTCGAAAGCAAAGAACACTGGGAAAATCTATAGAGCTTACATGTTTCCTCGTGTGTAAAATAATTAGGATACAGTATCGCGCATGCAGAGGCATTCAGATATTCCGGGAAAACCAATCAGAAAGCTTCTATGATCTAGGTGCTCAATAGCAGTTTGGACACGATTTCTTCCATTATTGCGTGTACCGATTTAACCGTGATTCAGAGCTCGTAGGCTATGTAGATGTCTGAGCTTGGAACCTTACGGGGCTGGATCGGAATCGCAGTCTCTTAGACTTCACGGCAAATTCAAAATGATGACAAATACTATAATTTACATCGCATCATGCACTTTATTCTCATTTTTACCGACGCAGCGAATTAGGCACAATAGCAATATCCAACGACTTGGAATAAAACTATACGTCTTTTCATTGAGCTATTTCTCTGCTACCGCCAAGCATTGTTCTAAGAACTCACACAGATCTGTCTGCAGCTTTTTTCCTCAGGGGGTAAAAAAACATCAAAGACTTTGGATATTTTCCTCAAGGCCAGACGAGGTAATGTCCTCGTGAAAGTTAACAGACATGACCGCTGATGGGTCAGCTACTCACTTAGGGGCCATGTGTGGTGACGATAAATCAACTAATAGCCCTCGTATGCGGCGGGATAAAGACCATGAAAACTATAGATACTCTAACATTACCTTGTCGCCGTTTTTGTCAGTGACAATCAGACTAGTGTACAAAAGCAAGAAATTATGAAAGACAGGTTTATATCACTTATAGATTGAATATTTTTCTCATACATTTCCTAGCATTAATGTCTGAAGCCTGTAGCCTTGGTAGGCAGTATATATCACATATTCTTATTTTATTTTCGTGTTGAAATGATAGTTTTATTGAAAACTAGACAACTGCTATCGTGCCTGACCCAATTCTTACTAACAAAAGCCAGGATTCACTGATACTGTTTGATTTTCATCGTTCTTGTAAATAATTATAAAATCTAAAAATGCTTACTTGACAACTGGCCTGCTGCAGGTGTTTGCATATAGATACACAACACCAAAACGAATACTAATTCTTCTTTCATCTTGAAGCACTTTTTATTAAAACAACTTGTACCTAATTCACTCTTCAAAGTAATACACGCCCAATACATTCGAGCACACGCAAACATATTAATGAAGACGCGTTGGCAACGTTAATTTCTAACAAACTTGATCTTTTTTTAATCTAACGGTTGTCGCGATATGTCTGTCATAATACGTCTGTCAACACTTCTTAGTTATTGCAAGAATGAAAATAAAATATGTAAGCAGTAATATCCATATTTCATTAAAATTTTCGCGTTTGAATTTTTATTCCAAAACGAACTGCTGAAAAAATGAAAATGGACAGTACAGGAATTGAATGGACCTTTATTGGAAGGAGAATGGATTTTGATTTTATTTTCTATGATAATTATTTTCATACAATAGATCTCCATGATTTCTGGCGAAGCCCAAAAAATTGAATTCGGCACTTGCCATAACATAGATTGCAAGTATTCTTCCAGCGATTTTAACAGAAAGCTGCACCATATCTCACATTCGTTGAGCATATGTATAATATATTATATAGCGCAAACGTAAAAAATGTAATTTCATCTCAAGGCAAGCATTTAAAATGTGTCACATTTAAAGAATAATTATTGCATAGCTACCTCGAAATCCTTTGTTTCACCAGGCGCGATTACCGACTGATACACCTCATTACAGAATTATCAGGTAGGATTAGTTACTAATTCTACCTCATATTTTTGCCTAATCTTATGCCGATTCAAAAGACGCCGATTTCAAAAGACGCCGATTTCAAAAGACGCTTATTTAATCCAGGGTTAAATTGGTCCTCGCAATAACGGAAAAATTCGTGTTCTAACCGCCATCCAGTACCTGGATTTGTATAGTAGTTTATGATTGACTCATGCAAAGCTTAGCCATAGAAGCAATCTGACTGGGTTTCCCAAAATATCTCAATGCGACTCCCGGTGCGATAATACTGTACATCTTGGTATTTTTGCACAAGTGTAAACATGACAGCTCTATGGATTTTTTTAAGAGATACTAAGTCTACTGGAAGCTTTCTCTCTGCATGCATTATTTGAAGGGCGTTCAACTTTCATAGTTACATGTTCATCTTTCGTTTTTATTGGAGACAAGCCATTGGATAGGGACCCCAGAAGGCGTTGTAACAAATATTGCATTTGAAGAAAATGTTTAAGCAGTATAGAAGTGCATGGGGCAAACGAATCATCAACTTTGTTAAACTTTAAATGTTCTGGACACAGCTTTTTGTGTGTTATGGTAAATTTATCGCTGCCACCGTTTCTCTTCTGTGCAGATGGAGTATCCTCGGTTGTTCGATTTGTATAGTCTTTCACTCTTTGTCTATCCCTCCTAGGTATTTAACGAGCCTTCTGCGTGTCTTTAATGTAGAAAGACATCGTTTACATATAAATTTCGTCGATATTTTAACATCGAAAGGCAAACTCTTCAGTCCTTCTGTGACTTGAAATTTTTCCCTTCCTTCACTAGTTAGGTATCATTCTTTAGGTTTTGCAATATTTCGAAAACAAAGAAAACAGGGAAATTTCATAGAGGTGTCATGTTTACTCGTGTGTAAAAACAATTACTCATGCTAAAGCGATAGCTATAATTTCGGTCTGCTTTTTTTCGCACAAGACTTAGTCTCCCACGCGCACGCGGCATGGCACTCTAATTTTTGTCCAGTGGTAAAAAGTCTTACAGGTTTAAGCTTACCTCATTGGCAGCTCTTCTTTGAAATCAGTTTCTCGTTTTATTCGGCTCCGTGTCTTAAATCACGATGCGCCTGGCAACTGACAACATACTGAAGTATGCTTTATATGCGTCTAGAGGCAAAACAGCGATACGCTTTCTACATGCGTACTCGATCCAAGTAAAATGGTGCATATACACTTTCAAATGCCGTTCAAAACTAACCGACCTGACGACATATGCATATTTATTAAACAATCTACCTATCTCGATCTATCATACGTTGGTTTGTCTACTCGATCTATATACGCGAAGAATATGTTACCCTAACAATATTCGTTAAGTACTGAAAATGGCCTCAGTGTCGAGATCTTGATGTGAATAGGCTGAATACGATATGCGATATGTTTTGGTATTAGGTACAGTAGACGCACGTAATTGCGTATTCGCACAGTAAATGTACACAGCGTGATGAAACCCAAGTCGGTTTTACATATGAATATATTGGCGCTAGTTTCGCCTCTAGCCAGCCTAGTAGGTAGCCCAAGATTTGATCAAGACTGTATATAGAGATTATTGTTACTCAGTAAGCTTTTGAGCGCTTTAGCTCGCTCGAGTGTTAAGGGACTGGTCATAAAGTATAGGCGGGTGGGGGAGGGCTATAAAAATTTAATCATTAAAAGGCTAATTTTGTGTGGCCCACCCTTGATTTTCCTACAAAATATACATGAACCACCTCCTATTTTGCACTAGAAATCCTTAAATATCCCCCCAGTATACCTTAAAATTTTCATGATCCCCCCCTATTTAATTTGTGACTTGAAAAATTCATGACCAACCCCTCTATTTCCATAGCCCCCCCCTATACTTTATGACCACTCCCTAAACGCTCAGTAAGTGTCTTGTTAGGATGTATTATCGCGCCGGAAGTTGCGAGGCAGTAAAACATTTCTGGAAAACCAATCAGAAAACTTTTATGATTAAGTTTTGCGTGAGCCAATGAAAAACTGCCACACAAGTCCACGTACTCGATGACCGTTATAACACGATTTTTTCCGTCATTGCGTAGACCGATTTAACTGTGGGTTCAGTGGTATGTATCGTAGGCTATGTAGATGTCTGAGCTTGCAACCTGCAGGGCAGGTATCGCAGTCTCTTAGATTTCACAGAAAATTCAAAATGATGACAAATACCATAATCTATATCGCTTCATGCACTTTATTCTTAATTTAACCGATGACAAATACCATAATCTATATCGCTTCATGCACTTTATTCTTAATTTAACCGAGAACACACCATGATGCAGATGCAGAGAAGACACCGTTGCAATATCCAGCGGCTATGAATAAAACTATTGCTACATAGCTATTTTCATTGGGCTGTCTCAGGCCTGACGAGGTAAAATCCTCATGAAAGTCAACCGAACATATAAAATCAACTAATAGCGTTCGTGTGTGGCAGAAATTTAAATTCCTTTTTGCAATGAAGTGACAGTTTTATAGAAGACAAGACAACTGGTATCGTACCTGACCCATGCCATGTCTGACTAACAAAAAGCCAGCATATATATATATTTGACTTTCATCGTTCTTATAAACAATTATACACTGCATGTAAAGTGCTTACTTGACAACTGGCCTGCTGCAGGTGTCTGCATATAGATACACAACGCCAAAACGAATACTAATTCTTCTTTCATCTTGAAACACTTTTTATTGGAGCAACTTGTATCCTTTCACTCTTCAACGTAATATACGCCCAATACATTCAAACACACGCAAACATATTAATGCAGACGCGTTGGCAGCGTTAATTTCTAACAAACTAGACCTTTCTTAATCACCGCGGCACGTCTGTCATAACACATCTGTCAACACTTCTTATGTATTGCAGGAATGAAATATTGTATATGTAAGCAGTAATATCCATATTTTATTAAATTTTCGCGTTTGAATTTCTATTTCAGAACGAATCGCGGGAAAAAAGTGAAAATCGACAGTGCTGGAATTAAATGGACCTTTATTTGAAGTAGAGTGGACTTTGATTTTTTATGATAATTATTTCCATACAATAGAAAACCCCCAAATCATAAAATCGAATTCGCACTTTCCATTTTAGATTACCAAATATTCTGGCAGTGAATTTAAAGGAAAGCTGCACCACATCTGACATATTATATAGCGCAAACGTAAAAAATGCAATTTCATCTCAAGGCAGATATTTAATATGTGTGACACAACTATTGCATCTTTTAAGCGGTTTAATTATCATTTATAATAATTATTAGTCAAACACTTGTGAAAAATCATATCGTATAGCGTTGAGGACATTTGCTAATGACGACCCACATCCGATTATTATAAGTAATAGTATGTCATTCAGGTTGATTAGTGTTAAAATTAATAAAACGCTCTCAGCGTAAAAACCTCTCAAGGTGTTCGGATAATTTAAAAACTATTCTACCTGAACTCCATGCTATTACTTTGTAATATCATAGCTACCAAGACAATAAATTGGTGCTCTCAGTTCATGAAATAAGTTGAAAAGAAAAGACATTTTTTGAAATCGGCGGCATATAAGATTATGCATAATATGAGTACAGTGTGTACCAAAAAAAGGCTACCCTGCGAAGTTAAGTATTGGCGCCGCACATTCATATTTGAATGTTCTAATTCCCTAATGAGCAGATTGTGTGTTATTTTGGCAGAACAAATTCAATTAATTTGCAACGCAGGCTTAAAAATTCTCTGTATATGACAGTGAATCACACATTCTTGGGCTGATTAAGGAGCACCGGCGTTTGACTTTAAAGGGTAGCCTATAATTAATTGGTAATTACTATTTTGAAAACGAGAGTAACAGACAGTTTGATGGTGAAAATATTTAGCATAATGTTTAAATTGTATGTGGATTTGTTCATTATGACATATATTGGCAAAATTTAAATGTCACATCAAGACCTGATCATTTAATTTTGAAAATGTAAAAATACCTACGAACACTCTTTGATCAATAACTCTCTTATCTCAGCTCTCTTATCCCTGTGCATTTTCCTCAAGTTTTAGTTTTGTTACGCTGTATTTATTATAGATGACTGTTTGGTCCTTTTCCATAAACATTATTTGTTGTAATTGGTTGCAGCACAGAAACGATGCAACGTGCAGTGGTTATATATCAACAAAAAGGATCGAGATTAATCAATTCCTTGAATTCAGCAATGATGTTCCCCTTCAAGCATGCTACATCTGAAATCAAATTATACAAAATTATCTTTTTAAGCTCTGTAGACAGAAAACTTTTATTTGACGCACTACTGCGCTGGGAGGATTCTTCTTGCTGGTTTAACAAGGCAAAATAATTTAAAAACATATCAGTACAATTGTAATAGAAGCAATAAAAAGTGAACAGAATAATTTTTTTCATTTCCGTTTAACAAGATTGCTCGATATTTTTTTAATGATGATCTCGTCCCTACCTGGATATTCAAATATTATAACTTATTAATCTAAATTACATACGTAGACAAACTAAGGCAAAGCAGCAGACAGCCTTCAAATGGCTATTGTAACTGGTAAGTATATTAGGGTTATATGCAGGAAGATGACTCTTTTATAATTTTTTTTTCTACTTTTTATTTGGCTTTGCCATAAGAGCAGGGTCACCACAACAGCGTGAGTCAATTTACTGTGGGCCCGGAGTACCTATCCTACCCTGTCAACTTTCTCTGTGTACTGGAGGCCCTATAGATGGTGGGACTTCCGAAATGACTTTTTCAGACATTTATCTAGTCATGTTCGTACAAACAATTTGGTCAATCTAGCATCGCTCAAACATAGTTTTCTGGGTTCAGTGTAGCGAAACTCCTGGTAATTCAATTAAAAAGCCACAAAAAAAGTTAAAGGGCGACAGAAAACATTTAAGCCAATCTGTAATAATTTAATATTTATTTCAACATGAATACCATTACACACACAAACTAATAACTACATCACATTTTCTAAAACTTTCTCGCAGGCTCGAACTGGGTGTAAACTGCAATCAACTATTAACTTTCTGCTGCGTTTAAAGCTAATTAACAAAATAGTCAATGTCTAAATTGGATATCTACCTGCCCAGATTTACATATTGTTACATCACACATATGAGTTCCCTTGTAGGTTGTAATATAACAACTATGAATAAAAATGCAATATTCAAGCCTGTATTGCCATTACCTCATGAAGCATTTTCATACATTTTATTCGTGTGAGATTTTAAAACCTTTCAGCACAGTGAATTGAGCTAATCTCTTACTTGGACAGAATATATTTAAACCACGACCAAGACATGCATTAGAATGTATGAACAGAAGCACCCAACCTATACATATACCAGAATGTATGAATAGAAACACCCAACCAAGACATATACCAGAATGTATGAATAAAACTCCCAACCTAGAAATATACCAGAATGTATAAAAAGAAACACGTATCAGCCTAACCTGAAAAAGTCAGGCCCTTTCCTTCATTCGCTAGGATTTAACTGGTAGTGGGCGCGAGTGAAGGAGGGCCTGATACAATTCTTTACCTGGCCGCATGTAAAAAGCCAGATTCTGGCTTTCTCGTCTGATTGGCTGATTAAACAGAGAAAACGTAAAACTCGATTCTGATTGGTTCGTGTACAAGGCGAGCAGGCGAGTATGTTTTCTGTTTACGTATGGCGACCTTTGTAGATTATGGTCAGCTCATAGACTTCTCTTTTAAAAAATATTTAAATCTCTTCAAAGCGAGACACCAGCTGAAGACGCATGAGTAATCATTATGTATGTATTTTCAACCTGATGAAAATATTCACAACGTGGTATTTAGAACGATATTTTCGAATATATTTTTATACGCAGTCAGCACACCATGTTTTATACATACTCTACGCTACAGGTTCGTTAAAGCATATACTTTTTGCATTTTCGTATGAAACTGCGCAAAAATGTAGGGAAAACTACAGCGATTTGCTTGATGTACTGGTATGTCGAAAAATATACGTCTTGATAGAGAAAATGTCGCCGAATATATTGTTATGTATATAATACAATTTCTTAAAATTTGCTTCTTTACAACCTGCAAGGAATTAAATAACTTTTTAATATAATTATTGTTAACAAATCAGTTATATAATTCTACAATGTCGCTTTTTGTCTAAATTCCTTGTAACATTCGTCAAAGGTTATTATTTTCTGTAAATTAGCACTTCCAGGTAATTACTAAGTGGGCGGCATACTGCCATGTCAAGAATTGTGTCAGGCTTTACTTTTCTCGTCTTCTCGCCCACAGCCTCCGCCCGCAACTTGCCAAGTGTAGCGAAAGACGAGAAAAATAAAGACTGACACTCAGGTTACTATCAACCAAGACATATACCAGAATGTATGAATAGAAACACCCAACCTAGACACATACCAGAGTGTAGAATAGAAACATCCAGCCTAGATATAAACCAGAATGTATGAATAGAAACGTCCAACCTAGATATACCAGAATGTATGAATAGAAACACCCAACCAAGACATAAACCAGAATGTATGAATAGAAACGCCCAACCTAGACATGCACTAGAATGCATGAATAGAAACATCCAATCTAGACATATACATGGAGACAGAAAAGTAGAGATCATACATGTATGCTGTTTGACGGTTTAGAATTGGCAAAGACAAATGGAATATCTTGCATGTAAAGTACAAATATGTAGCTATAATCGTATTTCAGCAAGTTTTTTTGATTGATGAATTAGATTAATGACTTTTTGTATTGACTATCGTTCTTGTTAATTTTAAGAACTTTAATTCACACAACATAAAATGATTACTGTTTAATTCCAACCGACTTCTTCTTCAATCGCTCAAATTTATTGAAATTAGTTCATCACACAACGTGCAATGGTGTAAAATGCACACACGTGCATTCATTTGAAATGAAGCTTCATCTCCAATGACAAGATTAGGCCAGAAGTGCATGGGCATATCCTTCCACCGACCATATACAAAATGCTAAACGTCATGCTGGATCTTGCGAGAAAAGTTCATGTCGTATGTTCGTTGTGTATGGATGCCACTTAAGATCCAATTTCGTGATTCTGTTAAATGTGGTCTTCGAAAGTCCCGTTGGGTTACGTCTAACACTGATTCGTGGATCACGTCGAAGTGCTTCATGTACTTTTTTCATGTTATTTACTGACCTAGCGGTTCGCCTTCTTCCAGACTTTTCAGTATTTCAGTTTTGGCTGGTCCCATGTGTCAAATTCTTCGCAAAATTCTTCAAAATCGCCCTGGTACATGGAGGCTCTGGGTCTTGAAATCTTTCTTCAAACGCTCAATTACCCGCTCTGGACTTCCAGTCGAATTGTACTCTGGCACCATAAACGAACGTGCTCCGTTGTGAATTGCATCCCAACCATGTTGCGTTGAAATTTGGCAGTAGTGGACGACTTTGAATATTTAACAAACAGAGTTTGTTCGAGTGCGTTCCTTTTAATACATTTGGTATTTCTTCATTTTTCAACGGCAATCAAAAACATTTATTACTTTGTCGTTTCTTACAGAAAGCAGCTGAAATTAACAGGAATGCTAGCTAATATTGTTAACTTTTAGTTTCATCAACAAGTAGGATTGCAACTCTATTGATAACATTTCTATTTGCAGTTTAGTTAATGACATTTTTTTTGGGACACATTGTATAGTGAACAATTATTCTAAGGACGGTGTTTATTCAATCTCTTAATATAAAATGTTCCTGGAGCAAGAGTATTCGTAAAATTGAGAGCTTTTACAATGTAATTATTTATAGTAATTGGTCCGGAGATTGACAAAATTATGACGCCGTTAATAGCAGGGTACATGACTGTTTGAAATTACGAAGTGCAAAGCAGGAATTGACTTACTGAAAATAATTAAAAGTGTATTTTTGACAGCTGTGGATGAAATTTTAATCTGCGAGCAGGCCAGACAGCTGCAGCTGTGTTGAAAGATATTACTTCACATTGAGTATATACAGGAGTAAAGAGAATTTTAAAGAACAAGCTCATGTCAAAGAAGATGAATTATTATATCCTTCTAAACGAAATAAGCTTGTTGGTTGTCAACATAACTTTTCTCGTTGCTGGAACATTTTTTAACACAGTTGTTGTCTTGAGTATCTGGAAATCTTCACAAATTCGAAAGAAATTATGCTATTTCATGATTTTTATTTTATCCTGCACTGATCTACTTGTGGTCATTGTGCTTCATCCCTTGCATATATCTTACTGCATCATCTGGTATTTTAAAGGTACTCTGGATTATGAGCACTCGAATGTATTTCATTTCATTGGCAGCATTCTCATTGTTTCGTCCTTTACCGTGCTGTTCACAATGACTTTAGAGCGATACATTGGTTTAACGCGCCCATTTTTTCACAAGACATTTGTGACAAGGAGGCGACTTGTTTCTTTCCTCGTGGTTTGCCTAATAGTTCTTCTTTCCGTCGAACTAGGTGATTTCATGTTAAAAAGGCTATCAATGGGCCATATTTATGGAGTGATGGTCCTTTCTTTAACTGTTTTGCTGGTTGTTTCGATGAATTGCAAAATGTTTTTGATTGCAAAATCAAGGGCAGGAAACAGAAACGTGAAATTCAAGCCATACTATACTTGCGCGTTAGCCGTTGCCTGCTTTCTTTTCTGTTGCTTTCCAGTCACTATCTACTACGGACTATCAACAACTGAAACATTGGATAGCAACTCGGATGACGCTTTTGCTCTGTGGTCATCCTTAATAGTAGTCATAAACTCAACAGTCAATTCTTTAATATTTTTTTGGATGAATACTGTGTTAAAAGGCGAAGGTAAAAAACTACTACACGGAGCATTGATGTGCTTTAAATCATAGATCGACACCCATACAAAGCATTTATGTATTTTTAATTTATTCGATTAAAAAGGATCACATAAATACGTGCATACGGAAATGAAAATAAAGTTTAATTTTGCGTGAAATGATAAGCAATGGAAGGTTAATAATTATGTAAAATGTGATTAATTGTATATTGAATGCTACCTTAAACAACAACATCTATTAAATGGTAACAAAGGTCCACTGCTAAGCTATATTATATTGCTGTTTCATATATTCTATAATAAGTGAAAAAAGTTAAATATGTGATAGCAGCATTGGAAAACATATTTTAATATAAGTAAGGTAAAACCCGCAATTTGTTTGGTAATGAAAATGAAGTATCACAGCTTAATAAATTGTTTCGTTTACTGTTCTATGCATGCGATCGGTCAAAATCGATAACGTGTCTTTTCGTTACCTGCAGGGCTACAACGAGTCATTTTCGTGCAATATTGACAATAATAACGCATAAAAAACGTGCGTTATTCATTCAAAATGCAAGGGTGGGTTGACTACAAAATTTTTGTAGTTCGCTATAACTACAGCTACTTCAAAAATATGCAGTCAGCTACAACTACTAGTACTGATACTTTTAAACAAAAGTAGTTCGCTACTGACTACAGCTACTGCTTCAAAAATGTAGCGAACTACAGGCTATTTCGCTACTCTCTATTTTATTATTAGTTTTATTTTACTGCACTCTAAATTTTGAAGTGTTGGGACAACAGGAAAATAGTGTAAGTTTACCCATTTTCGGTGTTACACGAGCGAAGTGTCCGGCGAACACCAATTAAGTGTAAATTTGTGATTACACCTTAAAAGTGTAAAAATACTTCCACCTGGGGTATTTTTACACTGGTAAAGTGTCTCACAGACACTGAATAATTGTGAGTGCTTATGCAAACATTTTGGCCAGCTTGGAAAATGAATGATTTAGTCTTCATTGCCAGGATAGTGTAGGTAGTCATTTTAAATATTACAAAATGGCATTATAATATAAAAAATAATCATGTTCAAGGGCTCATCACTAATCGGCTTTAATTTCACTGACAAAAATATGTTTTGAATTTTGATAGTATTTTAAAATATTGAAACAATGCATTTTATTGGGCCGGTGCATGTTTAATTATATGTTACCAGTAAAAGCACAATCATTTTTTAGGGTAAACAATACAGCTAGCTTTATGCTACAAAGATAGTACACTATCTAACACAGTAGACTGATGACAGTCACAGACAGTACACTATACCACAACAGTACACAGTCTGTTCAGTGTTCACAAATGTCAGCAAGTCTTCGCACACTGGATAGTGCTTATTCCTAGTTGTTAGAACAAATTTAAAACAAGCTGTTAACTTGTAAAGCTGTTAACCAACTTGCAACAAGCTTGATGGGACTGTCAGACATTTTACAAGGTTGTTCGAACAAGACTAGTACAGTCATGATATAACAATATCTCTACAAGCATATTTTGTCAACTTTTTCTGGTTGACAACTTGTTACAAGTTGTCAAAAAATTGCTGCAAACTTGTTGACAACTTGAAAAAGCAGTGCAGTGTAGATTTTTATGCGTAGATTAAACATTAAAAGTTGAGAAAGCAAGCAACTTGTAACTAACCAGGTAATTACACAGTAATATAATGATCTAAAATTTTTTGAAACTTATTCATTATTGGTAGATACTCCCCCCCCCCCCCCCCGATTGTTAGTGTTCAGCATCACTCATGTCATATATGGCATTCTTACAAACTTCTTAATAGTACCACTTAAACTTAAACTGTACATATCTAATGCATGACAGTCAAGAAGGCTAGAATAATTTGTCACAACACTCTGACTTGATTCAGCCACATGAGAATGTAGATGTGTCGAGAAGTACAGTATATGTAGTTTCCTACATACACTGTGAAAAAAGCGCTGTGGAGCAGTCAAAGGTAATTCTTTTTTCCGACATCGCTCTGGTAGGATTGGTGCTTCGAAATGCTATGCTGCAACACACACCAACCCTGCTCAGCCCTCCCAGTCGTTAATCAAGTCCATCTGTTATCTTCACGTATTTCGTTTCAAGACGGCGGCAACAATCCATGGTTGCAAGCATGAAGATGTAGCAATTGAAGTAGAGACATGTAAACTTTAATGTTACTAAGTGTGGAACTTTTATTGATCCTGACCATCCCTTTCTTCATGCCACCCCTGACTTTTTGTGTGAATGTGACTGTTGGGGTCTCCGTTGCGGCGAAGTTAAGAGTCCATATTTGCATGGAAGGTACTGACTTTGAGGATTATTGTACCAAAAAGTCTTCGTGTATTCAACCAGATGGTGAAAACTTTGTACTGAAGAGGGAGCACCCTTATTATTATCAAGTTCAACAACAGCTGCACATTACTAAGCGAGCGTACGGTGATATTGTTGTTTTTGCCACCTCAAGAAATGGTTCAAATATTGCTCAGGAAAGAATTTTACCTGATACAGAACACTGGGCTATTCAGGTGACAAAATTATCAGTTTTGAGAGATTGTGTCCTACCTGAAGTCCTTGGCAGATGGTACACAAGGAAGATGAATTTAAAGAAAGAGCCTGTTTCTGGTGCTGGTGATTGCTACTGCAGGAGAACTTCTGATGAACCAACAACATCTTGCTCTAATCCAGAGTGCCCAATCAATTTTTTTCCATTTGGCCTGTCTCTCCATAACTATATAATGTTCCAAAAACATGGTTATGTCAACACTGCAGAAAACTACCTAAATTTATTCGAAATGCAAAAGGTACCAAAAAGCCAGCCGGCCCAAGTTTTCTCGAAGAAGCGTTGTTACTTAATGCGATCTGTTTGTGCAAAGTAAAGGCAAAGAAAGGAGACAAACTGCTTAATATGTGCCATGGTAACAGTTGCTCTAGTTATTCCACCTGAACTGTTTATCGTACAAGCGTTGTCTAAACAACTACAAATTATCCTGGCTATGTAACGGCTGCAAATTGGAAAGTATTGTTGTCAAGAAAAGCTCAAAACCATCCAAGGAGTCATCTCTTTCAGCTGCCAACATCTCTGGCAATACTGACATTGTCTGCCTGGGTGAAACATACAATGCTGATGTAGAGAAATATGGTGTAATTGCTATACTATCTGAACATGACTTTGATGTGATTGAATCGCCTAATGGGTGGCTAGAAAACACTATCATACAGTATGCTCAAGCTTTTTTACGAACAGTCAATCCAGATTTACAGGGATTTCAACGGACAAGTCTTGAAGCGTATTTGAATTTTGACAAAGTTAATGGGGATTTTGTTCAGATACTGCACACTGGAGGCAATCACTGGGTATGTGTGGGCTCAATTGGGTGTGAAAAAGGATTTGTGAATTTGTATGACAGTCTTTTTTATGATGTTATTCTCAATGATCTGGAACAGCAAGTTCGGAACTTAATTGGTGAAGAATTTAAAGCAATTTCTGTTGTACCTGTGCAACAACAATCAAATGGTTCCGACCGTGGTGTTTTCGCTATTGCCTTTGCAACAGTCCTTGTTTACAATCTGGACAAGAACATCCCCGCATGCTGAGTTTAATGTACATCAAATGAGAACTCATCTATCAACATGTTTAAAGAATGGACTGATTACTCATTTTCCTGTGATTGAACAGTTAGACATGTGACACTGTTTTGCTTCATAGGCAGTACCATAATACCAACTATTCTGTATAATATGAAGCTGCAGTTCTTACATGAGATCAGTTTGAAACCTATGCAAAAATCTTCATTTGCACATCTGATTATTACACATTGGCATAATTTTACACATAACTTTGTTGTATGTGGGAATAACATATTGAAGCATAATACAGCATGGTAGAATATATCTGGCATATTATATACAATAATACATTATATTTCCAGTTATATTCTATTCATGCAGTAAATCATCATATTAGTAGAGCTAAGTTTGTCATTATTCATGTTAGCAACGCCGGCTATGCAAATGTATCTAGGTAAATTAAGTTTTTGATTGGTCTCATGCAAAAATAGGCCCTTTCAGCCTGTATGTAAAATAACCCATTTCAGATCATGTGATCTGAAATGGTTTTCTTTCATTGGCCATTCAGCAATCATGTGATCTGAAATGGGTTAATTTACATGCAAGCTGAAAGGGTCTATTGGTGGTCAATATGGTGATAGCTGGCGATGGCAGCTATATGATCGATCTGAACAGTTTAACCGTGTTAACTATGGTTTCACTTTGATAGACCATATCTCGTGTCCGGTATAGGGTAAGCCTTCGCTTTCAACAGATGTATGATCAGATGCGTTTGCAGACTTGGTTCTAGTCCTACACTGCGACGAAGAGCTACTTCGCACACGCGGTAAACTTTCACTTAAGAAAGCTTTTCCCGAAGAACAGTACGCACATGGCATGTTGGAAGGTGTCCGCTTGCTGACTGTAACGGTTACAAGTACAATGCCTAGCAACCAGCTACGCGATGAGCCATTGGCTAGTAATCGGTCCACAACAGCCGTTCTAAAAACGACAGATAAATGTAAAAAATTGTTCACATTTCTTTGAATTATCAAGCCTACACTACAAACAGACACAAACCTACAAGCCAAGTACAAAACCTACAAAATTGTGTACCTTTTAGGCTGTGTCAAAGACGAAGAGAATGTATATTTCACCATCCTGTCAACTGCAATTTCGACCACTTCTGAGCTCGGTGTGTTGCTGGAGTCCTCACTGGGTTTCTCAGGGAATGTAGGCGGTGGCTGGAGCTTGGAGGGTGATGTAGGGACTTTGGAGTACGGTGGTGGGGTCTTGGATGATATTTCAGTATCCTTAAGACTCTAATAAAATAGATCGATGTTTTAATGCTCCTTTCCTCTTTTAAACTAAATATTGACCTTGTCAAAAAGAACGATTTCTATCACCACAGCCAGACAGAGCATTTTCAAAATAGTAAGACGGCCAAGGTTGGTTGTGAAATATTGTAAAATACGGAAAATATGCGCTTGCAAACTTTGCCAATTCTGTATATATTTGTATTACGCACGGAAAAGCCAATTTCGGCTAATGTGGTAAGGTTTTTTTTTTGCACGTAATACAAATATTTATAACATAGCATTTGTAAATTCTGAACGCTGATTGGCTAAGAGCCGTGTTGATATAACTCTATGTCAACACGGAAAATGTTTCTCCACTCTTCTGCTAAAGTTCTTTGTGCGATATTATAAAAGAAATATAAAACATTTTTTCCGTATTGATATACAGTTATATCAACACTCGTGAAAACTGGAAAAAACTCAAAATTATGTGAAAACACTCCGCTCTGCGGGCGTCGTGTTTCCATACAATTTCTCGTTTTTCTAATTTCCACTCGTGTTGATAAACTGTATATTAACACGGAAAATGTTTATGTTTCTTAACTACAAAATTTTCAAATTTTGCAAGGTCATAGTTTCCGTATTCTACAATACTTCGTCACCAAACCTGGCAATTTTACTAATTTTAGGATGCTCCTTCTAGCTGTGGTGATAGATATCGTTCGTTTTGCCTAGAGAAAGACTTAGTCTTAGAAAGGGGGATGGTCTATTCGTACAATAAAGAAACAATCAGCTTGCATAGGAGACAGAATGATTTAAACTTGAAAAAAAACCATGCGTAGTGAGTTTTTAGACTCAAATTTAACATAACGATGCAATTTTTGTAACTCTTTTACATGGAAAGATCTTTTCGATTTTAAACTGCATGGTACATATCCTAAAATTCGTCAAGCAAATTTAAAATGTTTGTGAAATCAATTTATTATTAAAACAATTATTTGTATATCAATGGTTAGACAAACCTGAAGATATTCTGGTTAACCCATTCAAGCAAAGAACTCTCCCTTGACAAGTAAAATCGTTCGACATTAGACCAAGCAAAAAAAGAAGTAAAGAAGGCCCAAATATTTTCATGGACCACAACCATTAAAGCATACCTTGGTAATGAATGCGACAAACTGTTTTATAAGCAATAATGGGCAGTTAACATACCATGAACAAATAACATTGTGAGCTAAAGTGACGGTGTACTGCGAATATCTAAGAAGGTAATTATAAAAGTATATTTACGAATAATCCAAGGAAACGAAGTTGCAGCGTGGCAGCGTCTTCAAATATCAGCAAAATGATGGGTTCTTCAACTCCCTACAATAGACAAAAAGACTTCTCGACGTATCGACCTATAGGCATTCATCAGGGGAGTCATACTAACTCTCCTGACGAAGGTCGAAACGTCGAGAAGTCTTTTTGTATATTTATATTTACGAATGGACAAGCATGGGTTAATTAATGGTCACTCGTGTGATATGGGATTTAACATCGCGAGTGCCTGTTAAGCAGCACTCGTGAAGTTAAATCCTATATCACACGAGTGACCATTATCTAACGATCTTATCGCATGACAGACTCGAAATTCTAGCTTTGACATAATAGACAAGACTGATTAAAGTTTAATTCTGATTAATCGTTCAATGTTTTTTTAAAAATCCTTTGTTTCTACTAGCTATCGCACTAGTTATCACATTAGTTATGGTCCGTTTAATATAAAAACAATTGGATATGAGATTTAACACCTCACTTGGAACAATGAATTTTGGGTGTGTCATGCGATAAATTAGCCTTTCTCACGAATGCCAAAATCTGCCATTTTTGGGGCACTGTCTGTCCTCGTAAAAGAGTTTTAGACAGTTGAAACAATGTGAGTAACGACTTTTCACAGTTGGAATGGTAAATTTACCAGCATATAAATAACTACTGGTATAAAATGTTGCATCTTGCAGTGTGTGCGCTCTCAAACGTAAAAGTGGCAGTACCCTAAAACTGACTAAAATATCGGCCGTGAGAAAGGCTAATTGTACTGTAGTATAGACTAATAATAAAAAGTACATATTTGTCACAGCAAGATCTGGTGCAACATATGTTTGTCATAATCGTTTTTTACAGCTAACCTTGATGATTCCGTGTAAGGAAGGCATATGCCAAAGACCTGTTTTAACTGGACTGCTGTAAAGTTTGTGTAAAGTTCTCGAGGATGTGACAATGCTACAAGGAAATTATAAAGTACTATTGGAAAACAGCAATATTATGTGGATGGAGTGGATCTGTGTAACTCTCTTATGCCATAAGGAAGATAAAACAACTACATACCTGAGAGGAATTCTAACAATGGATTGGTGACTTGAGGCGTTGGCGAAAGTTTGGCAAACTTTTCCAAATACGTTGGAAGCGATCTAAAGGGAGAACAAGTGCCATTTTTTCCAGTGAGTTAACAATACTATCATATCAGTTTATCCAACTTAATTAACCTTCCCAGGGCACAGTATAGCTGGGAAGACAGTAGGTCCACTCAACAATGTAACGCGACTTCTTTTTCATCAAATTAACTGGCTGCAACCATTTTTATTGCCCAGCTTGAATGCTTGCTGAAATATGGTAATGAGATGCGTAATGCGACATGAGTGCAGACACAAACTTCAAAGGCTCTGATTGCTCAAGTGGAACTACTTGGTATTCCCTTATACAGTGCTCCAAGTGCGTTCCAAAGACTTTTAACTAGTAAGCTCTATCATATATGGAGTAAGAACTTTTGTCATTTGGCCTTTAGAAAGGTGAAGCCCAGATGGCGGAAATTGAAGGAGTTAGAAGACGTCAATTTTAGTCCTCGTCAGTCTTAAGGCTGCTAACTCGCCAGCAGCTGTACGTAAAACAACAAAATTAAATATTTCGATCTTGGATTCTTTGATCTGTATTGTATAAATGCTTGTGTGACTACGTTGACCGCGCAGAGGATTAAGATTGACGTCTTATAGCTCCTTCAATTTCCGCCATCGCTCCAGATATATGATAGAGCTCACTGTCAAACTCGAATGCGTCTTCGAGCTCAAAAATAGATTTTATCAGTGAGGCGAATATAATGATTACGATCATTTATGATACGTCTGTTGTACGAATTACATGGCTAACATTTCCAGCGTCAAATTCATACAACATAAATGTTCGAGAATGATTTCGCAACAAATTTGTCTCACAATTTAGCGAAGTCAAATATACTTGATTTCATACAGTTTGAAGCATAGCAACAAGGCTGGGTGGTGTGAAAAGTGGTGTCTACTGATCGACTCAATCTTTACTAGCACGAACAGTTCGAGATTTTTGCTCGAGAACCCACATGCTGAACATAGGTGAGATACACGTTATAGGTGAGCTACACAGAACATAGGTGAGCTACACAGTACACACACCGTGCCAAAAGGAAAGGTATTTCCAACATACATATATTAAGACACGAAACACATAACTCCGCAGAATGAGCGACCAAACCAATCTCCATCGTATGCATAAGACAAAACTAGAACAATAAGACGAAAAAATGCTTTGAATATCGTAACCAATATAAACTGGAATATTGGACAGTTAAATGTGGCTAACTAAATTTCTACCAACAATGTCCTTTGCAAGAACAGAAAATCGTTATGACTTGTATATGTATGAAAAACGTGCCGTAGGTTCTTGTGCATGTCTCACTTTAAAATAGAACACACGGTTTTTTATATTTTGTAATTTATTCGATATATTGGCACAATAGAAAGTCTCACCAAGATTATTTGACGTCATTTTCTAACATCCACTCCAGACCACAAAAAAGCCGAGAAATTTATTCGGAAAAAGTCCGATCATTTCTTTCAATTTGATCGGAATCTGTCAAAATTTCCATTCATTGTTTTGCTTTCATTTTGAACTCGGTGGTCGGCTGTTCAATACATTCCAAATTGTTTCAATATTTCCAAATACCAATGTTTCCTCAGTTTCAATATTTTTCTAACCGTTTTAAAAGTAGTTTTATACCAAGTAGTGTGCAAGCTTTTAATAGTTTTTAATCTTTAGCAACAATTTGTATTAGTAATATATGTATTTGTACTTTTAGCTGACGATAACTGAGCAATTCAGCTGCTCTGTAGCTGCAATTCAGCCTCTATATCTAAATCATCAAATCATTAAATCAAATCATTAAATCATTCATTAATTCATATCGCGCAAATTCAACAAACAGGTTTCAAATGCACGTTACAACAATTGATAAGACAATTAAGATACTTGGACTAATATTGCAATGTTAATCAAAAACTGATCAATAAAAAGCCTGTATAAAAAGATACGTCATAAGATCTGCCCAAATACATTAGAAAATTAGAAATATTCCCAGGATTTAATGGCAATATATTCCATAATTTTGGTGCGGCAGCCATAAAGGCTATGTCACTAAGAGTGGACAAATACGTAGTTTCATGAGCAGTTGTAATGTTCACACACAAAGTTCGCTTGTAGTCTGCATAGTTCATAGATTTGTTTGATATTTTCTACTAATTCACTGCTGAAGCAAAAGGTCCAGTTTTAGATTTCAGATCAGTAAGGGGATCACAACATGCGTGCGAGCGGAAATACGCTACAAAAGTTCCTCGACTAATTACTAAACTATAATTACAAGTATCCACTACATAACCTACCCTGCATTGCCAAAATTAAAAATATCCCAAACTACTTAAGTGGGCTGCGACTGAATGGTCTCTCTTAACATGTTTTTTTCACAAAAAGTTCCTGTTTTTAGGCATCAACGAGCTTATAAAAGATGAATCGCAATAAGTGCAAGTCAGTCAACACTGGCACAAAGATGAGCTGCTGCGAAGACCTTGGGAAAAAGAACGCAAGAAGTAATTTGAGGTACGTACGTTTTGGACTTTTCTCCATTAAACGACAAATGTCAAAGCTCGGCGTTTTGTCCGCTTATAGGAAAAAGCCACAAGAACTGGTATTTTTTTCGACCTTAAAACGATCTTCGTAGCACTTTCTTGTTTTTAATTGAATATGTTTAAGATTTTAACCAATATTTGCACGCGAATTGTACAATCCTTGTTAATATTTTGCATTTGGATAATAATGCCGAGGTCTTCAGGGGAGATTTCATTGCAAACTTTTTAAAGTTAAGTTGGTGAAATTGATTACTGTGAATAATGTGCTTGTTTTTTCTCTGTGAAGTTTAAACTCACGATGGTTTCCAAAGTGTTGTTGGCGATTTTATTCATGGTAGTAATCGAGGAGGCCATTGGTGCCTGGCCTTGTCGCACCAACTGCTGGCACAAAGATTGGAAAAAACGCGACTAAAAAGCGAGACTAAGAGGGATGTATCACAAAAGATGTTCTTATGTCAAAGTTTGGCGCTTCAGAGGGACCAGATGGAAAGATGGTCGTTGCTATTGCTATGGAGCGCCACAATGTTTCAATGCACCTGCCTTCTCGTGTGCCAGTAACTGCTGGCACAATAATTGGCGTCACAGAGATCAACGGGCAAGAGCCGCTGGTCAATATAACAGAAGATGTTCTTATGGCTACCATTGGGGTGGACGATGTTTTTGCTTTGGATCGCCAATTTGCTAAACCAAACCAAGAGCTTGGGATCAAAGCTATTTCATTTGAGAACTAATTAGAATTTGATTAATTTCATACCTAGACAATTAAAACTCGTTTCATTTCTGATGTAAGCAATTAGAACTAAAGGTAACAAAAATAATCTTGTTTGTAAAAATGTTTTGTTTTGTATCAAATAAATGTATCACCAAAGAGTCCGACTTTCACGTACTTTTCTGTTTGTACATATTATCCAGTTCCATATTTCGAATCAGTGAAAAGATTTTTTAATGATGCACTATTTAGTTCTAGACTTCCGATCGGTCATAGGAACGTCTTTCAATGCACCATTCAGTTCTAGTCAGATCAGCAAGAACCTTTTCAGATGCAGTATCCAGTTCTAAACTTCAGGTCAGCTCGGGGACCTTTACAGATGCACTCTTTCGTTTCAAACTTCAGATCAGTGAGTGGACCTTTTCAGTGGCAGTATCCAGTTCTAGTAAGAGCCTTTTCAGATGCACCCTTCCATTTCCAGATTTCAGATCAGTGAGGAAATCCTCTTCAGTTCAAATACACCATCTAGTTTTATAATTCAGATCGGTGAGGGGATCTTAACATGCGTGCGTGTGGTAATGTGCTTTAGATGTACTTGATTTCAGATAATTGAGGAAGATATCTTTAAATAGGTCGGCAATATCCAGTCAATAAAATGTGCTGTCTAGATGTAACGTGTTTACATTAAAACCTTGGTTCTGATTTATAACAATACGAAGGTATACATAGTAAAAGATTTTTGTACGCACTTTTCTTGAAAATTATCTTATTGTACAGTAATAATATTCTCTTCACTCTAAATTTATGTCAGAAAATACTGATTAGTGTTTTTTCTCCCTTCTGACATGACAACAGTTCGGCAATTGCCAATTGCCGACTTGAATCAGAGGCCTGCAGTTCTATATTATAGATTAATAAGGGGATCTTAAGGTGTGCGCGTGCCGTAATGTTTTACAAACTTTAAGGCTCCTCCATTAATAATCAATGAACCAAGTAAGTACCAACTACAAAGCACAAATTAAGATACAAACAATTCTGTTTGCCAAGACGTCTTCCGATTACTTCCGAGAGTACTTGTAAGAAGGCTTGATTAAATTAATTGTTTACAGAACATTCCTTGTTAATGCTTCTGCGAGCCGATATAAAAGATGAATTAAGATAGAAACAAAACTGACACAAGGACTAGCTGCCCAGGTGATCTGAAAAAACGGAAAAGTACTGGCACTAACTTTGAAATAGAAATCCATTTTTCGATTTAAACTTCTAAATTTCTCATGAAATATACTTTACTTTTCTTTCAAATTCCTAGTAGACTTAAAATTTTCTTTACTTAACATGATTACTAAGTTTCAACAAGTTTCATAAAGGAAAATAAAAGAGAAAAGCGATTAAAAACAGCAAAATGGATTTCTATTCGGTAGCTATTTCTAGGCCTTTTACTCACGGCCGGATCAGCTAGGCTGTGAGGACCTTGAAAAAGGGAAAGCAAAAAATAAATCCAGGTACGTTTTATGGCCTTTTTTTTCAATAAACGAGCTACCTCAGCCCTCAGCTTTGTGACCGCTTAATACAAATGGCCTCTTCGTAGAAGACCAATACCTTCTTGCACCTTCAAAAACATTTCCACTTCTTTAAAAGTTTCAACAAAAAAGTTTAAGTGATACGCGCGCGAAATCGTACAAACCATGGTGATGTTTTGAATGAAAAAATGCATACACATTTTTTGTGAGGATTTTTTAAAGTCATTCCCGATTTTTTTGAAACATGTGCTCATCTTTTCCAGTGTAGTTGTAAATTCACACTGCTGTCCAAAGTGGTATCATTGGCGGCATTTTTCCTTGTTGCAATTGCGGAGGCCATTTGTACCTTCCAATGTGCGACCAACTGCTGGCATAATCATTGGAAAACACGAGACTACGAAGCCAAAAAAAGCGGAATGTAACCACATTAGATGTTCGTATTCGCTGGGTAGGTTGGGGCACCGTTTCTGCTATGGACCACGTAATTAAAGTCTCGGGAGCCCCAACCACCACGGGTGCTAATAATTGCTGACATAATGATTGGGGCAGAAGTGATAAACGGGCTAAAGTTGCCAGACAATACAACAACAGATGTTCCTATGGCTATCAATGGGGAGGACGGGATTACTGTTCTGGGTTGCAAGGGTGTGTTGAAATACCACAAAACACGCGTGCCAGTAACTGCAGGCACAGCGATTGGCGTCACAGAGATCAACGGGCAAGAGCCGCTGGTCAATACAACAGAAGAGGTTCTTATGACCACCACTGAGGTGGACGATGTTATTGTTTGGATCGCCAATTTGTTAAACTGAGCCAAAAACTGGAGCTTCTTTCATTTAAGTACTATTTAGAACTTGATTAATTTCATACGTAGACAATTAGAACTTTTATAACTGAACAGTTAGAACTTTCTTCGTTTAAAAATTAACAATATTAGAACTTTTTTTGGATACATCTAAGCAATTCGAATTAGAACTTATCAGATCTGAGGAAACAAAACTGTACTTGCATTTTCATGATAATCGCTCATTAAGTTAAATAAAAAGCTCTTGGACAATAGACCTTTTAGCAATCTCATGAATTGAAATACAAGCAACGAAGTGAAAATCCAACTATACAGTTGGAAAGAGGTCACCAAAATTAGTACAACTGCAAAGTTTGGTAGAGAAATATTGGAAAATAGAGATATTATGGCCATGTAAAGTTGACGCACTCCATGTATTATTGCATTAGCATATGCAAACCAGGCGGAAAAGGGTTTCCAATCAACTTCCGCCTTAAACAGTGTATACATTGTACAAACTTTTGACTCTTTTTCATACGACCTGGTAGACGGATTAACCGATTAGTCTCTCATATTGCCCACCCCACTATGGGGCTCTGCTTAGATTAAATCGCCACTTGATATTTTTTCTTGCTAAGTTATCGTTAATCATCCTTCATGATTTTTCTCACCCGTTTTGATGCTGCTATGAATGTTTTGGCGTTGTCTGAGTATAGCTTGTCTGGCTTTCCTCGTCCAGTGATAAAGGTCTTGAAAGTATGCATAAACTCGTCGGTGGGGAAATCTGGTGGAACGTCTAAATGAGCAGCTCTAGCCCGTTGTATGGTAAAACGTCGACGTCGATCTAAATAAACTATATCCAACAAGATGAAGGTAAGCCTTCCCTTTCTTATCTCCTCATTTCTTTGTAGATAAATGGTCCGCATAGTCCACTCCTACTACTTGGAAGGATCGATTTTCTTCGGTCCGATCTTTTGGGTGGTTCTCAGTTTCGGAAACGCTGTCGTTCGGGACTGCTTGCATCATTACAGCCACTTCTCACTTTCGTAGTCAAAATCTGAGCTGAGGTACCCAGTATTTTTCTCTCACCTTGGATCCTTCCTTGAGATCCCAGAAATCCCCTTTCATTCTTCTTGAGTTTAAGAAGTTCTGATCTTTGCAAGTTTGATCTGAATCTTCATACCGTGTTTGTCTTTGTTTCAGCCAGCAATCTATTTGTTGCTGCCTCTTCTGTTGTAAGAGATCCCTTTTTGCGTTCTTCCCTGGACTTGAGATTCTCCGGGAATCTGGTCACCCATGCCGTGATTCTCATCGAGAAGGAATAATTCCTCATTAGATTGTTGAATTCGTCTTCTTCACTCTGTTTGACTGCTTTGAGGGGCTCTTTGTCTTGCCTTGCCTGGGCTTCGGTCTCCTTGGTCGCCATGACTGTTACTGCTTCAGGCAAGTCATCAGGATTTGATAACCATTCTGGCCCTTCCAGCCATTTCGTTAAACGTTGATCTGCCAAACAGCCTCTACTTCCAATGTCAGCAGGATTATCCTTTGTACCGATGTGTCTCTTATCTGCAATCTTATTCCAAATTACTCCCAATAATGCTTCTTGGCTTTTCACACCTAGCTATTGTTTGGCGTAACTCTGGTCAGTATCAGCGCTACCAATGGCTGGATCACTTGCTTCCAATTCTTCAACGTTTTAGTTACATTCTCTCTCTATCTCTATCGCCGTATCCTTCAGATTTGGCACTTCTTCCACCACACAGCCTCTTGGTAGTAGATCATCAACATAAAGAACATCCTTGATTTCTGCCACTTCTGTTGGAAATTTGTCGTCTTGACTGCTTAGATGTTGCTCGAGTGTCCCTGCTAACAGAAATGGTGATTGATTCAGTCCAAATAAGCCACATGTAAATCCATGCACTTCAATTTCACTTGGATTTTCGTCATTGATTCAGTGAAACATGAGGCATAACGATCGTTCTCCTTCATTCTTATCTGCTAAAATGCTTGTTTTAGATCTGCTGCCATTGGTTTAAATCAATTACGTACCATTACATTCCACAAAAGATTTTGCAATGCTGGCCCCGTTTCTAAGCAATCGTTCAGTGATAGTGAATCATCGTTGGCCCTTGCAGACGCGTCATAAACAATACGAACCTTGAAACCCTCAGCAGACTCGCGGACCACTGGTTTGTGTAGCAAATAAATTTTTTTTTGTGGTTCCCGTGTTAACCTTCTTGATAATTTCCTGATCCTCTTATTCCTTAAAAATCTCACGATATGGTTGGAAGAGCTCCGGTCTCCTCTCAAGCTCCTGAATAAGTTTGCCCAATCTCGCTAAGCTTCCTGCTTTATTGCTTAGTAGCTCGTCCATGTTTCATTTCCATAGCAGCCCTGCCTCGTACCATCCTTCAGGATTTTGGGTTAGCTGCTCCTGAAAATCTTGCTACATTGTTACTTCACCGTCCAATTCCTGGTATAAGCCAATTACGACCAAATAGCAAAGCCTCTGATAGTCTTGTGCCGATGATTTTGTGAACAATGTGTTTGTCAGATCGTCCTCAGATTCAGGCGACGTCAAGTTCCAACCAAACTTGGTTAGCTCTGCCACCGGTTCGCCAGGCTCACCAATGCTGGTAGACTGCATCATCATTTCAATCCTTTTATACTCCTTCCGTACCGGCCGTTTCTTCAGTCTGTGCAGCTGAGCTCCTGAAGCATATGAGCTACCTGCCCCTGTATCCGAAAGCGCCTGGCAGATAATTTTATCAACGTTGACCTGGGACCACGAAATAATTCACCTTGGTCTCTCCGCAACCAGCATTTGTTCAATACTATCCCCTTGGTCACTAGCTTTCTTAGCACAAGTGGATGAGTGGTGTCTTCTTTTGCAGTATTGACAACCCTGTCGGCTTCGGCAATCTGCTGCTCTGTGTCGTTGACCTGTGCAGTTGAAGCGCAGTTGTTTCTCTGCTAGGATGTTTCTCAGATCGGCTACAGTTAGGATCAATGGTCCCCCTCATCACTCTTATCTTTGATTCTTGTAGTCTGACTTGGAAGTTTTTTTGACTTAATTTGATCATCTGGTTTGATTGGGTTGCTCACCATCCACTTCCTCAGAACCTCGAATAACTCTGAAAATTTCCACTCTTGCCAATTGTCATCGGTTCGAACTAGATCATTCTGAATTCCTTCCAGTTTGTCGATTATCATTCTGACGTAACCTGACACTTCCTTTAGTTTATCTTTCACTGTATTTGGTTATAACAAGCTTGGACAATTTTTTGTGGTTGTTGTTGATTTTATGGTGCTCGAGATGCGTCCATGTTGTGTTTTTTTATTTTCCGCTAACGTGTTTTCGTGTTCCAATCGACGTTCAAATTTCTCCTGTTCAAATTATAGTTCTTCTTCAAATTGTTTGCGTTTGCTTTGCGCTGCCAACTCCTTTCAGTTCGTAGTTTTTTATTCCCTTCTCCGCACGTTTTAGCTCAGATCTAGCACTTTCAAAGTTTCAAACTCCGTAAACTTGCCTTCAATCCCCGAACTCCACGGTCGTATTTCGTCTAAATTTTCGCCGTTTTCAAGCTTTTCAGTGGCGGATCTAGCGCAAGTCAAAATAAATTACTACAGCTCATTCTAGGATATATTTACATTTAAAAATACCTTCAAAGCAACTTCATTGGTTAGATTTTATTCTTTTGAAATTCATAACCTATGACATTGTTATAAAGTTATTTTGAATTTAAATTGGGCTGCTATAATTTGTTTTGACTTACCCTGGATCCGCCACTGAAGCTTTTATCCTTGAACTTCAAACTTCAATGCATGGCTCCTTTAATCTTGCTTTCCAATGTCTTTCGCTGCTTTTCAACCGCTTTAAAATCTCGGTTTTCCAAAACACTTTTGACTGTCTCGTTCGTAAATTTCAATAGTTGTATTTTTGTGTTGAACGCCTTTGATAATTCCCAGGCACGTGCCTCAAATCAACACAACATAAAGTATTCCCAACAAAATGTTTAATTTTCATTCTCTAAAATTCAATTTTCCACGTGCGGAGTTTATGCAAGTGCGTTTTATCTCGCTCTTCTTGGTATTCATGCATTTTGGAAGCATAAATAAAAAATCGTTGTTGGCGATTTCATTCATGGTAGCAATCCAGGAGGCTATTGGTACCTGAACTTGCCGCACCAACTGTTGGCTCAAAGATTGGAAAAAACTTTGAAGAAGAAGATATTCTTATGTATACCACTTGCGTGGACAATGTTTCTGTTTTAGACCGCCATAATTTGGTTAAACCAAGAACGTACGATCAAGAATTCTTTCACTAAAAAACTATTTAGAAGTTGAATTTTACTTGGAAGCTGAACTGATTTCATAGCCAGGTAATTAGAAATTGTTTCATTTCAGACCCAAGCAATTACAACGTAAGGTAACAAAAATGATCTTCGCCAGTTATTTTGTTTTGTATTAAATAACTGCATCACCAAAAAATCTGACTTTCTCATATTTTCCTGTCGCGGTCATTGCTATCAGATGTAATATCAAGTTTTATATCCAGTTTTACATTTCAGATCAGTGAGAGAACCCTTTTCATGATCAGATGTACTATTTTACAGACCAGTGAGGGAATCCCCTTCATATGCACTATCCAGTTCCAGACTTCAATTCAATAAGGAGATTTTCTTCTGATGTACTATCCAGTTACTGACTTCAGATCATTGGGAAAACTCTTTATATGCACTATCTTGTTTTACATTTTAGATCAGTGAAAGGATCCTGATATTAAATGCACTGTCCAGTTCTAATTTCAGATTAGTAAGGGGATTCCCTTCAGGTCATCTTCACATTTGATATGTGTCATACTCTGCATTTCAGATCAGCAGTGTTCACCGCCTGAGAAATTGCGAAAAAAATTTATTGGAATTGAGTTAATTATTATTATTATTATCTTGAATTTTAAGCTAATCGCAATGGATTGTGGTCTGTCCAGGGTAATTTAGACCCCAGTTAAACGATACCGGATTTGCATCATTGATATGTACTTAATACTGGATGTCGCATGCTAGTACAAAACTCTAACAAAAATTGAAGTCGGAAATGCGTCATAATTTTCGATTGGCGGCCATGTTTAATGGCCCCACGAGAGGAGTGAAGACTGTTTTTTATATGGTGATGTTGATGTTTATCGGAGTTGTGCCTGTCTTCAAGAATAAACAAGCGTTTTAAAGCGAAAACTACACATTGTTTTGCTACAAATTTATAGTCTTCACTCCTCCCGTGGGGCCATTCAACATGGCCGCCATCCTAAAATGTGACGTACTTCCGGCTTCAATTCCTAACAATAGATGCGCTATCCAGTATTAAGTATATATCAATGATTCGCATTGGAGTGACATCAAGTTAGGACACTTTATAGTCTCGTCTGCTTTTATAACTTCTTATATCTACCGTTTTTGATTTATTTTGTTGTATTGTCATAATTTTAAGCGCTAAATCCACCCTGAAATACGAAAATTTGATGCCGCTCCGACAGTAATCCGTATCGTGTAACTGGGGCCTTATTTTTTTCAAACTGCCGTAAAATAGAATAAAAGGAAGAGAACGGTCATTTTTAAAACTGTAAATCCTCAGAGTAACTAATACAACAAAGAAAAGCCCAGAAAAATGAATAAAGTAGAATCCCGCTATCTCAAACTCGGTGAATTCGAATCTCAGGTTATCTCGAACCGAGCTCGATTCCCTTGAAACTTTTACATATATATCATTTTACCACGGGCTATCTCAAACACGGCTTTCGCGAAATTTTCACAATGTCGAACACTTTGTGAGGTCCATTGGCTTAAACCTGCTAAACCGGGATACATTTAACACACATTGACAACCGGAAAGACTTGATTGAAACGATTTGCATGAAAGTGATCTTTATTACTTGAACTAAAGCAATGCAAGAGTCGTAATTTCGATCGGTTTCAGAGCACTGATCTGAATAATACTGGATCACGCATCCCACATTAAATTTTGAAGCCAATTCCGCCATATTGGTACTCCAGATTAATGATATTCACATCGATTAAAAGCTCATATTTTTTTTATTTTAGATATTCCTCGATGCTAAACTATCAAAATACTAGACTATTAAGCTTTTTGTTTGATTCCTTTTGATTCTGCTCGTTAGATCCAGCAACATCCTGCAAAACTAGATTGGCCGCCATCTTGGTACTCCAAATTCGTCATTTTTTTTGGCTTCACTCACTTCAGGTCACTGTATGCGCGATCCAGCATTATTCAGATCAGTGTTTCAGAGACGCTCCTTTAGCTCCAGGAAACGCCTAGCAAGCGTCTTGTTATATTAAAATATGTCAGCATGCTAATAAGTATACATGTCAGCTAGTTCAATAAAGGTTGTCCTCCCAAAATATAGAACTGTAAACTATGAGGGCACAAGGGATGACGGGTTATTGCTTATTTTTACCCCTAAACTTCGAACTGATGTCGGCAACACATCTTCGGGGTTACATAGGAACTTACCACGGCAAATTTATTTGCTACAAATGTAATTTCCTAAGTATCTGGGCCTAAATAAACAATAATCCAACATTCCTTGCGCGCTCATAGTTCACAGTTTACGGATTTTAAAAGACAATTTTTAATTGTATTAGCTGTACGTATACGCTTATGATACCGTTATTCCTGAAAAGAATTTTCTCCATGGATATTCTCAACAATCACTTACGGTCTACTTCTCAAGATCATCTCTCCAAGTGATGTGGACTTATATGTTTTGAATAATTAAGAGGCATTTTTTTTCTATGTCACGTATTTTCGACAAAAAGTATTCAAAACCTAAAATCTTTTTGACGTACCATTTAAATTCGCTTTGTTTTAGCTTTATTTTATAGTTTATTGACTGAGCTACATTTTTAGTTGCATCTGACGACTTCAAAGCATAAAGCACTAACTAAATTTTGCTTAGTTAAAGTTCGATGATCACTGGTGTTTGAATTACCGTCATATTTGCAGTAATATAAGCAAAAATAACTAAATTTCAGACATCATTTTCTCTTTGGCGTTCCATTCAAAATCTTATTCTGAAATCTTATTCTGAAATCTTATTCTTAAGTTTTAGTCTTATTCTAAAGATAACACACAGGACCATATTTTTTAATTAGTCTGCCAACTGCGAAACATAGAAGATTATGTTTTTGAGCACCAGTTACGTGACATACAAATAAGTCTCCTCTTAATCATTCATATAAATGAATCATTCATATAAATGAACTCGTTACTCGTATCGTGTTAAAACTTAAAATTTAGTCAGACTACATATAATTATCTACCATAAATGTGTTCTGGGTGAAATTTGACGCCACCCTTGCTATGGCAAACTCCCGCTATCTCAAACAAATTTTAGTTGCCCTTGAGAGTTCGAGATAGCGGGATTCTACTGTAAATCCAAATGAAACTAATAATCAAGAAGTTAATTGTGCCCCACGTCACAAAAATGAACAAAAATGTTTAGAAAATTAATTGGCATGGCCCCATCGTAACAAAGAGAACGTTTATCCCAATATTTTTCCCACATTGTGTTTTACGCCGACGGCAGCGGCTTTTAAATGGTGCTTTTTACCCTGAGTAGACCACAATGCATCATAGGCGTGGTATTAATGAAAAGGTCAATTTTTCGGGCAGTGTCTACTAAGACAAAAATTCCTTGTTCCCATCAGGGCTAGCGACGTCACTCAGATTAGGCCAAACCATCACTGGTGCCGCCTAGGAAACAAAGAAAACAAGAGGGCAAAACAAAGAAAAACAAAAAGCGTTGTTAAAATTTTTGGCCTTTATATGCATAAACACTACCAACCCTGACGTCATTATGTACCAGGTCTATTCTGTTTGCCAAGATACGTTCCGTAAGTACTTGATAAAATTAAAGAGAGCGCATAATAGATTAATGATGAGAGGGCATTAGAATCACGCGACCTTCGTTAGTGTTCTCGATGCTCTTACCCAACAGTCATGTATTTGGTAAAAGTGAAAACCTCGTTGTAACACTTGTCAATCTTTTATCTTTTTTGTGGAAAGCCTAAAATGTTCCCTGTGACAATATTCGCGACTGCCAACCCTTACCAACTCTCGTGACCGGGGCTTTAATCGTTTCTTGTTATTGCTTCAACGGGCATATAAATGATGAATCAAGATAGGCTTAAGACAGTCAAGACTGACACATAGACGAGCAGCTGTACGTTTTGAATTGTCTAGTAATAAAAGATTTTTGTTTTAAATAAACACTTCCCGAATTTGCTTGAGTGCACACGAAACAATAGCTTGAAATCGAGGCGGGGTATATGAAGGCTATTGAAAAGAAGTGTTTTTTATGCGCACAGAATAAATTCGGGAAGTGTCTATTAATCTAAACGCGGTATTTACATGCGCCGAATTAAATACATAATTATTTGATTCGACTGAAATTCGACTAAAATTGATTTAATCGTTGCATTTAACATGTATATAATTCAATTATTTAATTTGGCGCATTTAAAACACGGCGTTTAGAACGGGCCTAAGCTATATTCATAACAAAAGTGGATTTACAGTCGATTTCAGGTCACTTTTCAAAGCCTGATTGCCACGTTTGTTGTGAATATTCCTAATTATATACATTACCAAATTTGGAATATTCCGTGAGAACTTTTGAAGTCAACTTCACAAGTTGTTTACTGAAGTACCGAACTAAAATATCAAAGTACTGAATATAAGGCCCCGTCCACACGTATGCGGATATTTTTGAAAACGGAGGTTTTTTCCTTCGTTTTGGCGTTGCGTCCACACGTAAACGGCGTTTTCGGTGAGCGAAAACGGAGGTTTTCGAAAACGCTCTCCAGAGTGGAGGTTTTCGAAAACGCCGTTTTCGTGTTTACGTGTGGACGGGTTAAAACGGAGGTTTTCGAAAACGCCGATCTCGCGTTTACGTGTGGACGGGTGAAAACGAAGGTTTTCGAAAACGATGACGTGATAATTGGGTCCAGTCTATAGCGACGCGGGTTTGTCGGTGGTTGCATGTTTTCAAGATGGCAGATCAAAAGTGTATGGCTATTTTACTTGGGCTGATTTCATGTATAATAGTATGCACTCAGCTGCATGTTAGTATGTTAAATGTTCACCGAGAATATGCCTTTTGCCTTAGATTTAGTTGTTCCTTTTGTTAACTTGGCCATTTCCATTCTAACAAACTTACTAAAGTTAATACGAAGCAATCCCCGAACACAACACAAAAGAGATACTTGCGTCAAGTTTGCATAGTTGATATTTGTGCACGCATAGATTATGGCAATTGGAGCCTGCGATCGTTTGGATGATCTCATATTACTAGACGACGCGCATGCTCCATATCGGGCGCTATCATATTTCCTCCGTTTTTGCGTTTACGTGTGGACGGGCTAAAACGATTCGAATACGCTACGTGTGGATGCGAATTTTTTCCAAAACAGAGAAAAAAAACTCCGTTTTCAAAAATATCCGCATACGTGTGGACAGGGCTTAAATTGGTAGTCTGCAGTGTTCTGAAAATATAACAGACGAATTTGACGGACTATTTATGAAAACGTTTAAGAAATACGCTTGATTCACTTGCTTTATTTGTAAAACACTGTAAATTATGAGTTTATATTTGGTACTTTAGTTCGGTACTTCAGTACTTAATTCAGCAACTTGTAAAGTTGACTTGCAAAGTTCCCACGCAATATTCCACATTTGGTAAAATGTAATTAGGAATATTCAAAACAAACTTGGGAACTAGGCTTTGAAAAGTGACCTGAAATCGACTGTAATATCAATATTACACTTCAATATGCATATATTACTAAATAAACTATACTAATACTTGTAATCACCTAGCCTTTGGCGAGTATAATCAGTCTTAAATAACATATTATCAGTCTACACTAACTTAACTTTATAAATATTAATATGTATGATAATTGTACAGCACCAACCTGGATATCTGGAATCTCACAACCAGCCTCAACCTCGCTCATCACCAATGGGTGCAATGGATTTATGCCTTTACTTTAGTCGCAGGCGAAACTTCAAACTTCGAGAAAGATTGAAAGAAAATGGTGGAGCCTCAAGGCGAGACGTCGCATTAACATCGGAAAGTGTCGAGAGTCTAGACCCAAAAGTGGGAGTTGGCGAAGGCGTTCCCCAAAAATAAAATCACACTTGCATAGTTTTGCACCGGCAAACAATCGCGGCTTTTATCCATGCAAATTTACTACTTCGTATTGATTTTAAGAAAAACGTGTCTTAATATAATATTCTATTAAGTTGTTAACAATATTAAAAAGTAGCGAAAAGCCTGTTCGCTGTTAGAAAGTAGTCAACTACTTGGCTACTTTTAGACAAAATGTCGTTCGCTATAACTACAGCTTCTGTTTTAAAAAAGTAGTCAAAAACTATTCGCTCCTTCAAAATTGTAGTTCGCTACAGTAGCGAACTACAGCTACTTTGCTACTACCCACCCTTGTCAAAATGACTTCAAATTTTTCACAAGGCAATGAAATGGAGACAAAATTAATCGGATTGTTCATGAAGCAAGTCCTAAAAGTATTGAAAAAAAAACAATTAGAAAATGGAGTAGCAATACTTAGAGGTAAATAAACTAAGTAAAGACGTAAGCGTACTGCTTATAGATTGCGAGAAGGCAGTGAATTCAAACCAGGGGCCGGTTGTACTAAAGGTGGATAAAGTTATCCACCGGATAGCGACTTTTTCAAACGTCCTAAATTGTTGATTTACAGGAATGGTCAAATGTGGTGTTTAGCATTTCAAAGTTAAAGGGGGGACTTATAACTTGGCTAAAGTATATTTAATTTTATTGCACTTAAAAGCATTTTTAAGACAGGATAAAAATAACTATCCAGTCGATAGCACTATCCATCTTTTGTACAACTGACTCCAAGTATTAAATATGTTAGAGATTGTTAAGTTCGTGTTTTGTTTACAATTAATAAGTACGCAGTACTTGCTAAATGTAGAATGAACTCAACTACATGTATACTGCATTTTTCCCCGGCGGTTTCGTGCATTATAGAAAATGTTTCATTCAGCTCGATGTGCGTTATTTGCAAACAGAACACTCATAGCAGTCTCTACTAGCCCATTAATAGACTCTAAACTTGGAAGAAAAAAATGAGAAGGTAAAAGCGAATTTCAAAAAGTTAGGAAAATGAAGGACGAAATTTTACGATATTTATATTTCGACCATAGATTAAGAAATAAATAGATGGCTCACTCCTTTGATTTATGCTACGCCACCGACACGCGTAACTTCCTGCTGGAGGCCTTTACTTTATGGCAAGAACAGTGTTAAAATGTATTGCAAAATCGACTACGCCGCTATTAAATCCTTGTAACTAAGCGTTGTAACAACTACGATCCTGAGCCCTAGTAAGATTGAATTCAATATGATTCAATTTAAAGACGTCCATAGATATAAGAACAAAATTTTTCATTGAATTTTGTTATAGTCATATTACCACCAACATTGCTGTTTTAGTTTTGGGCAGTTGCAACTAAAGAATAATTTGCTAAAAGTGCATACAATGAATAAATACATTAAACCTCATAGCATTAATCAAAACAATACTACGTTGCCCAAATTCCCCAGAACATAATATAATTTGTAAGCAACTTTAACATGTAGTTGTGGAACTAGAATGTAAAATGTCTCTTAGCTTTTATAAATATGTAGGATATTACAAACAAATAAATCGTTTTACACAAATGTCAACGTTTTAGCGTACGCATAGAAACCCACATAAATCTCAATGAAAACTTTATGTATTTCGTAATTCGAAATTTAGAATTTAGAGCATATTTTCTAGGCTAACTCCTTGATCATGGAATAATGGAATCTATCAAAATTTGTCGCTTTGAAACATTTCTGGAAGAATGTTTCGATAAAGAATGTTCTTTTCCCTTTTTGTTCAACATTACATGTTCAAAATCGCGTTTTGTACTTAAAATATTGGCTTGAAAACACAGCGGAAAATGGCGGAAACGCGCTCTCAAAACTTTCACATTCATCGCTCATTGCTAAAATTTTGCCGTGCAATTTGTCGTTATAAAACATTGTGCATGAGAATCTAGTGATTCAAATGTAGTAGTATGCATGTTAAAATGCGTATTTTGTTGACATTGAGTTCACAAATTGAGTTTAATAGATTGGCTCATGCAGCTTGTGCCAGCGGTATCAGCCATGAGCAGCTGCCCCATAGAGATTATGAATAACACTAGAGGAGGCATGATCGTAATCTTTTTCACTGAAAACAAAAGGGAACGGGTTTTTGGGGAAGCAAATTCAAGTCCCGGATGCAGGGCCAGGCGCTTATTGGCTGAGCTAATGCTTCCTTAGCAGCCACCTTAGCAACAGCAGAAATCTGTATAAATTTTTTCCTCATCGTTGTTGAGGTCGTTTTGCCGGTTTTGTGGGCAAAATAGTACTTTTTTAATTGTTTTTATTATTTTAGACACACACCCCAATCACCGCGCTCCCAAATTCTACCCTCGATGTCCGCTGTAGTGTTATCTATATTCTCTATGAGCTGCCCAACATTCGACAACAAAAATTAAACAGAAAAACTGAGCGAGGTCAATTTCTAACTCCGCTGCGCCTGCGGCAGGCGGAGTACTAATTTTATTCGTGTTACAAGTACGAAATAATCAAAAATGTCTAAAAAAACACAGTGCACGTGAATAATTTATAAAAATTTTACGTTACTGCAATATGGACTTAATTATTTTACTAAAATTATACTAGGATTATATTCATTCCAATATTATAAATAATGCAATAAATGTATTGGTTTGTTAACATGTGTTTTCCGTTGGAGGTATACAGACTATTTCTTCGTTTGTCTTCACTCCAAAGAAACTACAAATATCCGCTAGTACTTTCTTGTTACTCGTTACTCGTGGCTTTCCATCATAAACCTCAGTTAACATATCACACAGATTTTCTTTTCCACCATGTTGGTATGCAGACTGCATATGACACATCGCCAATCCACTTCCGGCAATCTTCGCGGCCATTCCTTGAGACAGTTTGCCAGCTTTTATGAGTGCCCTCAAACTCTCCATATTTTCTTGTGTCATTTGACAGTGCGCAAGGTAATCCCTGTACCAGGAAACTTTAAAACTGTGTTTTAGCAGCAGCTCATCTGACAGGAATTTAGAAACAAGTTTGTGAAGTATGCGCGCATCGTCGTGAGCATTATGTGCGTTATATGTCTCTCCAATAAGGTCTTTCGCCAGGTCTGTTTGTGTGTAGGTCTTTCTTTCCGGGAACCCTTCGCGGAAGGCGGTTAGAGAATCTGAGAATCCCAGAACTTTCTGTGAAAATTCGTACGATTTTATGCAAGAGGAGAGCGCATTTAGTAGATGTTTTGCGTCGAATGACTTGGCATTGTGGGCAATCAATAAACATGGAACCTTTAATGTAAGCCAGTCTAAAAACCTTGTCAGACCTTCGTTTAGATATACGGCGTCTACCCGTTCTTTCCCGTTGTATAATTTGCCACGTCTCTTTCGAAGTTTATTTACAGCAGTCGCTCCACGCGCAATATAACTTTTTGGAATGATGTATATGTCAAATTCGTCTGAGCCGTCGGTGGCAGCAATTTGACATATTTCAGCGTCTGCAGCTGTAAAATGTGAAAAATCCGTTACTTTTGCTGTTTTATGTCATTAGAATGAATTATGATACACAAAACATTGTGTCAATTCACTTCTTAAAGTTGATCATTTCGGTTAACAGATGATCAATTTCCTGTTTTCAGCTACCGTTAGCCAGTTAATCAATAAGATTTGACTTTAGGGCGTATGGACTAAGTGCTCTGAGCACAGACAGAAAGAAAGTTGAGCAATTTTCAAGAAAGTTGAAAAATTTTCTATCGAATGAATTGGTCAATTTGAGTAAATGAATAATGCAATATTTCATCAACACTTCTATTACAACGACAGTTAATAAATAGAATATAACAATAGAGTTGACGTTCGCGGGCATAAATATGTTTTTGGCCCCACTCAGAATCATTTTAGCCCGAGCGTAGCCAGGGTTAAAAGGAGCTCTGAGGAGGGCCAAAAACATATTTATGCCCAAGAACATCAACTCTATTACTATTATAATAACTTTAAAGGCCTTTTAACGTTTAACTTTTACTATGTTTTCAAAAAAACAACTACACTTAAATTGCTTCCGACTATTTATACATTGGCTATCACGTCAGCGGGCTAAAATGTATTTTAGCCCGTTGATTTGTTTATTTTAGCCCGCAAAATACGTCACAATGCTCGCTAAAGTTATTATAATTGACAATATATTCAGAGTTTTCAGTTGAAGAAGAATTTTGTAATTTCTACTTACAAGGTAACAAATATAGAGCTACTAATAAACTGTATATATTCTTCTCAAATCTTATGCGTTTTTTTATTTTCAATGCTCAATTATTTTTAGGACTCCCTACATAATAGCATTTATCAAGTAAAAAACCGACTACAGGGAAACCATGATTTATGTTTAAACTACACATTTGGAATTTGTTTGTAAATATCTAGCAATCAAATAATGAAATGAACCTATAGCTATGGGGTAAATTTTGTCATAATTTTTTGCAAAGCCATAAACTGAGGCGTATGTTCGGATCAACCTTGCATCAGCGCAGAGCTAAGAACCTAGATATAACCTGGATTATACATCCAATGGAACGGATTGAAGTCATGGCAAATTTGGAGTACCAGTGAACAATCAGTATTTCCAATCGCTCTTCCAATGCATAAATATGCTTCCTTAGTTTAGCGAAATTTTCAAGAAGTAAAAGTGCTGCTTAAAAGCTTACTCTTTTTTCGCAAGAAGCACTGGAGTACCTTGAGTACGAAATTGGCAGTACGAAGATTGATTATGCATATGCGTGATCTAAGAGTATTTATATCAATGTCAAATCAATGCCAATCGCGTAGTTTACATTAGATATTTAACGCCTGTTATGCTCGCAAATAAATCGTATCAGCGCTGTATAGTTGAGCGATAATCATAATCGTAATATGTAATATTAGTACTGGAGGGTGTATCTTTGTTGGGGAATTAGGTTTAAGCGACTGCATTTACGTGGCAAGCTAGCCAGATTCATATTAATCTGACACTGCAGAGAACAACGAAAAATTCATTGTCTCGAGAGGGATTCGAACTCGCATTTTCGGGTTTCTGGTCATGACCGCTAACAGTGACATCCACCCGACTACTGTCTCGCAGGTAGAATAGACATCTAGGCCATCTTACTTGGCAAATATGATTGATGCGGAGAATTAGCACACATGGGAAACCATACTTACCAATAAACGCCCTACTACAAGGCGCACACGTGTATAAAAATCGTTTAATCTGGTCAATAAGCTCGACGAGCGGGACTAATCATATGCCTAATCACAAACACGTGCACAAACAAGGAAGGACACCAGAGACACTGCAACAATAACACGCATACTGACACAAAAAACGCACAAAGAGAACACGGGCAGTGACCAGGACATACTGCACCTGCACAATCGATATCCGGACTCGGAATCCAAAGTATAAAAAACCGCGACCATGGAGAAGCATATAAGTTAGACTTAGACATTTAACTTTCAAAGTTATTGTGAAATGATGCAGTTCCAATCAAATATATTTAGAATTACTATGGTCTTGCAAGTACTAGCAATTTACAGCCTTAAGGCTTAATTGCAATGCATACAGCCTTAAATTTTCTTTTTACTTCTTCTTAAAACGCGCGCTATATATTTCCAAGGTATGCTTGATGTTTCAGCACCAAAACACATATCCGGCTGAAATCATTCTAATGCAAACATATTAACATTAAGCTTTCTGAAAGCTTGGTCCACCGACAAAGCAACAACACACTAGCTATTTTTGCACTCTTGATAAAATAAATGTGATGCAAGAAACTTCCCGATTATAAGTTGAAACACAGTACTTTGACAATCTTTGTGAGGCACTTTTACGCGATGTAATTGCTTGAAATTTGCAAAATTTTCGCACTGTAAACAGGAAAAATATCATTTTTTACCACCGTATAACAGCCTGCGACTGTGAGTTGAAACTCGACATTTGGACAAGCTTTTGGCGGCAATTTTACGCATCCAAACTGTGTTTCAGTGAAGACTGCATTCTTCATGCTTGGGTTGGTGTAAATTTCACATGATTTGAAACCATTTCTGAAGGAATCACATGGGAATCAAATACTGCATGCAGACATGTTCGTTAATTTGAAGTGCCTATATCAGGATTGTGGAGCTTGCATAACTCGAAAGTTTAGGGTCCTAAACTTTTTAGTTTCTTAAATTGCCCTAAACGTTCGACATATGCAAACTCCACAATCCTGATATACACGCAGTTTGAGAATCACATCCTTGATTCTTATTGCTTTGGTGGACTCGTTCCTATGCTTGTATTAGGGCATAGTACAAAACATGGACTGGACTGGACTGGACTGGACTGGACTGGACTGGACTGGACTGGACTGGACTGGACTGGACTGGACTGGACTGGACTGGACTGGACTGGACTGGACTGGACTGGACTGGACTGGACTGGACTGGACTGGACTGGACTGGACTGGACTGGACTGGACTGGACTGGACTGGACTGGACTGGACTGGACTGGACTGGACTGGACTGGACTGGACTGGACTGGACTGGACTGGACTGGACTGGACTGGACTGGACTGGACTGGACTGGACTGGACTGGACTGGACTGGACTGGACTGGACTGGACTGGACTGGACTGGACTGGACTGGACTGGACTGGACTGGACTGGACTGGACTGGACTGGACTGGACTGGACTGGACTGGACTGGACTGGACTGGACTGGACTGGACTGGACTGGACTGGACTGGACTGGACTGGACTGGACTGGACTGGACTGGACTGGACTGGACTGGACTGGACTGGACTGGACAGTTGGACTGGACAGTTGGACTGGACAGTTGGACTGGACAGTTGGACTGGACAGTTGGACTGGACAGTTGGACTGGACAGTTGGACTGGACAGTTGGACTGGACAGTTGGACTGGACAGTTGGACTGGACAGTTGGACTGGACAGTTGGACTGAACAGTTGGACTGGACGGTTGGACTGGACTGGACAGGACAGTTGGACTTGACTGGACTGATTTTAAGATACATTTTTAAATGGCACCTCAAAGTTTTCATTCTTGGAAATTTTACGTACAAATATTCACTTTTGCCGATGATCTCAATTTATAACTAGGTCGAAATCCCTAAGCCAACGAGAGCCCAAAATTTATGCTTTAAAATGAAATTGCCCGACGAACACGCACAAAAAAAAACAACACAAAATAGACCTTTCCTGTAATTACGTCACAATTACGTAAGCATGGTCCTTCAGCCTCGCTTCCTTGTCGTTGTGACGTAGTTACAGAAAAGGTCTATTGTATATCAACACGGAAAATGTTTTATATTTAGCTAAATACCTCCTCTTCCTTCCTAAGTTATAGTGTAAAACTAGAATTTTAACACCTAACAACGGCTGGATGAAGTTAGGATGAACCTTGATAACCTTAGTTATCTGAAAACCGTAAAAATAGTTTAGGATTATATTTGTTGTTATATTTGAATCACATCGACTAAACTCTGTACTGTGTTGCAGTTTCAGTCGAGTTATCAATTTGTAGTGATAGCAACAAAGATAAATAGTTTTTGTTAAAAAAATCGACTATTTTGTGTTGTTTTTTTTTGCATGCGAGTGCTCGTCGGGCAATTTTATTTCAAATCATAAATTTTGGGCTCTCTTTGGCTTGAGGATTTTGCTCCAGTTATAAATTGAGATTATTGGCAAAAGTAAATATTTGTACGAAAAATTTCCGAGAGTGAAAACTTTGAGGTGCAAAGCATTTAAAAATATATATTAAAATCAGTCCAGTCCAGTCCAACCGTCCAGTCCAGTCCAGTCCAGACCATGTGTTGTACTATGCCTTGTATTAGAATGATTTTAGTCGGATTTAAGATTTAGTGTTGAAACCTCGGAAATATAAAGCGTGCGTAAGAAGTTAAAAAGAAAACTTAAGGCTGCATGCATTCCAGTTAAGCGCTTTTCATATGTGTGTGCACGCAGAAAGTCTAAATCCATGTTAGAAAGGACATAATTTAGTTTTCTATATGATTTGATTTATATGATTTGTATATGTTGAGAGATGATTATTAATTTTTACATGCATACACGTGCGTGTGAAAAACGCGTAACTGGGAAGCAGCCTTAAGGCTGTAAATTGCTAGTATTTGCAAGATCATAGTAATTCTAAATATATTTTATTGGAACTGCATCATTTCACAATAACTTTGAAAGTGAAATGCGTAAGTCTAACTAATATGTTTCTCCATAATACAGTGGTATGCCCAGTGACCAGGGACAAACGAGCAGACGCAGAGCAGTTAGCAATAAATTGCCAAGCAGCCCGAAAACAGTTGGCAAGCAGCAAAAGCGCCCTCAAGCAGCCGGATAAACAGTTAGCAAGCAGCCAAACATAGTACAAGGTACAGGGCAACCTACATAAAATGCGAACGGGGGGAGAGGTGAGAAGGTGAAGCGTACAGTGTGAAACCCAGCAAGCAAGCGGGCATAACAAATTAACAACCGTGCCAGGCAATTATTAGAACGCATTTTATTGGCCTCAAAGCCCACGCTCCCAAAAGCTGAATAAATATACATATGATGTTAACTATTTTTATTGCATGAACACATCTTACATGAAGTACTTTCATTGTGCGGGTTGTTTGAAATCTTACACTTATATTGCTGAACGATACTTTTGTGGTTTGCGAAATATATAACTTTCAATTAATTCGAAATATAACAAATATTGATGGAAAAGAGATCATTACCATGAGGGAACCCCGCATCGCAAGATGCGGGGAAATTAGTGCAACAAATAAAAACATCGATCTATAATTATTACCTGCACGCATCTGTCTATACTCTTTAACACTATATACACATCTTGCACGGATTTTTCTAGAATTATCCGAATATTTCTATTGTCAGGATTAGCTCAAATATTAGGGCAGTATCTCGTTATGTGCGTGGCTAAGATTTAGGTCAAACTTACCTCGAGAAGACGTTTCAAGATCTATTGATATTTTTGTTACCCCTTCTAAACACGAAACTCGTCTGATCTCAGGAGCAGTTACAATAGGAGGGATGTCTGGTACAGCATCTTTCTTGACTGCCGCAACATCTGCGTGTGTACAGTCGTTCACTGCCTTGTGTTCAGTCTTGTTATCAGATTTTCCATGTTTGTTTGCCGCCATCTTCACTTCAACGGTGTCTTTGATGCTAAAACGTCCAAGGTCAAGCTTTGCTTGTGTATATTTCGGTCTAGTTTGAACATTGCTCGCTTTGAAATAATCCTGAATAGGTTTAGACATATTGATTAGTTAAATACAGAGATATCACAACAGACTTGGACTGTCAGCATGTATATGCATCGGCCGTGCAAGTTGAAAATGAAATATGGCATGCATAAATGCTTGCATATAATTATACGCTGATTGATTTGATTAAAAGATTCAGTTTCTAAACAATCAAGGGGAGGGATTACTTCAGAGATGATCACTAATTACCAGCACGGCAGAAGGTTCGCTCTCGTTGAGACCTGCCTACTTTTTAGGTCAAGCTTGCAAGTCGCTCAATAGACCGTACTGACGGTGTTGTGCTATTAAAGATTTCCAAATTTGCATGGCATGGTCTGTTGCGTATGTTTAGCTTTGTCACAAAGCTTACTCCTAGTTGAACTGCGGAAATGGTTGCTGTAATGTAGTAAGTAATTACGTGAAAACGAAAATAAATTCATTTTCACAATGTCAAGGGTGCCGATACAATTACAATGTTAATAATATTCAGGAAACTGTCATTGAGACTTGTATATACATAATATGTGTTGCTTTCGTTGCGCTAATTTAATAGTATTCTGCGGTTTTGTACAGCCAAGTTCCAGAGCAGAGCTTTTGCCTATATTTTCCAGAATTCGTTTCAACGTTAACAAGACGAATATATACATGCATGTATCGAAGCTATTCCTTGTAGTGTGTATTCTGTATGGAAGTTTAATAAGATTATGAGCACACGAGGTCTTTATGAAAATTCTCATCGCAAGAAGTCTTTAGTTTTTGTCCAGACGCAAGGTTTATGCTGGTTTTATTACAGCTCAAAAGCTTTATGAAACAATTTTAAAACGAAAACGCTCGGAAACGGCACTGTACGCACATGGCCTAAATCTGTAATTATGCTGTTTGCGAAGTGACATGTATTATAACGAGCACTGTCAGGAAAATATGACAAAAAAAACGCAATGAGTGTGATAAATAGGTTATACAAGGACACTTCAAAGACAACAACTTGTACTATCTTGTACAATGATACATTACCTTATTCCTTGTCATACACCAGTTGTAAACGTTTAGTCTTCGACCACCGCGGAGATGGCTCCAAATTGCTTGAGAAACAGCATGTTTAAAATACCTTTGGAAACGGACAATCATTTAGACATTCAAGAAAATTCAGTAAAAATTTCGACGGCGTTTTTTTTAAACAGCTTAGAAGTTGTGAGTGGTATAACTAGCTTTACGATGATGGCCACTTACTGCTGATTGATCGTTAAATTTGTATGCTGTCGTCATGAGTAGCGTGATACAAATTTTTCAAAGAATAACGAAAGTTTAATTAGTTTGCGTACGCGGCATTCCCAGTCTATTCCATACAATTTCTTCAACAACACATTATATGAAAGTGAATTACTCATGTGAAAGTGAAAGAAATAGAGAAACTTCGCTGATCACTGTTTGTTTATCATAATTATTTTCCCTCTGTTTCATAATCGTTGCTGTCACGCTGAGCGTGACCAAAAGTGGCGTTTTTTTCCGCAAATTGCAGACCTTATTATTCATGTTTCTTAATCGGGGTCCATATCCTCCATGGGAAGCGAGAATAAACAGTGTATACTAACTCCTGTTAGTATTTTAAGCGACTTGTGATGAGTCAGCGTGTGGCCATGTGCAGTGTATGATGTCTGGATTTTTTATCTCACACTGAATTGCAATATAACATTCTAATCAGTGAATATTGTTCTAATGCGGTTTTTAGTAAAAACGCGTTTTTTGAGTAGCTTAAATTTGATCTATAATAAATGTATACTATTTCACTTTTATCTTAACATCTACAGTGCATTTAACTTATATACATACGTCTCATAAGGTAATATTTTAATTGTTGCGCATGTACAAAGTAGCATTTCAGCATGTTTATAGCCATGAAAGCGAAAAAAAAAACGCTATGCGGTTAAAGTTTACAAAAAAAATTTTAATTCCTATATATTTCTGCCATAATTTGCATTTTAGCGCAAATTTATTGTTCCAGTGTTAGTATATTTCATAGTTGTAAACTTAAAGAGTATACACTTAAATATCCTGAAAGCGCTATGTGCACTTCAGTTATTCTGTTAGTTGAAAGTGCTACTAATTATTGTGTATAAAAATCCATACGGGCATAAACACTCGTATTCTTTTAATTTAATTTCAACTGAAAGGAGAGACATCTAATTGATCCGCATGACTGGGGTTATATAAATTTAGCTATATAATTTTAACGTCCTGTGGTTATAGCGTATAGCATATAATTTATATATAATTACAATGCAGTTCTAAAATACAGCACATGCACATTTTATGCTAAAAAGCCTTAAAGTGGTAATGACACGAAATTTTCAATGTTGAGATTTTTTCAAAATATGAAAATTCAATCTTTTCTGATCATTTTGATACCATATTTATCTTCTAATTCAAAGCAGAAGTTGATTAATTTTACGTTTGAAGATGGGTAGTAGATGTGAAAAATGTAAATTGTCCTGTGACGTCATAACCATGACACAAGCCAGGCTGTGCTTTGTTTACACTATGTTTACACGAGTGCTCGGGCTTACATTAAGCTGATTTTGAGTCTTAAACACGAGATATGGCCGATTATAGGAAAACATCTTCTGAGAATTTAAACGCAAATAGTCCAGGAAGCGAAGGAAACGATAAAGACTCGGATTACGGCGCTGTGAGAGCGAACCTCCTGCTCGGCCTCGCGATGTCGAAGTAGAACAAAACGACGACAGTGGGCTTCTCCTTTGACTTTAGAGATACGAAGTGAAGTTAGAAATCCGCTAAATGACCTGTAAGATGTGTTACGATTCAATAGTACGCAAAGAAAGAGATATCGGAATATTAGTTTATATTGCTGTATCAAAAATATAGCGCCTGTAACTGTATTCTAATAATACATATACCAGGTATCTTATTGAATGTTTTGGTGTGCGAACAAAGACATCTAGTACTGATCATTTAATTATGCATTTGTATGATTTGTATTTGATAACATACAGCATCTGAAACAACTTACTGGCGTTTTGTTTGATATATACCTTATACCCGTCGCGTTTTAGGGGTGGAATACTTTTGTTGGGTTTCTTGTTGTGCCCAACGGCCCAACGGAAATGGATTTTCCATGAATGCAAGTTAGAAATGCGCATGCGCAAACGTTTTGGAACATGCAAAATTATAAATACATTGATGATCGTTTTTGCATTCGAGTAGCTCTTTTTGGAAATATTATACACTATCAGCTGAATCCATTTTTTTCGCACTAACCCGACAGCCCAACGGAAGTAAAAAGATCCAACAAACACAACAGACCCAACAAACACAACAGCCCAACAACCCAACAGCCCAACGGAAGTAAGAAAAATCCAACGAACACAAGCGACCCAACAAACACAACAGACCCAACAGCCCAACAGCCAAACGGAAGTAAAAAAGATCCAACGAACACAACAGACTCAACAAACACAACAGACCCAACAACCCAACAGCCCAACGGAAGTAAAAAAGATCCAACAAAAACAACAGACCCCACAAACACAACAGCCCAACAGCCCAACGGAAGTAAAAAAGATCCAACGAACACAACCGACCAAACAAACACAACAGAGCCAACAGCCCAACAACCCAACAGCCCAACGGAAGTAAGAAAAATCCAGCGAACACAGCCGACCCAACAAACACAACAGACCCAACAGCCCAACAACCCAACGGAAGTAAAAAAGATCCAACAAAAAACAACAGACCCAACAAACACAACAGCCCAACAACCCAACAGCCCAACGGAAGTAAAAAAGATCCAACGAACACAACAGACTCAACAAACACAACAGACCCAACAGCCCAACAACCCAACAGCCCAACGGAAGTAAAAAATATCCAAGAAAAATAACAGACCCAACAAAAACAACAGCCCAACAACCCAACAGCCCAACGAAAGTAAGAAAAATCCAGCGAACACAACCGACCCAACCAACACAACAGACCCAACAGCCCAACAGCCCAACGGAAGTAAGAAAAATCCAACGAACACAACCGACCCAACAAACACAACAGACCCAACAGCCCAACAGCCCAACGGAAGTAAGAAAAATCTAACGAACACAACCGACCCAACAAACACAACAGACCCAACAGCCCAACGGAAGTAAAAAAGATCCAACAAAAAACCACAGACCCAACAAACACAACAGCCCAACAGCCCAACGGAAGTAAAAAAGATCCAACGAACACAACCGACCCAACAAACACAACAGACCCAACAGCCCAACAGCCCAACGGAAGTAAAAAAGATCCAACAAAAAACAACAGACCCAACAAACACAACAGCCCAACAACCCAACAGCCCAACGGAAGTAAAAAGACCCAACGAACACAACATACCCAACAAACACAACAGACCCAACAACCCAACAGCCCAACGGAAGTAAGAAAAATCCAACGAACACAACCGACCCAACAAACACAACAGACCCAACAGCCCAACAGCCCAACGGAAGTAAAAAAGATCCAACGAACACAACAGACTCAACAAACACAACAGACCCAACAGCCCAACAACCCAACAGCCCAACGGAAGTAAAAAATATCCAAGAAAAATAACAGACCCAACAAAAACAACAGCCCAACAACCCAACAGCCCAACGAAAGTAAGAAAAATCCAACGAACACAACCGACCCAACAAACACAACAGACCCAACAGCCCAACAGCCCAACGGAAGTAAAAAAGATCCAACGAACACAACAGACTCAACAAACACAACAGACCCAACAGCCCAACAACCCAACAGCCCAACGGAAGTAAAAAATATCCAAGAAAAATAACAGACCCAACAAAAACAACAGCCCAACAACCCAACAGCCCAACGAAAGTAAGAAAAATCCAGCGAACACAACCGACCCAACAAACACAACAGACCCAACAGCCCAACAGCCAAACGGAAGGAAAAAAGATCCAACGAACACAACAGACTCAACAAACACAACAGACCAAACAGCCCAACAACCCAACAGCCCAACAACCCAACAGCCCAACGGAAGTAAACAAGATCCAACGAACACAACAGACTCAACAAACACAACAGACCCAACAGCCCAACAACCCAACAGCCCAACGGAAGTAAAAAATATCCAAGAAAAATAACTGACTCAACAAACACAACAGCCCAACCACCCAACAGCCCAACGGAAGTAAAAAAGATCCAACAAAAAACAACAGACCCAACAAAAACAACAGCCCAACAACCCAACAGCCCAACGGAATTAAAAAGACCCAACGAACACAACCGGATCCAACAAACACAACAGACCCAACAGCCCAACAACCCAACAGCCCAACAACCCAACAGCCCAACGGAAGTAAAAAAGATCCAACAAAAACAACAGACCCAACAAACAAAACAGCCCAACAACCCAACAGCCCAACGGAAGTAAAAGGACCCAACTAACACAACAGAGCCAACAAACACAACAGACCCAACAGCCCAACAACCCAACGGAAGTAAAAAGATCCAACAAAAACAACAGACCCAACAAACACAAAAGCCCAGCAACCCAACAGCCCAACGAAAGTAAAAAGACCCAACGAACACAACAACCATTGGCAATTGCTTCAGAATTGTCAAAACTTTTGTAAGAAGATCCTTGACGTTGAGATGGATGTTGAAAATAAGCCCACGGTATTTAAGGATTACTTTTTTTTAAATTGAGATTTTTATTCAGCTTAAATATTTTGTCATCATGCCACGGCTCGGGGCACTGAGACACGATCTTTGATGTTTATTTCTAATTTTTCTACTTTTGCAGGTATCGTGTGCCGACGGTATTGGCTAGCAGAGAATAATATTACAAAAATAAATATGGTTTAAGGCTTAGATTTTATACGAAACCGTCCAGGCTGCACGCAGGTTAGTATAGCAGGTTAGATAGTGACATAAAACAACTACGTGATACGCATGGTCCCTTAAGTTTCAATTTAATTTTAAATAACAATTCAAATTACAATTATATATTAAAATCGTGTAGGATATCTTTGCACTGCTTGTTAAGGATGTTGTAAGATATGCTTTACTCTTGTCGGTTTTTAGATGGTCAAGAAAATAGTTTGTAGCAATCTCATGTACAACCAAAAATTTAAATGAAGAAAATAAGTATGTCTTTTTAATACAGTACAAGCTAACACATTTATAGACTACTTCACCTAATTTCATTATTGGGCCAATGGACCTGTTGTATATGGGCGATTCCATGTGTTCTGTACGGGACATCCGGTGCTGCCATTTATAATATATGAAATTACAGCAGAATTTTTATCATCTCCATTTTGAAGTTTTTCTGATATCTAATTTATTCATGCTAGGCAGATCATGTAATTCTGTTTTTATACATAATAAAGTAATTTATGTAAAATGCTGTATGAGATCAGTGGAGGGCAGTCTGTGAGTTGATCTTAGCTGTAAAACACTGTAGAAGACTTAGATGTATGCAAAATCTATTTGAATAACATATATCCTTTAACTGTAATATTTGTAATATTTAACTCTCGATCTCTCGTGATCACCCGGTCTTGTACGATTATGTGGGAGACGTTCAGGTAATTGTGTTTGATGAGCATTTTATTGATATTGAGTGTTCTTTCCTCCCTCAAAAATGCACAATTTGAAATTTCATGGATTATACATGGTTTTCTGTATATAATTTACATTACACTAGCAGAAAGTTTATGCTTTCACCATGGCACATTTTATCATGTAAATTGTCTGCCAAAAACTTTCTGTTTTCAACAGTGCAGAAACTTTCCGCTAGTGCAGCACAATGTAAAATTATATTGTCTGGAAACCCTTGTGCAAATCCATTTTTTATCAAAATTTTCTTCACCAAAATTTCCTTTTATAAATGTTTCATATTTTATGGGAACCCCGACCAAAATGATTTCTCACCCCTGCATGGTTTTTATTTTTGTTTGTTTTATTTTTTGATGAATATTTTGAACTAAATATAGATATTATAAATATTTTTTTTATATAAACCAATGTACAAATCCATAAAAGATTAAAGTTGTATTACTAACCTTAATTGTACATTTAAGACTGAATAATTTCGCTTGCATGAATTTTTCCGTATCGCTACTCTAAGTATTGCACGATTTACGAAAGTACATATTATACATAAAAGGAAAAAATATTAGATGTATCCGAGTCGAGTCGAATTGGCAGCGAAACTTGCTTTGTGTGAGGAAAATTCAACTGGTCCAAGTAAAATTTCATGCAATGTATAGTTGGAAACCCCAATGCCAAGATTTTAATCAGATGGCTGGGTTGCATATTCATGTGTACACTAACTGAAATAAATTTGTTCCGAGCAAGTCGTAGCCGTATTGACTAGAGTCTTCAAGGCTTAAATCATCGAGTCATTTGCTTATACATTGAATCGGGCCGAACCAGTACAAATGGTGACTCGATATCATCAAGTCAATGACTCGACTCGATACAACACTTGAGCAAATCCTCAATGGTTATTAACAGCTAGTGATATATAATCCTTGTATTTGTTTATAAAACTCGAATTTGCTTAATTCTAGTATAATGGAAACAAAAAATCACATTATTCCACAGCTAAAATGCTGCACGTTCGTTACCCTGATGCAATTACAGTTAACCTTCACATTTACAAACAATTGGCATGTGCTTAAAGTGCCACTGCAACGAAAAAATTTTTGATCCAATTTTAAACACAACAGAACAACATTTCTAGATGAGTCAACATGGTGTTTTCAGTTTCTCACAATCTCGTTTCGTTTTCGAGATATTTAGGTTTTTAAAGTATGCAAATTAGATGTCTCTGACGTCATTTACTCACGAATAATAAATTACATCTAAAATAATGAATATCTTTGGATGAATGGCCAGAACCTTTTCTAACTTTGCACGAGTGTAGTGATTAGGTAAACGCACACTACTGTTCACACTATGCTGTTGCCATGGAGATCGTTCGGATGCAAATGTCTTGTATTTGAAAAACAAAAATTTCTTATTTCTCTCCTATTAAACGATATTTACTTCACTGCACATAATACAATTGTTGTATGTACGTTTAGATCGCATTTATTGAATTTAAATTATTATTCAGTGTAAAAGAAAAATGAAAATTAAGATATTTATTTTACAGTTTAAAAGCTTTTATTCCAAAACCGTTTATGTTGCAACAACACAATAGGAATAGTGGTGTGAAGCTACCAAATTGTTATAGTCATGCAAAGTGTGAAATATTTCTGCCAGCTATTTACAGAGATATTCACCATTTGATAAATGTAATTTATAATTCGTGAGTAGATGACGTCAGAAACACCTAATTTGCATGTTTCAAAAAACCTTAATATCTCTAAAACTAAAGAACTAAACAGTTATAAATGCATCCAAATTTTCAGCTAAGTCAAAAATAGTTTTTGGGACGCCATTTTTGTAGCTACTAAAGTGAAAATTTCGACACAAACATGCGAAACATTTACCTCAATTAGTTTGTCCTGGTATAGACATGTTTGTAAAACAATATGACCAATTTAGGCTTCAATATTACTGTGTGAAATCGGAAAACGTAGCGAAATAAAGAAAATGTGGAAAACCGTTACAACATTCACAATCACGCATTACATCACGAATCGCGACTAGGTTTCAACACTGACGCTAGCTAGTGTCCTGTCCCGTCATGCTTCAACCATAGTGGCCCAGAAATCGGTGGTTTTTTACCTTAAAATCAGTCTTGTATAAAATATTCCTTTTAGAGTTGTCAAAAACTTGCCGTAGTGTCTATTCCCGAATATATTAAACCGATAATACTACATGGACGTCGCGCGAGATTGACCGACTATCGCGTGAGGAAAGATTGGAAAAAATGCTACGGCAAGTTTCTGACAGCTGTAAAAGGAATACATACAAGATTGATTTATCTAAGGTAAAAAACCACCGATTTCTGGGCCACCTGTGCTTCAACTCAACTATCCATGAGCAGTTTCTTTAACTATCCATGCCATGAGTTTACTTCTTTGAAGCAGAAGTTAATTGGCTACAAGCCCACTGTCAACATGAATTTTTGGAAGGGTGGGATCTCTGTTTTCTTTGTAACACTTACTGGTATAGGCGTTTCGCCTTATAACCGTTCGATGGTAAAAGAAAAGTTGGCGCCTCTTTGGCATAGCACACATAATTTTCTTGAATTTCAATGCCCAGACAAATGTTTTTTCTGCTACTGGTGTGTTTAACCCAGGGATCCTCTCCTTTAATAGGTCCGATGAGTATTTGGTTTTGGATTCTGGTCGCTTATGGTTTCGAATGTGAAGGCGGTCGATAACTTTATTGATCTTCAACCAAATATTTTTAAAAGGTGGTGGCAATGGTAGCGGTTTTTGGACGACTTTTACACGATCGAGATTGCACATGTTATCGTATGCTAGGAAGAAATCGTCCCATTCTTCCTCCAGTACTCTCTGTAACCTCTGCATTAAAAATTGCAGTGTCAGCAGCAAAACTTGACCTGGACCTTCAGACCTAGATAGAGTACAGTATGTATATTATGTATTACATATTAATTTCGTGCATAATCAACCTAGTTGCTGTTATACGGCATGTTGTGTAGTGCAGGGACACTTACACGTAAGTGGGATTCCACTTGTCTATGTGGCCACCTCCGCGGACATGATGGAAAAGCCCTCTAGACCATTTACGCAGCACCTTCTGTGTTCGCCAGTGTCTTTATTGCACGATTCATCGTTTCTCATTCACTTCTGATTGTGCGTCTTCACGTTCCTTTAACAGGTCAGGACATGCATTTAATAAATCAGACGTCCCTACAAAAAAAAGTTAAAAAATAAACGGCGATGCTTTGATGATGAGTGCTAACAGAGCAAAAATGTGATATGAAAAACGTATTGCAAAAAAAAAGATCTTAATTGTGGCAGGTCATAGAAAAAGGTGAATTCTAAAATGAATGAACCAGACGGAGTGGTTTGAACATTCATTCACTGTACACTTTGCGAGCAACTCAAATAATATACCTTGAGTTTTCTGCACCATTTGAAGGTATTTGATCTTCGCCTGGTAGATTTGACGCTGCGTTGTTTATTTGCCTGGCATCACTTAAATTGATGGTTGATGGATCAAACACTGAAAGTAACAATGACGTGCATGAATAACAAAATATAGTTTATTCAATATAAAATACATGGCGTTGACTATACCTGTCACGTTTTAGGTTTTGTTTCTATAATCCTAACCAAAATCCTAATCTTAATCCCAATCATATGGTATGAGCCCGACATGAAATAAAGTTATGTATGTATGTTACTATACCTTCCATTTTTTTAACAAAAATATTTCAATCAATATTTAATTATTTAAGTAACATAGAAAAGCTATGATGAATTATTGATCTCGTTTAGCATATTCTGCGGATTATCGACTTTGTCTACTTGCCACCATAGTGGAAATATCAAGTGCATCAGATAAGATGGAGGAGACAGTGTAAAACCGTAGGCATATCTCTATAGGTAAAGATGCTGATGAAAAGACACCATTATTACTGCCAGATACAACCCGCAAGGAGAGAAAAAAAACCAGGGTAAGAGTGGTGGTAAAAAGGAAGATATTTATAACCCTAATGTTGTAATTTTAACGTAAAACTATAATTTTACTTTTTTGTTAAATAATTGTTTTCTTACAATAAATTATTCATTTCAATATTCTTTCTCAATGATCCGCAATATCAAGACGATTTTGAGTACAAATGTTGGAAAACGAGACCTAATATATCTTCATAAGTTGAGACCGGCTTGTCCTTGTACAATGTAATTTCCTCAGACAGTTTGACTAAAAGGCACCTTAACTTCAGTGCTATGATCGATAGCATTTTTTAATTTTACAGTGGACTTACCATCCACGCGTTTTTCCACTTTGCAGTAATCATGCACAAATTCCCTCAGATTTGTGGGAATGCCAAGTTTGGATGCTAGCAGTGCGTGAGTGGAACAGAACGCTAACTGTTGGTTCTCCAGCTCATTTGTGCACACATTCGGGTAGTTAACCAAAGGAAGACCACTGATTTTTGCTTTTACTGGGTACATACAGTGAGGGTGCATGGCGAAGCTTCCATATTCCGTCCATCGCTACGAAGTTCTTGCAACCTGTAGCAGTAATGAAAGGTGAGTTTTCGTATCTAGAATTGACACTCTGAACTTTCTTTGATCCATCACAGCAGGAATTTCTTTCCCCTGGATAAATTCCATGTTTGGAAGAGTTGTGAATGATCTAGAAGAAAACTGACTGAATTTCCTAAACTGATCACATAAACACGTGCCGCGGAAGATTGGTAAATGAGGGCGCTCATATTCATCTATTTGGGCTCACAAACCGTAAAAACAATCAATTTCAAAAGAAATTAATGAGGGGAAATCCGAATATATGAATGTTGGCTCCCCCCGCTTACAAATCTTCCGCGGCCCTTCCACGGCCCATGATAAATTTTGATTTGAAGCCTGCGTAGTAAACGGCAACGATATTTTGAATTTACCTCACATAAAAAGTACAATCTCACCTTTTTCTCTGCAGCGGCTCGAGCAGTCGTCGTCTGAGTGTTCATACACTTCATGTCGACGGACTAGATCAATGTGATCCATAAATGTATCTTTCATTTCATCAACGGTCCCTTTAAAGTGCCATGTCATCTTCCTTTCCTTTATTTCCTGCTCTATTTCGTGCCAGTAGAATGCATCTGACACTATTCTGCGGTCTAATCTGCTAACTAATTGGAAAAATGTCTTCGTTTGTAAACTTACAATTAAAAATCATTAACTAGTAGATGTGTTATAAAATATGTTTGTAATATTGTTGTTCCTTTGTAGGTTATCGAATCGTAACCTCCTTAAAATATTCCAGATGAAGCAGTTTTGCTCTTCTTTAATGATACAGACAAATCAATATAAACTTGTGAGTGTTATGGGATTCTTTTTATAATGCATCATAATTGATATGAAACAATGTTTGCATGGCAAGGCTAGCTGCTTCAACACAAATCAACTTGGTTAACCGTACATGTATAGAATAGACCTTTCTACATGACGTCAAATGCGTAATATTAACATTACGTGTATTGATTGGCTCGACGTCTTTCCCCAGCCAATTAAATTTCGTGCAACATGTAGAATCCGCATTCGACGTCTTCATCAGAAAAGTCTATTGTAGAATGCTCAGGCGTTATATGTTTTGATAATTTTTCCTTATCATTTAGCAATAATGCCGCTTTCGAATGTGATAGTTCATTTTTTACATAAAAGGAAGTACAACCACTTTTTAGCCCTAAAGTAGTTTTGGCACAAAAATTAGCATATGACGTTTTGCACGTTTTATTTGGTAAATTTTCAGGGCAACTATAAAATCATGTTTAGATATCCCTGCCCAGCAGTTTGTGAGAAAACAGCTACATGACTGATATGGTTATATGACTGATGACTCCTCCATTTATGACAAAAATAGCTATATGTATGACAAAGACGCGTTTTTATTTTAATGATTTTATAGTCTCCATTACTCATGACATGTTTTGTTTACCCTTGTAAATCGGTATTGGTACAAATCGTTGAAGAAAGGTTCACATTTATGTACGTTAAATTTTCCCAACTAGTCCATATGCTATACTTGTATCATAATATAACTGCCGGGGTTCTTCTTATCTCGAAAAAAGCGGGTTTAAAATACTAAGATTACGTAACTTCGACTAACATAAGCGTCCAGATAATTATTTGAAAAAGTTCAGTTGCATTAGTTCGCAAACAGAGTAAAACCTTACCAGGTGTCCCACTTAGAAAGGTTTCTTCGAATGATGAACAGCTATCAGCTTTCGTACAGCACGAAGACACTGCTTCATCGTAGCTTTCCGCAAAGCCAATAAAAGAAACCCACGCATGATTTCCAGAAATAGTACATTTGAAAAACAATTTCCTTAAATTGCTGTGGTTGTATAGTGTTTCTGCTACTCTATGTCGTTCCATCAAGCTAAATTAGAGCCTAGCTATAATTGTTTCTTATTGTCATTTTAGATAAACATCAAAATTTAAAACTATGATCGCGCCTAGAAAAGAAAAGGAAAATTAAAGCTCATCATGTGCTGCTACTTACGAAAGGAAGATCTGGTAACGACACAGTTGGCGATCGACAAACTGCAGTTGGTCGATTGAATGTAAGGACGTTCTATGTCATAAAATTGGTATGCGTCTTTCTTATTGCCAAACCGACAATAATAATTGTAATTCAGATCGCAATTTTCGCACCTCCAGCAGATGTTAAGTGCTTTCATTGGCCCGTCCATCTTATATACCATTACTTCGCTGGGTTTGTTGTGACATTGCAAGCTGGTATTGCATTTGATACACCTTTGAACTGGTGGAGACAAAAACAGAAACTGATCTTTGCGAGCTGTAATGTTTTCATTCGCCAACCCTCTCAAAATCAAGTTCTGTTCTTCTGAACAGTAATCGATCCCCAACCCTCGAAAGATGACTTCTAATAATTTTTTTCTCTCCGCTGCTGTTAAAATGGGAGGAACATTCTACAAATCTTGCTGTAATTGCGCTACAACTAATGCACCATGTTTTACGCACAAAACGGACTCCATCTGTGAGGGACCCACATGTTGTATAGACACTTCCTTTATAGCCGCTAATTGTGATGACAATTCTAAACGTTTTCTTTTTTTGGCTTGCACATTGGCGCGATGAGCGAGAAAAGATTCAGATGCATTCGCCATTTCTCAGACAGAGCATCCCATCGCAACTTCCCCGCCCATTCTATGATATTCATGTCAAACTAAGTAACTAACGTACATGACGTCATTAAGTAGTTATAAGTATTATAAAGAGATAGGTACCCAAAAGGAGGGATTTTCTGGACTCGATGTTTCTAATGACTTTTGACGAAGTTTTCAATAAGGACACATCGCCTTCAAAGTCGAGAATTTTCGAGAGTTATTCACAATTTATTTCGGAGTTTAAAACTCCGAAATAAATTGAGAATAAATATAACATTATTAGTGACCGCAGTACATCAATGAAAACCAAGAAATGTTATCTGAGCAAACCATGCAAAGTGAGCTAATGACTTAATCAAAAACATAAAATCTACTGAATTTTATCGACTAACCTTCAACAGAATCTATATTATTACTACGTAATAACCATTCCACACGGGGACAAGGACGAGTATTTGTTTGTAAAATAGAAAGATAATTTGGTTTATAAACACATTTTCCATGCTTTTTTCATTGTTAGTAGAGTAATTGGTTGCACTTTATAACAAAAAAGCAAAATGTTGTCAGATACAGAAATGTTTGCAACAGCGGAAATTTGTTCATTGTTACTGAGACTGGGTTTCTGTTATTCTGGTACTGTGCCTTCTAATTTTAACTGCAGAAAGTGTGAAAATGATGAATTAATATTGCCAGTGCAGTTTGCACAAAAGCACACAAAACGATACATAGAATTTGTCGCTACCTAAAATGATTTACTGGTTTTATGCATACAAATTGTATAGAGCGTCTTGAAGAGGTAAAATGCATGGGAGCTGGGAATGGCCTATTTTTTTCTTGGAAGAGAGATTAAATGCACAGGGATTTCTTGACCAAAAAATAACAGAAAATGGGAATAAGATTAAGATTTGAGCAAGACAGCTACTAGACTGTGGGATTTGTGCATTTAGGCAATTGGATTTAGCCAAAATTTGGGCTGAGAAATGGGGATGGAACACCCCCCCCCCCTATTTAGGACCTAGGCCTGTATGTATAACTGTTATTTGAGTTAATTGCAATAATAACAGATTTGAAGAATCTTTGTTCTTTGTTAAAATGGTTCAATTTCCTTTAAAACCAGGCTAATTAAAATTGACATGTTACTTTATTTTAGTCTATTTTAAAAATTAAATTTCACTGTAATATTCAAGATGCCAGATCACTGCATTTTTGGAGCCAAATCGTCATTAGTGTCATCAAGTAAACAAAGGTAAATACAAAGCAAAACAGACAGCGTTGAAGGTTCTGCTCCAAAAATCCAGTAATCTGGCAACCAGGTAACATTCTTCTTAATGTAAATTTAAGTTTCATTTGTCAATTCTCTTCACATTTTTTTCTTGTTTCAACCCTCTCCATTTGCTTTATCTTGTAGATCACATTCAACATGCCAGCATACACATTCATCTTTGCTGTTTCTTTTCTTCGATATTTTCCAGTGGCATTTGTTTCTGTAATTTTAAATTGTTCTCCACAATGAGCAATCATTAGCTGTGTTTGACAATAATATAGATTAGCTTGGTCCATTGGCATGGCAAACAACAATCCATAATTGAGGATGACCATATTCATAGATTCATGTTCACAGACTATAAAAAACAATCTATTTCAAAATAAGTTAATTGTGCAGAACACATATGTATGAATATCCCCCCCCCCCCCCCAATTACTTTGGTCACTGATAATTAATTTCTGTGATTTCATTGCATTGATATGATATTGTCATTGTTATATATTATCATTATCATGATATTCAGCCAGGATACCAACAGCAAAGAGGAATAAAATTAGAATAGGCCCACAGGAAATAAAAAAAACTAAATGCATTTAGTGAACAGAACAAAGGAATTTGGATATCTCTCAATTGTACTTTTGCTCAGATAAATGTTAAAGCTATGGAGTGTACTAGCATTTTTAGTTCTTTGATCTAGATTGTTAAAAAGTCAATAGAGGCTTGGTAGGTTGGTCTTCGTTTCCCTTTGTTGCTATTCACTCTTGGCAGATGTAGGTCGTTACTTCTTGTGTTGTGGTTGTGTATATTAACATTTTTGGTCAGGTCAAAGTCCACTAGTCCGTCGATACACTTGTAAATGAAGATGGACCATATTACCACGCACCATACTCACATCTAAAAAGAAATTTTTGCAATAAATTCTTATTTTATTTTCAAATTGGTTTATGTGGCTGTGAGCTTAGCAAAGGTCATTTCTATGAACAATATGTAATACACTTGTCACAAAGTTGACAACAAAATGCCATACCAATATTGTTAAATCATGACAGTATCAGTATTGTGTTGGTATACAACCTTGTAACAAGTCTGAGACCCATTAAACATGTTCTAAAACTCAGTAAACTGGTTCCAACAGCTTTAAACAAGCAGTGAAAACACATCTTTACAACAGCCTGTAAACACATTTGTTTCAACTTGGTTGCTGGTACGAGTTCTGCATTTTATTAAATTATCATTTTTATTAACTAATGAGTAACATTATGTATTAAATCTACAAGAGACTTACATTTCTACCAATATGCAACCAAGTTGAAACAAATGTGTTTACAAGCTGTTGTGAACTTGAGTTACTTTACTTTTGTTTACTTTGGAACGAGTTAATTTTAAAAAGCTTGAACTACCAGATCAAATACAAGGTTGTCCCAGCAAGAATCATACAGCATGTAACAAGTATATTATTTTTAATAAGCTTGTCAACAAGTTCTACAGTGCAAATGTAACTTGTTGGAATTTGCTGATTACAGATAAACATGATTCTGCTCTTTATATATTAGAAGATTGTACACGAAGTTTCCAGGAGATTCATAATTTAACATTAATAATAGAATTTAATAAACAAACGTATATGAACTAAACGCAGGCCTAAATTAATTGAATGTGTTGAACGCAATAAGGTTTTCATACATTATAAATTCGTCATTTCAACACCGATTTGAAGTAAATTATTGTAACACACGGAGTCAAAACATTTATGCTTATCGGTCTAGGCCGTAGGGGCCAGTTATTCAGATTTGTATACGTATATATATATAATTTAATAAGAAAACATGAAAACGTCGTTAAATTCAAGGAACGAGAAACAAAGAGCATGCTTTGCATTTTAGTTATAAACCTTTTATATCCATGCATGCCAATCTCCCGTTTTATGAATCGCTATCTCTTCCAGTTTATCAATGATTAAAGTAACGGTGATCAATACCTTTTTTCTCGCAGTATTTCCTTTATTAATCTTTCAATTAATTGTTTTAAAAATATCTTCTCGTGACGACCCATGAGCATTCGCACAAACATTAAAACCGGAAATGAGCATTTTCATGCTCGTTTGGGACTTCCGTTGGGCCGTTGGGCACAACAAGAAACCCAACAAAAGTATTCCACCCCTAAAACGCGACTCATATGATATACCTGGCCGTACTTGTCAAATACAATCATGGAAATATGTCGTGTTGAATTCAGGTGCAAATGCTAATTGCAAGAAAATGTTACCTACTGTCACTTTGAATTTGATGTATTGTGATGGTGCAAAATCAATTGCCTCACAAAGCATAGAGTTTTTTTAGCAATGGTTAAATGCTACAGTTTTTGGGCAAGCCAATTTTTTAAAAATATAAAAGTGAGCTAAACATCATTTTAGTGTGATATTTTTTTATAGATAACTGAGGACAATTGCTATGGCTCATCATGTGGTGTGCGGAATAATAGCATGGGGCAATACAGGACCATAACCAGCTTGTATCTACCATACTATGAAAATTGAGATACAAATGTGAATAGAAGCTCATGAGAATACAAACTGTCACATATCAGGGCTACTATATTTTAACATATCAACAAAGAACTATGTGCAAAATTTGTACATCATATCAGACTCAACCTCCACATTATCTTCAACAAATCATACCATATTCTGCACAACATAACTGGATAGTAGGTACTACAAGACAAGATTAGGGCTAGCATAGGATAAGGTTTAGTCATATATAAACATTCTAAGCAATTCTAAGTAATTAATAATTGACTTCAATTAGTTCCCATGCAAAGTGTCAAATTTCGTGACTTTGAAAATCTGTAAAAAAGAACTACGAGGTGTTTTTAAAAACGGTTTTCAGATTTGAAATCAGCGCAAAAATCTCGAAGTTCTCGAAATCTCAAAGCGAGTAAAAACCTCAAAATCGAAAATTTCGTGTCATTAGCACTTTAAAAACATGATAACTTCTCTGGATTAATGATTAATCTTCTGTGGCTCCAGTATGAGCAACCTATCAAGCGAGGCCTATTATTTGAAACGAAATATTTATTAACTGTTGAATTCTAATAAATATAGAATTCCAGTTTTTTGGACTTCCAGTGAGGTGTAAGCCTCGAATTTGCATCGATTCAAGGATATTTGTAAAATCAGGGGAGTGTACGTTCGACCCCAGGTTTGACTTGTTGATAGAATGAATCATAACCTAAGGAGCCCATATGGTTCTGATGCTAGAGACAAGAATGGCTGAGTTGGAGAACATATTCTTTGATTTGGCTACAATCGCACCTATGCTCCCATGATAAAATATCGACAACATCATAGCCTAATTGACATTTTCAGACCAATTCCAGTAATCACTACTAGTAAAAACGTTTATTGAGAGTCAGAGACCGTTCTGAGTGTTTTGTTTAGAAATACGACTTCTTCTACGATTTCTGCATGGGTCCGCCGAAGGACGCTGCAATACACAAAATTATAGTGTACGTACAGCAAGTACGATATTTGTAAGCAAAGTATGAACTTAAGAGTCTCTAACACATTTAATATATGATCTGAGTTTACTTGCGCTAATTTAAAAAGTACGTCAACGTTTTTGCTTATTTTATTTACTTGCTTCAAAAACAATCTGATTAATCATTATCTGAATTAAATGTGCAAAATTTTGACGTAATACTTCTATTCATTGCCATGTTCTGCACCTCAAGTGTCCTTCTTCCACCAAAAGTCAAATATTTCATCATTATTTAAATACAATATTTTTAGTGCTCCTATCGCTGGGCGTGGTGGCGCGCGCCTGTGACCGAGCTACAAAGGAGCTGATAGTGTGGAAAGGCTATAAAGATCGGGACTCCTGTCGTTCGCTGTTCAATGTCGATCGGGTGTCGGCACTAAGTTAGGCGTCAATATGGTAAACTTCGGGGAGCCTTCGTTCACCATCTGGCGGAAAGAAGAATGTACTCGTTCAGGATGGAAACACAGCAGAAAAAATTCCCGTGTCGAACAGGAGTTGAATGGCACTTGTGAGTACAAGGCGTTCAGTATCCGGATAAAGACGGCCTGACGCACTATACTCTACTTAATTTATGTATTTTTTTTCATTTTGAAAGCACATACGGAAAAAGGAAGAACATGATAATACCATGTGATATTTTAGAAGCTAAGTCTTGAACCAATTGAAAAATTTGGTATGTCTTGTTTCCTTGGGCTCTCGAAAATTTAGTACTTGGAACAACAAAAGCGATCGAAGTTTGTTTTAGTTTGTACCTGCTAACTCAAATACGAATGCTAATTATATTCTTAGCGATCTGAATTATCTATCGCAAATAAATCTTATTCGGAGAGATATTAGATGTTATACAATATTTGATAATCTTATTAGTTAAAACATATCACCAGCCTAGTCCACTAGTTGTAGTCCAAACCTTTCTCTCGCAAGCTACTACTAATGCGATCTTCGCCTGGGTCATGGATCACTGCTAGACCACTTCAACTGATTTTATATTCTCAAGCAAACAGGGATTATCCGATCTGATAAAAATGTCCAACATTTTGACGTAATACTTCTGCTCATTACCATGTTCTGTTCCTCAGGTGTGCTGCTTCCACAAAAGGACAAATGTTTCATGATCATTAAATACAATATTTTTAGTTCTGCTTTCCCTGGGCGTGGAGGCGCGCGCCTGTGACCGAGTTACAACGGAGCTTGTAGTGTTGAAAGCTTAAGAACGGGACTACTGTCGTTCGCTGGTCTATGTTGAACGGGTGTCAATACTATGTTAGGCGGCAACATGGTAAACTTCGGGCAACTTTCGTCCACCAGGTTGCACAAAGAGGAACTTACTGGCTCAGGATGGAAACATAGAAGACAAAATTTCCCGCGTCAAACAGTAGTTGGATGGCACTTGTGAGTACAATGCGTACGGTATCCAGATTAAGACAGCCTGACACTCTACCCTACTTATTTATATATATTTTTTTTCAATAAGACAACAGATACGGCAGAAGGAACGACATGATGATACCATCTGATATTTTAAAGGCTAATTCTTGAACCAATTAAAAAATTAGGTATACCTTCTTTGCAAAAGCTCTGGAATTTTTAGTACTTGGAACAAAAAAGGCGGTCTGAATATGTTTGAGTTTGTACCTGCTGACTCAAATACGAATGCCAATTATATTCTTAGTGATCTCAATTATATATAACAACTAAATTTCATTCAAAGAGATATTAGATGTTATACAATATTGATAATCTTATTAGTTGAATAATTATATCAACAGCCTAGTCCACCAGTTTTAGTCTAGACCTTGGTTTGTATCCTAACCTATTACAAATGCGATTTCCGCCTGGATCGTTGATTACTACCAGAATATATGAACTGATTTTAATTTTTCAAGCAAACAGGGATTATCTGATACAAATGTCCAACATTTTGACGTAATATTTCTATTCATTGCCATGTTTTGTACATCAGGTGCGCTGCTTCCACCAAAGGTCAAATATTTTATCACTATTTAAATACAATATTTTTAGTTCTTCTCTCAATGGGCGTGGTGGCGCGCACCTGTGACCGAGCTACAACGGAGCTGGTGGTGTCGAAAGACTTAACATCGGGTACCGTTTCGTTCCCTAGTCTATGTCGATCGGGTGTCCATACAAAGTTAGGCGTCAATATGGTAAACTTTGGGGAACCTTCGTAAACCAGGTTGCTTAAAGAGGAACGTACTCGTTCAGGATGGAAACATAGCAGACAAAAATTCCCGCGTCAAACAGAAGTTGGATGGAACTTGTAAGTAGAACGCGTACGGTATCCAGATTAAGACAGCCTGACACACTACCCTACTTAATTCATAAATATTTTCTTCATTTGGATTACACCTACGGCAGAAGGAACAACATGATAATACCATCTGATATTTTAAAAGCTAATCCTTGAACCCATTAAAAAATTGGGTATACCGGCTTTGCTAATGCTTTCCATTTTCTAGAACTAAAAAAAAAAAAGTGGACTGAATTTGTCTGAGTTTGTACCTGCTGACTTAAATTCGAATGCTAATTATATTCTTAGTGATCTCAATTATATATAACAAATAAATTTAATTCAAAGAGATATTAGATGTTATACAATATTGATAATCTTATTAGTTGAATATATCAGCAGGCTAGTCCACCAGCTTTAGTCCAAACCTTAATTTGTATGCTAACTTATTACAAATGCGATTTCCGCCTGGATCATTGATTACTACCAGAATACATAAACTGATTTTAATTTCTCAAGCAAACAGGGATTATCTGATATAAATGTCCAACATTTAACGTAATATTTCTATTCATTGCCATGTTTTGTACATCAGGTGCGCTGCTTCCACCAAAGGTCAAATGCTTTATCATTATTTAATTACAATATTTTTAGTTTTGCTTTCGCTGGGCGTGGTGGAGCGCAACTGTGACCGAGTTACAAAGGAGCTGGTAGTGTCGAAAGGCTTAAAATCGGGACTAATATCGTTCACTAGTCTATGTCGATCGGGTGTCCATATAGTAAGTTAGGTGTAAATATATTAAACTTTGGGGAACCTTCGTCCACCAGTTTGCATAAAGAGGAACGTACTGGTTCAGGATGGAAGCATAGCAGACAAAAATTCCCGCGTCAAACAGTAGTTGGATGGCACTTGTGGGTAGAATGCGTACGGTATCGCGATTAGGAAACCCTGACCCACTACCTCACTTATTTATATATATTTTTTTCAATTGGATAACACATACGGCGGAAGGAACAACATGATAATACCATCTGATATTTTAAAAGCTAATTCTTGAACCAATTAAAAAATTGAGTATACCTTCTTTGCAACGGCTCTCGAATTTTTAGTACTTGGAACAACAAAAGCCGTCTGAATTTGTTTGAGTTTGTACCTGCTGACTCAAATACGAATGCTAATTAAATTCTTAGTGATCTCAATTATATATAACAGCTAAATTTTATTCAAAGAGATATTAGATGTTATGCAATACTGATTATCTTATTAGTTGAATATATCAACAGCCTAGTCCACCAGTTTTAGTCCAAACTTTAATTTGTATCCTAACGTATTACAAATGCCATTTCCGCCTGGATCATAGATTACTAACAGAATATATGAACTGATTTTAATTTCTCAAGCAAACATGGGTTATCTGATATAAATAACCAACATTTTGACCTAATACTTCTATTCATTTCCATGTTCTCTACCCGAGGCGTCCTGCTTCCACCAAGGGTCAAATATTCTATCATTATGTAACTACAATATTTTTAGTTCTGCTTTTGCTGGGCGTGGTGGCGCGCACCTGTGACCGAGCTTCAACGGAGCTGGTAGTGTCGAAAGGCTTAAAATTAGGACTCATATCGTTCCCTAGTCTATGTCGATCGGGTGTCCATAGTAAGTTAGGCGTCAATATGGTAAACTTCGGGGCACCTTCGTCCACCAGGTTGCATGAAGAGAAACAAACTGGTTCAGGATGGAAATATAGCTGACAAAAATTCCCGCGTCAAACAGTAGTTGGATGGCACTTGTGCATAGAACGCGTGCGGTGTCCAGATTAAGACAGCCTGACACACTACCCTACTTAATTTATATATATTTTTTTCATTTGGATAACACATACGGCAGAAGGAACAACATGATAATACCATCTGATATTTTAAAAGCTAATTCTTGAACCATTAAAAATTGGGTATACCTCTTTTGCCACGGCTTTCGAATTTCTAGTACTTGGAACATCCAAAGCGGTCTGAATTTGTTTGAGTTTGTACCTGCTGACTTAAATACGAATGCCAATTATATTCTTAGTGATCTCAATTTTATATAGCTGCTAAATTTTATTCAAAGAGACATTAGATGTTATGCAATATTGATAATCTTATTAGTTGAATATACCAACAGTCTAGTCCACCAGTTTTAGTCAAAACTTTAATTTGTATCCTAACCTATTAGAAATGTGATTTCCGCCTGGATCATTGATTACTACCAGAATATATGAACTGATTTTAATTTCTAAAGCAAACAGGGATTATCTGATATAAATGTCCAACGCTTTGACGTAATACTTATGTCTTCCGCAGGCTAATATTTTTTTTGGGATCACTTTGGTTGGGAGCTTTGTAACCGCGCCTACTATTACGCAATAGGAAAACTTCGCCGGTAGGAGTAAGTTAAAAACAATTTTTGAACGCTAAAATCCGTAGAGCTTCGTTAGCTCAATCGGCTAAGGCGCTGCCCGTGCTCTTGTGGGCTAGGGTTCGATCCCGTGCGCGCTGTTTTTGGTTTTGTCTTGTTTGTTGGTTTGCCTTTTTTTTCAATTTTTTTCCCGAATAGGATTAAGGTTAGGGTTAGGGTTAGGGTTAGGGTTAGGGTTAGGGTAAAAAAAAATTTACGGTTAGGCGTTTAGGCGGTTGGGTTGGGGTTAGAATCAGGGTTAACATTAGGCGAAGTTTTCCTATTGCGTTATAGTAGGCACGGTTACAAAGCTCCCAACCAAAGTGATCCCAAAAAAAATTTCTGCCTTCCGCAGGCGTCCTGCTTCCATCAAAGGTCAAATATTTCATCATTATCTAAATACAATATTTTTAGTTCTGCTCTCGTGGGCGTGGTGGTGCGCACCAGTCACCAAGCTGCAACGGAGCTGGAAGTGTCGAAAGGCTTAAGATCGGGACTCCTTTTATTCGCTGGTCTCTGTCAATCAGATGTCCGTACTAAGTTAGGCATCAATATGGTAAACTTCGGCGAACCTTCGTCCACCAGGTTGCATAAAGAGGAACGTACTGGTTCAGGATGGAAACATAGCAGACAAAAATTCCCGCGTCAAACAGTAGTTGGATAGCACTTTTGAGTAGAATGCGTACGGTATCCAGATTAAGACAGCCTTGAACACTACCCTACTTGATTTATAAATAATTTTTTCATTTGGATAACACATACGGCAGAATGAACAACATGATAATACCTTCTGATATTTTAAAAGCTATTTCTTGAGCTCATTAAAAAATTGGGTATACTGGCTTTGCTACGGCTAGCGCTTTCGAATTTCTAGTACTTGGAAAGAAAAAGTGGACTGAATTTGTTTGAGTTTGTACCTGCTGACTCAAATACGAATGCTAATTATATTCTTAGTGATCTCAATTATGTATAACAAATAAATTTCATTCAAAGGGATATTAGATGTTATACAATATTGATAATCTTATTAGTTGAATATATAAACAGCCTAGTCCATCAGTTGTAGTCCAAACCTTAATTTGTATCCTAGCCTATTACAAATGCGACTTCCGCCTAGATCATTGATTACTACCAGAATATATGAACTGATTTTAATTTCTCAAGCAAACAGGGATTATCTGATATAAATGTCCAACATTTTGACGCAATATTTATATTCATTGCCATGTTTTGTACATAAGGTGCGCTGCTTCCATTAAAGGTCAAATATTTTCTCATTATTTAAATACAATATTTTTAGTTCTGCTTTCGCTGGGCGTGGTGGCGCGCACCTGTGACCAAGCTACAACATAGCTGGTAGTGTCGAAAGGCTTAAAATTGGGACTCATATCGTTCGCTTGTTTATGTCGATCGGGAGTCCATGCTAAGTTAGGCGTCAATATGGTAAACTTTGGGGAACCTTCGTCCACCAGGTTGCGTAAAGAGGAACGTACTGGTTCAGGATTGAAACATAGCAGACCAAAATTCCCGCGTCAAACAGTAGTTGGATAGCACTTTTGAGTAGAACGCGTACGGTATCCAGATTAAAACAGCCTGAGACACTACCCTACTTAATTTATAAATAATTTTTTCATTTGGATAACACATACGGCAGGAAGAACAACATGATAATACCATCTGATATTTTAAAAGCTAATTTTTAAACCAATTAAAAAATTGGGTATATCGGCTTGGCTACGGCTCTCAAAAATTTAATATTTGGAACAACAAAAGCGGTCTGAATTTGTTTTAATTAGTACTTGCTTACTCAGATTCGAATGCTAATTATATTCTTAGTGATCTCAATTATATATCACAACTAAATGCCATTCGGAGAGATATTAGATGTTGTACAATATCGATAATATTTTTAGTTGCAGTATATCAACAGTCTAGTCCACAAGTTGTAGTCCAAACATTTGTATCCCAAATATTACAAATGCGATTTCCGCCTGGATCGTTGATCACTACTAGAAGTTTTAAATTGATTTTGATTTCTCAAGCAAACAGGGATTATCTGATAAAAATGTCTAACATTTTGACGTAATACTTCTGTTCATTGCCATGTTCTGTTCCTCAGGTGTTCTGCTTCCAGCAAAGGACAAATATTTCATGATCATTTAAATACAATATTTTTAGTTCTTCTCTCGCTAGGCGTGGTGGCGCGCGCCTGTGACCGAGCTACGAAGGAGCCGGTAGTGTCGAAAGGCTTAAGATCGGGACTCCTATCGTTCGCTAGTCTATGTCGATCGGGTGTCCATACTAAGTTAGGCGTCAATATGGTTAACTTCGGGGAACCATCGTCCACCAGGTTGCATAAAGAGGACCGTACTGGTTCAGGATGGAAACATAGCAGACAAAAATTCCCGCGTCAAACAATAGTTGGATGGCACTTGTGAGTAGAACGCGTACGGTATCCAGATTAAGACATTCTGACACACTACCCTACTCAATTTATATATATTTTTTCATTTGGATAACACATACGGCAGAACGAACAACATGATAATACCATGTGATATTTTAAAAGCTATTTCTTGAGCCCATTAAAAAATTTGGTATACTGGCTTTGCTAGGGCTTTCGAATTTCTAGCACCTGGAAAGAAAAAGTGGACTGAATTTTTATGAGTTTGTACCTGCTGACTCAAATACGAATGCTAATTAAATTCTTACTGATCTCAATTATATATAACAGCTAAATTTTGTTCAAAGAGATATTAGATGTTATGCAATATTGATAATCTTATTAGTTGAATATATCAGCAGCCTAGTCCACCAGTTTTAGTCCAAACTTTAATTTGTATCCTAACCTATTAGAAATGTGATTTCCGCCTGGATCATTGATTACTACCAGAATATATGAACTGATTTTAATTTCTCAAGCAAACAGGGATTATCTAATATCAATGTCCAACATTTTGACGTAATACTTCTATTCATTTCCATGTTCTCTACCTCAAGCGTCCTGCTTCCATTAAAGGTCAAATATTTCATCATTATTTAAATACAATATTTTTAGTTCTGCTTTCGCTGGGCGTGGTGGCGCGCACCTGTGACCAAGCTACAACGGAGCTGGTAGTGTCGAAAGGCTTAAAATTGGGACTCATATCGTTCGCTTGTTTATGTTGATCGGGAGTCCATGCTAAGTTAGGCGTCAATATGGTAAACTTTGGGGAACCTTCGTCCACCAGGTTGCATAAAGAGGAACGTACTGGTTCAGGATGGAAACATAGCAGACAAAAATTCCCGCGTAAAACAGTAGTTGGATAGAACTTTTGAGTAGTACGCGTACGGTATCCAGATTAAAACAGCCGGAGACACTACCCTACTTGATTTATAAATAATTTTTTCATTTGGATAACACATACGGCAGAAGGAACAACATGATAATACCATCTGATATTTTAAAAGCTAATTGTTAAACCATCTAAAAAATTGGCTATATCGGCTTGGCTACGGCTCTCAAAAATTTAATATTTAAAACAACAAAAGCGGTCTGAATTTGTTTTAATTAGTACCTGTTTACTCAAATTCGAATGCTAATTATATTCTTAGTGATCTCAATTATATATCACAACTAAATGCCATTCGGAGAGATATTAGATGTTGTACAATATCGATAATCTTTTTAGTTGCAGTATATCAACAGTCTAGTCCACAAGTTGTAGTGCAAACATTTGTATCCCAAATATTACAAATGCGATTTCCGCCTGGATCGTTGATCACTACTAGAATTTTTAAATTGATTTTGATTTCTCAAGCAAACAGGGATTATCTGATAAAAATGTCTAACATTTTGAAGTAATACTTCTGTTGATTGCCATGTTCTGTTCCTCAGAAGTTCTGCCTCCAGCAAAGGACAAATATTTCATGATCATTTAAATACAATAATTTTAGTTCTTCTCTCGCTGGGCGTGGTGGCGAGCGCCTGTGACCGAGCTGCAACGGAGCTGGTAGTGTCGAAAGGCTTAAAATCGGGACTCATATCGTTCCCTAGTCTATGTCGATCGGGTGTCCATAGTAAGTTAGGCGTCAATATGGTAAACTTTGGGGAACCTTCGTCCACCAGGTTGCATAAAGAGGAACGTACTGGTTCAGGATGGAAACATAGCAGACAAAAATTCCCGCGTCAAACAGTTGTTGGATAGAACTTTTGAGTAGTACGCGTACGGTATCCAGATTAAAACAGTCTGAGACACTACTCTACTTGATTTATAAATAATTTTTTCATTTGGATAACACATACGGCAGAAGGAACAACATGATAATACAATCTGATATTTTAAAAGCTAATTTTTAAACCAATTAAAAAATTGGCTATATCGGCTTTGCTACGGCTCTCAAAAATTTAATATTTAAAACAACAAAAGCGGTCTGAATTTGTTTTAATTAGTACCTGTTTACTCAAATTCGAATGCTATTTATATTCTTAGTGATCTCAATTATGTATCACAACTAAATGCCATTCGGAGAGATATTAGATGTTGTACAATATCGATAATCTTTTAGTTGCAGTATATCAACAGTCTAGTCCACAAGTTGTAGTGCAAACATTTGTATCTCAAATATTACAAATGCGATTTCCGCCTGGATCGTTGATCACTACTAGAATTTTTAAATTGATTTTGATTTCTCAAGCAAACAGGGATTATCTGATAAAAATGTCTAACATTTTGACGTAATACTTCTGTTGATTGCCAGGTTCTGTTCCTCAGGTGTTCTGCTTCCAGCAAAGGACAAATATTTCATGATCATTTAAATAAAATATTTTTAGTTCTTCTCTCGCTGGGCGTGGTGGCGAGCGCCTGTGACCGAGCTACAAAGGAGCCGGTAGTGTCGAAAGGCTTAAGATCGGGACTCCTATCGTTCGCTAGTCTATGTCGATCGGGTGTCCATACTAAGTTAGAGTCAATATGGTAAACTTCGGGGAACCATCCTCCACCAGGTTGCATAAAGAGGAACGTACTGGTTCAGGATGGAAACATAGCAGACAAAAATTCCCGCGTCAAACAATAGTTGGATGGCACTTGTGAGTAGAACGCGTACGGTATCCAGATTAAGACAGCCTGACACACTCCCCTACTCAATTTATATATATTTTTTCATTTGGATAACACATACGGCAGAACGAACAACATGATAATACCATCTGATATTTTAAAAGCTAATTTTTAAAATAATTAAAAAATTGGGTATACCGGCTTGGCTACGGCTCTAAAAAATTTAATATTTGGAACCACAAAAGCGGTCTGAATTTGTTTTAAATAGTACCTGCTTACTCAAATTCGAATGCTAATTATATTATTAGTGATCTCAATTATATATCACAACTAAATGCCATTCGGAGAGATATTAGATGTTGTACAATATCGATAATCTTTTAGTTGCAGTATATCAACAGTCTAGTGCACAGGTTGTAGTCCAAAAATTTGTATCCCAAATATTACAAATGCGATTTCCGCCTGGATCGTTGATCACTACTAGAATTTTTAAATTGATTTTGATTTCTGAAGCAAACAGGGATTATCTGATAAAAATGTCTAACATTTTGACGTAATACTTCTGTTCATTGCCATGTTCTGTTCCTCACGTGTTCTGCTTCCAGCAAAGGACAAATATTTCATGATCATTTAAATACAATATTTTTAGTTCATCTCTTGCTGGGCGTGGTGGCGCGCGCCTGTGACCGAGCTACGAAGGAGCCGGTAGTGTCGAAAGGCTCACAAGTTGTAGTCCAAACATTTGCATCCCAAATATTACAAATGCGATTTCCGCCTGGATCGTTGATCACTACTAGAATTTTTAAATTGATTTTGATTTCTCAAGCAAACAGGGATTATCTGATAAAAATGTCCAACATTTTGACGTAATACTTCTATTCATTTCCATGTTCTCTACCCGAGGCGTCCTGCTTCCACCAAAGATCAAATATTTTATCATTATGTAACTACAATATTTTTAGTTGTGCTTTCGCTGGGCGTGGTGGCGTGCGCCTGTGACCGAGCTACAACGGAGCTGGTAGTGTCGAAAGGCTTATAATCGGGACTCATTTCCTTCCCTAGTCTATGTCGATCGGGTGTCCATAGTAAGTTAGGCGTCAATATGGTAAACTTCGGGGAACCATCGTCCACCAGGTTGCATAAAGAGGAACGTACTGGTTCAGGATGGAAACATAGCAGACAAAAATTTCCGCGTCAAACAATAGTTGGATGGCACTTGTGAGTAGAACGCGCACGGTATCCAGATTAAAACAGTCTGACACACTACCCTACTCAATTTAAATATATTTTTTCATTTGGATAACACATACGGCAGAACGAACAACATGATAATACCATCTGATATTTTAAAAGCTATTTCTTGAGCCCATTAAAAAATTTGGTATACTGGCTTTGCTAGGGCTTTCGAATTTCTAGCACTTGGAAAGAAAAAGTGGACTGAATTTGTTTGAGTTTGTACCTGCTGACTCAAATACGAATGCTAATTATATTCTTAGTGATCTCAATTATGTGTAACAAATAAATTTCATTCAAAGGGATATTATATGTTATACAATACTGATAATCTAATTAGTTGAATATATAAACAGCCTGGTCCACCAGTTTTAGTCGAAACCTTAATTTGTATCCTAACCTATTACAAATGTGATTTCCGCCTGGATCTTTGATTACTACCAGAATATATGAACTCATTTTAATTTGTCAAGCAAACAGGGATTATCTGATATAAATGTCCAACATTTTGACGTAATACTTCTAATCATTTCCATGTTCTCTACCCGAAACGTCCTGCTTCCACCAAAGGTCAAATATTTATCATTATGTAACTACAATATTTTTAGTTGTGCTTTCGCTGGGCGTGGTGGCGTGCGCCTGTGACCGAGCTACAACGGAGCTGGTAGTGTCGAAAGGCTTATAATCGGGACTCATTTCCTTCCCTAGTCTATGTATATCGGGTGTCCATAGTAAGTTAGGCGTCAATATGGTAAACTTTGGGGAACCTTCGTCCACCAGGTTGCATAAAGAGGAACGTACTGGTTCAGGATGGAAACATAGCAGACATAAATTCCCGCGTCAAACAGTAGTTGGATGGCACTTGTGAGTAGAACGCGTACGGTATCCAGATTAAGACAGCCTGACACACTACCCTACTTGATTCATAATTATTTTTTTCATTTGGATAACACATACGGCAGAAGAGAGAACATGATAATACATCTGATATTTTAAAAGCTAATTCTTAAACCAATTAAAAAATTGGGTATACCGGCTTGGCTACGGCTCTAAAAAACTTAATATTTGGAACCACAAAAGCGGTCTGAATTTGTTTTAAATAGTACCTGCTTACTCAAATTCGAATGCTAATTATATTCTTAGTGATCTCAATTATATATCACAACTAAATGCCATTCGGAGAGATATTACATGTTGTACAGTATCGATAATCTTTTTAGTTGCAGTAAATCATCAGTCTAATCCACAAGGTGTAGTCCAAACATTTGTATCCCAAATATTACAAATGCGATTTCCGCCTGGATCGTTGATCACTACTAGAATTTTTATATTAATTTTGATTTCTCAAGCAAACAGGGATTATCTGATAAAAATGTCTAACATTTTGACGTAATACTTCTGTTCATTGCCATGTTCTGTTCCTCAGGTGTTCTTCTTCCAGCAAAGGACAAATATTTCATGATCATTTAAATACAATATTTTTAGTTCTTCTCTCGCTGGGCGTGGTGGCGCGCGCCTGTGACCGAGCTACGAAGGAGCAGGTAGTGTCGAAAGGCTTAAGATCGGGATTCCTATCGTTCGCTAGTCTATGTCGATCGGGTGTCCATACTAAGTTAGGCGTCAATATGGTAAACTTCGGGGAACCTTCATCCACCAGGTTGCATAAAGAGGAACGTACTGGTTCAGGATGGAAACATAGCAGACAAAAATTCCCGCGTCAAACAATAGTTGGATGGCACTTGTGAGTAGAACGCGTACGGTATCCAGAGTAAGACAGCCTGACACACTACCCTACTTAATTTATATATATTTTTTCATTTGGATAACAAATACGGCAGAACCAACAACATGATAATACCATCTGATATTTTAAAAGCTATTTCTTGAGCCCATTAAAAAATTTGGTATACTGGCTTTGCTAGGGCTTTCGAATTTCTAGCACCTGGAAAGAAAAAGTGGACTGAATTTGTTTGAGTTTGTACCTGCTGACTCAAATACGAATGCTAATTATATTCTTAGTGATCTCAATTATGTGTAACAAATAAATTTCATTCAAAGGGATATTATATGTTATACAATACTGATAATCTTATTAGTTGAATATATAAACAGCCTGGTCCACCAGTTGTAGTCAAAACCTTAATTTGTATCCTAGCCTATTACAAATGTGATTTCCGCCTGGATCTTTGATTACTACCAGAATATATGAACTCATTTTAATTTGTCAAGCAAACAGGGATTATCTGATATAAATGTCCAACATTTTGACGTAATACTTCTATTCATTTCCATGTTCTCTACCCGAGGCGTCCTGCTTCCACCAAAGGTCAAATATTTTATCATTATGTAACTACAATATTTTTAGTTCTGCTTTCGCTGGGCGTGGTGGCGTGCGCCTGTGACCGAGCTACAACGGAGCTGGTAGTGTCGAAAGGCTTATAATCGGGACTCATTTCCTTCCCTAGTCTATGTCGATCGGGTGTCCATAGTAAGTTAGGCGTCAATATGGTAAACTTCGGGAAACCATCGTCCACCAGGTTGCATAAAGAGGAACGTACTGGTTCAGGATGGAAACATAGCAGACAAAAATTCCCGCGTCAAACAATAGTTGGATGGCACTTGTGAGTAGAATGCGTACGGTATCCAGATTAAGACAGCCTGACACACTACCCTACTTAATTTATATATATTTTTTCATTTGGATAACACATACGGAAGAACGAACAACATGATAATACGATCTGATATTTTAAAAGCTAATTTTTAAACCAATTAAAAAATTGGGTATACCGGTTTTGCTACGGCTTTAAAAAATTTAATATTTGGAACCACAAAAGCGGTCTGAATTTGTTTTAAATAGTACCTGCTTACTCAAATTCGAATGCTAATTATATTCTTAGTGATCTCAATTATATATCACAACTAAATGCCATTCGGAGAGATATTAGATGTTGTACAATATCGATAATCTTTTAGTTGCAGTATATCAACAGTCTAGTCCACAAGTTGTAGTCCAAACATTTGTATCCTTAATATTACAAATGCGATTTCCGCCTGGATCGTTGATAACTACTAGAATTTTTAAATTGATTTTGATTTCTCAAGCAAACAGGGATTATCTGATAAAAATGTCTAACATTTTGACGTAATACTTCTGTTCATTGCCATGTTCTGATCCTAAGGTGTTCTGCTTCCAGCAAAGGACAAATATTTCATGATCATTTAAATACAATATTTTTAGTTCATCTCTCGCTGGGCGTGGTGGCGCGCGCCTGTGACCGAGCTACGAAGGAGCCGGTAGTGTCGAAAGGCTTAAGATCGGGACTCCTATCGTTCGCTAGTCTATGTCGATCCGGTGTCCATACAAAGTTAGGCGTCAACATGGTAATCTTCGGGGAACCATCGTCCACCAGGTTGCATAAAGAGGAACGTACTGGTTCAGGATGGAAACATAGCAGACAAAAATTCCCGCGTCAAACAATAGTTGGATGGCACTTGTGAGTAGAACGCGTACGGTATCCAGATTAAGACAGCCTGACACACTACCTTATTCAATTTATATATATTTTCTCATTTGGATAACACATACGGTAGAACGAACAACATGATAATACCATCTGATATTTTAAAAGCTAATTTTTAAACCAATTAAAAAATTGGGTATACCGGCTTGGCTACGGCTCTAAAAAATTTAATATTTGGAACCACAAAAGCGGTCTGAATTTGTTTTAAATAGTACCTGCTTACTCAAATTCGAATGCTAATTATATTCTTAGTGATCTCAATTATATATCACAACTAAATGCCATTCGGAGAGATATTACATGTTGTACAGTATCGATAATCTTTTTAGTTGCAGTAAATCATCAGTCTAATCCACAAGGTGTAGTCCAAACATTTGTATCCCAAATATTACAAATGCGATTTCCGCCTGGATCGTTGATCACTACTAGAATTTTTATATTGATTTTGATTTCTCAAGCAAACAGGGATTATCTGATAAAAATGTCTAACATTTTGACGTAATACTTCTGTTCATTGCCATGTTCAGTTCCTCAGGTGTTCTTCTTCCAGCAAAGGACAAATATTTCATGATCATTTAAATACAATATTTTTAGTTCATCTCTCGCTGGGCGTGGTGGCGCGCGCCTGTGACCGAGCTACGAAGGAGCCGGTAGTGTCGAAAGGCTTAAGATCGGGACTCCTATCGTTCGCTAGTCTATGTCGATCGGGTGTCCATACAAAGTTAGGCGTCAATATGGTAAGCTTCGGGGAACCATCGTCCACCAGGTTGCATAAAGAGGAACGTACTGGTTCAGGATGGAAACATAGCAGACAAAAATTCCCGCGTCAAACAATAGTTGGATGGCACTTGTGAGTAGAACGCGTACGGTATCCAGATTAAGACAGCCTGACACACTACCCTATTCAATTTATATATATTTTTTCATTTGGATAACACATACATCAGAACGAACAACATGATAATACCATCTGATATTTTAAAAGCTCTTTCTTGAGCCCATTAAAAAATTTGGTATACTGGCTTTGCTAGGGCTTTCGAATTTCTAGCACCTGGAAAGAAAAAGTGGACTGAATTTGTTTGAGTTTGTACCTGCTGACTCAAATACGAATGCTAATTATATTCTTAGTGATCTCAATTATGTGTAACAAATAAATTTCATTCAAAGGGATATTATATGTTATACAATACTGATAATCTTATTAGTTAAATATATAAACAGCCTGGTCCACCAGTTGTAGTCCAAACCTTAATTTGTATCCTAGCCTATTAGAAATGTGATTTCCGCCTGGATCTTTGATTACTACCAGAATATATGAACTCATTTTAATTTGTCAAGCAAACAGGGATTATCTGATATAAATGTCCAACATTTTGACGTAATACTTCTATTCATTTCCATGTTCTCTACCCGATGCGTCCTGCTTCCACCAAAGGTCAAATATTTTATCATTATGTAACTACAATATTTTTAGTTGTGCTTTCGCTGGGCGTGGTGGCGTGCGCCTGTGACCGAGCTACAACGGAGCTGGTAGTGTCGAAAGGCTTAAAATCGGGACTCATATCCTTCCCTAGTCTATGTCGATCGGGTGTCCATAGTAAGTTAGGCGTCAATATGGTAAACTTTGGGGAACCTTCGTCCACCAGGTTGCATAAAGAGGAACGTACTGGTTCAGGATGGAAACATAGCAGACAAAAATTCCTGCGTCAAACAATAGTTGGATGGCACTTGTGAGTAGAACGCGTACGGTATCCAGATTAAGACAGCCTGACACACTACCACACTACTTAATTTATATATATTTTTTCATTTGGATAACACATACGGAAGAACGAACAACATGATAATACGATCTGATATTTTAAAAGCTAATTTTTAAACCAATTAAAAAATTGGGTATACCGGTTTGGCTACGGCTTTAAAAAATTTAATATTTGGAACCACAAAAGCGGTCTGAATTTGTTTTAAATAGTACCTGCTTACTCAAATTCGAATGCTAATTATATTCTTAGTGATCTCAATTATATATCACAACTAAATGCCATTCGGAGAGATATTAGATGTTGTACAATATCGATAATCTTTTAGTTGCAGTATATCAACAGTCTAGTCCACAAGTTGTAGTCCAAACATTTGTATCCCAAATATTACAAATGCGATTTCCGCCTGGATCGTTGATCACTACTAGAATTTTTAAATTGATTTTGATTTCTCAAGCAAACAGGGATTATCTGATAAAAATGTCTAACATTTTGACGTAATACTTCTGTTCATTGCCATGTTCTGATCCTAAGGTGTTCTGCTTCCAGCAAAGGACAAATATTTCATGATCATTTAAATACAATATTTTTAGTTCTTCTCTCGCTGGGCGTGGTGGCGCGTGCCTGTGACCGAGCTACGAAGGAGCCGGTAGTGTTGAAAGGCTTAAGATCGGGACTCCTATCGTTCGCTAGTCTATGTCGATCGGTGGTCAATACTAAGTTAGGCGTCAATATGGTAAACTTCGGGGAACCATCGTCCACCAGGTTGCATAAAGAGGAACGTACTGGTTCAGGATGGAAACATAGCAGACAAAAACTTCCGCGTCAAACAATAGTTGGATGGCACTTGTGAGTAGAACGCGTACGGTATCCAGATTAAGACAGCCTGACACACTACCCTACTCAATTTAAATATATTTTTTCATTTGGATAACACATACGGCAGAACGAACAACATGATAATACCATCTGATATTTTAAAAGCTATTTCTTGAGCCCATTAAAAAATTTGGTATACTGGCTTTGCTAGGGCTTTCGAATTTCTAGCACCTGGAAAGAAAAAGTGGACTCAATTTGTTTGAGTTTGTACCTGCTGACTCAAATACGAATGCTAATTATATTCTTAGTGATCTCAATTATGTGTAACAAATAAATTTCATTCAAAGGGATATTATATGTTATACAATAGTGATAATCTTATTAGTTGAATATATAAACAGCCTGGTCCACCAGTTGTAGTCCAAACCTTAATTTGTATCCTAGCCTATTACAAATGTGATTTCCGCCTGGATCTTTGATTACTACCAGAATATATGAACTCATTTTAATTTGTCAAGCAAACAGGGATTATCTGATATAAATGTCCAACATTTTGACGTAATACTTCTATTCATTTCCATGTTCTCTACCCGAGGCGTCCTGCTTCCACCAAAGGTCAAATATTTTATCATTATAAAACTACAATATTTTTAGTTCTGCTTTCGCTGGGCGTGGTGGCGTGCGCCTGTGACCGAGCTACAACGGAGCTGGTAATGTCGAAAGGCTTAAAATCGGGACTCATATCCTTCCCTAGTCTATGTCGATCGGGTGTCCATAATAAGTAAGGCGTCAATATGGTAAACTTTGGGGAACCTTCGTCCACCAGGTTGCATAAAGAGGAACGTACTGGTTCAGGATGGAAACATAGCAGACATAAATTCCCGCGTCAAACAGTAGTTGGATGGCACTTGTGAGTAGAACGCGTACGGTATCCAGATTAAGACAGCCTGACACGCTACCCTACTTGATTCATAATTATTTTTTTCATTTGGATAACACATACGGCAGAAGAAAGAACATGATAATACATCTGACATTTTAAAAGCTAATTCTTAAACCAATTAAAAAATTGGGTATACCGGCTTTGCTACGGCTCTAAAAAATTTAATATTTGGAACCACAAAAGCGGTCTGAATTTGTTTTAAATAGTACCTGCTTACTCAAATTCGAATGCTAATTATATTCTTAGTGATCTCAATTATATATCACAACTAAATGCCATTCGGAGAGATATTACATGTTGTACAGTATCAATAATCTTTTTAGTTGCAGTAAATCATCAGTCTAATCCACAAGGTGTAGTCCAAACATTTGTATCCCAAATATTACAAATGCGATTTCCGCCTGGATCGTTGATCACTACTAGAATTTTTATATTGATTTTGATTTCTCAAGCAAACAGGGATTATCTGATAAAAATGTCTAACATTTTGACGTAATACTTCTGTTCATTGCCATGTTCTGTTCCTCAGGTGTTCTTCTTCCAGCAAAGGACAAATATTTCATGATCATTTAAATACAATATTTTTAGTTCTTCTCTCGCTGGGCGTGGTGGCGCGCGCCTGTGACCGAGCTACGAAGGAGCAGGTAGTGTCGAAAGGCTTAAGATCGGGATTCCTATCGTTCGCTAGTCTATGTCGATCGGGTGTCCATACTAAGTTAGGCGTCAATATGGTAAACTTCGGGGAACCATCGTCCACCAGGTTGCATAAAGAGGAACGTACTGGTTCAGGATGGAAACATAGCAGACAAAAATTCCCGCGTCAAACAATAGTTGGATGGCACTTGTGAGTAGAACGCGTACGGTATCCAGATTAAGACAGCCTGACACACTACTCTACCTAATTTATATATATTTTTTCATTTGGATAACACATACGGAAGAACGAACAACATGATAATACGATCTGATATTTTAAAAGCTAATTTTTAAACCAATTAAAAAATTGGGTATACCGGTTTGGCTACGGCTTTAAAAAATTTAATATTTGGAACCACAAAAGCGATCTGAATTTGTTTTAAAAGGTACCTGCTTACTCAAATTCGAATGCTAATTATATTCTTAGTGATCTCAATTGTATATCACAACTAAATGCCATTCGGAGAGATATTAGATGTTGTACAATATCGATAATCTTTTAGTTGCAGTATATAAACAGTCTAGTCCACAAGTTGTAGTCCAAACATTTGTATCCCAAATATTACAAATGCGATTTCCGCCTGGATCGTTGATCACTACTAGAATTTTTAAATTGATTTTGATTTCTCAAGCAAACAGGGATTATCTGATAAAAATGTCTAACATTTTGACGTAATACTTCTGTTCATTGCCATGTTCTGATCCTCAGGTGTTCTGCTTCAAGCAAAGGACAAATATTTCATGATCATTTAAATACAATATTTTTAGTTCATCTCTCGCTGGGCGTGGTGGCGCGCGCCTGTGACCGAGCTACGAAGGAGCCGGTAGTGTCGAAAGGCTTAAGATCGGGACTCCTATCGTTCGCTAGTCTATGTCGATCGGGTGTCCATACAAAGTTAGGCGTCAATATGGTAATCTTCGGGGAACCATCGTCCACCAGGTTGCATAAAGAGGAACGTACTGGTTCAGGATGGAAACATAGCAGACAAAAATTCCCGCGTCAAACAATAGTTGGATGGCATTTGTGAGTAGAACGCGTACGGTATCCAGATTAAGACAGCCTGACACACTACCCTATTCAATTTATATATATTTTTTCATTTGGATAACACATACGGTAGAACGAACAACATGATAATACCATCTGATATTTTAAAAGCTAATTTTTAAACCAATTAAAAAATTGGGTATACCGGCTTGGCTACGGCTCTAAAAAATTTAATATTTGGAACCACAAAAGCGGTCTGAATTTGTTTTAAGTAGTACTTCTTACTCAAATTCGAATGCTATTTATATTCTTAGTGATCTCAATTATATATCACAACTAAATGCCATTCGGAGAGATATTAGATGTTGTACAATATCGATAATCTTTTAGTTGCAGTATATCAACAGTCTAGTCCACAAGTTGCAGTCCAAACATTTGCATCCCAAATATTACAAATGCGATTTCCGCCTGGATCGTTGATCACTACTAGAATTTTTATATTGATTTTGATTTCTCAAGCAAACAGGGATTATCTGATAAAAATGTCTAACATTTTGACGTAATACTTCTGTTCATTGCCATGTTCTGTTCCTCAGGTGTTCTGCTTCCAGCAAAGGACAAATATTTCATGATCATTTAAATACAATATTTTTAGTTCTTCTCTCGCTGGGCGTGGTGGCGCGCGCCTGTGACCGAGCTACGAAGGAGCCGGTAGTGTCGAAAGGCTTAAGGTCGGGACTCCTATCGTTCGCTAGTCTATGTCGATCGGGTGTCAATACTAAGTTAGGCATCAATATGGTAAACTTCGGGGAACCATCGTCCACCAGGTTGCAAAAAGAGGAACGTACTGGTTCAGGATGGAAACATAGCAGACAAAAATTCCCGCGTCAAACAGTAGTTACATGGCACTTTTGAATAGAACGCGTACGGTATCCAGATTAAGACAGCCTGACACGCTACCCTATTCAATTTATATATATTTTTTCATTTGGATAACACATACGGTAGAACGAACAACATGATAATACCATCTGATATTTTAAAAGCTAATTTTTAAACCAATTAAAAAATTGGGTATACCGGCTTGGCTACGGCTCTAAAAAATTTAATATTTGGAACCACAAAAGCGGTCTGAATTTGTTTTAAGTAGTACTTCTTACTCAAATTCGAATGCTATTTATATTCTTAGTGATCTCAATTATATATCACAACTAAATGCCATTCGGAGAGATATTAGATGTTGTACAATATCGATAATCTTTTAGTTGCAGTATATCAACAGTCTAGTCCACAAGTTGCAGTCCAAACATTTGCATCCCAAATATTACAAATGCGATTTCCGCCTGGATCGTTGATCACTACTAGAATTTTTAAATTGATTTTGATTTCTCAAGCAAACAGGGATTATCTGATAAAAATGTCTAACATTTTGACGTAATACTTCTGTTCATTGCCATGTTCTGTTCCTCACGTGTTCTGCTTCCAGCAAAGGACAAATATTTCATGATCATTTAAATACAATATTTTTAGTTCATCTCTTGCTGGGCGTGGTGGCGCGCGCCTGTGACCGAGCTACGAAGGAGCCGGTAGTGTCGAAAGGCTTAAGATCGGGACTCCTATCGTTCGCTAGTCTATGTCGATCGGGTGTCCATAAAAAGTTAGGCGTCAATATGGTAAACTTCGGGGAACCATCGTCCACCAGGTTGCATAAAGAGGAACGTACTGGTTCAGGATGGAAACATAGCAGACAAAAATTCCCGCGTCAAACAATAGTTGGATGGCACTTGTGAGTAGAACGCGTACGGTATCCAGATTAAGACAGCCTGACACACTACCCTATTCAGTTTATATATATTTTTTCATTTGGATAACACATACGGTAGAACGAACAACATGATAATACCATCTGATATTTTAAAAGCTAATTTTTAAACCAATTAAAAAATTGGGTATACCGGCTTGGCTACGGCTCTAAAAAATTTAATATTTGGAACCACAAAAGCGGTCTGAATTTGTTTTAAGTAGTACTTCTTACTCAAATTCGAATGCTATTTATATTCTTAGTGATCTCAATTATGTATCACAACTAAATGCCATTCGGAGAGATATTAGATGTTGTACAATATCGATAATCTTTTAGTTCCAGTATATCAACAGTCTAGTCCACAAGTTGCAGTCCAAACATTTGCATCCCAAATATTACAAATGCGATTTCCGCCTGGATCGTTGATCACTACTAGAATTTTTAAATTGATTTTGATTTCTCAAGCAAACAGGGATTATCTGATAAAAATGCCTAACATTTTGACGTAATACTTCTGTTCATTGCCATGTTCTGCTCCTCACGTGTTCTGCTTCCAGCAAAGGACAAATATTTCATGATCATTTAAATACAATATTTTTAGTTCTTCTCTCGCTGGGCGTGGTGGCGCGCGCCTGTGACCGAGCTACGAAGGAGCCGGTAGTGTCGAAAGGCTTAAGATCGGGACTCCTATCGTTCGCTAGTCTATGTCGATCGGGTGTCCATACTAAGTTAGGCGTCAATATGGTAAACTTCGGGGAACCATCGTCCACCAGGTTGCATAAAGAGGAACGTACTGGTTCAGGATGGAAACATAGCAGACAAAAACTCCCGCGTCAAACAATAGTTGGATGGCACTTGTGAGTAGAACGCGTACGGTATCCAGATTAAGACAACCTGACACACTACCCTACTCAATTTATATATATTTTTTCATTTGGATAACACATACGGCAGAACGAACAACATGATAATACCATCTGATATTTTAAAAGCTATTTCTTGAGCCCATTAAAAAATTTGGTATACTGGCTTTGCTAGGGCTTTCGAATTTCTAGCACCTGGAAAGAAAAAGTGGACTGAATTTGTTTGAGTTTGTACCTGCTGACTCAAATACGAATGCTAATTAAATTCTTAGTGATCTCAATTATTTATAACAGCTAAATTTTGTTCAAAGAGATATTAGATGTTATGCAATATTGATAATCTTATTAGTTGAATATATCGGCAGCCTAGTCCACCAGTTTTAGTCCAAACTTTAATTTGTATCCTAACCTATTACAAATGTGATTTCCGCCTGGATCATTGATTACTACCAGAATATATGAACTCATTTTAATTTCTCAAGGAAACAGGGATTATCTAATATCAATGTGCAACATTTTGACGTAATACTTCTATTCATTTCCATGTTCTCTACCCGAGGCGTCCTGCTTTCACCAAAGGTCAAAAATTTTATCATTATGTAACTACAATATTTTTAGTTCTGCTTTCGCTGGGCGTGGTGGCGTGCGCCTGTGACCGAGCTACAACGGAGCTGGTAGTGTCGAAAGGCTTAAAATTGGGACTCATATCGTTCCCTAGTCTATGTCGATCGGGTGTCCATAGTAAGTTAGGCGTCAATATGGTAAACTTTGGGGAACCTTCGTCCACCAGCTTGCATAAAGAGGAACGTACTGGTTCAGGATGGAAACATAGCAGACAAAAATTCCCGCGTCAAACAGTAGTTACATGGCACTTTTGAGTAGAACGCGTACGGTATCCAGATTAAGACAGCCTGACACGCTACCCTACTTGATTCATAAATATTTTTTTCATTTGGATAACACATACGGCAGAAGAAAGAACATGACAATACATCTGATATTTTAAAAGCTAATTTTTAAACTATTAAAAAATTGGGTATACCGGCTTGGCTACGGCTCTAAAAAATTTAATATTTGGAACCACAAAAGCGGTCTGAATTTGTTTTAAATAGTACCTGCTTACTCAAATTCGAATGCTAATTATATTATTAGTGATCTCAATTATATATCACAACTAAATGCCATTCGGAGAGATATTAGATGTTGTACAATATCGATAATCTTTTAGTTGCAGTATATCAACAGTCTAGTGCACAGGTTGTAGTCCAAAAATTTGTATCCCAAATATTACAAATGCGATTTCCGCCTGGATCGTTGATCACTACTAGAATTTTTAAATTGATTTTGATTTCTCAAGCAAACAGGGATTATCTGATAAAAATGTCTAACATTTTGACGTAATACTTCTGTTCATTGCCATGTTCTGTTCCTCACGTGTTCTGCTTCCAGCAAAGGACAAATATTTCATGATCATTTAAATACAATATTTTTAGTTCTTCTCTCGCTGGGCGTGGTGGCGCGCGCCTGTGACCGAGCTACGAAGGAGCCGGTAGTGTCGAAAGGCTTAAGATCGGGACTCCTACCGTTCGCTAGTCTATGTCGATCGGGTGTCCATACAAAGTTAGGCGTCAATATGGTAATCTTCGAGGGACCATCGTCCACCAGGTTGCATAAAGAGGAACGTACTGGTTCAGGATGGAAACATAGCAGACAAAAATTCCCGCGTCAAATAATAGTTGGATGGCACTTGTGAGTAGAACGCGTACGGTATCCAGATTAAGACAGCCTGACACACTACCCTATTCAATTTATATATATTTTCTCATTTGGATAACACATACGGTAGAACGAACAACATGATAATACCATCTGATATTTTAAAAGCTAATTTTTAAACCAATTAAAAAATTGGGTATACCGGCTTGGCTACGGCTCTAAAAAATTTAATATTTGGAACCACAAAAGCGGTCTGAATTTGTTTTAAGTAGTACTTCTTACTCAAATTCGAATGCTATTTATATTCTTAGTGATCTCAATTATGTATCACAACTAAATGCCATTCGGAGAGATATTAGATGTTGTACAATATCGATAATCTTTTAGTTGCACTATATCAACAGTCTAGTCCACAAGTTGTAGTCCAAACATTTGCATCCCAAATATTACAAATGCGATTTCCGCCTGGATCGTTGATCACTACTAGAATTTTTAAATTGATTTTGATTTCTCAAGCAAACAGGGATTATCTGATAAAAATGTCTAACATTTTGACGTAATACTTCTGTTCATTGCCATGTTCTGTTCCTCAGGTGTTCTGCTTCCAGCGAAGGACAAATATTTCAAGATCATTTAAATACAATATTTTTAGTTCTTCTCTCGCTGGGCGTGGTGGCGCGCACCTGTGACCGAGCTACGAAGGAGCCGGTAGTGTCGAAAGGCTTAAGATCGGGACTCCTACCGTTCGCTAGTCTATGTCGATCGGGTGTCCATACAAAGTTAGGCGTCAATATGGTAATCTTCGGGGAACCATCGTCCACCAGGTTGCATAAAGAGGAACGTACTGGTTCAGGATGGAAACATAGCAGACAAAACTCCCGCGTCAAACAATAGTTGGATGGCACTTGTGAGTAGAACGCGTACGGTATCCAGATTAAGACAGCCTGACACACTACCCTATTCAATTTATATATATTTTCTCATTTGGATAACACATACGGTAGAACGAACAACATGATAATACCATCTGATATTTTAAAAGCTAATTTTTAAACCAATTAAAAAATTGGGTATACCGGCTTGGCTACGGCTCTAAAAAATTTAATATTTGGAACCACAAAAGCGGTCTGAATTTGTTTTAAGTAGTACTTCTTACTCAAATTCGAATGCTATTTATATTCTTAGTGATCTCAATTATATATCACAACTAAATGCCATTCGGAGAGATATTAGATGTTGTACAATATCGATAATCTTTTAGTTGCAGTATATCAACAGTCTAGTCCACAAGTTGCAGTCCAAACATTTGCATCCCAAATATTACAAATGCGATTTCCGCCTGGATCGTTGATCACTACTAGAATTTTTAAATTGATTTTGATTTCTCAAGCAAACAGGGATTATCTGATAAAAATGTCTAACATTTTGACGTAATACTTCTGTTCATTGCCATGTTCTGTTCCTCAGGTGTTCTGCTTCCAGCAAAGGACAAATATTTCATGATCATTTAAATACAATATTTTTAGTTCTTCTCTCGCTGGGCGTGATGGCGCGCGCCTGTGACCGAGCTACGAAGGAGCCGGTAGTGTCGAAAGGCTTAAGATCGGGACTCCTATCGTTCGCTAGTCTATGTCGATCGGGTGTCCATACTAAGTTAGGCGTCAATATGGTAAACTTCGGGGAACCATCGTCCACCAGGTTGCATAAAGAGGAACGTACTGGTTCAGGATGGAAACATAGCAGACAAAAATTTCCGCGTCAAACAATAGTTGGATGGCAATTGTGAGTAGAACGCGTACGGTATCCAGATTAAGACAGCCTGACACACTGCCCTACTCAATTTATATATTTTTTTTCATTTGGATAACACATACGGCAGAACGAACAACATGATAATACCATCTGATATTTTAAAAGCTATTTCTTGAGCCCATTAAAAAATTTGGTATATTGGCTTTGCTAGGGCTTTCGAATTTCTAGCACCTGGAAAGAAAAAGTGGACTGAATTTGTTTGAGTTTGTACCTGCTGACTCAAATACGAATGCTAATTATATTCTTAGTGATCTCAATTATGTGTAACAAATAAATTTCATTCAAAGGGATATTATATGTTATACAATACTGATAATCTTATTAGTTGAATATATAAACAGCCTGGTCCACCAGTTGTAGTCCAAACCTTAATTTGTATCCTAGCCTATTACAAATGTGATTTCCGCCTGGATCATTGATTACTACCAGAATATATGAACTCATTTTAATTTCTCAAGGAAACAGGGGTTATCTAATATCAATGTGCAACATTTTGACGTAATACTTCTATTCATTTCCATGTTCTCTACCCGAGGCGTCCTGCTTCCACCAAAGGTCAAAAATTTTATCATTAGGTAACTACAATATTTTTAGTTCTGCTTTCGCTGGGCGTGGTGGCGTGCGCCTGTGACCGAGCTACAACGGAGCTGGTGATGTCGAGAGGCTTAAAATCGGGACTCATATCGTTCCCTAGTCTATGTCGATCGGGTGTCCATAGAAAGTTAGGCGTCAATATGGTAAACTTTGGGGAACCTTCGTCCACCAGCTTGCATAAAGAGGAACGTACTGGTTCAGGATGGAAACATAGCAGACATAAAATCCCGCGTCAAACAGTAGTTGGATGGCACTTGTGAGTAGAACGCGTACGGTATCCAGATTAAGACAGCCTGACACGCTACCCTATTTGATTCATAATTATTTTTTTCATTTGGATAACACATACGGCAGAAGAAAGAACATGATAATACATCTGATATTTTAAAAGCTAATTCTTAAACCAATTAAAAAATTGGGTATACCGGCTTGGCTACGGCTCTAAAAAATTTAATATTTGGAACCACAAAAGCGGTCTGAATTTGTTTTAAATAGTACCTGCTTACTCAAATTCGAATGCTAATTATATTCTTAGTGATCTCAATTATATATCACAACTAAATGCCATTCGGAGAGATATTACGTGTTGTACAGTATCGATAATCTTTTTAGTTGCAGTAAATCATCAGTCTAGTCCACAAGGTGTAGTCCAAACATTTGTATCCCAAATATTACAAATGCGATTTCCGCCTGGATCGTTGATCACTACTAGAATTTTTATATTGATTTTGATTTCTCAAGCAAACAGGGATTATCTGATAAAAATGTCTAACATTTTGACGTAATACTTCTATTCATTGCCATGTTCTGTTCCTCAGGTGTTCTTCTTCCAGCAAAGGACAAATATTCCATGATCATTTAAATACAATATTTTTAGTTCTTCTCTCGCTGGGCGTGGTGGCGCGCGCCTGTGACCGAGCTACGAAGGAGCAGGTAGTGTCGAAAGGCTTAAGATCGGGATTCTTATCGTTCGCTAGTGTATGTCGATCGGGTGTCCATACTAAGTTAGGCGTCAATATGGTAAACTTCGGGGAACCATCGTCCACCAGGTTGCATAAAGAGGAACGTACTGGTTCAGGATGGAAACATAGCAGACAAAAATTCCCGCGTCAAACAATAGTTGGATGGCACTTGTGAGTAGAACGCGTACGGTATCCAGATTAAGACAGCCTGACACACTACCCTACTCAATTTATGTATATTTTTTCATTTGGATAACACGTACGGCAGAACGAACAACATGATAATACCATCTGATATTTTAAAAGCTAATTTTTAAACCAATTAAAAAATTGGGTATACCGGCTTGGCTACGGCTCTAAAAAATTTAATCTTTGGAACCACAAAAGCGGTCTGAATTTGTTTTAAATAGTACCTGCTTACTCAAATTCGAATGCTAATTATATTCTTAGTGATGTCAATTATATATCAAAACTAAATGCCATTCGGAGAGATATTAGATGTTGTACAATATCGATAATCTTTTAGTTGCAGTATATCAACAGTCTAGTCCACAAGTTGTAGTCCAAACATTTGCATCCCAAATATTACAAATGCGATTTCCGCCTGGATCGTTGATCATTACTAGAATTTTTAAATTGATTTTGATTTCTCAAGCAAACAGGGATTATCTGATAAAAATGTCTAACATTTTGACGTAATACTTCTGTTCATTGCCATGTTCTGTTCCTCAGGTGCTCTGCTTCCAGCAAAGGACAAATATTTCATGATCATTTAAATACAATATTTTTAGTTCATCTCTTGCTGGGCGTGGTGGCGCGCGCCTGTGACCGAGCTACGAAGGAGCCGGTAGTGTCGAAAAGCTTAAGATCGGGACTCCTATCGTTCGCTAGTCTATGTCGATCGGGTGTCCATAAAAAGTTAGGCGTCAATATGGTAAACTTCGGGGAACCATCGTCCACCAGGTTGCATAAAGAGGAACGTACTGGTTCAGGATGGAAACATAGCAGACAAAAATTCCCGCGTCAAACAATAGTTGGATGGCACTTGTGAGTAGAACGCGTACGGTATCCAGATTAAGACAGCCTGACACACTACCCTATTCAATTTATATATATTTTTTCATTTGGATAACACATACGGTAGAACGAACAACATGATAATACCATCTGATATTTTAAAAGCTAATTTTTAAAGCAATTAAAAAATTGGGTATACCGGCTTGGCTACGGCTCTAAAAAATTTAATATTTGGAACCACAAAAGCGGTCTGAATTTGTTTTAAGTAGTACTTCTTACTCAAATTCGAATGCTATTTATATTCTTAGTGATCTCAATTATGTATCACAACTAAATGCCATTCGGAGAGATATTAGATGTTGTACAATATCGATAATCTTTTAGTTGCAGTATATCAACAGTCTAGTCCACAAGTTGCAGTCCAAACATTTGCATCCCAAATATTACAAATGCGATTTCCGCCTGGATCGTTGATCACTACTAGAATTTTTAAATTGATTTTGATTTCTCAAGCAAACAGGGATTATCTGATAAAAATGTCTAACATTTTGACGTAATACTTCTGTTCATTGCCATGTTCTGTTCCTCACGTGTTCTGCTTCCAGCAAAGGACAAATATTTCATGATCATTTAAATACAATATTTTTAGTTCTTCTCTCGCTGGGCGTGGTGGCGCGCGCCTGTGACCGAGCTACGAAGGAGCCGGTAGTGTCGAAAGGCTTAAGATCGGGACTCCTATCGTTCGCTAGTCTATGTCGATCGGGTGTCCATACTAAGTTAGGCGTCAATATGGTAAACTTCGGGGAACCATCGTCCACCAGGTTGCATAAAGAGGAACGTACTGGTTCAGGATGGAAACATAGCAGACAAAAACTCCCGCGTCAAACAATAGTTGGATGACACTTGTGAGTAGAACGCGTACGGTATCCAGATTAAGACAACCTGACACACTACCCTACTCAATTTATATATATTTTTTCATTTGGATAACACATACGGCAGAACGAACAACATGATAATACCATCTGATATTTTAAAAGCTATTTCTTGAGCCCATTAAAAAATTTGGTATACTGGCTTTGCTAGGGCTTTCGAATTTCTAGCACCTGGAAAGAAAAAGTGGACTGAATTTGTTTGAGTTTGTACCTGCTGACTCAAATACGAATGCTAATTAAATTCTTAGTGATCTCAATTATTTATAACAGCTAAATTTTGTTCAAAGAGATATTAGATGTTATGCAATATTGATAATCTTATTAGTTGAATATATCGGCAGCCTAGTCCACCAGTTTTAGTCCAAACTTTAATTTGTATCCTAACCTATTACAAATGTGATTTCCGCCTGGATCATTGATTACTACCAGAATATATGAACTCATTTTAATTTCTCAAGGAAACAGGGATTATCTAATATCAATGTGCAACATTTTGACGTAATACTTCTATTCATTTCCATGTTCTCTACCCGAGGCGTCCTGCTTTCACCAAAGGTCAAAAATTTTATCATTATGTAACTACAATATTTTTAGTTCTGCTTTCGCTGGGCGTGGTGGCGTGCGCCTGTGACCGAGCTACAACGGAGCTGGTAGTGTCGAAAGGCTTAAAATTGGGACTCATATCGTTCCCTAGTCTATGTCGATCGGGTGTCCATAGAAAGTTAGGCGTCAATATGGTAAACTTTGGGGAACCTTCGTCCACCAGGTTGCATAAAGAGGAACGTACTGGTTCAGGATGGAAACATAGCAGACATAAATTCCCGCGTCAAACAGTAGTTGGATGGCACTTGTGAGTAGAACGCGTACGGTATCCAGGTTAAGACAGCCTGACACGCTACCCTATTTGATTCATAATTATTTTTTTCATTTGGATAACACATACGGCAGAAGAAAGAACATGATAATACATCTGATATTTTAAAAGCTAATTCTTAAACCAATTAAAAAATTGGGTATACCGGCTTGGCTACGGCTCTAAAAAATTTAATATTTGGAACCACAAAAGCGGTCTGAATTTGTTTTAAATAGTACCTGCTTACTCAAATTCGAATGCTAATTATATTCTTGGTGATCTCAATTATATATCACAACTAAATGCCATTCGGAGAGATATTACGTGTTGTACAGTATTGATAATCTTTTTAGTTGCAGTAAATCATCAGTCTAGTCCACAAGGTGTAGTCCAAACATTTGTATCCCAAATATTACAAATGCGATTTCCGCCTGGATCGTTGATCACTACTAGAATTTTTATATTGATTTTGATTTCTCAAGCAAACAGGGATTATCTGATAAAAATGTCTAACATTTTGACGTAATACTTCTGTTCATTGCCATGTTCTGTTCCTCAGGTGTTCTGCTTCCAGCAAAGGACAAATATTCCATGATCATTTAAATACAATATTTTTAGTTCTTCTCTCGCTGGGCGTGGTGGCGCGCGCCTGTGACCGAGCTACGAAGGAGCAGGTAGTGTCGAAAGGCTTAAGATCGGGATTCTTATCGTTCGCTAGTGTATGTCGATCGGGTGTCCATACTAAGTTAGGCGTCAATATGGTAAACTTCGGGGAACCATCGTCCACCAGGTTGCATAAAGAGGAACGTACTGGTTCAGGATGGAAACATAGCAGACAAAAATTCCCGCGTCAAACAATAGTTAGATGGCACTTGTGAGTAGAACGCGTACGGTATCCAGATTAAGACAGCCTGACACACTACCCTACTCAATTTATATATATTTTTTCATTTGGATAACACGTACGGCAGAACGAACAACATGATAATACCATCTGATATTTTAAAAGCTAATTTTTAAACCAATTAAAAAATTGGGTATACCGGCTTGGCTACGGCTCTAAAAAATTTAATCTTTGGAACCACAAAAGCGGTCTGAATTTGTTTTAAAGAGTACCTGCTTACTCAAATTCGAATGCTAATTATATTCTTAGTGATGTCAATTATATATCAAAACTAAATGCCATTCGGAGAGATATTAGATGTTGTACAATATCGATAATCTTTTAGTTGCAGTATATCAACAGTCTAGTCCACAAGTTGTAGTCCAAACATTTGCATCCCAAATATTACAAATGCGATTTCCGCCTGGATCGTTGATCATTACTAGAATTTTTAAATTGATTTTGATTTCTCAAGCAAACAGGGATTATCTGATAAAAATGTCTAACATTTTGACGTAATACTTCTGTTCATTGCCATGTTCTGTTCCTCAGGTGCTCTGCTTCCAGCAAAGGACAAATATTTCATGATCATTTAAATACAATATTTTTAGTTCTTCTCCCGCTGGGCGTGGTGGCGCGCGCCTGTGACCGAGCTACGAAGGAGCCGGTAGTGTCGAAAGGCTTAAGATCGGGACTCCTATCGTTCGCTAGTCTGTAACGATCGCGTGTCCATACTAAGTTAGGCGTCAATATGGTAAACTTCGGGGAACCATCGTCCACCAGGTTGCATAAAGAGGAACGTACTGGTTCAGAATGGAAACATAGCAGACAAAAATTCCCGCGTCAAACAATAGTTGGATGGCACTTGTGAGTAGAACGCGTACGGTATCCAGATTAAGACAGCCTGACACACTACCCTACTCAATTTATATATATTTTTTCATTTGGATAACACATACGGCAGAACGAACAACATGATAATACCATCTGATATTTTAAAAGCTAATTTTTAAACCAATTAAAAAATTGGGTATACCGGCTTGGCTACGGCTCTAAAAAATTTAATATTTGGACCCACAAAAGCGGTCTTAATTTGTTTTAAATAGTACCTGCTTACTCAAATTCGAATGCTAATTATATTCTTAGTGATCTCAATTATGTGTAACAAATAAATTTCATTCAAAGGGATATTATATGTTATACAATATTGATAATCTTATTAGTTGAATATATAAACAGCCTGGTCCACCAGTTGTAGTCCAAACCTTAATTTGTATCCTAGCTTATTACAAATGTGATTTCCGCCTGGATCATTGATTACTACCAGAATATATGAACTCATTTTAATTTCTCAAGCAAACAGGGATTAGCTGATATAAATGTCCAACATTTTGACGTAATACTTCTATTCATTTCCATGTTCTCTACCCGAGACGTCCTGCTTCCACCAAAGGTCAAATATTTTATCATTATGTTACTACAATATTTTTAGTTCTGCTTTCGCTGGGCGTGGTGGCGCGCACCTGTGACCAAGCTGCAACGGAGCTGGTAGTGTCGAAAGGCTTAAAATCGGGACTCATATCCTTCCCTAGTTTATGTCGATCGGTAGTCCATAGTAAGTTAGGCGTCAATATGGTAAACTTTGGGGAACCTTCGTCCACCAGGTTGCATAAAGAGGAACGTACTGGTCCAGGATGGAAACATAGCAGACAAAAATTCCCGCGTCAAACAGTAGTTGGATGGCACTTGTGAGTAGAACGCGTACGGTATCCAGATTAAGACAGCCTGACACGCTACCCTACTGGATTCATAAATATTTTTTTCATTTGGATAACACATACGGCAGGAGAAAGAACATGATTATACATCTGATATTTTAAAAGCTAATTTTTAAACCAATTAAAAAATTGGGTATACCGGCTTGGCTACGGCTCTAAAAAATTTAATATTTGGAACCAGAACAGCGGTCTGAATTTGTTTTAAATAGTACCTGCTTACTCAAATTCGAATGCTAAATATATTCTTAGTGATCTCAATTATATATCACAACTAAATGCCATTCGGAGAGATATTAGATGTTGTACAATATCGATAATCTTTTAGTTGCAGTATATCAACAGTCTAGTCCACAAGTTGTAGTCCAAAATTTTGTATCCCAAATATTACAAATGCGATTTCCGCCTGGATCGTTGATCACTACTAGAATTTTTAAATTGATTTTGATTTCTCAAGCAAACAGGGATTATCTGATAAAAATGTCCAACATTTTGACGTAATACTTCTGTTCATTGCCATGTTCTGTTCCTCAGGTGTTCTGCTTCCAGCAAAGGACAAATATTTCATGATCATTTAAATACAATATTTTTAGTTCTTCTCGCGCTGGGCGTGGTGGCGAGCGCCTGTGACCGAGCTACGAAGGAGCCGGTAGTGTCGAAAGGCTTAAGATCGGGACTCCTATCGTTCGCTAGTCTATGTCGATCGGGTGTCCATACTAAGTTAGAGTCAATATGGTAAACTTCGGGAAACCATCCTCCACCAGGTTGCATAAAGAGGAACGTACTGGTTCAGGATGGAAACATAGCAGACAAAAATTCCCACGTCAAACAATAGTTGGATGGCATTTGTGAGTAGAACGCGTACGGTATCCAGATTAAGACAGCCTGACACACTACCCTACTCAATTTATATATATTTTTTCATTTGGATAACACATACGGCAGAACGAACAACATGATAATACCATCTGATATTTTAAAAGCTATTTCTTGAACCCATTAAAAAATTGGGTATACTGCCTTTTCTACGGCTTTCGAATTTCTAGCACTTGGAAAGAAAAAGTGGACTGAATTTGTTTGAGTTTGTACCTGCTGACTCAAATACGAATGCTAATTATATTCTTAGTGATCTCAATTGTGTGTAACAAATAAATTTCATTCAAAAAGATATTATATGTTATACAATATTGATAATCTTATTAGTTGATTATATAAACAGCCTGGTCCACCAGTTGTAGTCCAAACCTTAATTTGTATCCTAGCCTATTACAAATGTGATTTCCGCCTGGATCATTGATTACTACCAGAATATATGAACTCATTTTAATTTCTCAAGCAAACAGGGATTATCTGATATAAATGTCCAACATTTTGACGTAATACTTTTATTCATTTCCATGTTCTCTACCCGAGGCGTCCTGCTTCCACCAAAGGTCAAATATTTTATCATTATGTTACTACAACATTTTTAGTTCTGCTTTCGCTGGGCGTGGTGGCGCGCACCTCTGACCGAGCTGCAACGGAGCTGGTAGTGTCGAAAGGCTTAAAATCGGGACTCATATCGTTCCCTAGTCTATGTCGATCGGGTGTCCATAGTAAGTTAGGCGTCAATATGGTAAACTTTGGGGAACCTTCGTCCACCAGGTTGCATAAAGAGGAACGTACTGGTTCAGGATGGAAACATAGCAGACAAAAATTCCCGCGTCAAACAGTAGTTACATGGCACTTTTGAGTAGAACGCGTACGGTATCCAGATTAAGACAGCCTGACACGCTACCCTACTTGATTCATAAATATTTTTTTCATTTAAATAACACATACAGCAGAAGAAAGAACATGATAATACATCTGATATTTTAAAAGCTAATTTTTAAACCAATTAAAAAATTGGGTATACCGGCTTGGCTACGGCTCTAAAAAATTTAATATTTGGAACCACAAAAGCGGTCTGAATTTGTTTTAAATAGTACCTGCTTACTCAAATTCGAATGCTAATTATATTATTAGTGATCTCAATTATATATCACAACTAAATGCCATTCGGAGAGATATTAGATGTTGTACAATATCGATAATCTTTTAGTTGCAGTATATCAACAGTCTAGTGCACAGGTTGTAGTCCAAAAATTTGTACCCCAAATATTACAAATGCGATTTCCGCCTGGATCGTTGATCACTACTAGAATTTTTAAATTGATTTTGATTTCTCAAGCAAACAGGGATTATCTGATAAAAATGTCTAACATTTTGACAAAATACTTCTGTTCATTGCCATGTTCTGTTCCTCACGTGTTCTGCTTCCAGCAAAGGAAAAATATTTCATGATCATTTAAATACAATATTTTTAGTTCATCTCTTGCTGGGCGTGGTGGCGCGCGCCTGTGACCGAGCTACGAAGGACCGGTAGTGTCGAAAGGCTTAAGATCGGGACTCCTATCGTTCGCTAGTCTATGTCGATCGGGTGTCCATAAACAGTTAGGCGTCAATATGGTAAACTTCGGGGAACAATCGTCCACCAGGTTGCGTAAAGAGGAACGTACTGGTTCAGGATGGAAACATAGCAGACAAAAATTCCCGCGCCAAACAATAGTTGGATGGCACTTGTGAGTAGAACGCGTACGGTATCCAGATTAAGACAGCCTGACACACTACCCTATTCAATTTATATATATTTTTTCATTTGGATAACACATACGGTAGATCGAACAACATGATAATACCATCTGATATTTTAAAAGCTAATTTTTAAACCAATTAAAAAATTGGGTATACCGGCTTGGCTACGGCTCTAAAATATTTAATATTTGGAACCACAAAAGCGGTCTGAATTTGTTTTAAGTAGTACTTCTTACTCAAATTCGAATGCTATTTATATTCTTAGTGATCTCAATTATATATCAAAACTAAATGCCATTCGGAGAGATATTAGATGTTGTACAATATCGATAATCTTTTAGTTGCAGTATATCAACAGTCTAGTCCACAAGTTGTAGTCCAAACATTTGCATCCCAAATATTACAAATGCGATTTCCGCCTGGATCGTTGATCACTACTAGAATTTTTAAATTGATTTTGATTTCTCAAGCAAACAGGGATTATCTGATAAAAATGTCTAACATTTTGACGTAATACTTCTGTTCATTGCCATGTTCTGTTCCTCAGGATTTCTGCTTCCAGCGAAGGACAAATATTTCATGATCATTTAAATACAATATTTTTAGTTCTTCTCTCGCTGGGCGTGGTGGCGCGCGCCTTTGACCGAGCTAAGAAGGAGCCGGTAGTGTTGAAAGGCTTAAGATCGGGACTCCTATCGTTCGCTAGTCTATGTCGATCGGGTGTCCATACTAAGTTAGGCGTCAATATGGTAAACTTCGGGGAACCATCGTCCACCAGGTTGCATAAAGAGGAACGTACCGGTTCAGGATGAAACATAGCAGACAAAAATTCCCGCGTCAAACAATAGTTGGATGGCACTTGTGAGTAGAACGCGTACGGTATCCAGATTAAGACAGCCTGACACACTACCCTAATCAATTTATATATATTTTTTCATTTGGATAACACATACGGTAGAACGAACAACATGATAATACCTTCTGATATTTTAAAAGCTAATTTTTAAACCAATTAAAAAATTGGGTATACCGGCTTGGCTACGGCTCTAAAATATTTAATATTTGGAACCACAAAAGCGGTCTGAATTTGTTTTAAGTAGTACTTCTTACTCAAATTCGAATGCTATTTATATTCTTAGTGATCTCAATTATATATCACAACTAAATGGCATTCGGAGAGATATTAGATGTTGTACAATATCGATAATCTTTTAGTTGCAGTATTTCAACAGTCTAGTCCACAAGTTGTAGTCCAAACATTTGCATCCCAAATATTACAAATGCGATTTCCGCCTGGATCGTTGATCATTACTAGAATTTTTAAATTGATTTTGATTTCTCAAGCAAACAGGGATTATCTGATAAAAATGTCTAACATTTTGACGTAATACTTCTGTTCATTGCCATGTTCTGTTCCTCAGGTGTTCTGCTTCCAGCAAAGGACAAATATTTCATGATCATTTAAATACAATATTTTTAGTTCTTCTCTCGCTAGGCGTGGTGGCGCGTGCCTGTGACCGAGCTACGAAGGAACCGGTAGTGTCGAAAGGCTTAAGATCGGGACTCCTATCGTTCGCTAGTCTATGTCGATCGCATGTCCATACTAAGTTAGGCGTCAATATGGTAAACTTCGGGGAACCATCGTCCACCAAGTTGCATAAAGAGGAACGTACTGGTTCAGGATGGAAACATAGCAGACAAAAATTCCCGCGTCAAACAATAGTAGGATGGCACTTGTGAGTAGAACGCGTACGGTATCCAGATTAAGACAGCCTGACACACTACCCTACTCAATTTATATATATTTTTTCATTTGGATAACACATACGGCAGAACGAACAACATGATAATACCATCTGATATTTTAAAAGCTATTTCTTGAGCCCATTAAAAAATTTGGTATACTGGCTTTGCTAGGGCTTTCAAATTTCTAGCACCTGGAAAGAAAAAGTGGACTGAATTTGTTTGAGTTTGTACCTGCTGACTCAAATACGAATGCTAATTATATTCTTAGTGATCTCAATTATGTGTAACAAATAAATTTCATTCAAAGGGATATTTTATGTTATACAATATTGATAATCTTATTAGTTGAATATATAAACAGCCTGGTCCACCAGTTGTAGTCCAAACCTTAATTTGTATCCTAGCCTATTACAAATGTGATTTCCGCCTGGATCATTGATTACTGCCAGAATATATGAACTCATTTTAATTTCTCAAGCAAGCAGGGATTATCTGATATAAATGTCCAACATTTTGACGTAATACTTCTATTCATTTCCATGTTCTCTACCCGAGGCGTCCTGCTTCCACCAAAGGTCAAATATTTTATCATTATGTAACTACAATATTTTTAGTTCTGCTTTCGCTGGGCGTGGTGGCGTGCGCCTGTGACCGAGCTACAACGGAGCTGGTAGTGTCGAAAGGCTTAAAATCGGGACTCATATCGTTCCCTAGTCTATGTCGATCGGGTGTCCATAGTAAGTTAGACGTCAATATGGTAAACTTTGGGGAACCTTCGTCCACCAGGTTGCATAAAGAGGAACGTACTGGTTCAGGATGGAAACATAGCAGACATAAATTCCCGCGTCAAACAGTAGTTGGATGGCACTTGTGAGTAGAACGCTCAGTGAACTTAAGTCCTGGCTTTAAAAACGAATTTTACCCCCTGCAACGTGGGTTCCGAAGTTTCGTGAATTCTGCGTGGATTTCACGTGGATTTCGCGTGGATACTAACAAGTGTTAGCTACGAGCAACTAGTGAACTAGGTCACACAGTAGAACAGTTTTTACTTTAGTAAGACAAAGATAAAGTGGAGTTAAAAGAGTCATCTACACGATAAATGAATTATATTTAACGTTTTGAACAATATTTGCAGATATACAAAAGCAATTTATTGCCTTCCTTAATTATAGTTATACATGACAAAACTTGAATGTTTTCTTGTATATTTTTGTCACATGAAACAAAAGAAGTTGAAAAGATTATATTTTAACTTTTAAAAACGAACTGTAGAAGCAAAATCGATACAATTTTGCCGTTTTCGCCAAGATTTTTTGCTTGACTAAGTGTTTCCATGGAAACAAGAAAATTCAAAATTCAAAATGGCGGAAAAACTAATGATTTAAAAGCTAAATTAATTCTTTTATCGTAGTGAATTTAGCCCTGCATGCGGTCCTTTTTTGGGGGAAAAATGTTTATGCAGTAACAAAGTTGTTGCTAGATGGCACAAGAAGTGTGTTATGTCACCACATCTGGGAAAAAATGAGTAAAATAATTGACATACAGCCATAAAGCTGTCAAAAGTCAGAAAAAAATTGCCTCGGGAGACTACCCTGTATCAAATACCAGCTCTCAGTGACTATGAAAATAAGTTCGTTTCCCACCCATTTTGGGGGAACTAACCGGAATGTGTGTCCTCTGTGCCGAAAACATAAAAAAAATTGAAGTAAAAATGAAAAAATACATCAATTTTTTAAACAATTCTTTCTTTGTCCTAAACTATACATTCAGGACACACATTCCAGTTAGACTGATAAACTTGAATATACGTGCTTTCTAAAGCATACAATTTCTAATGCTAACATTATTCCCAGACCCATCTCCCAAGTCCGCAAAGATAAGTAACACAATATCAAGGATGTTATGGTCACGTGACCGTTTCCATAGCAACAAAATGTTGCAGTTTGTTAACACTAGGCCTAACTATTATTATAGCAAGTTTGGTGGAGGTTGCTTTAATATATGATGAGTAATTGCCATTTATGTCATATTTTGCTAAAATGAGCTGGAGCCATGACTTAAGTGCACTGAGCGCGTACGGTATCCAGATTAAGACAGCCTGACACGCTACCCTACTTGATTCATAATTATTTTTTTCATTTGGATAACACATACGGCAGAAGAAAGAACATGATAATACATCTGATATTTTAAAAGCTATTTCTTAAACCAATTAAAAAATTGGGTATACCGGCTTTGCTACGGCTCTAAAAAATTTAATATTTGGAACCACAAAAGCGGTCTGAATTTGTTTTAAATAGTACCTGCTTACTCAAATTCGAATGCTAATTATATTCTTAGTGATCTCAATTATATATCACAACTAAATGCCATTCGGAGAGATATTAGATGTTGTACAGTATCGATAATCTTTTTAGTTGCAGTAAATCATCAGTCTAGTCCACAAGGGGTAGTCCAAACATTTGTATCCCAAATATTACAAATGCGATTTCCGCCTGCATCGTTGATCACTACTAGAATTTTTATATTGATTTTGATTTCTCAAGCAAACAGGGATTATCTGATAAAAATGTCTAACATTTTGACGTAATACTTCTGTTCATTGCCATGTTCTGTTCCTCAGGCGCTATTCTTCCAGCAAAGGACAAATATTTCATGATCATTTAAATACAATATTTTTAGTTCTTCTCTCGCTGGGCGTGGTGGCGCGCGCCTGTGACCGAGCTACGAAAGAGCAGGTAGTGTCGAAAGGCTTAAGATCGGGATTCCTATCGTTCGCTAGTCTATGTCGATCGGGTGTCCATACTAAGTTAGGCGTCAATATGGTAAACTTCGGGGAACCATCGTCCACCAGGTTGCATAAAGAGGAACGTACTGGTTCAGGATGGAAACATAGCAGACAAAAATTCCCGCGTCAAACAATAGTTGGATGGCACTTGTGATGAGAACGCGTACGGTATCCAGATTAAGACAGCCTGACACACTACCCTACTCAATTTATATATATTTTTTCATTTGGATAACACGTACGGCAGAACGAACAACATGATAATACCATCTGAAATTTTAAAAGCTAATTTTTAAACCAATTAAAAAATTGGGTATACCGGCTTGGCTACGGCTCTAAAAAATTTAATCTTTGGAACCACAAAAGCGGTCTGAATTTGTTTTAAATAGTACCTGCTTACTCAAATTCGAATGCTAATTATATTCTTAGTGATGTCAATTATATATCAAAACTAAATGCCATTCGGAGAGATATTAGATGTTGTACAATATCGATAATCTTTTAGTTGCAGTATATCAACAGTCTAGTCCACAAGTTGTAGTCCAAACATTTGCATCCCAAATATTACAAATGCGATTTCCGCCTGGATCGTTGATCATTACTAGAATTTTTAAATTGATTTTGATTTCTCAAGCAAACAGGGATTATCTGATAAAAATGTCTAACATTTTGACGTAATACTTCTGTTCATTGCCATGTTCTGTTCCTCAGGTGTTCTGCTTCTAGCAAAGGACAAATATTTCATGATCATTTAAATACAATATTTTTAGTTTTTCTCTCGCTGGGCGTGGTGGCGCGCGCCTGTGACCGAGCTACGAAGGAGCCGGTAGTGTCGAAAGGCTTAAGATCGGGACTCCTATCGTTCGCTAGTCTATGTCGGTCGGGTGTCCATACAAAGTTAGGCGTCAATATGGTAAACTTCGGGGAACCATCGTCCACCAGGTAGCATAAAGAGGAACGTACTGGTTCAGGATGAAACATAGCAGACAAAAGTTCCCGCGTCAAACAATAGTTGGATGGCACTTGTGAGTAGAACGCGTACGGTATCCAGATTAAGACAGCCTGACACACTACCCTATTTAATTTATATATATTTTTTCATTTGGATAACACCTACGGTAGAACGAACAACATGATAATACCATCTGATATTTTAAAAGCTAATTTTTAAACCAATTAAAAAATTGGGTATACCGGCTTGGCTACGGCTCTAAAAAATTTAATATTTGGAACCACAAAAGCGGTCTGAATTTGTTTTAAGTGGTACTTCTTACTCAAATTCGAATGCTATTTATATACTTAGTGATCTCAATTATATATCACAACTAAATGCCATTCGGAGAGATATTAGATGTTGTACAACATCGATAATCTTTTAGTTGCAGTATATCAACAGTCTAGTCCACAAGTTGCAGTCCAAACATTTGCATCCAAAATATTACAAATGCGATTTCCGCCTGGATCGTTGATCACTACTAGAATTTTTATATTGATTTTGATTTCTCAAGCAAACAGGGATTATCTGATAAAAATGTCTAACATTTTGACGTAATACTGTACTGTTCATTGCCATGTTCTGTTCCTCAGGCGCTATTCTTCCAGCAAAGGACAAATATTTCATGATCATTTAAATACAATATTTTTAGTTCTTCTCTCGCTGGGCGTGGTGGCGCGCGCCTGTGACCGAGCTACGAAAGAGCAGGTAGTGTCGAAAGGCTTAAGATCGGGATTCCTATCGTTCGCTAGTCTATGTCGATCGGGTGTCCATACAAAGTTAGGCGTCAATATGGTAAACTTCGGGGAACCATCGTCCACCAGGTAGCATAAAGAGGAACGTACTGGTTCAGGATGGAAACATAGCAGACAAAAATTCCCGCGTCAAACAATAGTTGGATGGCACTTGTGAGTAGAACGCGTACGGTATCCAGATTAAGACAGCCTGACACACTACCCTACTCAATTTATATATATTTTTTCATTTGGATAACACCTACGGTAGAACGAACAACATGATAATACCATCTGATATTTTAAAAGCTATATTTTAAACCAATTAAAAAATTGGGTATACTGCCTTTGCTACGGCTTTCGAATTTCTAGCACTTGGAAAGAAAAAGTGGACTGAATTTGTTTGAGTTTGTACCTGCTGACTCAAATACGAATGCCAATTATATTCTTAGTGATCTCAATTATGTGTAACAAATAAATTTCATTCAAAGGGATATTATATGTTATACAATATTGATAATCTTATTAGTTGAATATATAAACAGCCTGGTCCACCAGTTGTAGTCCAAACCTTAATTTGTATTCTAGCTTATTACAAATGTGATTTCCGCCTGGATCATTGATTACTACCAGAATATATGAACTCATTTTAATTTCTCAAGCAAACAGGGATTATCTGATATAAATGTCCAACATTTTGACGCAATATTTATATTCATTGCCATGTTTTGTACATAAGGTGCGATGCTTCCATTAAAGGTCAAATATTTCATCATTATTTAAATACAATATTTTTAGTTCTGCTTTCGCTGGGCGTAGTGGCGCGCACCTGTGACCGAGCTACAACGGAGCTGGTAGTGTCGAAAGGCTTAAAATCGGGACTCATATCGTTCGCTAGTCTATGTCGATCGGGTATCCATAAAAAATTAGGCGTCAATATGGTAAACTTCGGAGAACTTTCGAACATCAGGTTTCATAAAGAGGAACGTACTGGTTTAGGATGGAAACATAGCAGACAAAAATTCCCGCGTCAAACAGTAGTTGGATGGCACTTGTGAGTAGAACGCGTACGGTATCCAGATTAAGACAGCCTGACACACTACCCTACTTAATTTATATATATTTTTTTCATTTGTATAACACATACGGCAGAAGGAACAACATGATAATACCATCTGATATTTTAAAAGCTAATTCTTGAAACCATTAAAAAATTAGGTATACCTGCTTTGCCACGGCTTTCGAATTTCTAGTACTTGGAACAACAAAATCGGTCTCAATTTGTTTGAGTTTGTACCTGCTGACTCAAATACGAATGCTAATTAAATTCTTAGTGATCTGAATTATATATAACAGCTAAATTTTGTTCAAAGAGATATTAGATGTTATGCAATATTGATAATCTTATTAGTTCAATATATCAGCAGCCTAGTCAACCAGTTTTAGTCCAAACTTTAATTTGTATCCGAACCTATTAGAAATGTGATATCCGCCTGGATCATTGATTACTACCAGAATATATGAACTGATTTTAATTTCTCAAGCAAACAGGGATTATCTAATATCAATGTGCAACATTTTGACGTAATACTTCTATTCATTTCCATGTTCTCTACCTCAAGCATCCTGCTTCCATTAAAGGTCAAATATTTCATCATTATTTAAATACAATATTTTTACTTCTGCTTTCGCTGGGCGTGGTCGCGCGCACCTGTGCCCGAGCTGCACCGGAGCTGGTAGTGTCGAAAGGCTTAAGATCGGGACTCCTTTCATTCGCTTGTCTATGTCGGTCGGGTGTCCGTACTAAGTTAGGCGTCAATATGGTAAAGTTCGGGGATCCTTCTTCCACCAGGTTGCATAAAGAGGAACGTACTGGTCAGGATTGAAACATAGCAGACAAAAATTCCCGTGTCAAACAGTAGTTGGATCGCACTTGTTAGTAGAACGCGTACGGTATCCAGATTAAGACAGCCTGGCACACTACACTACTTAATTTACGTATATTTTTTTCATTTGGATAACACATACGGCAGAAGGAACAACATGATAATACATCTGATATTTTAAAAGCTAATTTTTAAACAATTAAAAAATTAGGTATACCGGCTTTGCTACGGCTCTCAAAAATTTAGCATTTGTAATAACAAAAGCGGTCTGACTTTGTTTTAAATAGTACCTGCTTACTCAAATACGAATGCTAATTATATTCTTAGTGATCTCAATTATATATCACTTATAAATTCCATTCGGAGAGGTATTAGATGCTGTACAATATTGATAATCTTTTTAGTTGCAATACATCAACAGCCTAGTTCACAAGTCGTAGTCAAAACTTTTGTATCTCAAATATTACAAATGCGATTTTTCGCCTGGACCGTTGATCACTACTAGAATATTTAAATTGATTTTAGTTTCTCAAGCAAACAGGGATTATTTGATAAAAATGTCCATCATTTTGACGTAATAATTCTGTTCATTGCCATGTTCTATTCCTCAGGTGTGCTGCTTCCGCCAAAGGACAAATATTTCATGATCATTTAAATACAATATTTTTAGTGTTGCTTTTGCTGGGTGTGGTGGCGCGCACCTTTCACCGAGCTATAACGGAGCTTGTACAGGGTGGCCAAAAAAAAATACTCCTCTTTGATTTAATCTAGACGAAAAACTAGGACAGTTATCGCAGCTGAATAGATTGAATGTTATCCAGCAAGGTCATGGCTAAAGGGGATGCACTAGATGGCGGGTGTTTTTCAAGATTCTAAAAACGAGAACTAGTCAACAATCAGAACTTGATAGCATTCCTAAAGCTTACCCTAACCCTAAGCCTAACCACAATTATTAATGCTATAAATGTCTGGTTGTTGATTCTTTCTCGTTTTAAGGATCTTAAAAAACAGCCGCTATCTTTAAAACCTACCTCTCGTTCATCCCCTTTAACTATGACCTACCCAGCAAGGGCTAACTTAAATTTTGATATGTTATAATGCGATTTTTAGGCAACTCAGTTGAGATATTGATATTTTAAATCCACATGCGTTTTTGAGAATGCCAAAAATTTGTATAAAACAGCCTAATGAATTGAGTATATGCAAGACGCTTTTCACAACGCTTAGTTGCTTAAAAATTCGTATGCGATATTTTTGTTTTAAATTTTACTGTTTACTTATTCATAGAAACTTGTCTATGTGTGAAAGACACCTTGTCTGCCAGAAACAACAATGTGACCAATGGAATGAACGATAGTTTGTTAATGCTACGCTAGGCACGTGCATGTTTAAACCTCCCGCTGTTGACATCCTTTTCTGGTGTTTGGCATACTCTATGTTCAGAATTCTTGCTTGACGGGTAAAAGGTAAAAGAAATATCAATAACATTTAGAAATTCAATGAAAATTGCTTGTAATTTTTTGTTAACATCAACGAAATGCCCAAGAGTCACGAGAGTACTGAGATTAACCTAAGAGGCCATTTTTTGCACATATTTAGCATTCTTAAAACTGCTTGCTCGATTTACAATTTCGATATCTCAGTAAATGTTCCATAAAAATCTTAGTGTAATATATCAAAAATTAAATTAACTGTTCCCAGATAAGATGCAATTTAGTTGGCTGCAATAGCTATCCTAGTTTTTCTGTTATATCAAATCCAAGAGGAGTACTTTTTTTTGGGCTACCCGGTAGTGTCGAAAGGCTTAAGATCGGGACTCCTATCGTTCGCTAGTCTACGTCGATCCGGTGTCCATACAAAGTTAGGCGTCAATATGGTAAACTTCGGGGAACCATCGTCCACCAGGTAGCATAAAGAGGAACGTACTGGTTCAGGATGGAAACATAGCAGACAAAAATTCCTGCGTCAAACAATAGTTGGATGGCACTTGTGAGTAGAACGCGTACGGTATCCAGATTAAGACAGCCTGACACACTACCCTACTCAATTTATATATATTTTTTCATTTGGATAACACCTACGGTAGAACGAACAACATGATAATACCATCTGATATTTTAAAAGCTAATTTTTAAACCAATTAAAAAATTGGGTATACCGGCTTGGCTACGGCTCTAAAAAATTTAATATTTGGAACCACAAAAGCGGTCTGAATTTGTTTTAAGTAGTACTTTTTACTCAAATTCGAATGCTATTTATATTCTTAGTGATCTCAATTATGTATCACAACTAAATGCCATTCGGAGAGATATTAGATGTTGTACAATATCGATAATCTTTTAGTTGCAGTATATCAACAGTCTAGTCCACAAGTTGCAGTCCAAACATTTGCATCCCAAATATTACAAATGCGATTTCCGCCTGGATCGTTGATCACTACTAGAATTTTTAAATTGATTTTGATTTCTCAAGCAAACAGGGATTATCTGATAAAAATGTCTAACATTTTGACGTAATACTTCTGTTCATTGCCATGTTCTGTTCCTCACGTGTTCTGCTTCCAGCAAAGGACAAATATTTCATGATCATTTAAATACAATATTTTTAGTTTTTCTCTCGCTGGGCGTGGTGGCGCGCGCCTGTGACCGAGCTACGAAGGAGCCGGTAGTGTCGAAAGGCTTAAGATCGGGACTCCTATAGTTCGCTAGTCTATGTCGATCGGGTGTCCATACTAAGTTAGGCGTCAATATGGTAAACTTCGGGGAACCATCGTCCACCAGGTTGCATAAAGAGGAACGTACTGGTTCAGGATGGAAACATAGCAGACAAAAACTCCCGCGTCAAACAATAGTTGGATGGCACTTGTGAGTAGAACGCGTACGGTATCCAGATTAAGACAACCTGACACACTACCCTACTCAATTTATATATATTTTTTCATTTGGATAACACATACGGCAGAACGAACAACATGATAATACCATCTGATATTTTAAAAGCTATTTCTTGAGCCCATTAAAAAATTTGGTATACTGGCTTTGCTAGGGCTTTCGAATTTCTAGCACCTGGAAAGAAAAAGTGGACTGAATTTGTTTGAGTTTGTACCTGCTGACTCAAATACGAATGCTAATTAAATTCTTAGTGATCTCAATTATTTATAACAGCTAAATTTTGTTCAAAGAGATATTAGATGTTATGCAATATTGATAATCTTATTAGTTGAATATATCGGCAGCCTAGTCCACCAGTTTTAGTCCAAACTTTAATTTGTATCCTAACCTATTACAAATGTGATTTCCGCCTGGATCATTGATTACTACCAGAATATATGAACTCATTTTAATTTCTCAAGGAAACAGGGATTATCTAATATCAATGTGCAACATTTTGACGTAATACTTCTATTCATTTCCATGTTCTCTACCCGAGGCGTCCTGCTTTCACCAAAGGTCAAAAATTTTATCATTATGTAACTACAATATTTTTAGTTCTGCTTTCGCTGGGCGTGGTGGCGTGCGCCTGTGACCGAGCTACAACGGAGCTGGTAGTGTCGAAAGGCTTAGAATTGGGACTCATATCGTTCCCTAGTCTATGTCGATCGGGTGTCCATAGTAAGTTAGGCGTCAATATGGTAAACTTTGGGGAACCTTCGTCCACCAGCTTGCATAAAGAGGAACGTACTGGTTCAGGATGGAAACATAGCAGACAAAAATTCCCGCGTCAAACAGTAGTTACATGGCACTTTTGAGTAGAACGCGTACGGTATCCAGATTAAGACAGCCTGACACGCTACCCTACTTGATTCATAATTATTTTTTTCATTTGGATAACACATACGGCAGAAGAAAGAACATGATAATACATCTGACATTTTAAAAGCTAATTCTTAAACCAATTAAAAAATTGGGTATACCGGCTTTGCTACGGCTCTAAAAAATTTAATATTTGGAACCACAAAAGCGGTCTGAATTTGTTTTAAATAGTACCTGCTTACTCAAATTCGAATGCTAATTATATTCTTAGTGATCTCAATTATATATCACAACTAAATGCCATTCGGAGAGATATTACATGTTGTACAATATCGATAATCTTTTAGTTGCAGTAAATCATCAGTCTAATCCACAAGGTGTAGTCCAAACCTTTGTATCTCAAATATTACAAATGCGATTTCCGGCTGGATCGTTGATCACTACTAGAATTTTTAAAATGATTTTGATTTCTCAAGCAAACAGGGATTATCTGATAAAAATGTCTAACATTTTGACGTAATACTTCTGTTCATTGCCATGTTCAGTTCCTCAGGTGTTCTTCTTCCAGCAAAGGACAAATATTTCATGATCATTTAAATACAATATTTTTAGTTCATCTCTCGCTGGGCGTGGTGGCGCGCGCCTGTGACCGAGCTACGAAGGAGCCGGTAGTGTCGAAAGGCTTAAGATCGGGACTCCTATCGTTCGCTAGTCTATGTCGATCGGGTGTCCATACAAAGTTAGGCGTCAATATGGTAAACTTCGGGGAACCATCGTCCACCAGGTTGCATAAAGAGGAACGTACTGGTTCAGGATGGAAACATAGCAGACAAAAATTCCCGCGTCAAACAATAGTTGGATGGCACTTGTGAGTAGAACGCGTACGGTATCCAGATTAAGACAGCCTGACACACTACCCTATTCAATTTATATATATTTTTTCATTTGGATAACACATACGGTAGAACGAACAACATGATAATACCATCTGATATTTTAAAGCTAATTTTTAAACCAATTAAAAAATTGGGTATACCGGCTTGGCTACGGCTCTAAAAAATTTAATATTTGGAACCACAAAAGCGGTCTGAATTTGTTTTAAGTAGTACTTCTTACTCAAATTCGAATGCTATTTATATTCTTAGTGATCTCAATTATATATCACAACTAAATGCCATTCGGAGAGATATTAGATGTTGTACAATATCGATAATCTTTTAGTTGCAGTATATCAACAGTCTAGTCCACAAGTTGCAGTCCAAACATTTGCATCCCAAATATTACAAATGCGATTTCCGCCTGGATCGTTGATCACTACTAGAATTTTTAAATTGATTTTGATTTCTCAAGCAAACAGGGATTATCTGATAAAAATGTCTAACATTTTGACGTAATACTTCTGTTCATTGCCATGTTCTGTTCCTCAGGTGTTCTGCTTCCAGCAAAGGACAAATATTTCATGATCATTTAAATACAATATTTTTAGTTCTTCTCTCGCTGGGCGTGGTGGCGCGCGCCTGTGACCGAGCTACGAAGGAGCCGGTAGTGTCGAAAGGCTTAAGATCGGGACTCCTATCGTTCGCTAGTCTATGTCGATCGGGTGTCAATACTAAGTTAGGCGTCAATATGGTAAACTTCGGGGAACCATCGTCCACCAGGTTGCAAAAAGAGGAACGTACTGGTTCAGGATGGAAACATAGCAGACAAAAACTCCCGCGTCAAACATTAGTTGGATGGCACTTGTGAAAAGAACGCGTACGGTATCCAGATTAAGACAACCTGACACACTACCCTACTCAATTTATATATATTTTTTCATTTGGATAACACATACGGCAGAACGAACAACATGATAATACCATCTGATATTTTAAAAGTTATTTCTTGAGCCCATTAAAAGATTTGGTATACTGGCTTTGCTAGGGCTTTCGAATTTCTAGCACCTGGAAAGAAAAAGTGGACTGAATTTGTTTGAGTTTGTACCTGCTGACTCAAATACGAATGCTAATTAAATTCTTAGTGATCTCAATTATTTATAACAGCTAAATTTTGTTCAAAGAGATATTAGATGTTATGCAATATTGATAATCTTATTAGTTGAATATATCGGCAGCCTAGTCCACCAGTTTTAGTCCAAACTTTAATTTGTATCCTAACCTATTACAAATGTGATTTCCGCCTGGATCATTGATTACTACCAGAATATATGAACTCATTTTAATTTCTCAAGGAAACAGGGATTATCTAATATCAATGTGCAACATTTTGACGTAATACTTCTATTCATTTCCATGTTCTCTACCCGAGGCGTCCTGCTTTCACCAAAGGTCAAAAATTTTATCATTATGTAACTACAATATTTTTAGTTCTGCTTTCGCTGGGCGTGGTGGCGTGCGCCTGTGACCGAGCTACAACGGAGCTGGTAGTGTCGAAAGGCTTAAAATTGGGACTCATATCGTTCTCTAGTCTATGTCGATCGGGTGTCCATAGTAAGTTAGGCGTCAATATGGTAAACTTTGGGGAACCTTCGTCCACCAGCTTGCATAAAGAGGAAGGTACTGGTTCAGGATGGAAACATAGCAGACAAAAATTCCCGCGTCAAACAGTAGTTACATGGCACTTTTGAGTAGAACGCGTACGGTATCCAGATTAAGACAGCCTGACACGCTACCCTACTTGATTCATAAATATTTTTTTCATTTGGATAACACATACGGCAGAAGAAAGAACATGATAATACATCTGATATTTTAAAAGCTAATTTTTAAACTATTAAAAAATTGGGTATACCGGCTTGGCTACGGCTCTAAAAAATTTAATATTTGGAACCACAAAAGCGGTCTGAATTTGTTTTAAATAGTACCTGCTTACTCAAATTCGAATGCTAATTATATTATTAGTGATCTCAATTATATATCACAACTAAATGCCATTCGGAGAGATATTAGATGTTGTACAATATCGATAATCTTTTAGTTGCAGTATATCAACAGTCTAGTGCACAGGTTGTAGTCCAAAAATTTGTATCTCAAATATTACAAATGCGATTTCCGCCTGGATCGTTGATCACTACTAGAATTTTTAAATTGATTTTGATTTCTCAAGCAAACAGGGATTATCTGATAAAAATGTCTAACATTTTGACGTAATACTTCTGTTCATTGCCATGTTCTGTTCCTCAGGTGTTCTGCTTCCAGCAAAGGACAAATATTTCATGATCATTTAAATACAATATTTTTAGTTCTTCTCTCGCTGGGCGTGGTAGCGCGCGCCTGTGACCGAGCTACGAAGGAGCCGGTAGTGTCGAAAGGCTTAAGATCGGGACTCCTACCGTTCGCTAGTCTATGTCGATCGGGTGTCCTTACAAAGTTAGGCGTCAATATGGTAATCTTCGGGGAACCATCGTCCACCAGGTTGCATAAACAGGAACGTACTGGTTCAGGATGGAAACATAGCAGACAAAAATTCCCGCGTCAAACAATAGTTGGATGGCACTTGTGAGTAGAACGCGTACGGTATCCAGATTAAGACAGCCTGACACACTACCCTATTCAATTTATATATATTTTCTCATTTGGATAACACATACGGTAGAACGAACAACATGATAATACCATCTGATATTTTAAAAGCTAATTTTTAAACCAATTAAAAAATTGGGTATACCGGCTTGGCTACGGCTCTAAAAAATTTAATATTTGGAACCACAAAAGCGGTCTGAATTTGTTTTAAATAGTACCTGCTTACTCAAATCCGAATGCTAATTATATTCTTAGTGATCTCAATTATATATCACAACTAAATGCCATTCGGAGAGATATTACATGTTGTACAGTATCGATAATCTTTTTAGTTGCAGTAAATCATCAGTCTAGTCCACAAGGTGTAGTCCAAACATTTGTATCCCAAATATTACAAATGCGATTTCCGCCTGGATCGTTGATCACTACTAGAATTTTTATATTGATTTTGATTTCTCAAGCAAACAGGGATTATCTGATAAAAATGTCTAACATTTTGACGTAATACTTCTATTCATTGCCATGTTCTGTTCCTCAGGTGTTCTTCTTCCAGCAAAGGACAAATATTCCATGATCATTTAAATACAATATTTTTAGTTCTTCTCTCGCTGGGCGTGGTGGCGCGCGCCTGTGACCGAGCTACGAAGGAGCAGGTAGTGTCGAAAGGCTTAAGATCGGGATTCCTATCGTTCGCTAGTGTATGTCGATCGGGTGTCCATACTAAGTTAGGCGTCAATATGGTAAACTTCGGGGAACCATCGTCCACCAGGTTGCATAAAGAGGAACGTACTGGTTCAGGATGGAAACATAGCAGACAAAAATTCCCGCGTCAAACAATAGTTGGATGGCACTTGTGAGTAGAACGCGTACGGTATCCAGATTAAGACAGCCTGACACACTACCCTACTCAATTTATATATATTTTTTCATTTGGATAACACGTACGGCAGAACGAACAACATGATAATACCATCTGATATTTTAAAAGCTATTTCTTGAGCCCATTAAAAAATTTGGTATACTGGCTTTGCTAGGGCTTTCGAATTTCTAGCACCTGGAAAGAAAAAGTGGACTGAATTTGTTTGAGTTTGTACCTGCTGACTCAAATACGAATGCTAATTATATTCTTAGTGATCTCAATTATGTGTAACAAATAAATTTCATTCAAAGGGATATTATATGTTATACAATACTGATAATCTTATTAGTTGAATATATAAACAGCCTGGTCCACCAGTTGTAGTCCAAACCTTAATTTGTATCCTAGCCTATTACAAATGTGATTTCCGCCTGGATCATTGATTACTACCAGAATATATGAACTCATTTTAATTTCTCAAGGAAACAGGGATTATCTAATATCAATGTGCAACATTTTGACGTAATACTTCTATTCATTTCCATGTTCTCTACCCGAGGCGTCCTGCTTCCACCAAAGGTCAAAAATTTTATCATTAGGTAACTACAATATTTTTAGTTCTGCTTTCGCTGGGCGTGGTGGCGTGCGCCTGTGACCGAGCTACAACGGAGCTGGTGGTGTCGAAAGGCTTAAAATCGGGACTCATATCGTTCCCTAGTCTATGTCGATCGGGTGTCCATAGAAAGTTAGGCGTCAATATGGTAAACTTTGGGGAACCTTCGTCCACCAGCTTGCATAAAGAGGAACGTACTGGTTCAGGATGGAAACATAGCAGACATAAATTCCCGCGTCAAACAGTAGTTGGATGGCACTTGTGAGTAGAACGCGTACGGTATCCAGATTAAGACAGCCTGACACGCTACCCTATTTGATTCATAATTATTTTTTTCATTTGGATAACACGTACGGCAGAACGAACAACATGATAATACCATCTGATATTTTAAAAGCTAATTTTTAAACTATTAAAAAATTGGGTATACCGGCTTGGCTACGGCTCTAAAAAATTTAATCTTTGGAACCACAAAAGCGGTCTGAATTTGTTTTAAATAGTACCTGCTTACTCAAATTCGAATGCTAATTATATTCTTAGTGATGTCAATTATATATCAAAACTAAATGCCATTCGGAGAGATATTAGATGTTGTACAATATCGATAATCTTTTAGTTGCAGTATATCAACAGTCTAGTCCACAAGTTGTAGTCCAAACATTTGCATCCCAAATATTACAAATGCGATTTCCGCCTGGATCGTTGATCATTACTAGAATTTTTAAATTTATTTTGATTTCTCAAGCAAACAGGGATTATCTGATAAAAATGTCTAACATTTTGACGTAATATTTCTGTTCATTGCCATGTTCTGTTCCTCAGGTGCTCTGCTTCCAGCAAAGGACAAATATTTCATGATCATTTAAATACAATATTTTTAGTTCTTCTCCCACTGGGCGTGGTGGCGCGCGCCTGTGACCGAGCTACGAAGGAGCCGGTAGTGTCGAAAGGCTTAAGATCGGGACTCCTATCGTTCGCTAGTCTATGTCGATCGCGTGTCCATACTAAGTTAGGCGTCAATATGGTAAACTTCGGGGAACCATCCTCCACCAGGTTGCATAAAGAGGAACGTACTGGTTCAGAATGGAAACATAGCAGACAAAAATTCCCGCGTCAAACAATAGTTGGATGGCACTTGTGAGTAGAGCGCGTACGGTATCCAGATTAAGACAGCCTGACACACTACCCTACTCAATTTATATATATTTTTTCATTTGGATAACACATACGGCAGAACGAACAACATGATAATACCATCTGATATTTTAAAAGCTAATTTTTAAACCAATTAAAAAATTGGGTATACCGGCTTGGCTACGGCTCTAAAAAGTTTAATATTTGGACCCACAAAAGCGGTCTTAATTTGTTTTAAATAGTACCTGCTTACTCAAATTCGAATGCTAATTATATTCTTAGTGATCTCAATTATATATCACAACTAAATGCCATTCGGAGAGATATTAGATGTTGTACAATATCGATAATCTTTTAGTTGCAGTATATCAACAGTCTAGTCCACAAGTTGTAGTCCAAACATTTGCATCCCAAATATTACAAATGCGATTTCCGCCTGGATCATTGATCATTACTAGAATTTTTAAATTGATTTTGATTTCTCAAGCAAACAGGGATTATCTGATAAAAATGTCTAACATTTTGACGTAATACTTCTGTTCATTGCCATGTTCTGTTCCTCAGGTGTTCTGCTTCCAGCAAAGGACAAATATTTCATGATCATTTAAATACAATATTTTTAGTTCTTCTCTCGCTGGGCGTGGTGGCGCGCGCCTGTGACTGAGCTACGAAGGAACCGGTAGTGTCGAAAGGCTTAAGATCGGGACTCCTATCGTTCGCTAGTCTATGTCGATCGCATGTCCATACTAAGTTAGGCGTCAATATGGTAAACTTCGGGGAACCATCGTCCACCAAGTTGCATAAAGAGGAACGTACTGGTTCAGGATGGAAACATAGCAGACAAAAATTCCCGCGTCAAACAATAGTAGGATGGCACTTGTGAGTAGAACGCGTACGGTATCAAGATTAAGACAGCCTGACACACTACCCTACTCAATTTATATATATTTTTTCATTTGGATAACACATACGGCAGAACGAACAACATGATAATACCATCTGATATTTTAAAAGCTATTTCTTGAGCCCATTAAAAAATTTGGTATACTGGCTTTGCTAGGGCTTTCAAATTTCTAGCACCTGGAAAGAAAAAGTGGACTGAATTTGTTTGAGTATGTACCTGCTGACTCAAATACGAATGCTAATTATATTCTTAGTGATCTCAATTATGTGTAACAAATAAATTTCATTCAAAGGGATATTTTATGTTATACAATATTGATAATCTTATTAGTTGAATATATAAACAGCCTGGTCCACCAGTTGTAGTCCAAACCTTAATTTGTATCCTAGCCTATTACAAATGTGATTTCCGCCTGGATCATTGATTACTGCCAGAATATATGAACTCATTTTAATTTCTCAAGCAAACAGGGATTATCTGATATAAATGTCCAACATTTTGACGTAATACTTCTATTCATTTCCATGTTCTCCACCCGAGGCGTCCTGCTTCCACCAAAGGTCAAATATTTTATCATTATGTAACTACAATATTTTTAGTTCTGCTTTCGCTGGGCGTGGTGGCGTGCGCCTGTGACCGAGCTACAACGGAGCTGGTAGTGTCGAAAGGCTTAAAATCGGGACTCATATCGTTCCCTAGTCTATGTCGATCGGGTGTCCATAGTAAGTTAGGCGTCAATATGGTAAACTTTGGGGAACCTTCGTCCACCAGGTTGCATAAAGAGGAACGTACTGGTTCAGGATGGAAACATAGCAGACATAAATTCCCGCGTCAAACAGTAGTTGGATGGCACTTGTGAGTAGAACGCGTACGGTATCCAGATTAAGACAGCCTGACACGCTACCCTACTTGATTCATAATTTTTTTTTTTCATTTGGATAACACATACGGCAGAAGAAAGAACATGATAATACATCTGATATTTTAAAAGCTAATTCTTAAACCAATTAAAAAATTTGGTATACCGGCTTGGCTACGGCTCTAAAAAATTCAATATTTGGAACCACAAAAGCGGTCTGAATTTGTTTTAAATAGTACCTGCTTACTCAAATTCGAATGATAATTATATTTTTAGTGATCTCAAATATATATCACAACTAAATGCCATTCGGAGAGATATTACATGTTGTACAGTATCGATAATCTTTCTAGTTGCAGTAAATCATCAGTCTAGTTCACAAGGCGTAGTCCAAACATTTGTATCCAAAATATTACAAATGCGATTTCCGCCTGGATCGTTGATCACTACTAGAATTTTTATCTTGATTTTGATTTCTCAAGCAAACAGGGATTATCTGATAAAAATGTCTAACATTTTGACGTAATACTTCGGTTCATTGCCATGTTCAGTTCCTCAGGTGTTCTTCTTCCAGCAAAGGACAAATATTTCATGATCATTTAAATACAATATTTTTAGTTTTTCTCTCACTGGGCGTGGTGGCGTGCGCCTGTGACCGAGCTACGAAGGAGCCGGTAGTGTCGAAAGGCTTAAGATCGGGACTCCTATCGTTCGCTAGTCTATGTCGATCGGGTGTCCATACTAAGTTAGGCGTCAATATGGTAAACTTCGGGGAACCTTCGTCCACCAGGTTGCATAAAGAGGAACGTACTGGTTCAGGATGGAAACATAGCAGACAAAAATTCCCGCGTCAAACAATAGTTGGATGGCACTTGTGAGTAGAACGCGTACGGTATCCAGATTAAGACAGCCTGACACACTACCCTAATTAATTTATATATATTTTTTCATTTGGATAACACATACGGTAGAACGAACAACATGATAATACCATCTGATATTTTAAAAGCTAATTTTTAAACCAAATAAAAAATTGGGTATATTGGCTTGGCTACGGCTCTAAAATATTTAATATTTGGAACCACAAAAGCGGTCTGAATTTGTTTTAAGTAGTACTTCTTACTCAAATTCGAATGCTATTTATATTCTTAGTGATCTCAATTATATATCACAACTAAATGCCATTCGGAGAGATATTAGATGTTGTACAATATCGATAATCTTTTAGTTGCAGTATATCAACAGTCTAGTCCACAAGTTGTAGTCCAAACATTTGCATCCCAAATATTACAAATGCGATTTCCGCCTGGATCGTTGATCAGTACTAGAATTTTTAAATTGATTTTGATTTCTCAAGCAAACAGGGATTATCTGATAAAAATGTCTAACATTTTGACGTAATACTTCTGTTCATTGCCATGTTCTGTTCCTCAGGTGTTCTGCTTCCAGCAAAGGACAAATATTTCATGATCATTTAAATACAATATTTTTAGTTCTTCTCTCGCTGGGCGTGGTGGCGCGCGCCTGTGACCGAGCTACGAAGGAACCGGTAGTGTCGAAAGGCTTAAGATCGGGACTCCTATCGTTCGCTAGTCTATGTCGATCGCATGTCCATACTAAGTTAGGCGTCAATATGGTAAACTTCGGGGAACCATCGTCCACCAAGTTGCATAAAGAGGAACGTACCGGTTCAGGATGGAAACAAAGCAGACAAAAATTCCCGCGTCAAACAATAGTAGGATGGCACTTGTGAGTAGAACGCGTACGGTATCCAGATTAAGACAGCCTGACACACTACCCTAATTAATTTATATATATTTTTTCATTTGGATAACACATACGGTAGAACGAACAACATGATAATACCATCTGATATTTTAAAAGCTAATTTTTAAACCAATTAAAAAATTGGGTATATTGGCTTGGCTACGGCTCTAAAATATTTAATATTTGGAACCACAAAAGCGGTCTGAATTTGTTTTAAGTAGTACTTCTTACTCAAATTCGAATGCTATTTATATTCTTAGTGATCTCAATTATATATCACAACTAAATGCCATTCGGAGAGATATTAGATGTTGTACAATATCGATAATCTTTTAGTTGCAGTATATCAACAGTCTAGTCCACAAGTTGTAGTCCAAACATTTGCATCCCAAATATTACAAATGCGATTTCCGCCTGGATCGTTGATCATTACTAGAATTTTTAAATTGATTTTGATTTCTCAAGCAAACAGGGATTATCTGATAAAAATGTCTAACATTTTGACGTAATACTTCTGTTCATTGCCATGTTCTGTTCCTCAGGTGTTCTGCTTCCAGCAAAGGACAAATAATTCATGATCATTTAAATACAATATTTTTAGTTCTTCTCTCGCTGGGCGTGGTGGCGCGCGCCTGTGACCGAGCTACGAAGGAACCGGTAGTGTCGAAAGGCTTAAGATCGGGACTCCTATCGTTCGCTAGTCTATGTCGATCGCATGTCCATACTAAGTTAGGCGTCAATATGGTAAACTTCGGGGAACCATCGTCCACCAAGTTGCATAAAGAGGAACGTACTGGTTCAGGATGGAAACATAGCAGACAAAAATTCCCGCGTCAAACAATAGTAGGATGGCACTTGTGAGTAGAACGCGTACGGTATCCAGATTAAGACAGCCTGACACACTACCCTACTCAATTTATATATATTTTTTCATTTGGATAACACATACGGCAGAACGAACAACATGATAATACCATCTGATATTTTAAAAGCTATTTCTTGAGCCCATTAAAAAATTTGGTATACTGGCTTTGCTAGGGCTTTCAAATTTCTAGCACCTGGAAAGAAAAAGTGGACTGAATTTGTTTGAGTTTGTACCTGCTGACTCAAATACGAATGCTAATTATATTCTTAGTGATCTCAATTATGTGTAACAAATAAATTTCATTCAAAGGGATATTTTATGTTATACAATATTGATAATCTTATTAGTTGAATATATAAACAGCCTGGTCCACCAGTTGTAGTCCAAACCTTAATTTGTATCCTAGCCTATTACAAATGTGATTTCCGCCTGGATCATTGATTACTACCAGAATATATGAACTCATTTTAATTTCTCAAGCAAACAGGGATTATCTGATATAAATGTCCAACATTTTGACGTAATACTTCTATTCATTTCCATGTTCTCTACCCGAGGCGTCCTGCTTCCACCAAAGGTCAAATATTTTATCATTATGTAACTACAATATTTTTAATTCTGCTTTCGCTGGGCGTGGTGGCGTGCGCCTGTGACCGAGCTACAACGGAGCTGGTAGTGTCGAAAGGCTTAAAATCGGGACTCATATCGTTCCCTAGTGTATGTCGATCGGGTGTCCATACAAAGTTAGGCGTCAATATAGTAATCTTCGGGGAACCATCGTCCACCAGGTTGCATAAACAGGAACGTACTGGTTCAGGATGGAAACATAGCAGACAAAAATTCCCGCGTCAAACAATAGTTGGATGGCACTTGTGAGTAGAACGCGTACGGTATCCAGATTAAGACAGCCTGACACACTACCCTATTCAATTTATATATATTTTCTCATTTGGATAACACATACGGTAGAACGAACAACATGATAATACCATCTGATATTTTAAAAGCTAATTTTTAAACCAATTAAAAAATTGGGTATACCGGCTTGGCTACGGCTCTAAAAAATTTAATATTTGGAACCACAAAAGCGGTCTGAATTTGTTTTAAATAGTACCTGCTTACTCAAATCCGAATGCTAATTATATTCTTAGTGATCTCAATTATATATCACAACTAAATGCCATTCGGAGAGATATTACATGTTGTACAGTATCGATAATCTTTTTAGTTGCAGTAAATCATCAGTCTAGTCCACAAGGTGTAGTCCAAACATTTGTATCCCAAATATTACAAATGCGATTTCCGCCTGGATCGTTGATCACTACTAGAATTTTTATATTGATTTTGATTTCTCAAGCAAACAGGGATTATCTGATAAAAATGTCTAACATTTTGACGTAATACTTCTATTCATTGCCATGTTCTGTTCCTCAGGTGTTCTTCTTCCAGCAAAGGACAAATATTCCATGATCATTTAAATACAATATTTTTAGTTCTTCTCTCGCTGGGCGTGGTGGCGCGCGCCTGTGACCGAGCTACGAAGGAGCAGGTAGTGTCGAAAGGCTTAAAATCGGGACTCATATCGTTCCCTAGTCTATGTCGATCGGGTGTCCATAGAAAGTTAGGCGTCAATATGGTAAACTTTGGGGAACCTTCGTCCACCAGCTTGCATAAAGAGGAACGTACTGGTTCAGGATGGAAACATAGCAGACATAAATTCCCGCGTCAAACAGTAGTTGGATGGCACTTGTGAGTAGAACGCGTACGGTATCCAGATTAAGACAGCCTGACACGCTACCCTATTTGATTCATAATTATTTTTTTCATTTGGATAACACGTACGGCAGAACGAACAACATGATAATACCATCTGATATTTTAAAAGCTAATTTTTAAACTATTAAAAAATTGGGTATACCGGCTTGGCTACGGCTCTAAAAAATTTAATCTTTGGAACCACAAAAGCGGTCTGAATTTGTTTTAAATAGTACCTGCTTACTCAAATTCGAATGCTAATTATATTCTTAGTGATGTCAATTATATATCAAAACTAAATGCCATTCGGAGAGATATTAGATGTTGTACAATATCGATAATCTTTTAGTTGCAGTATATCAACAGTCTAGTCCACAAGTTGTAGTCCAAACATTTGCATCCCAAATATTACAAATGCGATTTCCGCCTGGATCGTTGATCATTACTAGAATTTTTAAATTTATTTTGATTTCTCAAGCAAACAGGGATTATCTGATAAAAATGTCTAACATTTTGACGTAATATTTCTGTTCATTGCCATGTTCTGTTCCTCAGGTGCTCTGCTTCCAGCAAAGGACAAATATTTCATGATCATTTAAATACAATATTTTTAGTTCTTCTCCCACTGGGCGTGGTGGCGCGCGCCTGTGACCGAGCTACGAAGGAGCCGGTAGTGTCGAAAGGCTTAAGATCGGGACTCCTATCGTTCGCTAGTCTATGTCGATCGCGTGTCCATACTAAGTTAGGCGTCAATATGGTAAACTTCGGGGAACCATCCTCCACCAGGTTGCATAAAGAGGAACGTACTGGTTCAGAATGGAAACATAGCAGACAAAAATTCCCGCGTCAAACAATAGTTGGATGGCACTTGTGAGTAGAGCGCGTACGGTATCCAGATTAAGACAGCCTGACACACTACCCTACTAAATTTATATATATTTTTTCATTTGGATAACACATACGGCAGAACGAACAACATGATAATACCATCTGATATTTTAAAAGCTAATTTTTAAACCAATTAAAAAATTGGGTATACCGGCTTGGCTACGGCTCTAAAAAGTTTAATATTTGGACCCACAAAAGCGGTCTTAATTTGTTTTAAATAGTACCTGCTTACTCAAATTCGAATGCTAATTATATTCTTAGTGATCTCAATTATATATCACAACTAAATGCCATTCGGAGAGATATTAGATGTTGTACAATATCGATAATCTTTTAGTTGCAGTATATCAACAGTCTAGTCCACAAGTTGTAGTCCAAACATTTGCATCCCAAATATTACAAATGCGATTTCCGCCTGGATCATTGATCATTACTAGAATTTTTAAATTGATTTTGATTTCTCAAGCAAACAGGGATTATCTGATAAAAATGTCTAACATTTTGACGTAATACTTCTGTTCATTGCCATGTTCTGTTCCTCAGGTGTTCTGCTTCCAGCAAAGGACAAATATTTCATGATCATTTAAATACAATATTTTTAGTTCTTCTCTCGCTGGGCGTGGTGGCGCGCGCCTGTGACTGAGCTACGAAGGAACCGGTAGTGTCGAAAGGCTTAAGATCGGGACTCCTATCGTTCGCTAGTCTATGTCGATCGCATGTCCATACTAAGTTAGGCGTCAATATGGTAAACTTCGGGGAACCATCGTCCACCAAGTTGCATAAAGAGGAACGTACTGGTTCAGGATGGAAACATAGCAGACAAAAATTCCCGCGTCAAACAATAGTAGGATGGCACTTGTGAGTAGAACGCGTACGGTATCAAGATTAAGACAGCCTGACACACTACCCTACTCAATTTATATATATTTTTTCATTTGGATAACACATACGGCAGAACGAACAACATGATAATACCATCTGATATTTTAAAAGCTATTTCTTGAGCCCATTAAAAAATTTGGTATACTGGCTTTGCTAGGGCTTTCAAATTTCTAGCACCTGGAAAGAAAAAGTGGACTGAATTTGTTTGAGTATGTACCTGCTGACTCAAATACGAATGCTAATTATATTCTTAGTGATCTCAATTATGTGTAACAAATAAATTTCATTCAAAGGGATATTTTATGTTATACAATATTGATAATCTTATTAGTTGAATATATAAACAGCCTGGTCCACCAGTTGTAGTCCAAACCTTAATTTGTATCCTAGCCTATTACAAATGTGATTTCCGCCTGGATCATTGATTACTGCCAGAATATATGAACTCATTTTAATTTCTCAAGCAAACAGGGATTATCTGATATAAATGTCCAACATTTTGACGTAATACTTCTATTCATTTCCATGTTCTCTACCCGAGGCGTCCTGCTTCCACCAAAGGTCAAATATTTTATCATTATGTAACTACAATATTTTTAGTTCTGCTTTCGCTGGGCGTGGTGGCGTGCGCCTGTGACCGAGCTACAACGGAGCTGGTAGTGTCGAAAGGCTTAAAATCGGGACTCATATCGTTCCCTAGTCTATGTCGATCGGGTGTCCATAGTAAGTTAGGCGTCAATATGGTAAACTTTGGGGAACCTTCGTCCACCAGGTTGCATAAAGAGGAACGTACTGGTTCAGGATGGAAACATAGCAGACATAAATTCCCGCGTCAAACAGTAGTTGGATGGCACTTGTGAGTAGAACGCGTACGGTATCCAGATTAAGACAGCCTGACACGCTACCCTACTTGATTCATAATTTTTTTTTTCATTTGGATAACACATACGGCAGAAGAAAGAACATGATAATACATCTGATATTTTAAAAGCTAATTCTTAAACCAATTAAAAAATTTGGTATACCGGCTTGGCTACGGCTCTAAAAAATTCAATATTTGGAACCACAAAAGCGGTCTGAATTTGTTTTAAATAGTACCTGCTTACTCAAATTCGAATGATAATTATATTTTTAGTGATCTCAAATATATATCACAACTAAATGCCATTCGGAGAGATATTACATGTTGTACAGTATCGATAATCTTTCTAGTTGCAGTAAATCATCAGTCTAGTCCACAAGGCGTAGTCCAAACATTTGTATCCAAAATATTACAAATGCGATTTCCGCCTGGATCGTTGATCACTACTAGAATTTTTATCTTGATTTTGATTTCTCAAGCAAACAGGGATTATCTGATAAAAATGTCTAACATTTTGACGTAATACTTCGGTTCATTGCCATGTTCAGTTCCTCAGGTGTTCTTCTTCCAGCAAAGGACAAATATTTCATGATCATTTAAATACAATATTTTTAGTTTTTCTCTCACTGGGCGTGGTGGCGTGCGCCTGTGACCGAGCTACGAAGGAGCCGGTAGTGTCGAAAGGCTTAAGATCGGGACTCCTATCGTTCGCTAGTCTATGTCGATCGGGTGTCCATACTAAGTTAGGCGTCAATATGGTAAACTTCGGGGAACCTTCGTCCACCAGGTTGCATAAAGAGGAACGTACTGGTTCAGGATGGAAACATAGCAGACAAAAATTCCCGCGTCAAACAATAGTTGGATGGCACTTGTGAGTAGAACGCGTACGGTATCCAGATTAAGACAGCCTGACACACTACCCTAATTAATTTATATATATTTTTTCATTTGGATAACACATACGGTAGAACGAACAACATGATAATACCATCTGATATTTTAAAAGCTAATTTTTAAACCAAATAAAAAATTGGGTATATTGGCTTGGCTACGGCTCTAAAATATTTAATATTTGGAACCACAAAAGCGGTCTGAATTTGTTTTAAGTAGTACTTCTTACTCAAATTCGAATGCTATTTATATTCTTAGTGATCTCAATTATATATCACAACTAAATGCCATTCGGAGAGATATTAGATGTTGTACAATATCGATAATCTTTTAGTTGCAGTATATCAACAGTCTAGTCCACAAGTTGTAGTCCAAACATTTGCATCCCAAATATTACAAATGCGATTTCCGCCTGGATCGTTGATCAGTACTAGAATTTTTAAATTGATTTTGATTTCTCAAGCAAACAGGGATTATCTGATAAAAATGTCTAACATTTTGACGTAATACTTCTGTTCATTGCCATGTTCTGTTCCTCAGGTGTTCTGCTTCCAGCAAAGGACAAATATTTCATGATCATTTAAATACAATATTTTTAGTTCTTCTCTCGCTGGGCGTGGTGGCGCGCGCCTGTGACCGAGCTACGAAGGAACCGGTAGTGTCGAAAGGCTTAAGATCGGGACTCCTATCGTTCGCTAGTCTATGTCGATCGCATGTCCATACTAAGTTAGGCGTCAATATGGTAAACTTCGGGGAACCATCGTCCACCAAGTTGCATAAAGAGGAACGTACCGGTTCAGGATGGAAACAAAGCAGACAAAAATTCCCGCGTCAAACAATAGTAGGATGGCACTTGTGAGTAGAACGCGTACGGTATCCAGATTAAGACAGCCTGACACACTACCCTAATTAATTTATATATATTTTTTCATTTGGATAACACATACGGTAGAACGAACAACATGATAATACCATCTGATATTTTAAAAGCTAATTTTTAAACCAATTAAAAAATTGGGTATATTGGCTTGGCTACGGCTCTAAAATATTTAATATTTGGAACCACAAAAGCGGTCTGAATTTGTTTTAAGTAGTACTTCTTACTCAAATTCGAATGCTATTTATATTCTTAGTGATCTCAATTATATATCACAACTAAATGCCATTCGGAGAGATATTAGATGTTGTACAATATCGATAATCTTTTAGTTGCAGTATATCAACAGTCTAGTCCACAAGTTGTAGTCCAAACATTTGCATCCCAAATATTACAAATGCGATTTCCGCCTGGATCGTTGATCATTACTAGAATTTTTAAATTGATTTTGATTTCTCAAGCAAACAGGGATTATCTGATAAAAATGTCTAACATTTTGACGTAATACTTCTGTTCATTGCCATGTTCTGTTCCTCAGGTGTTCTGCTTCCAGCAAAGGACAAATAATTCATGATCATTTAAATACAATATTTTTAGTTCTTCTCTCGCTGGGCGTGGTGGCGCGCGCCTGTGACCGAGCTACGAAGGAACCGGTAGTGTCGAAAGGCTTAAGATCGGGACTCCTATCGTTCGCTAGTCTATGTCGATCGCATGTCCATACTAAGTTAGGCGTCAATATGGTAAACTTCGGGGAACCATCGTCCACCAAGTTGCATAAAGAGGAACGTACTGGTTCAGGATGGAAACATAGCAGACAAAAATTCCCGCGTCAAACAATAGTAGGATGGCACTTGTGAGTAGAACGCGTACGGTATCCAGATTAAGACAGCCTGACACACTACCCTACTCAATTTATATATATTTTTTCATTTGGATAACACATACGGCAGAACGAACAACATGATAATACCATCTGATATTTTAAAAGCTATTTCTTGAGCCCATTAAAAAATTTGGTATACTGGCTTTGCTAGGGCTTTCAAATTTCTAGCACCTGGAAAGAAAAAGTGGACTGAATTTGTTTGAGTTTGTACCTGCTGACTCAAATACGAATGCTAATTATATTCTTAGTGATCTCAATTATGTGTAACAAATAAATTTCATTCAAAGGGATATTTTATGTTATACAATATTGATAATCTTATTAGTTGAATATATAAACAGCCTGGTCCACCAGTTGTAGTCCAAACCTTAATTTGTATCCTAGCCTATTACAAATGTGATTTCCGCCTGGATCATTGATTACTACCAGAATATATGAACTCATTTTAATTTCTCAAGCAAACAGGGATTATCTGATATAAATGTCCAACATTTTGACGTAATACTTCTATTCATTTCCATGTTCTCTACCCGAGGCGTCCTGCTTCCACCAAAGGTCAAATATTTTATCATTATGTAACTACAATATTTTTAATTCTGCTTTCGCTGGGCGTGGTGGCGTGCGCCTGTGACCGAGCTACAACGGAGCTGGTAGTGTCGAAAGGCTTAAAATCGGGACTCATATCGTTCCCTAGTCTATGTCGATCGGGTGTCCATAGTAAGTTAGGCGTCAATATGGTAAACTTTGGGGAACCTTCGTCCACCAGGTTGCATAAAGAGGAACGTACTGGTTCAGGATGGAAACATAGCAGACATAAATTCCCGCGTCAAACAGTAGTTGGATGGCACTTGTGAGTAGAACGCGTACGGTATCCAGATTAAGACAGCCTGACACGCTACCCTACTTGATTCATAATTTTTTTTTTCATTTGGATAACACATACGGCAGAAGAAAGAACATGATAATACATCTGAAATTTTAAAAGCTAATTCTTAAACCAATTAAAAAATTTGGTATACCGGCTTGGCTACGGCTCTAAAAAATTTAATATTTGGAACCACAAAAGCGGTCTGAATTTGTTTTAAATAGTACCTGCTTACTCAAATTCGAATGATAATTATATTTTTAGTGATCTCAAATATATATCACAACTAAATGCCATTCGGAGAGATATTACATGTTGTACAGTATCGATAATCTTTCTAGTTGCAGTAAATCATCAGTCTAGTCCACAAGGTGTAGTCCAAACATTTGTATCCCAAATATTACAAATGCGATTTCCGCCTGGATCGTTGATCACTACTAGAATTTTTATATTGATTTTGATTTCTTAAGCAAACAGGGATTATCTGATAAAAATGTCTAACATTTTGACGTAATACTTCGGTTCATTGCCATGTTCAGTTCCTCAGGTGTTCTTCTTCCAGCAAAGGACAAATATTTCATGATCATTTAAATACAATATTTTTAGTTTTTCCCTCGCTGGGCGTGGTGGCGCGCGCCTGTGACCGAGCTACGAAGGAGCCGGTAGTGTCGAAAGGCTTAAGATCGGGACTCCTATCGTTCGCTAGTCTATGTCGATCGGGTGTCCATACAAAGTTAGGCGTCAATATAGTAAACTTCGGGGAACCATCGTCCACCAGGTAGCATAAAGAGGAACGTACTGGTTCAGGATGAAACATAGCAGACAAAAATTCCCGCGTCAAACAATAGTTGGATGGCACTTGTGAGTAGAACGCGTACGGTATCCAGATTAATACAGCCTGACACACTACCCTATTTAATTTATATATATTTTTTCATTTGGGTAACACCTACGGTAGAACGAACAACATGATAATACCATCTGATATTTTAAAAGCTAATTTTTAAACCAATTAAAAAATTGGGTATACCGGCTTGGCTACGGCTCTAAAAAATTTAATATTTGGAACCACAAAAGCGGTCTGAATTTGTTTTAAGTGGTACTTCTTACTCAAATTCCAATGCTATTTATATACTTAGTGATCTCAATTATATATCACAACTAAATGCCATTCGGAGAGATATTAGATGTTGTACAATATCGATAATCTTTTAGTTGCAGTATATCAACAGTCTAGTCCACAAGTTGCAGTCCAAACATTTGCATCCCAAATATTACAAATGCGATTTCCGCCTGGATCGTTGATCACTACTAGAATTTTTATATTGATTTTGATTTCTCAAGCAAACAGGGATTATCTGATAAAAATGTCTATTATTTTGACGTAATACTTCTGTTCATTGCCATGTTCTGTTCCTCAGGTGTTCTGCTTCCAGCAAAGGACAAATATTCCATGATCATTTAAATACATTATTTTTAGTTCTTCTCTCGCTGGGCGTGGTGGCGCGCGCCTGTGACCAAGCTACGAAGGAGCCGGTAGTGTCGAAAGGCTTAAGATCGGGACTCCTATCGTTCGCTAGTCTATGTCGATCGGGTGTCCATACTAAGTTAGGCGTCAATATGGTAAACTTCGGGGAACCATCGTCCACCAGGTTGCATAAAGAGGAACGTACTGGTTCAGGATGGAAACATAGCAGACAAAAATTCCCGCGTCAAACAATAGTTGGATGGCACTTGTGAGTAGAACGCGTACGGTATCCAGATTAAGACAACCTGACACACTACCCTATTCAATTTATATATATTTTTTCATTTGGATAACACATACGGTAGAACGAACAACATGATAATACCATCTGATATTTTAAAAGCTAATTTTTAAACCAATTAAAAAATTGGGTATACCGGTTTGGCTACGGCTCTAAAAAATTTAATATTTGGAACCACAAAAGCGGTCTGAATTTGTTTTAAGTAGTACTTCTTACTTAAATTCGAATGCTATTTATATTCTTAGTGATCTCAATTATATATCACAACTAAATGACATTCGGAGAGATATTAGATGTTGTACAATATCGATAATCTTTTAGTTGCAGTATATCAACAGTCTAGTCCACAAGTTGCAGTCCAAACATTTGCATCCCAAATATTACAAATGCGATTTCCACTTGGATCGTTGATCACTACTAGAATTTTTAAATTGATTTTGATTTCTCAAGCAAACAGGGATTATCTGATAAAAACGTCTAACATTTTGACGTAATACTTCTGTTCATTGCCATGTTCTGTTCCTCAGGTGTTCTGCTTTCAGCAAAGGACAAATATTTCATGATCATTTAAATACAATATTTTTATTTCTTCTCTCGCTGGGCGTGGTGGCGCGCGCCTGTGACCAAGCTACGAAGGAGCCGGTAGTGTCGAAAGGCTTAAGATCGGGACTCCTATCGTTCGCTAGTCTATGTCGATCGGGTGTCCATACTAAGTTAGGCGTCAATATGGTAAACTTCGGGGAACCATCGTCCACCAGGTTGCATAAAGAGGAACGTACTGGTTCAGGATGGAAACATAGCAGACATAAATTCCCGCGTCAAACAGTAGTTGGATGGCACTTGTGAGTAGAACGCGTACGGTATCCAGATTAAGACAGCCTGACACGCTACCCTACTTGATTCATAATTTTTTTTTTCATTTGGATAACACATACGGCAGAACGAACAACATGATAATACCATCTGATATTTTAAAAGCTATTTCTTGAGCCCATTAAAAAATTTGGTATACTGGCTTTGCTAGGGCTTTCAAATTTCTAGCACCTGGAAAGAAAAAGTGGACTGAATTTGTTTGAGTTTGTACCTGCTGACTCAAATACGAATGCTAATTATATTCTTAGTGATCTCAATTATGTGTAACAAATAAATTTCATTCAAAGGGATATTTTATGTTATACAATATTGATAATCTTATTAGTTGAATATATAAACAGCCTGGTCCACCAGTTGTAGTCCAAACCTTAATTTGTATCCTAGCCTATTACAAATGTGATTTCCGCCTGGATCATTGATTACTACCAGAATATATGAACTCATTTTAATTTCTCAAGCAAACAGGGATTATCTGATATAAATGTCCAACATTTTGACGTAATACTTCTATTCATTTCCATGTTCTCTACCCGAGGCGTCCTGCTTCCACCAAAGGTCAAATATTTTATCATTATGTAACTACAATATTTTTAGCTCTGCTTTCGCTGGGCGTGATGGCGTGCGCCTGTGACCAAGCTACAACGGAGCTGGTAGTGTCGAAAGGCTTAAAATCGGGACTCATATCGTTCCCTAGTCTATGTCGATCGGGTGTCCATAGTAAGTTAGGCGTCAATATGGTAAACTTTGGGGAACCTTCGTCCACCAGGTTGCATAAAGAGGAACGTACTGGTTCAGGATGGAAACATAGCAGACATAAATTCCCGCGTCAAACAGTAGTTGGATGGCACTTGTGAGTAGAACGCGTACGGTATCCAGATTAAGACAGCCTGACACGCTACCCTACTTGATTCATAATTTTTTTTTTCATTTGGATAACACATACGGCAGAAGAAAGAACATGATAATACATCTGAAATTTTAAAAGCTAATTCTTAAACCAATTAAAAAATTTGGTATACCGGCTTGGCTACGGCTCTAAAAAATTTAATATTTGGAACCACAAAAGCGGTCTGAATTTGTTTTAAATAGTACCTGCTTACTCAAATTCGAATGATAATTATATTTTTAGTGATCTCAAATATATATCACAACTAAATGCCATTCGGAGAGATATTACATGTTGTACAGTATCGATAATCTTTCTAGTTGCAGTAAATCATCAGTCTAGTCCACAAGGTGTAGTCCAAACATTTGTATCCCAAATATTACAAATGCGATTTCCGCCTGGATCGTTGATCACTACTAGAATTTTTATATTGATTTTGATTTCTTAAGCAAACAGGGATTATCTGATAAAAATGTCTAACATTTTGACGTAATACTTCGGTTCATTGCCATGTTCAGTTCCTCAGGTGTTCTTCTTCCAGCAAAGGACAAATATTTCATGATCATTTAAATACAATATTTTTAGTTTTTCCCTCGCTGGGCGTGGTGGCGCGCGCCTGTGACCGAGCTACGAAGGAGCCGGTAGTGTCGAAAGGCTTAAGATCGGGACTCCTATCGTTCGCTAGTCTATGTCGATCGGGTGTCCATACAAAGTTAGGCGTCAATATAGTAAACTTCGGGGAACCATCGTCCACCAGGTAGCATAAAGAGGAACGTACTGGTTCAGGATGAAACATAGCAGACAAAAATTCCCGCGTCAAACAATAGTTGGATGGCACTTGTGAGTAGAACGCGTACGGTATCCAGATTAAGACAGCCTGACACACTACCCTATTTAATTTATATATATTTTTTCATTTGGATAACACCTACGGTAGAACGAACAACATGATAATACCATCTGATATTTTAAAAGCTAATTTTTAAACCAATTAAAAAATTGGGTATACCGGCTTGGCTACGGCTCTAAAAAATTTAATATTTGGAACCACAAAAGCGGTCTGAATTTGTTTTAAGTGGTACTTCTTACTCAAATTCCAATGCTATTTATATACTTAGTGATCTCAATTATATATCACAACTAAATGCCATTCGGAGAGATATTAGATGTTGTACAATATCGATAATCTTTTAGTTGCAGTATATCAACAGTCTAGTCCACAAGTTGCAGTCCAAACATTTGCATCCCAAATATTACAAATGCGATTTCCGCCTGGATCGTTGATCACTACTAGAATTTTTATATTGATTTTGATTTCTCAAGCAAACAGGGATTATCTGATAAAAATGTCTATTATTTTGACGTAATACTTCTGTTCATTGCCATGTTCTGTTCCTCAGGTGTTCTGCTTCCAGCAAAGGACAAATATTCCATGATCATTTAAATACATTATTTTTAGTTCTTCTCTCGCTGGGCGTGGTGGCGCGCGCCTGTGACCAAGCTACGAAGGAGCCGGTAGTGTCGAAAGGCTTAAGATCGGGACTCCTATCGTTCGCTAGTCTATGTCGATCGGGTGTCCATACTAAGTTAGGCGTCAATATGGTAAACTTCGGGGAACCATCGTCCACCAGGTTGCATAAAGAGGAACGTACTGGTTCAGGATGGAAACATAGCAGACAAAAATTCCCGCGTCAAACAATAGTTGGATGGCACTTGTGAGTAGAACGCGTACGGTATCCAGATTAAGACAGCCTGACACACTACCCTATTCAATTTATATATATTTTTTCATTTGGATAACACATACGGTAGAACGAACAACATGATAATACCATCTGATATTTTAAAAGCTAATTTTTAAACCAATTAAAAAATTGGGTATACCGGTTTGGCTACGGCTCTAAAAAATTTAATATTTGGAACCACAAAAGCGGTCTGAATTTGTTTTAAGTAGTACTTCTTACTTAAATTCGAATGCTATTTATATTCTTAGTGATCTCAATTATATATCACAACTAAATGCCATTCGGAGAGATATTAGATGTTGTACAATATCGATAATCTTTTAGTTGCAGTATATCAACAGTCTAGTCCACAAGTTGCAGTCCAAACATTTGCATCCCAAATATTACAAATGCGATTTCCGCCTGGATCGTTGATCACTACTAGAATTTTTAAATTGATTTTGATTTCTCAAGCAAACAGGGATTATCTGATAAAAATGTCTAACATTTTGACGTAATACTTCTGTTCATTGCCATGTTCTGTTCCTCAGGTGTTCTGCTTTCAGCAAAGGACAAATATTTCATGATCATTTAAATACAATATTTTTATTTCTTCTCTCGCTGGGCGTGGTGGCGCGCGCCTGTGACCAAGCTACGAAGGAGCCGGTAGTGTCGAAAGGCTTAAGATCGGGACTCCTATCGTTCGCTAGTCTATGTCGATCGGGTGTCCATACTAAGTTAGGCGTCAATATGGTAAACTTCGGGGAACCATAGTCCACCAGGTTGCATAAAGAGGAACGTACTGGTTCAGGATGGAAACATAGCAGACATAAATTCCCGCGTCAAACAGTAGTTGGATGGCACTTGTGAGTAGAACGCGTACGGTATCCAGATTAAGACAGCCTGACACACTACCCTATTCAATTTATATATATTTTTTCATTTGGATAACACATACGGTAGAACGAACAACATGATAATACCATCTGATATTTTAAAAGCTAATTTTTAAACCAATTAAAAAATTGGGTATACCGGTTTGGCTACGGCTCTAAAAAATTTAATATTTGGAACCACAAAAGCGGTCTGAATTTGTTTTAAGTAGTACTTCTTACTTAAATTCGAATGCTATTTATATTCTTAGTGATCTCAATTATATATCACAACTAAATGCCATTCGGAGAGATATTAGATGTTGTACAATATCGATAATCTTTTAGTTGCAGTATATCAACAGTCTAGTCCACAAGTTGCAGTCCAAACATTTGCATCCCAAATATTACAAATGCGATTTCCGCCTGGATCGTTGATCACTACTAGAATTTTTAAATTGATTTTGATTTCTCAAGCAAACAGGGATTATCTGATAAAAATGTCTAACATTTTGACGTAATACTTCTGTTCATTGCCATGTTCTGTTCCTCAGCTGTTCTGCTTTCAGCAAAGGACAAATATTTCATGATCATTTAAATACAATATTTTTATTTCTTCTCTCGCTGGGCGTGGTGGCGCGCGCCTGTGACCAAGCTACGAAGGAGCCGGTAGTGTCGAAAGGCTTAAGATCGGGACTCCTATCGTTCGCTAGTCTATGTCGATCGGGTGTCCATACTAAGTTAGGCGTCAATATGGTAAACTTCGGGGAACCATAGTCCACCAGGTTGCATAAAGAGGAACGTACTGGTTCAGGATGGAAACATAGCAGACATAAATTCCCGCGTCAAACAGTAGTTGGATGGCACTTGTGAGTAGAACGCGTACGGTATCCAGATTAAGACAGCCTGACACGCTACCCTACTTGATTCATAATTATTTTTTTCATTTGGATAACACATACGGTAGAAGAAAGAACATGATTATACATCTGATATTTTAAAAGCTAATTCTTAAACCAATTAAAAAATTGGGTATACCGGCTTGGCTACGGCTCTAAAAAATTTAATATTTGGAACCACAAAAGCGGTCTGAATTTGTTTTAAATAGTACGTGCTTACTCAAATTCGAATGCTAATTATATTCTTAGTGATCTCAATTATATATCACAACTAAATGCCATTCGGAGAGATATTAGATGTTGTACAGTATCGATAATCTTTTTAGTTGCAGTAAATCATCAGTCTAGTCCACAAGGTGTAGTCCAAACATTTGTATCCCAAATATTACAAATGCGATTTCCGCCTGGATCGTTGATCACTACTAGAATTTTTATATTGATTTTGATTTCTCAAGCAAACAGGGATTATCTGATAAAAATGTCTAACATTTTGACGTAATACTTCTGTTCATTGCCATGTTCTGTTCCTCAGGCGCTATTCTTCCAGCAAAGGACAAATATTTCATGATCATTTAAATACAATATTTTTAGTTCTTCTCTCGCTGGGCGTGGTGGCGCGCGCCTGTGACCGAGCTACGAAAGAGCAGGTAGTGTCGAAAGGCTTAAGATCGGGATTCCTATCGTTCGCTAGTCTATGTCGATCGGGTGTCCATACTAAGTTAGGCGTCAATATGGTAAACTTCGGGGAACCATCGTCCACCAGGTTGCATAAAGAGCAACGTACTGGTTCAGGATGGAAACATAGCAGACATAAATTCCCGCGTCAAACAGTAGTTGGATGGCACTTGTGAGTAGAACGCGTACGGTATCCAGATTAAGACAGCCTGACACACTACCCTATTTAATTTATATATATTTTTTCATTTGGATAACACCTACGGTAGAACGAACAACATGATAATACCATCTGATATTTTAAAAGCTAATTTTTAAACCAATTAAAAAATTGGGTATACCGGCTTGGCTACGGCTCTAAAAAATTTAATATTTGGAACCACAAAAGCGGTCTGAATTTGTTTTAAGTGGTACTTCTTACTCAAATTCGAATGCTATTTATATTCTTAGTGATCTCAATTATATATCACAACTAAATGCCATTCGGAGAGATATTAGATGTTGTACAATATCGATAATCTTTTAAATGCAGTATATCAACAGTCTAGTCCACAAGTTGTAGTCCAAACATTTGCATCACAAATATTACAAATGCGATTTCCGCCTGGATCGTTGATCATTACTAGAAGTTTTAAATTGATTTTGATTTCTCAAGCAAACAGGGATTATCTGATAAAAATGTCTAACATTTTGACGTAATACTTCTGTTCATTGCCATGTTCTGTTCCTCAGGTGTTCTGCTTCCAGCAAAGGACAAATATTTCATGATCATTTAAATACAATATTTTTAGTTTTTCCCTCGCTGGGCGTGGTGGCGCGCGCCTGTGACCGAGCTACGAAGGAACCGGTAGTGTCGAAAGGCTTAAGATCGGGACTCCTATCGTTCGCTAGTCTATGTCGATCGCATGTCCATACTAAGTTAGGCGTCAATATGGTAAACTTCGGGGAACCATCGTCCACCAGGTTGCATAAAGAGGAACGTACTGGTTCAGGATGGAAACATAGCAGACAAAAATTCCCGCGTCAAACAATAGTAGGATGGCACTTGTGAGTAGAACGCGTACGGTATCCAGATTAAGACAGCCTGACACACTACCCTACTCAATTTATATATATTTTTTCATTTGGATAACACATACGGCAGAACGAACAACATGATAATACCATCTGATATTTTAAAAGCTATTTCTTGAACCCATTAAAAAATTGGGTATACTGCCTTTGCTACGGCTTTCGAATTTCTAGCACTTGGAAAGAAAAAGTGGACTGAATTTGTTTGAGTTTGTACCTGCTGACTCAAATACGAATGCCAATTATATTCTTAGTGATCTCAATTATGTGTAACAAATAAATTTCATTCAAAGGGATATTATATGTTATACAATATTGATAATCTTATTAGTTGAATATATAAACAGCCTGGTCCACCAGTTGTAGTCCAAACCTTAATTTGTATCCTAGCTTATTACAAATGTGATTTCCGCCTGGATCATTGATTACTACCAGAATATATGAACTCATTTTAATTTCTCAAGCAAACAGGGATTATCTGATATAAATGTCCAACATTTTGACGCAATATTTATATTCATTGCCATGTTTTGTACATAAGGTGCGATGCTTCCATTAAAGGTCAAATATTTCATCATTATTTAAATACCATATTTTTAGTTCTGCTTTCGCTGGGCGTAGTGGCGCGCACCTGTGACCGAGCTACAACGGAGCTGGTAGTGTCGAAAGGCTTAAAATCGGGACTCATATCGTTCGCTAGTCTATGTCGATCGGGTATCCATAAAAAATTAGGCGTCAATATGGTAAACTTCGGGGAACTTTCGAACATCAGGTTTCATAAAGAGGAAGGTATTGGTTTAGGATGGAAACATAGCAGACAAAAATTCCCGCGTCAAACAGTAGTTGGATGGCACTTGTGAGTAGAACGCGTACGGTATCCAGATTAAGACAGCCTGACACACTACCCTACTTAATTTATATATATTTTTTTCATTTGTATAACACATACGGCAGAAGGAACAACATGATAATACCATCTGATATTTTAAAAGCTAATTCTTGAAACCATTAAAAAATTAGGTATACCTGCTTTGCCACGGCTTTCGAATTTCTAGTACTTGGAACAACAAAATCGGTCTCAATTTGTTTGAGTTTGTACCTGCTGACTCAAATACGAATGCTAATTAAATTCTTAGTGATCTGAATTATATATAACAGCTAAATTTTGTTCAAAGAGATATTAGATGTTATGCAATATTGATAATCTTATTAGTTCAATATATCAGCAGCCTAGTCAACCAGTTTTAGTCCAAACTTTAATTTGTATCCGAACCTATTAGAAATGTGATATCCGCCTGGATCATTGATTACTACCAGAATATATGAACTGATTTTAATTTCTCAAGCAAACAGGGATTATCTAATATCAATGTCCAACATTTTGACGTAATACTTCTATTCATTTCCATGTTCTCTACCTCAAGCATCCTGCTTCCATTAAAGGTCAAATATTTCATCATTATTTAAATACAATATTTTTACTTCTGCTTTCGCTGGGCGTGGTCGCGCGCACCTGTGCCCGAGCAGCACCGGAGCTGGTAGTGTCGAAAGGCTTAAGATCGGGACTCCTTTCATTCGCTTGTCTATGTCGGTCGGGTGTCCGTACTAAGTTAGGCGTCAATATGGTAAAGTTCGGGGATCCTTGGTCCATAAGGTTGCATAAAGAGGAACGTACTGATTCAGGAAGGGAGCATAGCAGAAAAAAATGCCCGCGTCAAACAGTGGTTGGATGGCACATGTGAGTAGAACGCGTACGGTATCCAGATTAAGACAGCCTGACACACTACCCTACTTAATTTACGTATATTTTTTTCATTTGGATAACACATACGGCAGAAGGAAGAACATGATAATACATCTGATATTTTAAAAGCTAATTTTTAAACCATTTAAAAAATTGGGTATACCGGCTTGGCTACGGCTCTAAAAAATTTAATATTTGGAACCACAAAAGCGGTCTGAATTTGTTTTAAATAGTACCTGCTTACTCAAATTCGAATGCTAATTATATTCTTAGTGATCTCAATTATATATCACAACTAAATGCCATTCGGAGAGACATTAGATGTTGTACAATATCGATAATCTTTTTAGTTGCAGTATATCAACAGTCTAGTCCACAAGTTGGAGTCCAAACATTTGTATCCCAAATATTACAAATGCGATTTCCGCCTGGATCGTTGATCACTACTAGAATTTTTAAATTGATTTTGATTTCTCAAGCAAACAGGGATTATCTGATAAAAATGTCTAACATTTTGACGTAATACTTCTGTTCATTGCCATGTTCTGTTCCTCAGGTGTTCTTCTTCCAGCAAAGGACAAATATTTCATGATCATTTAAATACAATATTTTTAGTTCTTCTCTCACTGGGCGTGGTGGCGTGCGCCTGTGACCGAGCTACGAAGGAGCCGGTAGTGTCGAAAGGCTTAAGATCCGGACTCCTATCGTTCGCTAGTCTATGTCGATCGGGTGTCCATACTAAGTTAGAGTCAATATGGTAAACTTTGGGGAACCTTCGTCCACCAGGTTGCATAAAGAGGAACGTACTGGTTCAGGATGGAAACATAGCAGACAAAAATTCCAGTGTCAAACAATAGTTGGATGGCACTTGTGAATAGAACGCAAACCTTAATTTGTATCCTAGCCTATTACAAATGCGATTTCCGCCTGGATCATTGATTACTACCAGATATATGAACTGATTTTAATTTCTCAAGCAAACAGGGATTATCTGATATAAATGTCAAACATTTTGACGCAATATTTATATCATTGCCATGTTTTGTGCATAAGGTGTGCTGCTTCCATTAAAGGTCAAATATTTCATAATTATTTAAATACAACATTTTTAGTTCTGCTTTCGCTGGGCGTGGTGGCGCGCACCTGTGACCGAGCTACAACGGAGCTGGCAGTGTCGAAAGGCTAAAAATAGGGACTCATATCGTTCGCTAGTCTATGTCGATCGGGTATCCAATATATGTCGATCGGGTATCCATACAAAGTTAGGCGTCAATATGGTAAACTTGGGGAACCTTCTTCCACCAGGTTGCATAAAGAGGAACGTACTGGTCAGGATTGAAACATAGCAGACAAAAATTCCCGTGTCAAACAGTAGTTGGATCGCACTTGTTAGTAGAACGCGTACGGTATCCAGATTAAGACAGCCTGACACACTACACTACTTAATTTACGTATATTTTTTTCATTTGGATAACACATACGGCAGAAGGAACAACATGATAATACATCTGATATTTTAAAAGCTAATTTTTAAACAATTAAAAAATTAGGTATACCGGCTTTGCTACGATTCTCAAAAATTTAGCATTTGTAATAACAAAAGCGGTCTGACTTTGTTTTAAATAGTACCTGCTTACTCAAATACGAATGCTAATTATATTCTTAGTGATCTCAATTATATATCACTTATAAATTCCATTCGGAGAGGTATTAGATGCTGTACAATATTGATAATCTTTTTAGTTGCAATACATCAACAGCCTAGTTCACAAGTCGTAGTCAAAACTTTTGTATCTCAAATATTACAAATGCGATTTTTCGCCTGGACCGTTGATCACTACTAGAATATTTAAATTGATTTTAGTTTCTCAAGCAAACAGGGATTATTTGATAAAAATGTCCATTATTTTGACGTAATAATTCTGTTCATTGCCATGTTCTATTCCTCAGGTGTGCTGCTTCCGCCAAAGGACAAATATTTCATGATCATTTAAATACAATATTTTTAGTGTTGCTTTTGCTGGGTGTGGTGGCGCGCACCTTTCACCGAGCTATAACGGAGCTTGTACAGGGTGGCCAAAAAAAATACTCCTCTTTGATTTAATCTAGACGAAAAACTAGGACAGTTATCGCAGCTGAATAGATTGAATGTTATCCAGCAAGGTCATGGCTAAAGGGGATGCACTAGATGGCGGGTGTTTTTCAAGATTCTAAAAACGAGAACTAGTCAACAATCAGAACTTGATAGCATTCCTAAAGCTTACCCTAACCCTAAGCCTAACCACAATTATTAATGCTATAAATGTCTGGTTGTTGATTCTTTCTCGTTTTAAGGATCTTAAAAAACAGCCGCTATCTTTAAAACCTACCTCTCGTTCATCCCCTTTAACTATGACCTACCCAGCAAGGGCTAACTTAAATTTTGATATGTTATAATGCGATTTTTAGGCAACTCAGTTGAGATATTGATATTTTAAATCCACATGCGTTTTTGAGAATGCCAAAAATTTGTATAAAACAGCCTAATGAATTGAGTATATGCAAGACGCTTTTCACAACGCTTAGTTGCTTAAAAATTCGTATGCGATATTTTTGTTTTAAATTTTACTGTTTACTTATTCATAGAAACTTGTCTATGTGTGAAAGACACCTTGTCTGCCAGAAACAACAATGTGACCAATGGAATGAACGATAGTTTGTTAATGCTACGCTAGGCACGTGCATGTTTAAACCTCCCGCTGTTGACATCCTTTTCTGGTGTTTGGCATACTCTATGTTCAGAATTCTTGCTTGACGGGTAAAAGGTAAAAGAAATATCAATAACATTTAGAAATTCAATGAAAATTGCTTGTAATTTTTTGTTAACATCAACGAAATGCCCAAGAGTCACGAGAGTACTGAGATTAACCTAAGAGGCCATTTTTTGCACATATTTAGCATTCTTAAAACTGCTTGCTCGATTTACAATTTCGATATCTCAGTAAATGTTCAATAAAAATCTTAGTGTAATATATCAAAAATTAAATTAACTGTTCCCAGATAAGATGCAATTTAGTTGGCTGCAATAGCTATCCTAGTTTTTCTGTTATATCAAATCCAAGAGGAGTACTTTTTTTTGGGCTACCCGGTAGTGTCGAAAGGCTTAAGATCGGGACTCCTATCGTTCGCTAGTCTATGTCGATCCGGTGTCCATACAAAGTTAGGCGTCAACATGGTAATCTTCGGGGAACCATCGTCCACCAGGTTGCATAAAGAGGAACGTACTGGTTCAGGATGGAAACATAGCAGACAAAAATTCCCGCGTCAAACAATAGTTGGATGGCACTTGTGAGTAGAACGCGTACGGTATCCAGATTAAGACAGCCTGACACACTACCCTATTCAATTTATATATATTTTTTCATTTGGATAACACATACGGTAGAACGAACAACATGATAATACCATCTGATATTTTAAAAGCTAATTTTTAAACCAATTAAAAAATTGGGTATACCGGCTTGGGTACGGCTCTAAAAAATTTAATATTTGGAACCACAAAAGCGGTCTGAATTTGTTTTAAGTAGTACTTCTTACTCAAATTCGAATGCTATTGATATTCTTAGTGATCTCAATTATATATCACAACTAAATGCCATTCGGAGAGATATTAGATGTTGTACAATATCGATAATCTTTTAGTTGCAGTATATCAACAGTCTAGTCCACAAGTTGCAGTCCAAACATTTGCATCCCAAATATTACAAATGCGATTTCCGCCTGGATCGTTGATCACTACTAGAATTTTTAAATTGATTTTGATTTCTCAAGCAAACAGGGATTATCTGATAAAAATGTCTAACATTTTGACGTAATACTTCTGTTCATTGCCATGTTCTGTTCCTCAGGTGTTCTGCTTCCAGCGAACGACAAATATTTCATGATCATTTAAATACAATATTTTTAGTTCTTCTCTCGCTGGGCGTGGTGGCGCGCGCCTGTGACCGAGCTACGAAGGAGCCGGTAGTGTTGAAAGGCTTAAGATCGGGACTCCTATAGTTCGCTAGTCTATGTCGATCGGGTGTCCATACTAAGTTAGGCGTCAATATGGTAAACTTCGGGGAACCTTCGTCCACCAGGTTGCATAAAGGAGAACGTACCGGTTCAGGATGGAAACTTAGCAGACAGAAATTCTCGCGTCAAACATTAATTGGATTGCACTTGTGAGTAGAACGCGTACGGTGTCCAGATTAAGACAGCCTGACACACTACCCTACTTAATTCATATAAATTTTTTTCATTTGGATAACACATACGGCAGAAGGAACAACATGATAATACCATCTGATATTTTAAAAGCTAATTCTTGAACCAGTTAAAAAATTTGGTATACCTTCTTTGAAACGGCACTCGAATTTTTAGTACTTCGAACATCAAAAGCGGTCTGAATTTGTTTGAATTTGTACCTACTGAATCAAATACGAATGCTAATTAAATTCTTGGTGATCTCAATTATATATAACAGCTAAATTTTGTTCAAAGAGATATTAGATGTTATGCAATATTGATACTCTTATTAGTTGAATTTATCAGCAGCCTAGTCCACCAGTTTTAGTCCAAACTTTAATTTGTATCCCAACCTATTACAAATGCGATTTCCGCCTGGATCATTGATTACTACCAGAATATATAAACTGATTTTAATTTCTCAAGCAAACAGGGATTATCTAATATAAATGTCCAACATTTTGACGTAATACTTCACTTCATTTCCATGTTCTCTATCTCAAGCGTCCTGCTTCCACCAAAGGTCAAATATTTCATCATTATCCAAATCCATCATTTTTAGTTCTGCTCCCGCTGGGCGTGGTGGCGCGCGCCTGTGACCGAGCTACAACGGAGCCGGTAGTGTCGAAAGGCTTAAGATCGGGAATCCTATCGTTCGCTTGTCTATGTCGATCGGGTGTCCATACTAAGTTAGGCATCAATATGGTAAACTTCGGGGAACCTTCGTCCACCAGGTTGCATAAAGGAGAACGTACCGGTTCAGGATGGAAACTTAGCAGACAGAAATTCTCGCGTCAAACATTACTTGGATTGCACTTGTGAGTAGAACGCGTACGGTGTCCAGATTAAGACAGCCTGACACACTACCCTACTTAATTCATATAAATTTTTTTCATTTGGATAACACATACGGCAGAAGGAACAACATGATAATACCATCTGATATTTTAAAAGCTAATTCTTGAACCAGTTAAAAAATTTGGTATACCTTCTTTGAAACGGCACTCGAATTTTTAGTACTTCGAACATCAAAAGCGGTCTGAATTTGTTTGAATTTGTACCTACTGAATCAAATACGAATGCTAGTTATATTCTTTACTGATCTCACTTATATATCACAAATAAATTCCATTCGGAGAGATATTAGATGTTGTACAATATCGATAATCTTTTTAGTTGCAGAACATTAACAGCCTAGTTCACAAGTTGTTGTCCAAACCTTAATTTTTATCCTAACCTATTATCAATGCGATTTCCGCCTAAGTCATTGATTACTACCACAATGGATACGAACTGATTTTAATTTCTCAAGCATACAGGGATTATCTGATATAAATGTCCAACATTTTGACGTAATATTTCCATTCACAGCCATGTTGTGTACATCAGGCGTGCTGCTTCCACCAAAGGTTGATTATTTTATCATTATTTAAATAAAATATTTTTAGTTCTGCTCTCGCTGGGCGTGGTGGCGCGCGCATGTGCCCGAGCTGCAACGGACCTGGTAGTGTCGAAAGGCTTAAGATCGGGACTAATATCGTTCGCTAGTCTATGTCGATCGGGTGTCCATACCAAGTTAGGCGTCAATATGGTAAACTTCGGGGAACCTTCGTCCACCAGGTTGCATAAAAAGGAACGTACTGGTTCAGGATGGGAACATAGCAGACAAAAATTCCCGCGTCTAACAGTAGTTGGATGGCACTTGTGAGTAGAACGCGTACGGTAGCCAAATTAAGACCGCCTGACACAGTATCCTACTTAATTTACGTATATTCTTTTCATTTGGATAACACATGCGGCAGAAGGAACAACATCATAATACCTTCCGATATTTTAGAAGCGAATTCTTGATCCAATTAAAAAATTGGGTATACTTGCTTTGCTAGGGCTCTCAAGAATTTAGTATTTGGAACAACAAAAGCGGTCTGAATTTGTTTTAGTTAGTACCTGCTTACTCAAATACGAATGCTAATTATATTCTTTGTGATCTCAATTATATATCACTTGTAAATTCCATTCGGAGAGATATTAGATGCTGTACAATATTGATAATCTTTTTAGTTGCAATACATCAACAGCCTAGTTCACAAGTTGTAGTCCAAACTTTTGTATCATAAATATTACAAATTTGATTTCTGCCTGGATCGTTGATAACTACTAGAATATTTAAATTTATTTTAGTTTCTCAATTAAACAGGGATTCTCTGATAAAAATGTCCAACAATTTGGCGTAATATTTCCGTTCATTGCAATGTTCTGTTCCTCAGCTGTTTTGCTTCCACTAAAGGACAAATATTTCATGATCATTTAAATACAATATTTCTAGTTGTGCTCTCGCTGGGCGTGGTGGCGCGCGCCTGAGACCGAGGTACAACGGAGCCGGTAGTGTCGAAAGGCTTAAGATCGGGACTCCTATCGTTCGCTAGTCTATGTCGGTCGAGAGTGCATACGAAGTTAGGCGTCAATATGGTAAACTTCGGGGAACCTTCGTCCACCAGGTTACATAAAGAGGAACGTACTGGTTCAGGATAGAAACATAGCAGACAAAAATTCCCGCGTCAAACAGTTGTTGGATGGCACTTGTGAGTAGAACGCGTACGGTATCCAGATTAAGACAGCCTGACACACTGCCCTGTTTAATTTATATATATTTTTTTCATTTGGATAACACATACGGCAGAAGGAACAACATGATAATACATCTTATATTTTAAAAGCTAATTCTTGAACCCATTAAAAAATTGCGTATACCAGCTTTGCTACGGCTCTCAAAAATTTAGTATTTGGAATAACAAAACCGGTCTGAATTTGTTTTAGTTAGTACCTGCTTACTCAAAAACGAATGCTAATTATATTCTTAGTGATCTCAATTTTATATCACATAAAAATTTCATTCAAAGAGACATTAGATGTTGTACAATATTGATAATCATATTGGGTGAATATATTAACAGCCTAGTCCGCCAGTTTTAGTCCAAACCTTAATTTGTATCCTAACCTATTACAAATGCGATTTCCGCCTGGATCATTGATTACTACCAGAATATATGAACTGATTTTAATTTCTCAACCAAACAGGGATTATCTGATATAAATGTCAAACATTTTTACGTAATATTTCTATTCATTGCCATGTTTTGTACATCATGTGCGCTGCTTCCACCTAAGGTCAAATATTTTATCACTATATAAATACAATATTTTTAGTTCTGCTTTCGCTGGGCGTGGTGGCGCGCGCCTGTGACCGAGCAACAACGCAGCTGGTAGTGTCGAAAGGTTTAAGATCGGGACTCATATCGTTCGCTAGTCTATGTTGATCGGGTGTCCATACTAAGTTAGGCGTCAATATGGTAAACTTCGGGGAACCTTCGTCTACCATGTTGCATAAAAAGGAACGTACTGGTTCATGATGGAAACATAGCAGAAAAAAATTCCCGCGTCAAACAATAGTTGGATGGCACTTGTGAGTAGAACGCGTACGGTATCCAGATTAAGACAGCCTGACACACTACCCTATTTAATTTACGTATATTTTTTTTATTTGGATAACCCATACGGCAGAAGGAACAACATCATAATACCTTGTGATATTTTAGAAGCTAATTCTTGATCCAATTAAAAAATTGGGTATACCGGCTTTGCTACGGCTCTCAAAAATTTAGTATTTGGAACAACAAAAGCGGTCTGAATTTGTTTCAGTTAGTACCTCTTACTCAAATACGAATGCTAATTATATTCTTAGTGATCTCAATTATATATCACTTGTAAATTCCATTCGGAGAGATATTAGATGCTGTACAATGTTGATAATCTTTTTAGTTGCAATACATCAACAGCTTAGTTCACAAGTTGTAGTCCAAACTTTTGTATCCCAAATATTACAAATTCGATTTCTTCCTGGATCGTTCATCACTACTAGAATATTTAAATCTATTTTAGTTTCTCAAGCAAACAGGGATTATCTGATAAAAATGTCCAACATTTTGACGTAATATTTCCGTTCATTGCAATGTTCTGTTCCTCAGGTGTGCTGCTTCCACCAAAGGACAAATATTTTATGATCATTTAATTACAATATTCTTAGTTCTGCTCTCGCTGGGCGTGGTGGCGCCCGCCTGTCAGCGAGTTACAACGGAGCCGGTAGTGTTGAAACGCTTAAGAGCCGGACTCCTATCGTTCGCTAGTCTATGTCGATCGGTTGTCCATACTAAGTTAGACATCAATATGGTAAACTTCGGGGAGCCTTCGTCCACCAGGTTGTATAAAGAGGAACGTACTGGTTCAGGATGGAAACAAAGCAGACAAAAATTCCCGCGTCAAACAATAGTTGGATGGCACTTGTGAGTAGAACGCGTACGGTATCAAGATTAAGACAGCCTGACACACTACCCTACTTAATTTATATATATTTTTTTCGTTTGGATAACACATACGGTAGAAGGAACAACATGATAATACCATCTGATATTTTAAAAGCTAATTCTTGAACCAATTAAAAAATTGGGTATACCTTCATTGAAACGGCTCTCGAATTTTTAGTACTTGGAACAACAAACGCGGTCTAAATTTGTTTGAGTTTTTACCTGCTGACTAAAATACGAATGCTAATTATATTCTTAGTCATCTTAATTATAATATAGCAGCTAAATTTTATTCAAAGAGATATTAGATCTTATGCAATATTGATAATCTTATTAGTTGGATATATCAACAGCCTAGTCCACCATTTTTAGTCCAAACCTTAATGTGTATCCTAACCTATTACAAATGCGATTTCCGGCTGCATCATTGATTACTACCAGAATATATGAATTGATTTTAATTTCTCAAGCAAACAGGGATTATTTAATATCAATGTCCAACATTTTGACGTAATATTTCTATTCATTTCCATGTTCTCTACCTCAAGCGTCCTGCTTCCACCAAAGGTCAAATATTTCACAAATATTTCATGATCATTTAAATACAATATTTTTAGTGCTGCTTTCTGGGTGTGGTGGCGCGCGCCTGTCACCGAGTTACAACGGAGCTTGTACAGGGTGGCCAAAAAAAGTACTCCTCTTTGATTAAATCTAGACGAAAAACTAGGACATTTATCGCAGCTGAATAGTTTGCATGTTATCCAGCAAGGTCATGGCTAAAGGGGATGCACTAGAGGTAGGTTTTAAAGATGGCGGCTGTTTTTCAAGATTCTAAAAACGAGAACGAGTCAACAACCAGAAAATGATAGCATTCCTAAAGCTTACCCTAACCCTAAACCTAACCACAATTTAGTAATGTTATAAATGTCTGGTTGTTGATTCTTTCTCGTTTTCAGAAAATTGAAGAACAACCGCCATCTTGAAAACCTACCTCTCGTTCATCCCCTTTAGCTATGACCTACCCAGCAAGGGCTAACTTAAATTTTGATACGTTATAATACGATTTTTAGGCAACTTCAGTTGAGATATTGATATTTTAAATCGACATGCGTTTTTGAGAATGCTAAAAATTTGTATAAAACGGCCTATTGAATTGAGTATATGCAAGACGCTTTTCACAACGCTTAGTTGCTTAAAAATTCGTATGCGATATTTTTGTTTTAAATTCACTGTTTACTTATTCATAGAAACTTGTCTATGTTTGAAAGACCCCTTGTCTGCCAGAAACAACAATGTGACCAATGGAATGAACGATAGTTTGTTAATGCTACGCTTGGCACGTGCATGTTTAAACCTCGCGATGTTGACATCTTTTCTTGGTGTTTGGCATATTCTATGTTCAGAAATCTTGCTTGACGGCTAAAAGGTAAAAGAAATATCAATAACATTTAGAAATTCAATGAAAATTGCTTGGAATTTTGCCCAAGAGTCACGAGAGTACTGAGATTAACATAATAGGCCATTTTTTGCACATATTTAGCATTCTCAAAACTGCTTGCTCGATTTACAATTTCGATATCTCAGTAAATGTTCAATAAAAATCTTAGTGTAATATATCAAAAATTAAATTAACTGTTCCCACATAAGATGCAATTTAGTTGGCTGCAATAGCTATCCTAGTTTTTCTGTTATATCAAATCAAAGAGGAGTACTTTTTTTTGGGCTACCCGGTAGTGTCGAAAGGCTTAAGAACGGTGTGTCAGTCTGAGAATGTTCCGTGCTGAAATTGTATTGCACATGCGCAGTTGATACCTGCGCCCGCGATTGAGTGTGTTGTTTTCGCACCGTGCTGAGATTGTCCTATTGCAAGAAGTCACTGGTTTTGTTTGTATACAAACGACAAACGTTTTGGAGTTTTTTCAAAGCTATTTACAGAGTATGGTGTTTTTGTAGCCGTCAACAAGCTGTGGAGGCTGTTCTTGTGAAAGGTAAGAGTCTTAACTTAAGCATATTTAAACCGAATAAATATAACACACGGCACAATTGCCATAAATCTATCTGCACGTGTCTTCCATGATAAAATCGTATGCTGTTATTCATTGCTGGTGTAGATGTTTAGTGCAGAACAGTTAACTTAAACCTTTATGACAACTGCTGATTGCTAACATGAATTGATTCACCGAGCTAACATGAATTGGTTCACCGAGCTGCAACGGAGCTGGTAGTGTCGAAAGGCTTAAAATCGGGACTAATATCGTTCGCTAGTCTATGTCGATCGGGTGTCCATACTAAGTTAGGCGTCAATTTGGTAAACTTTGGGGAGCCTTTGTCCACCAGGCGGCATAAAGAGGAACGTACTGGTTCAGGATGGAAACATAGCAGACAAAAATTCCCGCGTCAAACAGTAGTTGGATGGCACTTGTGAGTAGAACGCGTACGGTGTCCAGATTAAGACAGCCTGACATACTACCTTACTTAATTTATATATATTTTTTTAATTTGGATAACACATACGGCAGAAGGAACAACATGATAATACCATCTGATATTTCAAATGGTAATTCTTGAAACCATTAAAAAATTGGGTATACCGGCTTTGCCACGGCTTTCGAATTTCTAGTATTTGGAACTACAAAAGCAATCTGAATTTGTTTGAGTTTGTACTTGCTGAGTCAAATACGAATGCTAATTAAATTCTTAGTGATCTCAATTATATATAACAGCTAAATTTTGTTCAAAGAGATATTAGATGTTATGCAATATTGATAATCTTATTAGTTGAATATATCATCAGCCTAGTCTACCAGTATTAGTCCAAACTTTAATTTGTATCCTAACCTATTACAAATGTGATTTCCGCCTGGATCATTGATTACTACTAGAATATATAAACTGAATTTAATTTTTCAAACAAACAGGGATTATCTGATATAAATGTCCAACGTTTTGACGTAATACTTCTATTCATTTCCATGTTCTCTTCCCCAGGCGTCCTTTTTCCACCAAAGGTCAAATATTTCATCATCATTTAATTACAATATTTTTAGTTCTTCTCTCGCTAGGCGTGGTGGCGCGCGCCTGTCACCGAGCTGCAACGGAGCTGGCAGTGTCGAAAGACTGAAGATAGCGACTCCTTTCATTTGCTTGGCTATGTCAATCGGGTGTCCTTACAAAGTTAGGCATCAATATGGTAAACTTCGGGGAACCTTCGTCCACCAGGTTGCATAAAGAGGAACGTGCTGGTTCAGGATGGGAATATAGCAGACAAAAATTCCCGCGTCAAACAGTAGTTGGATGGCACTTGTGAGTAGGACGCGTACGGTGTCCAGATTAAGACAGCCTGACATACTACCCTACTTCATTTATATATATTTTTTTCATTTGGATAACACATACGGCAGAAGGAACAACATGATAATACCATCTGATATTTCAAATGCTAATTCTTGAAACCATTAAAAAATTGGGTATACCGGCTTTGCCACGGCTTTCGAATTTCTAGTATTTGGAACTACAAAAGCAATCTGAATTTGTTTGAGTTTGTACCTGCTGAGTCAAATACGAATGCTAATTAAATTCTTAGTGATCTCCATTATATATAACAGCTAAATTTTGTTCAAAGAGATATTAGATGTTATGCAATATTGATAATCTTATTAGTTGAATATATCATCAGCCTAGTCTACCAGTATTAGTCCAAACTTTAATTTGTATCCTAACCTACTACAAATGTGATTTCCGCCTGGATCATTGATTACTACCAGAATACATAAACTGATTTGAATTTTTCAAGCAAACAGGGATTATCTGATATAAATGTCCAACGTTTTGACGTAATACTTCTATTCATTTCCATGTTCTCTTCCCCAGGCGTCCTGTTTCCACCAAAGGTCAAATATTTCATCATCATTTAAATACAATATTTTTAGTTCTTCTCTCGCTAGGCGTGGTGGCGCCCGCCTGTCACCGAGCTGCAACGGAGCTGGCAGTGTCGAAAGACTGAAGATAGCGACTCCTTTCATTTGCTTGGCTATGTCAATCGGGTGTCCTTACAAAGTTAGGCATCAATATGGTAAACTTCGGGGAACCTTCCTCCACCAGGTTGCATAAAGAAGAACGTACTGGTTCAGGATGGAAACTCAGCAGACAAAAATTCCCGCGTCAAACCATAGTTGGCTGGCACTTGTGAGTAGAACGCGTGCGGTATCCAGATTAAGACAGCCTGACACACTACCCTATATAATTTATATATATTTTTTTCATTTAGATAACACATACGGCAGAAGGAACAACATGATAATACCATCTGATATTTCAAAAGCTAATTCTTGAACCAATTAAAAAATTTGGTATACCTTCTTTGAAACGGCTCTCGAATTTTTAGTTCTTGGTACAACAAAAGCGGTCTGAATTTGTTTGAGTTTGTACCTGTTGATTAAAATACGAATGCTAATTATATTCATAGTCATCTCAATTATATATAGGAGCTAAATTTTATTCAAAGAGATATTAGATGATATGCAATATTGATAATCTTATTAGTTGAATATATAAATAGCTTAGTCCACCAGTTTTAGTCCAAACCTTACTGTGTATCCTATCCTATTACAAATGCGATTTCCACCTGGATCATTGATTACTACCAGAATATATGAACTGATTTTAATTTCTCAAGCAAACAGGGATTATCTAATATCAATGTCCAACATTTTGACGTAATACTTCTATTCATTTCCATGTTCTCTACCTCAAGCGTCCTGCTTCAATTAAAGGTCAAATATTTCATCATTATTTAAATACAATATTTTTAGTTCTGCTTTCGCTGGGCGTGGTGGCGCACACCTGTGGCCAAGCTACAACGGAGCTGGTAGTGTCGAAAGGCTTAAAATCGGGACTCATATGGTTCGCTTGTCTGTGTCGATCGGGAGTCCATGCTAAGTTAGGCGTCAATGTGGTAAACTTTGTAGAACTTTCGTCCACCAGGTTCCATAAAGAGGAACGTGGTGCTTCAGGATGGGAACATAGCAGACAAAAATTCCCGCGTCAAACAAAAGTCGAATGGCACTTGTGAGTAGAACGCGTACGGTATCCAGATTAAGAATGCCTGACATACTACCCTACTTGATTTATAAATATTTTTTTAATTTAAAAAACACATACGGCAGAAGGAACAACATGATAATACCATCTGAATTTTTAAAAGCTAATTTTTAAACCAATTAGAAAATTGGGTATACCGGCTTGGTTACGGCTCTCAAAAATTTAGTATTTTGAACCACAAAAGCGGTGTGAATTTGTTTTGATTAGTACCTGCTTACTCAAATTCGAATGCTAATTTTATTCTTAGTGATCTCAATTATATATCACAACTAAATGGCATTCGGAGAGATATTAGATGTTGTACAATATCGATAATCTTTTTAGTTGCAATATATCAACAGCTAAGTCAAAAAGTTGTAGTCAAAACATTTGTATCTCAAATATTACAAATGCGATTTTCGCCTGGATCGTTGATCACTACTAGAATTTAAATTGATTTTAGTTTCTCAAGCAAACAGGGATTATCTGATATAAATGCCCAAAGTTTTGACGTAATACTTCTATTCATTTCCATGTTCTCCACCCCAGGCGTAATGCTTCCACCAAAGGTAGAATATTTCGTCATTATCTAAATACAATATTTTTCGTTCTGCTCTCGCTGGGCGTGGTGGCGCGCGCCTGTCACCGAGCTGCAACGGAGCTGGTTGTGTCGAAAGACTTAAGATCGGGACTCCTTTCGTTCGCTAGCCTATGTCGATCGGGTGTCCTTACTAAGTTAGGCATCAATATGGTAAACTTCGGGGAACTTTCATCCACCACGTTGCATAAAGAGGAACGTACTGGTTCAGGATGGAAACATAGCTGACAAAAATTCCCGCATCCAACAGTAGTGGATGGCACTATTGAGTAGAACGCCTACGGTATCCAGATTAAGACAACCTGACACACTACCCTACATAATTTATATATTTTTTTTTCATTTGGATAACACATACGGTAGAAGGAACAACATGTTAATACTACCTGATATTTTAAAAGCTAACTCTTGAAACCATCAAAAAATTGGGTATACCGGCTTTGCCACGCCTTTCGAATTTCTAGTACTTGGAAAAAAAAAGTGGACTGAATTTTTTTGAATTTGTACCTGCTGACCTTAATTCGAATGCTAATTAATTCTTAGTGATCTCAATTATATATAACAAATAAATTTCATTCAAAGAGATATTAGATGTTATACAATATTGACAATCTTATTAGTTGAATATATAAACTGCCTAGTCCACCAGTTTTAGTCCAAACGTTATTTTGTATCCTAGCCTATTACAAATGCGATTTCCGCCTGGAACATTGATTTCAACCAGAATATGTGAACTGATTTTAATTTGTCAAGCAAACAGGGATTATCTGATATAAATGTCTAACCTTTTGACGCAATATTTCTATTCATTGCCATGTTTTGTACATCAGTTTGCATGCTTTGCTTCCACCAAAGGTAAAATATTTCATCATTATTTAAATACAATATTTTTAGTTCCACTCTCCCTGGGCGTTGTGGCGCGCACCTGTGACCGAGCTTCAACGGAGCTGGCAGTGTCGAAAGACTCAAGATCGGGACTCCTATCGTTCGCTAGTCTATGTCGATCGGTTGTCCATACTAAGTTAGACATCAATATGGTAAACTTCAGGGAACCTTCGTCCAACAGGTTGCATAAAAAGGAACGTACTGGTTCAGGATGGAAACATAGCAGACAAAAATTCCCGCGTCAATCATTAGTTGGGTGGATGCCACTTGTGAGTAGAACGCGTACGGTGTCGCGTTTAGGAGACTCTGACCCACTACCCTAATTATTTATATATATTTTTTTTCAATTGGATAACAAATACGGCGAAAGGAACAACATGATAATACCATCTGATATTTTAAAAGCTAATTCTTGAACCAATTAAAAAATTCGGTATACCTTCTTTGCAACGGCTCTCGAATTTTTCGTACTAGGAACAACAAAAGCGGTCTGAATTTCTTTGAGTTTGTACTTGCTGACTCAAATACGAATGCTAATTAAATTCTTAGTGATCTCAATTATATATAACAACTAAATTTTATTCAAAGAGATATTAGATGTTAAGCAATATGGATAATCTTATTATAGTTGAATATATCAGCATTCTAGTCCACCAGTTTTAGTCCAAACTTTAATTTGTATCCTAACCTATTACAAATGTGATTTCCGCCTGGATCATTGATTACTACCAGAGTATATGAACTGATTTTAATTTGTCAACCAAACAGGGATTATCTGATATAAATGTCCAACGTTTTGACGTAATACTTCTATTCATATATATGTTCTCTTCCCCAGAGGTCCTGCTTCTACCAAAGGTCAAATATTTCATCATTATATAAATACAATATTATTAGTTTTTCTCTCACTGGGCGTGGTGGCGCGCGCCTGTCACCAAGCTACAACGGTGCTGGTAGTGTGGAAAGACTTAAGATCGGGACTCCTTTCAATCGGCTGTCTATGTCGATCGGGTGTCCTTACTAAGTTAGGCATCAATATGGTAAACTTCGGGGAACCTTCGTCCACCAGGTTGCATAAAAGGGAACGTACTGGTTCAGGAGGAAGGCAGTAGATAGGATCGAGTAAAACCACGGCGAGCCCGCAATAAGTTAATATTTGATACATTTGACAGCGGTGCCTACAAGCACGGTTACATAAGCAGTATAAATTTTGTTTTTAACGGAAAAGTTCGATTGGCCGCATTAGCTCAGTGGTCTAGGTCGCGCTTCTGACCTGTTTGTTCCGGGTTCGAGCACACTTACACGCTTTTGTTTTATACTTTTTTTTTCTTAATTTTTTGAAACTTTTTTTTCTTATATTTTTTCTTATTAAAACTATTCTCACTCACTATTTTCACTCACTGGGACTTTATCTACTTCACCAAATTTAGCTAAAGCGCGAATCCGAAGGGCGAGTTAAAGGACTCAGCCCGCCGTGGTTTTACTCGATCCTATCTAGTGCCTTCCGGTTCAGGATGGAAACTTAGCAGACAGAAATTCTCGCGTCAAACAGTACTTGGATTGCACGTGTGAGTAGAACGCGTACGGTGTCCAGATTAAGACAGCCTGACACACTACCCTACTTAATTCATATAAATTTTTTTCATTTGGATAACACATACGGCAGAAGGAACAACATGATAATACCATCTGATATTTTAAAAGCTAATTCTTGAACCAGTTAAAAAATTTGGTATACCTTCTTTGAAACGGCACTCGAATTTTTAGTACTTCGAACATCAAAAGCGGTCTGAATTTGTTTGAATTTGTACCTACTGAATCAAATACGAATGCTAGTTATATTCTCACTGATCTCACTTATATATCACAACTAAATTCCATTCGGAGAGATTATAGATGTTGTACAATATCGATAATCTTTTTAGTTGCAGAACATCAACAGCCTAGTCCACAAGTTGTTGTCCAAACCTTAATTTTTATCCTAACCTATTACCAATGCGATTTCCGCCTAAGTCATTGATTACTACCAGAATGGATACGAACTGATTTTAATTTCTCAAGCATACAGGGATTATCTGATATAAATGTCCAACATTTTGACGTAATATTTCTATTCATTGCCATGTTGTGTACATCAGGCGTGCTGCTTCCACCAAAGGTTGATTATTTTATCATTATTTAAATAGAATATTTTTACTTCTGCTCTCGCTGGGCGTGGTGGCGCGCGCATGTGCCCGAGCTGCAACGGAGCTGCTAGTGTCGAAAGGCTTAAGATCGGGACTCCTATCGTTCGCTAGTCTATGTCGATCGGGTGTCCATACCAAGTTAGGCGTCAATGTGGTAAACTTCGGGGAACCTTCGTCCACCAGGTTGCATAAAAAGGAACGTACTGGTTCAGGATGGGAACATAGCAGACAAAAATTCCCGCGTCAAACAGTAGTTGGATGGCACTTGTGAGTAGAACGCGTACGGTAGCCAAATTAAGACAGCCTGACACAGTATCCTACTTAATTTACGTATGTTCTTTTCATTTGGATAACACATACGGCAGAAGGAACAACATCGTAATACCTTCTGATATTTTAGAAGCGAATTCTTGATCCAATTAAAAAATTGGGTATACTTGCTTTGCTAGGGCTCTCAAAAATTTAGTATTTGGAACAACAAAAGCGGTCTGAATTTGTTTTAGTTAGTACCTGCTTACTCAAATACGAATGCTAATTATATTCTTTGTGATCTCAATTATATATCACTTGTAAATTCCATTCGGAGAGATATTAGATGCTGTACAATATTGATAATCTTTCTAGTTGCAATACATCAACAGCCTAGTTCACAAGTTGTAGTCCAAACTTTTGTATCATAAATATTACAAATTCGATTTCTGCCTGGATCGTTGATAACTACTAGAATATTTAAATTTATTTTAGTTTCTCAAGCAAACAGGGATTCTCTGACAAAAATGTCCAACATTTTGGCGTAATATTTCCGTTCATTGCAATGTTCTGTTCCTCAGCTGTTTTGCTTCCACCAAAGGACAAATATTTCATGATCATTTAAATACAATATTTCTAGTTGTGCTCTCGCTGGGCCAGGTGGCGCGCGCCTGTGACCGAGGTACAACGGAGCCGGTAGTGTCGAAGGGCTTAAGATCGGGACTCCTATCATTCGCTAGTCTATGTCGGTCGAGTGTGCATACTAAGTTAGGCGTCAATATGGTAAACTTCGGGGAACCTTCGTCCACCAGGTTACATAAAGAGGAACGTACTGGTTCAGGATAGAAACATAGCAGACAAAAATTCCCGCGTCAAACAGTTGTTGGATGGCACTTGTGAGTAGAACGCGTACGGTATCCTGATTAAGACAACCTGACACACTACCCTATTTAATTTATATATATTTTTTTTCATTTGGATAGCACATACGGCAGAAGGAACAACATGATAATACCATCTTATATTTTAAAAGCTAATTCTTGAACCCATTAAAAAATTGCGTATAACGGCTTTGCTACGGCTCTCAAAAATTTAGTATTTGGAATAACAAAACCGGTCTGAATTTGTTTTAGTTAGTACCTGCTTACTCAAAAACGAATGCTAATTATATTCTTAGTGATCTCAATTTTATATCACATAAAAATTTCATTCAAAGAGATTTAGATGTTGTACAATATTGATAATCATATTAGGTGAATATATCAACAGCCTAGTCCGCCAGTTTTAGTCCAAACCTTAATTTGTATCCTAACCTATTACAAATGCGATTTCTGCCTGGATCATTGATTACTACCAGAATAGATGCGAACTGATTTTAATTTCTCAAGCATACAGTGATTATCTGATATAAATGTCCAACATTTTTACGTAATATTTCTATTCATTGCCATGTTGTGTACATCAGGCGTGCTGCTTCCACCAAAGGTTGATTATTTTATCATTATTTAAATAAAATATTTTTAGTTCTGCTCTCGCTGGGCGTGGTGGCGCGCGCCGTTGACCGAGCTACAACGGAGCCGGTAGTGTCGAAAGGCTTAAGATAGGGACTCATATCGTTCGCTAGTCTGTGTCGATCGGGTGTCCAAACCAAGTTAGGCGTCAATATGGTAAACTTCGGGGAACGTTCGTCCACCAGGTTGCATAAAGAGGAACGTACTGGTTCAGGATGGAAACATAGCAGAAAAAAATTCCCGCGTCAAACAATAGTTGGATTGCACTTGTGAGTAGAACGCGTACGGTATCTAAATTAAGAAAACCTGACACAGTACCCTATTTAATTTACGTATATTCTTTTCATTTGGATAACACATACGGCAGAAGGAACAACATCATAATACTTTCTGATATTTTAGAAGCTAATTCTTGGTCCAATTAAAAAATTGGGTATACCGGCTTTGCTACGGCTCTCAAAAATTAAGTATTTGGAACAACAAAAGCGGTCCGAATTTGTTTCAGTTAGTACCTCTTACTCAAATACGAATGCTAATTATATTCTTAGTGATCTCAATTATATATCACATGTAAATTCCATTCGGAGAGATATTAGATGCTGTACAATATTGATAATCTTTTTAGTTGCAATACATCAACAGCCTAGTTCACAAGTTGTAGTATAAACTTTTGTATCATAAATATTACAAATTCGATTTCTTCCTGGATCGTTGATAACTACCAGAATATTTAAATTTATTTTAGTTTCTCAAGCAAACAGGGATTCTCTGATAAAAATGTCCAACATTTTAGCGTAATATTTCCGTTCATTGCAATGTTCTGTTCCTCAGGTGTTTTGCTTCCAGCAAAGGACAAATATTTCATGATCATTTAAATACAATATTTTTAGTTGTGCTCTCGCTGGGCGTGGTGGCGCGCGCCTGTGACCGAGGTACAACGGAGCCGGTAGTGTCGAAAGGCTTGAGAGCTGGACTCCTATCGTTCGCTAGTTTATGTCGGTCGATTGTGCATACTAAGTTAGGCGTCAGTATGGTAAACTTCGGGGAACCTTCGTCCACCAGGTTACATATAGAGGAACGTACTGGTTCAGGATAGAAACATAGCAGACAAAAATTCCGCGTCAAACAATAGTTGGATGGCACTTGTGAGTAGAACGCGTACGGTATCAAGATTAAGACAGCCTGACACACTACCCTACTTAATTTATATATATTTTTTTCATTTGGATAACACATACGGTAGAAGCAACAACATGATAATACCATCTGATATTTTAAAAGCTAATTCTTGAACAAATTAAAAAATTATGTATACCTTCTTTGAAACGGCTTTCGAATTTGTAGTACTTGGAACAACAAAAGCGGTCTGAATTTGTTTGAGTTTGTACCTGCTGACTAAAATACGAATTCTAATTATATTCTTAGTCATCTCAATTATATATAACAGCTAAATTTTATTCAAAGAGATATTAGATGTTATGCAATATTGATAATCTTATTAGCTAAATATATCAACAGCCTAGTCCACCAGTTTTAGTCCAAACCTTAATTTGTATCCTAACCTATTACAAATGCGATTTCCGCCTGGATCATTGATTACTACCAGAATATATAAACTGATTTTAATTTCTCAAGCAAACAGGGATTATCTAATGTCAATGTCCAACATTTTGACGTAATACTTCTATTCATTTCCATGTTCTCTACCTCAAACGTGCTGCTTCCACCAAAGTTCAAATATTTCATCATTATCAAAATGCATAATTTTTAGTTCTTCTCTCGCTGGGCGTGGTGGCGTGCGCTTGTGACCGAGCTGCAACGGAACTGGTAGTGTCGAAAGACTCAAGATTGGGACTCCTATCGTTCGCTAGTCTATGTCGATCGGTTGTCCATACTAAGTTAGACATCAGTATGGTAAACTTCGGGGAACCTTCGTCCACCAGGTTGCAAGAAGAGGAACGTACTGGTTCAGGATGGAAACATAGCAGACAAAAATTCCCGCGTCAAACAGTTGTTGGATGGCACTTGTGAGTAGAACGCGTACGGTATCCAGATTAAGACAGCCTGACACACTACCCTATTTAATTTAAATATATTTTTTTCATTTGGATAACACATACGGCAGAAGGAACAACATGATAATACCATCTTATATTTTAAAAGCTAATTCTTGAACCCATTAAAAAATTGGGTATACCGGCTTTGCTACGGCTCTCAAAAATTTAGTATTTGGAATAACAAAACCGGTCTGAATTTGTTTTAGTTAGTACCTGTTTACTCAAAAACGAATGCAAATTATATTCTTAGTGATCTCAATTTTATATCACATAAAAATTTCATTCAAAGAGATATTAGATGTTGTACAATATTGATAATCATATTAGGTGAATATATACACAGCCTAGTCCGCCAGTTTTAGTCCAAACCTTAATTTGTATCCTAACCTATTACAAATGCGATTTTCGCCTGGATCATTGATTACTACCAGAATATATGAACTTATTTTAATTTCTCAACCAAACAGGGATTATCTGATATAAATGTCCAACATTTTTACTTAATATTTCTATTCATTGCCATGTTTTGTACATCAGGTGCCCTGCTTCCACCTAAGGTCAAATATTTTATCACTATATAAATACAATATTTTTAGTTCGTCTTTCGCTGGGCGTGGTGGCGCGCGCCTGTGACCGAGCCACAACGGAGCCGGTAGTGTCGAAAGGCTTAAGATCGGGATTCCTATCGTTCGCTAGTCTATGTCGATCGGGTGTCCATACTAAGTTAGGCGTCAATATGGTAAACTTCGGGGAACCTTCGTCCACCAGGTTGCATAAAGAGGAACGTACTGGTTCAGGATGGAAACATAGCAGACAAAAATTCCCGCGTCAAACAATAGTTGGATGGCACTTGTGAGTAGAACGCGTACGGTATCCAGATTAAGACAGCCTGACACACTACCCTATTTAATTTACGTATATTCTATTCATTTGGAAAGCACATACGGCAGAAGGAACAACATCATAATACCTTCTGATATTTTAGAAGCTAATTCTTGATCCAATTAAAAAATTGGGTATACCGGCTGGGTTACGGCTCTCAAAAATTTAGTATTTGGAACCAGAAAAGCGGTCTGAATTCGTTTTGATTAGTACCTGCTTTCTCAAATTCGAATGCTAATTATATTCTTAGTGATCTCAATTATATATCACAACTAAATTCCATTCGGAGAGATATTAGATGTTGTACGATATAGATAATCTTTTTAGTTGCCACGCATTAACAGCCTAGTCCACAAGTTGTAGTCCAAACCTGAATTTGTATCCTAACCTGTTACCAATGCGATTTCCGCCTGGATCATTCATTACTACCAGAATAGATACGAACTGATTTTAATTTCTTAAGCATACAGGGATTAAATGATATAAATGTCCAACATTTTGACCTAATATTTCTATTCATTGCCATGTTCTGTACATCAGGCGTGCTGCTTCCACCAAAGGTTGATTATTTTATCATTATTAAAATACAATATTTTTAGTTCTGCTCTCGCTGGGCGTGGTGGCGTGCGCCTGTGCCCGAACTGCACCGGAGCTGGCAGTGTCGAAAGGCTTAAGATCGGGACTCCTTTCATTCGCTTCTCTATGTCGATCGGGTGTCCATACTAAGATTAGGCGTCAATATGGTAAACTTCGGGGTACCTTCGTCCAGAAAGTTGCATAAAGAGGAACGTACTGATTCAGGATGGGAACACAGCAGTTTAAAATTCCCGCGTCAAACAATAGTTGGATTGCACTTGTGAGTAGAACGCGTACGGTATCCAGATTAAGACAGCCTGACACACTACCCTACTTAATTTACGTATATTTTATTCATTTGGATAACACATACGGCAGAAGGAACAACATCATAATACCTTCTGATATTTTAGAAGCTAATTCTTGATCCATTTAAAAAAATTGGGTACACCGGCTTTGCTACGGCTCTTAAAAATTTAGTATTTGGAACAACAAAAGCGGTCTGAATTTGTTTCAGTTAGTACCTCTTACTCAAATACGAATGCTAATTGTATTTTTAGTGATCTCAATTATATATTATTTATAAATTCCATTCGGAGAGATATTAGATGCTGTACAATATTGATAATCTTTTTAGTTGCAATACATCAACAACCTAGTTCACAAGTAGTAGTCAAAACTTTTGTATCCCAAATATTACAAATGCGATTTCCGCCTGGATCGTTGATCACTACTAGAATATTTAAATTGATTTTAGTTTCTCAAGCAATCAGGGATTATCTGATAAAAATGTCCATCATTTTGACGTAATATTTCTGTTCATTGCCATGTTCTATTCCTCAGGTGTGCTGCTTCCACCAAAGGACAAATATTTCATGATCATTTAAATACAATATTTTTAGTGCTGCTTTCTGGGTGTGGTGGCGCGCGCCTGTCACCGAGCTACAACGGAGCTTGTACAGGGTGGCCAAAAAAAGTACTCCTCTTTGATTTAATCTAGACGAAAAACTAGGACAGTTATCGCAGCTGAATAGTTTGCATGTTATCCAGCAAGGTCATGGCTAAAGGGGATGCACTAGAGATAGGTTTTCAAGATGGCGGCTGTTTTTCAAGATTCTAAAAACGAGAACGAGTCAACAACCAGAAAATGATAACATTCCTAAAGCTTACCCTAACCCTAAACCTAACCACAATTTAGTAATGTTATAAATGTCTGGTTGTTGATTCTTTCTCGTTTTAAGAATCTTGAAGAACAGCCGAAATCTTGAAAACCTACCTCTCGTTCATCCCCTTTAGCTATGACCTAGCCAGCAAGGGCTAACTTAAATTTTGATATGTTATAATACGATTTTTAGGCAACTTCAGTTGAGATATTGATATTTTAAATCGACATGCGTTTTTGAGAATGGTAAAAATTTGTATAAAACGGCCTATTGAATTGAGTATATGCAAGACGCTTTTCACAACGCTTAGTTGCTTAAAAATTCGTATGCGATATTTTTGTTTTAAATTTCACTGTTTACTTATTCATAGAAACTTGTCTATGTGTGAAAGACACCTTGTCTGCCAGAAACAACAATGTGACCAATGGAATGAACGATAGTTTTTTAATGCTACGCTTTGCACGTGCATGTTTAAACCTCGCGATGTTGACATCTTTTTTGGTGTTTGGCATATTCTATGTTCAGAATTCTTGCTTGACGGCTAAAAGGTAAAAGAAATATCAATAACATTTAGAAATTCAATGAAAATTGCTTGGAATTTTGCCCAAGAGTCACGAGAGTACTGAGATTAACATAACAGGCCATATTTTGCACATATTTAGCATTCTCAAAACTGCTTCCTCGATTTACAATTTCGATATCTCAGTAAATGTTCAATAAAAATCTTAGTGTAATATATCAAAAATTAAATTAACTGTTCCCAGATAAGATGCAATTTAGTTGGCTGCAATAGCTATCCTAGTTTTTCTGTTTTATCAAATGAAAGAGGAGTTCTTTTTTTTGGGCTACCAGGTAGTGTCGAAAGGCTTAAGAACGGTGTGTCAGTCTGAGAATGTTCCGTGCTGAAATTGTATTGCACATGCGCAGTTGATACCTGCGCCCGCGATTGAGTGTGTTGTTTTCGCACCGTGCTGAGATTGTCTTATTGCAAGAAGTCACTGGTTTTGTTTGTATACAAACGACAAACGTTTTGGAGTTTTTTCAAAGCTATTTACAGAGTATGGTGTTTTTTTAGCCGTCAACAAGCTGTGGAGGCTGTTCTTGTGAAAGGTAAGAGTCTTAACTTAAGCATATTTAAACCGAGTAAATATAACACACGGCACAATTGCCATAAATCTATCTGCACGTGTCTTCCATGATAAAATCGTATGCTGTTATTCATTGCTGGTGTAGATGTTTAGTGCAGAACAGTTAACTTAAACCTTTATGACAACTGCTGATTGCTAACATGAATTGATTCACCGAGCTAACATGAATTGGTTCACCGAGCTGCAACGGATCTGGTAGTGTCGAAAGGCTTAAAATCGGGACTAATATCGTTCGCTAGTCTATGTCGATCGGGTGTCCATACTAAGTTAGGCGTCAATTTGGTAAACTTTGGGGAGCCTTTGTCCACCAGGTTGCATAAAGAGGAACGTACTGGTTCAGGATGGAAACATAGCAGACAAAAATTCCCGCGTCAAACAGTAGTTGGATGGCACTTGTGAGTAGAACGCGTACGGTATCCAGATTAAAACAGCCTGACACACTACCCTACTTGATTTATAAATAATTTTTTCATTTGGATAACACATACGGCAGAAGGGACAACATGATAATACCATCTGATATTTTAAAAGCTAATTCTTGAACCAATTAAAAAATTGGGTATACCTTCTTTGAAACGGCTCTGGAATTTTTAGTACTTGGAACAACAAAAGTGGTCTTAATTTGTTTGAGTTTGTACCTGCTGACTCAAATACGAATGCTGGTTATATTCTTAGTGATCTCACTTATATATCACAACTAAATTCCATTCGGAGAGATATTAGATGTTGTACAATATCGATAATCTTTTTAGTTGAATATATCATCAGCCTAGTCCACCAGTTTTAGTCCAAACTTTAATTTGTATCCTAAACTTTTACAAATGTGATTTCCGCCTGGATCATTGATTACTACCAGAATATATAAACTGATTTTAATTTTTCAAGCAAACATGGATTATCTGATATAAATGTCCAACGTTTTGACGTAATACTTCTATTCATCTCCATGTTGTCTTCCCCAGGCGTCCTGCTCCCACCAAAGGTCAAATATTTCATCATCATTTAAATACAATATTTTTAGTTCTTCTCTCGCTGGGCGTGGTGGCGCGCCTTTGACCGAGCTACGAAGGAGCCGGTAGTGTCGAAAGGCTTAAGATCGGGACCCCTATCGTTCGCTAATATATGTCGATCGGGTGTCCATACTAAGTTAGGCGTCAATATGGTCAACTTCGGGGAACCTTCCTCCACCAGGTTGCATAAAGAAGAACGTACTGGTTCAGGATGGAAACTTAGCAGACAAAAATTCCCGCGTCAAACCATAGTTGGCTGGATGCCACTTGTGAGTAGAACGCGTACGGTATCGCGTTTAGGAAACTCTGACCCACTACCCTACTTATTTATATATACATTTTTTTCAATTGGATAACAAATACGGCGGAAGGAACAACATGATAATACCATCTGAAATTTTAAAAGCTAGTTCTTGAACCAATTAAAAAATTGGGTATACCTTCTTTGCAACGGCTCTCGAATTTTTAGTACTTGGAACAACAAAAGCGGTCTGAATTTCTTTGAGTTTGTACTTGCTGACTCAAATACGAATGCTAATTAAATTCTTAGTGATCTCAATTATATATAACAACTAAATTTTATTCAAAGAGATATTAGATGTTATGCAATATGGATAATCTTATTAGTTGAATACATCAGCACCCTAGTCCACCAGTTTTAGTCCAAACTTTAATTTGTATCCTAACCTATTACAAATGTGATTTCCGCCTGGATCATTGATTACTACCAGAGTATATGAACTGATTTTAATTTCTCAAGCAAACAGGGATTATCTGATATAAATATCCAAAGTTTTTACGTAATAGTTCTATTCATTTCCATGTTCTCCACCCCAGGCGTAATGCTTCCACCAAAGGTAGAATATTTCGTCATTATATAAATACAATATTTTTAGCTTTTCTCTCACTGGGCGTGGTGGCGCGCGCCTGACACCAACCTACAATGGAGCTGGTAGTGTAGAAAGACTTAAGATCGGGACTCTTTTCAATCGCTTGTCTATGTCGATCGGGTGTCCTTACTAAGTTAGGCATCAATATGGTAAATTTCGGGGAACCTTCGTCCACCAGGCTGCATAAAGGGGAACGTACTGGTTCAGGATGGAACTTTAGCAGACAGAAATTCTGGCGTCAAACATTACTTGGATGGCACTTGTGAGTAGAACGCGTGCGGTGTCCAAATTAAGACAGCCTGACACACTACCCTACTTAATTCATATAAATTTTTTTCATTTGGATAACACATACGGCAGAAGGAACAACATGATAATACCATCTGATATTTTAAAAGCTAATTCTTGAACCAGTTAAAAAATTTGGTATACCTTCTTTGAGACGGCACTCGAATTTTTAGTACTTCGAACATCAAAAGCAGTCTGAATTTGTTTGAGTTTGTACCTACTGAATCAATTACGAATGCTAGTTATATTCTTAGTGATCTCACTTATATATCACAACTAAATTCCATTCGGAGAGTTATTAGATGTTATGCAATATCGATAATCTTTTTAGTTGCAGAACATTAACAGCCTAGTCCACAAGTTGTTGTCCAAACCTTAATTTGTATCCTAACCTATTACCAATGCGATTTCCGCCTGGATCATTGATTACTACCAGAATAGATACGAACTGATTTTAATTTCTCAAGCATTTAGGGATTATCTGATATAAATGTCCGACATTTTGACGTAATATTTCTATTCATTGCCATGTTCTCTACCTCAAACGTGCTGCTTCCACTAAAGTTCAAATATTTCATCATTATCAAAATGCATAATTTTTTGTTCTTCTCTCGCTGGGCGTGGTGGCGTGCGCTTGTGACCGAGATGCAACGGAGCCGGTAGTGTCGAAAGACTCAAGATCGGGACTCCTATCGTTCGCTAGTCTATGTCGATCGGTTGTCCATACTAAGTTAGACATCAGTATGGTAAACTTCGGGGAACCTTCGTCCACCAGGTTGCAAGAAGAGGAACGTACTGGTTCAGGATGGAAACATAGCAGACAAAAATTCCCGCGTCAAACAGTTGTTGGATGCCACTTTTGAGTAGAACGCGTACGGTATCCAGATTAAGACAGCCTGACACACTACCCTATTTAATTTATATATATTTTTTTCATTTGGATAACACATACGGCAGAAGGAACAACATGATAATACCATCTTATGTTTTAAAATCTAATTCTTGAACCCATTAAAAAATTGGGTATACCGGCTTTGCTACGGCTCTCAAAAATTTAGTATTTGGAATAACAAAACCGGTCTGAATTTGTTTTAGTTAGTACCTGCTTACTCAAAAACGAATGCTAATTATAATCTTACTGATCTCAATTTTATATCACATAAAAATTTCATTCAAAGAGATATTAGATGTTGTACAATATTGATAATCATATTAGGTTAATATATCAACAGCCTAGTCCGCCAGTTTTAGTCTAAACCTTAATTTGTATCCTAACCTATTACAAATGCGATTTCCGCCTGGATCATTGATTACTACCTGAATATATGAACTGATTTTAATTTCTCAACCAAACAGGGATTATCTGATATAAATGTCCAACATTTTTACGTAATATTTCTATTCATTGCCAGGTTTTGTACATCAGGTGCGCTGCTTCCACCTAAGGTCAAATATTTTATCACTATATAAATACAATATTTTTAGTTCTGCTTTCGCTGGGCGTGGTGGCGCGCGCCTGTGACCGAGCTACAACGGAGCAGGTAGTGTCGAAAAGCTTAAGATCGGGACTCCTATCGTTCGCTAGTCTATGTCGGTCGGGTGTCCATACTAAGTTAGGCGTCAATATGGTAAACTTCGGGGAACCTTCGTCCACCAGATTGCATAAAGAGGAACGTACTGGTTCAGGATGGAAACATAGCAGACAAAAATTCCCGCGTCAAACAACAGTTGGATGGCATTAGTGAGTAGAAGGCGTACGGTATCCAGATTAAGACAGCCTGACACACTACCCTATTTAATTTATATATATTTTTTTCATTTGGATAACACATACGGCAGAAGGAACAACATGATAATACCATATTATATTTTAAAAGCTAATTCTTGATCCAAGTAAAAAATTGGGTATACCGGCTTGGTTACGGCTCTCAAAAATTTAGTATTTGGAACCAGAAAAGCGGTCTGAATTCGTTTTGATTAGTACCTGCTTACTCAAATTCGAATGCTAATTATATTCTTAGTGATCTCAATTATATATCACAACTAAATTCCATTCGGAGAGATATTAGATGTTGTACAATATCGATAATCTTTTTAGTTGCAACACATTAACAGCCTAGTCCACAAGTTGTAGTCCAAACTTTTGTATCCGAATTATTACAAATTCGATTTCCGCCTGGATTGTTGATCACTACTAGAATATTTAAATTGATTTTAGTTTCTCAAGCAAACAGGGATTCTCTGATAAAAATGTACAACATTTTGACGTAATATATCCGTTCATTGCCATGTTCTGTTCCTCAGGTGTGCTGCTTCCACCAAAGGACAAATATTTCATGATCATTTAAATACAATATTTTTAGTTGTGCTCTCGCTGGGCGTGGATGCGCGCGCCCGTGACCGAGGTACAACGGAGCCGGTAGTGTCGAAAGGCTTAAGATCGGGACTCCTATCGGTCGCTAGTCTATGTCGGTCGATTGTGCATACTAAGTTAGGCGTCAATATGGTAAACTTCGGGGAACCTTCGTCCACCAGGTTACATAAAGAGGAACGTACTGGTTCAGGATAGAAACATAGCAAACAAAAATTCCCGCGTCAAACAATAGTTGGATGGCACTTGTGAGTAGAACGCGTTTAGTATCAAGATTAAGACTGCCTGACATACTACCCTACTTAATTTGTATATATTTTTTTCATTTGGATAACACATACGGTAGAAGCAACGACATGATAATACCATCTGATATTTTAAAAGCTAATTCTTGAACAAATTAAAAAATTAGGTATACCTTCTTTGAAACGGCTTTCGAATTTTTAGTACTTGGAACAACATAAGCGGTCTGAATTTGTTTGAGTTTGTACCTGCTGACTAAAATACGAATTCTAATTATATTCTTAGTCATCTCAATTGTATATAACAGCTAAATTTTATTCAAAGAGATGATAGATGCTATGCAATATTGATAATCTTATTAGTTAAATATATCAACAGCCTAGTCCATTAGTTTTAGTCCAAACCTTAATTTGTATCCTAACCGATTACAAATGCGATTTCCGCCTGGATCATTGATTACTACCAGAATATATAAACTGATTTTAATTTCTCAAGCAAACAGGGATTATCTAATATCAATGTCCAACATTTTGACGTAATACTTTTATTCATTTCCATGTTCTCTACCTCAAACGTGCTGCTTCCACCAAAGTTCAAATATTTCATCATTATCAAAATGCATAATTTTTAGTTCTTCTCTAAAAATTACTCGTTACATCACGGTAAACTTCGGGGAACCTTCGTCCACCAGGTTGCAAGAAGAGGAACGTACTGGTTCAGGATGGAAACATAGCAGACAAAAATTCCCGCGTCAAACAGTCGTTGGATGGCACTTGTGAGAAGAACGCGTACGGTATCCAGATTAAGACAGCCTGACACACTACCCTATTTAATTTATATAAATTTTTTTAATTTGGATAACACATACGGCAGAAGGAACAACATGATAATACCATCTTATATTTTAAAAGCTAATTCTTGAACCCATTAAAAAATTGGGTATACCGGCTTTGCTACGGCTCTCAAAAATTTAGTATTTGGAATAACAAAACCGGTCTGAATTTGTTTTGATTAGTACCTGCTTACTCAAATTCGAATGCTAATTATATTCTTAGTGATCTCAATTATATATCACAACTAAATTCCATTCGGAGAGATATTAGATGTTGTACAATATTGATAATCACATTAGGTGAATATATCAACAGCCTAGTCCGCCAGTTTTAGTCCAAACCTTAATTTGTATCCTAACCTATTACAAATGCGATTTCCGCCTGGATCATTGATTACTACCAGAATATAAGAACTGATTTTAATTTCTCAACCAAACAGGGATTATCTGATATAAATGTCCAAAATTTTTACGTAATATTTCTATTCATTGCCATGTTTTGTACATCAGGTGCGCTGCTTCCACCTAAGGTCAAATATTTTATCACTATATAAATACAATATTTTTAGTTCTGCTTTCGCTGGGCGTGGTGGCGCGCGCCTGTGCCCGAGCTGCACCGGAGCTGGCAGTGTCGAGAGGCTTAAGATCGGTACTCCTATCGTTCGCTAGTCTATGTCGATCGGGTGTCCATACTAAGTTAGGCGTCAATATGGTAAACTTCGGGGAACCTTCGTCCACCAGGTTGCATAAAGAGGAACGTACTGGTTCAGGATGGAAACATAGCAGACAAAAATTCCCGCGTCAAACAATAGTTGGATGGCACTTATGAGTAGAACGCGTACGGTATCCAGATTAAGACAGCCTGACACACTACCCTATTTAATTTACGTATATTTTTTTCATTTGGATAACACATACGGCAGAAGGAACAACATCATAATACCTTCTGATGTTTTAGAAGCTAATTCTTGATCCAATTAAAAAATTGGGTATACCGGCTTGGTTACGGCTCTCAAAAATTTAGTATTTGGAACCAGAAAAGCGGTCTGAATTCGTTTTGATTAGTACCTGCTTACTCAAATTCCAATGCTAATTATATTCTTAGTGATCTCAATTATATATCACAACTAAATTCCATTCGGAGAGATATTAGATGTTGTACAATATAGATAATCTTTTTAGTTGCAACACATTAACAGCCTAGTCCACAAGTTGTAGTCCAAACCTGAATTTGTATCCTAACCTATTACCAATGCGATTTCCGCCTGGATCATTGATTACTACCAGAATAGATACGAACTGATTTTAATTTCTTAAGCATACAGGGATTATCTGATATAAATGTCCAACATTTTGACCTAATATTTCTATTCATCGCCATGTTCTGTACATCAGGCGTGCTGCTTCCACCAAAGGTTGATTATTTTATCATTATTAAAATACAATATTTTTACTTCTGCTCTCGCTGGGCGTGGTGGCGCGCGCCTGTGCCCGAGCTGCACCGGAGCTGGCAGTGTCGAAAGGCTTAAGATCGGGACTCATTTCATTCGCTTCTCTATGACGATCGGGTGTCCATACTAAGATTAGGCGTCAATATGGTAAACTTTGGGGTACCTTCGTCCACAAGGTTGCATAAAGAGGAACGTACTGATTCAGGATGGGAACATAGCAGACAAAAATTCCCGCGTCAAACAATAGTTGGATTGCACTTGTGAGTAGAACGCGTACGGTATCCAGATTAAGACAGCCTGACACACTACCCTACTTAATTTACGTATATTTTATTCATTTGGATAACACATACGGCAGAAGGAACAATATCATAATACCTTCTGATATTTTAGAAGCTAATTCTTGATCCATTTAAAAAAATTGGGTATACCGGCTTTGCTACGGCTCTTAAAAATTTAGTATTTGGAACAACAAAAGCGGTCTGAATTTGTTTCAGTTAGTACCTCTTACTCAAATACGAATGCTAATTATATTCTGCATAGTGATCTCAATTATATATCACAACTAAATTCCATTCGGAGAGATATTAGATGCTGTACAATATTGATAATCTTTTTAGTTGCAATACATCAACAACCTAGTTCACAAGTCGTAGTCAAAACTTTTGTATCCCAAATATTACAAATGCGATTTCCGCCTGGATCGTTGATCACTACTAGAATATTTAAATTGATTTTAGTTTCTCAAGCAAACAGGGATTATCTGATAAAAATGTCCATCATTTTGACGTAATATTTCTGTTCATTGCCATGTTCTATTCCTCTGGTGTGCTGCTTCCACCAAAGGACAAATATTTCATGATCATTTAAATACAATATTTTTAGTGCTGCTTTCTGAGTGTGGTGGCGCGCGCCTGTCACCGAGCTACAACGGAGCTTGTACAGGGTGGCCAAAAAAAGTACTCCTCTTTGATTTAATCTAGACGAAAAACTAGGACAGTTATCGCAGCTGAATAGATTGCATGTTATCCAGCAAGGTCATGGCTAAAGGGGATGCACTAGAGATAGGTTTTCAAGATGGCGGCTGTTTTTCAAGATTCTAAAAACGAGAACGAGTCAACAACCAGAAAATGATAGCATTCCTAAAGCTTACCCTAACCCTAAACCTAACCACAATTTAGTAATGTTATAAATGTCTGGTTGTTGATTCTTTCTCGTTTTAAGAATCTTGAAGAACAGCCGCCATCTTGAAAACCTACCTCTCGTTTATCCCCTTTAGCTATGACCTACCCAGCAAGGGCTAACTTAAATTTTGATATGTTATAATACGATTTTTAGGCAACTTCAGTTGAGATATTGATATTTTAAATCGACATGCGTTTTTGAGAATGGTAAAAATTTGTATAAAACGGCCTATTGAATTGAGTATATGCAAGACGCTTTTCACAACGCTTAGTTGCTTAAAAATTCGTATGCGATATTTTTGTTTTAAATTTCACTGTTTACTTATTCATAGAAACTTGTCTATGTGTGAAAGACACCTTGTCTGCCAGAAACAACAATGTGACCAATGGAATGAACGATAGTTTGTTAATGCTACGCTTGGCACGTGCATGTTTAAACCTCGCGATGTTGACATCTCTTTTTGGTGTTTGGCATATTCTATGTTCAGAATTCTTGCTTGACGGCTAAAAGGTAAAAGAAATATCAATAACACTTAGAAATTCAATGAAAATTGCTTGGAATTTTTCCCAAGAGTCACGAGAGTACTGAGATTAACCTATCAGGCCATTTTTTGCACATATTTAGCATTCTCAAAACTGCTTGCTCGATTTACAATTTCGATATCTCAGTAAATGTTCAATAAAAATCTTAGTGTAATATATCAAAAATTAAATTAACTGTTCCCAGATAAGATGCAATTTAGTTGGCTGCAATAGCTATCCTAGTTTTTCTGTTATATCAAATCAAAGAGGAGTACTTTTTTTTGGGCTACCCGGTAGTGTCGAAAGGCTTAAGAACGGTGTGTCAGTCTGAGATTGTTCCGTGCTGAAATTGTATTGCACGTGCGCAGTTGATACATGCGTCCGCGATTGAGTGTGTTGTTATCATACCGTGCTGAGATTGTCCTATTGCAAGAAGTCACTGGTTTTGTTTGTATACAAACGACAAACGTTTTGGAGTTTTTTCAAAGCTATTTACAGAGTATGGTGTTTTTGTAGCCGTCAACAAGCTGTGGAGGCTGTTCTTGTGAAAGGTAAGAGTCTTAACTTAAGCATATTTAAACCGAATAAATATAACACACGGCACAATTGTCATAAAGCTATCTGCACGTGTCTTCCATGATAAAATCGTATGCTGTTATTCATTGCTGGTGTAGATGTTTAGTGCAGAACAGTTAACTTAAACCTTTATGACAACTGCTGATTGCTAACATGAATTGATTCACTGAGCTAACATAAATTGGTTCACCGAGCTGCAACGGAGCTGGTAGTGTCGAGAGGCTTAAAATCGGGACTCATATCGTTCGCTAGTCTATGTCGATCGGGTGTCCATACTAAGTTAGGCGTCAATTTGGTAAACTTTGGGGAACCTTTGTCCACAAGGTGGCATAAAGAGGAACGTACTGGTTCAGGATGGAAACATAGCAGAAAGAAATTCCCGCCTCAAACAGTAGTTGGATGGCACTTGTGAGTAGAACGCCTACGGTATCCAGATTAAAACAGCCTGACACACTACCCTACTTGATTTATAAATAATTTTTTCATTTGGATAACACATACGGCAGAAGGGAAAACATGATAATACCATCTGATATTTTAAAAGCTAATTCTTGAACCAATTAAAAAATTGGGTATATCTTATTTGAAACGGCACTCGAATTTTTAGTACTTAAAACAACAAAAGCGGTCTGAATTTGTTTGAGTTTGTACCTGCTGACTCAAATACGAATGCTAGTTATATTCTTAGCGATCTCATTTATGTATCACAACTAAATTCCATTCAGAGAGATATTAGATGTTGTACAATATCGATAATCTTTTTAGTTGCAACACATTAACAGCCTAGTCCACAAGTTGTAGTCCAAACCTTAATTTGTATCCTAACCTATTACCAATCCGATTTCCGCCTGGATCATTGATTACTACCAGAATAGATACGAACTGATTTTAATTTCTTAAGCATACAGGGATTATCTGATATAAATGTCCAACATTTTGACCTAATATTTCTATTCATTGCCATGTTCTGTACATCAGGCGTGCTGCTTCCACCAAAGGTCAAATATTTCATCATTGTTTAAATACAATATTTTTAGTTCTTCTCTCGGTGGGCGTGGTGGCGCGCGCCTGTGCCCGAGCTGCACCGGAGCTGGCAGTGTCGAAAGACTGAAGATAGCGATTCCTTTTATTCGCTCGGCTATGTCGATCGGGTGTCCTTACAAAGTTAGGCATCAATATGGTAAACTTCGGGGAACCTTCGTCCACCAGGTTGCAAAAAGAGGAACGTGCTGGTTCAGGATGGGAATATAGCAGACAAAAATTCCCGCGTCAAACAGTAGTTGGATGGCACTTGTGAGTAGAACGCGTACGGTATCCAGATTAAGACAGCCTGACACACTACCCTATTCAATTTATATATATTTTTTCATTTGGATAACACATACGGTAGAACGAACAACATGATAATACCATCTGATATTTTAAAAGCTAATTTTTAAACCAATTAAAAAATTGGGTATACCGGCTTGGCTACGGCTCTAAAAAATTTAATATTTGGAACCACAAAAGCGGTCTGAATTTGTTTTAAGTAGTACTTGTTACTCAAATTCGAATGCTATTTATATTCTTAGTGATCTCAATTATGTGTAACAAATAAATTTCATTCAAAGGGATATTATATGTTATACAATATTGATAATCTTATTAGTTGAATATATAAACAGCCTGGTCCACCAGTTGTAGTCAAAACCTTAATTTGTATCCTAGCTTATTATAAATGTGATTTCCGCCTGGATCATTGATTGCTACCAGAATATATGAACTCATTTTAATTTCTCAAGCAAACAGGGATTATCTGATATAAATGTCCAACATTTTGACGTAATACTTCTATTCATTTCCATGTTCTCTACCCGAGGCGTCCTGCTTCCACCAAAGGTCAAATATTTTATCATTATTTTACTACAATATTTTTAGTTCTGCTTTCCCTGGGCGTGGTGGCGCGCACCTGTGACCAAGCTGCAACGGAGCTGGTAGTGTCGAAAGGCTTAAAATCGGGACTCATATCGTTCCCTAGTCTATGTCGATCGGGTGTCCATAGTAAGTTAGGCGTCAATATGGTAAACTTCGGGGAACCATCGTCCACCAGGTTGCATAAAGAGGAACGTACTGGTTCAGGATGGAAACATAGCAGACAAAAATTCCCGCGTCAAACAATAGTTGGATGGCACTTGTGAGTAGAACGCGTACGGTATCCAGATTAAGACAGCTTGACAGACTACCCTATTCAATTTATATATATTTTTTCATTTGGATAACACATACGGTAGAACGAACAACATGATAATACCATCTGATATTTTAAAAGCTAATTTTTAAACCAATTAAAAAATTGGGTATACCGGCTTGGCTACGGCTCTAAAAAATTTAATATTTGGAACCACAAAAGCGGTCTGAATTTGTTTTAAGTAGTACTTCTTACTCAAATTCGAATGCTATTTATATTCTTAGTGATCTCAATTATGTGTAACAAATAAATTTCATTCAAAGGGATATTATATGTTATACAATATTGATAACCTTATTAGTTGAATATATAAACAGCCTGGTCCACGAGTTGTAGTCAGAACCTTAATTTGTATCCTAGCTTTTTACAAATGTGATTCCCGCCTGGATCATTGATTGCTACCAGAATATATGAACTCATTTTAATTTCTCAAGCAAACAGGGAGTATCTGATATAAATGTGCAACATTTTGACGTAATACTTCTATTCATTTCCATGTTCTCTACCCGAGGCGTCCTGCTTCCACCAAAGGTCAAACATTTTATCATTATGTTACTACAATATTTTTATTTCTGCTTTCGCTGGGCGTGGTGGCGCGCACCTGTGACCAAGCTGCAACGGAGCTGGTAGTGTCGAAAGGCTTAAAATCGGGACTCATATCGTTCCCTAGTCTATGTCGATCGGGTGTCCATAGTAAGTTAGGCGTCAATATGGTAAACTTCGGGGAGCCATCGTCCACCAGGTTGCATAAAGAGGAACGTACTGGTTCAGGATGGAAACATAGCAGACCAAAATTCTCGCGTCAAACAATAGTTGGATGGCACTTGTGAGTAGAACGCGTACGGTATCCAGATTAAGACAGCCTGACACACTACCCTATTCAATTTATATATATTTTTTCATTTGGATGACACATACGGTAGAACGAACAACATGATAATACCATCTGATGTTTTAAAAGCTAATTTTTAAACCAATTAAAAAATTGGGTATACCGGCTTGGCTACGGCTCTAAAAAATTTAATATTTGGAACCACAAAAGCGGTCTGAATTTGTTTTAAGTAGTATTTCTTACTCAAATTCGAATGCTATTTATATTCTTAGTTATCTCAATTATATATCACAACTAAATGCCATTCGGAGAGATATTAGATGTTGTACAATATCGATAATCTTTTAGTTGCAGTATATCAACAGTCTAGTCCACAAGTTGTAGTCCAAACATTTGCATCCCAAATATTACAAATGCGATTTCCGCCTGGATCGTTGATTACTACTAGAATTTTTAAATTGATTTTGATTTCTCAAGCAAACAGGGATTATCTGATAAAAATGTCTAACATTTTGACGTAATACTTCTGTTCATTGCCATGTTCTGTTCCTCAGGTGTTCTGCTTCCAGCAAAGGACAAATATTTAATGATCATTTAAATACAATATTTTTAGTTCTTCTCTCGTCGGGCGTGGTGGCGCGCGCCTGTGACCGAGCTACGAAGGAGCCGGTAGTGTCGAAAGGCTTAAGATCGGGACTCCTATCGTTCGCTAGTCTATGTCGATCGGGTGTCCATACTATATACCCGTCGCGTTTTAGGGGTGGAATACTTTTGTTGGGTTTCTTGTTGTGCCCAACAGCCCAACGGAAATGGATTTTCCATGAATGCAAGTTAGAAATGCGCATGCGCGAACGTTTTGGAACATGCAAAACTATAAATGCATTGATGATCGTTTTTGCATTCGAGTAGCTCTTTTTGGAAATATTATACACTATCAGCTGAAGCCATTTTTTTCGCACTAACCCGACAGCCCAACGGAAGTAAAAAGATCCAACAAACACAACAGACCCAACAAACACAACAGACCCAACAGCCCAACAGCCCAACGGAAGTAAAAAAGATCCAACGAACACAACAGACCCAACAAACACAACAGCCCAACAACCCAACAGCCCAACGGAAGCAAGAAAAATCCAACGAACACAACCGACTCAACAAACACAACAGACCCAACATCCCAACAGCCCAACGGAAGTAAAAAAGATCCAACGAACACAACCGACCAAACAAACACAACAGCCCAACGGAAGTAAAAAAGATCCAACGAACACAACAGACCCAACAAACACAACAGCCCAACAACCCAACAGCCCAACGGAAGTAAGAAAAATCCAACGAACACAACCGACCCAACAAACACAACAGCCCAACAGCCCAACGGAAGTAAAAAAGATCCAACGAACACAACAGACTCAACAAACACAACAGACCCAACAACCCAACAGCCCAACGGAAGTAAAAAAGATCCAACAAAAACAACAGACCCAACAAACACAACAGCCCAACAGCCCAACGGAAGTAAAAAAGATCCAACGAACACAACAGACCCAACAAACACAACAGCCCAACGGAAGTAAGAAAAATCCAACGAACACAACCGACCCAACAAACACAACAGACCCAACAGCCCAACAGCCCAACGGAAGTAAAAAAGATCCAACAAAAAACAACAGACCCAACAAACACAACAGCCCAACAGCCCAACGGAAGTAAAAAAGATCCAACGAACACAACAGACCCAACAAAAACAACAGCCCAACAACCCAACAGCCCAACGGAAGTAAGAAAGATCCAACAAAAAACAACAGACCCAACAAACACAACAGCCCAACAGCCCAACGGAAGTAAAAAAGATCCAACGAACACAACCGACCCAACAAACACAACAGACCCAACAGCCCAACAGCCCAACGGAAGTAAAAAAGATCCAACAAAAAACAACAGACCCAACAAACACAACAGCCCAACAGCCCAACAGCCCAACGGAAGTAAAAAAGATCCAACGAACACAACAGACCCAACAAACACAACAGCCCAACAGCCCAACGGAAGTAAAAAAGATCCAACAAAAACAACAGACCCAACAAACACAACAGCCCAACAGCCCAACGGAAGTAAAAAAGATCCAACAAAAACAACAGACCCAACAAACACAACAGCCCAACAGCCCAACGGAAGTAAGAAAGATCCAACAAAAAACAACAGACCCAACAAACACAACAGCCCAACAGGCCAACGGAAGTAAAAAAGATCCAACGAACACAACAGACCCAACAAACACAACAGCCCAACAACCCAACAGCCCAACGGAAGTAAGAAAAATCCAACGAACACAACCGACCCAACAAACACAACAGACCCAACAGCCCAACAGCCCAACGGAAGTAAAAAAGATCCAACAAAAAACAACAGACCCAACAAACACAACAGCCCAACAGCCCAACAGCCCAACGGAAGTAAAAAAGATCCAACGAACACAACAGACTCAACAAACACAACAGACCCAACAGCCCAACAACCCAACAGCCCAACGGAAGTAAAAAATATCCAAGAAAAATAACAGACCCAACAAAAACAACAGCCCAACAACCCAACAGCCCAACGGAAGTAAGAAAGATCCAACAAAAAACAACAGACCCAACAAACACAACAGCCCAACAGCCCAACGGAAGTAAAAAAGATCCAACGAACACAACAGACCCAACAAACACAACAGCCCAACAACCCAACAGCCCAACGGAAGTAAGAAAAATCCAACGAACACAACCGACCCAACAAACACAACAGACCCAACAGCCCAACGGAAGTAAAAAAGATCCAACAAAAAACAACAGACCCAACAAACACAACAGCCCAACAGCCCAACAGCCCAACAGCCCAACGGAAGTAAAAAAGATCCAACGAACACAACAGACCCAATAAACACAACAGCCCAACAACCTAACAGCCCAACGGAAGTAAGAAAAATCCAACGAACACAACCGACCCAACAAACACAACAGACCCAACAGCCTAACAGCCCAACAGCCCAACGGAAGTAAAAAAGATCCAACGAACACAACAGACTCAACAAACACAACAGACCCAACAACCCAACAGCCCAACGGAAGTAAAAAAGATCCAACAAAAACAACAGACCCAACAAACACAACAGCCCAACAGCCCAACGGAAGTAAAAAAGATCCAACGAACACAACAGACCCAACAAACACAACAGCCCAACAACCCAACAGCCCAACGGAAGTAAGAAAAATCCAACGAACACAACCGACCCAACAAACACAACAGACCCAACAGCCCAACAGCCCAACGGAAGTAAAAAAGATCCAACAAAAAACAACAGACCCAACAAACACAACAGCCCAACAGCCCAACGGAAGTAAAAAAGATCCAACGAACACAACAGACCCAACAAACACAACAGCCCAACAACCCAACAGCCCAACGGAAGTAAAAAAAATCCAACGAACACAACCGACCCAACAAACACAACAGACCCAACAGCCCAGCAGCCCAACGGAAGTAAAAAAGATCCAACGAACACAACAGACTCAACAAACACAACAGACCCAACAGCCCAACAACCCAACAGCCCAACGGAAGTAAAAAAGATCCAAGAAAAATAACAGACCCAACAAAAACAACAGCCCAACGGAAGTAAGAAAAATCCAGCGAACACAACCGACCCAACAAACACAACCGACCCAACAAACACAACAGACCCAACAGCCCAACAGCCAAACGGAAGTAAAAAAGATCCAACGAACACAACAGACTCAACAAACACAACAGACCAAACAGCCCAACAACCCAACAGCCCAACAACCCAACAGCCCAACGGAAGTAAAAAATATCCAAGAAAAATAACTGACTCAACAAAAACAACAGCCCAAGAACCCAACAGCCCAACGGAATTAAAAAGACCCAACGAACACAACCGGATCCAACAAACACAACAGACCCAACAGCCCAACAACCCAACAGCCCAACGGAAGTAAAAAAGATCCAACAAAAACAACAGACCCAACAAACAAAACAGCCCAACAACCCAACAGCCCAACGGAAGTAAAAGGACCCAACTAACACAACAGAGCCAACAAACACAACAGACCCAACAGCCCAACAACCCAACGGAAGTAAAAAGATCCAACAAAAACAACAGACCCAACAAACACAAAAGCCCAACAACCCAACAGCCCAGCGAAAGTAAAAAGACCCAACGAACACAACAACCATTGGCAATTGCTTCAGAATTGTCAAAACTTTTGTAAGAAGATCCTTGACGTTGAGATGGATGTTGAAAATAAGCCCACGGTATTTAAGGATTACTTTTTTTTAAATTGAGATTTTTATTCAGCTTGAATATTTTGTCATCATGCCACGGCTCGGGGCACTGAGACACGATTTTTGATGTTTATTTCTAATTTTTCTACTTTTGCAGGTATCGTGTGCCGACGGTATTGGCTAGCAGAGAATAATATTACAAAAATAAATATGGTTTAAGGCTTAGGTTTTATACGAAACCGTCCAGGCTGCACGCAGGTTAGTATAGCAGGTTAGATAGTGACATAAAACAACTACGTGATACGCATGGTCCCTTAAGTTTCAATTTAATTTTAAATAACAATTCAAATTACAATTATATATTAAAATCGTGTAGGATATCTTTGCACTGCTTGTTAAGGATGCTGTAAGATATGTTTTACTCTTGTCGGTTTTTAAATGGTCAAGAAAATAGTTTGTAGCAATCTCATGTACAACCAAAAGTTTAAATGAAGAAAATAAGTATGTCTTTTTAATACAGTACAAGCTAACACATTTATAGACTACTTCACCTAATTTCATTATTGGGCCAATGGACCTGTTGTATATGGGCGATTCCATGTGTTCTGTACGGGACATCCGGTGCTGCCATTTATAATATATGAAATTACAGCAGAATTTTTATCATCTCCATTTTGAAGTTTTTCTGATATCTAATTTATTCATGCTAGGCAGATCATGTAATTCTGTTTTTATACATAATAAAGTAATTTATGTAAAATGCTGTATGAGATCAGTGGAGGGCAGTCTGTGAGTTGATCTTAGCTGTAAAACACTGTAGAAGACTTACATGTATGCAAAATCTATTTGAATAACATATATCCTTTAACTGTAATATTTGTAATATTTAACTCTCGATCTCTCGTGATCACCCGGTCTTGTACGATTATGTGGGAGACGTTCAGGTAATTGTGTTTGATGAGCATTTTATTGATATTGAGTGTTCTTTCCTCCCTCAAAAATGCTCAATTTGAAATTTCATGGATTATACATGGTTTTCTGTATATAATTTACACTACACTAGCAGAAAGTTTATGCTTTCACCATGGCACATTTTATCATGTAAATTGTCTGCCAAAAACTTTCTGTTTTCAACAGTGCAGAAACTTTCCGCTAGTGCAGCGCAATGTAAAATTATGTTGTCTGGAAACCCTTGTGCAAATCCATTTTTTATCAAAATTTCCTTCACCAAAATTTCCTTTTATAAATGTTTCATATTTTATGGGAACCCCGACCAAAATGATTTCTCACCCCTGCATGGTTTTTATTTTTGTTTGTTTTATTTTTTGATGAATATTTTGAACTAAATATAGATATTATAAATATTTTTTTATATAAACCAATGTACAAATCCATAAAATATCAAAGTTGTATTACTAACCTTAATTGTACATTTAAGACTGAATAATTTCGCTTGCATGAATTTTTCCGTATCGCTACTCTAAGTATTGCACGATTTACGAAAGTACATATTATAGATAAAAGGAAAAAATATTAGATGTATCCGAGTCGAGTCGAATTGGCAGCGAAACTTGCTTTGTGTGAGGAAAATTCAACTGGTCCAAGTAAAATTTCATGCAATGTATAGTTGGAAACCCCAATGCAAAGATTTTAATCAGATGGTTGGGTTGCATATTCATGTGTACACTAACTAAAATAAATTTGTTCCGAGCAAGTTGTAGCCGTATTGACTAGAGTCTTCAAGGCTTAAATCATCGAGTCATTTGCTTATACATTGAATCGGGCCGAACCAGTACAAATGGTGACTCGATATCATCAAGTCAATGACTCGACTCGATACAACACTTGAGCAAATCCTTAATGGTTATTAACAGCTAGTGATATATAATCCTTGTATTTGTTTATAAAACTCGAATTTGCTTAATTCTAGTATAATGGAAACAAAAAATCACATTATTCCACAGCTAAAATGCTGCACGTTCGTTACCCTGATGCAATTACAGTTAACCTTCACATGTACAAACAATTGGCATGTGCTTAAAGTGCCACTGCAACGAAAAAATTTTTGATCCAATTTTAAACACAACAGAACAACATTTTTAGATGAGTCAAAATGGTGTTTTCAGTTTCTCACAATCTCGTTTCGTTTTCGAGATATTTAGGTTTTTAAAGTATGCAAATTAGATGTCTCTGACGTCATTTACTCACGAATAATAAATTACATCTAAAATAATGAATATCTTTGGATGTAATGGCCAGAACCTTTTCTAACTTTGCACGAGTGTAGTGATTAGGTAAACGCACACTACTGTTCACACTATGCTGTTGCCATGGAGATCGTTCGGATGCAAATGTCTTGTATTTGAAAAACAAAAATTTCTTATTTCTCTCCTATTAAACGATATTTACTTCACTGCACATAATACAATTGTTGTATGTACATTTAGATCGCATTTATTGAATTTAAATTATTATACAGTGTAAAAGAAAAATGAAAATTAAGATATTTATTTTACAGTTTAAAAGCTTTTATTCCAAAACCGTTTATGTTGCAACAACACAATAGGAATAGTGGTGTGAAGCTACCAAATTGTTATAGTCATGCATAGTGTGAAATATTTCTGCCAGCTATTTACAGAGATATTCACCATTTGATAAATGTAATTTATAATTCGTGAGTAGATGACGTCAGAAACACCTAATTTGCATGTTTCAAAAAACCTTAATATCTCTAAAACTAAAGAACTAAACAGTTATAAATGCATCCAAATTTTTAGCTAAGTCAAAAATAGTTTTTGGGACGCCATTTTTGTAGCTACTAAAGTAAAAATTTCAACACAAACATGCGAAACATTTACCTCAATTAGTTTGTCCTGGTATAGACATGTTTGTAAAACAATATGACCAATTTAGGCTTCAATATTACTGTGTGAAATCGGAAAACGTAGCGAAATAAAGAAAATGTGGAAAACCGTTACAACATTCACAATCACGCATTACATCACGAATCGCGACTAGGTTTCAACACTGACGCTAGCTAGTGTCCTGTCCCGTCATGCTTCAACCATAGTGGCCCAGAAATCGGTGGTTTTTTACCTTAAAATCAGTCTTGTATAAAATATTCCTTTTAGAGTTGTCAAAAACTTGCCGTAGTGTCTATTCCCGAATATATTAAACCGATAATACTACATGGACGTCGCGCGAGATTGACCGACTATCGCGTGAGGAAAGATTGGAAAAAATGCTACGGCAAGTTTCTGACAGCTGTAAAAGGAATACATACAAGATTGATTTATCTAAGGTAAAAAACCACCGATTTCTGGGCCACCTGTGCTTCAACTCAACTATCCATGAGCAGTTTCTTCAACTATCCATGCCATGAGTTTACTTCTTTGAAGCAGAAGTTAATTGGCTACAAGGCTACTGTCAACATGAATTTTTGGAAGGGTGGGGTCTCTGTTCTCTTTGTAACACTTACTGGTATAGGCGTTTCGCCTTATAACCGTTCGATGGTAAAAGAAAAGTTGGCGCCTCTTTGGCATAGCACACATAATTTTCTTGAATTTCAATGCCCAGACAAATGTTTTTTCTGCTACTGGTGTGTTTAACCCAGGGATCCTCTCCTTTAATAGGTCCGATGAGTATTTGGTTTTGGATTCTGGTCGCTTATGGTTTCGAATGTGAAGGCGGTCGATAACTTTATTGGCTTCAACCAAATATTTTTAAAAGGTGGTGGCAATGGTAGCGGTTTTTGGACGGCTTTTAGACGATCGAGATTGCACATGTTATCGTATGCTAGGAAGAAATCGTCCCATTCTTCCTCCAGTACTCTCTGTAACCTCTGCATTAAAAATTGCAGTGTCAGCAGCAAAACTTGACCTGGACCTTCAGACCTAGATAGAGTACAGTATGTATATTATGTATTACATATTAATTTCGTGCATAATCAACCTAGTTGCTGTTATACGGCATGTTGTGTAGTGCAGGGACACTTACACGTAAGTGGGATTCCACTTGTCTATGTGGCCACCTCCGCGGACATGATGGAAAAGCCCTCTAGACCATTTACGCAGCACCTTCTGTGTTTTGCCAGTGTCTTTATTGCACGATTCATCGTTTCTCATTCACTTCTGATTGTGCGTCTTCACGTTCCTTTAACAGGTCAGGACATGCATTTAATAAATCAGACGTCCCTACAAAAAAAAGTTAAAAAATAAACGGCGATGCTTTGAAGATGAGTGCTAACAGAGCAAAAATGTGATATGAAAAACGTATTGCAAAAAAAAAGATCTTAATTGTGGCAGGTCATAGAAAAAGGTGAATTCTAAAATGAATGAACCAGACGGAGTGGTTTGAACATTCATTCACTGTACACTTTGCGAGCAACTCAAATAATATACCTTGAGTTTTCTGCACCATTTGAAGGTATTTGATCTCCGCCTGGTAGATTTGACGCTGCGTTGTTTATTTGCCTGGCATCACTTAAATTGATGGTTGATGGATCAAACACTGAAAGTAACAATGACGTGCATGAATAACAAAATATAGTTTATTCAATATAAAATACATGGCGTTGACTATACCTGTCACGTTTTAGGTTTTGTTTCTATAATCCTAACCAAAATCCTAATCTTAATCCCAATCATATGGTATGAGCCCGACATGAAATAAAGTTATGTATGTATGTTACTATACCTTCCATTTTTTTAACAAAAATATTTCAATCAATATTTAATTATTTAAGTGACATAGAAAAGCTATGATGAATTATTGATCTCGTTTAGCATATTCTGCGGATTACCGACTTTGTCTACTTGCCACCATAGTGGAAATATCAAGTGCATCAGATAAGATGGAGGAGACAGTGTAAAACCGTAGGCATATCTCTATAGGTAAAGATGCTGATGAAAAGACACCATTATTACTGCCAGATACAACCCGCAAGGAGAGAAAAAAAACCAGGGTAAGAGTGGTGGTAAAAAGGAAGATATTTATAACCCTAATGTTGTAATTTTAACGTAAAACTATAATTTTACTTTTTTGTTAAATAATTGTTTTCTTACAATAAATTATTCATTTCAATATTCATTCTCAATGATCCGCAATATCAAGACGATTTTGAGTACAAATGTTGGAAAACGAGACCTAATATATCTTCATAAGTTGAGACCGGCTTGTCCTTGTACAATGTAATTTCCTCATACAGTTTGACTAAAAGGCACCTTAACTTCAGTGCTATGATCGATAGCATTTTTTAATTTTACAGTGGACTTACCATCCACGCGTTTTTCCACTTTGCAGTAATCATGCACAAATTCCCTCAGATTTGTGGGAATGCCAAGTTTGGATGCTAGCAGTGCGTGAGTGGAACAGAACGCTAACTGTTGGCTCTCCAGCTCATTTGTGCACACATTCGGGTAGTTAACCAAAGGAAGACCACTGATTTTTGCTTTTACTGGGTACATACAGTGAGGGTGCATGGCGAAGCTTCCATATTCCGTCCATCGCTACGAAGTTCTTGCAACCTGTAGCAGTAATGAAAGGTGAGTTTTCGTATCTAGAATTGACACTCTGAACTTTCTTTGATCCATCACAGCAGGAATTTCTTTCCCCTGGATAAATTCCATGTTTGGAAGAGTTGTGAATGATCTAGAAGAAAACTGACTGAATTTCCTAAACTGATCTCATAAACACGTGCCGCGGAAGATTGGTAAATGAGGGCGCTCATATTCATCTATTTGGGCTCACAAACCGTAAAAACAATCAATTTCAAAAGAAATTAATGAGGGGAAATCCGAATATATGAATGTTGGCTCCCCCCGCTTACCAATCTTCCGCGGCCCTTCCACGGCCCATGATAAATTTTGATTTGAAGCCCGCGTAGTAAACGGCAACGATATTTTGAATTTACCTCACATAAAAAGTACAATCTCACCTTTTTCTCTGCAGCGGCTCGAGCAGTCGTCGTCTGAGTGTTCATACACTTCATGTCGACGGACTAGATCAATGTGATCCATAAATGTATCTTTCATTTCATCAACGGTCCCTTTAAAGTGCCATGTCATCTTCCTTTCCCTTATTTCCTGCTCTATTTCGTGCCAGTAGAATGCATCTGACACTATTCTGCGGTCTAATCTGCTAACTAATTGGAAAAATGTCTTCGTTTGTAAACTTACAATTAAAAATCATGAACTAGTAGATGTGTTATAAAATATGTTTGTAATATTGTTGTTCCTTTGTAGGTTATCGAATCGTAACCTCCTTAAAATATTCCAGATGAAGCAGTTTTGCTCTTCTTTAATGATACAGACAAATCAATATAAACTTGTGAGTGTTATGGGATTCTTTTTATAATGCATCATAATTGATATGAAACAATTTTTGCATGGCAAGGCTAGCTGCTTCAACACAAATCAACTTGGTTAACCGTACATGTATAGAATAGACCTTTCTACATGACGTCAAATGCGTAATATTAACATTACGTGTATTGATTGGCTCGACGTCTTTCCCCAGCCAATTAAATTTCGTGCAACATGTAGAATCCGCATTCGACGTCTTCATCAGAAAAGTCTATTGTAGAATGCTCAGGCGTTATATGTTTTGATAATTTTTTCCTTATCATTTAGCAATACAGCCGCTTTCGAATGTGATAGTTCATTTTTTACATAAAATGAAGTACAACCACTTTTTAGCCCTAAAGTAGTTTTGGCACAAAAATTAGCATATGACGTTTTGCACGTTTTATTTGGTAAATTTTCAGGGCAACTATAAAATCATGTTTAGATATCCCTGCCCAGCAGTTTGTGAGAAAACAGCTACATGACTGATATGGTTATATGACTGATGACTCCTCCATCTATGACAAAAATAGCTATATGTATGACAAAGACGCGTTTTTATTTTAATGATTTTATAGTCTCCATTACTCATGACATGTTTTGTTTACCCTTGTAAATCGGTATTGGTACAAATCGTTGAAGAAAGGTTCACATTTATGTACGTTAAATTTTCCCAACTAGTCCATATGCTATACTTGCATCATAATATAACTGCCGGGGTTCTTCTTATCTCGAAAAAAGCGGGTTTAAAATACTAAGATTACGTAACTTCGACTAACATAAGCGTCCAGATAATTATTTGAAAAAGTTCAGTTGCATTAGTTCGCAAACAGAGTAAAACCTTACCAGGTGTCCCACTTAGAAAGGTTTCTTCGAATGATGAACAGCTATCAGCTTTCGTACAGCACGAAGACACTGCTTCATCGTAGCTTTCCGCAAAGCCAATAAAAGAAACCCACGCATGATTTCTAGAAATAGTACATTTGAAAAACAATTTCCTTAAATTGCTGTGGTTGTATAGTGTTTCTGCTACTCTATGTCGTTCCATCAAGCTAAATTAGAGCCTAGCTATAATTGTTTCTTATTGTCATTTTAAATAAACATCAAAATTTAAAACTATGATCGCGCCTAGAAAAGAAAAGGAAAATTAAAGCTTATCATGTGCTGCTACTTACGAAAGGAAGATCTGGTAACGACACAGTTGGCGATCGACAAACTGCAGTTGGTCGATTGAATGTAAGGACGTTCTATGTCATAAAATTGGTATCCGTCTTTCTTATTGCCAAACCGACAATAATAATTGTAATTCAGATCGCAATTTTCGCACCTCCAGCAGATGTTAAGTGCTTTCATTGGCCCGTCCATCTTATATACCATTACTTCGCTGGGTTTGTTGTGACATTGCAAGCTGGTATTGCATTTGATACACCTTTGAACTGGTGGAGACAAAAACAGAAACTGATCTTTGCGAGCTGTAATGTTTTCATTCGCCAACCCTCTCAAAATCAAGTTCTGTTCTTCTGAACAGTAATCGATCCCCAACCCTCGAAAGATGACTTCTAATAATTTTTTTCTCTCCGCTGCTGTTAAAATGGGAGGAACATTCTACAAATCTTGCTGTAATTGCGCTACAACTAATGCACCATGTTTTACGCACAAAACGGACTCCATCTGTGAGGGACCCACATGTTGTATAGACACTTCCTTTATAGCCGCTAATTGTGATGACAATTCTAAACGTTTTCTTTTTTTGGCTTGCACATTGGCGCGATGAGCGAGAAAAGATTCAGATGCATTCGCCATTTCTCAGACAGAGCATCCCATCGCAACTTCCCCGCCCATTCTATGATATTCATGTCAAACTAAGTAACTAACGTACATGACGTCATTAAGTAGTTATAAGTATTATAAAGAGATAGGTACCCAAAAGGAGGGATTTTCTGGACTCGATGTTTCTAATGACTTTTGACGAAGTTTTCAATAAGGACACATCGCCTTCAAAGTCGAGAATTTTCGAGAGTTATTCACAATTTATTTCGGAGTTTAAAACTCCGAAATAAAGTGAGAATAAATATAACATTATTAGTGACCGCAGTACATCAATGAAAACCGAGAAATGTTATCTGAGCAAACCATGCAAAGTGAGCTAATGACTTAATCAAAAAAATAAAATCTACTGAATTTTATCGACTAACCTTCAACAGAATCTATATTGTTATTACGTAATAACCATTCCACACGGGGACAAGGACGAGTATTTGTTTGTAAAATAGAAAGATAATTTGGTTTATAAACACATTTTCCATGCTTTTTTCATTGTTAGTAGAGTAATTGGTTGCACTTTATAACAAAAAAGCAAAATGTTGTCAGATACAGAAATGTTTGCAACAGCGGAAATTTGTTCATTGTTACTGAGACTGGGTTTCTGTTATTCTGGTACTGTGCCTTCTAATTTTAACTGCAGAAAGTGTGAAAATGATGAATTAATATTGCCAGTGCAGTTTGCACAAAAGCACACAAAACTATACCTAGAATCTGTCGCTACCTAAAATGATTTACTGGTTTTATGCATACAAATTGTATAGAGCGTCTTGAAGAGGTAAAATGCATGGGAGCTGGGAATGGCCTATTTTTTTCTTGGAAGAGAGATTAAATGCACAGGGATTTCTTGACCAAAAAATAACAGAAAATGGGAATAAGATTAAGATTTGAGCAAGACAGCTACTAGACTGTGGGATTTGTGCATTTAGGCAATTGGATTTAGCCAAAATTTGGGCTGAGAAATGGGGATAGAACACACCCCCCCCCCCTATTTAGGACCTAGGCCTGGATGTATAACTGTTATTTGAGTTAATTGCAATAATAACAGATTTGAAGAATCTTTGTTCTTTGTTAAAATGGTGCAATTTCCTTTAAAACCAGGCTAATTAAAATTGACATGTTACTTTATTTTAGTCTATTTTAAAAATTAAATTTCACTGTAATATTCAAGATGCCAGATCACTGCATTTTTGGAGCCAAATCGTCATTAGTGTCATCAAGTAAACAAAGGTAAATACAAAGCAAAACAGACAGCGTTGAAGGTTCTGCTCCAAAAATGCAGTAGTCTGGCAACCAGGTAACATTCTTCTTAATGTAAATTTAAGTTTCATTTGTCGATTCTCTTCACATTTTTTTCTTGTTTCAACCCTCTCCATTTGCTTTATCTTGTAGATCACATTCAACATGCCAGCATACACATTCATCTTTGCTGTTTCTTTTCTTCGATATTTTCCAGTGGCATTTGTTTCTGTAATTTTAAATTGTTCTCCACAATGAGCAATCATTAGCTGTGTTTGACAATAATATAGATTAGCTTGGTCCATTGGCATGGCAAACAACAATCCATAATTGAGGATGACCATATTCATAGATTCATGTTCACAGACTATAAAAAACAATCTATTTCAAAATAAGTTAATTGTGCAGAACACATATGTATGAATATCCCCCCCCCCCCCCCAATTACTTTGGTCACTGATAATTAATTTCTGTGATTTCATTGCATTGATATGATATTGTCATTGTTATATATTATCATTATCATGATATTCAGCCAGGATACCAACAGCAAAGAGGAATAAAATTAGAATAGGCCCACAGGAAATAAAAAAAACTAAATGCATTTAGTGAACAGAACAAAGGAATTTGGATATCTCTCAATTGTACTTTTTCTCAGATAAATGTTAAAGCTATGGAGTGTACTAGCATTTTTAGTTCTTTGATCTAGATTGTTAAAAAGTCAATAGAGGCTTGGTAGGTTGGTCTTCATTTCCCTTTGTTGCTATTCACTCTTGGCAGATGTAGGTCGTTACTTCTTGTGTTGTGGTTGCGTATATTAACATTTTTGGTCAGGTCAAAGTCCACTAGTCCGTCGATACACTTGTAAATGAAGATGGACCATATTACCACGCACCATACTCACATCTAAAAAGAAATTTTTGCAATAAATTCTTATTTTATTTTCAAATTGGTTTATGTGGCTGTGAACTTAGCAAAGGTCATTTCTATGAACAATATGTAATACACTTGTCACAAAGTTGACAACAAAATGCCATACCAATATTGTTAAATCATGACAGTATCAGTATTGTGTTGGTATACAACCTTGTAACAAGTCTGAGACCCATTAAACATGTTCTAAAACTCAGTAAACTGGTTCCAACAGCTTTAAACAAGCAGTGAAAACACATCTTTACAACAGCCTGTAAACACATTTGTTTCAACTTGGTTGCTGGTACGAGTTCTGCATTTTATTAAATTATCATTTTTATTAACTAATGAGTAACATTATGTATTAAATCTACAAGAGACTTACATTTCTACCAATATGCAACCAAGTTGAAACAAATGTGTTTACAAGCTGTTGTGAACTTGAGTTACTTTACTTTTGTTTACTTTGGAACGAGTTAATTTTAACAAGCTTGAACTACCAGATTAAATACAAGGTTGTCCCAGCAAGAATCATACAGCATGTAACAAGTATATTATTTTTAATAAGCTTGTCAACAAGTTCTACAGTGCAAATGTAACTTGTTGGAATTTGCTGATTACAGATAAACATGATTCTGCTCTTTATATATTAGAAGATTGTACACGAAGTTTTCAGGAGATTCATAATTTAACATTAATAATAGAATTTAATAAACAAACGCATATGAACTAAACGCAGGCCTGAATTAATTGAATGTGTTGAACGCAATAAGGTTTTCATACATTATAAATTCGTCATTTCAACACCGATTTGAAGTAAATTATTGTAACACACGGAGTCAAAACATTTATGCTTATCGGTCTAGGCCGTAGGGGCCAGTTATTCAGATTTGTATACGTATATATATATAATTTAATAAGAAAACATGAAAACGTCGTTAAATTCAAGGAACGAGAAACAAAGAGCATGCTTCGCATTTTAGTTATAAACCTTTTACATCCATGCATGCCAATCTCCCGTTTTATGAATCGCTATCTCTTCCAGTTTATCAATGATTAAAGTAACGGTGATCAATACCTTTTTTCTCGCAGTATTTCCTTTATTAATCTTTCAATTAATTGTTTTAAAAATATCTTCTCGTGACGACCCATGAGCATTCGCACAAACATTAAAACCGGAAATGAGTATTTTCATGCTCGTTTAAGACTTCCGTTGGGCCGTTGGGCACAACAAGAAACCCAACAAAAGTATTCCACCCCTAAAACGCGACTCATATGCCATACTAAGTTAGGCGTCAATATGGTAAATTTCGGGGAACCATCGTCCACCAGGTTGCATAAAGAGGAACGTACTGGTTCAGGATGGAAACATAGCAGACAACAAATCCCGCGTCAAACGATAGTTGGATGGCACTTGTGAGTAGAACGCGTACGGTATCCAGATTAAGATAGCCAGACACACTACCCTACTCAATTTATATATATTTTTTCATTTGGATAACACATACGGCAGAACGAACAACATGATAATACCATCTGATATGTTAAAAGCTATTTCTTGAGCCCATTAAAAAATTTGGTATACTAGCTTTGCTAGGGCTTTCGAATTTCTAGCACGTGGAAAGAAAAAGTGGACTGAATTTGTTTGAGTTTGTACCTGCTGACTCAAATACGAATGCTAATTATATTCTTAGTGATCTCAATTATGTGTAACAAATAAATTTCATTCAAAGGGATATTATATGTTATACAATATTGATAATCTTATTAGTTGAATATATAAACAGCCTGGTCAACCAATTGTAGTCCAAACCTTAATTTGTATCCTAGCCTATTACAAATGTGATTTCCGCCTGGATCATTGATTACTACCAGAATATATGAACTGATTTTAATTTCTCAAGCAAACAGGGATTATCTAATATAAATGTCCAACATTTTGACGTAATACTTCTATTCATTTCCATGTTCTCTACCTCAAGCGTCCTGCTTCCATTAAAGGTCAAATATTTCATCATTATTTAAATACAATATTTTTAGTTCTGCTTTCGCTGGGCGTGGTTGCGCGCACCTGTGACCAAGCTACAACGGAGATGGTAGTGTCGAAAGGCTTAAAATTGGGACTCATATCGTTCGCTTGTTTATGTCGATCGGGAGTCCATGCTAAATTAGGCGTCAATATGGTAAACTTTGGGGAACCTTCGTCCACCAGGTTGCATAAAGAGGAACGTACTGGTTCAGGATGGAAACATAGCAGACAAAAATTCCCGCGTCAAACAATAGTTGGATGGCACTTGTGAGTAGAACGCGTACGGTATCCAGATTAAGACAGCCTGACACACTACCCTACTCAATTTATATATATTTTTTCATTTGGATAACACATATGGCAGAACGAACAACATGATAATACCATCTGATATTTTAAAAGCTAATTTTTAAACTAATTAAAAAATTGAGTATACCGGCTTGGCTACGGCTCTAAAAAATTTAATATTTGGAACCACAAAAGCGGTCTCAATTTGTTTTAAATAGTACCTGCTTACTCAAATTCGAATGCTAATTATATTCTTAGTGATCTCAATTATGTGTAACAAATAAATTTCATTCAAAGGGATATTATATGTTATACAATATTGATAATCTTATTAGTTGAAAATATAAACAGCCTGGTCCACCAGTTGTAGTCAAAACCTTAATTTGTATCCTAGCTCATTACAAATGTGATTTCCGCCTGGATCATTGATTGCTACCAGAATATATGAACTCATTTTAATTTCTCAAGCAAACAGGGATTATCTGATATAAATGTCCAACATTTTGACCTAATACTTCTATTCATTTCCATGTTCTCTACCCGAGGCGTCCTGCTTCCACCAAAGGTCAAATATTTTATCATTATGTTACTACAATATTTTTAGTTCTGCTTTCGCTGGGCGTGGTGGCGCGCACCTGTGACCAAGCTGCAGCGGAGCTGGTAGTGTCGAAGGGCTTAAAATCGGGACTCATATCGTTCCCTAGTCTATGTCGATCGGGTGTCCAGAGTAAATTAGGCGTCAATATGGTAAACTTTGGGGAACTTTCGTCCACCAGGTTGCACAAAGAGGAACGTACTGGTCCAGGATGGAAACATAGCAGACAAAAATTCCCGCGTCAAACGATAGTTGGATGGCACTTGTGAGTTGAACGCGTACGGTATCCAGATTAAGACAGCCTGACACACTACCCTACTCAATTTATATATATTTTTTCATTTGGATAACACATACGGCAGAACGAACAACATGATAATACCATCTGATATTTTAAAAGCTATTTCTTGAACCCATTAAAAAATTTGGTATACTGCCTTTGCTACGGCTTTCAAATTTCTAGCACTTGGAAAGAAAAAGTGGACTGAATTTGTTTGAGTTTGTACCTGCTGACTCAAATACGAATGCTAATTATATTCTTAGTGATCTCAATTATGTGTAACAAATAAATTTCATTCAAAGGGATGTTATATGTTATACAATATTGATAATCTTATTAGTTTAATATATAAATTGCCTGGTCCACCAGTTGTAGTCCAAACCTTAATATTTATCCTAGCCTATTAATAACGTGATTTCCGCCTGGATCATTGATTACTACCAGAATATATGAACTCATTTTAATTTCTCAAGCAAACAGGGATTATATGATATAAATGTCCAACATTTTGACGTAATACTTCTATTCCTTTCCATGTTCTCTACCCGAGGCGTCCTGCTTCCACCAAAGGTCAAATATTTTATCATTATGTTACTACAATATTTTTAGTTCTTCTTTCGCTGGGCGTGGTGGCGCGCACCTGTGACCGAGCTGCAATGGAGCTGGTAGTGTCGAAAGGCTTAAAATCGGGACTCATATCGTTCCCTAGTCTATGTCGATCGGGTGTCCATAGATAGTTAGGCGTCAATATGGTAAACTTTGGGGAACCTTCGTTTACCAGGTTGCATAAAGAGGAACGTACTGGTTCAAGATGGAAACATAGCAGACAAAAATTTCCGCGTCAAACAGTAGTTGGATGGAACTTTTGAGTAGAACGCGTACGGTATCCAGATTAAGACAGCCTGACACGCTACCCTACTTGATTCATAAATATTTTTTTCATTTGGATAACACATACGGCAGAAGAAAGAACATGATAATACATCTGATATTTTAAAAGCTAATTTTTAAACCAATTAAAAAATTGGGTATACCGGCTTGGCTACGGCTCTAAAAAATTTAATATTTGGAACCACAAAAGCGGTCTGAATTTGTTTTAAATAGTACCTGCTTACTCAAATTCGAATGCTAATTATATTATTAGTGATCTCAATTATATACCACAACTAAATGCCATTCGGAGGATATTAGATAATGTACAATATCGATAATCTTTTAGTTGCAGTATATCAACAGTCTAGTCCACAAGTTGTAGTCCAAAAATTTGTATCCCAAATATTACAAATGCGATTTCCGCCTGGATCGTTGATCACTACTAGAATTTTTAAATTGATTTTGATTTCTCAAGCAAACAGGGATTATCTGATAAAAATGTCTAACATTTTGACGTAATACTTCTGTTCATTGCCATGTTCTGTTCCTCAGGTGTTCTTCTTCCAGCAAAGGACAAATATTTCATGATCATTTAAATACAAAATTTTTAGTTCTTTTCTCGCTGGGCGTGGTGGCGCGCGCCTTTGACCGAGCTACGAAGGAGCAGGTAGTGTCGAAAGGCTTGAGATCGGGACTCCTATCGTTCGCTAGTCTATGTCGATCGGGTGTCAAACAATAGTTGGATGGCACTTGTGAGTAGAACGCGTACGGTATCCAGATTAAGACAGCCTGACACACTACCCTACTCAATTTATATATATTTTTTCATTTGGATAATACGTACGGCAGAACGAACAACATGATAATACCATCTGATCTTTTAAAAGCTAGTTTTTAAACCAATTAAAAAATTGGATATACCGGCTTGGCTACGGCTCTAAAAAATTTAATCTTTGGAACCACAAATGCGGTCTGAAGTTGTTTTAAATAGTACCTGCTTACTCAAATTCGAATGCTAATTATATTCTTAGTGATCTCAATTATATATCACAACTAAATGCCATTCGGAGAGGTATTAGATGCTGTACAATATCGATAATCTTTTAGTTGCAATACATCAACAGCCTAGTCCACCAGTTTTAGTCCAAACCTTTGTCCAAACCTTAGTCCAAAAATTTGTATCCTAACCTATTACAAATGCGATTTCCGCCTAGATCGTTGATTACTACCAGAATATATAAACTGATTTTAATTTCTCAAGCAAACAGAGATTTTCTAATATCAATGTCCAACATTTTGACGTAATACTTCTATTCATTTCCATGTTCTGTTCCTCAGGTGTTCTGCTTCCAGCAAAGGGCAAATATTTCATGATCATTTAAATACAATATTTTTAGTTCTGCTCTAGCTGGGCGTGGTGGCGTGCGCTTGTGACCGAGCTGCAACAGAGCCGGTAGTGTCAAAAGACTCAAGATCGGGACTCCTATCATTCGCTAGTCTATGTCGATCGGTTGTCCATACTAAGTTAGGCGTCAATATGGTAAACTTCGGGGAACCATCGTCCACCAGGTTGCAAAAAGAGGAACGTACTGGTTCAGGATGGAAACATAGCAGACAAAAATTCCCGCGTCAAACAGTTGTTGGATGGCACTTGTGAGTAGAACGTTTACGGTATCCAGATTAAGAGAGCCTGACACCCTACCCTATTTAATTTATATATTTTTTTTCATTTGGATAACACATACGGCAGAAGGAACAACATGATAATATCATCTTATATTTTAAAAGCTAATTCTTGAACCCATTAAAAAATTGGGTATACCGGCTTTTCCACGGCTCTCAAAAATTTAGTATTTGGAATAACAAAACCGGTCAGAATTTGTTTTAGTTAGTACCTGCTTACTCAAAAACGAATGCTATTTATATTCTTAGTAATCTCAATTTTATATCACATAAAAATTTCATTCAAAGAGATATTAGATGTTGTACAATACTGATAATCATATTAGGTGAAAATATCAACAGCCTAGTCCGCCAGTTTTAGTCCAAACCTTAATTTGTATCCTAACCTATTACAAATGCGATTTCCGCCTGGATCATTGATTACTACCAGAATATATGAACTGATTTTAATTTCTCAACCAAACAGGGATTATCTGATATAAATGTCCAACATTTTTACGTAATATTTCTATTCATTGCCATGTTTTGTACATCAGGTGCGCTGCTTCCACCCAAGGTCAAATATTTTATCACTATATAAATACAATATTTTTAGTTCTGCTTTCGCTGGGCGTGGTGGCGCGCGCCTGTGACCGAGCTACAACGGAGCCGGTGGTGTCGAAAGGCTTAAGATCGGGACTCCTATCGTTCGCTAGTCTATGTCGATGGGGTGTCCATACTAAGTTAGGCGTCAATATGGTAAATTTCGGGGAACCTTCGTCCACCAGGTTGCATAAAGAGGAACGTACTGGTTCAGGATGGAAACATAGAAGACAAAAATTCCCGCGTCAAACAATAGTTGGATGGCACTTGTGAGTAGAACGCGTACGGTATCCAGATTAAGACAGCCTGACACACTACCCTATTTAATTTACGTATATTTTTTTCATTTGGATAACACATACGGCAGAAGGAACAACATCATAATACCTTCTGATATTTTAGAAGCTAATTCTTGATCCAATTAAAAAATTGGGTATACCGGCTTGGTTACGGCTCTCAAAAATTTAGTATTTGGAACCAGAAAAGCGGTCTGAATTCGTTTTGATTAGTACCTGCTTACTCATATTCGAATGCTAATTATATTCTTAGTGATCTCAATTATATATCACAACTAAATTCCATTCGGAGAGATATTAGATGTTGTACAATACAGATAATCTTTTTAGTTGCAACACATTAACAGCCTAGTCCACAAGTTGTAGTCCAAACCTTAATTTGTATCCTAACCTATTACCAATGCGATTTCCGCCTGGATCATTGATTACTACCAGAATAGATACGAACTGATTTTAATTTCTTAAGCATACAGGGATTATCTGATATAAATGTCCAACATTTTGACCTAATATTTCTATTCATTGCCATGTTCTGTACATCAGGCGTGCTGCTTCCACCAAAGGTCAAATATTTCATCATTGTTTAAATACAATATTTTTAGTTCTTCTCTCGGTGGGCGTGGTGGCGCGCGCCTGTGCCCGAGCTGCACCGGAGCTAACAGTGTCGAAAGACTGAAGATAGCGATTCCTTTTATTCGCTAGGCTATGTCGATCGGGTGTCCTTACAAAGTTAGGCATCAATATGGTAAACTTCGGGGAACCTTCGTCCACCAGGTTGCAAAAAGAGGAACGTGCTGGTTCAGGATGGGAATATAGCAAACAAAAATTCCCGCGTCAAACAGTAGTTGGATGGCACTTGTGAGTAGAACGCGTACGGTATCCAGATTAAGACAGCCTGACACACTACCCTATTCAATTTATATATATTTTTTCATTTGGATAACACATACGGTAGAACGAACAACATGATAATACCATCTGATATTTTAAAAGCTAATTTTTAAACCAATTAAAAAATTGGGTATACCGGCTTGGCTACGGCTCTAAAAAATTTAATATTTGGAACCACAAAAGCGGTCTGAATTTGTTTTAAGTAGTACTTCTTACTCAAATTCGAATGCTATTTATATTCTTAGTCATCTCAATTATGTGTAACAAATAAATTTCATTCAAAGGGATATTATATGTTATACAATATTGATAATCTTATTAGTTGAATATATAAACAGCCTGGTCCACCAGTTGTAGTCAAAACCTTAATTTGTATCCTAGCTTATTACAAATGTGATTTCCGCCTGGATCATTGATTGCTACCAGAATATATGAACTCATTTTAATTTCTCAAGCAAACAGGGATTATCTGATATAAATGTCCAACATTTTGACGTAATACTTCTATTCATTTCCATGTTCTCTACCCGAGGCGTCCTGCTTCCACCAAAGGTCAAATATTTTATCATTATGTTGCTACAATATTTTTAGTTCTGCTTTCGCTAGGCGTGGTGGCGCGCACCTGTGACCAAGCTGCAACGGAGCTGGTAGTGTCGAAAGGCTTAAAATCGGGACTCATATCGTTCCCTAGTCTATGTCGATCGGGTGTCCATAGTAAGTTAGGCGTCAATATGGTAAACTTCGGGGAACCATCGTCCACCAGGTTGCATAAAGAGGAACGTACTGGTTCAGGATGGAAACATAGCAGACCAAAATTCCCGCGTCAAACAATAGTTGGATGGCACTTGTGAGTAGAACGCGTACGGTATCCAGATTAAGTCAGCCTGACAAACTACCCTATTCAATTTATATATATTTTTTCATTTGGATAACACATACGGTAGAACGAACAACATGATAATACCATCTGATATTTTAAAAGCTAATTTTTAAACCAATCAAAAAATTGGGTATACCGGCTTGGCTACGGCTCTAAAAAATTTAATATTTGGAACCACAAAAGCTGTCTGAATTTGTTTTAAGTAGTACTTCTTACTCAAATTCGAATGCTATTTATATTCTTAGTGATCTCAATTATATATCACAACTAAATGCCATTCGGAGAGATATTAGATGTTGTACAGTATCGATAATCTTTTAGTTGCAGTATATAAACAGTCTAGTCCACAAGTTGTAGTCCAAACATTTGAATCCCAAATGTTACAAATGCGATTTCCGCCTGGATCGTTGATCACTACTAGAATTTTTAAATTGATTTTGATTTCTCAAGCAAACAGGGATTATCTGATAAAAATGTCTAACATTTTGACGCAATACTTCTGTTCATTGCCATGTTCTGTTCCTCAGGTGTTCTGCTTCCAGCAAAGGACAAATATTTAATGATCATTTAAATACAATATTTTTAGTTCTTCTCTCGCCGGGCGTGGTGGCGCGCGCCTGTCACCGAGCTACGAAGGGGCCGGTAGTGTCGAAAGGCTTAAGATCGGGACTCCTATCGTTCGCTAGTCTATGTCGATCGGGTGTCCATACTAAGTTAGGCGTCAATATGGTAAACTTTGGGGAACCTTCGTCCACCAGGTTGCACAAAGATGAACGTACTGGTGCAGGATGGAAACATAGCAGACAAAAATTCCCGCGTCAAACAATAGTTGGATGACACTTGTGAGTAGAACGCGTACGGTATCCAGATTAAGACAGCCTGACACACTACCCTACTCAATTTATATATATTTTTTCATTTGGATAACACATACGGCAGAACGAACAACATGATAATACAATCTGATATGTTAAAAGCTATTTCTTGAGCCTATTAAAAAATTTGGTATACTGGCTTTGCTAGGGCTTTCGAATTTCTAGCACGTGGAAAGAAAAAGTGGACGGAATTTGTTTGAGTTTGTACCTGCTGACTCAAATACGAATGCTAATTATATTCTTAGTGATCTCAATTATGTGTAACAAATAAATTTCATTCAAAGGGATATTATATGTTATACAATATTGATAATCTTACTAGTTGAATATATAAACAGCCTGGTCCACCAGTTGTAGTCCAAACCTTAATTTGTATCCTAGCCTATTACAAATGTGATTTCCGCCTGGATCATTGATTACTACCAGAATATATGAACTGATTTTAATTTCTCAAGCAAAGAGGGATTATCTAATATAAATGTCCAACATTTTGACGTAATACTTCTATTCATTTCCATGTTCTCTACCTCAAGCGTCCTGCTTCCATTAAAGGTCAAATATTTCATCATTATTTAAATACAATATTTTTAGTTCTGCTTTCGCTATGCGTGGTGGCGCGCACCTGTGACCAAGCTACAACGGAGCAGGTAGTGTCGAAAGGCTTAAAATTGGGACTCATATCGTTCGCTTGTTTATGTCGATCGGGAGTCCATGCTAAATTAGGCGTCAATATGGTAAACTTTGGGGAACCTTCGTCCACCAGGTTGCATAAAGAGGAACGTACTGGTTCAGGATGGAAACATAGCAGACAAAAATTCCCGCGTCAAACAGTAGTTGGATAGAACTTTTGAGTAGTACGCGTACGGTATCCAGATTAAAACAGCCTGAGACACTACCCTACTTGATTTATAAATAATTTTTTCATTTGGATAACACATACGGCAGAAGGAACAACATGATAATACCATCTGATATTTTAAAAGCTAATTTTTAAACGAATTAAAAAATTGGCTATATCGGCTTGGCTACGGCTCTAAAAAATTTAATATCTAAAACAACAAAAGCGGTCTGAATTTGTTTTAATTAGTACCTGTTTACTCAAATTCGAACGCTAATTATATTCTTAGTGATCTTAATTATATATCACAACTAAATGCCATTCGGAGAGATATTAGACGTTGTACAATATCGATAATCTTTATAGTTGCAGTATATCAACAGTCTAGTCCACAAGTTGTAGTGCAAACATTTATATCCCAAATATTACAAATGCGATTTCCGCCTGGATCGTTGATCCCTACTAGAATTTTTAAATTGATTTTGATTTCTCAAGCAAACAGGGATTATCTGATAAAAATGTCTAACATTTTGACGTAATACTTCTGTTCATTGCCATGTTCTGTTCCTCAGGTGTTCTGCTTCCAGCAAAGGACAAATATTTCATGATCATTTAAATACAATATTTTTAGTTCTTCTATCGCTGGGCGTGGTGGCGAGCGCCTGTGACCGAGCTACAATGCAGCCGGTAGTGTCGAAAGGCTTAAGACCGGGACTCCTATCGTTCGCTAGTCTATGTCGATCGGGTGTCCATACTAAGTTAGGCGTCAATATGGTAAACTTCGGGGAACCATCGTCCACCAGGTTGCATAAAGAGGAACGTACTGGTTCAGGATGGAAACATAGCAGACAAAAATTCCCGCGTCAAACGATAGTTGGATGGTACTTGTGAGTAGAACGCGTACGGTATCCAGATTAAGACAGCCTGACACACTACCCTACTCAATTTATATATATTTTTTCATTTGGATAACACATACGGCAGAACGAACAACATGATAATACCATCTGATATTTTAAAAGCTATTTCTTGAACCCATTAAAAAATTTGGTATATTGCCTTTGCTACGGCTTTCGAATTTCTAGCACTTGGAAAGAAAAAGTGGACTGAATTTGTTTGAGTTTGTACCTGCTGACTCAAATACGAATGCTAATTATATTCTTAGTGATCTCAATTATGTGTAACAAATAAATTTCGATCAAAGGGATATTATATGTTATACAATATTGATAATCTTATTAGTTGAATATATAAACAGCCTGGTCCACCAGTTGTAGTCCAAACCTTAATATTTATCCTAGCCTATTATAAATGTGATTACCGCCTGGGTCATTGATTACTACCAGAATATATGAACTCATTTTAATTTCTCAAGCAAACAGGGATTATCTGATATAAATGTGCAACATTTTGACGTAATACTTCTATTCATTTCCATGTTCTCTACCCGAGGCGTCCTGCTTCCACCAAAGGTCAAATATTTTATCATTATGTTACTACAATATTTTTAGTTTTGCTTTCGCTGGGCGTGGTGGGGCGCACCTGTGACCGAGCTGCAACGGAGCTGGTAGTGTCGAAAGGCTTAAAATCGGGACTCATATCGTTAGCTAGTCTATGTCGATCGGTTGTCCATAGTAAGTTAGGCGTCAATATGGTAAAATTTGGGGAACCTTCATCCACCAGGTTGCACAAAGAGGAACGTACTGGTGCAGGATGGAAACATAGCAGACAAAAATTCCCGCGTCAAACAGTTGTTGGATGGAACTTGTGAGTAGAACGCGTACGGTATCCAGAGTAAGACAGCCTGACACGCTACCCTACTTGATTCGTAAATATTTTTTTCATTTGGATAACACATACGCCAGAAGAAAGAACATGATAATACATCTGATATTTTAAAAGCTAATTTTTAAACCAATTAAAAAATTGGGTATACCGGCTTGGCTACGGCTCTAAAAAATTTAATCTTTGGAACCACAAAAGCGGTCTGAATTTTTTTTAAATAGTCCCTGCTTACTCAAATTCGAATGCTAATTATATTCTTAGTGATCTCAATTATATATCACAACTAAATGCCATTCGGAGAGATATTAGATGTTGTACAAAATCGATAATCTTTTATTTGCAGTATATTAACAGTCTAGTCCACAAGTTGTAGTCCAAACATTTGTATCCCAAATATTACAAATGCGATTTCCGCCTGGATCGTTGATCACTACTAGAATTTTTAAATTGATTTTGATTTCTCAAGCAAACAGGGATTATCTGATAAAAATGTCTAACATTTTGACGTAATACTTCTGTTCATTGCCATGTTCTGTTCCTCAGGTGTTCTGCTTCCAGCAAAGGACAAATATTTCATGATCATTCAATACAATATTTTTAGTTCTTCTGTCGCTGGGCGTGGTGGCGCGCGTCTGTGACCGAGCTGCGAAGGAGCCGGTAGTGTCGAAAGGCTTAAGATCGGGACTCCTATCGTTCGCTAGTCTATGTCGATCGGGTGTCCATACTAAGTTAGGCGTCAATATGGTAAACTTCGGGGAACCTTCATCCACCAGGTTGCATAAAGAGGAACGCACTAGTTCAGGATGAAAGCATAGCAGACAAAAATTCCCGCGCCAAACAGTAGTTGGATGGCACTTGGGAGTAAAATGCGTAGGTATCGCGATTAGGAAACCCTGACCCACTACCTCACTTATTCATATATATTTTTTTCAATTTGATAACACATACGGCGGAAGGAACAACAAGCTAATACCATCTGATATTTTAAAAGCTAATTTTTTAACTAATTAAAAAATTGGGTATGCCTTCTTTGCAACGGCTCTCGAATTTCTAGTACTTGGAAAAACAAAAGCGGTCTGAATTTGTTTGAGTTTGTACCTGCTGACTCAAATACGAATGCTAATTAAATTCTTGGTGATCTCAATTATATATAACAGCTAAATTTTGTTCAAAGAGATATTAGATGTTATGCAATATTGATACTCTTATTAGTTGAATTTATCAGCAGCCTAGTCCACCAGTTTTAGTCCAAACTTTAATTTGTATCCTAACCTATTACAAATGCGATTTCCGCCTGGATCATTGATTACTACCAGAATATATAAACTGATTTTAATTTCTCAAGAAAACAGGGATTATCTAATATAAATGTCCAACATTTTGACGTAATACTTCACTTCATTTCCATGTTCTCTATCTCAAGCGTCCTGCTTCCACCAAAGGTCAAATATTTCATCATTATCAAAATACATCATTTTTAGTTCTGCTCCCGCTGGGCGTGGTGGCGCGTGCCTGTGAACGAGCTACAACGGAGCCGGTAGTGTCGAAAGGCTTAAGATCGGGACTCCTATCGTTCGCTTGTCTATGTCGATCGGGTGTCCATACTAAGTTAGGCACCAATATGGTAAACTTCGGGGAACCTTCGTCCACCAGGTTGTATAGAGGAGAACGCACCGGTTCAGGATGGAAACTTAGCAGACAGAAATTCTCGTGTCAAACATTACTTGGATTGCACTTGTGAGTAGAACGCGTACGGTGTCCAGATTAAGACAGCCTGACACACTACCCTACTTAATTCATATAAATTTTTTTCATTTGGATAACACATACGGCAGAAGGAACAACATGATAATACCACCTGATATTTTAAAAGCTAACCCTTGAACCAGTTAAAAAATTTGGTATACCTTCTTTGAAACGGCACTCGAATTTTTAGTACTTCGAACATCAAAAGCGGTCTGAATTTGTTTGAATTTGTACCTACTGAATCAAATACGAATGCTAGTTATATTCTTACCGATCTCACTTATATATCACAACTAAATTACATTCGGAGAGATATTAGATGTTGTACAATATCGATAATCTTTTTAGTTGCAGAACATTAACAGCCTAGTTCACAAGTTGTTGTCCAAACCTTAATTTTTATCCTAACCTATTACCAATGCGATTTCCACCTAAGTCATTGATTACTACCAGAATGGATACGAACTGATTTTAATTTCTCAAGCATACAGGGATTATCTGATATAAATGTCCAACATTTTGACGTAATATTTCTATTCACAGCCATGTTGTGTACATCAGGCGTGCTGCTTCCACCAAAGGTTGATTATTTTATCATTATTTAAATAAAATATTTTTAGTTCTTCGCTTGCTGGGCGTGGTGGCGCGCGCATGTGCCCGAGCTGCAACGGAGCTGGTAGTGTCGAAAGGCTTAAGATCGGGACTCCTATCGTTCGCTAGTCTATGTCGATCGGGTGTCCATACCAAGTTAGGCGTCAATATGGTAAACTTCGGGGAACCTTCGTCCACCAGGTTGCATAAAAAGAAACGTACTGGTTCAGGATGGGAACATAGCAGACAAAAATTCCCGCGTCTAACAGTAGTTGGGTGGCACTTGTGAGTAGAACGCGTACGGTAGCCAAATTAAGACAGCCTGACACAGTATCCTACTTAATTTACGTATATTCTTTTCATTTGGATAACACATACGGCAGAAGGAACAACATCATAATACCTTCCGATATTTTAGAAGCGAATTCTTGATCCAATTAAAAAATTGGGTATACTTGCTTTGCTAGGGCTCTCAAAAATTTAGTATTTGGAACAACAAAAGCGGTCTGAATTTGTTTTAGTTAGTACCTGCTTACTCAAATACGAATGCTAATTATATTCTTTGTGATCTCAATTATATATCACTTGTAAATTCCATTCGGAGAGATATTAGATGCTGTACAATATTGATAATCTTTTTAGTTGCAATACATCAACAGCCTAGTTCACAAGTTGTAGTCCAAACTTTTGTATCATAAATATTACAAATTCGATTTCTGCCTGGATCGTTGATAACTACTAGAATATTTAAATTTATTTTAGTTTCTCAATTAAACAGGGATTCTCTGATAAAAATGTCCAACAATTTGGCGTAATATTTCCGTTCATTGCAATGTTCTGTTGCTCAGCTGTTTTGCTTCCACCAAAGGACAAATATTTCATGATCATTTAAATACAATATTTCTAGTTGTGCTCTCGCTGGGCGTGGTGGCGCGCGCCTGTGACCGAGGTGCAACGGAGCCGGTAGTGTCGAAAGGCTTAAGATCGGGACTCCTATCGTTCGCTAGTCTGTGTCGGTCGAGTGTGCATACTAAGTTAGGCGTCAATATGGTAAACTTCGGGGAACCTTCGTCCACCAGGTTACATAAAGAGGAACGTACTGGTTCAGGATAGAAACATAGCAGACAAAAATTCCCGCGTCAAACAGTTGTTGGATGGCACTTGTGAGTAGAACGCGTACGGTATCCAGATTAAGAAAGCCTGACACACTACCCTGTTTAATTTATATATATTTTTTTCATTTGGATAACACATACGCAGAAGGAACAACATGATAATACCATCTTATATTTTAAAAGCTAATTCTTGAACCCATTAAAAAATTGCGTATACCAGCTTTGCTACGGCTCTCAAAAATTTAGTATTTGGAATAACAAAACCGGTCTGAATTTGTTTTAGTTAGTACCTGCTTACTCAAAAACGAATGCTAATTATGTTCTTAGTGATCTCAATTTTATATCACATAAAAATTTCATTCAAAGAGATATTAGATGTTGTACAATATTGATAATCATATTAGGTGAATATATCAACAGCCTAGTCCGCCAGTTTTAGTCCAAACCTTAATTTGTATCCTAACCTATTACAAATGCGATTTCCGCCTGGATCATTGATTACTACCAGAATATATGAACTGATTTTAATTTTTCAACCAAACAGGGATTATCTGCTATAAATGTCCAACATTTTTACGTAATATTTCTATTCATTGCCATGTTTTGTACATCATGTGCGCTGCTTCCACCTAAGGTCAAATATTTTATCACTATATAAATACAATATTTTTAGTTCTGCTTTCGCTGGGCGTGGTGGCGCGCTTCTGTGACCGAGCTACAACGCAGCTGGTAGAGTCGAAAGGTTTAAGATCGTTACTCATATCGTTCGCTAGTCTATGTCGATCGGGTGTCCATACTAAGTTAGGCGTCAATATGGTAAACTTCGGGGAACCTTCGTCTACCAGGTTGCATAAAGAGGAACGTACTGGTTCAGGATGGAAACATAGCAGAAAAAAATTCCCGCGTCAAACAATAGTTGGATGGCACTCGTGAGTAGAACGCGTACGGTATCCAGATTAAGACAGCCTGACACACTACCCTACTCAATTTATATATATTTTTCCATTTGGATAACACGTACGACAGAACGAACAACATGATAATACCATCTGATATTTTAAAAGCTAATTTTTAAACCAATTAAAAAATTGGGTATACCGGCTTGGCTACGGCTCTAAAAAACTTAATCTTTGGAACCACAAAAGCGGTCTGAATTTGTTTTAAATAGTACCTGCTTACTCAAATTCGAATGCTAATTATATTCTTAGTGATCTCAATTATATATCAGAACTAAATGCCATTCGGAGAGATATTAGATGTTGTACAATATCGATAATCTTTTAGTTGCAGTATATCAACAGTCTAGTCCACAAGTTGTAGTCCAAACATTTGTATCCCAAATATTACAAATGCGATTTCCGCCTGGATCGTTGATCACTACTAGAATTTTTAAATTGATTTTGATTTCTCAAGCAAACAGGGATTATCTGATAAAAATGTCTAACATTTTGACGTAATACTTCTCTTCATTGCCATGTTCTGTTCCTCAGGTGTTCTGCTTCCAGCAAAGGACAAATATTTAATGATCATTTAAATACAATATTTTTAGTTCTTCTCTCGCCGGGCGTGGTGGCGCGCGCCTGTGACCGAGCTACGAAGGGGCCGGTAGTGTCGAAAGGCTTAAGATCGGGACTCCTATCGTTCGCTAGTCTATGTCGATCGGGTGTCCATACTAAGTTAGGCGTCAATATGGTAAACTTTGGGGAACCTTCGTCCACCAGGTTGCACAAAGATGAACGTACTGGTGCAGGATGGAAACATAGCAGACAAAAATTCCCGCGTCAAACAACAGTTGGATGACACTTGTGAGTAGAACGCGTACGGTATCCAGATTAAGACAGCCTGACACACTACCTTACTCAATTTATATATATTTTTTCATTTGGATAACACATACGGCAGAACGAACAACATGATAATACCATCTGATATGTTAAAAGCTTTTTCTTGAGCCCATTAAAAAATTTGGTATACTGGCTTTGCTAGGGCTTTCGAATTTCTAGCACGTGGAAAGAAAAAGTGGACTGAATTTGTTTGAGTTTGTACCTGCTGACTCAAATACGAATGCTAATTATATTCTTAGTGATCTCAATTATGTGTAACAAATAAATTTCATTCAAAGGGATATTATATGTTATACAATATTGATAATCTTACTAGTTGAATATATAAACAGCCTGGTCCACCAGTTGTAGTCCAAACCTTAATTTGTATCCTAGCCTATTACAAATGTGATTTCCGCCTGGATCATTGATTACTACCAGAATATATGAACTGATTTTAATTTCTCAAGCAAACAGGGATTATCTAATATAAATGTCCAACATTTTGACGTAATACTTCTATTCATTTCCATGTTCTCTACCTCAAGCGTCCTGCTTCCATTAAAGGTCAAATATTTCATCATTATTTAAATACAATATTTTTAGTTCTGCTTTCGCTATGCGTGGTGGCGCGCACCTGTGACCAAGCTACAACGGAGCAGGTAGTGTCGAAAGGCTTAAAATTGGGACTCATATCGTTCGCTTGTTTATGTCGATCGGGAGTCCATGCTAAATTAGGCGTCAATATGGTAAACTTTGGGGAACCTTCGTCCACCAGGTTGCATAAAGAGGAACGTACTGGTTCAGGATGGAAACATAGCAGACAAAAATTCCCGCGTCAAACAGTAGTTGGATAGAACTTTTGAGTAGTACGCGTACGGTATCCAGATTAAAACAGCCTGAGACACTACCCCACTTGATTTATAAATAATTTTTTCATTTGGATAACACATACGGCAGAAGAAACAACATGATAATACCATCTGATATTTTAAAAGCTAATTTTTAAACGAATTAAAAAATTGGCTCTATCGGCTTGGCTACGGCTCTAAAAAATTTAATATTTAAAACAACAAAAGCGGTCTGAATTTGTTTTAATTAGTACCTGTTTACTCAAATTCGAATGCTAATTATATTCTTAGTGATCTCAATTATATATCACAACTAAATGCCATTCGGAGAGATATTAGATGTTGTACAATATCGATAATCTTTTTAGTTGCAGTATATCAACAGTCTAGTCCACAAGTTGTAGTGCAAACATTTGTATCCCAAATATTACAAATGCGATTTCCGCCTGGATCGTTGATCCCTACTAGAATTTTTAAATTGATTTTGATTTCTCAAGCAAACAGGGATTATCTGATAAAAATGTCTAACATTTTGACGTAATACTTCTGTTCATTGCCATGTTCTGTTCCTCAGGTGTTCTGCTTCCAGCAAAGGACAAATATTTCATGATCATTTAAATACAATATTTTTAGTTCTTCTCTCGCTGGGCGTGGTGGCGCGCGTCTGTGACCGAGCTACGAAGGAGCCGGTAGTGTCGAAAGGCTTAAGATCGGGACTCCTATCGTTCGCTAGTCTATGTCGATCGGGTGTCCATACTAAGTTAGGCGTCAATATGGTAAACTTCGGGGAACCCTCGTCTACCAGGTGTCACAAAGAGGAACGTACTGGTTCAGGATGGAAACATAGCAGACAAAAATTCCCGCGTCAAACAATAGTTGGATGGCACTTGTGAGTAGAACGCGTACGGTATCCAGATTAAGACAGCCTGACACACTACCCTACTCAATTTATATATATTTTTTCATTTGGATAACACATACGGCAGAACGAACAACATGATAATACCATCTGATATTTTAAAAGCTAACTTTTAAACCAATTAAAAAATTGGGTGTACCGGCTTGGCTACGGCTCTAAAAAATTTAATCTTTGGAACCACAAAAGCGGTCTGAATTTTTTTTAAATAGTCCCTGCTTACTCAAATTCGAATGCTAATTATATTCTTAGTGATCTCAATTATATATCACAACTAAATGCCATTCGGAGAGATATTAGATGTTGTACAATATCGATAATCTTTTAGTTGCAGTATATTAACAGTCTAGTCCACAAGTTGTAGTCCAAACATTTGTATCCCAAATATTACAAATGCGATTTCCGCCTGGATCGTTGATCACTACTAGAATTTTTAAATTGATTTTGATTTCTCAAGCAAACAGGGATTATCTGATAAAAATGTCTAACATTTTGACGTAATACTTCTGTTCATTGCCATGTTCTGTTCCTCAGGTGTTCTGCTTCCAGCAAAGGACAAATATTTCATGATCATTCAATACAATATTTTTAGTTCTTCTGACGCTGGGCGTGGTGGCGCGCGTCTGTGACCGAGCTACGAAGGAGCCGGTAGTGTCGAAAGGCTTAAGATCGGGACTCCTATCGTTCGCTAGTCTATGTCGATCGGGTGTCCATACTAAGTTAGGCGCCAATATGGTAAACTTCGGGGAACCTTCATCCACCAGGTTGCATAAAGAGGAACGTACTGGTTCAGGATGAAAGCATAGCAGACAAAAATTCCCGCGCCAAACAGTAGTTGGATGGCACTTGGGAGTAAAATGCGTACGGTATCGCGATTAGGAAACCCTGACCCACTACCTCACTTATTCATATATATTTTTTTCAATTTGATAACACATACGGCGGAACGAACAACAAGCTAATACCATCTGATATTTTAAAAGCTAATTTTTTAACTAATTAAAAAATTGGGTATGCCTTCTTTGCAACGGCTCTCGAATTTCTAGTACTTGGAACAACAAAAGCGGTCTGTATTTGTTTGAGTTTGTACCTGCTGACTCAAATACGAATGCTAATTAAATTCTTGGTGATCTCAATTATATATAACAGCTAAATTTTGTTCAAAGAGATATTAGATGTTATGCAATATTGATACTCTTATTAGTTGAATTTATCAGCAGCCTAGTCCACCAGTTTTAGTCCAAACTTTAATTTGTATCCTAACCTATTACAAATGCGATTTCCGCCTGGATCATTGATTACTACCAGAATATATAAACTGATTTTAATTTCTCAAGAAAACAGGGATTATCTAATATAAATGTCCAACATTTTGACGTAATACTTCACTTCATTTCCATGTTCTCTATCTCAAGCGTCCTGCTTCCACCAAAGGTCAAATATTTCATCATTATCAAAATACATCATTTTTAGTTCTGCTCCCGCTGGGCGTGGAGGCGCGTGCCTGTGACCGAGCTACAACGGAGCCGGTAGTGTCGAAAGGCTTAAGATCGGGACTCCTATCGTTCGCTTGTCTATGTCGATCGGGTGTCCATACTAAGTTAGGCACCAATATGGTAAACTTCGGGGAACCTTGGTCCACCAGGTTGTATAAAGGAGAACGCACCGGTTCAGGATGGAAACTTAGCAGACAGAAATTCTCGTGTCAAACATTACTTGGATTGCACTTGTGAGTAGAACGCGTACGGTGTCCAGATTAAGACAGCCTGACACACTACCCTACTTAATTCATATAAATTTTTTTCATTTGGATAACACATACGGCAGAAGGAACAACATGATAATACCACCTGATATTTTAAAAGCTAACCCTTGAACCAGTTAAAAAATTTGGTATACCTTCTTTGAAACGGCACTCGAATTTTTAGTACTTCGAACATCAAAAGCGGTCTGAATTTGTTTGAATTTGTACCTACTGAATCAAATACGAATGCTAGTTATATTCTTACTGATCTCACTTATATATCACAACTAAATTCCATTCGGAGAGATATTAGATGTTGTACAATATCGATAATCTTTTTAGTTGCAGAACATTAACAGCCTAGTTCACAAGTTGTTGTCCAAACCTTAATTTTTATCCTAACCTATTATCAATGCGATTTCCGCCTAAGTCATTGATTACTACCAGAATATATAAAGTGATTTTAATTTTTCAAACAAACAGGGATTATCTGATATAAATATCCAACGTTTTGACGTAATACTTCTATTCATTTCCATGTTCTCTTCCCCAGGCGTCCTGTTTCCACCAAAGGTCAAATATTTCATCATCATTCAAATACAATATTTTTAGTTCTTCTCTCGCTAGGCGTGGTGGCGCGCGCCTGTCACCAAGCTGCAACGGAGCTGGCAGTGTCGAAAGACTGAAGATAGCGACTCCTTTCATTCGCTTGGCTATGTCAATCGGGTGTCCTTACAAAGTTAGGCATCAATATGGTAAACTTCGAGGAACCTTCGTCCACCAGGTTGCATAAAGAGGAACGTGCTGGTTCAGGATGGGAATATAGCAGACAAAAATTCCCGCGTCAAACAGTAGTCGGATGGCACTTGTGAGTAGGACGCGTACGGTGTCCAGATTAAGACAGCCTGACACACTACCCTACTTAATTTACGTATATTTTTTTCATTTGGATAACACATGCGGCAGAAGGAACAACATGATAATACCATCTGATATTTTAAAAGCTAATTCTTGAACCAATTAAAAAATTGGGTATATCTTCTTTGAAACGGCACTCGAATTTTTAGTACTTGGAACAACAAAAGTGGTCTGAATTTGTTTGAGTTTGTACTTGCTGACTCAAATACTAATGCTAGTTATATTCTTAGTGATCTCACTTATTTATCACAACTAAATTCCATTAGGAGAGATATTAGATGTTGTACAATATCGATAATCTTTTTAGTTGCAACACATTAACAGCCTAGTCCACAAGTTGTAGTCCAAACTTTTGTATCCGAAATATTACAAATTCGATTTCCGCCTGGATCGTGGATCACTACAAGAATATTTAAATTGATTTTAGTTTCTCAAGCAAACAGGGATTATCGGATAAAAATGTACAACATTTTGACGTAATATTTCTGTTCATTGCCATGTTCTGTTCCTCAGGTGTGCTGCTTCCACCAAAGGACAAATATTTCATGATCATTTAAATACAATATTTTTAGTTCTTCTCTCGCTGGGCGTGGTGGCGCGCCTGTGACCGAGCTACGAAGGAGCCGGTAGTGTCGAAATGCTTAAGATCGGGACTCCTATCGTTCGCTAATCTATGTCGATCGGGTGTCCATACTAAGTTAGGTGTCAATATGGTAAACTTCGGGGAACCTTCCTCCACCAGGTTACATAAAGAAGAACGTACTAGTTCAGGATGGAAACTTAGCAGACAAAAATTCCCGCGTCAAACCATAGTTGGATGGCACTTGTGAGTAGAACGCGTGCGGTATCCAGATTAAGACAGCCTGACACACTACCCTACTTAATTTATATATATTTTTTTCATTTAGATAACACATACGGCAGAAGGAACAACATGATAATACCATCTGATATTTTGAAAGCTAATTCTTGAACCAATTAAAAAATTTGGTATACCTTCTTTGAAACGGCTCTCGAATTTTTAGTACTTGGTACAACAAAAGCGGTCTGAATTTGTTTGAGTTTGTACCTGTTGATTAAAATACGAATGCTAATTATATTCATAGTCATCTCAATTATATATAGGAGCTAAATTTTATTCAAAGAGATATTAGATGATATGCAATATTGATAATCTTATTAGTTGAATATATAAATGGCCTAGTCCACCAGTTTTAGTCCAAACCTTAATGTGTATCCTATCCTATTACAAATGCGATTTCTACCTGGATCATTGATTACTACCAGGATATATGAACTGATTTTAATTTCTCAAACAAACAGGGATTATCTAATATCAATGTCCAACATTTTGACGTAATACTTCTATTCATTTCCATGTTCTCTACCTCAAGCGTCCTGCTTCTATTAAAGGTCAAAAATTTCATCATTATTTAAATACAATATTTTTAGTTCTGCTTTCGCTGGGCGTGGTGGCGCACACCTGCGGCCAAGCTACAACGGAGCTGGTAGTGTCGAAAGGCTTAAAATCGGGACTCATATGGTTCGCTTGTCTATGTCGATCGGGCGTCCATGCTAAGTTAGGCGTCAATGTGGTAAACTTTGTAGAACTTTCGTCCACCAGGTTGCATAAAGAGGAACGTGCTGCTTCAGGATGGGAACATAGCAGACAAAAATTCCCGCGTCAAACAGTAGTCGAATGGCACTTGTGAGTAGAACGCGTACGGTATCCAGATTAAGAATGCCTGACATACTACCCTACTTTATTTATAAATATTTTTTTCATTTAAATAACACATACGGCAGAAGGAACAACATGATAATACCATCTGAATTTTTAAAAGCTAATTTTTAAACCAATTAGAAAATTGGGTATACCTGCTTGGTTACGGCTGTCAAAAATTTAGTATTTGGAACCACAAAAGCGGTGTGAATTTGTTTTGATTAGTACCTGCTTACTCAAATTCGAATGCTAATTTTATTCTTAGTGATCTCAATTATATATCACAACTAAATGCATTCGGAGAGATATTAGATGTTGTACAATATCGATAATCTTTTTAGTTGCAATATATCAACAGCTAAGTCAAAAAGTTGTAGTCAAAACATTTGTATCTCAAATATTACAAATGCGATTTCCGCCTGGATCGATGATCACTACTAGAATTTAAATTGATTTTAGTTTCTCAAGCAAACAGGGATTATCTGATATAAATGTCCAAAGTTTTGACGTGATACTTCAGTAGTATTACCCCCCCGTTTGGCGAGGGAAGTAATTAGTATGCAAGCCTTTATATAGGAAAATGACGTCATTGCGAAGATGTGCGCACGCTAGGATGTGCGCACTATCCCGATGCATGCGAGAATGTGCGTTCTATCCTGATACACGCGAGGAGGTGCGCACTAATCGATCCATCCCGGTGCACGCGAGGATGTGCGCACTATTCGATGCACGCGAGCATGTGCGAACGTCCACGAGGACATCTGAAATCTGATTGGTTTTCAGTTATCCTGCCAGCACCATAAAAGAGAATATTGAGTGAATGAAGCCAGAACGTTCACACTGGTATGATGGAGTGTTTACACGGAAAACCGGCGTCAAGTTCGACCACGAAAAAAGGCTCCTTTTGGTTTTGCGGGCAAAAGCCTAGTTGTGAATTTATTTGTACAGAAGACGAGGGCTATACATTTGAAAAAGCCATCGCAGCCTGGAGAAACACCAATGTCAAACAACCGGTTTGCGAAGCACATCGTCGACCTGCGAAATTTCGTGTTGTTAAAGACTTACAGAAAGCGAGCTACGGAAGACCATATTTTACGTGTGCAGATCGTGAAAATCCTTGTTCCTTATGGATGTGGGCCGACGAGGAACCAATTGAGAGGCCGAATTGTTATCACGGAAAACAGACGGCGATGAAAAGAGTGAAAAAGGACGGTCCGAACAAAGGACGGTTGTTCTTTTGCTGTGCTAATGAAATGTCTTGCCGATATTTTCAATGGGCGCACGAAGAAGAATCTGTGAAGCCATGTGGTGTTCAAGACCCGTTTTTGCCCAACTTTTACAATAGCTTATGTTGAACCGTACAAACATTTGAAAACAGTGAAAACATATTTTTAATTGAAACATGTATTTTTTTCTAAGTATATAGCATATATGAAACATTTACAATTTGTGATCATTTATTGTGTGCTAGCGAAGAATAATGCGAATACAACGTTGTCCTATCATATTTGTCAATGCCTCGACCAATATAAAAACTATTTTTACTGAGATAAATGTATTAATAGCATGAAAATCTTACAAGCGTTAACGATGTCAATTTTACAAAGTTTATAACGAGATATAGTGTTTTTATGAGCATAATAGCTATCGAAATAGTTTATGTGTTCCTTTTCTCAACAGTTAGGGGTTTGGGCAAAAATTTCCGTAGAGATTGTCATCGCTCCAATAGCTCAAATAACCCAGGATAGGTTGGTATTCAGGAAAATCCGAGTTAAACTTTAGGTCTTTCAAGAAATAAAGGGCTGTTTCGTGGTCTTTGGTTAAGTTTTTGAAATGTTCTGTAGCATATTCATGATAGTCCAATTTCATAACACGAATGGCTTCGATGAATTGTTTCCATACGATTTCCTGTCTAATTGTCCGTTCAATAGCTTCCAGACCATGCATTATCCAACCATCTTCTTCCGACATCATGAGACATTCATGCCTTCTTTGACTAGGGTGGTTTACTTCACAACCACAACACTTTTCTTTACGGAGCTTATCCACTTCATGAGCAACAGCTTCCGAAAAGATAACGTTCAGTAGATTGCATAAGTTTTGTATTTCCCAAGGCACAACTTTATTAACGTTTAGACTATTTGCCCAGAGCAGTTGCTCAGACGTGTTCATTATGACTGGTACTTGAATGTGAACTCGGCTGATTTATATAATACTTGTACGAGGATGTTCGCACTATCCTAATACACGCGAGAATGTTCGCACTATCCTAATGCACGCGAGGATGTTCGCACTATTCTAATGCATGCGAGAATGCTCGCACTATCCGGATGCCCGCGAGGATGTTCGCGCGAGGATGTGCGCACATGCCTTCGTGCGAGGATTTGCGGGGGCGCGCGTGTGTATGACGTGAATGATTATCTGAAGATATAAATAGAGGAAGTGATCGTTTATTCTTATTACTTTATAGCCTTATCAAGGCAATTCAAGCTTTTAGACATGGAGACTAAAATTAAAGAATGTCAGACGTTCAAAGAGCTTTCGGTGTTGGAGAGTCAAAGCGTATTGAACGAAATGGAACAACGTTTAGTGTTTGAGAGACAGATAGAGATTTTTCAAAGGATAATGCAATGGCGTTTAGAAAATGTACAGTTAGGACTCGCACCTGATCTTACCGATACATGGACGCCAGTGCAACGTCAGAGATTTCTACAAGATTGGCAAGACGATGAGATCATGTTACATCCTGTTCATGGTCAGAAAAGAACGTACGAAGAGATGGCTGCGGATGATGATGGACTTCCTATTACCCAAGTTGGTCGTGGACAGAAACGATCTCATGAGGAAATAGATGACGATGATGATTCGAATGGGATCCCTTTTGTAGTGGAGAGTGTGAAACAAGTGAATGTCAAAAAGTTTAAGACAACGGGTATGAATTATCGTATCCAATTTACGAATGCGTTCGCAGATGTGGAACTTCCTAACTTTCATGATCAATTGCATGAAATATTTCAACGCATCCTTGACGAGACCACCCGTGGGGTTCCTCCCGATGACCAGGTTCGTTTTGTCCTCCACTCTCAGCAGTTGGAGCAACCCATTTCGTTTCCGTTTTTGCCCCGTCACCGCCTAACGACCGAACGAGTATTGGCCGAATTCGAGCGCGTGATCCAATCTAATCAGGAATTTCGCCTCAACGATACCGTTGACGTCAACATTATTCATGTGGTAATGCCTCGAGGTGGTAGGGGCAGTAAACGTAGCGAGATCAACCTCGAGAAACATTTGGCAAAGAAGAAATCCATCCTTCGTATTCAGAACAGCGATGACTTATGTTTAGCTAGAGCCCTCGTTGTTGCGAAAGCCAAGGTCGATAACGACCCACAATATAAGAGCATTGTTGACCATCGCTGGGCTATGCAAACCCGTTTGGCTCAAGAGTTACATCAAAAAGCCGGCGTGCCTTTGGGTCCTTGTGGCTTGGATGAAGTCAAACACTTCCAAACGTACCTTTCTGACTATCAGATTAATGTTGTGTCCAAAGAATACATGAACAGTATTATTTATACTGGTCCTGAGCAAGAGAAAAGGATCTATCTGTACATGCACAACAATCATTACGATGTCATCACCAAGATGCCGGGGTTTTTTGCACGAAAAAGGTACTGCCACACCTGCAAGAAGGCCTACGATCATCGTGAAGAGCATCTATGTCCCAACCTCTGCAAATGTTGTCGTTTTCCAGACTGTGTCATGGGTTTATTGCAATGATTGTAAGCGCTTGTTCAAGAGCCAATCATGTTTTGATCGGCATAAACAGTCGGTGGGCGATGCACTTTCCATTTGCGAGAGTCTTGTCAAGTGCACCCAGTGCGATAAAGTGTTCAAACGGTATAAAGGAAAGCCCGAAAGCCATCACTGTGGTCTGAGAAAGTGTTCTACCTGTGGCAAGTATGTACGTCCTCAGGATCATCTTTGTTACATGCAACCAGAGGAGAAGAAGAAAACTAAAACAACGCCTACGCATGAGGATGAAGACATACCCCGAAACGGATACGACGTTTCGGCATTTTTCGACATGGAATGCAGGCAGGGTGAGCGGGAACCTAGCGAAGACGAGGGCGAAGAAGAGACACTACGAGAGTTACTGTTCTTCGATTTTGAGTGTCGACAGGAAAATGGCACGCACGAGCCAAATTTATGTATCGTGCAAAACGAAGCCGGCGACGAGTGGGTTTTTCAAGGGGACAAGACGCGAAACGATTTCTGTGAATGGCTGTTTACCGACGAACACGTGAACTGTACGGTGATGGCGCACAATTTTCAGGGATATGACAGCTACTTCATTCTCCAATACTTACGCGACAACGGTGTCAAGTATGACGTCATCATGCGCGGTGCCAAAGTCCTTTCCTTATCCGTCCAGATGTTTAACATCAGATTCATCGATTCGTTGAATTTCATCCCGATGAAACTTGCGAATTTCCCAAAAACGTTTGGTATGGAAGAACTTGTCAAAGGATATTTCCCTCACCTCTTTAATAAGAAAGAAAACGAAACTTACATCGGTTTTATACCACCCACACCCTATTACAATCTTAACGGAATGAGCCCGAGCGATAGAGAAAAGTTTATGGAATGGCACAATGGTATGAGAGACAACAATTACGTGTTTAACTTCCAAGAAGAAATCGTGGCTTATTGCCGTTCCGATGTGGACATTTTGCGTCGCTGCTGTCTGGAATTTCGCGAGTTGTTTCACGACGTAACCGAGATCGATCCGTTTGCAAATCTCACGATTGCCTCGGCATGCAGCACCGTGTACCGAACCAACTATCTGGAAAAAGACACCATCGCCATTATCCCACCGCACGGTTACCGCCCAGAGAATAAACAGTCCTTGTTTGCTCAAAAATGGTTGTCGTACACGGCCGAGAAGACAGAAATCTATATCCAGCATGTGCGTAACGGTGGCGAGAAACGAGTTGGTCCCTATTTGTTGGACGGTTACCACGAAGAAACACACACGGCTTACGAGGTCCATGGTTGTTTCTGGCACGGATGCCCGAAATGCTATGCTCGCGATACGGTGAATCCGGTCAGCGGTAAATCGATGCATGAATTACATCAATTGACCATGGAAAGGGCCGATTTCTTGAAACGGCAGGGGTACCACGTCATCGAGGTTTGGGAATGTGATATCAGGCGACAATTGACGGTTGACGAAGACATGAAATATTACTTTGATCATTACGCGGTTGCTGATCCCTTAGAACCGCGCGATGCTTTGTACGGAGGAAGGACCAACGCATCAAAACTATACCACGAATGCCAACAAGATGAAAAGATCCGGTACAGCGATTTTACCAGCCTATATCCCCACGTCAACAGGTGCAAAGTACTGCCCATTGGTCACCCACGCATCATCACCGAAAACTTTGATGAGGACATTTCTAACTATTTCGGGCTGATCAAATGCACCGTGTTACCGCCTCGGGGTTTGTTTCATCCCGTTCTTCCTTATCGTACACAAGGAAAACTGATGTTTGCTCTTTGTAAGACCTGTGCCGATACCTGTAACCAGACCCCCTGCACACATACTGACCACGAAAGAGCTATTCAAGGAACCTGGTGCAGCGTGGAATTGGTGAAGGCGTTAGAAAAAGGTTATCGGATCCTTCAAATGCATGAAGTATGGCATTTTTCGCGAAAGACCGATTCCTTGTTCAAGGACTATATGGACACTTTTGCAAAAATTAAACTCGAAGCAAGCGGTTATCCGAGAGACTGTGTGACCGAAGAGCAAAAACAACGGTACGTTGAAGAGATCTTTGAGCACGAGGGCATTCGTCTGGACCCGAGCAAAATCGAGTATAATCCTGGTTTACGTGCGTTATCAAAGCTAATGCTGAATTCTCTGTGGGGAAAGTTTGCACAGCGATCCAATCTGGTCAAGACTGAGCAGATCCAAGACCCACAACTGTTCTTTGATTACCTGACCTCGGACGAGATCAATGTGCTCGATGCCGACCTGGTGAGTGACGACATTGTTGAGATCCGCTATGAGTATACCGATAATTTTATTCAGACCGATGCCAAAACCAACGTGATCATCGCTGCGTGTACGACTGCTCATGCACGACTCATGCTGTACGAAGAGCTGGATATGTTGAAAGAACGGGTGCTGTACTACGACACCGACTCGATCATCTACCTCACCAAACTAGGAGAACCTGAGCCTCGATTGGGTAATTATATTGGTGAATTGACCGACGAGCTGGGAGGCGATCATATCACCATATTCGCGTCGGGCGGACCAAAGAATTATTGTTATAAGACCAACACAGGTAAAGTCGAGACCAAAGTACGCGGCATCACGTTGGACTGCTCGGCGCGAAAGAAAGTAAATTTCAATGTAATACGTGCATTGGTGTTCCTTCGCGCAGAATGTCAGGTGACGGGGAAGGTCTCAGTCGATATCCCATTCAGAATCACCAGAAGCACACAAACGAAAGAAATCGAAACCAAACGCATGAAGAAAGATTATCGTATAGTTTATAACAAACGCGTTATCATGGACGATTACAAAACATTACCTTATGGATATTAAGCTGTTATTTAACACAGTGAGACTATACGTAATTGCATGCATATGCTTGTTTTTGAATATTAAGCTGTTATTTAACGCAGCTGAGACCATGTAATTGTTGTTTAAAATAAAATGTTACATGATTCTTAGTTTATAATAATGGCCCAAGTTCACTTCCAGCGTTTTCTTCCAACCCCTCAGTCGTGAGTTCCTGGATGATTTTACAGTAGAAACTACTTTGTTCATGGTCATAAACGCGACATCGATCGTCATATTTGTATTACAGTATTTTTAAAATCTCTTGCTTCAGCTTTTGTTCGTTTTCCACGCAAAAGACGGACTTCCAATGTTCGATGGAATGCTCATTTAGAACACTTAAATCTGCCCCACTCAGACTTTCAGTAAACGTTTTCATCACTGTTGCTTCCGAGCTCCTTTGCAATGCTGCGTCAAAGTATTCGAGCCGCTTAAACTTTCCCATCGACAAACACGTGTGATGCGTTTGAGATAAATGGGTGGTATTACACCCTTCACAATCTTCGCGAACGAGACAAAATATATGCCGCGCTATTTCCTTAGCAGAGACTTTTAAAAGTTTTCTCTCCATACGTTTCCGTCGATAACGTAAAATCATCTCTTTTTCATCGATGTCCATCTTCACGGTACGAGTGTTAGGCACTAAATAAAAAGGTTTAGCAGAATGCTCCCCTTTTCATATGAAAAGTGGAACTCGTAACGTAAACATGGGCCACTCTGTCAGCAAAAATCAGAAGATCAATAAAAATCATAACAGACAGAAAATGTTCAGAATAGGTATAAGTTTGGGTCGCAATGATCTTAATGTAGAGGGACATTTACAAATGGGGTATAATAGTAAAACCATTAAAAACTACAACAAACCTGTAGAGATACAACCCGTTCAGACACAAATGACCCAAGTAGAATCACCGAATAGCGAGGAGGAGGAGGAATAAAACACCATATAATTAAACTATCATTTCATTCTATGAGCGATCGTTGAACATGGATGATTACCTGGCAAGCGTGTACTACGATGCAAAACGATCAGGAGGGTTTGGTGGCGTAGATCGTTTGTATAAGGATGTAAAAAGGGAAGGAAAATTCGACATAAGTCGTACGAAAATCAAGGAATGGTTGATGAAACAGGACACGTATACTCTCCATAAACCCATACGTCACCATTTTAGAAGAAACCGGGTGATTGTGGGAGGTATTGACCACCAATGGCAGATGGACTTAGCCGATATGCAGTCCATGCAAAAATTTAACGATGGCTACCGCTACTTGCTGGTGTGCATCGACGTGTTTTCCAAATACGCTTGGGTGGTTCCATTGAAAAATAAGACGGGTCTTTCGCTAGTCGAAGCGTTTAAAATCATTTTGGCTAGCGGGCGCAAACCGGAGAAGATCATCACGGATCAAGGTACGGAATTTTTCAACAAACATTTCAAAGCATTGCTGAAAGACGAAGACATCGGTTTGTACAACACATATAACGAAACCAAAGCTTCTGTCGTGGAACGCTTGATACGTACGTTGAAAACCAGAATGTGGCGATACTTTACGACAAAGAAAACCATGCGATACATCGACGTGTTGCCTGACTTGGTGTATTCATACAACCATAGTGTTCATCACAGCATCAAGATGAAACCTACGGATGTCACTGCTGATAATGAAAAGCAAGTATGGCGCACCTTGTATGGTCACAATGATGACGTGAAACATGTAAAGTATAAGTTCAAGATTGGGGATCAAGTGAGAATCAGTAAAATCAAACGCAAATTTGAAAAAGGATACTTGCCCAACTTTTCAAAAGAAATTTTTACCATCAGTAAACAAGTGCCACGCGATCCTCCCGTGTACAAACTCAAAGATTACGACGGCGAAGAATTGAAGGGGACGTTTTACGATAAGGAGTTGCAGAAAGTGATCAAATCAAGTGACGTTTACGAAGTGGAGAAGATTTTGAAGAAACGTGGTAGAGGCAATAATGTACAATATCTTGTAAAGTGGTTAGGGTACCCAAGCAAATTTAATTCGTGGGTACCTGCTTCTGAAATAAATTTAATCTCTTGAATGTGTTGTTTGTGTCTTATTCTCATTTGTCATTCACCATGAGCGGAACGCATTTTTATCTCACGCTACCTAGCAATGCATCCTTGGATGTGTTTCCCGATAACAAAACGACAAGTTATCGCGTGAAATTGCCGCAAAGTATTGATTTGGAGGGGAATTGGGAAGTCGGCCTGTACTCAGTGTCCTATCCAAATACATGGTACACGTTACAGAAGGGGTCCGATACGCATATTTTTTACGCAGACAAAAGTGGCTTGTTTCAGCAGGCCATCGTTGACTATGGTTACTACAATTCCATGCAAGAACTTGTCAAAGCTGTAAATAAGGCGTTAGCCAGGAATGTTAACGATAACATTAAGTTAACGTATAACGCTCTCAACGGAAAAGCGACAGTTCAGTTAAAAAACGGCTATCAGCTCAGTTTAGCCGAACGAATGTCCATTATTTTGGGGTTTGGAGGAAAATATTTAGAAATCATCACGAAAACGACTGAAAGTCCTCACGTTGCAGACTTGGCTGCTATGTCAACCATTTACGTTTATTGTAATATTGTTCAACCACAAATCGTCGGAGATACCAATGCCCAATTACTCAAAAGCATTCCCATTGAGGGAACATTTGGTGACATCATTACTAAAACGTTCACAAACATTCAGTATGTACCTATCCAAAGAAGATCATTCGAAGACGTGGAAGTTCTTTTAAGGAGCGACACAGGCGATCCTGTGCCATTTGAACGTGGGAAGGTGGTGACAACACTGCATTTCAGGCAGCACGGTTATTTCACATGAAGATGAATAATCCATACGTTCGCTTTTATCTTGATCAACAAGGTCGTGGGATGTCTGTGTTCAGAGGCAGTCCATGGCAGATGGGGCATGGTCAAATGGGTTATGGTTTGGGCGGCCTGTTTCGCAGTGTCGCAAGATCCGTCATGCCCTTGGTGAAAAGTGGCGCTAAGGCTCTTGGAAACATCGCTTTGAACAGTGGAGTCAATTTTGCAAGTGACGTCCTTGCCGGTAAAAACGTCAAGCAAGCAGCAAAAGCTCGTGCTCTGGAGGGTGTCAACACGGCAAAAACCAAAGCCGCACAGAGGGTGCAGAGATTCGCCCAAACTGGGCAGGGACGCGCGAGAACGCGGTCAAGAAGTACCAGGCGACCAACCAAACGTACAGGTAGAAAGAGAAAGGCATCCGCATCAGCAACCAAGCGCTCAGCAACTACCAAACGAACAGCTAAAAAGAGAAAAGCATCCGTATCGACAACCAGACGTAAACAGACCAAGCGACCGAGAACATCTCCTCGAGACATATTCGGTTAAACATGAGTTTCGTACACAGCAAATCAGAGGAATGCACCAAGAGCGAATTGGACTTATTTTCCGTGCCACCGACACAAGTGAGTTTGGAAAAGGGGTTGTGGATCGATCACCAACCGGTGTCCAGTGTTTCCGATGGTGGACCTATCACGTTCCTGTCTCCGGGCACGGAAGATTATGTAGATCTGGCAAAAACAATTTTGGTGGTTCGCGCAAAAGTAACAAAAGCTAACGGAAACGATCTTGACGCGGATGAAAAAGTGGGCATCGTGAACAATTTCCTACACAGTTTGTTCAAACAAGTCGACGTATTTTTGAAAGAAAAACAAGTGACCCAAGCGACCGGGACGTATGCTTATCGTGCCTACTTGGAGACGCTCCTGAACTATGGTCCGGCCGCAAAACAATCTCAACTAACGGCCGCGATGTTTTACAAGGACACGGCCGGAAAAATGGATACTGCCGACCCTACACTTGCAGCCGCACATGCTAATACTAACCAAGGTCTGAGAAAAAGATACGAGTTCAGCCATGAAAGTGGAGTCATCGAAATGGCAGGTCCTATATTCTGTGATGTGTTTAGGAGCGAACGTCTCCTATTGAGTTTTGTTAATCTAAAGATCATTCTGAATCGAAACATCAACGAGTTTTGTTTGATGGCTTCCGAGGGCGGTGCTGATTACAGGGTGAAACTGACCGAGGCTTATCTCAAGATACGTAAAGTGAAAGTCAGTCCGAGCATCTCCATCGCTCACGAATTGGCGTTGAAAAAAGGACCGGCCATCTATCCTGTGAGACGCGTAGAGTGCAAGACTTTCATCATTGCGGCAGGAAATCCATCGTTGAGAAAAGATAACGTCTATAACGGACTCGTACCGAAAACGTTTGTCTTCGGAATGGTCGACAGTGCAGCATTCAACGGCGCCTACAGGAAAAATCCTTACAACTTTAGAACCTATACCACATCGTTCCTCGGAGTTACTGTCAACGGGGAAGCAGTACCCTTCAGACCCTTACAGCTTTCCTATGCGGCAGCAAATCCCCGTTATATCGAAGCTTACCTCACCATGTTCTCTGGTACTGGAAAGTTATTTTATAATGCTGGAAACGACATCTCGCGCGATGATTTTGGGAATGGTTATGCCTTGTATGCTGCTGACTTAACACCAGACATGTGCGGATCCTCCGGCCATTTTAATGTGGTTCAACGCGGAAATCTCGCAGTCGACATCAAGTTCTCCAATGCGCCAACAGATGCTGTGAGTCTCGTGTGTTACGGTGAATTCGAAAACACCATTCATATCGATTCAGAGAGAAACGTCATTTACGACTATTCTGGTTAAACATGAACACTGGTCAGATTGCGTATGCCCTAGAGCAAGATCCTAAAACAAGCAAGAAGTTTTGCGGAGTGTTTCCGAGCGATAAACTCCCTCAAACGATCGACAAGTATCCGTGTGGAATCGTCGTCAACACTGACCCGAGCACGAAGCCAGGAAGCATTGGATTAGTGTCTATTTCTCGTCTCCCGAGAAAGGTTCCTGGTTTGATTCTTATGGCAAATCTCCAAAATTTTACGGAACCGTCTTCACGGACTTTTTAGAAAAACATTGTGACGAATGGGATGTTAACGACCGCAAATTGCAAAGCGACTGGTCCGATGTATGTGGCCAGTATTGTATATTCTTCCTAAGTCATAGAGCACGAGGATATAGCATGAACAAAATCGTGCAGTTATTCGGTAACGATACCGTGTTAAATGACTCAAAAGTGTTATGGTTTGTTAAGACTCACTTTAGAGTCGCGTTAAACCAGCCTAGTGTTGGCTTTGTTCAGTGTTGTAAGAAATTAATTAAATAAATATTGTTGTAAAAAATTAATGTGTGCGCGTCTTGATTTGCCCAAGAAAACATGACAACGAAGAACATTTTTTAAAAACATTTTATTGAATAAGCCATTACATGATTAATAATCAAGCCAGCGTTTTGGTGTGTCTCTTTCTTCATACGATCTCAAAATACTGTGAAAGCGCGGGGAAGAACGTGGTGGAGATTGAGGAGTGGCTCTTGCGCTCGATGTTTCACCCATTAGTTGTTTCCATCGTTCCTGATTTCTCACAAAATCTTTAGGCACGTTCAGCTTAGATAATGCTTGGAAAAACTCCTTTGAACCGATAGGATTGAAATTCTTTCTGGATCTCATGGCATCGCTGACCAAATCCGATATGTTTGAATCCGGAATGGTCTCACCCTCAATTTTCACCTGTCCTGTCTTATCCCACGTTACCACCTCAGGTCTTGTTTTTAACCAATTTAATAGGGCCGTCGCTCTTGGGCGCATCGTTTTAGGTACGGGTTCCACAACAACAGCGTCAGATAATTGGGTTTCTGGTTGCGCTTGTTGCTGTCCCTTCTCATTATCGATCACCCGAACGTTCGGTATATGGCTGTCCTTTTGTTGTCTCAGCTCTAAATAGCGTTCTAACTCGGCATTAAACAGTTTTTGTTTTTGATCGTCGCTCATACCCTCCCGTTGAAGAATGTTTGACATTTGCGTGTTCTTGTGTATTATGTTGGACATGATAGGAGATGTTTCGAGTCTTTGTCTTTGTTCATAACGATTTACCGCATCTTCCGGAACCAATACCATTCGCTTCATGTCAACAGACTACTCAAAACGCCCAAAACAGGAGGAAGCAAAGCAGTGAGCAAATTACCGCCCTTCTGATTAAGATACTGTTTCTTTCTCTTTCGCGATACCTTTTTATTAGCCAACGCACGGAGATGTGTCTTGTGTCGTGCTAGACGATGCTTTTGACGCGAAGTCAATGGGATAACGCCTTTAAGCAGATTCAAGCAACACTCGCAAATAGCAACGATGACACTCTCAGGAGCATTATTGATCAATATTTTTCGTAGTTTCGGCTTAGATTTGGCCAAAACTTGCAAATACGGAAGACTTCCTTTCATTCGTTTCGACATGTTGATAATGAGCGTTTCGAGTCCATGCGCACGACTTAAGTACGCTTCACGTACACAATTTGTCTCTCCCCAGGTAAGATGTTCGTTCTCAAACGCATGTTTTCGGGTGTCAGCTGGTGGCAGTCGATTACCAAATACCCGTAGGGCCTGCTCGTAGCATCGCGAAACGATTCCATCAGGTAGCCGGTACGTCCGGGAAACATTTGTTTCGCTAATGTTGAAACACTCAATGAATCGCGCGGATTTCGGAAGATCACCAAGTAGTGGGAATTCAAACTGATCGTGCGCGATAGTTTACCGGGCGGAAACAAATTTTGCGTCAGGTACAATACGGATATACCATGATGATGCGAACCACGGGTAAATAGATCGGCTACGCGTTGATCGTTGGAACATTGCGACATCAAATCGTCCAACACGACCAGAGAATGATCATGACCACGAATCATGTCAGTTAAATCATCGGGAAATCCCTCTACCAATTCCACGTTTGGAGGCAATTCATCAAATTCTTTCTGATATACACCGTACATGTAGATGACTTTCGTAGGAACAGGGTAAAACAGTTCTTCCAGATGACGCAACATGCAGCGAGTTAGGTGACTCTTCCCTGACTGCGTCTGACCAGAAATGTAAAAATTCGCTGGCGTTTTAAATCTGACATCCATGACGTAAATGAATCACGTTCCGCGTGTTGAAATCCTTTATAGTATACTAAATCGTCAGTTCGGTTCGTCATCAGTTACGCACAGGCATTGACGATGGAACGAGTGCTCCGATTATTGGAAATAATATATGCTAGCGCTGTAGCACACGAAATTCAAAATTTACGTCGCGACATTTGCTGCGGTTGCAAAATATACGCGCAGGATTGTTTGATGATGACGGAAGAGGAAGGATGGAGCATGCACGGCTTGGTCGCTATGGAACGCGTCAACAGTAGTCCTTCCGTCTGGCACGAATTCCTCAACGTTTTGGGAGTCTTAAACATGGACGTTCGTAAAGAATTTGCAGATCATTTAATGGGATTGCAGAAAGATCCCGATCGATATTTTGTCGAAGCTCTATTACAAGTATACGAAAACAACCGAGCGATGATGGATATCCTACACAACTTATCGCACCCTCCTGCCCAGCCTCTGGAACCCTACAGTATTGCCTATTTCAGCAATCCTGGTAGTTACAAATACTATGTCAAGGGAAGCGACGAAACATTCCAATCGTACGAGTCAGACCACCAGAAAGCCTATCGAAAGCACATGAAAAACAAACTCCACGAACATTTAAATAAACTCATTTAATGTTTTTCAAACAATTTCTGTTAAAAATATTTACAACAATTGTAATAAATCTTACAAGTTTCAGTTCATGTGGTTTATAATGTAAACATGCGTCTGATCCCAGCAAACATTCTTTGCAAAAAACTCTCTTCAACTTTAAACGCTGCAAGGTCCATGTCTTTCAAAACTACAGCCACTAAACGTACAGCACGACGCGTCACGTCCTCGGAGCCTTTCAACACATAAACGTACGTCAGAAATGCCATAGCACGCCCAGAGTTGTTCACATCCATTTCACTAAAAATGGTCGACAATTCATCAGCCTTCACGCGCGCTACCATTTCATTGTACGTCATCTCATGATGTTTTAGCAAATAACTGATATGGTATGATAATGTTCGCATATCAATATCCACATTGTTTTTCTGCAATTCACCCAAAATCAGTTCCATCGTGCAGTACCAAAAGCGTAATGAATACAAAAATGTGTGTGAGTTTATTTTAAATCCTTCATTTTCGTAATATAAAATTGAATACAGAAAATTCATCCCTAAAACCAAAAAACTAGCTAAACTAAAAGTGGAAACATTATCGTAAATATGTGTTTAAATAATTGTGGACATTAATGGCTAATTTATGAACTTTTGAACATGCGCCGCATGAATGTTTTGAAAATTCAGTTGGCAACACTTGAAAAGTGGGAATCCCTAAATCAGTAGCGTAATTAGCCCGACAATTTAGTTCTGCTATGTCAGTTTATTATAATTATTCAATCGTATTACATTATTCATTTCCTCAGAGGTATTTGCATAGCAGAACTAAATCGTTGTTTACGTTGTTGGTTACGCTACTGTCCAAAATCACTTTGCTGAAAATCAATCGATTAATATAAAAAATGGGAAAGGATAAAACGAAAGAAAGAGAACGACATCGCACGATCCGTCGAAACAAAAAGGAAAGGCTTACAAAGCTTGAAACGTTGAAAACATATCTGGAGAAGTATCACTCTGGCATACTGGAGGAGTTTGAAGAGTTTTATGAGCGCAGCAGGATCGTGAACCCAGCAACGCCGGCGGAAAAACCACCCTTGCTAGACACCGTCAAGCTCAAGGATGATTCAGCAATCGAATCGTTGTCCGAACAAGATGGCGATTTGAAACTGCCCGCACCAAACGACTTTTTGGAAGACCTGGAGTGGGACGACGATATAGTATGGGACGACTCGCTGTCGGAGTCAACCGACTTCGATGTAGACCAGTTTTTGGATACTTTATTAAAATGAAACAGACCTCTGTTAAAAATTCTAAGACAGTAATCTCGACAATTTTACATAGCTACAGATATAATTCTTGTCTCCTGTAATATAGTGCTTCAATATATTTAATAGATATTTTCAATAAATTCACTCATTCCTATAGTAAGATTTTAATAAGGCATTGTGATACTACAACTTTAAACTGCCCCATGGCCGGTTGTATGAAACTCCTAACCACTTTTTAATCCCTACTTTATAGTTGAATAATGGTTAACTTTAACCCCGCAATTAGACCGGCTGTATAATAAGAAGTAATTTGCGTTGGTCTTAGTTTATTTAAGTTTTGAGTCGGGTTTTTTTCTGATGTACCGCGGAGTATATCCAGGTTATTTACCTTAAATAAATAATTAGATGAAACTTGTGGAAAAATCCTAAAGAACCCCGACTTTAATTGTTTAAAGTCAAAAGATTCTTGTTAGAAAACCTCCTCAAAAATAAACTAAGTACGTTATATACCACGAAAGTCGGGATTTATGTGATTATATTGCCCTCAGACGACGCGTGCCCCGGGGTCTTTGTATGACATTAATCCCGTGGCGTAGCCAGCGTCGATAATTGAAGGGGCGAATATTCTTATGTTTGTGTTCACAAACCATAAAACAATCGGTTTCAAAAGAAATTAATGATGCAAAACATGAATATTCGCCCCTCCAATTTTTGACGCTGGCTACGCCACTGTATTAATCCCTCCTTGTCTGTATTTACCTATACCTAAAACGCCGGTAAAGTAAACTACGCCTTAATAGATTGTCGTTAACTTCAAAACCGTCGTTAAAATACTCCAGCAACGCCATAATAAAAAGTTTTACCAGAATATTACTGTATAACCTACGCAACAGGGGTCACTCTATGGATCTTATTGAATAATTATTAGTGAAACATTATTAGGCAACGGTGTGTTAGCTAACTAATCATATTTAAGGTCTAGCTACAATGACTAACGTTAATCATGATTAACTAAACTAACTACGTTTTTACGCAACCGACACCTGATCAAAAATTTTTCATCAATATTTTACAGTTTAATGGTGTGACTGTTCTGAAATTAAGACTGATATATAGTATGGGCTTCCTCGCGTACACGCACCACAACGTGCGCACTTCCTCGCGCTCGAATGTGCGCACATCCTCGCACCCTAACGCGCGCGCGGGCTTCCTCGCACCATAATGTGCGCACATTCTCACACCTTTACATATATATAAATATGTATGTGATACTTCGCAGCACACATAAACCACCTGTCCAGTCTTTACTTATAATACGCTTGAAGACATCAACATCCGAAAATGGAAACTGTTGGAGCTTTACCTGCACCAGACGTTATTTTGCCTACATCAACTATAATCCATCTATTTGGTATACTATCGGAAAACGGTATAGAAGAAAAGCAATGCCATTTCTGTTTTGAAGGTATTGAGGCCGAAGAGGTACTCGCTATGAATACACCGTGTTGTCACAAAGGTGCTCACTGTGAGTGTTTTAGATATTGGGCAGCATCGTCCGTGGTCGACGAGACAGTACGCTGTGGCTATTGTAGAACACTATTTCCGGACAATGAACTATGTTTTTTGTGTTTGGAAAAAAAGAACAACGAACAGCTTATGATAACCAATTGCTGCCATACAACAATACATACAGAATGTATAACGCGACTCCGATCAGTGCTCTCCCGGTTATCCATTGACGTCGTCCTGGAATGCGGACAAGTTACATACTGTGGGTGTATTTGGACTGATGTGTGACCATTACAAGACCAGTGTGACAAATCTCTTGATACTTCGTAAAATACTTTGTATAATATATATATATATATTTATATATACTTTGTAAAATTTTCATTGTTTCAATACATTTTTCTAAAAATATGTTTTTTCCGAATACTACCGTGCGCACATCCTCGCGTGCGCATATTCGCGCGTGTGCACATCCTCGCGAGAACACATCCACTCGCGCCTAATCAATGACGTCATTTTCCTATATACAGGCTTGCATACTAATTACTTCCCTCGCCAAACGGGGGGGGGGGTAATACTACTTACTTCTATTCATTTCCATGTTCTCCACCCCAGGCGTAATGCTTCCACCAAAGGTAGAATATTTCGTCATTATCTAAATACAATATTTTTCGTTCTGCTCTCGCTGGGCGTGGTGGCGCGCGCCTGTCACCGAGCTGCAACGGAGCTGGTTGTGTCGAAAGACTTACAATCGCGACTCCTTTCTTTCGCTAACCTATGTCGATCGGGTGTCCTTACTAAGTTAGGCATCAATATGGTAAACTTCGGGGAACCTTCATCCACCACGTTGCATAAAGAGGAACGTACTGGTTCAGGATGGAAATATAGCTGACAAAAATTCCCGCATCCAACAGTAGTTGGATGGCACTATTGAGTAGAACGCCTACGGTATCCAGATTAAGAAAGCCTGACACACTACCCTACATAATTTATATATTTTTTTTTCATTTGGATAACACATACGGTAGAAGGAACATGTTAATACTACCTGATATTTTAAAAGCTAATTCTTGAAACCATTAAAAAATTGGGTATACCGGCTTTGCCACGCCTTTCGAATTTCTAGTACTTGGAAAAAAAAGTGGACTGAATTTTTTTGAATTTGTACCTGCTTACCTTAATTCGAATGCTAATTAAATTCTTAGTCATCTCAATTATATATAACAAATAAATTTCATTCAAAGAGATATTAGATGTTAGACAATATTGACAATCTTATTAGTTGAATATATAAACTGCCTAGTCCACCAGTTTTAGTCCAAACGTTAATTTGTATCCTAGCCTATTACAAATGCGATTTCCGCCTGGATCATTGATTACAACCAGAATATATGAACTGATTTTAATTTCTCAAGCAAACAGGGATTATCTGATATAAATGCCAACATTTTGGCGCAATATTTCTATTCATTGCCATGTTTTGTACATCAGTTAGCCTGCTTTGCTTCCACCAAAGGTAAAATATTTCATCATTATTTAAATACAATATTTTTAGTTCCACTCTCCCTGGGCGTTGTGGCGTGCACCTGTCACTAAGCTTCAACGGAGCTGGCAGTGTCGAAAGACTTAATTTCGGGACTCCTTTCATTTGCTTGCCTTGTCGATCGGGTGTCCTTACTAAGTTAGGCATCAATATGGTAAACTTCGGGGAACCTTCGTCCACCAGGTTGCATAAAGAGGAACGTACTGATTCAGGATGGAAACATAGCAGACAAAAATGCCCGCGTCAAACAATAGTTGAACGGCACTTGTGAGTAGAACGCGTATGGTGTCCAGATTAAGACAGCCTGACACACTACCCTACTTAATTTATATATATTTTTTTCATTTGGATAACACATACGGCAGAAGGAACAACATGATAATACCATCTTATATTTTAAAAGCTAATTGTTGAACCAATTAAAAAATTGGGTATACCTTCTTTGAAACGGCTCTCGAATTTTTAGTACTTGGAACAACAAAAGCGGTCTGAATTTCTTTGAGTTTGTACCTGCTGACTCAAATACGATTGCTAATTATATTCTTAGTCATCTCAATTATATATAACAGCTAAATTTTATTCAAAGAGATATTAGATGTTATGCAATATTGATACTCTTATTAGTTGAATTTATCAACAGCCTAGTCCAACAGTTTTAGTCCAAAACTTAATTTGTATCCTAACCTATTACAAATGCGATTTTCGCCTGGATCATTGATTACTACCAGAATATATGAACTGATTTTAATTTCTCAAGCAAACAGGGATTATCTAATATCAATGTCCAATATTTTGACGTAATACTTCTATTCATTTCCATGTTCTCTACCTCAAGCGTCCTGCTTCCACCAAAGGTCAAATATTTCATCATTATTAAAATACATAGTTTTTAGTTCTGCTCTCGCTCGGCGTGGAGGCGCTCGCCTGTGACCGAGCTGCAACGGAGCCGGTAGTGTCGAAAGACTCAAGATCGGGACTCCTATCGTTCGCTAGTCTATGTCGATCGGCTGTCCATATTAAGTTAGACATCAATATGGTAAACTTCAGGGAACCTTCGTCCAACAGGTTGCATAAAAAGGAACGTACTGGTTCAGGATGGAAACATAGCAGACTAAAATTCCCGCGTCAAACATTAGTTGGATGGGTGCCACTTGTGAGTAGAACGCGTACGGTGTCGCGTTTAGGACACTCTGACCCACTACCCTACTTATTTATATATATTTTTTTCAATTGGATAACAAATACGGCGAAAGAAACAACATGATAATACCATCTGATATTTTAAAAGCTAATTCTTGAACCAATTAAAAAATTGGGTATACCTTCTTTGCAACGGCTCTCGAATTTTTAGTACTTGGAACAACAAAAGCGGTCTGAATTTCTTTGAGTTTGTACTTGCTGACTCAAATACGAATGCTAATTCAATTCTTAGTGATCTCAATTATATATAACAACTAAATTTTATTCAAAGAGATCTAGATATTAGATGTTAAGCAATATGGATAATCTTATTAGTTGAATATATCAGCATTCTAGTCCACCAGTTTTAGTCCAAACTCTAATTTGTATCCTAACCTATTACAAATGTGATTTCCGCCTGGATCATTGATTACTACAAGAATATATGAACTGATTTTAATTTGTCAACCAAACAGGGATTATTTGATATAAATGTCCAACGTTTTGACGTAATACTTCTATTCATATCCATGTTCTCTTCCCCAGAGGTCCTGCTTCTACCAAAGGTCAAATATTTCATCATTATATAAATACAATATTTTTAGTTTTTCTATCACTGGGCGTGGTGGCGCGCGCCTGTCACCAAGCTACAACGGAGCTGGTCGTGTGGAAAGACTTAAGATCGGGACTCCTTTCAATCGCTTGTCTGTGTCGATCGGGTGTCCTTACTAAGTTAGGCATCAATGTGGTAAACTTCGGAAAACCTTCGTCCACCAGGTTGCATAAAAGGGAACGTACTGGTTCAGGAGGAAGGCAGTAGATAGGATCGAGTAAAACCACGGCGAGCCCGCAATAAGTTAATATTTGATACTTTTGACAGCGGTGCCTACAAGCACGGTTACATAAGCAGTATAAATTTTTTTTTAACGGAAAATTTCGATTGGCCGCATTAGCTCAGTTGTCTAGGTCGCTTCTGACCTGTTTGTTCCGGGTTCGAGCACACTTACACGCTTTTGTTTTATACTTTTTTTTTCTTAATTTTTTGAAACTTTTTTTTTTATATTTTTTCTTATTAAAACTATTCTCACTCACTATTTTCACTCACTGGGACTGTATCTACTTCACCAAATTTAGCTAAAGCGCGAGCCCGAAGGGCGAGTTAAAGGACTCAGCCCGCCGTGGTTTTACTCGATCCTATCTAGTGCCTTCCGGTTCAGGATGGAAACTTAGCAGACAGAAATTCTCGCGTCAAACATTACTTGGATTGCACTTGTGAGTAGAACGCGTACGGTGTCCAGATTAAGACAGCCTGACACACTACCCTACTTAATTCATATAAATTTTTTTCATTTAGATAACACATACGGCAGAAGGAACAACATGATAATACCATCTGATATTTTAAAAGCTAATTCTTGAACCAGTTAAAAAATTTGGTATACCTTCTTTGAAACGGCACTTGAATTTTTAGTACTTCGAACATCAAAAGCGGTCTGAATTTGTTTGAATTTGTACCTACTGAATCAAATACGAATGCTAGTTATATTCTCACTGATCTCACTTATATATCACAACTAAATTCCATTCGGAGAGATATTAGATGTTGTACAATATCGATAATCTTTTTAGTTGCAGAACATTAACAGCCTAGTCCACAAGTTGTTGTCCAAACCTTAATTTTTATCCTAACCTATTACCAATGCGATTTCCGCCTAAGTCATTGATTACTACCAGAATGGATACGAACTGATTTTAATTTCTCAAGCATACAGGGATTATCTGATATAAATGTCCAACATTTTGACGTAATATTTCTATTCATTGCCATGTTGGGTACATCAGGCGTGCTGCTTCCACCAAAGGTTGATTATTTTATCATTATTTAAATAAAATATTTTTAGTTCTGCCCTTGCTGGGCGTGGTGGCGCGCGCATGTGCCCGAGCTGCAACGGAGCTGGTAGTGTCGAAAGGCTTAAGATCGGGACTCCTATCGTTCGCTAGTCTATGTCGATCGGGTGTCCATACCAAGTTAGGCGTCAATATGGTAAACTTCGGAGGACCTTCGTCCACCAGGTTGCATAAAAAGGAACGTACCGGTTCAGGATGGGAACATAGCAGACAAAAATTCCCGCGTCAAACAGTAGTTGGATGGCACTTGTGAGTAGAACGCGTACGGTAGCGAAATTAAGACAGCCTGACACAGTATCCTACTTAATTTACGTATGTTCTTTTCATTTGGATAACACATACGGCAGAAGGAACAACATCATAATACCTTCTGATATTTTAGAAGCGAATTCTTGATCCAATTAAAAAATTGGGTATACTTGCTTTGCTAGGGCTCTCAAAAATTTAGTATTTGGAACAACAAAAGCGGTCTGAATTTGTTTTAGTTAGTACCTGCTTACTCAAAAACGAATCCTAATTATATTCTTAGTGATCTCAATTTTATATCACATAAAAATTTCCTTCAAAGAGATATTAGATGTTGTACAATATTGATAATCATATTAGGTGAATATATCAACAGCCTAGTCCGCCAGTTTTAGTCCAAACCTTAATTTGTATCCTAACCTATTACAAATGCGATTTCCGCCTGGATCATTGATTACTACCAGAATATATGAACTGATTTTAATTTCTCAACCAAACAGGGATTATCTGATAAAAATGTCCAACATTTTTACGTAATATTTCTATTCATTGCCATGTTTTGTACATCAGGTGCGCTGCTTCCACCTAAGGTCAAATATTTTATCACTATATAAATACAATATTTTTAGTTCTGCTTTCGCTGGGCGTGGTGGCACGCGCCTATGACCGAGCTACAACGGAGCCGGTAGTGTCGAAAGGCTTAAGATCGGGACTCCTATCGTTCGCTAGTCTATGTCGATCGGGTGTCCATACTAAGTTAGGCGTCAATATGGTAAACTTCGGGGAACCTTCGTCCACCAGGTTACATAAAGAGGAACCTACTGGTTCAGGATAGAAACACAGCAGACAAAAATTCCCGCGTCAAACAATAGTTGGATGGCACTTGTGAGTAGAACGCGTACGGTATCCAGATTAAGACAGCCTGACACACTACCCTACTTAATTTATATATATTTTTTTCATTTGGATAACACATACGGTAGAAACAACAACATGATAATACCATCTGATATTTTAAAAGCAAATTCTTGAACAAATTAAAAAAATTGGTATACCTTCTTTGAAACGGCTTTCGAATTTTTAGTACTTGGAACAACAAAAGCGGTCTGAATTTTTTTGAGTTTGTACCTGCTGACTAAAATACGAATTCTAATTATATTCTTAGTCATCTCAATTATATATAACAGCTAAATTTTATTCAAAGAGATATTAGATGTTATGCAATATTGATAATCTTATTAGTTAAATATACCAACAGCCTAGTCCACCAGTTTTAGTCCAAACCTTAATTTGTATCCTAACCTATTACAAATGCGATTTCCGCCTGGATCATTGATTACTACCAGAATATATAAACTGATTTTAATTTCTCAAGCAAACAGGGATTATCTAATATCAATGTCCAACATTTTGACGTAATACTTCTATTCATTTCCATGTTCTCTACCTCAAACGTGCTGCTTCCACCAAAGTTCAAATATTTCATCATTATCAAAATGCATAATTTTTAGTTCTGCTCTAGCTGGGCGTGGTGGCGTGCGCTTGTGACCGAGCTGCAACGGAGCCGGTAGTGTCGAAAGACTCAAGATCGGGACTCCTAACGTTCGCTAGTCTATGTCGATCGGTTGTCCATACTAAGTTAGACATCAGTATGGTAAACTTCGGGGAACCTTCGTCCACCAGGTTGCAAGAAGAGGAACGTACTGGTTCAGGATGGAAACATAGCAGACAAAAGTTCCCGCGCCAAACAGTTGTTACATGGCACTTGTGAGTAGAACGCGTACGGTATCAAGATTAAGACAGCCTGACACACTACCCTACTTAATTTATATATATTTTTTTCATTTCGATAACACATACGGTAGAAGCAACAACATGATAATACCATCTGATATTTTAAAAGCTAATTCTTGAACAAATTAAAAAATTAGGTATACCGGCTTGGTTACGGCTCTCAAAAATTTAGTATTTGGAACCAGAAAAGCGGTCTGAATTCGTTTTGATTAGTACCTGCTTACTCATATTCGAATGCTAATTATATTCTTAGTGATCTCAATTATATATCACAACTAAATTCCATTCGGAGAGATATTAGATGTTGTACAATATAGATAATCTTTTTAGTTGCAACACATTAACAGCCTAGTCCACAAGTTGTAGTCCAAACCTTAATTTGTATCCTAACCTATTACCCATGCGATTTCCGCCTGGATCATTGATTACTACCAGAATAGATACGAACTGATTTTAATTTCTTAAGCATACAGGGATTATCTGATATAAATGTCCAACATTTTGACCTAATATTTCTATTCATTGCCATGTTCTGTACATCAGGCGTGCTGCTTCCACCAAAGGTCAAATATTTCATCATTGTTTAAATACAATATTTTTAGTTCTTCTCTCGGTGAGCGTGGTGGCGCGCGCCTGTGCCCGAGCTGCACCGGAGCTGGCAGTGTCGAAAGACTGAAGATAGCGATTCCTTTAATTCGCTCGGCTATGTCGATCGGGTGTCCTTACAAAGTTAGGCATCGATATGGTAAACTTCGGGGAACCTTCGTCCACCAGGGTTCAAAAAGAGGAACGTGCTGGTTCAGGATGGGAATATAGCAGACAAAAATTCCCGCGTCAAACAGTAGTTGGATGGCACTTGTGAGTAGAACGCGTACGGTATCCAGATTAAGACAGCCTGACACACTACCCTACTTAATTTACGTATATTTTTTTCATTTGGATAACACATACGGCAGAAGGAACAACATGATAATACCATCTGATATTTTAAAAGCTAATTCTTGAACCAATTAAAAAATTGGGTATATCTTCTTTGAAACGGCACTCGAATTTTTAGTACTTGGAACAACAAAAGTGGTCTGAATTTGTTTGAGTGTGTACCTGATGACTCAAATACGAATGCTAGTTATATTCTTAGTGATCTCACTTATATATCACAACTAAATTCCATTCGGAAAGATATTAGATGTTGTACAATATCGATTATCATTTTAGTTGCAACACATTAACAGCCTAGTCCACAAGTTTTAGTCCAAGCTTTTGTATCCGAAATATTACAAATTCGATTTCCGCCTGGATCCTTGATCACTACTAGAATATTTAATATGATTTTAGTTTCTCAAGCAAACAGGGATTATCTGATAAAAATGTACAACATCTTGACGTAATATTTCTGTTCATTGCCATGTTCTGTTCCTCAGGTGTGCTGCTTCCAAAAAAGGTAAAATATTTCATCATTATTTAAATACAATATTTTTAGTTCCGCTCTCCCTGGGCGTGGTGGCGCGCACCTGTCAGCAAGCTTCAACGGAGCTGGCAGTGTCGAAACACTTAAGATCAGGACTCCTTTCATTTGCTTGTCTATGTCGATCGGGTGTCCTTACTAAGTTAGGCATCAATATGGTAAACTTCGGGGATCCTTCGTCCACCAGGTTGCATAAAGAGGAACGTACTGGTTTAGGTTGGAAACATAGCAGACAAAAATGCCCGCGTCAAACAGTAGTTGGATGGGCCTTGTGAGTAGAACGCCTACGGTATCCAGATTAAGACAGCCTGACACACTACCCTACATAATTTATATATATTTTTTTCTTTTGGATAACACATACGGTAGAAGGAGCAACATGTTAATACTACCTGATATTTTAAAAGCTAATTCTTGAAAGCATTAGAAAATTGGGCATACCGGCTTTGCCACGGCTTTCGAATTTCTAGTACTTGGAAAAAAAAAGTGGACTGAATTTTTTTGAATTTGTACCTGCTGACTTAAATTCGAATGCTAATTATATTCTTAGTGATCTCAATTATATATAACAAATAAATTTCATTCAAAGAGATATTAGATGTTATACAACATTGACAATCTTATTAGTTGAATATATAAACTGCCTAGTCCACCAGTTTTAGTCCAAACGTTAATTTGTATCCTAGCCTATTACAAATGCGATTTCCGCCTGCATCATTAATTACAACCAGAATATATGAACTGATTTTAATTTCTCAAGCAAACAAGGATTATCTGATATAAATGTCTAACATTTTGACGCAATATTTCTATTCATTGCCATGTTTTGTACATCAGGTTGCATGCTTTGCTTCCACCAAAGGTAAAATATTTCATCATTATTTAAATACAATATTTTTAGTTCCGCTCTCCCTGGGCGTGGTGGCGCGCACCTGTCAGCAAGCTTCAACGGAGCTGGCAGTGTCGAAAGACTTAAGATCAGGACTCCTTTCATTTGCTTGTCTATGTCGATCGGGTGTCCTTACTAAGTTAGTCATCAATATTGTAAACTTCGGGGATCCTTCGTCCACCAGGTTGCATAAAGAGGAACGTACTGGTTCAGTTTGGAAACATAGCAGACAAAAATGCCCGTGTCAAACAGTAGTTGGATGGCACTTGTGAGTAGAACGCGTACGGTATCCAGATTAAGACAGCCTGACACACTACCCTACTTAATTTATATATATTTTTTTCATTTAGATAACACATACGGCAGAAGGAACAACATGATAATACCATCTGATATTTTAAAAGCTAATTCTTGAACCAAATAAAAAATTGGGTATACCTTCTTTGAAACGGCTCTCGAATTTTTAGTACTTGGAACAACAAAAGCGGTCTGAATTTGTTTGAGTTTGTACCTGCTGACTCAAATACGAATGCTAATTATATTCTTAGTCATCTCAATTATATATAACAGCTAAATGTTATTCAAAGAGATATTAGCTGTTATGCAATATTGATACTCTTATTAGTTGAATTTATCAACAGTCTAGTCCACCAGTTTTAGTCCAAAACTTAATTTGTATCCTAACCTATTACAAATGCGATTTTCGCCTGGATCATTGATTACTACCAGAATATATGAACTGATTTTAATTTCTCAAGCAAACAGGGATTATCTAATATCAATGTCCAACATTTTGACGTAATACTTCTATTCATTTCCATGTTCTCTACCTCAAGCGTCCTGCTTCCACCAAAGGTCAAATATTTCATCATTATCAAAATACATAATTTTTAGTTCTGCTCTCGCTCGGCGTGGATTCGCTCGCCTGTGACCGAGCTGCAACGGAGCCGGTAGTGTCGAAAGACTCAAGATCGGGACTCCTATCGTTCGCTAGTCTATGTCGATCGGTTGTCCATACTAAGTTAGACATCAATATTGTAAACTTCGGGGAACCTTCGTCCAACAGGTTGCATAAAAAGGAACGTACTGGTTCAGGATGGAAACATAGCAGACTAAAATTCCCGCGTCAAACAGTAGTTGGATGGATGCCACTTGTGAGTAGAACGCGTACGATATCGCGTTTAGGAAACTCTGACCCACTACCCTACTTATTTATATATATTTTTTTCAATTGGATAACAAATACGGCGGAAGGAACAACATGATAATACCATCTGAAATTTTAAAAGCTTACTCTTGAACCAATTAAAAAATTGGGTATACCGTCTTTGCAACGGCTCTCGAATTTTTAGTACTTGGAACAACAAAAGCGGTCTGAATTTCTTTGAGTTTGTACTTGCTGACTCAAATACGAATGCTAATTCAATTCTTAGTGATCTCAATTATATATAACAACTAAATTTTATTCAAAGAGATTTTAGATGTTATGCAATATGGATAATCTTATTAGTTGAATATATCAGCACCCTAGTCTACCAGTTTTAGTCCAAACTTTAATTTGTATCCTAACCTATTACAAATGTGATTTCCGTCTGGATCATTGATTACTACCAGAGTATATGAACTGATTTTAATTTCTCAAGCAAACAGGGATTATCTGATATAAATGTCCAACGTTTTGACGTAATATTTCTATTCATATTTATGTTCTCTTCCCCAGGCGTCCTGCTTCTACCAAAGGTCAAATATTTATTCATTATATAAATACAATATTTTTAGTTTTTCTCTCTCTGGGCGTGGTGGCGCGCGCCTGTCACCAAGCTACAACGGAGCTGGTAGTGTGGAAAGACTTAAGATCGGGACTCCTTTCAATCGCTTGTCTATGTCGATCGGGTGTCCTTACTAAGTTAGGCATCAATATGGTAAACTTCGGGGAACCTTCGTCCACCAGGTTGCATAAAGGGGAACGTACTGGTTCAGGATGGAAACTTAGCAGACAGAAATTCTCGCGTCAAACATTACTTGGAAGACACTTGTGAGTAGAACGCGTACGGTGTCCAAATTAAGACAGCCTGACACACTACCCTACTTAATTCATATAAATTTTTTTCATTGTGATAACACATACGGCAGAAGGAACAACATGATAATACCATCTGATATTTTAAAAGCTAATTCTTGATCCAATTAAAAAATTGGGTATACCGGCTGTGCTACGGCTCTCAAAAATTTAGTATTTGGAACAACAAAAGCGGTCTGAATTTGTTTCAGTTAGTATTTCTTACTCAAATACGAATGCTAATTATATTCTTAGTGATCTCAATTATATATCACAACTAAATTCCATTCGGAGAGATATTAGATGCTGTACAATATTGATAATCTTTTTAGTTGCAATACATCAACAACCTAGTGCACAAATCGTAGTCAAAACTTTTGTATCCGAAATATTACAAATGCGATTTCCGCCTGGATCGTTGATCACTACTAGAATATTTAAATTGATTTTAGTTTCTCAAGCAAACAGGGATTATCTGATAAAAATGTCCATCATTTTGACGTAATATTTCCGTTCATTGCCATGTTCTATTCCTCAGGTGTGCTGCTTCCACCAAAAGACAAATATTTCATGATCATTTAAATACAATTTTTTTAGTGCTGCTTTCTGGGTGTGGTGGCGCGCGCCTGTCACCGAGCTACAACGGAGCTTGTACAGGGTGGCTAAAAAAAGTACTCCTCTTTGATTTAATCTTGACGAAAAACTAGGACAGTTATCGCAGCTGAATAGATTGCATGTTATCCAGCAAGGTCATGGCTAAAGGGGATGTACTAGAGATAGGTTTTCAAGATGGCGGCTGTTTTTTAAGATTCTAAAAACGAGAACGAGTCAACAACCAGAAAATGATAGCATTCCTAAAGCTTACCCTAACCCTAAACCTAACCACAATTTAGTAATGTTATAAATGTCTGGTTGTTGATTCTTTCTCGTTTTAAGAATCTTGAAGAACAGCCGCCATCTTGAAAACCTACCTCTCGTTCATCCCCTTTAGCTATGACCTACCCAGCAAGGGCTAACCTAAATTTTGATATGTTATAATACGATTTTTAGGCAACTTCAGTTGAGATATTGATATTTTAAATCGACATGCGTTTTTGAGAATGCTAAAAATTTGTATAAAACGGCGGCCTATTGAATTGAGTATATGCAAGACGCTTTTCACAACGCTTAGTTGCTTAAAAATTCGTCTTCGATATTTTTGTTTTAAATTTCACTGTTTACTTATTCATAGAAACTTGTCTATGTGTGAAAGACACCTTGTCTGCCAGAAACAACAATGTGACCAATGGAATGAACGATAGTTTGTTAATGCTACGCTTGGCACGTGCATGTTTAAACCTCGCGATGTTGACATCTCTTTTTGGTGTTTGGCATATTCTATGTTCAGAATTCTTGCTTGACGGCTAAAAGGTAAAAGAAATATCAATAACACTTAGAAATTCAATGAAAATTGCTTGGAATTTTGCGCAAGAGTCACGAGAGTACTGAGATTAACCTATCAGGCCATTTTTTGCACATATTTAGCATTCTCAAAACTGCTTGCTCGATTTACAATTTCGATATCTCAGTAAATGTTCAATAAAAATCTTAGTGTAATATATCAAAAATTAAATTAACTGTTCCCAGATAAGATGCAATTTAGTTGGCTGCAATAGCTATCCTAGTTTTTCTGTTATATCAAATCAAAGAGGAGTACTTTTTTTTGGGCTACCCGGTAGTGTCGAAAGGCTTAAGAACGGTGTGTCAGTCTGAGATTGTTCCGTGCTGAAATTGTATTGCACGTGCGCAGTTGATACATGTGCCCGCGATTGAGTGTATTGTTTTCGCACCGTGCTGAGATTGTCCTATTGCAAGAAGTCACTGGTTTTGTTTGTATACAAACGACAAACGTTTTGGAGTTTTTTCAAAGCTATTTACAGAGTATGGTGTTTTTGTAGGCGTCAACAAGCTGTGGAGGCTGTTCTTGTGAAAGGTAAGAGTCTTAACTTAAGCATATTTAAACCGAATAAATATAACACACGGCACAATTGTCATAAAGCTATCTGCACGTGTCTTCCATGATAAAATCGTATGCTGTTATTCATTGCTGGTGTAGATGTTTAGGGCAGAACAGTTAACTTAAACCTTTATGACAACTGCTGATTGCTAACATGAATTGATTCACCGAGCTAACATAAATTGGTTCAACGAGCTGCAACGGAGCTGGTAGTGTCGAAAGGCTTAAAATCGGGACTCATATCGTTCGCTAGTCTATGTCGTTCGGGTGTCCAAACTAAGTTAGGCGTCAATTTGGTAAACTTTGGGGAGCCTTTGTCCACCAGGTGGCATAAAGAGGAACGTACTGGTTCAGGATGGAAACATAGCAGAAAAAAATTCCCGCGTCAAACAGTAGTTGGATGGCACTTGTGAGTAGAACGCCTACGGTATCCAGATTAAAACAGCCTGACACACTACCCTACTTGATTTATAAATAATTTTTTCATTTGGATAACACATACGGCAGAAGGGACAACATGATAATACCATCTGATATTTTAAAAGCTAATTCTTGAACCAATTAAAAAATTGGGTATATCTTATTTGAAACGGCACTCGAATTTTTAGTACTTAAAACAACAAAAGCGGTCTGAATTTGTTTGAGTTTGTACCTGCTGACTCAAATACGAATGCTAGTTATATTCTTAGCGATCTCATTTATATATCACAACTAAATTCCATTCGGAGAGATATTAGATGTTGTACAATATCGATAATCTTTTTAGTTGCAACACATTAACAGCCTAGTCCACAAGTTGTAGTCCAAACTTTTGTATCCGAAATATTACAAATTCGATTTCCGCCTGGATCGTTGATCACTACTAGAATATTTAAATTGATTTTAGTTTCTGAAGCAAACAGGGATTATCTGATAAAAATGTACAACATTTTGACGTAATATTTCTGTTCATTGCCATGTTCTGTTCCTCAGGTGTGCTGCTTCCACCAAAGGACAAATATTTCATGATCATTTAAATACAATATTTTTAGTTCTTCTCTCGCTGGGCGTGGTGGCGCGCCTGTGACCGAGCTACGAAGGAGCCGGTAGTGTCGAAAGGCTTAAGATCGGGACTCCTATCGTTCCCTAATCTATGTCGATCCGGTGTCCATACTAAGTTAGGCGTCAATATGATAAACTTCGGGGAACGTTCGTCCACCAGGTTGGATGAAGAGGAACGTACTGGTTCAGGATGGAAACATAGCAGACAAAAATTATCGCGTCAAACAGTAGTTGGATGGCACTTGTGTGTAGAACGCGTACGGTAGCCAAATTAAGACAACCTGACACAGTACCCTACTTAATTTACGTATATTCTTTTCATTTGGATAACACATACGGCAGAAGGAACAACATCGTAATACCTTCTCATATTTCAGAAGCGAATTCTTGATCCAATTAAAAAATTTGGTGTACTTGTTTTGCTACGGCTTTCAAGGGCTTAGTGTTTGGAACAACAAAAGCGGTCTGAATTTGTTTTAGTTAGTACCTGCTTACTCAAATACGAATGCTAATTATATTTTTAGTGATCTCAATTATATATCACTTGTAAATTCCATTCGGAGAGATATTAGATGCTGTACAATATTGATAATCTTTTTAGTTGCAATACATCAACAGCCTAGTCCACCAGTTTTAGTCCAAACCTTAATTTGTATCCTAACCTATTACAAATGCGATTTCCGCCTGGATCATTGATTACTACCAGAATATATAAACTGATTTTAATTTCTCAAGCAAACAGAGATTATCTAATATCAATGTCCAACATTTTGACGTAATACTTCTATTCATTTCCATGTTCTCTACCTCAAACGTGCTGCTTCCACCAACGTTCAAATATTTCATCATTATCAAAATGCATAATTTTTAGTTCTGCTCTAGCTGGGCGTGGTGGCGTGCGATTGTGACCGAGCTGCAACGGAGCCGGTAGTGTCAAAAGACTCAAGATCGGGACTCCTATCGTTCGCTAGTCTATGTCGATCGGTTGTCCATACTAAGTTAGACATCAGTATGGTAAACTTCGGGGAACCTTCGTCCACCAGGTTGCAAGAAGAGGAACGTACTGGTTCAGGATGGAAACATAGCAGACAAAAATTCCCGCGTCAAACAGTTGTTGGATGGCACTTGTGAGTAGCATGTTTACGGTATCCAGATTAAGACAGCCTGACACACTACCCTATTTAATTTATATATTTTTTTTTCATTTGGATAACACATACGGCAGAAGGAACAACATGATAATATCATCTTATATTTTAAAAGCTAATTCTTGAACCCATTAAAAAATTGGGTATACCGGCTTTGCCACGGCTCTCAAAAATTTAGTATTTGGAATAACAAAACCGGTCAGAATTTGTTTTAGTTAGTACCTGCTTACTCAAAAACGAATGCTAATTATATTCTTAGTGATCTCAATTTTATATCACATAAAAATTTCCTTCAAAGAGATATTAGATGTTGTACAATACTGATAATCATATTAGGTGAAAATATCAACAGCCTAGTCCGCCAGTTTTAGTCCAAACCTTAATTTGTATCCTAACCTATTACAAATGTGATTTCCGCCTGGATCATTGATTACTACAAGAATATATGAGCTGATTTTAATTTCTCAACCAAACAGGGATTATCTGATATAAATGTCCAACATTTTTACGTAATATTTCTATTCATTGCCATGTTTTGTACATCAGGTGCGCTGCTTCCACCTAAGGTCAAATATTTTATCACTATATAAATACAATATTTTTAGTTCTGCTTTCGCTGGGCGTGGTGGCGCGCGCCTGTGACCGAGCTACAACGGAGCCGGTAGTGTCGAAAGGCTTTAAGATCTAGACTCCTATCGTTCGCTAGTCAATGTCGATGGGGTGTCCATACTAAGTTAGGCGTCAATATGGTAAATTTCGGGGAACCTTCGTCCACCAGGTTGCATGAAGAGGAACGTACTGGTTCAGGATGGAAACATAGCAGACAAAAATTCCCGCGTCAAACAATAGTTGGATGGCACTTGTGAGTAGAACGCGTACGGTATCCAGATTAAGAAAGCCTGACACACTACCCTACTTAATTTATATATATTTTTTTCATTTAGATAACACATACGGCAGAAGGAACAACATGATAATACCATCTGATATTTTAAAAGCTAATTCTTGAACCAAATAAAAAATTGGGTATACCTTCTTTGAAACGGCTCTCGAATTTTTAGTACTTGGAACAACAAAAGCGGTCTGAATTTGTTTGAGTTTGTACCTGCTGACTCAAATACGAATGCTAATTATATTCTTAGTCATCTCAATTATATATAACAGCTAAATTTTATTCAAAGAGATATTAGATGTTATGCAATATTGATACTCTTATTAGTTGAATTTATCAACAGTCTAGTCCACCAGTTTTAGTCCAAAACTTAATTTGTATCCTAAGCTATTACAAATGCGATTTTCGCCTGGATCATTGATTACTACCAGAATATATGAACTGATTTTAATTTCTCAAGCAAACAGGGATTATCTAATATCAATGTCCAACATTTTGACGTAATACTTCTATTCATTTCCATGTTCTCTACCTCCAGCGTCCTGCTTCCACCAAAGGTCAAATATTTCATCATTATCAAAATACATAATTTTTAGTTCTGCTCTCGCTCGGCGTGGAGGCGCTCGCCTGTGACCGAGCTGCAACGGAGCCGGTAGTGTCGAAAGACTCAAGATCGGGACTCCTATCGTTCGCTAGTCTATGTCGATCGGTTGTCCATACTAAGTTAGACATCAATATTGTAAACTTTGGGGAACCTTCGTCCAACAGGTTGCATAAAAAGGAACGTACTGGTTCAGGATGGAAACATAGCAGACTAAAATTCCCGCGTCAAACAGTAGTTGGATGGATGCCACTTGTGAGTAGAACGCGTACGATATCGCGTTTAGGAAACTCTGACCCACTACCCTACTTATTTATATATATTTTTTTCAATTGGATAACAAATACGGCGGAAGGAACAACATGATAATACCATCTGAAATTTTAAAAGCTTATTCTTGAACCAGTTAAAAAATTGGGTATACCTTCTTTGCAACGGCTCTCGAATTTTTAGTACTTGGAACAACAAAAGCGGTCTGAATTTCTTTGAGTTTGTACTTGCTGACTCAAATACGAATGCTAATTCAATTCTTAGTGATATCAATTATATATAACAACTAAGTTTTATTCAAAGAGATATTAGATGTTATGCAATATGGATAATCTTATTAGTTGAATATATCAGCACCCTAGTCTACCAGTTTTAGTCCAAACTTTAATTTGTATCCTAACCTATTACAAATGTGATTTCCGTCTGGATCATTGATTACTACCAGAGTATATGAACTGATTTTAATTTCTCAAGCAAACAGGGATTATCTGATATAAATGTCCAACGTTTTGACGTAATATTTCTATTCATATCCATGTTCTCTTCCACTGGCATCCTGCTTCTACCAAAGGTCAAATATTTATTCATTATATAAATACAATATTTTTAGTTTTTCTCTCACTGGGCGTGGTGGCGCGCGCCTGTCACCAAGCTACAATGGAGCTGGTAGTGTGGAAAGACTTAAGATCGGGACTCCTTTCAATCGCTTGTCTATGTCGATCGGGTGTCGTTACTAAGTTAGGCATCAATATGGTAAACTTCGGGGATCCTTCGTCCACCAGGTTGCATAAAGAGGAACGTACTGGTTCAGGTTGGAAACATAGCAGACAAAAATGCCCGCGTCAAACAGTAGTTGGATGGGCCTTGTGAGTAGAACGCCTACGGTATCCAGATTAAGACAGCCTGACACACTACCCTACATAATTTATATATATTTTTTTCATTTGGATAACACATACGGTAGAAGGAGCAACATGTTAATACTACCTGATATTTTAAAAGCTAATTCTTGAAAGCATTAGAAAATTGGGCATACCGGCTTTGCCACGGCTTTCGAATTTCTAGTACTTGGAAAAAAAAAGTGAACTGAATTTTTTTGAATTTGTACCTGCTGACTTAAATTCGAATGCTAATTATATTCTTAGTGATCTCAAAAGACGTTCTAGAGCAAAGTGAAATATTCTATTTTCCAAATTTCTGGCAAAATGGTACAATTTTCCCTAGTTTTTGCAGAAAATTTTGTTAATTACTTGCCAATAATTAGATTTTTTTTGCCTTCTGGCAACCCTATAAAATGTCATGGAAGAAATGTAAATATTTTGGAATAATTGTCCACAAATATACATGACAAGTCAAATTGAACTATTGACAAATAACTGAATTTTTACAAAATATAGAATGAATCAGGAACGAGCAAAAATGTCAGAGTCAAATTTTGTAAATACAGTGATATTTGTCCAGAAAGTGTAATTTTGTCATTACCAATATTACATGCTACATTCATTTCTTGCAACACGTAAAAAATAGTTGCTAAAACGGTGCTATATTTTCTCACTAGCTTCGTAAAGTATATTGCGTTTTCAACGGCAACTTTAGCACTGCATTTGCAGTGACAACTTTGGCTCTGCATTTGCAGTGACAACTTTGGCTCTGCATTTGCAGTGACAACTTTGGCTCTGCATTTGCAGCGAAAACTTTGGCACTGCATTTGCAGCGACAACTTTGGCTCTGCATTTGCAGCGACAACTTTGGCTCTGCAGTTGCAGCGACAACTTTTGCTCTGCATTTGCAGAGACAACTTTGGCTCTGCATTTGCAGCGACAACTTTGGCACTGCATTTGCAGCGACAACGTTGGGTCTGCATTTGCAGCGATAACTTTGGCTCTGCATTTGCAGCGACAACTTTGGCTCTGCATTTGCAGCGAAATTTTTGGCTCGGCATTTGAACGTATGATAACTAAATGTTTCTATGACTCTACTTCGATCGGCTACTGTTATTAGTGCAGTCATTGTTTCAATCTTTGGCTAATTAACCTCGCTTTGACTTCAGATTTTTCAATGATAATACATTTTCTTCTTGTCATTTGACATGCCACTCCACAAGATCCCACGCCACTGCAAGCGTCAATGACATAGGGTGAAGCATCTGCCTTGAGAGTGTCTAAGAATTTCTCGTATAGTTTGATGGGCTGTTGTTAACCATAAGAAATACCAGTGTCTTTTCTTTTACTATTGCATCCCCAGGACAGAAAATTAAGCTTGTCATTTTTATACATTTTGATGTCTTAGTGACTACAAATGGCCACGTTGTGCAGGTAGGAAGACATCGCTCTATAAAATAGAGAACCATTGCTAGCTACGTCTCTGCTTTGTGATAAACATGTTGTAATGCACACTTCCCCAGGGTTAAGATTTCCTGTTCACATTTCATGCATATCTTACTGTATTCAAACCTAAATTCCTCCAAAAAAATATTGTTCTACTTTTAGAATACCTTTTGGAATTGCTTCTGAGTTGTGATAATAGAATATTTCCCACACCAACTCCAATTGTTGCAACACGTTTCCAATCATATCCATTTGTCTGACCATGAGATCTACGGGGTTGGTCACAGAAAATAAAATGAATCTTGCTTCCATCATGTTGTTTCTGAGATTGTTCTCCTGACTAGCTTTAGAAAATGGCTTACATTGTCTGCTGTCCAATTCTTTAAAGATAAGTATTACTGTTAATTTATGCACAATAATATTGCAACCCATTCCATTTGCATGCCGTAACGAGGGAGTATGAAGCAAGCGAGCAAGGTAGCGCACTAATTATATACTCAGTATTAAAAGAGCAACAACAAAGATTACAATATTGAGTGGTCAACGATCGCCCGAGCGAAAGCCTATAACAACAGGGCAAAGCGCTGTAACCTGTGCGTTACCGAAAAACTGTGCATTATAAATGCAAACAGTGCCAGCTTGCTAAATAAAAGGAACGAACTAATATCAAAATGTCGACATGAAAACACATTTTACATTAAAAACTATAAGAAGGAAGTTACGTAATAGTATAAAGAACGATGAAAACGAAGTTTGATCATAAAGTACATTCATGCAAATCTCCTTTAAATTTTATAAGCCTTCCTTACTGCATAAACACAAAGCTCGTACTAAGACATGGTAGATAAAAAAAGGTAACGTGTGTATAATTATCTCAGACTACGGGTGCTTGTTGGAAGTCTCAAAATCATGTCAGGAAAATGAGTAATTTTTGTGAGAATCCATGACAATAAGTGTAAGATTTAACGATAATAACAGCATAATTACTTCCCATTACAAATGCAATAAAAACTATGCAACATGTCAATTTTTCTTACCTTTAATGATTCGCTTTTTGTTTTACTTGCGCTAATGTCGTTAACGGCAGAGAGTTCTTAGCCATTGCTCTTTGCACGACCTGTGCTCTTTTCAATAAAAATACCTTCGTCACTCTGTACGAACCACCATTTTGCTCGGTCGTGTCGCTCAACATTCTTTTTCGGAGTACTAGTTCTTTTTGATGGCATATTGCGTTTGCAGTTAGCTATATTTTCTTAGCAGCTATAAGGCAACTAAGTTGAACGTACCCCGAATACTCGCCCGAACGGAATGAGCAGAGAGAAGCAACTATCCGAATTTTATTTTGCAAAAACAAAAGAGGCGGCAAGGCTATCTAACGGATTTAAGGTGTGGCGGCATGTAATGTGCTCTGGCACATGTCAACACTATCTACCTTGTTGACGATGTAGGTCTCGCCGGCCAAGAAAATATTTGTCAACAATAATCTCGCCACCAGGCGGTAAATATCTGCTCTTATTATATGGTTATGAGTGTTTTACCGAAAACTAAAAAAACTTGTATTTTCCATATTTTTACTAGTGAAAAAATATGTAACACATGAAAAACTTGTGCGTATTTCCGCGGGATTTATGTGTGTTCTAGTTCCGACTTCTGACTATATAGATGAAAAGAATATCGCATTGAAATCAATATTTTAAGAACGAGCGCAGTGAGTAAGTCAAATATTGTTTTGATTAATTAATGGAAAATACAATATTCATATGTTCGCGCCACGAATTACTATGTAATATCCTTTATATATTTTGTGTTTTGGCAGGTTTATTGATCATGGCATACTCCACATATTCAGCCTACAAACTCGCGAGTCTGGCAAATTTAAAAGGGCTTTTAGTTTTGGCCAAATGTGTCGCTAAAATTTTGTTAAGGAAAGTTAAGGAATAATTAAATTTCATTGTAAGGTGAACAAGAAGTACCCTCCCGTTATCTTTCACGCCGAAACAATGGATAATTTGTTCCTGTTTTTAACGAAAGCACACCCTGAGATGTTTGACAACGTCCCGCAGAAAAGAAATAACAAACACGATGATGATTGATATAATTGTGGCAAACTGAGTGCAACACAGCACCTTGGTAGAAAGCAAAAACTCTGGCAACTGTTGGCTAAATACATATATTTTATATCTTGCAATCCATCGAGCGTGCTTTAAGTCCAGTATGGACTTAAACACGAGTGATCTGCTGGAACCAGACATGTATGAACAAGCCAGCCAACTTTCGTTAACGCCGTTCACAAGTCCTAGCAGTAAAAGTTCACTGGCCACGAGTAACCTGTTAGAGGTAGATATTGACGTCGAGAGCTGCAGTGAAGTCCTTGAATCAAATGTTACGACATACGGAGAAGCTGAATTAGATTCAACGGTCTTTGATAACGACTTTGGTTTCCCCCCAATTGTTTACTGAAGTGATGAATGCGATGCAGAAGGTAAGAACATACAACGTTCATAAAATGATGACCTGTGTTGCCCAATACATAAATGATCGCGGACATTAACCTAATTTCATTTTACAATACATGCACGTGTACCCACTTTTATTCAAGTTGCTTAAATGGAACTAAATAACTACAATTAAGAGAAATTTTATGCATTCACAAACTGAGTAGATGCTTCTGTATGTGTAGTTTGAGAGTCGCGATCAAAGTATAAAAACTGATTTGTAGGATTTTGACAATTTTGAAATTTTTTGTCGTGCATTCTCATTCCTAGTTTATACAACATCTTTTAGAGTCACAAAATGATTCCGAACTCGGGGAAAACTCGCGAAGGCTGTTGTCCCTTGAAAGGTACATTTTTTTACCTAAACTTAAACAAACAAAAACATTGCAAAGCAAGGCACATTGAAAGGATGCTAGTCCAACGGGGAGCAAAAATTTGTGCATTTTTACATGAACGCGTAACACACATGTTGATCGAGAAGAAGACCAAATATCACGAAACATTTCTGTGGGCCACAGAATGACTGTAAATCGCCTACCAGCGCACACACGATCTATGAGGATGATAGATGAAAGTTGCCACCACAATCAGCTGTAAACTTATTAACTTGCTCTGTGCATGTTGCCGCAGATCGATTGGATATTAAAAGAGTGACATTATCAGAAATTTTGCGTTCAGACAAAATACAAAACCAATACGGTCATACATAAAGTACATTGGGTGTTTTACATACATAGCTTTGTTATTGGTCAACTTACGTTGCAAATTACATTGATAATCCAAATTTCTTTTTTAACATTGAACCATTGAATTCATGGTACAGAAATGCGAAACACAACAAATTACTTGTTTGTCATGACCTGATTCATCGAATACGAATCGTATAGGACATTAATCGTATAACCAATTAATAAAAGTTCATGCGTTTAAGTATTTAAACCTTAGGCATAAGTAACCCATGCAGCCGTTCGTCAACTCCAAATAAAACTTTAATTATCCGTCGCATCACCTAGAACTATAGCATGATTTATATGGTATTATTTTTGAAACCTTTTATGAAGGAGATAATGTGCAAAAGATTTACAGACGGCGTTAAGGGTATTATCTTACAAAGCAAATCAGTTCTGGATTCCATGTGTCAAACAGGCAGTAATGTCTTCGTCCGTGGTTCATGATCCAGCTCTATATACCATAAGTATATATGGGGTCTTGAAAACGAACCGCGCATTTGTGTACTTTGAAATGGAGTGCCCTCAGTTTTACAATGCAAGGATCAATTAATGTATCGTTTTCAACGTCGCCGTCGGTTATTAACTTGTAGAAGCAGTAAATGTCAGTCTGAACAAAACTCATCAACTGGAAAAGCAGAGAAGTTGAAATCAATCGATGAAGGTATTTATTGAATAGGCTTATATTGTGAACTTCCATATGGAAACAAAAGTTAATGATTTTCTGATAAAACATTTTCAAATATCGTTGGTTATCCGTTTGTTATCGTTAATACGAATTAGCATTTCGTTCACAGATGTTTCAGATCGTTAAACGTTCATAATAGAGCGGTTAGGATATCAGAAAAGATAATTATAAAAATGTCACTAAAGCTTTTATCAAATTGTTAGAAATGTTACTAAAACGTCTTAGAAGCATCGCACAAAACGTTCACATAAGTCATAATGGTCTGTAACTACGTCTGGTTGGGTCAACTTGCGGTACCGAGTACATGGATTGTTTACAGCCCGGGTTGAGTTTCCGTCCGGTTTGTCGAGCTAAAATTTCAACACGGCTGAAGACTAAAATCGCAATAAAATTCAGCGAGCGATTACATCCCGGTTTAAGCTACACGGCAAAAAAAATTAGGAGTTGAGGATTAAACAATGTTGTGCTGCCCATATTGTTCTATTTTGTCAACAATATTGTTCAGCACTGTTATACCGGATTGTGGGCTGGATTCAGGCTCAACAACTTGTTCAGTATTCAAAACCTGTAAGCATGTATCAAAAAACAAATTTATCAGTGCGAACACAAATTAATTAGTGCGAACACAAATTTATTAACGCAAACAAAAATGTATTAGCGCAAACACAAATTTATTAGCGCGAAAGCAAATTTATTTGCGCGAACAAGAGCAGCTCGAACACAAATTTGTTCGCGCAATCACAAATTTATTAGCGATAGCGCTTAATGTCGGTTTCCCAAAGCACTAGCGGAAAATACATATTATATCACTACGTCTACGGGCGCATTTGCTAGAGACGATAAAACGTGTGCTCACTGGGCTATGCCTATTGCATTGTGAGTATCAGAGTAGAAGTTATTCACGGATCACTATGTAGTGTCATTGCTATAGCTTACGTGTTGAACAAAATTTCAAGTTCTGTTCTCAACGTGGGCAAGCAGTATACCATTGATAATCAAGGTCCATTATCAGTCACTAGAACCTTGCGTCAACCAAATTCCAAGTCGGAGTATTAAGTCAAAGCCGCCCACAAGTATGTCGTCCCAAAACGTTTGAGTTCGTTCAAAACAGCGAAAGAAAAGGAAAGAGCTTTTTATTTGTACGGAAAAGAGATCGAAACGCGCAAGGCTAGACCCGAACGTTGCTTGCGGAGCGAGAAGTGGCTGATAACGGACATTTGATTTATTATCAATAGTAATCACGATTGCCTGCCCACTTTGAGAACAGACCTTGAAATTTTGTTCAACACGTGAGCTACAGCAATGTCAAAACATTGTGATCCATGAAATTCCTACTCTGATACTCACAATGCAGCACACGTGTTATCGCCGCGAGAAAATGCCCCCATAGTGGTATATTATGTATTTTCCCTGGTACTTTGTGAAACCGACATTAAGCACTGTCGCTAATAAATTTGTGTTTGCGCTAATAAATTTGTGTTTCCTAACAAATTTGTGTTCGCTCTAATAAATTCGTGATCGCGCTAATAAATCCGTGTTCGCGCGTTAATAAATTTGTGTTTTGATACACGCTTACTCGTTTTGCCCTTGTCGGTCACCGTAGAGTACACACAGAGTGCATGTTATTTTGCCGTACAAAAATCAATCTGCAATGTGAAAGGCCAGGTCACGCAGCTATTTAGATACATAAAAATATAGTCGGTTCGGGTGAAAATATTCAAGCGGGTGAACGCTACTAATGCTTAGAACGCCTTTGCTATAGTATAGATATTGCCGTTCGTCATCGTTTAACTGACCAAACATCGTTAACATTTCTTTTCCCATGGAAGGTTACATTAATTTCAGTATAATTAATGTTCATAGTAGAATACAAATAACCCGGCAATTGTTCTAAATGAATCAATTTTAGTACGTACTCTACAATGTTGCCCAAAGGAATGCACAAGTGCAATGGACTTCCCTAACATGGTATTAGCAAGGAATTCATTTCAGCAGTTATCTTCCATGGGAAAGAGTCAGTGGCTATTAGATTATTTAAAGGATCATTCAAATGACAGGTATTTTGCGACTCAACAAAATCCACGTGTTTCCCGTTTCCCATTTTGTATAGTTAGTGTCTGGAGCATCTGTTAAGGGCAAATTTTTACAGTTTTTTTTAACAAAAATCGCGAGGAACGTAACTGAGAGGAGTTTGCATTTAATATGAGAGATTTCAAACTTGTCATCGAAGGTTTGCTAGTGCAAGAAGATGTAACGAATTGGCAAAATTATAGCCTCTTTTTACCTCAGCACCTAACAATAATGGATCTGTCAATTCGTTAAAATGACAACTAATCGTCTAATAATGCGTTAGTATACAGACTTAATTTTATGCTGGTTTACAGGCTTGCGAATGTATAAATTGCGTACTTTAAAGGCCTTATTATATTAAAGCTATTTACTGGACTATGCGCGCTGAAAATTCCATAAGCTCATTAAATCAAAAGCTTGCGCATTATTAGCCTCGTAAATCGATTCCGTATAGCGCCTGTAAGACTTGCTGAGTGTTTTTGAAAATAGACAGTGTGTCTGCAGCCCCATATTATCCTAAACACCTTGTTTGCCAGAAAAACCATCATATATTACTATTTTTACTGCGTTTAATAGGGATGGCACAACCTACCTAGTGAGAGGGTATTCAGTCTGTAGAGCTTCTTGGATGGCAATACACGCTATTTCACAAAGTTTAACGGCAAAACTCGTGTCAATGCACAAGAATGGTTTCCAAACAACGAGAAGCCCGGATGAAAAAAGACGAAGTCAAAAACTTATATCGCCAAAGCATGGATGGAATCGTCCTTCAAAAAATGGGAGATAAAATGCCGGACAGTCCAATCATTCACAGTCGATATAAAATTCAACTTATCACACAGTTTTCAGGACCTGAGTTTGTGCTTGATTTACGCAGTGGGAGTGTTTATAATCTGGGTATTGGCGCTACATTTGAATGCCCAAATATTTTAGTTATTAATTAATGTTACATCATTTTGATAGCCAAAATATTCTAGATATTAAAGCTTGTTATATCATTTTCCTAATGTTGGCGCTGCATTGCAGTGCCAAATATTTTAGATAATAATGAAAGTTATATCATTTTCGTAATTTTTGTCGCTGCATTTGCAGTGCCAAAATGTTCTTGATATTAATCCATGTATATCATATTCATAATGTTGGCGCTGCATTTGCACTGCCAAAATATTTTAGATACTGATGAAAGTTATATCATTTTCATAATTTTTGTCGCTGCATTTGCAGAGCCAAAATGTTCTAGATATTAACCCATGTATATCATATATTCATAATGTTGGCGCTGCATTTGCCGTGCCAAAATATTTAAGATACTGATGAAAGTTATATCATTTTCATAATTTTGTCGCTGCATTTGCAGAGCCAAAATATTTTAGATACTGACGAAAGTTATATCATTTTCATAATTTTTGTCGCTGCATTTGCAGAGCCAAAATATTTTAGATAATAATGAATGTCATATCATTTCCATAATTTTGGCGCTGCATTTGCAGTGCCTAAATATTTTGAATATCATATTATAAAAATATTGTTATTTTATGGTTGTTATTGACGTCGCCTATTAAACAAAAAAAACTCCATTTTTGCAACAACGTTTTTTTTGTGGCGAAAAACCAATTAAAATTTCCATTTTATCTTTAAAGAAAATAGTTTTGCAATTGTGTTGCCAATATTCGAGAAAATGATAAAATAATGCAGGAATTTTGCTAAATAGAATATTTCACTTTGCTCTAGAACGTGTTTCAATTATATATAACAAATAAATTTCATTCAAAGAGATATTAGATGTTATACAATATTGACAATCTTATTAGTTGAATATATAAACTGCCTAGTCCACCAGTTTTAGTCCAAACGTTAATTTGTATCCTAGCCTATTACAAATGCGATTTCCGCCTGCATCATTAATTACAACCAGAATATATGAACTGATTTTAATTTCTCAAGCAAACAGGGATTATCTGATATAAATGTCTAACATTTTGACGCAATATTTCTATTCATTGCCATGTTTTGTACATCAGGTTGCATGCTTTGCTTCCACCAAAGGTAAAATATTTCATCATTATTTAAATACAATATTTTTAGTACCGCTCTCCCTGGGCGTGGTGGCGCGCACCTGTCAGCAAGCTTCAACGGAGCTGGCAGTGTCGAAAGACTTAAGATCAGGACTCCTTTCATTTGCTTGTCTATGTCGATCGGGTGTCCTTACTAAGTTAGGCATCAATATTGTATACTTCGGGGATCCTTCGTTCACCAGGTTGCATAAAGAGGAACGTACTGGTTCAGGTTGGAAACATAGCAGACAAAAATGCCCGCGTCAAACAGTAGTTGGATGGCACTTGTGAGTAGAACGCGTACGGTATCCAGATTAAGACAGCCTGACACACTACCCTACTTAATTTATATATATTTTTTTCATTTAGATAACACATACGGCAGAAGGAACAACATGATAATACCATCTGATATTTTAAAAGCTATATATAATTCTTGAACCAAATAAAAAATTGGGTATACCTTCTTTGAAACGGCTCTCGAATTTTTAGTACTTGGAACAACAAAAGCGGTCTGAATTTGTTTGAGTTTGTACCTGCTGACTCAAATACGAATGCTAATTATATTCTTAGTCATCTCAATTATATATAACAGCTAAATTTTATTCAAAGAGATATTAGATGTTATGCAATATTGATACTCTTATTAGTTGAATTTATCAACAGTCTAGTCCATCAGTTTTAGTCCAAAACTTAATTTGTATCCTAAGCTATTACAAATGCGATTTTCGCCTGGATCATTGATTACTACCAGAATATATGAACTGATTTTAATTTCTCAAGCAAACAGGGATTATCTAATATCAATGTCCAACATTTTGACGTAATACTTCTATTCATTTCCATGTTCTCTACCTCAAGCGTCCTGCTTCCACCAAAGGTCAAATATTTCATCATTATCAAAATACATAATTTTTAGTTCTGCTCTCGCTCGGCGTGGAGGCGCTCGCCTGTGACCGAGCTGCAACGGAGCCGGTAGTGTCAAAAGACTCAAGATCGGGACTCCTATCGTTCGCTAGTCTATGTCGATCGGTTGTCCATACTAAGTTAGACATCAGTATGGTAAACTTCGGGGAACCTTCGTCCACCAGGTTGCAAGAAGAGGAACGTACTGGTTCAGGATGGAAACATAGCAGACAAAAGTTCCCGCGTCAAACAGTTGTTACATGGCACTTGTGGGTAGAACGCGTACGGTATCAAGATTAAGACAGCCTGACACACTACCCTACTTAATTTATATATATTTTTTTCATTTGGATAACACATACGGTAGAAGCAACAACATGATAATACCATCTGATATTTTAAAAGCTAATTCTTGAACAAATTAAAAAATTAGGTATACCGGCTTTGCTACGGCTCTCAAAAATTTAGCATTTGGAATAACAAAACCGGTCTGAATTTGTTTTAGTTAGTACCTGCTTACTCAAAAACGAATGCTAATTATATTCTTAGTGATCTCAATTTTATATCACATAAAAATTTCCTTCAAAGAGATATTAGATGTTGTACAATATTGATAATCATATTAGGTGAATATCTCAACAGCCTAGTCCGCCAGTTTTAGTCCAAACCTTAATTTGTATCCTAACCTATTACAAATGCGATTTCCGCCTGGATCATTGATTACTACCAGAATATATGAACTGATTTTAATTTCTCAACCAAACAGGGATTATCTGATATAAATGTCCAACATTTTTACGTAATATTTCTATTCATTGCCATGTTTTGTACATCAGGTGCGCTGCTTCCACCTAAGGTCAAATATTTTATCACTATATAAATACAATATTTTTAGTTCTGCTTTCGCTGGGCGTGGTGGCGCGCGCCTGTGACCGAGGTACAACGGAGCCGGTAGTGTCGAAAGGCTTAAGATCGGGACTCCTATCGTTCGCTAGTCTATGTCGATCGGGTGTCCATACTAAGTTAGGCGTCAATATGGTAAACTTCGGGGAACCTTCGTCCGCCAGGTTGCATAAAGAGGAACGTACTGGTTCAGGATGGAAACATAGCAGACAAAAATTCCCGCGTCAAACAATAGTTGGATGGCACTTGTGAGTAGAACGCGTACGGTATCCAGATTAAGACAGCCTGACACACTACCCTATTTAATTTACGTATATTTTTTCATTTAGATAACACATATGGCAGAAGGAACAACATCATAATACCTTCTGATATTTTAGAAGCTAATTCTTGATCCAATTAAAAAATTGGGAATACTTGCTTTGCTACGGCTCTCAAAAATTTAGTATTTGGAACAACAAAAGCGGTCTGAATTTGTTTCAGTTAGTACCTCTTACTCAAATACGAAGGCTAATTATATTCTTAGTGATCTCAATTATATATCACTTGTAAATTCCATTCGGAGAGATATTAGATGCTGTACAATATTGATAATCTTTTTAGTTGCAACACATTAACAGCCTAGTCCACAAGTTGTAGTCCAAACTTTTGTATCCGAAATATTACAAATTCGATTTCTGCCTGGATCGTTGATCACTACTAGAATATTTAAATTGATTTTAGTTTCTCAAGCAAACAGGGATTATCTGATAAAAATGTACAACATTTTGACGTAATATTTCTGTTCATTGCCATGTTCTGTTCCTCAGGTGTGCTGCTTCCAACAAAGGACAAATATTTCATGATCATTTAAATACAATATTTTTAGTTCTTCTCTCGCTGGGCGTGGTGGCGCGCCTGTGACCGAGCTACGAAGGAGCCGGTAGTGTCGAAAGGCTTCAGATCGGGACTCCTATCGTTCGCTAATTTGTGTCGATCGTGTGTCCATACTAAGTTAGGCGTCAATATGGTAAACTTCGGGGAACCTTCGTCCACCAGGTTAAATAAAGAAGAACGTACTGGTTCAGGATGGAAACTTAGCAGACAAAAATTCCCGCGTCAAACCATAGTTGGATGTCACTTGTGAGTAGAACGCGTACGGTATCCAGATTAAGAATGCCTGACATACTACCCTACTTGATTTATAAATATTTTTTTCATTTGGATAACACATACGGCAGAAGGAAGAACATGATAATACCATCTGAATTTTTAAAAGCTAATTTTTAAACCAATTAGAAAATTGGGTATACCGGCTTGGTTACGGCTCTCAAAAATTTAGTATTTGGAATCACAAAAGCGGTGTGAATTTGTTTTGATTAGTACCTGCTTACTCAAATTCGAATGCTAGTTTTATTCTTAGTGATCTCAATTATATATCACAACTAAATGCCATTCGGAGAGATATTAGATGTTGTACAATATGGATAATGTTTTTAGTTGCAATATATCAACAGCTTAGTCAAAAAGTTGTAGTCAAAACATTTGTATCTCAAATATTACAATGGCGATTTCCGCCTGGATCGTTGATCACTACCAGAATTTAAATTGATTTTAGTTTCTCAAGCAAACAGGGATTATCTGTCATAAATGTCCAAAGTTTTGACGTAATACTGCTATTCATTTCCATGTTCTCCACCCCAGGCGTAATGCTTCCACCAAAGGTAGAATATTTCGTCATTATCTAAATACAATATTTTTCGTTCTGCTCTCGCTGGGCGTGGTGGCGCGCGCCTGTCACCGAAATGTAACGGAGCTGGTTGTGTCGAAAGACTTAAGATCGGGACTCCTTTCGTTCGCTAGTCTAAGTCGATCGGGTGTCCTTACTAAGTTAGGCATCAATATGGTAAACTTCGGGGAACCTTCGTCCATCACGTTGCATGAAGAGGAACGAACTAGTTCAGGATGGAAATATAGCTGACAAAAATTCCCGCATCCAACAGTAGTTGGATGGCACTTGTGAGTAGAACGCCTACGGTATATATATTAAGACAGCCTGACACACTACCCTACATAATTTATATATATTTTTTTCATTTGGATAACACATACGGTAGAAGGAGCAACATGTTAATACTACCTGATATTTTAAAAGCTAATTCTTGAACCAAATAAAAAATTGGGTATACCTTCTTTGAAACGGCTCTCGAATTTTTAGTACTTGGAACAACAAAAGCGGTCTGAATTTGTTTGAGTTTGTACCTGCTGACTCAAATACGAATGCTAATTATATTCTTAGTCATCTCAATTATATATAACAGCTAAATTTTATTCAAAGAGATATTAGATGTTATGCAATATTGATACTCTTATTAGTTGAATTTATCAACAGTCTAGTCCACCAGTTTTAGTCCAAAACTTAATTTGTATCCTAACCTATTACAAATGCGATTTTCGCCTGGATCATTGATTACTACCAGAATATATGAACTGATTTTAATTTCTCAAGCAAACAGGGATTATCTAATATCAATGTCCAACATTTTGACGTAATACTTCTATTCATTTCTATGTTCTCTACCTCAAGCGTCCTGCTTCCACCAAAGGTCAAATATTTCATCATTATCAAAATACATAATTTTTAGTTCTGCTCTCGCTCGGCGTGGAGGCGCTCGCCTGTGACCGAGCTGCAACGGAGCCGGTAGTGTCGAAAGACTCAAGATCGGGACTCCTATCGTTCGCTAGTCTATGTCGATCGGTTGTCCATACTAAGTTAGACATCAATATTGTAAACTTCGGGGAACCTTCGTCCAACAGGTTGCATAAAAAGGAACGTACTAGTTCAGGATGGAAACATAGCAGACTAAAATTCCCGCGTCAAACAGTAGTTGGATGGATGCCACTTGTGAGTAGAACGCGTACGATATCGCGTTTAGGAAACTCTGACCCACTACCCTACTTATTTATATATATTTTTTTCAATTGGATAACAAATACGGCGGAAGGAACAACATGATAATACCATCTCAAATTTTAAAAGCTTACTCTTGAACCAATTAAAAAATTGGGTATACCTTCTTTGCAACGGCTCTCGAATTTTTAGTACTTGGAACAACAAAAGCGGTCTGAATTTCTTTGAGTTTGTACTTGCTGACTCAAATACGAATGCTAATTCAATTCTTAGTGATCTCAATTATATATAACAACTAAATTTTATTCAAAGAGATCTTAGATGTTATGCAATATGGATAATCTTATTAGTTGACTATATCAACACTCTAGTCTACCAGTTTTAGTCCAAACTTTAATTTGTATCCTAACCTATTACAATTGTGATTTCCGCCTGGATCATTGATTACTACCAGAGTATATGAACTGATTTTAATTTCTCAAGCAAACAGGGATTATCTGATATAAATGTCCAACGTTTTGACGTAATATTTCTATTCATATCCATGTTCTCTTCCCCAGGCGTCCTGCTTCTACCAAAGGTCAAATATTTATTCATTATATAAATACAATATTTTTAGTTTTTCTCTCACTGGGCGTGGTGGCGCGCGCCTGTCACCAAGCTACAATGGAGCTGGTAGTGTGGAAAGACTTAAGATCGGGACTCCTTTGAATCGCTTGTCTATGTCGATCGGGTGTCCTTACTAAGTTAGGCATCAATATGGTAAACTTCGGGGAACCTTCGTCCACCAGGTTGCATAAAGGGGAACGTACTGGTTCAGGATGGAAACTTAGCAGACAGAAATTCTCGCGTCAAACATTACTTGGAAGACACTTGTGAGTAGAACGCGTACGGTGTCCAAATTAAGACAGCCTGACACACTACCCTACTTAATTCATATAAATTTTTTTCATTGGGATTACACATACGGCAGAAGGAACAACATGATAAAACCATCTGATATTTTAAAAGCTAATTCTTGAAAAAGTTAAAAAATTTGGTATACCTTCTTTGAAACGGCTCTCGAATTTTTAGTACTTCCAACATCAAAAGCGGTCTGAATTTGTTTGAGTTTGTACCTACTGAATCAAATACGAACGCTAGATATATTCTTAGTGATCTCACTTATATATCACAACTAAATTCCATTCGGAGAGATATTAGATGTTGTACAACATCGATAATCTTTTTAGTTGCAGAACATTAACAGCCTAGTCCACAAGTTGTTGTCCAAACCTTAATTTTTATCCTAACCTATTACCAATGCGATTTCCGCCTGGATCATTGATTACTACCAGAATAGATACGAACTGATTTTAATTTCTCAAGCATACAGGGATTATCTGATATAAATGTCCAACATTTTGACGTAATATTTCTATTCATTGCCATGTTGTGTACATCAGGCGTGCTGCTTCCACCAAAGGTTGATTATTTTATCATTATTTAAATAAAATATTTTTAGTTCAGCTCTCGCTGGGCGTGGTGGCGCGCACATGTGCCCGAGCTGCAACGGAGGTGGTAGTGTCGAAAGGGTTAAGATCGGGACTCCTATGGTTCGCTAAGATAGGCGTCAATATGGTAAATTTCGGGGAACCTTCGTCCACCAGGTTGCATAAAAAGGAACGTACTGGTTCAGGATGGGAACATAGCAGACAAAAATTCCCGCGTCAAACAGTAGTTGGATGGCACTTGTGAGTAGAACGCGTACGGTAGCAAAATTAAGACCGCCTGACACAGTACCCTACTTAATTTACGTATATTTTTTTCATTTGGATAACACATACGGCAGAAGGAACAACATCATAATACCTTCTGATATTTCAGAAGCGAATTCTTGATCCAATTAAAAAATTGGGTATACTTGCTTTGCTACGGCTCTCAAAAATTTAGTATTTGGAACAACAAAAGCGGTCTGAGTTTGTTTTAGTTAGTACCTGCTTACTCAAATACGAATGCTAATTATATTCTTAGTGATCTCAAATATATATCACTTGTAAATTCCATTCGGAGAGATATTAGATGCTGTACAATATTGATAATCCTTTTAGTTGCAATACATCAACAGCCTAGTTCACAAGTTGTAGTCCAAACTTTTGTATCATAAATATTACAAATTCGATTTCTGCCTGGATCGTTGAAAACTACTAGAATATTTAAATTTATTTTAGTTTCTCAAGCAAACAGGGATTCTCTGATAGAAATGTCTAACATTTTGGCGTAATATTTCCGTTCATTGCAATGTTCTGTTCCTCAGGTGTTTTGCTTCCACCAAAGGACAAATATTTCATGATCATTTAAATACAATATTTTTAGTTGTGCTCCCGCTGGGCGTGGTAGCGCGCCTGTGACCGAGCTACGAAGGAGCCGGTAGTGTCGAAAGGCTTAAGATCGGGACTCTTATCGTTCGCTAATCTATGTCGATCGTGTGTCCATACTAAGTTAGGCGTCAATATGGTAAACTTCGGGGAGCCTTCGTCCACCAGGTTGCATAAAGAAGAACGTACTGGTTCAGGATGGAAACTTAGCAGACAAAAATTCTCGCGTCAAACCATAGTTGGATGGCACTTGTGAGTAGAACGCGTGCGGTATCCAGATTAAGACAGCCTGACACACTACCCTACTTAATTTATATATATTTTTTTCATTTAGATAACACATACGGCAGAAGGAACTACATGATAATACCATCTGATATTTTAAAAGCTAATTCTTGAACCAATTAAAATATTGGGTATACCTTCTTTGAAACGGCTCTCGAATTTTTAGTACTTGGAACAACAAAAGCGGTCTGAATTTGTTTGAGTTTGTACCTGCTGATTAAAATACGAATGCTAATTATATTCTTAGTGTTCTCAATTATATATAGCAACTAAATATTATTCCAAGAGATATTAGATGATATGCGATATTGATAATCTTATTAGTTGAATATATAAACAGCCTAGTCCACCAGTTTGAGTCCAAACCTTAATGTGTATCCTATCGTATTACAAATGCGATTTCCACCTGGATCATTGATTACTACCAGAATATATGAACTGATTTTAATTTCTCAAGCAAACAGGGATTATCTAATATCAATGTCCAACATTTTTACGTAATACTTCTATTCATTTCCATGTTCTCTACCTCAAGCGCCCTGCTTCCATTAAAGGTCAAATATTTCATCATTATTTAAGTACAATATTTTTAGTTCTGCTTTCGCTGGGCGTGGTGGCGCGCACCTGTGACCAAGCTACAACGGAGCTGGTAGTGTCGAAAGGCTTAAAATCGGGTCTCATATGGTTCGCTTGTCTATGTCCATCGGGAGTCCATGCTAAGTTAGGCGTCAATATGGTAAACTTTGTAGAACTTTCGTCCACCAGGTTGCATAAAGAGGAACGTGCTGGTTCAGGATGGGAACACAGCAGACAAAAATTCCCGCGTCAAACAGTAGTTGGATGGCACTTGTGAGTAGAACGCGTACGGTATCCAGATTAAGAATGCCTGACATACTACCCTACTTGATTTATGAATATTTTTTTCATTTGGATAACACATACGGCAGAACGAAGAACATGATAATACCATCTGAATTTTTAAAAGCTAATTTTTAAACCAATTAGAAAATTGGGTATACCGGCTTGGTTACGGCTCTCAAAAATTTAGTATTTGGAACCACAAAAGCGGTGTGAATTTGTTTTGATTAGTACCTGCTTACTCAAATTCGAATGCTAGTTTTATTCTTAGTGATCTCGATTATTTATCACAACTAAATGCCATTCGGAGAGATATTAGATGTTGTACAATATCGATAATGTTTTTAGTTGCAATATATCAACAGCTTAGTCAAAAAGTTGTAGTCAAAACATTTTTATCTCAAATATTACAATGGCGATTTCCGCCTGGATCGTTGATCACTACTAGAATTAAAATTGATTTTAGTTTCTCAAGCAAACAGGGATTATCTGATATAAATGACCAAAGTTTTGACATAATACTGCTATTCATTTCCATGTTCTCCACCCCAGGCGTAATGCTTCCACCAAAGGTAGAATATTTCGTCATTATCTAAATACAATATTTTTCGTTCTGCTCTCGCTGGGCGTGGTGGCGCGCGCCTGTCACCGAGCTGCAACGGAGCTGGTTGTGTCGAAAGACTTAAGATCGGGACTCCTTTCGTTCGCTAGTCTAAGTCGATCGGGTGTCCTTACTAAGTTAGGCATCAATATGGTAAACTTCGGGGAACCTTCGTCCACCACGTTGCATGAAGGGGAACGAACTAGTTCAGGATGGAAATATAGCTGACAAAAATTCCCGCATCCAACTGTAGTTGGATGGCACTTGTGAGTAGAACGCCTACGGTATCCATATTAAGACAGCCTGACACACTACCCTACATAATTTATATATATTTTTTTCATTTGGATAACACATACGGTAGAAGGAGCAACATGTTAATACTACCTGATATTTTAAAAGCTAATTCTTGAAAGCAATAAAAAATTGGGTATACCGGCTTTGCCACGCCTTTCGAATTTCTAGTACTTGGAAAAAAAAAGTGGACTGAATTTTTTTGAATTTGTACCTGCTGACTAAAATTCGAATGCTAATTATATTCTTAGTGATCTCAATTATATATAACAAATAAATTTCATTCAAAGAGATATTAGATGTTATACATTATTGACAATCTTATTAGTTGAATATATAAACTGCCTAGTCCACCAGTTTTAGTCCAAACGTTAATTTGTATCCTAGCCTATTACAAATGCGATTTCCGCCTGGATCATTGATTACAACCAGAATATATGAACTGATTTTAATTTCTCAAGCAAACAGGGATTATCTTATATAAATGACTAACATTTTGACGCAATATTTCTATTCATTGCCATGTTTTGTACATCAGGTTGCATGCTTTGCTTCCACCAAAGGTAAAATATTTCATCATTATTTAAATACAATATTTTTAGTTCCGCTCTCCCTGGGCGTCGTGCCGCGCACCTGTCACCAAGCTTCAACGGAGCTGGCAGTGTCGAAAGACTTAAGATCGGGACTCCTTTCATTTGCTTGTCTATGTCGATCGGGTGTCCTTACTAAGTTAAGCATCAATATGGTAAACTTCGGGGAACCTTCGTCCACCAGGTTGCATAAAGAGGAACGTACTGGTTCAGGTTGGAAACATAGCAGACAAAAATGCCCGCGTCAAACAGTAGTTGGATGGCACTTGTGAGTAGAACGCGTACGGTATCAAGATTAAGACAGCCTGACACACTACCCTACTTAATTTATATATATTTTTTTCATTTAGATAACACATACGGCAGAAGGAACAACATCATAATACCATCTGATATTTTGAAAGCTAATTCTTAAACCAATTAAAAAATTGGGTGAACCTTCTTTGAAACGGCTCTCGAATTTTTAGTACTTGGAACAACAAAAGCGGTCTGAATTTGTTTGAGTTTGTACCTGCTGACTCAAATACGAATGCTAATTATATTCTTAGTCATCTCAATTATATATAACAGCTAAATTTTATTCAAAGAGATATTAGATGTTATGCAATGTTGATACTCTTATTAGTTGAATTTATCAACAGTCTAGTCCACCAGTTTTAGTCCAAAACTTAATTTGTATCCTAACCTATTATAAATGCGATTTTCGCCTGGATCATTGATTACTACCAGAATATATGAACTGATTTTAATTTCTCAAGCATACAGGGATTATCTAATATCAATGTCCAACATTTTGACGTAATACTTCTATTCATTTCCATGTTCTCTACCTCAAGCGTCCTGCTTCCACCAAAGGTCAAATATTTCATCATTATCAAAATACATAATTTTTAGTTCTGCTCTCGCTCGGCGTGGAGGCGCTCGCCTGTGACCGAGCTGCAACGGAGCCGGTACTGTCGAAAGACTCAAGATCGGGACTCCTATCGTCCGCTAGTGTATGTCGATCGGTTGTCCATACTAAGTTAGACATCAATATTGTAAACTTCGGGGAGCCTTCGTCCAACAGGTTGCATAAAAAGGAACGTACTGGTTCAGGATGGAAACATAGCAGACAAAAATTTCCGCGTCAAACAGTAGTTGGATGGATGCCACTTGTGAGTAGAACGCGTACGGTATCCAGATTAAGACAGCCTCACACACTACCCTACTTAATTTACGTATATTTTTTTCATTTGGATAACACATACGGCAGAAGGAACAACATGATAATACCATCTGATATTTTAAAAGCTAATTCTTGAACCAATTAAAAAATTGGGTATATTTTCTTTGAAACGGCACTCGAATTTTTAGTACTTGGAACAACAAAAGCGGTCGAAATTTGTTTGAGTTTGTACCTGCTGACTCAAATACGAATGCTAGTTATATTCTTAGTGATCTCACTTATATGTCACAACTAAATTCCATTCGGAGAGATATTAGATGTTGTACAATACTGATAATCATATTAGGTGAATATATCAACAGCCTAGTCCGCCAGTTTTAGTCTAAACCTTAATTTGTATCCTAACCTATTAGAAATGTGATTTCCGCCTGGATCATTAATTACTACCAGAATAGATACGAACTGATTTTAATTTCTCAACCAAACAGGGATTATCTGATATAAATATCCAACATTTTTACGTAATATTTCTATTCATTGCCATGTTTTGTACATCAGGTGCGCTGCTTCCACCTAAGGTCAAATATTTTATCACTATATAAATACAATATTTTTAGTTCTGCTTTCGCTGGGCGTGGTGGCGCGCGCCTGTGACCGAGCTACAACGGAGCCGGTGGTGTCGAAAGGCTTTAGATCGGGACTCCTATCGTTCGCTAGTCTATGTCGATGGGGTGTCCATACTAAGTTAGGCGTCAATATGGTAAATTTCGGGGAACCTTCGTCCACCAGGTTGCATAAAGAGGAACGTACTGGTTCAGGATGGAAACATAGCAGACAAAAATTCCCGCGTCAAACAATAGTTGGATGGCACTTGTGAGTAGAACGCGTACGGTATCCAGATTAAGAAAGCCTGACACACTAGCATATTTAATTTACGTATATTTTTTTCATTTGGATAACACATACGGCAGAAGGAACAACATCATAATACTTTCTGATATTTTAGAAGCTAATTCTTGATCCAATTAAAAAATTGGGTATACCGGCTTGGTTACGGCTCTCAAAAATTTAGTATTTGGAACCAGAAAAGCGGTCTGAATTCGTTTTGATTAGTACCTGCTTACTCATATTCGAATGCTAATTATATTCTTAGTGATCTCAATTATACATCACAACTAAATTCCATTCGGAGAGATATTAGATGTTGTACAATATAGATAATCTTTTTAGTTGCAACACATTAACAGCCTAGTCCACAAGTTGTAGTCCAAACCTTAATTTGTATCCTAACCTATTACCAATGCGATTTCCGCCTGGATCATTGATTACTACCAGAATAGATACGAACTGATTTTAATTTCTTAAGCATACAGGGATTATCTGATATAAATGTCCAACATTTTGACCTAATATTTCTATTCATTGCCATGTTCTGTACATCAGGCGTGCTGCTTCCACCAAAGGTTGATTATTTTATCATTATTAAAATACAATATTTTTAGTCCTGCTCTCGCTGGGCGTGGTGGCACGCGCCTGTGCACGAGCTGCACCGGAGCTGGCAGTGTCGAAAGGCTTAAGATCGGGACTCCTTTCATTCGCTTCTCTATGGCGATCGGGTGTCCATACTAAGATTAGGCGTCAATATGGTAAACTTCGGGGTACCTTCGTCCACAAGGTTGCATAAAGAGGAACGTACTGATTCAGGATGGGAACATAGAAGACAAAAATTCCCGCGTCAAACAATAGTTGGATATCACTTGTGAGTAGAACGCGTACGGTATCCAGATTAAGACAACCTGACACAGTACCCTACTTAATTTACTTATATTTTATTCATTTGGATAACACATACGGCAGAAAGAACAACATGATAATACCTTGTGATATTTTAAAAGCTAATTCTTGAACCAATTAAAAAATTGGGTATATTTTCTTTGAAACGGCACTCGCATTTTTAGTACTTGGAACAACAAAAGCGGTCGAAATTTGTTTGAGTTTGTACCTCCTGACTCAAATACGAATGCTAGTTATATTCTTAGTGATCTCACTTATATGTCACAACTAAATTCCATTCGGAGAGATATTAGATGTTGTACAATACTGATAATCATATTAAGTGAAAATATCAACAGCCTAGTCCGCCAGTTTTAGTCCAAACCTTAATTTGTATCCTAACCTATTAGAAATGTGATTTCCGCCTGGATCATTGATTACTACCAGAATAGATACGAACTGATTTTAATTTCTCAACCAAACAGGGATTATCTGATATAAATATCCAACATTTTTACGTAATATTTCTATTCATTGCCATGTTTTGTACATCAGGTGCGCTGCTTCCACCTAAGGTCAAATATTTTATCACTATATAAATACAATATTTTCAGTTCTGCTTTCGCTGGGCGTGGTGGCGCGCGCCTTTGACCGAGCTACAACGGAGCCGGTGGTGTCGAAAGGCTTTAGATCGGGACTCCTATCGTTCGCTAGTCTATGTCGATGGGGTGTCCATACTAAGTTAGGCGTCAATATGGTAAATTTCGGGGAACCTTCGTCCACCAGGTTGCATAAAGAGGAACGTACTGGTTAAGGATGGAAACATAGCAGACAAAAATTCCCGCGTCAAACAATAGTTGGATGGCACTTGTGAGTAGAACGCGTACGGTATCCAGATTAAGAAAGCCTGACACACTAGCATATTTAATTTACGTATATTTTTTTCATTTGGATAACACATACGGCAGAAGGAACAACATCATAATACCTTCTGATATTTTAGAAGCTAATTCTTGATCCAATTAAAAAATTGGGTATACCGGCTTGGTTACGGCTCTCAAAAATTTAGTATTTGGAATCAGAAAAGCGGTCTGAATTCGTTTTGATTAGTACCTGCTTACTCATATTCGAATGCTAATTATATTCTTAGTGATCTCAATTATACATCACAACTAAATTCCATTCGGAGAGATATTAGATGTTGTACAATATAGATAATCTTTTTAGTTGCAACACATTAACAGCCTAGTCCACAAGTTGTAGTCCAAACCTTAATTTGTATCCTAACCTATTACCAATGCGATTTCCGCCTGGATCATTGATTACTACCAGAATAGATACGAACTGATTTTAATTTCTTAAGCATACAGGGATTATCTGATATAAATGTCCAACATTTTGACCTAATATTTCTATTCATTGCCATGTTCTGTACATCAGGCGTGCTGCTTCCACCAAAGGTTGATTATTTTATCATTATTTAAATAAAATATTTTTAGTTCTGCTATCGCTGGGCGTGGTGGCGCGCGCCTGTGCCCGAGCTGCAACGGAGCTGGTAGTGTCGAAAGACTTAAGATCGGGACTCCTATGGTTCGCTAGTCTATGTCGATCGGGTGTCCATACCAAGATAGGCGTCAATATGGTAAACTTCGGGGAACCTTCGTCCACCAGGTTGCATAAAAAGGAACGTACTGGTTCAGGATTGGAACATAGCAGACAAAAATTCCCGCGTCAAACAGTAGTTGGATGGCACTTGTGAGTAGAACGCGTACGGTAGCAAAATTAAGACCGCGTGACACAATACCCTACTTAATTTACGTATATTTTTTTCATTTGGATAACACATACGGCAGAAGGAACAACATCATAATACCTTCTGATATTTCAGAAGCGAATTCTTGATCCAATTAAAAAATTGGGTATACTTGCTTTGCTACGGCTCTCAAAAATTTAGTATTTGGAACAACAAAAGCGGTCTGAGTTTGTTTTAGTTAGTACCTGCTTACTCAAATACGAATGCTAATTATATTCTTAGTGATCTCAAATATATATCACTTGTAAATTCCATTCGGAGAGATATTAGATGCTGTACAATATTGATAATCTTTTTAGTTGCAATACATCAACAGTCTAGTTCACAAGTTGTAGTCAAAACTTTTGTATCCCAAATATTACAAATGCGATTTCCGCCTGGATCGTTGATCACTACTAGAATATTTAAATTGATTTTAGTTTCTCAAGCAAACAGGGATTATCTGATAAAAATGTCCATCATTTTGACGTAATATTTCCGTTCATTGCCATGTTCTATTCCTCAGGTGTGCTGCTTCCACCAAAGGACAAATATTTCATGATCATTTAAATACAATATTTTAGTGCTGCTTTCTGGGTGTGGTAGCGCGCCTGTCACCCAGCTACAACGGAGCTTGTACAGGGTGGCCAAAAAAAGTACTCCTCTTTGATTTAATCTAGACGAAAAACTAGGACAGTTATCGCAGCTGAATAGATTGCATGTTATCCAGCAAGGTCATGGCTAAAGGGGATGTACTAGAGATAGGTTTTCAAGATGGCGGCTGTTTTTTAAGATTCTAAAAACGAGAACGAGTCAACAACCAGAAAATGATAGCATTCCTAAAGCTTACCCTAACCCTAAACCTAACCACAATTTAGTAATGTTATAAATGTCTGGTTGTTGATTCTTTCTCGTTTTAAGAATCTTGAAGAACAGCCGCCATCTTGAAAACCTACCTCTCGTTTATCCCCTTTAGCTATGACCTACCCAGCAAGGGCTAACTTAAATTTTGATATGTTATAATACGATTTTTAGGCAACTTCAGTTGAGATATTGATATTTTAAATCGACATGCGTTTTTGAGAATGCTAAAAATTTGTATAAAACGGCCTATTGAATTGAGTATATGCAAGACGCTTTTCACAACGCTTAGTTGCTTAAAAATTCGTATGCGATATTTTTGTTTTAAATTTCACTGTTTACTTATTCATAGAAACTTGTCTATGTGTGAAAGACACCTTGTCTGCCAGAAACAACAATGTGACCAATGGAATGAACGATAGTTTGTTAATGCTACGCTTGGCACGTGCATGTTTAAACCTCGCGATGTTGACATCTTTTTTTGGTGTTTGGCATATTCTATGTTCAGAATTCTTGCTTGACGGCTAAAAGGTAAAAGAAATATCAATAACACTTAGAAATTCAATGAAAATTGCTTGGAATTTTTCCCAAGAGTCACGAGAGTACTGAGATTAACCTATCAGGCCATTTTTTGCACATATTTAGCATTCTCAAAACTGCTTGCTCGATTTACAATTTCGATATCTCAGTAAATGTTCAATAAAAATCTTAGTGTAATATATCAAAAATTAAATTAACTGTTCCCAGATAAGATGCAATTTAGTTGGCTGCAATAGCTATCCTAGTTTTTCTGTTATATCAAATCAAAGAGGAGTACTTTTTTTTGGGCTACCCGGTAGTGTCGAAAGGCTTAAGAACGGTGTGTCAGTCTGAGATTGTTCCGTGCTGAAATTGTATTGCACGTGCGCAGTTGATACATGCGCCCGCGATTGAGTGTGTTGTTATCGCACCGTGCTGAGATTGTCCTATTGCAAGAAGTCACTGGTTTTGTTTGTATACAAACGACAAACGTTTTGGAGTTTTTTCAAAGCTATTTACAGAGTATGGTGTTTTTGTAGCCGTCAACAAGCTGTGGAGGCTGTTCTTGTGAAAGGTAAGAGTCTTAACTTAAGCATATTTAAACCGAATAAATATAACACACGGCACAATTGTCATAAAGCTATCTGCACGTGTGTTCATGATAAAATCGTATCCTGTTATTCATTGCTGGTGTAGATGTTTAGTGCAGAACAGTTAACTTAAACCTTTATGACAACTGCTGATTGCTAACATGAATTGATTCACTGAGCTAACATAAATTGGTTCACCGAGCTGCAACGGAGCTGGTAGTGTCGAGAGGCTTAAAATCGGGACTCATATCGTTCGCTAGTCTATGTCGATCGGGTGTCCATACTAAGTTAGGCGTCAATTTGGTAAACTTTGGGGAACCTTTGTCCACAAGGTGGCGTAAAGAGGAACGTACTGGTTCAGGATGGAAACATAGCAGAAAAAAATTCCCGCGTCAAACAGTAGTTGGATGGCACTTGTGAGTAGAACGCGTACGGTATCCAGATTAAGACAGCCTGACACACTACCCTACTTAATTTACGTATATTTTTTTCATTTGGATAACACATACGGTAGAAGGAACAACATGATAATACCATCTGATATTTTAAAAGCTAATTGTTGAACCAATTAAAAAATTTGGTATATCTTCTTTGAAACGGCACTCGAATTTTTAGTACTTGGAACAACAAAAGCGGTCTGAATTTGTTTGAGTTTGTACCTGCTGACTCAAATACGAATGCTAGTTATATTCTTAGTGATCTCCTTTATATATCACAACTAAATTCCATTCGGAGAGATATTAGATGTTGTACAATATCGATAATCTTTTTAGTTGCAGAACATTAACAGCCTAGTCCACAAGTTGTTGTCCAAACCTTAATTTTTATCCTAACCTATTACCAATGCGATTTCCGCCTGGATCATTGATTACTACCAGAATAGATACGAACTGATTTTAATTTCTCAAGCATACAGGGATTATCTGATTTAAATGTCCAACATTTTGACGTAATATTTCTATTCATTGCCAGGTTGTGTACATCAGGCGTGCTGCTTCCACCAAAGGTTGATTATTTTATCATTATTTAAATAAAATATTTTTAGTTCTGCTATCGCTGGGCGTGGTGGCGCGCGCATGTGCCCGAGCTGCAACGGAGCTGGTAGTGTCGAAAGACTTAAGATCGGGACTCCTATGGTTCGCTAGTCTATGTCGATCGGGTGTCCATACCAAGATAGGCGTCAATATGGTAAACTTCGGGGAACCTTCGTCCACCAGGTTGCATAAAAAGGAACGTACTGGTTCAGGATTGGAACATAGCAGACAAAAATTCCCGCGTCAAACAGTAGTTGGATGGCACTTGTGAGTAGAACGCGTACGGTAGCAAAATTAAGACCGCGTGACACAATACCCTACTTAATTTACGTATATTTTTTTCATTTGGATAACACATACGGCAGAAGGAACAACATCATAATACCTTCTGATATTTCAGAAGCGAATTCTTGATCCAATTAAAAAATTGGGTATACTTGCTTTGCTACGGCTCTCAAAAATTTAGTATTTGGAACAACAAAAGCGGTCTGAGTTTGTTTTAGTTAGTACCTGCTTACTCAAATACGAATGCTAATTATATTCTTAGTGATCTCAAATATATATCACTTGTAAATTCCATTCGGAGAGATATTAGATGCTGTACAATATTGATAATTTTTTTAGTTGCAATACATCAACAGTCTAGTTCACAAGTTGTAGTCCAAACTTTTGTATCATAAATATTACAAATGCGATTTCCGCCTGGATCGTTGATCACTACTAGAATATTTAAATTGATTTTAGTTTCTCAAGCAAACAGGGATTATCTGATAAAAATGTCCATCATTTTGACGTAATATTTCCGTTCATTGCCATGTTCTATTCCTCAGGTGTGCTGCTTCCACCAAAGGACAAATATTTCATGATCATTTAAATACAATATTTTAGTGCTGCTTTCTGGGTGTGGTAGCGCGCCTGTCACCCAGCTACAACGGAGCTTGTACAGGGTGGCCAAAAAAAGTACTCCTCTTTGATTTAATCTAGACGAAAAACTAGGACAGTTATCGCAGCTGAATAGATTGCATGTTATCCAGCAAGGTCATGGCTAAAGGGGATGTACTAGAGATAGGTTTTCAAGATGGCGGCTGTTTTTTAAGATTCTAAAAACGAGAACGAGTCAACAACCAGAAAATGATAGCATTCCTAAAGCTTACCCTAACCCTAAACCTAACCACAATTTAGTAATGTTATAAATGTCTGGTTGTTGATTCTTTCTCGTTTTAAGAATCTTGAAGAACAGCCGCCATCTTGAAAACCTACCTCTCGTTTATCCCCTTTAGCTATGACCTACCCAGCAAGGGCTAACTTAAATTTTGATATGTTATAATACGATTTTTAGGCAACTTCAGTTGAGATATTGATATTTTAAATCGACATGCGTTTTTGAGAATGCTAAAAATTTGTATAAAACGGCCTATTGAATTGAGTATATGCAAGACGCTTTTCACAACGCTTAGTTGCTTAAAAATTCGTATGCGATATTTTTGTTTTAAATTTCACTGTTTACTTATTCATAGAAACTTGTCTATGTGTGAAAGACACCTTGTCTGCCAGAAACAACAATGTGACCAATGGAATGAACGATAGTTTGTTAATGCTACGCTTGGCACGTGCATGTTTAAACCTCGCGATGTTGACATCTTTTTTTGGTGTTTGGCATATTCTATGTTCAGAATTCTTGCTTGACGGCTAAAAGGTAAAAGAAATATCAATAACACTTAGAAATTCAATGAAAATTGCTTGGAATTTTTCCCAAGAGTCACGAGAGTACTGAGATTAACCTATCAGGCCATTTTTTGCACATATTTAGCATTCTCAAAACTGCTTGCTCGATTTACAATTTCGATATCTCAGTAAATGTTCAATAAAAATCTTAGTGTAATATATCAAAAATTAAATTAACTGTTCCCAGATAAGATGCAATTTAGTTGGCTGCAATAGCTATCCTAGTTTTTCTGTTATATCAAATCAAAGAGGAGTACTTTTTTTTGGGCTACCCGGTAGTGTCGAAAGGCTTAAGAACGGTGTGTCAGTCTGAGATTGTTCCGTGCTGAAATTGTATTGCACGTGCGCAGTTGATACATGCGCCCGCGATTGAGTGTGTTGTTATCGCACCGTGCTGAGATTGTCCTATTGCAAGAAGTCACTGGTTTTGTTTGTATACAAACGACAAACGTTTTGGAGTTTTTTCAAAGCTATTTACAGAGTATGGTGTTTTTGTAGCCGTCAACAAGCTGTGGAGGCTGTTCTTGTGAAAGGTAAGAGTCTTAACTTAAGCATATTTAAACCGAATAAATATAACACACGGCACAATTGTCATAAAGCTATCTGCACGTGTCTTCCATGATAAAATCGTATGCTGTTATTCATTGCTGGTGTAGATGTTTAGTGCAGAACAGTTAACTTAAACCTTTATGACAACTGCTGATTGCTAACATGAATTGATTCACTGAGCTAACATAAATTGGTTCACCGAGCTGCAACGGAGCTGGTAGTGTCAAAAGGCTTAAAATCGGGACTCATATCGTTCGCTAGTCTATGTCGATCGGGTGTCCATACTAAGTTAGGCGTCAATTTGGTAAACTTTGGAAAACCTTTGTCCACAAGGTGGCATAAAGAGGAACGTACTGGTTCAGGATGGAAACATAGCAGAAAAAAATTCCCGTGTCAAACAGTAGTTGGATGGCACTTGTGAGTAGAACGCGTACGGTATCCAGATTAAAACAGCCTGACACACTACCCTACCTTATTTATAAATAATTTTTTCATTTGGATAACACATACGGCAGAAGGTTCAACATGATAATACCATCTGATATTTTAAAAGCTAATTCTTGAACCAATTAAAAAATTGGGTATATCTTCTTTGAAACGGCACTCGAATTTTTAGTACTTGGAACAACAAAAGCGGTCTGAATTTGTTTGAGTTTGTACCTGCTGACTCAAATACGAATGCTAGTTATATTCTTAGTGATCTCACTTATATATCACAACTAAATTCCATTCGGAGAGATATTAGATGTTGTACAATATCGATAATCTTTTTAGTTGCAACACATTAACAGCCTAGTCCACAAGTTGTAGTCCAAACTTTTGTATCCGAAATATTACAAATTCGATTTCTGCCTGGATCGTTGATCACTACTAGAATATTTAAATTGATTTTAGTTTCTGAAGCAAACAGGGATTATCTGATAAAAATGTACAACATTTTGACGTAATATTTCTGTTCATTGCCATGTTCTGTTCCTCAGGTGTGCTGCTTCCACCAAAGGACAAATATTTCATGATCATTTAAATACAATATTTTTAGTTCTTCTCTCGCTGGGCGTGGTGGCGCGCCTGTGACCGAGCTACGAAGGAGCCGGTAGTGTCGAAAGGCTTAAGATCGGGACTCCCATCGTTCGCTAATCTATGTCGATCGGGTGTCCATACTAAGTTAGGCGTCAATATGATAAACTTCGGGGAACGTTCGTCCACCAGGTTGGATAAAGAGGAACGTACTGGTTCAGGATGGAAACATAGCAGACAAAAATTCCCGCGTCAAACCATAGTTGGATGGCACTTGTGAGTAGAACGCGTACGGTATCCAGATTAAGACAGCCTGACACACTACCCTACTTAATTTATACATATTTTTTTCATTTAGATAACACATACGGCAGAAGGAACAACATGATAATACCATCTGATATTTTAAAAGCTAATTCTTGAACCAATTAAAAAATTGGGTATACCTTCTTTGAAACAGCTCTCGAATTTTTAGTACTTGGAACAACAAAAGTTGTCTTAATTTGTTTGAGTTTGTACCTGCTGACTCAAATACGAATGCTAATTAAATTCTTAGTGATCTCAATTATATATAACAGCTAAATTTTGTTCAAAGAGATATTAGATGTTATGCAATATTGATAATCTTATTAGTTGAATATATCATCAGCCTAGTCCACCAGTTTTAGTCCAAACTTTAATTTGTATCCTAACCTATTACAAACGTGATTTCCGCCTGGATCATTGATTACTACCAGAATATATAAACTGATTTTAATTTCTCAAGCAAACAGGGATTATCTGATATAAATGTCCAACGTTTTGACGTAATACTTCTGTTCATTTCCATGTTCTCTTCCCCAGGCGTCCTGCTTCCACCAAAGGTCAAATATTTCATCATTGTTTAAATACAATATTTTTAGTTCTTCTCTCGGTGGGCGTAGTGGCGCGCGCCTGTCACCGAGCGCTAATATTTTTTTTGGGATCACTTTGGTTGGGAGCTTTGTAACCGCGCCTACTATTACGCAATAGGAAAACTTCGCCGGTAGGAGTAAGTTAAAAACAATTTTTGAACGCTAAAATCCGTAGAGCTTCGTTAGCTCAATCGGCTAAGGCGCTGCCCGTGCTCTTGTGGGCTAGGGTTCGATCCCGTGCGCGCTGTTTTTGGTTTTGTCTTGTTTGTTGGTTTGCCTTTTTTTTCAATTTTTTTCCCGAATAGGATTAAGGTTAGGGTTAGGGTTAGGGTTAGGGTTAGGGTTAGGGTTAGGGTAAAAATAAAATTTCGGTTAGGCGTTTAGGCGGTTGGGTTGGGGTTAGAATCAGGGTTAACATTAGGCGAAGTTTTCCTATTGCGTTATAGTAGGCGCGGTTACAAAGCTCCCAACGAAAGTGATCCCAAAAAAAATTTCTGCTCACCGAGCTGCAACGGAGCTGGCAGTGTCGAAAGACTGAAGATAGCGACTCCTTTCATTCGCTTGGCTATGTCGATCGGGTGTCCTTACAAAGTTAGGCATCAATATGGTAAACTTCGGGGAACCTTCGTCCACCAGGTTGCATAAAGAGGAACGTGCTGGTTCAGGATGGGAATATAGCAGACAAAAATTCCCGCGTCAAACAGTAGTTGGATGGCACTTGTGAGTAGAACGCGTACGGTATCCAGATTAAGACAGCCTGACACACTACCCTACTTAATTTACGTATATTTTTTTCATTTGGATAACACATACGGTAGAAGGAACAACATGATAATACCATGTGATATTTTAAAAGCTAATTCTTGAACCAATTAAAAAATTGGGTATATCTTCTTTGAAACGGCACTCGAATTTTTAGTACTTGGAACAACAAAAGCGGTCTGAGTTTGTTTTAGTTAGTACCTGCTTACTCAAATACGAATGCTAATTATATTCTTAGTGATCTCAATTATATATCACTTGTAAATTCCATTCGGAGAGATATTAGATGCTGTACAATATTGATAATCTTTTTAGTTGCAATACATCAACAGCCTAGTTCACAAGTTGTCGTCCAAGCTTTTGTATCATAAATATTACAAATTCGATTTCTGCCTGGATCGTTGATAACTACCAGAATATTTAAATTTATTTTAGTTTCTCAAGCAAACAGGGATTCTCTGATAAAAATGTCCAACATTTTGGCGTAATATTTCAGTTCATTGCAATGTTCTGTTCCTCAGGTGTTTTGCTTCCACCAAAGGACAAATATTTTATGATCATTTAAATACAATATTTTTAGTTGTGCTCTTGCTGGGCGTGGTGGCGCGCGCCTGTGACCGAGGTACAACGGAGCCGGTAGTGTCGAAAGGCTTAAGATCGGGACTCCTATCGTTCGCTAGTCTATGTCGGTCGAGTGTGGATACTAAGTTAGGCGTCAATATGGTAAACTTCGGGGAACCTTCGTCCACCAGGTTACATAAAGAGGAACGTACTGGTTCAGGATAGAAACATAGCAGACAAAAATTCCCGCGTCAAACAATAGTTGGATGGCACTTGTGAGTAGAACGCGTACGGTATCAAGATTTAGACAGCCTGACACACTACCCTACTTAATTTATATATATATTTTTCATTTGGATAACACATACGGTAGAAGCAACAACATGATAATACCATCTGATATTTTAAAAGCCAATTCTTGAAAAAATTAGAAAATTAGGTATACCTTCTTTGAAACGGCTTTCGAATTTTTAGTACTTGGAACAACAAAAGCGGTCTGAATTTGTTTGAGTTTGTACCTGCTGACTAAAATACGAATTCTAATTATATTCTTAGTCATCTCAATTATATATAACAGCTAAATTTTATTCAAAGAGATATTAGATGTTATGCAATATTGATAATCTTATTAGTTAAATATATCAACAGCCTAGTCCACCAGTTTTAGTCCAAACCTTAATTTGTATCCTAACCTATTACAAATGCGATTTCCGCCTGGATCATTGATTACTACCAGAATATATAAACTGATTTTAATTTCTCAAGCAAACTGGGATTATCTAATATCAATGTCCAACATTTTGACGTAATACTTCTATTCATTTCCATGTTCTCTACCTCAAACGTGCTGCTTCCACCAAAGTTCAAATATTTCATCATTATCAAAATGCATAATTTTTAGTTCTGCTCTCGCTGGGTGTGGTGGCGTGCGCTTGTGACCGAGCTGCAACGGAGCCGGTAGTGTCGAAAGACTCAAGATCGGGACTCGTATCGTTCGCTAGTCTATGTGGATCGGTTGTCCATACTAAGTTAGACATCAGTATGGTAAACTTCGGGGAACCTTCGTCCACCAGGTTTCAAGAAGAGGAACGTACTGGTTCAGGATGGAAACATAGCAGACAAAAATTCCCGCATCAAACAGTTGTTGGATTGCACTTGTGGGTAGAACGCGTACGGTATCGCGATTAGGAGACTCTGACACACTACTCTACTTAATTTATGTATATTTTTTTCATTTGGATAACACATACGGCAGAAGGAAGAACATGATAATACCATCTGATATTTTAAAAGCAAATTCTTGAACCAATTAAAAATTTGGGTATACCTTCTTTGCTACGGCTCTCGAATTTTTCGGACTTGGAACAACAAAAACGGTCTGAATTTTTTTGAGTTTGTACCTGCTGACTCAAATACGAATGCTAATTACATTCTTAGTGATCTCAATTATATATCACAAATAAATTTTTTGAAAGAGATATTAGATGTTATACAATTTTGATAATCTTTTTACTTGCAATATATCAACCGCATTGTCCACTAGTTGTAGTCCAAACATTTGTATCCCAAGCTAATTTAAATGTGATTTCCGCCTGGATCATTGATCACTACCGAAATGTTTTAACTGATTTTAATTTCTCAAATAAACAGGCATTTTCTGATATAAATGTCCAACATTTTGACGCAATACTTCTATTCATTGCCATGTTCTGTACCTCAGTTGTGCTGCATGCTTCCACCAAAGGTGAAATGTTTCACTGTTATTTAGATACAATATTTTTAGTGTTTCACTTGTTGGGCGTGGTGGCGCGCGCCTGTGACCGAGCTATACAACGGAGCTGGTGGTGCGAAAGGCTTAAGATCAGGACTCTTGTCGTTCCCTGGTTCATATTGATGGGTTATCCATACTTAGTTAGGCGTCAGTTTGGTAAATTTCGGGGAGCCTTCGTCCTCCAGATGGGATAAAGACAAACATACGGGTTCAGAATGGAAACATAGCAGATAAAAATTCGGAAACATAGCAGACAAAAATACGGTATCTCGATTAAGACAGCTTGACCCACTATCCTTCTTTTTTTATATTTTCTTTCATTTTGATAACAGGTGCGGAAGAGGAAGCTCATTAATATGCTATCTGATATTTAAACGCTAATTTTAGTACGAATTAAAAATAATGGGATAGCTTGTTCGATGCAGCCCTCGAAAATTTAGCACGTGATACAACAAACGCCTGGATGTGTTTTAGTTAGTACCTGCTGAGTCAAATATGAATGCTAACTATTTTCTTATCGATGTTAGTTATCTATCACTAATGAATTTAATTCGGACGATGGTTATTAGATGTTATAGGATACTGATAAGCTTATTAGTTGCAATATGTTAACAGTCTCGTCAACTTGTTGTAGTCGAAACCTTTGCATCCCAAGCTATTCCAAATGCGATTCCCACATTGCTCATCCTTTAGTGCCAGAATGTTTGGGCTGATTTTAGTATCTCAAATAATTAAACAGGCATTAGCTGATTTAAATGTACAACATTTTAACGTACTATTTCTCTTCATTGCCATGTTCTGTACTACAGGTATGCTGATCTTTTTATCCACCATAGGTCAATTATTTCAAAGCCATTTAATACAATTTTTTATTGACCTTCTCGGTGGGCGTGGTGGCGGGTGCCTGTAGCGGAGGTATAGTGAAGGGTAGTTTCGGAGGTAGTAGTTTCGTAAAGGCTTAAGATCGAGACTCCTGTCGTTCGCTTGTCTACGTCAATCGGGTGTATATAATACTAAGTTTGGCGTCAATATGGTAAACTTCGGGGAACCTTCGTCCACCAGGTTGCATAAAAAGGAACGTACTGGTTTAGGATGGAAACATAGCAGACAAAAATTCCCGCGTCAAACAGTAGTTGGATGGCACTTGTGAGTAGAAGGCGTGCGGTATCCCGATTAAGACACCTTGACCTATTGCTCTACTTAATTCATAATTTCGTTCTTTTTGATATCACATGCACAAGGGAAATTCGTGCTAGTTCTTGCACGAATTAAAAAATTGGGGATTCGTTTTTCGCAGCAGCTCTCAAAAATTTTGTACTTGACACAGCAAAAGCGGTCTGAATGTGTTTCAGTTAGTACCTGCTGACTCAAATGTGAATGCTAATTATATTCTAGCGATTTGAATCCCCAATCACAACTAATTTTAGTTCGTAGAGATATTAGATGTTATAGTATAATGATAAGCGTATTAGTTGCAATATATCAGCAGCTTCGTTCACTAGTTGTAGTGGAAACCTGCGCATTCCAAGACCCAAGCCATTAGAAATGCGATTCCCGCTTTGCTCATCGATCACTGCCAAAATATTTTAACTGATTTCAGTTTCGTAAGTAGAAAGGCATTATCTGATTTAAATATGCAACATTTTGTCGTAATATTTCTATTCATGGCCCTGTTCAGTACTTTATGATCAGGTATGCTGATCATTTCTTCCAATACTTGCCAATTGTTACATCATTATTAAAACACAATTTTGTTAGTGCCATGCTCGCTTGGGCACTGGAACGCAGCTGGTAAGTTCGCAAAGTGTAGCTGATCTATGTCGGTGTGGTGTCCACACTAAGTTTGGTGGCGATATAGTTAACTTCTGGGAACCTTCCTCCACCAGGTTGCATAAAGAGGAACGTACTGGTTCAGGATAGAAACATAGCGGACAAAAATTCCCGCGTCAAACGGTGGTGGGATATATGTATGTACAGAAGCGCGATTAAGATAGCCTAACCCACAGCCTTGTATGCTTTACATTATCTTTTATTTTTTAACAGATGCGAAAAAAAGAAGAAGATTTAATCTTTTTCTGCTTCCAAAAAGTTTTTTGTGAGACTTTTAGAATCGCATATCACGTCTTAATTAAATTAATTTGACCATGAAGGGTTCGGTACGATTAGCTTTCGCGCATTGAAACCATGTTTTCGAGCTTAATATTAGAACTTAAGTGTTTGTTCCCACTTGACCTTGTATATACATGCAGTAATTTTTTCCTAACAACGCACTAGTCGTGGTAGATGTATGTCATCTATTTATTTGCTTATGGCGGAACTAATATACCGAAAAATTACCATATTCGAGGTCTCCTAGCACAAATGAGAGGGTTGTTTTTCTTTCTAGAATTGTTCACTTTGTTAGTACGCGTATCACGCCGAAAGCTGCAGGGAAAAACCCAATATGCATGCAAGGATAGTGCGTAGCACCTGATTACCAGCATTAAAAGTACTATACGACTATAGTATGAAATAATAAAAACATTGTGGTGTTTCTATACATTGTATGGGCATGGTGTAAATTTAAAATCTTGTTTTGAATTTTTGCAACAAATTGTGAACTTTGGCAAGGGTTGTGAGCATACTGCATAACCCGGACTTGGACTCAGACCCGGACTCGGACTCGGAATCGTGAAAAAATTCGTTACAAAAAGAATTTGTAGTCGCAGGGAAATATTTTTTAAGAATTACTATGGTGTTACAAACACAGCTTTCCAGCCAATTTGCAACCAATTTGTAAAAGCCTATAAGGCTTATATGTTCCTGATTGTTTTAGGCTCAATATTAAGCTTGGATCTGACTATATAGCATGTAACTATTAAAGCCTTTCATACAAGATCTTCTTCTTAAGCTCGCTGAAGGCAAGTCCTGCAAATCCCGCAAGGAAAAACGTGGGACAAACTTAACAGGTACATACCGTTTTGTTTTGTTTCTTGTTTGCTTGCTTGTTTGTTTATCTACCTCTTAATTTGAATATATGTAGGACTGTCCAACGTTGGTTTGCCTTCGACAAGAGGAAAGAAAGCTGAATCAACAGAAATCAGAAAAGGAAAGGCAAACAAAGCCTCCAAAGCAATACCATGCGAGAGAGTCATTAGTCGATTTGCAAACAGCAGTCCTCCAAAACAGCCCTCTGACAGCAGCCCTCTAAAGCCAGACAGGCCCTTGCCAGCATTTGGTACATTTTTGATTGGAAATCTGCGGTTTTTGGACTTAAAGATATCCACCTGTTATGGCTGTAGACAACCGCTGAAACCAAACCAATCCATACCACGTGAACCTGAAGATTTGGTAATTGTCGGCAGATCAAGGAGAAAATATTGGAAAAACGGAGAAAAAGTCATCTCGAGCGAGCTGTCTAACGTATATTTTCATGCCAATCCGAACTGCGTTGCTGTTAAAAATGCATTTTTCGTGCCCGGATTGGTACAAATTCCTACTGATTTAAAACCTTTTTTTAAAAGAATCGCACAAGAGGGAACTGAAGAGGAAACTTAACCTTAACTTTTCGTAGTTCATATATTGTAAATAATACTTTCTTTGCACTGGCACGTTCGTTTATCCTGACAAACATTTTGTTGATTTTTAATGGAAGATCTTGTATGAAAGGCTTTAATAGTTACATGCTATATAGTCAGATCCAAGCTTAATGTTGAGCCTAAAACAATCAGGAACATACAAGCCTTATAGATTTTTACAAATTGGTTGCAAATTGGCTGGAAAACTGAGTTTGTAATACCATAGTAATTCTTAAAAAATATTTCCCTGCAATTACAAATTCTTTTTGTAACAAATTTTTTCACGAGTCCCAGTCCGGGTCCGGGTCCGGGTCCGAGTCCAAATCCGGGTCCGAGTCCGGGTCCGGGTTATGCAGTATGCCGTTGTGATGGAGCATACGCATGTAATTAAATAACTACCACAACCATTTTTAACAATTAGATTACGAACTCGAGATTTCTATATGTGGTGATAGTTGATGAGGGCGAAGCCCGACTCAACTATCAACGCATAGAATTCGACAGGTATCATATTTTGAGGCAAAAGCTTCCCAAAATCACAATTTACTAACGGAAACTACGTCGATTCAGTAATGAGCGTATGTGACCATTCGATATGATCGCAGGTCTCAAAATATGACATGTTTTGCGCTTCTCATTACGATACACTGTCCACTCCTAAGTGACATATTAATAGTTTACCTAGTCGAGTACAATTTACTATATTCTCAGGTATATGTCCCCACACATTCTCCTGCCAAACCCTATAAGGTTACCGGCTGCTTAAAACGCCACGTTAGAAGATGGTTACATAAGCATAGTCACAAATGTTGCTATTTGATCCATTAAGAACTGACAATGTTGGGAACAAAACGCTTTATCACCAATCAAAACCCTGCATGACAATATTTTTAAACCAACGAAAATGCTGCCAAAATAATCCAAAGAGTCACGTTGTTTATATTTAATTTCGTGGTTTATTTCTGCAATGTCATAATGGGGTCATATTACAATAGAATAAAAACGATCAATCGAATAGCAGCCGAATTAATTGTCATTTCATGTATATTTTCAAAAGACAATTCAAAAATAGTTGTTCCAAAAATTGGATAAGACGTCGTTCAGAAGACACTTGACGGTACAATCCTTAAAAAATATGAGACAACTAATTATGAGGCTTACAGACTTATAAATGTAATCTCATAAACTTGCTGATTAAATTAATCTATATAAAAGTCTCAATATTTTTGGCTTGTAGCTTGAGGTTAAGGTTGCAGCTTGAATAGGACACTTTGGATTATGGGGTTTTTTGAGCACTCTCTGCGTCTAGTCTAGGCAATGCATCCGACCGATTATAGGTATCCAGAAGTATTTTATTGCGGTATAGGATGCAGCAATATTTTCTTTAGAGTAGCATGAATGTTTTTGTATATTTCACGAAAATTCCTAAGTTTTTCTACCAGCTTTCCATGTTTGCTATGAACTGGAAGTCAGACGAAAATTTACATTAGAGGAAACTAAGCAGACCAATCAGTTCAAATGTATGCAATTCTCCATTTCGTTTAGCTACCTTTCTTGATAACATTGAGATGGGGCTGGGACATCGCTGGTGATGGCATACTTTTTGGCATATTTAGTCTTAAACCTCGTATAAACCCAGCGAGACATGTAAACACAGTACGTTTCTGCCATCTAGCCTCACGCGACGGGAGTAGACCAGAAGAGTAGAGCACAACTTTCATTCCTGTGGCTTTCGAAACTATAGCGGAAGTGAAAACCCCGAGTAGGCTTAAGTGGCCTTAACGGCACAACAAATTTCAAACATTGTGGAAATCGTACGAGGAACTCATTTAATAAAACTTATACTCATGTCATACGTTTTCAGTGACGTAGATAATTAAATTGGAGTGGCAAATATTCGTAAATCGTGTTTGCATCGTTAATTTTTTTGAAATTTATTGCTTGTTTTTAAGACTATGAACATAACATAATTATAAATATTCGCTCCTCCAATTATCAACGCCGGCTACGTCACCGTATACTTTCCGCCCTCGAACAAAGATAAATAAATTTGATCGTGTACTGAAAAATTTTTCGCATTGACGTACTAAATTATAAAATTCGTTAATTATGCAGGAACTGTTTTCATACATGATGACATACGGCGTGAAAACAAGGCATCAAGTCAGTCATGGAATAGGAGAAAATCGGCTAAATGTAAAGCGAGGTTATGGGAATCAAGTTGCACGTATAGCCCTAAATAAAGAAAATCACAATAGTTAAAAAACTTGAAACTTTCGTTATACAGACTACAAAAATCATACTGTATAATATAACGAAAATCATACAAAATCCGTCTAACAGCAAAATGCATATGGTTTAAAAAGTCTTTCGATTCAAATATTCAATAATGCTATCCATGTGTGTGTTTATTTGGAGAATGAGGATACAATTTTCGTGTTGACGAATAGCCTGCGTAGCTCTCCCTAAAGCGCCGGCTACGCAGGCTAGTTGACGAACATCATATATCATCACATCGAGTGATGATATGTAAATTGCTGGGAACAATATCAAGTTTACTCCAGGTCAGTAAAGGTCATATGATATGTATTGTCCCAAAGTATTACCCACGCAAAGTGTGGAAAGATTCGCGGTTGATTTTGACCATCTCTTCCTTTCGTCGTCACGTTTAACACTTACCGCACCTTTTGACGCAGGATACATTGATCTCAACAGTGCGTGGCAACGATATTATCAAACAACTGCGCAAAGCAGATACATTTCAGTCTTGTCAAGCTTTTCGGGTGAACACGCACCAAACAGAATTGCAATGCATCATATCTGGAGAAGCTTGCTTTTGATTTCGTGTTTGTGCGCTTCTACATATGCGCAAGTTATACGGTTTCATACCAGAGCGAAGGTAAACAGACCCAGACCCAAAGGTAAGTGCGTATATTGGATGTGTGTATTTTTACGAGGAAAAGGTCTGAATTTCGGAAATTATAGCCAATGTTTAGCAGGACGACTTTAACGGCGATTCGCCATGAAAATGAGTTTGGTTGAAATTCCATTAGTTCAGTAGCCTTTTGCGCGGAGAATCATAGCTGAAAATCGTATTACATTGGCTTAAATAAACAAGTACCGTAATCAGATGCGTTGCAAAAATATGCTATTTATAGTTAATTTATTTTATCATCTTTATGTTTAACTGTTAGCCTTGCCCAGAACATCAACTGGTGTAATGTAGTTGTTTAGTACACTAAGCCACCATATATAACCATTTTCCTCGATCTAGAACACTTCTACGAGGACAAACGATTCTTCTTGCTCAGCCAGCCATATTAAGATTGCACTGAGCCGGATGTCCGTGTTCAACAAGCAAAGTAAATATATTCTCAGTTTAATCTCGTACTTCAAAAATATACTACACGAAGCTAGAGGAAATTAATAAGGCAGACGCGTGATGCATGTGAAGACAAATTCAAATTGAGATACCAACATTGGTACATTTAAACAGAACGTGTCAAAATTTGCATTTACATACAGGTCAAATTAATTTACATTTAGTTAATTTTTGTGTCGGTTTTCTTACTAGACTCTACCTCGGCCATTAACTCGAATAGTGAACTATCTGAAAACACCTCTAAAGTCAGTAAATTCTTTAAACCAACTCATAACCGCTCTGAAATCGAGATTTATGTCAGGCCCATAATTGTCTTTACCTAGCTACGTAGCTGTATATATCTACGTATATATGACCAAATATCCCGACAAAATATCCCTAAAGTTGTGTCAGTCGATCATTTAGCACTTTGGCTCAGTTCTCCGACAGAAACTGAAGAAACTGACGACTGAGCTAACAGTGGCTCATACAGGAGAATGGCAAACAGGTTGACAAAAGCATTCGATCCATATTGAATACAAAACGCACATATCCAAATATGTATAGTATAGAAACCAGTTCAAATAGCCTTGGATGACATATATGGATGACAGTCCTTAAAATTATATATTGAACTAATGAGCTTGTTTTTGTCAATTTTTGAATTTTTCTCAATTTCTACAGGCTATTAATAAAAAACAACTTGATCCGTTTAAGCTCGATTTCTTTGCGTGATTAAAAATATAACAAGCGGTAAGTCGAAGGATGACGCTCACGGGTGTGGGTGACCCCAACAAGGCTTGCCGTCGTAAACTCGTTATTAGGGAGCTTTAGATTTGATTACGGCTACGGCTACGACTACGAGATTTGATGGCGTGCGCAGAAGTCGTAGTCGTTCTCGTTTCTGTTCGAACTATATTTAGAAGAAAAACAGGCAACGAGAAATGAAGTTTCCGTAAATTAATTTTTATTTAGTCCATAAGGCTCTCTCTAGCTCTTTATGCAAAGAACAGTGCACGAACTAAGTGCAAGTAAGTGTAGAACAAAAAAACAAACAAGTAACTGTTGAATAAAAAAAACAAACCAGATAATATTAATAACGAGGTTGCAACTACAATTATATTTCAAAGTTTTAGGACTACTAGGACTATATATTCAAGAATATATCGTTAAGAACATAAAAAATCACAGATATATATATGACACATAAGTACAAAAATTGCTAGCTAGAATTTCGCGGTGTAGTTCGCTTATTTTTGTTTATGGTTTGTTCATATATCCTTGATAGCTAGTTAAGCAACAAAGTGCACCTCAAAATTTCCCGTTATAATTACGCTACTGCTTGAAAAAAGACTTCGCATAAACGCTAAGAATATGTCTCGAAGAAAAGCAAACGTAAACTAACTCTCAATAGTATTTAAAAAGTCGTAGTGAGGACTACGAGATTTCGGCAAAATGTCGTACTCAGATGAGCGACGGCTACGACTTTTTCTCGTTAGTACGAGATGGCGTCAGCATATGGCGTGCGCTTGGCGCAAAAATGACGAATCTCGTAGTCGTTGCCGTAGCCGTAGTCAAATCTAAAGCTCCCTACTATCCCGTATGGAGGTTGCCCCATGGCGCCCAACTAAAAAATAACATTTCCCCGGTCCCTGACGAAGAGCTAACCTGTTATACTTAATAAAATCCCAACCTAAAACACATTCATACTGAATGTTATCACTAACTAAAAAGTCACTAGGCCTACGGTATGTTACTTTAGAATTCCTGAATCTAACTTAATACGTAGGTGTCCAACTATATTTAAGTCATCTCTCGTAATAGAGTCACACTTTTGAGAACTGGATTTGTCAAGCAAACTGTCATTGAAATCATGGCTGATAAAAGATTTCATAGATCCAGTCTCTACGCAATCAACAAATGGGTGGTTGATATCAATATTATTTATATTTGTACTTACAATGGGATGGCCGCTACTTCCACCAGAGCGTGGACCATCCCCTAGAAGCTTAAAGGAGCAGGGCAAACACGAGCGACATGTCCTAGTTGTCCGCGGGAGAAGCATATTGGCGGCCGTCCCGATTGAGGTCTACGTCTTGGGCGCCGTGTTTGCATAAACGGCGTTACCAAATCCGCAAGGTCATCCCCAAAGGCTGCGTCGTACGTGTAGCAATCACACTGGGACTTTGAGAATTATCTAGCAAATTGCGCATTGTGAGTTATGTCAAAACCGGAGAACGCGCACCAAAGAGATAGTGATTGAATTAAGGAAATTAAGGCGTGCATTAAATTTGCGCAAACATCGGTAGCTTGTACAACATACTCCATTTTTTACCTAATTAAACGAAATCGCAAATCGTACATCCCATTTTAAATTGTGTAACACATAACATTTGCTATTCCAGGAAAGATGCATGTCTATGATGGTAGATGTACTAGTCAAGAGTCTTTAAGAGTCAAGTTTTCTGAATTTTGCACGCTTGTTTGTTTAGAATATATTTCAGAGTAGAGGAGTGACAAACGTTTGATTTAAACTTCTGCTTTGTACAATTGCAAACGGGCCGGACGTCAACTGCTTTACACAAACTTTATTCTTTTGTTTTTCCAGCTTGCCTGCCTGATAAAGACTCATGGTGCTCTTATTATCGCGGAAATGGTTTTTGTACAGCAAGTACTTATAAAAATTGGATGAAAGATATTTGTGCTCGAACTTGTGGCTATTGTTCTGCCAGTACAGGTTTGACACGTTCTAATTCCTATTTGTTACGTATCATAGTCTTATTGTATAATTATAGGTGTTTTACCGTAAACTAAAACACTCGTTTTTTCCATATTTCCACTAGTGAAGATATGAAAAAATATGTAACGCCTGCAAAACGTCTGTGTTTTCCCGCGAATTTCTATGTTGTCTGTTTGCTTGTTCCGACTTCTTACCATATAATAAAAGCCAATTTATAATATCCAAATTATAAATCAAAGTTAATAGAGCAATGCGAATGATTGCAGGAAGCTCCCTCAAATATTTTTCACGCAGTAATCTTGGCTGTGCTAAGTTACAGTATCATGTTTCTGTTGGGTGTTATTTGAATATTTCCCGCATGGATCAAAGGTTATCACTGTTTAACATTAGCTCAATAATCACGCTGTGTGCATTCTGTAGGCACGTACACACCATGCCAGGTTTTCTTGATTAAATAACCAATGAGAACTCGGAATAACAGGGATGAGATCTGATCGGCCAATTAAAACCGTCCATTTGTAAGGACAACAATACATGCTCGCTAGCCATATCTTTCAATTTGTGTAAAAGCTCTCAAGAGACAGGAGCTGCTACAATAATTTTCCCACCCACTCACCGCGTCACGTATGATATGAAGATGATGGTAATATGCACCGGACTGCACGGACACCAAGAAAAAAATGAACGTTATTCAAGGACACAATTTAAATGTGTCAACAAGTTACTAAAAAGGAACTGGGTTAACATTATATATATATATATATATATATATATATATATATATATAATATATATATATATATATATATATATATATATATATATATATATATATATATATATATATAGGATATTACACGGCGGTGCGAAGATATGAATTTTATCTTCGAGTGGTTAAAACAATATTTTACGAACGAGCGCAGCGAGTAGGTAAAATATTGTTTTCACCACGAGAAGATAAAATTAATATCTTCAAACCGCTGTGTAATGTTCTGTTTATTATATAGTTGTAAACAATCTAAGACCCAAGTCAGTAATATTAATTTTCGATCAATAATGCTAAAAACATGGCTTTATTTCAATATTATTTAAGCTAAAACAATACCTGTTCATCATTTTAGTGTTTTCTTGTATTATTTCCATTTTTCGGCACAAACATGTAGTTTTTTCTTTAAACAAAGGTGAAAATATGTTCGCTGCTCTTACAAATATCGCCATTTTGAAAATACAAAATTATTGGCGGGAAATGATCACGTGATCGATATCTTCACTAGTGAAGATATGGAAAATATCTTACGGTGTATTTTCAGTATCTTACTGTCAACTATATAATATATATATATATATATATATATATATATATATATATATATATATATATATATATATATATATATATATATATATATATATATATATATAATATATATATATTTATATATATATATATATATATATATATATATATATATATATATATATATATATACATATATATATATATATATATATATATATATATACATATATATATATATATATATATATATATATATATATATATATATATATATATATATATATATATATATATATATATATATATATAATATATATATATTTATATATATATATATATATATATATATATATATATATATATATATAATATACATATATATATATATATATATATATATATATATATACATATATATATATATATATATATATATATATATATATATATATATATATATATATATATATATATATATATATATATATATATATATATATAAACCTCATTAATAATTCATGAGAAAAGCGCAAACGAAATCATAGCCGTGACTAGAGTCTATGTACGAGATAAAACACATGTCGATTTTCACAAATCTTTTACTTCGATTTTCTCGGCTTATACAACATCTATATTGAAAATTCCTTTATATACAAACAGACAAGATGGGTATAAAATGAGTCGATTTAGAAGTCATTTAAAACATTCGCAATTTGCGCTTTATCAGATATACAACGCTCGGCTTCGCCTCGCGTTGTATATCTGATAAAGCACTCCTGCGCGTGTTTTAAATATTACATATAGTATTTCATCAGGCTGTAAGTTAGTTGTACGGTTATGGGTTGAAGTGACGACCACGTTCAGACCATAGACTCCCATTTTAATGTTATACTATAATCTGTTTAAATAGTTCTAAGGACTGTCCAAGGTGATCTTAACCCCGTGGGCAGTTTAATGTTGGAGGGGATCTTAACCCCTCTATCATTTTCTTATGGGGATCTTAACCCCTTGTTCAAACTCTAGGGACTGTCCAAAGGGATCTTAACCCCTTGGACAGGTTAATGTTAGGGGGGATCTTTACCCCTCTAACATTGCCTGATGGGAATCTTAATCCCAAGGGCATTCAGCTTACAAGCGGGCCTATATGCACCCCGCTGGGTTACTGTCTACGAGTCCATGATTACATGAGTAATGCTATGTAATGGTTCTTTTATATTGGAGCACTTCATCCCCATAACCCATTTCTCTCACAAAAAAATTGCCTGTTATTCTTTGTGTTTTTAACAGACAATCTATTTTATACCGAAAAGCAATTGATCTATTAAAAGAACATTACACCGTAGCTTGAAGATATGAGTATTATTTTCAAGTGGTGAAAACAATATTTTATTCGCTCGCATAATATTCATATCTTCGCGCCACCATGTAATATCCTCTATACATACACTACAACCAAAAAATGCGGGAAAAAACATTTATTGATTTTCTCAGATCCCATCATGAACTGATCGCTAACAATAGCGACACTGGAATGATACCAGGAAGCACTTATTAACTTCGCTAACTGCAAATTTGAATAGCGATGGTTCCCATTGCATGTTGTCCCCGAGCCAACGGCGCGAAGCGCCGTGCGAGGGTACTAATTCCGCACGGCTATTTACACCCGGGAAAAGGAAAGCATAGCGAAGTCTGAAGTTCATCAAATATCGCGGGCGCGTGGTTCAAGGGTGGCGGTGAGTGGGTGGTCATCACTGATCTCAAAAATATGGTGGACTATATTGCACTACAATATTTCGTATTTTTGCAAAAAGATTTGGCAACTTTCACAACCAACGAAGGGTGGTCATTTCTGATCTCAGGAATATGGCGGACTATCAGGAGTAGCAAACACTTAAGGCATCCAAAAAGGTGAGAAATAAGACGAAAACGACTGACACAAGACTCTTGAAGAGAGATTAATTCGGGGAAAATACAGAGTAGCGCCAAGAATTGACTATGGCGTGAAACGCAAGGAGAGTTTGTTGATAATGCGTATTTATACTTGTGTTTTAATGCTTTATAAAGGCCGGCGTAGCCGTACTCATCCAGTCTATTCACTGTTTAAATTCCAGAGTAAGTTTATGTTTTGTAACTGCAAGACTGTCTTCTTATTACTAATGTAATTAATAGGTCTTATTTTAGACCAAATTTAAGCTTACATTAGGCGTAATAACATACTGATGACAAATGTTGTGCCATTTAAAAAAATTGTCAATAAAACAATGATTAAAAACTGATATTTTGTCATTTTGAAAAAATATACTGAAAGAATAACAATTGCCGTGTTGCTATGACAACAACCTATGGAAGTACTTATACTATATACGCAAACATCGGTAGCTTGTACAACATACTCCATTTTTTACCTAATTAAACGAAATCGCAAATCGTACATCCCATTTTAAATTGTGTAACACATAACATTTGCTATTCCAGGAAAGATGCATGTCTATGATGGTAGATGTACTAGTCAAGAGTCTTTAAGAGTCAAGTTTTCTAAATTTTGCACGCTTGTTTGTTTAGAATATATTTCAGAGTAGAGGAGTGACAAACGTTTGATTTAAACTTCTGCTTTGTACAATTGCAAACGGGCCGGACGTCAACTGCTTTACACAAACTTTATTCTTTTGTTTTTCCAGCTTGCCTGCCTGATAAACACTCATGGTGCTCTTATTTTCGCGAAAATGGTTTTTGTACAGCAAGTACTTATAAAAATTGGATGAAAGATATTTGTGCTCAAACTTGTGGCTATTGTTCTGCCAGTACAGGTTTGACACGTTCTAATTCCTATTTGTTACGTATCATAGTCTTATTGTATAATTATAGGTGTTTTACCCTAAACTAAAACACTCGTTTTTTCCATATTTCCACTAGTGAAGATATGAAAAAATATGTAACGCCTGCAAAACGTCTGTGTTTTCCCGCGAATTTCTATGTTGTCTGTTTGCTTGTTCCGACTTCTTACCATATAATAAAAGCCAATTTATAATATCCAAATTATAAATCAAAGTTAATAGAGCAATGCGAATGATTGCAGGAAGCTCCCTCAAATATTTTTCACGCAGTAATCTTGGCTGTGCTAAGTTACAGTATCATGTTTCTGTTGGGTGTTATTTGAATATTTCCCGCATGGATCAAAGGTTATCACTGTTTAACATTAGCTCAATAATCACGCTGTGTGCATTCTGTAGGCACGTACACACCATGCCAGGTTTTCTTGATTAAATAACCAATGAGAACTCGGAATAACAGGGATGAGATCTGATCGGCCAATTAAAACCGTCCATTTGTAAGGACAACAATACATGCTCGCTAGCCATATCTTTCAATTTGTGTAAAAGCTCTCAAGAGACAGGAGCTGCTACAATAATTTTCCCACCCACTCACCGCGTCACGTATGATATGAAGATGATGGTAATATGCACCGGACTGCACGGACACCAAGAAAAAAATGAACGTTATTCAAGGACACAATTTAAATGTGTCAACAAGTTACTAAAAAGGAACTGGGTTAACATTATATATATATATATATATATATATATATATATATATATATATATATATATATATATATATATATATATATATATATATATATATATATATATATATATATGTATATATATATATATATATATATATATATATATATATATATATATATATATATATATATATATATATATATATATATATATATATATATATATATATATATATATATATATATATATATATATATATATATATATATATATATATATATATATATATATATATATATATATATATATATATATATATATAGGATATTACACGGCGGTGCGAAGATATGAATTTTATCTTCGAGTGGTTAAAACAATATTTTACGAACGAGCGCAGCGAGTAGGTAAAATATTGTTTTCAACACGAGAAGATAAAATTCATATCTTCAAACCGCCGTGTAATGTTTTGTTTATTGTATAGTTGTAAACAATCTAAGACCCAAGTCAGTAATATTAATTTTCGATCAATAATGCTAAAAACATGGCTTTATTTCAAAATTATTTAAGCTAAAACAATACCTGTTCATCATTTTAGTGTTTTCTTGTATTATTTCCATTTTTTCGGCACAAACATGTAGTTTTTTTCTTTAAACAAAGGTGAAAATATGTTCGCTGCTCTTACAAATATCGCCATTTTGAAAATACAAAATTATTGGCGGGAAATGATCACGTGATCGATATCTTCACTAGTGAAGATATGGAAAATATCTTACGGTGTATTTTCAGTATCTTACTGTCAACTATATAATATATATATATATATATATATATATATATATATATATATATATATATATATATATATATATATATATATATATTATATATATATATATAAACCTCATTAATAATTCATGAGAAAAACACAAACGAAATCATAGCCGTGACTAGAGTCTATATACGAGATAAAACACATGTCGATTTTCACAAATCTTTTACTTCGATTTTCTCGGCTTATTCAACATCTATATTGAAAATTCTTTTATATACAAACAGACAAGATGGGTATAAAATGAATCGATTTAGAAGTCATTTAAAACACTCGCAATTTGCGCTTTATCAGATATATCTGATAAAGCACTCCTGCGCGTGTTTTAAATATTACATATAGTATTTCATCAGGCTGTAAGTTAGTTGTACGGTTATGGGTTGAAGTGACGACCACGTTCAGACCATAGACTCCCATTTTAATGTTATACTATAATCTGTTTAAATAGTTCTAAGGACTGTCCAAGGTGATCTTAACCCCGTGGGCAGTTTAATGTTGGAGGGGATCTTAACCCCTCTATCATTTTCTTATGGGGATCTTAACCCCTTGTTCAAATTCTAGGGACTGTCCAAAGGGATCTTAACCCCTTGGACAGGTTAATGTTAGGGGGATCTTTACCCCTCTAACATTGCCTGATGGGAATCTTAATCCCAAGGGCATTCAGCTTACAAGCGGGCCTATATGCACCCCGCTGAGTTACTGTCTACGAGTCCATGATTACATGAGTAATGCTATGTAATGGTTCTTTTATATTGGAGCACTTCATCCCCATAACCCATTTCTCTCACAAAAAAATTGCCTGTTATTCTTTGTGTTTTTAACAGACAATCTATTTTATACCGAAAAGCAATTGATCTATTAAAAGAACATTACACCGTAGCTTGAAGATATGAGTATTATTTTCAAGTGGTGAAAACAATATTTTATTCGCTCGCATAATATTCATATCTTCGCGCCACCATGTAATATCCTCTATACATACACTACAACCAAAAAATGCGGGAAAAAACATTTATTGATTTTCTCAGATCCCATCATGAACTGATCGCTAACAATAGCGACACTGGAATGATACCAGGAAGCACTTATTAACTTCGCTAACTGCAAATTTGAATAGCGATGGTTCCCATTGCATGTTGTCCCCGAGCCAACGGCGCGAAGCGCCGTGCGAGGGTACTAATTCCGCACGGCTATTTACACCCGGGAAAAGGAAAGCATAGCGAAGTCTGAAGTTCATCAAATATCGCGGGCGCGTGGTTCAAGGGTGGCGGTGAGTGGGTGGTCATCACTGATCTCAAAAATATGGTGGACTATATTGCACTACAATATTTCGTATTTTTGCAAAAAGATTTGGCAACTTTCACAACCAACGAAGGGTGGTCATTTCTGATCTCAGGAAAATGGCGGACTATCAGGAGTAGCAAACACTTAAGGCATCCAAAAAGGTGAGAAATAAGACGAAAACGACTGACACAAGACTCTTGAAGAGAGATTAATTCGGGGAAAATACAGAGTAGCGCCAAGAATTGACTATGGCGTGAAGCGCAAGGAGAGTTTGTTGATAATGCGTATTTATACTTGTGTTTTAATGCTTTATAAAGGCCGGCGTAGCCGTACTCATCCAGTCTATGCACTGTTTAAATTCCAGAGTAAGTTTATGTTTTGTAAATGCAAGACTGTCTTCTTATTATTCATGTAATTAATAGGTCGTATTTTAGACCAAATTTAAGCTTACATTAGGCGTAATAACCTACTGATGACAAATGTTGTGCCATTTAAAAAAATTGTCAATAAAACAAGGATTAAAAACTGATATTTTGTCATTTTGAAAAAATATACTGAAGGAATAACAATTGCCGTGTTGCTATGACAACAACCTATGTAAGTACTTCATGTAATTTCGAAAATATAGTTGCATGCTCTTAGTTAGTGGCGAGGGGTTGCTGCATGCATGTATTTCTAGTTTATTAATAATCGCACTTTAACAATAATGAAACTCACTGCCAGAATTTGCGGACGCGTTAGGTTTTTATATAAATAATCAAATATAAACATTATTTGGACAGGTATCATTTGGAATTGGCAGATATGATAATTATATACGTTAAAAAATGCTGAAGGAAAATCCAGCGCCGCAGCAAATTTTGAAACCGTAGACAGTCAGCGCGTCATTGTTGGTCAGTCGCATCATTGATCTCGTTCCCAGGCCTAAGTGCCTGACAAAACTTAGATTTTGCGTTTTAAAATTTTAAATAATCCATTCCCTGACTGTAACCCTAAACCCAATCCTAACTAAAATCGCATAAAAGTGAAACCAGCGAAATTTTAAATAAAGAAGCCACGGCTGAGATTCGAACCCCTGTTTGTTTTGCTGGAAATCGCACTGCGAAATTGAGACCACAACAGCGTGGGAACGACATCAATGACGCGACTGACTGTCTACGATGTCGTAGCAAGCTCGCTAATTAGGGAGAATATTCATATGTTCGTGTTCTGCACAATCAATTTCTTCTATTATATATATAAAGTACAGTGCTTTATAAAGATTTTGGGCACTGATCAAACTGATAATCTCACATGTGGGATTATTTATGATAATCCCAGATGTGAAAATTATCGCTTTCCAAAATATCACCAATCATAGCTTCTGGACATTTTATATTGGTGGAAAACCTACAGTTTATAACTTTATATAATAAACAGAAAAACACATGGGTGCTTGGAAGTACTAGATTTATTTCTCGTGGTGAACATCATATCATGCTCAACACTCGAAATAAATCTGGTATTTCGGCGCACCTTTGTATTATTCTCCATTTAAAATCGATCGATTTTTTTACGGTCTGTTAACACGTATATAATATGCAGTGCCCCCCCCCCTATTTATAAAACTGGCTACACCGCTTTGGAAATCTAAGAAAATAACTAAATAGACACAACATACAGTACAGTTGTGTGCATAAAGCGATACCGGATAATCTGGAATTGCTTGATTATTATCAAGAGATTAGTCTTGTTAATCAGGAATTGTTTGTTATTTAAGGTACATCATCTCAAAATACATTCCAAATTCATAGCTCGGCTTACAAAAAATGCTTGACATTAAATGCGTATTCGAACACAGTATATTTGACAAACTGTGCTCAGCGTTCTGGGCAAAGATGGCGCTGGATATCAGATGGACGTCTTCAGTCAACTTTGAACAGTAAATGTCTCGCAGTGACCAGTGTTTGGAGAGGATATCTTGGTAAATCATATGGAGTATCACTGCAACCCTGTTATTCTTCTACCAGCGACCAACAGTGGGTCTGTAATGGTGGTTACTTAAAACTGAAGAACAAGAACTTGTATCTGATACCATTCCTAAACAATCGTAATCCGAGGACGGGTGGCGTACGAATAAGATCGAGCTCGAGTGTGACAAACAGCTGTCTGTGGTCACGTTATGGTATTCCGGGATCTGTCTGTAGAAATTGTATGTTGGCATTTACAAAGTAATTTAATACAAAGCAGGGCTGTTTTTAAGAGATTGGCTTGAGAGGCATCAACCCCCCTGTTAAATATACATGCAATACAACATAAAATTATAAGCATGTTTTGTGCACTAATAATATTTTTACAATACTTTAAGAACCTTAAGCAGGGGGGCTGTTTTCCACCCCCCCCCGTGACATCAGTTCTTAAAGTGTTGTAAAAACGTTATTAGTGCACAAAACATTCTTTTATATTTTAGGTTACATTTCTTATATATTTACCAGGGGGGTTGATGCCTCGAAAGCCAATCTCTTAAAAAGGCCTAATACAAAGAATAAAGCACGAGGAATGCAATAATAAAGGCTTATTGACCGAGCATGAGGTCTGTGCCGTGCAATGTCGGAGTGAGGTTTTTCACGGTACAGACGGAACAAGTTAAGCGAGCTCAATAAACTGTTTATTATATGGCTCGCAGTCATTTTCAGAGTTAGTACGGCATTTCGTATTCAAATGTCGTCAATCGTGGTTTCGTTAATTAGAGTACAAAACATACGAACATGACAGAACTATTTTTTACACACATAGTTTTCAAACATCAGTAAAGCATTAATTTCATTAATAAGTATATTGCAAGCAGTAAAAAGCAGTGGCGGATCTAGTGTAAGTCAAAATAAATTACCACAGCTCATTCTAGGATATATTTACATTTTAAAATACCTTCAAAGCAACTTCATTGGTTAGATTTTATTCTTTTGAAATTCATAACCTATCACATCGTTATAAAGTTATTTTGAAGTTGAAATTGAGCTGCTATAATTTATTTTGACTTACCCTGGATCCACCACTGGTAAAAAGTGCGATTAAAGACACTAGGAAAAAGCCCGGTCCGAATACGGAAATTTACGGCCACGGTCCGAATGCGGGTTTTTACGAACCACACGTCAGCCAATCAGAATGCAGGATTCTTCAAAGCCATATAATAACACTTGACATAATATTTTCTGTGTTTATTTAAATTCAGCTACGACAGCACAAACAACACCGAGACCAACTACACAAGTAACCAGTAAGTTGCTCTGATTTATAGCATTAATTTCAATACAGTCATTTTTTTCACAATACTTCGGAGTCGTAGCACACTGGACAATTTGGAGGGGACACATACTCTCCATTCGTCTTCACAGGCCATCAAAAATAAACAATTTTCAAACTTAAGAAACTAAATAATTATGCAGAACACGAATATATAAATATGTGCCCCTTCTCCTTTAATTATCGAGTTTGATATCAGGCATTACCACAGACAAGACACAAAATCTGCATGGAAAGGATATTCTACCTCTTTTGATGATGTAATGATGATTCGCAGAAGTGATTAGAGTCCTATTAGAATCATTGTAATTCTATGTCTGTATTCGCACATGTGGGCAATGTTTTGCCTCTTTAATTAGTAAACTACAGTACCGTAAATCCAGCGCGGCGATTTAGCAGATCTTTATTCAATCCAGGTTTCTAAAGGAAATTTAACAAATACACGAAAACTGCACTTCACGAAATTTTGTAAAGTCAGAACTTCAAAAAAACCCTCATTTCGGCAGGGAAATTATACACTCAACTCAAAAAGTGAAAGGACTTCCTAGAAATTAACTCCTCCAGTTATATTTTGTAAATTTAAGGCCAGTTCATGTGCTGTTGCGTGGAAACATCCATAGAATAAGGGAGGGAGTCACCGGTTTTTAGGGGTAGGCCCTTAATGGATTTCGTCCGGACATCGAAAAGATAATTACTTACAATACACTGAACCAGTGACATAACTATCGAACCATGAATTAACTTTTATGTAATAGTTCAAACGAACACGATCGAGCAGGAAGACGTCCTCCGATTTCCAAATACCAAAAAAGAGTTGAAAATACGACGCAAAGCCGAGTATTTTTTAACGAACTTCGAGGTGTTTTGAAATGGAAGGAAGTCCTCTTTACGAGTGTTTGAACATACTCAAGCAAACTAGAATTTTGCGAGAAAATCAAGGAGAAAGCTGACCTAATTTATTTTATTTTTTACTTATTCATTTTTGATTTTTTACTAATTTATTTTTATTTTTTACTCATAGTTTTCAAACATCAGTAAAACATTAGTTTTTTCGTGAATGTTGCCTCCTCTAGTATCAACGAATCGTCACAATTAATTGTATAAACACAGAAGTAAATGAAACCCTTTCAAAAAAACAAAATCTCTTTATTTAATTCACAAATCACATTTCGGTCGCCATCTTGGATTTCACATCCCTAATTTATATTAACACTAACATGAAGTAGATGCTTACATCTAACCCGCAAACGGGCATTTCACTTACAACAACAAATTCCCAACAAGTTTCATTAATAAGTATATTGCAAGCAGTAAAAAGTGCGATTAAAGACCCTAGGAAAAAGCCCGGTCCGAATAAGGAAATTTACGGACCACGGTACGATTACGGGTTTTTACGAACCACACGTCGACCAATCAGAACGCAGGATTCTTCAAAGTTCAAAGCCATATAATAACACTTGATATAATATTTTCTGTGTTTATTTAAATTCAGCTCCGACAGTACAAACAACACCGAGACCAACCACACAAGTAACCAGTAAGTTGCTCTTATTTATAGTATTAGCTTCAATACAGTCATTTTTTCTCACAATACTTCGGACTCGCAGCACACCCGATAAGTGTAGGGGACACATATTAATTCCATTCGTCCTCACAGGCCATCAAAAATAAACAATTTTAAAACTCAAGAAATTAGATAATTATGCAGAACACGAATATATAAATATGTGCCCCTTCTCCTTTAATTATCGAGTTTGATACAGTGAACTCTAAATTAGACTGGAACGATAACTTGGCCGCAATCTTTGTAGCCAAATTGGTTATCAATTGGTTATCAAGTTCAGTCCTTTTCTATTGTTTCTCTCAGCGCGGTTGGCACCATTCTTTTGGGAATGTACCGATATTTGATGTCTTTATTTTGATTTAAGAGGTAGTTTTATGGTTTATGAACTTATAACCTAGTTTGCGATACAGTCTTTTTTTAAAAATAGCAAATACCTCGGGAAAATAGCACTAAGACTGTTTACGACATTTGTAGTTGTTGCCGCCATCTTGGCTTCACCCAAACGTAGGGTTTTTATCTGAAGTTATCGTTCCAGTATTTATAGAGTTCACTGGTTTGATATCAGACATTACCACAGACAAGACACAAAATCCTCATGGAAAGGATATTCTACCTCTTTTGATGATGTGATGATGATTCGCAGAAGTGATTAGTCCTACTGGAATCATTGAAATTCTATGTCTGTATTCACAAGTGTGGCCAATGTTTTCCTGTTTAATTACTAAAATTCATGACCGTAAATCCAGCGCGGCGATTTAGCAGATCTTTATAAATGGTACTGTTAATATAACTATGCGTGAAATTAATATCGTTGCTCTAAATCTGGAATTGTTTGCATTTGAAGGTCGACCATCTCAAACAGGATTCCAAATTCATAGCGCAGCGTATAAGAAATGCCTGACACTAAGTGTGTATTCGAATACACTGTTTTTGACCAACTGTGTTCAACGTTCTGCTGGGCAAAGATGGCGCTGGATATCAGATGGACGTCTTCAGTCAAGTTTGAACAGAAAATGTCTTGCAGTGACCAGTGTTTGGAGAGGATATCTTGGTAAATTATATGGAGTATCAATGCAACCCTGTTATTCACATACCAGCGACCAACAGTGGGTCTGTAATGGTGGTTACTTGAAACTGAAGAACAAGAACTTGTATCTGATACCATTCCTAAACAATCGTTATCCGAGGATGGGTGGCGTACGAATAAGATCTAGTGTGACCAACAGCTGTCTGTGGTCACGTTATGGTAGTTCGGGATCTATCTGCTCAAAAGGTACAGGCATGTTTACTTGGTAAATTGTGATTGGACATTAAGGACCTCAGACGATCACTTGTCGACAATTACATGTGGTCGACAACGAAAAAAAGATCGTCCGTAAGGCAAATTGATTTTTGGCAACTAAATGCAAAATTTAAAGTTGCAGACAAGTAGCAGTTTATTTCGGAACCATCTTCAGAGAAAAACTAGATTTATATCAGTCTGACAGTGTAGAAAACAACGAAGAATTTGTTGTCCCAAGTGGGATTTGGACTGGTATATATCTTCTGGTTGGGAGCTATAGGTTAAGGATAGGTTTGATTGGTTGAGGCGCGGTCTAGAGACTCAAAGATGCGAGTTCAAATCCCACTGGAGACAGCAAATTTTTGTTGTTCTTTACGCTGTCAGATTAATATTAATTCAGACTAAAAGATTCTCTTGTGAAAAAAAACTGCTACGTTGTCGAAAACAAATTGTTACCGACAACGTTACCTCTGTTTTTCATCGCCTGTTAGGATGAATTATTCAGTTGTGGACAACTATCAGTCATGATATCTTCCCATCAATTAAATAGATTTTGAGCATGCATCAAGAGAGCTAGTTACCAAGCTCTCTCTGATTTTGCATATAGTTATACACAACAAACTATCTGGTGTGTGAATACACAAAAATGGTACAAAAAGTATTCAACCACATACATAAAAAATATTCGACAGCTAGTCGTCTCGTCAGAGGAGATCCCAAGATGGATACATGGGTAGATATTGGGGTGTGTGGTCGCTCTGGGATACAAAATCACACACAAATGAAATTGGGCAAAAGAGATCTCACGACAAAGTGATACATAAAATTGAGAAAAAGCATTTTGCTAACTACAGTTTGTTAGTCACTTTATTATGAGCATTTTTAAGGATAATACATATACTTCACAATACATATATTGCAGGTAAAGACAACAGAACATAATTAAGTTTCTTAAGTCCCACCGAATACTCTACTAAAACATAAGTTACATTACAGACCACATGCATACAATAACTACATAAAGTATGACATGTACAAAACAAGGTAGAATGACGACTATGTACATATTTAATTAATTCAGTCCTGGCTTGCTCAAGTGGTAAATTAACCAATAAGGCACTATTGATAACCAGGAAAAAAAACTATAACAATTCGTAACTCGCACAGACTTTAGTTTCAAAAATCTACTGCCTCCATGTCAATTTACCAGCATTAAGCATGCTAATTCTTAGCACTTATGAACAACAATTTGTTTGCAGTGAACGACACTTACTGCATAATGTTTTCCAAGTTCTAGGTCTGTCTATATCAAACACAGTGTTCAGTTTATCACTGTAGTAACTAAACAATGAAATGTGTTTTAGCCAGATCCACATTATTGTCATTCAGTGCTGAAACAATGTTTTCTTCATCTTGCACTAAGCACTGTCCAATCTCATTAATTTGTTCTTGTACTATCAGGATATCTTTGCTATCCTTGGCAAACAGTTCTTTAGATGCCACAGGATTTCTACTACACGATGAGTATAAACAACCCTGGAGTATATGTTAAGAAAATTTTTTGTACATTTTGTATATTAACCTTAAAAACATTTATCTAACAAGCAGAGCAAGATATGACATGACAAACTGTCATATAATGTGTGCAGTGCATAATACAACTGTCAGCATGATCAGCAAGCCTTCAATGCATATTGGATTACCAAAAATACTAAAGACATATTTATACAAAGGATACATTGATTGATGATGTATCATTATGGTCTTCATTGAAGAATTAGGGAAAGTTGCTTTAATTGTTCTAGTTAGAATGCTTTTCTGTTCTGGTTTTAAATTCAGTAACTCTAGCAACACTGACTGTTTACATTAGCATTTGGATCTTCATTGTATTGCAGAAGATGTTCCAACTCATCAGATAATGAACGTCTCCTCTCATCACACTGTTGACTTGAAATGTTGTATGCTACAAATTAAATTGAAAAATAATGTAGACATTATATAGACAAGCAAAAAACACTGAGGACATGAACTGATCAGGATCTGCTATCAATGATTTACCTTTTAGCAAAATTATGAATACAAACATACAAAGTGTTATTCTGATGTACAGTATGCAGATGGCCTATTCATAATTTTCTCACCCACACCAAAAAAAAATATGAATATCCATTCCTGGGTCCTAGCATGTGTACTAAAATTACAGCTAGTAGCAACTGCACAGTGTCATGAGTAATACCCCTGTACCTGCAAACTGCTTGGGGGTTCTTTCTGCAGCAGCTTTTGACTCTGGTGTCAATGCATGTTTTCCTTGGTGCGTGAGTGGAGACTGTGGTGGCGTTTTCTCTAAATTAATATCATCAAAATCTATGCAAATTTGAAACATTCAAGTTACAGCATACCACATAATTATATTACATAAAATTAGATTCAGGTAGATCGATTATTCACATTTTAAAAGTGTAGATATAAAATAAATACTACTAAATAGATGTGAAGTTGAATAGATGTTAATAGTAAATCATATACATTTGATACCTTCAATTTCTAGTTGCTGAAATGAAGCATTAAATTCATCATCAGATGTTATTTTACCTAAAAGCAAAGGAATATTGACTTAACTTTCATGTAATCGACAGAAATCTCTTATTTTGTTTAATCATTGTTTCATACGTAGGTTTTCCCTACTAATAAATCACTATGAATATAAAACGCAGCAAAATATGAATATATGTATATATATGTAAATATAATCACTTAGACGAAAAAATATGCAAATAAATTACCTTCAGAACGTTCTTCACCAGAGGATTCGTCCATATCAAATGCCTAGCACCTCGAATACCAATTTTACTTAAAAATATCTCATAATAACAGACAAAATTGCCAAAAATGTTACATTTTTAAGAAATCGGTCAAGATTCTTGAGAAATCCGTCATTTTCTGCCAGGCGCTCTACCGCTCTTCAAAACCTCCCCAAGCACCCGCGCGCTCGCTAATTTATTGACTGATCTCTATATATATAACTGTATTATAAGCACATCAAGCGCCTGGGTACGAGGCTGCTTTTGCTCTGTGTGGTGGGGAAAGTATCAAATTTCATGCTTCCACATACAAGCAATACATTTCAAATGCAAGGAGCGAGATGTAATGATTGCGTAAAATAACATGAATTCTCTGATCTAAAATTATGTACTTTTCTCTTTTTTTGTCCGTATTTCTTGTCAGCGTTTGAACTCCAAAAGCATGAGTATTTCATTGACAGTTTACGTGTTAAGTTGGGCTTGGGCAACTGGCATCGGCACGCGATCGTAATTTTATATTAAGTCTGTCTTTCGTTGCCGTGTTTGTTTCAAATTAATAAAGACATTAAAATGGCCTCTCACTGTTGCTTTATTCGTTTATGTCATATACATTCATGACCTCTGAATTATTTCATTCAATTGTGTGTGCACCGATGCAAATATTTAGTGTACGCGCAGAGTGTACGCCGTACGCGTATCATGTCTGTCATCAAAAAAGATCAATATTATATTGCCAAGGGCATATAATTAGATGAGCCATGAGTGACTTTACAAAACTCTCAATAACCATGTAAAACTACTATGTTAAAACTACTTTGAAACTAATGGATTACTGATTTAAAAAGGGCGAGATACTGTATTACAGAGGAATTCTAGAGCATGAAATAAATACGAAAATGGGAATAACCAACACAGGCCCCATGGAGTGAAATATATTTCACCTTTTGCAACTGACATTTGCACATAATATAATTTCTATATTATATTTTTATATATAAATATTTTTTTATCATTTGTTAGTTTTGACCCCGTGAATCAAGCAACAAAATAACAGCAATGTAAGAGTCAAAGTAAGAAATTTTCTTCAAGTTAGCACAATCGCTGGCTATAGCGACAGCGCCATAGACCAAAGTCAATACTGTCATAGTCATATATAAGGGGGAAACAATTAAAATTTCGAAAGAGACAGCATTGTTTTCGAGAGGCGATATATAGCATATCTTGAAAATCAGACGAGTAACATCCACACTTCCCTACAAGGACCTCAATATGTACATACATATGTGAACAGAAATTTTACACCAACAATTATCATGTAACATAAGTTACACACTATTTACAGCACTACCTCTATAGATATTCCTCGTTTAATGATGTGCAAGTACTGTATTCCTGTATCGAACAAAATTATTATTTGTCATTCATTTGCGACAAGTAAAATATTACTACATATCCATACATATCGCATAGTGCATAGAGGATGACTGGATCAACTAAAAAATTGTAGTGTTAAAAATAGACGTATAGACAAGCCTTTGACTTATCTTTGAAAAATTATTGTTGGCTTTATAGTAAAGTTGATAATGTGGATGTATCTCCTTGCCCTGATATGTTTTTCGTCGCCTGGTCGCCGCGATGCACAGTTGACATTTGTTTACAAATTTTGCCGTCGCTTGCGGTAATTCTATCTATATATTTCCACAGACATTTCGCAGTAATATAAATCCAAAGTCTCAGTAATAAATGCGTCCTTAGGTATCAGTGATCGCATACAGACTGCAAACGCCGTCAATACGACCCCAAAGCCAATATTACAGGATTATTTTCTCTTTGACACTTACATTGCGGCGATGCGTAATCTTTTGAAATCTGATCCACGTTTGTGTTTCATGTGAAACTCGACACGCGCTTGAGCTTTCATGCATAGAAAATAACGACCCTGGCAGCAAACGTACAATTTTTGATGAGCTTTCTCGGCAGTTTGACCAACTTCTCACGAGAAATGCATTCATAAGCCACTCTACCACCCCTCCCCAATCAAATAAAGGTCGCTAATTAAAAATACCCCAGATTTTGGGGTGTCACGTGACCAGCCTGAACCAGGGTCTTTGTCGCAGCGCCGGGCGTAGGTAAAGACCCTGGCTTGCGAGGTTGTCGTAATGCAAGCCAAAATAGAAATTGAAGCGAGAAACACAACATCTTAAGACCGCCAGCCATGTTGAATGGTCCACTTAAGGAGTGAATCGACCACTCAAAGAGTCAATCGACGTTGTTTCTGTTAAAACAAATTGATTTTTAGGATTCCTTAGCCTTAAAACATAAAAGTTTTACTTTAAGAATAAAAGTCATACAATCCGTAATAGAAATCTAAAACATTCTATGCTCACGTGGGGCAATCCAACATGGCCGCAAGTCTAAAATTATGACGTATTTTCGACTTAAAAGCCCAACAACAGACATGCTATTTAGCTTTAATACGTATCAATGTTTCTAGATGATGTTTTATGATAAAACTTGTATGGTGACCGAGTACTAGATAGGTCTCGCAAAAACAAAAACTTCTTCCAAAATGAACAAACTGAAAACCTCTCCGATGTTGAAATGTATATTTTGATATAGCAATTCTAAGCGCTGATTGGTTAATTAATAGCCGTGTTTACATAACTCAATGTAAACACGGAAAATTTCCCGTCGCTCATCCGTTAAAGTAATTCTAATTTTTTGTGCTGTATTATGAAAGAAAAATAAAACGTTTTTTTTCATATTGATATACAGTTATACCCCAACACTCGAAATTTGGTGAAAACACTCCAGCCTGTAGCCGTCGTGTTTCCACACAATTTCTCGTTCCAATTTCCACTTGTGTTGACATAACTGTATATCATCGCGGGAAAATGTTTTTTATTTCTTGAACATCACATCAGATTAAGTAGCATGGTAGGAAGCTAACGTATAAATTCGTATATTTTGGCGAATTCATCTTAGGAAATATGCGTTCTCTTTCTATGACTGCAATTTTACTGCGGATATAAGAAGCAAAATCTAATGTTCCAATATGTATATCGATCTTTCTAGGACAAGCAACAACGACGTCACCTCCTATCACTACCCAAATAACTTCAACACAGCCCATCACAACCGCCACAACGCCAGTCCAAACTACTGTTCGCATTAGTACAACGCCTCTTCCCACAACCAATACTGTAAAAACTCCGTCTGCACCTCCGAGCACACCACCCGTTCCACCCTCACCTGCCAGCACTCCTCCTGTCCCTCCATCTCCAGGAAGTACTCCACGCCCCCCACCCTTTCCGTCAAACACTGATCCTGTTCCACCATTTCCTCCAAATACCCCAACTGTTGTTGCAACGACCAAACCACCTCCACCAGAAGGCAATAAAAACGTAAGATGCGGGACAAAAGGCCGAGTTGGTGGTGTAGTTAATGGTACAAGGGTGCAACCTGGTGTTGCGCCATGGCAAGTTGGGATTAAAAGGTGCGCTAACTGTAATATCACATGCGGTGGTACGCTGATTAATGATGAATGGGTAGTGACCGCTGCACACTGTGTAGCAGGGTTGTTCGCAGAAGAGCTGTATCTTGTTATTGGAGAAATAGATCAATCTCGAAGGTCTGGCTTCGAGCAAAATTTTAGATGCTCGAAAATAATCATCCACGAGAGCTATGGGATTGACGCGCCATATGATAAGGACATTGCTCTGATGAAGTTGGACAAATATGCCGTGTTTAATGATCACGTACGCCCGCTTTGTTTGCCAGAGAAGGATAAAGTGCTAACAGAAAACGATTTATGTGCGGTATCAGGCTTTGGAAGAGTTGCGCAAAATGGTGCAAAATCTGCGCAACTTCTACAGGCTAACGTGAAGATAGTACCGTGGAAAACCTGTGTGCAGGTAACGTCCTAGGCAAATCTGTATTGGTTTGTGGGATAACGCAGGGGTGTATAGGACAGACCTTTAGGTTTTAAATGCCGATGATATGGTAAAGTTTAAAGAAAAATTGAACAGACACAAGTCAAGTGCAAATTACCAGGATACATTTAACATATTAATGATGAAATTTAACCGAAATAGGCAAGTGGCGATACGAATGGCATTTTTCACATTCTGTTTTAAACGTTGGCGGGATGTCAATTTCATAGACCTCTTCAACAAGATTTTGATATCTGGCGTAGATTACACAACAGACAGTTAAATGTCCGTGTAGTGTTTGCTTTGACATTTTACACGTCTCATGCGATGAAATCAGTAATAGATGTAGTGATTAGTGTGTCAAAACGAAGTGAAGTGTTATATCTTCATCATGCTGGACATTACGATCCAGTGGCCTCAACTTCGAAGAATATACTGTCAATCGAACTAGCGAAAACTAAATCCCTGGAACAAAATAAACACAGATTCCCGAGAATAGTTAAGTTCTATAGCTACTTATCACTCTTTTTCATTTTCTAGTCGTACGCAAGTTTGTTAAACCCAAGAAAAGTTACCAGTAATATGTTGTGTGCCGGATATAAGAGAGGAGGTACGGACGCATGTCAAGGAGATAGCGGTGGTCCGCTGACCTGTTACGATCGCAAGAATGTCAGATTTATCCTTGGTGGGGTTGTGTCTTGGGGTGTGGGTTGTGCTAGACCTGGCCTTTATGGAGTATATTCCAACACCGCTTTGTTTGCCCCTTGGACACAGAAGAAGCTTGCTGCATTCTGACCCCACTGCTTGAAATTGAAAACACTGTTTAATACTTGAACTAAGTAAAATCTACGTACCCAATTAAACTGTTGAAAGATTGATTTTTAGCCTGGAAAGGAATTCTGTTTTCGATGTTGACATCACGGATTTTATTCTAGGAGTATTATAGATATGATTATAGGGTCCTGGTATAACGTTGTCGGTTACGGGTTATGCCACACAGTCAGAAATGCAAGAAACCTGATGCAAGTTGTGAATTTTATCTGTGTTGATGACGAGATCTTTTGGTCTCATCAAGTTGACTCGAGTCTGTGAAAATGACACTTGATACAAATGACCATAACGAAAAAGATAAAAGCATGTACATTCTACCAGTATGCACTGCGGGCATCAAATAAACATGACTGAAAAAATGTCAAGAGAAACAACAGCTAAGGACACAAAACTTTAAAAAACCCCAAAGAAAACAACTGCCTCTCTTATTCTTGTCCTTTAAAAGAAGTCCATTTTCTTTTTGGAACGATTTCCGTCAGCAATGCATTCTGGTAAAATGTACATCCGCCACCTTTTTCATTACGTTCAATTAACTTGTTGGTCAATCAACTTGCATCAAGCTTTCGGATACACAATCTTGACAATCAACTTGCATCAAGCTGTACCAGGAACTTGTTGCACACTTGCATGTTATCATTGAGCCGGGGAACACATCCTGGTATCAGGGCTTGCATGCCTATATGATGGCTGCTAGCTAGACAACAATCCTACAGCGGACTTACTAAAACCTGCACGTTTCTGGCTGTGATATGTATAATTATGAAATATATATGTTAGCATTAACATTTTCATACCGGATGCAAAGATTGATTCCAAAGCTTTAAAGATTAAATTATACATATATATATATTTTATTCATTACTTGCAACTGTTGTGTTTTATTCTCAACAATCAAAAGTTGGAAATTGTAAAGCTAGCTGCTTTAATGACGGGTAACTTACCATCTCTTCTCGTCGCTTCCTTCCGGTTCTACAAAATAACTGGTGAACTGGTGGTGGTGGTGGGGAGGGGGGGGGGGGTGAATATGTACCACGGAATTTTGAATTGAGGAAATAAATTAACGCGGACAGCATGGGAAAGTGCTTGAAAAATAAATTGTGGACACATAGATAGTTCTGTCGCCAATGTAGATGCTAAGAATTTTATAGAGGATAGATTGTCTGCATTCGTGGTAGATGGTAATTTTCAGGTCCACAAAAAATTATAGAGTAGGCATATTAGAAGATGCTTGGAAAATATGTCAATTACAATAAGAAATTTAAGTAATAAACAGTCTCTGGGCCAGGTACTGCAGGATTAACTGGAACAAAACTTGAAAAAAATTAAAACCTAAAAGAATTTTTTTTTAATTTGAAAATGTATCCTGCTACATATACTTGCCAAGTACCGAAGACTTGAGAGCATCATGCTTAATGTGATCCAATCTTTGACGTTTTTCTCACCATTTTCTAGCTGTTGAAGATGGACCTATTTCCATCCCATCTAGTCGTTTCGTGTTTGTGTTGTTTTGCTAATCACTCATGCATTATTTAAGTTATGTAAGTCATAAAAAATGTGATGAATGATAACAAACCCATATTGTGTTCTTATTAACGCTCGAATGGTTTTAATTTGCACCTCAACTCCCCATATCAAAAGCAGACGTCGAACTTTTCATGAGCCAAATCTAATGCAAATGAAATGAACCCTTTGCTTTAGCTCATTTACATTAGGTGCGACACATGAAAAAATGTCGACGTTTGAAATAGGCCTTACAACCCTGATTTTACAATACATGTACAACAATTAACATACGGTATAGATATCTGGAAGTCGATTGCTTCATAATTCAACCCGTTTCAAGCTGAGGAATCACATTGATGAAAATTGTTTAAAAATCGCATCCGTGGATTTCAAATAAGGCTCAAGATAGGGGGGGGGGGGGTTGTCCCATTTCCTAGCACAAATTTTGACAAAATCCGATTGCCCAAGTGCACAAGTGAATATTTTGCCCAAATCCTAATTCTGCATCCTATTTTCCATTTCATCCATCCTAATCCCAGTGCATGCATAGGATCCCATGTTCGCAGCAATTCCTAGTTCCCATATACCCCTCACGACCCTCCAAAATGAGACGGAAAAATGATAAATTGTCTTTACCGATTGATAAAATCGTCCGCGTAAATGGTTAGTGTAATACAGCTTGGGACTCATTAGTAATAATAGTGTACATATTTGCACGCGTCATTAGTTATTAACATTCCATGATCATTGTGTACTGTAGCATATAAGCTCTGTTTGTGAATAAATCGTCAGTCTCGTCACAGAATAGAAATTAACTAGAAGGTTCACTCTCGTCGAAACCTGTCACAATTTCATATCGAGCTAAACAAGTGTAGTGCAGTTCGCTACATGCTCCCATCATTCAAACGAACGTATGCTATATTTCAACAAGAAAGAGCCTTTCAAATGGATTCTAAATAATCTCTAATCCAAATCGTAGTTCTAAGCATAGCAACAGGAAACGACCACCTGCACAAATACTTCAAATTAAAAATTGTGAAAATGATGCAACGTCAGTGTGGTGGATGGAAAATAGTAATATACCTGTTTAGGGCACTGGAACGAGCGCGCCAAATTGTGCAAAGTGTGACTAGTGATTTATATAGAGTGAACCTTCTGGGTAATTTTCTATTCTGTGGTCTCGTCCAGTAAATTGGGCCTGATACATTACATGGTGGCAGCGGAAAAAATACGAAATGGAAGGGTTTGTTAAACCAAGCCAAATATCGTTTAGCCGAGAACTGGCGAAGATTTAAGCAGAAATATGACATATTTGTTGTGGCGTCGGGCTATGAAAAGATGTCGAACAAAGAGAAATGTTGTATGCTTCTAAATCTCGCAGGAGAGCAAGCTATTGAAGTATATAACACGTTTACGTACGAAGAAAAAAAAGAGCAAGACGATCCAGCTGTTCTGATTCAGAAGTATTTGAAGAGTATTGTAACCCAAAGAGAAATATAACATACGAATGGCATGTATTCAATACAGTATGCAAAGTGTGAACGAAACCATTGATGCGCACGTTACTGAACTTAGACTACAAGCAAAAAACTGTGAATTTGGCGCTCTGTGTAACGAACCTATCAGAGACAGAATCGTAGTTGGGATCAGAGATGATGCGGTACGAAGCCAATTACTTTGCGAGGCTAAATTAGATTTGCAGAAAGCGGTAGATATTTGTCGAGCGGCTAAACAGACTCGAAGCCAAATGGATGCCCTAAAGAATGCAACAAGCACAGAACACGAAGTAACAAAGGATCCATTACGACCAAAGCGTGTTGACTCAAAGACAAAGGGCAAGCGAGTGCCCTACAAAGAGCAACCGGGAAATGTACAGTGCAAGTACTGCAGGACATCACACCAACGAGACAAAAGCAAGTACCCAGCAGTTGAAAAAGCTTGTAAGAAATGTGGTAAGCAAAACTATTTCGCCAAGGTTCTACTAATTCACTAGACACTCATGAACTGTATGTCGGTGCTGTACAGCAGCAGAAAGAGATAAAAGGTGTTAGCAGTACAGATGAAGAGTGGAATATAACAGTCGAAATTTACAAAGTAACAGACTTTGAAATTTAAACTAGATACTGGGGAAAAATGCAATGTGCTACCTTGGGAGTGGAATATAACAGTCGAAATTTACAAACAGCCTTTGAAATTTAAACTAGATACTGGGGAAAAATGCAATGTGCTACCTTGGGAGAAGTTAGATTCTCCAATTCAGTTAAACTAGATACTGGGGAAAAATGCAATGTGCTACCTTGGGAGAAGTTAGATTCTCCAATTCAGTTAAAACTACCAACACTAGACTTGTTTCGTACAGTGGAAATCTGATAGAGTTAGGGGGAACAGTCGTATTACCTGTAAGCTATAGAGGCAAGCAAGCTATAGAGGCCAGCAATATTCGCTTCAGTTTTATGTTGTCAATAAGTCTGTGCAAGCAATTATAGGATTGAAAGCGTGTGAGCAGTTAAATGTTATACAAAGAGTAGAAGAAATGACTAAAACTTTGAACCCCGAAAGTGATCTATTTGTCGCGTATGAAGATGTTTTCTCCACTAGCAGTATCGGTTGTCTTCCAATAACCTACCACAAAGTGATTGCCAAGAACGTGAGACCAGTCATACATGCCCAAAGACAGGTTCCTGCTGCTCTTCGTCCAAAAATTAAAGAAGAATTAGATCGTATGGAGAAGTTAGGAGATGTTGAGCCAACCACTACACCAAAAGAGTGGGTCTCGTCGCTTGTTATGGTTGTCAAACCAAATAAGATTCGTTTGTGCATCGACCCCAAAGATCTGAACGAGGCTGTGAAGAGAGAGTATTACCCAATGAAAACCGTCGAAGATGTTCTGACCAGACTGCCAGATGCCAAGATATTCTCGACCCTGGATGCTGCAAGTGGGTTTTGGCAAATTTCCCTAGATGAAGAGTCCTCATATTTGACATGTTTTAACACCCTATTTGGACGCTATACATACGTTTAAACGCCTACCATTTGGAATTAAATCTGCTCCTGAAGTCTATCAACGAGTCATGGGAGAATTCTTTGGTGGTATAGACGGCTGTGAAGTGATCGCTGATGATTTAATGATCTGGGGAAGAAATAACGAAGAGCGCGACCAGCGTCTAAAGAGGGTGCTTGACCGGGCACGAGAAGTTCAACTGAAGTTGAAGCAAAAGAAATGCAAGATACGGGTCACGGAGGTGTCGTATATCGGGCATACGTTTACGTCAGATGGAATCAAGCCAGACCAAAGGAAAGTGCAAGCCATTCTGACGATGGCTGAGCCAAACTCGAAGCAGGATCTTCAACGATTCATCGGTATGATACAATACCTCGCAAAGTTTATGTCAAACCTGTCCGAGAAAGCAGCACCTCTACGATCCCTGATACATTACACGGTGGAAGTGGTGGGATGAAACAGAACGTGGCAGTGGAACGATGAGCATCGGAAAGCTTTTCAAATCTTAGAGGAAAATTGTGCAAAGCAGCCAACGTTACTGTATTACGGTGTTTCGAAGCCAGTAAAGATACCTAGTAGCAAATCTGGACTTGGAGCTGTTCTAGAGCAAGAGGGACACCCCGTAGCGTATGCATCGCGAGCTTTGTCGAAGGCCCAACAACGATACGCCCAAATAGAAAAGGAAGTGTTGGCTATTGTCTTTGCGTGTGACAAGTTCAATCAGTTTATCTATGGTAAGACCGTCCAAGTCGAAATTGACCACAAGCCCTTGGTGAGCATTTTTAAGAAGTCTCTTAATGACTGCCCAATGAGATTGCAACGATAGCTTCTTCGCCTACAACAATACATACATTCATACATAAAATTTTATTTAAAACACGCTAGCCCCAACAGCAAGATGCTGGTTTCCATGGGGGGGGGGGGGGGGGGGCCGTGTGGACAAGTTACAAATACATAGACATATAGTATTTAAAAGGAAGAACACACACGTACAATAACAAATAATTGAAAAAGAAGGTGAAATATATAACTAATTACAAAATTATTAAACGGGGTTTTAAGGAAGTGTCAAGCACCGATGTCAAATGAGCCCCTTAAAGGTAGTCAAAGTATTGGCTTTTTTAGCTTCGACGCTTAAATTTTTCCACAAGAAAGCCCCATTATAGGAAAAACTCCTTTTTTTTAAATTCAGTTTTGGGTTGAGGTAGCACCAAATCAGTATCACTATTTCGTAAATTATAAGAGATGAGACAATTACTCATTTTGTAAAACATGCGATTTAAATTTGGTGCAGCTAAATTATTTAAAATTTTATACATGAAAATTGATTTCAGATAGTCTCGCCTTTTTTCTAAGGTTTCCCAGGCAAGTGTCTCGAAAACGTCAGCCGTCCTTATATCATAAGTTGCTCCCGTTAATATTCGTGCTTCTCGATTTTGATATTTTTGTAATTTTTCTTTGAGTCCTATCCCGCAGTTGTCCCAAAGAGGGCTACAATAATCGAAATATGGTTGGACTAGAGCATTATAAATTACTTTCAGCATCTGGGGAGGTACAAAGGGTTTTACTCGCTTTATGGCTGCAATGCCAGCGGCTACTTTTTTACAGATCATTTCAATATGACTGTCCCAACACAGTTTATCATCCAAATTTACTCCTAGACACTTATAGTTGGTAACCCTAGGAACAGGTGTACTGTTAATTAGAATAGGCTCATTACAGATATTATTTTTTATATTATAAGAGGATCCTATGAACATGTATTTTGATTTTGTGGGATGGATTTGTAGCTTATTTTTTCTCATCCACCTACTCAAATTTTTTAAATCTTCGTTTAATTTGGAGATGAGATCACTACTGTTATCAGATGATGCATAAATTTCAGAATCATCAGCGTATAGGGAGGGAGTAGTGTTATTCAGACTATCCGGCATGCATGTCATTTATATATAATAGAAAAAGCAAAGGACCAAGAATAGAGCCTTGTGGAACTCCGCATATTATCTTTTTAGAAGAAGATAACTGGCCATTTACCGTACACTGTTGTTCCCTATCTTTGATGTAGGAATCAAACCATTTCAGCGCATTACCAGAGATGCCAAAATTTAGATTCATTTTGTTAAGCAATATTTCATGATTTATTGAGTCAAAAGCTTTCCTTATGTCAAGGAAAACCAAGCAATACGATTTGCAAGTCACGTACAGAAAGGTACTGAGTTATATGTGGCTGATAAGTTGAGCAGAGCCTATCAAGAAGTTAATCCAAACGATACCCTCGAAGAGCTAGAAATACACATGGTACTGCCGATTTCCCCCTCGAAGTTGAAAGATTTACAGCGGGAGACACAGAAAGATCCAATCTTACAACGGTTGAAGCAAGTTATCATCGAAGGCTGGCCACAACGCAAGTCTTATTTATCTTCATCTATCCAGAGCTATTGGGACTATAAAGAGAAGCTGACCATCTATGACGATCCTATTTTCAAAAGAAATAAGGTGGTCATTCGACCAGGGTTACGGAAAGAAATGCTAAGATCGTGCATCAACCTCACCTCGGCGTTGAAGCGAGTAAGCAACGGGCTCAAGAAGCCTTATTTTGGCCAGAAATGGACAAAGAGATTGAACAGCTAGTTAAATCTTGCAGTATATGTAACCAGAACAAGACACAACAACCATCCCAACCATTGAGGCCTCATCCGACTCCGTCCAGACCGTGGCAACGCATTGGTGTGGGTATCTTTACGTTCCACGGAACGAATTACTTGATTTCTGTAGATTTCGAATCAGGTTGGTTCGAAGTCGACCTGTTGAATGAAATGTTATCTACAAACGTCATAACAAAGTTTAGAGATGCGCCGATTAATCGGAAAATATCGGAAAAGTCGATTAATCGGCCAATTTTTAAATAATCGGCAATCGGCCGATTATTGTATAATAATCGGAAATAGATTGGACTATTTTAAAAGGAAAAGGAACAGGTTCTTTACTGCTGTAGCAAGCTAAAATTACTTGAAAATCTAAGAAACAGCGCGTTAAAACTACTTATGTTTATGAACATGACACCGAGTGAAAGCAGCGTGCATATCTCGTCAACACGAATGCATCATGTAACGAGCTCGCCTGGTAATGGCGGCGCAGAAAAGGCTGTCTGGATTGCAAAGTCATTGATGAAGAAGGCTGTAGGAGACGGTGTCGATCCCTATTTGTCGTAACTAAATCATCGCAACACGCCACGAGATTCGGTTCTCGGCAGTCCAGCACAACGCCCGATGGCCGAAGAACAGTTGAAACCCGAAGTCAAAGATCCAGAAGTGGTCTATGAGCGACTGCAACATTACAAGAATCTCCAGAAGAAAAGTTATGATCACGTAGCCAGAAACTTGCCTGTTTTAAATCAAGGTGATGTTGTAAGAATTCAAGGAGAAAAGGGATTTCCGCAGAGAGGAGTTGTTGAAGGGAAATCCAAGCATCCTAGATCGTACCTGGTAAAGTCATCATCTGGAACATATAGACGAAATAGAAGGCATTTGTTAAAAGTAGAGAGGAACCAGTTGAAGAATTTGAAATTGAGAATATGGGTAAGAATCGAGAATGATCACAAGCCACTGGAAGCCATAGCTCGGAAACCACTTCACGATGCACCCAAACGAATTCAAGGTATGTTGCTGAACATACAGAAATATGACACCTTGTTTTCCTACAAACCTGGACCTCAGATGTATCTGGCAGATACTTTGAGCAGAGCCTTTTTGACCAGCAGCGCCAACACACAAGGAGAATTCGAAAGGAGTCAACGCACTCAAAGCCATTTCACTTTCCAAAGAGAGACAAAAACAGATCAAAAGAGATACAGAGCGCGATGATGTTCTCCAGCGATTAAAAAAAGTCATACAGCGGGGGTGGCCTGAGCAGAAACAAGACCTACCAACCACACTTCATCCATATTATAGCTATAGAGATGAGCTTAGTGTGTACGATGGTCTGGTTTTTAAGGGAGAGCGATTGCTCATTCCAAAGGAACACGACAGAAAATGAAGCTTGATGTACATAGGTAACATATTGGAGTGAATGGCTGCCTAAGGAGAGCACGGGAATGTATGTTTTGGCCTGGGATGAGCGCAGAGATGAAGGAGTTTATAGGCCAGTGCGAGACATGTCGAAGGTATGAGACCAGACAACAGAGAGAAATGCTGATGAGTCACGAGATAACAGAGCGACCATGGGAAAAAGTTGGCGCAGACATCTTTACCATTGGTGATAACAACTACCTTGTGCTGGTAGATTACTATTCAAATTTCTGGGAAATCAACAGTCTCGAAGATACAAAAGCCAGCACATGTATCAGAAAGATAAAAGGTCATTTTGCCAGGAATGGAATTCCGGATGTCTTTGTCAGCGACAATGGTAGCCAGTTTGTCTCTGAAAGATTTGGAAACTTTGCAAAATTGTGGCGTTTCGAACATCGTGTAAGCAGCCCCGGGGCAGAATCTGCTGTGAAATGTGCAAAGCTGATACGTAAAGCGGTTGAAACAGGAAAGGATCCGTACCTGACGATTTTGGCACATAGAAATACGCCCACTGAAGAAATGGAGTCCAGTCCAGCCCCGAGATTACTCGGTAGACGATGCAAAACCCTCCTACCGACAACTACTGAATTATTCAGGCTGGAAAGTATTTCAAATACAAAGATTATGAAACAGAGGAAAAAACGAAACGATAAACAAGCGGTTTACTACAACGTAGGTGCTAAAGATCTGTTGGCTCTTGAAAAGGGAGATATTGTGCGAATGCGGCCATTTAGACTTGGCCAGAAATCATAGGATCGAGCAACGGTTAAACGAAGATATGATGAACGGTCGTACGAGTTAGAGACTGATAAGGGAAATTTCCGACGAAATAGAGTAGATATTAAGAAGACGACGGAACATAATGAACACCCGACTGAGGGGAGACCACAGATTGGTGGACGGCAGCCCGCTATTGAGATCCAGCCAGAAATACCAGAAGTAACAGGAAACGACCGACGTACCGTTCCAGTGACTACGAGTAACAATGATGAGCAACGAGTAACAATGACAGTGAACGATGCAGCGACGGGTATCGATGAAGATCAGCAAAAAGCGCGAGAGCATCTGATGACACACGAGTCGAGTAGACCAAGACGAGTGAGAAAGAAACCTAATTACTTGAAGGATTACACCATGAGCTGAATAAACAGTGAACGATTATTATGATCCTATTCATTAACTTTAACTTTTATGAACTTACTTAATAATTAGTCATCTATTTTAAAAAGAAAAAAAAGGACAACAGTTTTATGTTTATAACATAGGTAGCTTTAGTATATTCATTATCTAATTCTTTTATAAGAGAAAGGATGTTACGTCATTAATGATGTGACATGCGTCACATGACTTTGTATATAAGTATTTGGACACCTAGTATTATTTTTTGAATATATTCGCATAGTAGCATGCTAGTAAGGACGTAATAAATGTTGCATAGAAACATACCAATTATAACATTGGTACGGCCAATCCCAGACCTCCGATCAGAAAAGAACAATCGAACACTACTGAACAAGTGCAGACAGGAAGGCAAATTGTTTCGAGGCAGAACAATGGTACTGAGAATGGGAATCTGAATGTGTATACTAGAAGTGGACGTCTAGTAAAACGACCGGAAAGACTTGGTCTGTAAATAAGAGATAGAAAACTTTACAGTGAGCTTATTACTTGTAGAATTAGGTAACTTAGAGAATTTATAAGAAAAGTGGCAAAAAAAGTACAGTGAACCTTTCTAAAGAAGGAGAGATGTAATAGAGCTTGGGACTCATTAGTAATAATAGCGTACATATTTGCATGCGTCATTAGTTATTAACATTCCATCATTATGTATTGTAGCATATATGATCTGTTTGTGAATAAATCGTCAGTCTCGTCTAGTAAATTGGGCCTGGTACATTACAGTTAGGTTGGCAGATAGATTGATCTTGATCTGGAGTTGTTTGTCTATTAAGGCACAAAATTCCTCAATCCATAGCTCAGCTTATAACAAATACCTGATAGTAAAAGCGTATTGGAACAAAGTGCATTTGAGAGACTGTGTTTAGCGTTCCACTGATCAAAGCTGGAGCTGGATATCCAGGTGGCCGTCTTCGGTCAACGACCAGTATTTGGAGAGGTTATCTGTCTACATTATACAGAGCATCATTGGAAGCCTGTTATTCTGTTAATAGCGACCAACAGTGCGTCTGCACAGGTGGCTATTTAAAACTGAAGAACAAGTAGTTTCTTAACCTTCTTCCATATCAAACATCTCAACCCTCTCCAGTATTTAACATTTTTCTATTTACTAACCCAAGCTTCAGGATAAATTAAATTTCTCAAAAGGTACACATTTATTTTAAGCCACCACTAACCCCACGTACCCCCTCTCACACATCAAACATCTTAAATATTTAAACATCGTCTTAATAATTGAAACTAATGTGTTAAAGTTGTTCAAAAATAGTTCCTAAAATTGCCCTCCCTTTTAAAGAAGCCGGCACTAAAGGGAAATAAAGCGCTTCACGACTCAGAGCTTAAACTCAGACTTAAACTAGCAATAGCAAATATTTACAATTTATGTCCTTTGGCTTTGTGAAGGCGTTCGGCATATGCTTCGTTGTTGGCATGCAATAGATTTGTTGTACCGGTACTGAATTTTAAAAAAAACCGCCTTTGTAGTGTAAAATTTTCCATGTACATTATCCACATTATCCCCGCGATGAAATTATTTCTGACATGTTCAGTGTTTAGTGAAACCTGCATCGTAATCTCATCTCATAAAACATATTATCGAGCATAAATCATAAACAAACTAAGCGAACTTTGATATTACAATTCTTTCTTGATATCTTGCTTGAAATCCTGAAAAACAAAATTCCTACTTTATAATCCCTAATTTATAATTTACAAAATTACATAAGACTGCGGTAATGAAGATTTAAAAAGATATAAACTAGATGTAAAACAAAATTACGACTTCTGCAAAAATGGTTGGAGGGGTGGTTTTCCCAATCTCTACTTGAATGCACGGAAAGAAAGATACGTAAATGCGTAGAGGAAATACACAGTACTAAAATTAATAATAGTAAAATAGATATGGTATTGTTAACTTACACCGTTCTGAAGAACCTTCGTCCGTCCGTCGGTTTTTGTGTAGTATTGCACCTAAAAATATTTAGGGAGCATAAGCGTACATATGTCAAAATTCAATTCTAGGACAACCATCTGAAAAACAATTTCTAGCCGCGGTGATAGCTCAAACAACTTCACTCGAACTGCGTGCGAAATCTTTTAGTGAGAAAATTGAGTTTCACAACTTAATTCAAGAGTTTTGTCAAATTGGGGGCTGTTTTACGGTCTTAAAACGCTCTTGAAAAAACACTCGAGTAAAGTGCAACAAGATCTTAATGATTTATCAAAAACATTTAGAAAAAAACATTCTCATAATGACCGCAAATGCGGACTTGAGATGTTACACAAAATTTCATTAGCTCCGAAAAACCCTCAGCCAGTCAGATCTTATGTGTAGCATTTTAGTTTTTTAAAAAAAGGTCTATTGCATTTCACAGTAACTTACTGCTTCGCCATTTGAGGATTTAATTCGTGTTACTTCTGGCATTAAAACATATACATACCTATAGTTTGATGAATTAGGTCGTTCTTAGCAAGTGCCATGAGAAAGCCATAAAATGTCACCCGGTCAGCAGAAGAAAGGATTTGCTTTATGGCTTCTGAAGGAGGAACACTACACAGAGGAAAAATAATTAGAGCTCACCCAGTCCACAGCGATTCCTGAACATAACAAGAGCTGGTTAAACCAAAATGAGAGGTAAACTGTTTATAAACATGACTGTGCAGTATTAAAGTTCAGGATTTTCGAGTTAAAGTCACTATTTATTCCTTGCACCCTTTTTATGCGTTTCTGCAGCAGTTGGAAAATCTATATCCAGTAGATAGCGCTATTCACCTTTCGTACAATCATAGTTAGAAGAGATTGTTTGGAAACTCATTACAATAATAATTTACCTCATTATCTATTGTATGTTGGTTAAAGATTATGCGACACAACGAGTATTTTGATAAAATACAAAAGAAAGGACATTAGATACTCCCAAGATCGATAACATTTATTTCGAGGTCTCGAAATGATAAACCATATTTGTAACCACGTAGGTTTAGGATAAGAGTTAGTCTTTACTGTAGTATTAAGGTTAGCATCAATTAATGGCCAGGTACGCTACCCTAACTCCGAGTTTACTTTGGCACCCAACACCACGATGAATTTAATAAACTGAATAAACGCAATATAATGCAAAAAACCTTATTGTCTTTGCTGTGGAGCCATGATGGACAAGATGATGAAGAATCTCATCATAAAACAACATTGAATCAATCCCGTCCGTAGTGATATTTGACTCTTGTTGTGAAACTTTCTCCGTACTCTTATGACGTTTTGACTTAGAATCAGAAGTAGGAACGACCACCACTTGACCAGATCTATGCAAACCACTGGCAATTTCGTCGTAAATTTCACTGCACTTCGCCAGAAACTCTGAAATAATTGACATTAAATTACAGTTAATAAAGTTATGTTGATTATTATTTGTAAACACCTCGTTGAATATACAAGCCTACATACAGTACAGTATATTCACTTCGCCTTCGGCTCTGACAGGCTAGTAATCACCTCACCTATGGCGACTAATTGTTAAATACTTAATGCTGCAATGATTTCTGAGGTAATGTGCAGTGGATATAGGCTTTTAATCACCTCGACTTCGGCTACTAATTGTTAAATATTTAATGGTGCAATGATTTTTGAGGTAATGTCCAGTGGATATAGGCTTGTAATCACATCGCCTTCGGTGCCTGATTGTTAAATATTTAATGGTGCAATGATTTTTGAGGTAATCTTCATGGTAGTGAAAGAAACTAAGTTAATCTTAATAGTTTGGTAATCCTTCACTCGTCTTTAGTACTAACCTTCATAATAAAGCTGCATTTGAAAAGCTGACAGAAAATCAGAAAAGGACATGAGACAATCCATGGCATCTTCCATCAAAACAATTCTACATGTTAGGATAACAAATGAAGCACAACTGTCGAAACTATTCATGCAACAACCTACAAATTATATATACCGGTAGTGCAGCATCTACATATAACAGTGTTACCTTGCAGATTTTTGAACAATCTCGTACGGAAAGTCTGAGCATATTAACGACAACAATGAATGATATTCTTTTACACTTAAAAGATCTAGGAATAAGCGTGTGTGGAAGAAATTAGTGCATGGAACAGTAAAATTTCATGGAAATAGCGTAACAATATGAGTAAAGAGAAGGGGGGGGGGGGGGACTTGCCCAACCACGTCTTCGCAATTGTCATCTCGTTTACACTAGAGTAAAAGTTTTCAGATTCGTAAAAGTATCCGGATTTCTTGTCTTTTAGGTCAACAGATTCGCGAGTTGTTTAACACTGCACAGCCTCAAACAGGGATTGTCAATACATGAAGCAAAGCCGTGATACGTAATCTTATTTTGTCACATTTTTGGCCGAGTTTTGTAATTTTTTGCCGGACTCATGCTCCTTAACATAGTATAGCGAATGAACAGCAGGGGCTATTGGCAATGCAACATGTCCCCTTATTCCTATGCAGTTTACTGGCCAGAATAATGGCGGATCAGGCAGTCCAGAGCTTTTATTGGCGAGAAAATGTAATCGACTGGCCTGACCTGCAGACTAAAGGTATACACAGATTCCTACTTGAGTTGTCCTTCTGTTTATTTCCTATTCTGTGCTCTTTAGTGTTAACGGCAAAACGAATGTATTATGAAAACATCTTGGATTAGCGACGAATCCGGACTTTTTGCCCGAGTGTAATTAAACGAGGAGTGAATTACATTATGTACACATCTTCCATGCGGAAAAAAAGGTTGATATAACGCAACATGCACAATATATTCAGCTCCAAAATATTCGATTGACTGAGGATGCTTCGGACATACAGTATGAAAGCCGGACTAGTTGGGCTGCTAAGCAAGATCTCACCGTGCATTTGATTTTATTTACCGGTGTGAAAATCTTTCCGTATGAACGCTTACAAATGGGTTGGTGATGAAAGTTCAAAGATGCGGGTAGGCCTAAGAGTCACTAGCTTTGAACAAATATGTCAATCACGATATAGATATTGTACCGCAATTCTTTCGGACATTATGAACATTAATGCAGTGCGAAATTAACCCCACCCACAAAACCGCCCGTCCTCCCAGGCCTCCCTATACTGTAATCATGCACTCTATATAAGTGAGGATCAATTGATGGCAGTTAAAGTGTACACGCAGCCTTTCGGGATTTGACATATTTGTAATATTTAGGAGATTTTCGGACATATAAGTTTTATTCTAAGAGAAAAAGCCATCTTCGTGGTCTTTTTGGCTCTTTAAGTTATACCAGCACAGGCGTCATTTAAGTGAATGCAAATGAGTTTTTCATTGTTTCATGCATTCACAAATGACTTACGGTAAATGACGTCAGTTCCTCTAAGTTGAGAAGCCAAAAAACCATGAAGTTTTTCTCTAAAACAACATACTGCACATTGTCTTAAAATTTACTAAACAGTTTACAAAATTAATGCATCAAATCCCAAATGAGAGCATGATTGTGCACTTTAAAGTTCAAGGTTTTACCTCCGCTTTGTCCAATGTGTTTGAAGCATTTCCAGAAGATAGTAATAAACGAAGCTCGATTGTGAGATGTGGCATGAATGAAGCTGTACTCGCGGAATAATGTGTGGTTTCCTTTCAATACACTGCGAAAACTGAACGAAATAACAATTGAATTGTCTATATAAGCATATGTTTAATTTTCTTGTGAAACACCAAATGGGAATCAGTTCAATTATAGATCAGTGTTGTGGGAGGTTGTTTTTGAACATGAGGGAATGGGGAAAGTGCTCCCTCCAGCTTATGCATGTGATAGAGGAAATAATAAATCATTTTAGGTTGCAGATAGACATTGTCGTGCTATACACATTACTGGTGCAGTATGCGTACCAGGATAATAGAGAAAAAGGCTTATGATGCCCCCGCCGAGCCTGTTTTTCAAAGTTAAAAATTTTAACTTTTATTCAAACTTATTGTTATTTGGTTTTATTAGGTAAATTTATGTATTTATATCATAGACAAATGCTGCCATTAAACTTTAATTTCTTTTTTCAACGTATTAGATAAGTGAAATTCATGTATATAATACATGGAATTCTAGTTTGTATGCTGGGCCTTTCTGTAGAACTAATATCAGACAATTTTCTGTAAATTACCAAGGTGTAAAGTTTTTTAACGCACTTTCATTCTCAAGATATTCGTGGTGCTCCGTCAGTTTCTTGTTTTAGACAGAAATTAAGAAATTACTTGATTAATGTATATTAGAAATTGTATGTATTTATTTTCTGAATAACTTGTCTATAATTGGTTTGTATTGTCTGCCCGGTTTTATCAGGTTGTTAAAGGAAGCCCAAAAACTTATAAGCCTTATGGTTTCTATTTGGGCTTCCTTGCCAGTTAATTGTATTGTGTTATGTTTGTAATTTATGCTATTTTGTGGCTAAATAAATTGACTTGACTTGACGTAATATATTTAATAATTATAGAAGGTTTAACATTACTAGTCATTGAGAAACTTTGCTGGAACAACATGAGGGTTGTCATCTCTGTGTTGTAATAACTGACTGACAGCATCCTAATAAAGTAACAAACATTCAATTAATATTTTATACATACTTTTAATTTAACTAAATAACCAGGGAATGAAACCTGAGAAAGCAAATATGCTACCGTGGGTAACATTGTATAACAACCAGGGACTGAAACTTGAGACAGATGATGATGGAAATTAACTTAATTTGTTGTCAGATGTTTCATATTTAGCTTTAAGACTCAAGACAGTCACTACATCATTTATCATTGAAAAAACTGGTGTATAGTGTCAGCATTTACTGGTAAATTGCGAGATTTTTGCAGTCCTATGTATGTAGTAGAGTGTCACTCTATGTTAATTATATTCTCACTGTAGATTACTGCTTGTAAATTTCTACAATTACTTGAATAAAGTATCTTTCACTTTTACCAACCTGGATATAAACCAACACATTGTGCTTTTCTAAAAGAATAAGAAAAATTATATCTTTTACTTAATTAAATACTTTAAAATATAAGATATATACTGTATGCTGATATTGCTTGCCACTGTATACTGTGGGGGTATTTAACCACTTACAATGAAATAAATACATTTACAGTAATTTAGAGAAAATTGTAAGTTGGTTCTGAAAGATTGTTCTGGCTGCTTTATGCCTTTGGTGAGTGAGATTGCAATAAAGATGAACTTTTTAATATATATGGGCTGACTGGATAACAGTTGAATATTCTTCGGTGCAAATTATTCAAAATTTATCTCTACTTACTACACAGCATGTTGTGTCACAAACAGCAATTGTGGGAAATGCCTATGCGAATAATGTGGAAAATGGGGGGGGGGGGGGGAGTTAAACTCCCTACTTTTTTAATCTCTTTCAGAAAATGTTTAACCCCCACTAGAATCAGTCATGGTTATATCTCCCTTGTTTGACTTTTAATGGCCCTCCTAAAGCAATTAATACCAAACCTGTGATTTTCACATTTCTTAAAGAAACAATGCTCTGCCAGCTTGGGTATATACAAAGTCAAACTGGGAATGCCATTACTAGGTTAAAGTGGTGACACCCAGAAGCTTCGCTGCATCCCCCAGGGTGCATTCCATGTAAACTCCATGCTGAAGATACGCCAATATTTGTTATGTTTAGTATTGTGATTTGCTTAATCGACTACAAAGATCTTCGGCATTGAGTGCATGGAATGCAGTCTGGTGCATCACGAGGCACAAACTGGGTATGAAACATTCCTGTCAATGCTTTTCACAAACTCCAAATTTAATAGGGTTAGGGTGAGTGATTGCATTAGCCAAAAATCTTGGTAGGGGCCATGGGGCTGGGAAATTTTGGCCTAATCATAGAGAGCTTAATCAAGCAAGCGACAGTTTTTGTCAAGACGTACAGTCCTAAACCTCAGTCCTAAATACAAGCGAATAGAAAACATGTGGTTTGTACTATTGTAGTACAGTGGCACACAAACAATCTATCAGTGCGCACGGCCCAGGGTAAGCCCTAGATACAGTAGTTGCAATTTATTAACAGACAATTAACAGATGTTAGCAGGCAAATTTTTTGTAATATATAGCGTAAGATATATACCTAAATATTTTTCGTCCGAAAGTTGCATTCTGCTTGTTATGGACTCACTCTTTTATACATCTCTCCACTTTTGTTGCTATATTTGTGTTTATTAATTGAAAATATTAATTTTCTTTCTGAGACGACGTGTATTTGTTTTCTTATTTGTTTGATAACCTGACCACAGGCCATGAGTGGCGATACTTCATGTTGCCACAACGCGATGGTTTCTACCAAGTTCTAACGGTTGATGTGATTGGTTAAAAGCAAATTGTGGGAGAATCTAGCAAATGAGAATGAGTCTTTTATTACATTGCTTGCCGCCGTCTGCTTGCCTATTTCAAATATGGCGGCCGACACTGATTTTGTTGAAAACGAGGAGTTCTATAAAAATTTGTTACTTTCGCTTGAAAAAGATGACCCAAACGTAGCTCTAGCAACGAATGATAATGGTAAATTTATCCTACCAAAGCCTGGGTTTGTTATTAAAACAAAAAACGAAGCGGGAGAAAAAATATTTATGAATATTTTATCGAGTTTTGAACTGCCAGCTCCAAAAGAGATCAGCGACGCTGAACTGCAACAGTTATTGGAAGATCCAGACGCAACACAGTTTAAAGTTCCTTTGGCACTTGGTGATCCCCATGCTGAAACTGATAAAAGTGGGAAAGGTTAGCAACCTATTAAAATTTATGTATTTCATATTGTTACTGTATAATTGTATATGATCATTTAGGCTTTTAACTTTGTTGCGTATTACAATCCATTAGCTTTTTCCTAGGTATTCTTACTTGATACCCACAATACAGTCTGGTAAAATATGTATATTATTGGCGACATGTCAATTATACCAGAATGCATTGCGGGTATCAAGTAAAAATACCTGGGAAAAGATGACAAGAAGCGGAGTAAAAGAATACCTGGCCAGTTTACAAAAGCTTCGTAGATCACCACTAGCTTGGCTATGTGCTTCCATCGCTACGTGGCTACATTGATACGTATACCTACGGGGCTACGTGGCTAAATGGCTACGTGGCTACCCTTACCCTAACCATTTCCCTAACTCTAACCCTTACCCTAACCTTTACCCTCATTAACCTTAATTTCTCCGCGTAAACGCACTACAACTCATGTTCTAATCCAAAATTGCCAACCTTTGACAAATGCGGACCTTCTTAATTTGCCAATTAGTCATGCATCTATCGGTGGCCAGGTACATGTATTCTATTATTGTACCCAAGAAGCAAAGCTAATGAATAAGGTGGATTGAAATTTTAACACTAGTGTGAAAATAACCTGATTTTTCCTGCGAGTTTTTCAAAAGACGTTAATTTGCCTTTTTAAGCAATTTTAGACTGCAATGCGTTCTGATAAGATCAGCATCTTTGCTACAGTAAATTGAAGATTGAAGGGCCATTTTACGTCCTCAAAATTTCTTAGAAACTCCCCTATGACCATGCACTATGACAGCATATTGCACTATGGTAGCATGCAGTAATACATCAGGTGCAAGCTTGTTTGAGTTTTTGGCTGAAGGATGCACATGAAACTTTTCTCTTGTCGCAAAATCGCATTGGCCACATAAAGCCCACCAAGTGCGCAAGCATATGTTCAGCGAGGCTGATCTGACTGGAAACATTTCCACTTTAAAATTTTTAAGTAGACTAGCTTGAGATAAAGCTGGCAGTATCCTGCTTTTACACCTCACTGTAATCGTGCAAAGTAAACTTTCATTGTCTATTGGAATGCAAAATTGGCTCTGTATCTGTATTGTAAACAATGAATTCTGCATGCTTCTGAGCTTCTCAACTATAACATTATAACATGTAAGTCATTTTTCGCAATGACCCCATATCCAATATGTACACTTGTTATCAGTGTTACTCCTGTAATACTAGGATCAATCTCATATCGAGAGCAATGTTCACGAGTTGAGATTGGCGTTTGCTCTAGGGTAATAGAATGCTTTGTGTGCTCTGATTGGTCAAACATTAAATAATCAACAGTTTTCTGTAGTAGAGTTTCAGAAGTAAGTTTTAAATGCAAAATGGCTGATCCAGTTGCCATCCAGTTACAATGGCTTGCAACTCTTATATATATATATATATATATATATATATATATATGTGTATATATATATATATATATATATATATATATATATATATATATATATATATATATTTATATATATATATATATATATATATATATATATATATATATATATATATATATATATATAATTGTGCAAAATACCTCAAAAACTTACCTCTAGGCATTCTTTCATTTCGTTTGACATAGTCGACTTTTACCCGTCAATTTCAGAAAATCTACTGGACCAAGCATTATCTTGGGCCTCCAATTTGGCTGACATTTCGGACGAAGACATTTCTATAATAAAACACGCTAGAAAGTCACTCCTTTTCAATCACGGAAGACCGTGGATCAAAAACAACAATAGCAATTTGTTTGATGTTACCATGGGTAGCTATGACGGGGCAGAAATTTGCGAACTAGTAGGTCTTTTCATCTTAAACCATTTAGGAAAAAAGTTTGGCAAGAAAAACATTGGCTTGTATAGGGATGATGGTTTGGCGATTATTAAAAACAGATCAGCACGTTTGGTAGACAAAACCAGGAAAGAGCTACATAAAATTTTCGAACAGTTTGGCCTAAAAATAACAGCAGAATCAAATTTGCACGTGGTAAACTTTCTAGACGTAACTTTCGACCTTTCTACCAGAAAATATAAACCTTATAGGAAGCCCAATGACGATCCGTTATACATACTCAAACACTCGAACCACCCACCCAGCATCTTAAGGCAACTTCCAGCATCTATCAACAAGCGCATTTCAACGCTGTCATCTGACAAACAAGTATTTGACGATGCAGTACAACAAAATGCACTAGGGCATAGCAACTTCAGCCACAAGCTGGAATACATGCCACATGTAACACAGCAACCACGCAGGAACAGACAACGCAACATCATTTGGTTTAACCCACCATTTAGCAAAAATGTCAAGACAAACATCGCACGCAGTTTCCTCAAGCTTGTAGACACGCACTTTCCAATAGGCAACAAGTTACACAAAATTTTCAATAGGAACACAGTTAAGGTCAGTTACAGCTGCATGAGTAATGTTAAGTCAATTATCACTAGCCACAACACACGCATAATTAGGAAAAGCCAACTACAAGACATTAGCGCAGAGAACTGTAACTGCAGGAACAAGCACGCATGCCCATTGCAGAACAAGTGCATGAGTAAGGACATTGTATACAAAGCAACAATTTTTACTGGCAACACACAGGACACAAAGCACTACATTGGCATGACCTCAAACACATTCAAAGAGCGATACAGGAATCATATCAAATCTTTCACACACAAAAAATATCCGAACGAGACGGAACTTTCGAAACACGTTTGGCACTTAAAGCAAAAGAAAACAGATTTCACCATAAAATGGTCCATAATAAAAAAGTCTATTTCTTTCACGGGAGGATCCAAAAGATGTAATTTATGTTTGGAGGAAAAAATTAGTATTTTGAAAGAAAAAAACAATTGCTTGCTTAACAAAAGATCGGAAATAGTTTCGGCCTGCCAACACAAAAGCAGATTTCAGGTAAACAATCTAAACAAAGAAAGGAATGCATGCTATTCAACCACCCACGCACCCACGTTTCCTCCTTGAGCATAAAAGAAGCTCGCACATTTTCGAAATTTGTCTATCACCTGAAGATTCCCTTTGGATGAAACAGACTGTAGTGGTAAGTTTTTGAGGTATTTTGCACAATTATACATTTCGCTCTGTCTATATGTCATTGAGCACTCTTTTGTATTTCGCTAACCAAAACTAGCACATTATATATATATATATATATATATATATATATATATATATATATATATATATATATATATATATATATATATATATATATATATATATATATATATATATATATATATATATATATATATATATATTTATATATATATATATATAGTATTAGGTTTTGCCGTTTATAAAAACTTTTCAAAGAGTGCTCAATGGATATCCAGAGCATAATTAATTTATTTATACGACTCAACAAATTCCACTAGGCATCTTTATTACTAACTAGTTTCGTACAACGAGATGGTACGAAACTAGTTAGTAATAAAGATGCCTAGTGGAATTTGTTGAGTCGTATAAATAAATTATATATATATATGTATATATATATATATATATATATATATATATATATATATATATATATATATATATATATATATATATATATATATATATATATATATATATATATATATATATATATAAACAAAATCGTTAGATTTGACTAAATATAACAAATTCCAGTAGGTTTAATTAAACCACACCTTTTCCAAATTGTTTGACTATTCAAGATAATTAACAATTTATTCACTGAAGAGGTGGCGATTATCGGGAAATATTCACCAAGACGAAGTCGAGGTGAATACTCCCCGAAAATCACCGAGCCTGAGGTGAATAATTCTTTTAGTATTTTTACATTTATGTTAATTTTGTTTATTTCTTTGCCGGTAATTTGTACAAAACAGCAGTTATTCGCCATTTTGTAAACTTGTTTTTACTGTTATATTCACCTGTAGGTGAATATAAAGGAATGTCACGTCATATTGGACCAATCACAATGTGGGATTTCATATGTTCACTTGTGTAAAAATACTAAATACATTTAAACTTAAAAGGCAAGCTGGTGTATTCAATGTTTAAAAGTCTTGACATTATTGTGCTATACTTGTTTTAATTACCAAATCAGCAGTATGCACTTCCGTCTTTAAGCGATCAGGTTTTGGAGCATGCACACAAAAGCTGCCGAACCCCAAAATTCAGGGGTTCCAGTTTTCTGTTTCCCCAGAACCAATGCCAATCTCAACCTGCAAACAGGCATTGCTCTGGGTAGGAGATTGTACAAGCCAAAAAGGATGAAATTGAAGTAACTGGGGTGAAAAGATATTTACTAACATTAAAGATGGAGTTGAAGTTGATCTGCACCATCCATCACACTTCTATAACACTCACCTAATCCGTCTTCAGTCAACTGCCATCAAATTAATTGTATATGTGTCGTGATTGTCACAAAAAGTGGGATCGTTAACACAAAAACATTCCCTAACTGCACGAAACGTTTTTGTGTACAGTCCTATGGCACTGGCTAAGTTCACCATTTAACGTTCTAGGTTGTACAGTGTATGATGTTGTAATCAACGAGAGCTACCTGTTGAAAATACAGAAGAATAATTTCCTGATGGGATTTTTTATGACAGTAGTATTTGAAGGAATAGAAAGCAAATACAGCTTAACTTTATCACGTGATTGGATCATGCTCAAGAATAAAAAATGTATTGGGGACATAAACCGTCATAGAATACGAAATAGAAGTAAGCCAGTTATCCAAGAAATGAACGAAACGAGTGAGATTGGACTATATGAAGGTTGGTACTGAATTTTTTGGTGATTTTTAACAACATTATAAAGTCGAAATTTCAACTTTTAATCTCTCATAACTTTCGTTTGACTTATTTTGAAAACTCGCGAGTCTTAAAATCAGCTTTAGCTTGTCAAAATCTGTAATCTGTAGAAACACAGGAAAAAAATTTCATTTCATGGGCACTTTAATATATTTCTATCATATAATCTGTGAGGAAATGAACAAGTGAGTAATCTCTTTGTTACAGCTCTGGCTATGATTTTCCTTTTCCTATGTACGTTGATGTAGTTTAATTTCTGTATGCATTTGTTTACTTAGTATCGACCAGACATCTTCCATCTAAAACTGAAGCTGATCCTACGTGTGAACCTTCTTACAAGATGTTAGTGGAACCTCCATCAGGTGATCCTGATTATCTCATCATAGAGATTGATTTACCTGGTCTGGTAAGACTTCCCCTGCTATACTATCGTTTTTTTAACATTCACTTTGCTTATTGATACAACAAAAAAAGAAGAACCAGCAAGCCCAAACGTTTTCTACAGGCACAAAAGGATTAAGAACTTGGTGGGTAAAACGAGTAGAAAATTATACAGCATTGTATGGCATTTACAGTGAGTAAATTGTTTATTATTTCTCGACATGTATTTTGATTGAAATAAGCACAAATTTGCTATAATGAGGAAATAAATATTGTTCTATATATAATCAACGTTTACTTCAAAATGGCCGCCAATGGCCGTCGTTTTGATGTTTTTACATTTTGCCGTTAAAATTAACAAATGGAGAAAAATTGCATTAATGCAAAGTCAAATAATATAAACAAACTTTGATCTTAGACTATCCTAAGGTAATGGATCATTTGAAAATAACTTATCAACTACTTTTTTCACTCTTTAAAAATTACAAAATAAACTTTAGTCTTTACTTAGGAATTTTTTGAAGTAAACTTTATTCATAAAAGCACTGCATTTTAGACATGTTTTACTAAAAACAGTATTCCCATAAACTTTGTCTCGGTGAATATGTTTGAGTTAAATACCGAGAAGGAGGGATGTATGTCATATACAACCCTTTAGGACGCGCAGCGTCCGAGGGCTGTATATGACATACATCCCGACTTTCGAGGCATTTAACTAACTTAATTTATTTTTGAAGAGGTTTTCTAACAGAGTCTTTTGACTTTAAACAATTTAAGTCGAGATTCGTCGCGATTTTTCCACAACTTTGATCTAATTATTTATTCAAGGTAAATAACCTATATACAACCCGCGGTACATCAAAGAAAACCGACTCAAAAATAAATTAATCACCAATAATCACTTCGACTTCGGCGAATAATTGTTGTATAGCTACAGTACATTCAGCTATATCTGGCGTACGTTCAATAGCTACGTTCATGTTTTAGAAGTTAAGTGAGTTTTTTTAATTAAGCATGTCAAATCCAGCTGATCCTTCGATCTGCCACAATTTTTCTCAGTTTTGAAAATCTCATTGAAAAAAAAAACTAAACTGAAATATCTTTAACTTTGTAGAAATCTATGGTTAATACGGCGTTAGACGTCGGAGATGATCGTCTTATCCTTGATGTTCCTGAGAAGAATTATCATCTGGATTTAAGCTTCCCACATCTAGTGGATTACGAATGTGGTGGTGCACAATTTAACAGGAAAACTAAGGTAAATATATACATCTGATTTGATTGGGGTTTTTTTGTTATTTAGAGAGATTGTGTTACTTTACATGACTAAGATAATGATGTTGTCGTTCACTCTAATGGTGCAATCATCATATGACGCTTTAACTGCTTTTCTCTTTTGGCAAAATTTACTCAATATTTTTTAATGTTGAAGTCAACCTCTGTCAATGCGTGTACATTCCTACGCTACAGTATATTTTATGACTGGTACTCTATCGCGCTGTCCCCCACGACGATTCATGCATGCTTAAAAAGTTTGTGGTGGTGATCAGGAGATGGATAATTTGTAACTAATCGACCTTTTACAGTATTATTACTGAAAGCCAAATTTCGATATTTGAGATTGAAAGTAGGATAGGGCATGCAGTTTGAGTTTTAAAATCTTGGTCCGGTTATCCACCCAATGTTTTCACTGAGCATTTCCCGACATGCTACGCGACGACAGACTGAGAGCGGCCGTCCTAACAAATCATTCGTTTTTCTGCGCATCGAGTTGGACTTTTAACATACAGTAGCATATGCTGTACGGTAACAACCAGCGTAAAATACAAATATTCTGATTTGAATGTACATGTATGTACTTTAGCAAGAACTTGATACTGCAGCCGATTCCTTTTGACCGTGAAACAACACGCGTTCGCAACGCACGTTGGGCTATTCAAAATTGTCCGTTTGTAACGGTGAAACGACTTTTTCGTAGGGGCGGGGGTTACGTTGGCACGCTACACAGAAGCTGTTTTGCTGCATTTTACATTCTACTTCATTGCCTTTTTATTAAATTATAATTCGCGCAAGTCTCAAGGTTACGGTTTGCTTCTGGGTTTTTTATATGTAAACATTGGTTTGTGCAATTAAGACGTCGCATTGGAAATTTCAAATATGTACGTTTGACTTTGTGGGCGTTACTCGTACATATGTGTACTGAATTGTTTATTTGCTAAATAGTAGCCTAATCATCAATGTATGTTTATGAATATGATTCACAAATGTCTAGAGAATGTAGCAATCGTAAATATTTCATAACAGGCTTTATTCTTTCTCAGATCTTGACGGTTACTATTCCTGTGAAGACCTCGCAAGAATGAACACCAATAGGTAACTAATTACACGTACCAGTCACGCCTTATTTGTATTCTCTCTGCAAGAAATCTATTTAAATCTGTACTGTGTGTTTCTGACTGAATCACATACTGTTGTCACCACCACCATACAGGTGCAATGCCGGGTAACTGAAAAAAAAAGGCTCGCGATTTATCATGACCAGAAAGAAAGAAAACTCTAAAATATTTATAATAATGATTTATCTCGGCATTCCAAAACGCTAAAATCAGTTTTTGCATGGAAAGTTCTGTGACTGTGTAATGTGTGAAAAATTACTTGTGAGTCAAAGTTGGAAATTACAATGTGCTCTACATTGCTGATACATTGCTGATACATTGCTGATACATTGCTACATTGATTGCATTCCAGTGGCATGTGCCATTTTCAGGAGAATGCTGTAAGTTACTCGAATGCAGTGCTCTAAGGCACATATTTTTCATCATAACAAAGATAACTTCACGGATGTATATTTTTTTTCACTTTGACGGATGTATCACGGACTTAAACTCACATTGCCTTACTAAAATTCTACGTTTTTAAGCAAAAAATTACCAACTGAAGAAAGATTAATTAGCTGATGATTATTTGTTTAGAAGTCCCAAAGCAAAGCCGCATTCCATGCATGAACAATTGAGGAGCTTCTAGCCTGCTACATTCTCTCATCCAGATACATGTAATGTCTACAGATGTACTTAAAAATTCATCTAGCTTATTATGCACGATCAATGCATAGAGAAAACGTCTCCGGCACAAGTAATTCAACAATTGTGGTATAAACGCTCTCCATCTTGAATTTAGCGTAAATGCATCGAATATACTAAATACTCCTGTTCGTCAATGCTACAGTAGTCATGTAAGAATTAAAATCATCGCTTGTTTCAAATAAACACTTCTACAAATAAAAACTTTCCTGAACACTTTCTTTTTTCTGGTCATTAGAAACCTGGCAGTCCATCTTTATAGTGGGCGATTATTTTCCAGCCACCCATTTCCAACACATACACCGACTTAATCCGTCTAAGGCAAGAACATTTCACAGCAATCTTATCTTGGTTTTAACCATTTTATTCTATCGTAACTAATATATGAATATTTTAGATACTGTATAACTTATATATGTAGAGATATTAACTTAATTCAAAATATGTACAGTATTTATAAATTATAAAAACAATAACTTGTATTTGCTATAATAATACTGATCCTTATAATCTTCTGATTCGTATATTCTTTAGCTATTTTGTGACTGCACACCTGTTTCTGTGCACCATATTTCCACTATTTACTGAAAAGAAAGGGCGTTGACGTTTTGTGAATGCAATAAAAACACAGCTTTCGTCGTTTTTTTCTTCGAAGCATTTGCAATTGTTTTATGTATTTCAAAATCTTTGTGTGACAAAGGAGATAAATTGATATTGAATATTCCAGGAGAGGCGGTTCATAACACGGACTTTGTTATGCGCAGAAATGCGCAGAACATACTTTACCGCATCTACTCAAAAATCGCATACTTTCAGGTGTGGTGATATCAACCAGCACCGGCATTAGTAAGCCAGATTTGTGAATTTTAGGTATTGTGCACATCAATTTTCGATAAAAAAAAACTTGGCATTTTTGTAAAGTACAAAGTAGTAGACATTCATGATGAAACTAATGCATACTGTGCTCAGCATTACCAATGAACGTAGTATTGGTTGAGGAGACGATGGGGTGTAAATAGAGTAAATATGATTGTATACATTTTTATTTAAAAATTTACTGTCGTACGAATGTGTATAATTAAATTCGACAGGTTATAATATACTGTCATGCATCTAGTGAGGACTGATAATTAATCTAATATGTACTATAGCAGAACTAGCAGTACTGAACAGTTGGTGTGTTTTCTATAGTCATGAATGAAGCCATATAGAGACAGGTGTGGTAGCAAGCGCTTGATTGTTGCAGGCCACAGGATCAGTTGTGATGCGGACATTCCAATTTAACTGGGGGTGCAGGGAGTCGGTCCTCCATTATCCGAGTCTTCTTCAGGCAAATCACGCACTACACTAAACCGATCTGAACTGGAATTTTCCTTTGCAGTTTGCATTGCTAAGTGCCAAATGCATAGTAGATGCCACTACTTCTTGAACATACAGTATCAGTTTTTATAGTGTGATTATCTATCAGCCTCACTTTTGGCTCTCTCTAGCACACGTGAAACCAATTTCCTTGCTTCACTTTCGTTTATACTGTAGTTCATTAAGTCCTCATCACTTTTCGACATTTGCGATTGACGAGAGTGCGTATGACTTCGGCTTGAGCCATCTGTACTCTTATCCGGGCTTGTGTGTGTATTACTTGGAGTTTCAACTTTACTAAGAGGCACAGTTCTTTGTGCTGTGTTGTTGCTGGGAGTGTGTCCAGTTTCCTCTGTTACCACATCACTTTTAGCTTCAGCTGGAGATCTTCGTGGTCGAGAATATAAATAGGATGGTCTTGGTGGCTGTTGCTCAAAGTACATACTTCGAGGTACATGTCGTTTTACTTTTTGTTGCGTCTGTGGCATTGAGCTGAACGATGTCTCCTGCATTTGCAAAGGCAGCTGTTGTTCTAAAGTTAGTGGCGCTTGAGTTACTAAATATTCTGTCCGTGGGGGTTGATAATAACGTGGTTCACTGTATTCTGGAACGTAGGGGTCGCAAAATTCGTCTAAAAAGAGTGAGTGGTAAAAATGTTTAGACATGTTCCTCACAGTTTCTGGTTGAGGGAAATGATATGCATATGTTAGATAATCACATGGGGCCAAGTATAACTTTGTGAAACACAAGTGAGATTAAGCCTTAAAGAGGGGTTACAGTCCGTTCTGCGCATCGGTTCTGCTCATAACAAAGGTGAGCCACCAAATTATAAACATTGTCCAAATTTCACATTTTTCGAACTCTTTTTGAATTGAAACTCTGGTTTACATTCATGTATAAGCATAGCAAACCAGAAAAGTGTCAGATATTCATTTAGTAAGTCATATTTTACGAATATGGAATTTCAAAATGTAAACAAAGCGTTTGTTTACATTACGGACTGTAACCCCTCTTTAAGTTTACATGGACTCAATGCCATTACTTGTTAACCATATAACAGCACAGAATTTATTGGAACTTTATGCTACACATGTGAGCTTTGCTGTAAATGTTACAGCAACTTTAAATTTGAACATTTAGTTAGGTAATTGTATGTCACTACAAATAAATATATTTTAATCATAAATTGCTAGAAGGTTAGTCGAGGCACTCATACGAATCAAAATGGTGTACATTTTATGCAAAGAACTTTATTTGTCAAAAAATTCTATTTTGCAAATGAAAACATTACAAAAGAATCTCTTCTGAGTCCTTTTTATCCAGTCATATTTTAACAATTTTTTCCCTTGATGTGATCAACCAAGAAATTGCAGTATATACAATCGTGCTCTTGTACCATTTGACCGAACGTCACCGGTGTTCTTACTGCATGACGGTGAACCAGGATGAAAATTGACTAAACAGATTGTATCTACAGTAAAACTTGCTTACCACTGAACATGCTCTCCGGTGAATAGCTGTATTCCCCTCTGAACTGCGCAGTCTCAGTGATCACCGGCTCTTGATCAGGAACACTGCTGTCTTCAGGTGCTGTGTGACTCGGCTCAAACTCTTGTTTGCGTCCAGATTCTTCAAATGCGTATTCTCTTGGCTGTAAAAAGTAAATAAATTTGTTGTTATTTAACTCTTTGACAGCGCAACTGCTTACTTTATTGAAATACCCCTGAATTTTGGGTATTTGTATCTTAAAGTTTTCAACAGCGGTTGTAAAACGCCTACATAATATATGAACAAATGCACGGCAGTGTATCTTAACAAAAATAAACAAATTTTGGTATGAGTTTATGGAGCACTGCTGGGAAACATCTTGTTCTGTGCAATGCACTACAATATGAAAAAAAGACAAAAGAACTTCAGTTATCAATCCACAGTTATATATCACAGCTGACTGACCTTCTTTGGTTTAACAGCGATTAGACGCAAACCATCATGTCTGGATGGATATACTCGACGTGCTGATCTTTGAGGCCATCGTCGTCTGTGAGGTCGTCTTACAACCATAACCTGCTAGAAGACAAACATTCTGTAAATGCTGTGTGGACACATGGGAGTGGGATTCAGGAACCTAGTCCGCTTTTATCTAGGTGTGGTCGCGATTGTGATAACCTGTATTGGCAGTAAAGATAATCCCTGTTGTGATAATATAATAATTGTGTACTCGTTCCAGCCCATAAGCTAAATTTACGAGACGTTTCATGATCGCACCCCCCCCCCCCGGTTTGTTGTAAAGATTTCGGTTAGTTCTCTACCAGTAGGAAAAAGAATACCCTTTGCTGCCTTACTGTGCATCCATGTATAACTGATCGGAGAAAAAAGGCTTGCACCTATTGACGCCTATATACATAAGCAACTGTAGACGAACCACTAATAGCTATGTTTGAAATACATTTCTGGTAAGAGATCATGATGAGTTACCTCGTTATCGCTTTCACTATCAAGATGTTTTTTAGGCTCCTGCCAATGTTTCCTTCGGTGTTTCTTTCTTCTTCTAAACAGAAAATATAGCCGTCGTGTTAGTTTGTTCCTTGTCCGTAGTTATGTTAGTTTGTAGGGACATTTTTTTGAAGTCAGAAGAAAGTCATGCAATTATAACCACAGTTAGATCGACAGTTTTTTTTTCATCGACAATTTTTTATCACTCTCATTATTATTTATTATACCTAAATGCAGACTTAATTGCCTTGACATTAGAATATTTACAGAAGTAATATAATTTTGCTTAAATCCACGCGTTGCTTTACTTCTTGTCACTATACAATCATATTTGTACATACCGTGAGGTAGATTTGGCCAGCTCTTCACCATCTAAAATGGCTTGAATCTAAAAAGAAAGGTGTGTTAATATTTGAATTTATAATTACTTATATTAATGGCTGCTGAATATATTTTTTTTGTATATTGCGGTGTGGACAGGCATGTTTACTAACAGGTTGAATGTTAAATGTTAGCTTGTCTACCTCAGGTTGAGCCATAAGCCATTCACGCCTCGACAACTTTTTCTCTTCCAATTTGACGAGTTTGTCTTGCTCCTCGCGTTTTCTTTGCTCACCACGTTCTTTTCGTTTCTCCCTTTGTCTCATTTTGTTTCTCCATTTTTCAATGTTAGCCTGTACACAGGTAAAATAAATCGTTCTAAATAAGTCCATGCTCTAAACCTTGACCAGACGGGAATTTAATAAAATGCAAAATAAAACATATTAACTCGATTATTGAGTTTACAAGATGTATTTCTTCGTAATATGTTTTGTTTTGTAAGCCAATGCTGCATGAATGGGAATTAACAGATTATCTTTAACGTCGTTAAACATGAGTTTGAGTTGAAGAACAATCCCTAGAACGCGTCCCACTGGTAAAGTATAAATGCGCGTATAGAACACATGTCATTGTGTAGGATGTAGAAGATTCGAAATTCTAACGTTGCTTGGATGTAGTGAATTTGATGAAGGAAAAAATCATTCGGTAATGCATTTTTTCACCCTGTAGACATTTCTTCGTTTTAAAGTGTTCCAGGGGGTCGGTTGTACAAAAGGTGAATAATAGAGCTATTCATATAATAAATTATCTTGTCAAAGTTTCTAAACATGTTCAGTTTGAGGTAAACCCAAATTGTACTTCAGCATTTTTGGATTACCGCCACTTTTTATCTTTTGTGACTTCGATATCTCTGGTGTCAAGTGTAATATCGTCAAGTGTCGCGTCGATAGCCCTAGCACCTTCCGTACAACCGGCCCTAGAAAATGTATCTTAAATTCGCCTTTCTAGTAATTTGCACGTAACTCGGGCAGTACAGCGTGCACCTGATAGTTTCGATAACATACCTTAATTTCTATGGTATCGTCGGACTCAACATCTCCAAGTTCGGCTATTTCTCTTGGTGTATTACCATGTGATGCATCAGTTGTCACCTTTTCTTCCTCCCCTTCCTTCCTGTCATCATCCTTAGTCTTTATGCTCACTCTGTCCTTATTCTCGATCCACGAGCGAGGAACACCTGAATCTTCAATGATGTCTTTACTTGCTGGTTTTTGTGGCTGGACGTCTTCTCTCATCGCAGGTCGTAACCGGAGGGGAATATTGTCAATGGCTAGGTTTGATGGACCATCGAAGTTTATACGGGTGATGTTTTCAAATGCAGCAGCTGGGGCCGGTGAAACTATGGGTGCATTCTACAGTGATATCGTAAAAATCAATGTTAATGGTAGTCTGTTACGGTAGTGAAGTAAAATGTTCGTACGTGGTGGACGCGTGTGATAACGCTATTTTTCGCTACCCTTCGTTTAAACGTGCAGGTTTTCGCTACATGCGAACGTGATGTTATCTTTTGAGAATTATATTCAGTGACTCAATTTTTCGATGTTATTAATGGCTAGTCTGGCGGTAAGAAGACTTCTTGTCTATTTAAAGTGACGCTGTTGTGCTCTTCTAAGCGGGCTCGATATTGACACCATTTCTAGTATGTACGCAACGATATGCATGCCAACTGAATCTGAATCTGATGTACGCAGTAACTATGTAACGCATGCATAAACTGCTATACGAGTCATGTGGCATCCCATTTTTTTGTCGGCTATGTTTCACAAGGGGCGTTTCGTTTCATGCCCTGAGTGACTTTATCTTAAGATATGACAGCGTTGCAAGTGACGTCATGCTATGTATACTTCTACCTTCGACTTTGGCTTCCTTCGAGTCGCAAATAAAAGTGTCAGCCTTAGTGCGGTTGTTAATTGCCTTTGGTTTAAGCAATGTGAAGACCCATTAAAAGCTTGATATATAATGTACCATATTCATCGGATGACTTAATTAGACTTACTGTACCTCAATGTTCGACTGTGATGCTTTGGATTTTTTAGGCTTCTTAGTTCTTTGTTTTCTTCCACTTGGCGTTTGGATAATCACATCTGGATAATCTTTTATTGGTAGCGTCGGTACACGTGTATATCTTTCTTCGTTTGCACTAAATATTGTTAGAGAAGCATCATTTCAAGTTCTGTCAATTTTCTACCAGTAGTTTTTTGCCGCACAAAAATGACGAAACAAAATTTCAACCCAAAGTTAAGGTATTTCTTTCGTTTCATTTTTGTTCACCGTCATGTATGGTCCTGCATGCAGGTGTGTTAAGCTAGTTTTGTAGAAAGTTCATTGTCTGGCAAAACAGTATAAACTGTGAAGTCACGGCTATTCGAGGCAACCATGCAGATGTAAAATTTATACTTCGCTTGCTGCTATGTTTGTGTTTAAATGAATGCAAAATACTGTAGAATAGCATCTAATGTATACTTTAGATGCTATTATATTGTATACTATTCCTAACACTGTGACAAAACTACAGTATTGGTAAAACTGTTTTTTTCGAATTGCTTTCAAAGTGATCGCGAAGTATGTAAAATATGAAAATATGTTTATTAAAATATGTATTTCAACGAATTATTATAATCACCTTTCTGCAATGCTGATCTTCTGTTTCGGACTCGGCTGCTCAATGGACACCTTATTAAGCTGTTGAGAAGCAAACACTCGTTAAACGACAAGCTTTCGTAATTATATGTTGTAAAATGCAGATCATACAGTTTAATTTTGAGGCAGCAAGCAATGGTTGGCGCTGTAATTAGCTTACCTTCATCTTCCGTGGGCTTCTGTGTTTTTGTTTACATTTAATGAAAGCGCAAGCACCAAGAACGAACACAACAGGGATACAAATGGCAAGGATTATCAGCAAAGTTTCATTTTTCTTTTTATCTGTTGTTTCTTTTTCTGAAGTAACTGCGGAAAATTTTCCAGACACCTGTGCATAATTAAGTGAATTATAACATTGTCAAAGGGAACTCGTTTTACTGATCTATTAGAGAGTTTCAGCAGCATTCAACGGTTCTTACAGCATGGCAGTTAATGCGTTTTAATGTCGCATGTACTCTAGTGAAAGTGATGTTTGAGGATTTACACTGAGGTTTTGGAATCACTTGGAATCTCCTGATGATTATTTAAAAGTAGTCGTAACACAGAGAAATAAATATGATTTTGGTATTATCATTGTTTTGTAGTGCTTACCAGGTGTCCTAAAGCTGCGACTTTTTCAGCTGAAGACGGTGCATTCATAACCTTTGCCGCTCGTTTCGCAGGTACTAAAAAATCTCCCCTGCTGACATAAAAAATCACTTTCACTTTTTCAGTCCTAGCTTCGCGGGTTATGTTGACAATCTAAATGAAAATACGTATAGAGGAAGCTATTTCAACTACAGACTTGGATTTCAACAAAAGAATGAATTAAATTTATAATACAATACTATTCGGAATGAATACAATTTTAGGTTATGTTAGGGGTGTCCCCAAAATGCCCCCGCCAGTAAACTTTGGAAGATACTTATTTAAGCAAGAGCTATTATTGTAAATTGTTTGAATATAGGGAAAGTCCAACATCATATCTTCCTTAGTGCAAATTTTCAGATCAAAGTGTTGAGCTGTGTTATTTTTGTAGCTATCCAAAGAGAGAGAACGAAATTTGTGACTTGTCTAAGTTTTGCGTAACAGCATTTCAAAATATGTACTAATAACAGAACTAGAACAAGTTTAAATGTCGTAACATCACTGATTTTTTTCCTTCAGTGTGTTCTCTTTGAAATTCTAAGCATGCTTTCTTTCTCATGTCCCACACGGCCCGCTTCACCATCCATGTCCTTCACAGTGCTACATCTGACAAGTGTTAGTTACTGTTTAAAGCTCGTCAACGTTATAGCTGGTTGAATGGTGTTTTGTAAACCTCGTTTCTGGCCTTTAATGTATCGCAGCAAAAAATATTTCTTGGAGCAAAGATGTGGATATTGTGGTGGGTGTTTTTGATGGCGACATAAATTTGTTAAGTTAAACAATTTTATGATGTCAATTAAAGTTGATTAACTATGTAACACTTGGACAAATCAGAATTTTTGTCTTGCTTTTTTGATTGCTACAGAAATTATATATTTCAATATTTTCTCCTTAAAATCTGTAGAAGAACAAATATCGTGATAGACTTTCGCCAGGTAAGAACAATTTATAGACTGTGTTTTGATTTTGAGACACACTGTAGTATACAATGCAGTAAGACCATTTTAGGGAAAAACATTTACAATCAGTTAACAATCATTTAACAAACTAGAAAACGTTGACTGATGCAGTCGCCACTCGACGAACGTTTGAGGCGCGTGGATGATTTCTAGGAGTATCGTCTGCAAGAACCAATCTACGCTATACAAAATCTATCTAAAACTGGGAATACAAATGAACCGAATGCTGAACATCGCGTGCCTTTCATGTACTGTAACTTAACGGTGATTATTATATGTGTCTATACAAATCATAACTGGCGTGAAAAATTTAGTTATTTTGAACTTGGATCATTAATTTTCTTTATAATAAAGATTTTAAACATCAGTCCAGATCATACAAGAAGTCATGATTTCCAAATCCATGAATTGCATTGAATAGTTCTTCAGTTAATTACACCGGAAACTAAAGAAAGAGAAAAGACTGCGTACCTTTACCCTTGTCTCGTTTCTTATTTGTCTTCGAAATCTACCATAATAACCAACTTCCTTTCGAGTATCGAAATCGTTCTTTGTCGGTATTTCAAAAGGATTAAAATGATCAAGAAGGGATATCTTCTCATTGATAGCTCTGCGTTTTCGAGATAACGACGTCTTTGTTAATCCCAGGTCGAAAAGTTTTTGTAAACCTATCCTTAGTTCTTCTATAAAAATGTTATTAATATCAACTGTCAGAGGAATGAACAGTATAACTTGAACCCTGAAATTCTTGAACGATGGTCTAGAGGGCAAAACTTTAGATGTGACTGTAGAAGTTATTGGAATTACGATAGACGAAGAGGATGCTGCTCCCTTAAACGATCTTGTTCCCATCCTAACAGTCTTGAGTTTGGAATTAAACGATGAAGGTGAAGAGCGCGAACCACTAATGTGTAATACAGTAGAGAATATCGAGTTTCCGGTATCAGATATCTTAGTAGACACGAGATGTTGTGTGGAAGTCACTTTAGATGTTGACAAATTTGGCTGTGATGTTTTAATTTGGTTCGCACTCCTGCTTGGCAACAGACTAGTCGTTATGTGGGACACTGTAGTTGACGTCAATGGTTTTCTACGAGTTGATGAAACGAATTGTGAAAGTTTCAATGATGTAAATGTCAAGACAGATGAAGTAGAATATAGGTTACGAGTGTCACTTAGACTATTTGATGTCTTCATATACGATTGGAGTGTCGTTGCGGATGACAACAATCCCGTAGACGGTGCCACGGTGGACCTCAAACTACTTTTTGAAATGACTGTCAATTTGAGAAAACTTGAAAGCTGAACCCATTTTGAACTTGTGGCGAGCATAGACAATTGCTGAATTGATGAGTCAGCAGATGAAAAAATGTTTCCCTTCGAAATATTGTTGGATGACATTAAAACTATAGAAGAAATAGAACTCGAGATGCGACTACGATGTGGGCTTATCCTGACCGTTTCCATGTATGATTGTGTTGACAATAATATTGAGGATATTCCACTAATTGTATTGTATATTGACGTTCGTATAGTAGAATTCCGAAGTGAAGAATGGCTTAAGCTCCTGGAGAAAGATGAAATTATTTCTGTATCCGTCATGTCCAACACCGAACTATCCTTGGAAATTGTGATCAATTTTGATGAACCTGTACTGTGGGTTACATAAGGCGACGATGGTACCAACGATGATGGTAATAATTTGGAGAAAGATATTGTTGGCAACATTGAAGTTTCATTAGATGTAAGCGTCAGGAAAATTGGCGTTTGAACGCGAATCGTGCTTGATCTATTTAAAGTACTCAATTGTGAAAGCGATATAGCTGACGATGGTAGTGCTGTTAAAGAAACATTGTATGATGCAACCATCCTGGTAGTAATCGTGTGCATTATGGAACTCAGATTGCGAGTATTCACTTTACCTAAGCTTGCGGTAGATGTGACCATGTATGATTTTAGCACACTTGTTGATGGCAACAGTTTAACAGAAGATACATTGGCTTCGTTCGTGGTAAATAGTAATAATTGACTGGTCCTTGTGCGCAACACCACAGTTAATGTTGTTAATACTTTAGAGGTTAGTGTACTGATTTCTGAAATATTCTTGGACGCAACCGTTTGTATAGGTGATGTGGAATATGATGAAGAATATTTTGGAGTACCACTTGAAATGTTTGCTGTCCATACAACAGAATTCGAATGTGATGAATGACTTAGGCTTCTGGAGATTGATGGTATTACCGCTGTACTCGTTGTGTTGAATACCGAACTATCCTTTGAAGCTGCTGCAACCGTCGTGGAAGTATTCGTGGGCATTATGGAGCTAAGCTCATGGGTATTCACTTTACTCGAGGTTGTTGTAGATGTGACCACGTATGATTTTAGCACAGTAATTGATGGTTGGATAGAAGATACATTTACATCATTCGTGGTAAAAGGAAATATTCCACCAGTCGTCGTGGGTGACACCGTGCTAAATGTTGACAATTCTGAAGGACTTAGTGCATTGAGTTTTGAAAAGTTTGCTGACGTAACTGTGGCTGTAGGTGATCTAGAATATATTTTCTGAGTACTACTTGAAATATTTGCTATCAATGGAGTAGAATTCAAAACGACTGATGCTATTGTCTGTGTAGTCGTTATGATCATCACCAAACTATCTTTGGAAGTTGTGATCAATTTTGGCGTGGATGACTGTTGAAACAAGGGCTGACTTGATCCTGTACTGAGAGTTACATAATGAGATGATGATACCAATGATGATGTTTTCAGGAATGACGTTCCATTGTATAGTGTCAGTGTCGTGAAAAGTATATCAGGAGTATTGACTTTACCCAAGCTTGCAGTCGATGTGGCAACAGTTGTTGATGGCAACAATTTAGTATAAGACACATTAGATTTATTTGAGGTGAATGACAAATAACTTGATGAAACGGTCATACTTGAAACAACAGTAGAGTTGAGATTAAATGTCCCCACTTGCGTAGTTGCTTCAAAACTATTCATTACAATATCAGCAGAACTTCGAGATGAGGCACTTTCAGTGAAATTTGGTGAATGCACGGATAGTGTATAGACACTCGTAAGATTTGGATAACTGGAAGGTCGTGTGTCTGTTGTTAAGCTGGGATATGAAATAACATTGGACATTGGAGATAGCATGTTTCCAGTGGTGATGGATGTGACTGACGGCGATGGTGAAACGCTCAGGGTATCACGAATAGTATTAGACAGTGAAATATTCACTGTCCACGAAGCAGAATTCAAAAGTGGAGAATGGTTCCTGGAGACTGACGATATTATTTCTGTAGTCGTTCTTATCAACGCCGAACTATCTTTGAAAGTTGCAATCAATTTTGGGGAGCCGGACAGTTGAGAAGAGACCTCATTTGAGCTTGTACTATGAGTTACATAAGGATATGATGGTACCAACGATGATGGTAATGATTTCACCGAAGATATTGTTTCTAACGTGGAAGTATCATTCGATGTAACTGTAAACATTAGGGAATTTGAGTTATGAACACGGATGCTACTTGATCTATTTAATGTGATCAAGTGCGATAGCGACACAGCTGATGATGGTAGGGCTGTTGATAAAGGCTCTCTGATTTCTATAAGACTCGTTGAAATAAGGGTATGCATTACCGAACTTAGGTCATGCGTATTCAATTTACTCGTGTTTGTAGTCGATGTGAACTTATATGATTGTTTTGGTGTCATTGTTAATGTGAGCAATTTGATAGAAGATGTATTGGTTTTATTCGTGGAAGATGGTGATAATTGACTGGTCCTTGTCCGCGACACCGCACTTGAACTGAATAATTGTATAGAAGTTAGTGCAATGATTTCTGAAATCTTGGACGTAACCCTTTGTATAGGTGATGTAGAATGTAGTTTTGGAGTATTACTTGAAATATTTGCTGTTTCTGTAACAGAATTCAACCGTGAAGAATGATCTAGGCTCCTGGAGACTGATGGTACTACCATTGTACTCGTTATGTCTAATTCCAAACTATCCTTGGGAGCTGCTGTAACCATCGTCGTGGTAGTAATCGTGTGCATTGACGAAGACACCGTGCGCGAATTCATTCTTGATGTTAGTAATTCTGTAGAAGTTGGTGAATCGATGTTTGAAATATTCTTCGACGTAATTGTCTGCGTAGGTGATGATGAATATACTTTCGGTGTATCACTTGAAATATTTGCTGCCCATGTAAAGACTGATAGTATTGTCTGTGTAGTTGTTGTGTTCAACGCTAAAATATCTTTGGAAATTGTGATTAATTTTGGCGTGGATGACTGTTGAAACAAGGGCTGACTTGAGCCTGTACTAAGACTTACATAATGAGATGATGATACTAATGACGATGTTTTCAGGGATGATGTTCCATTGTATAGTGTAAGTGTTGTGAAAGGTATATCAAGAGTATTGACTGTACCCAAGCTTGCAGTGGATGTGACAACAGTTGTTGATGGCAACAATTTAGTATAAGACACATTAGATTTATTTGAAGTGGATAACAAAGAACTTGATGAAACCGTCATACTTGAAACAACAGTAGAATTGGGATTCAATGTCTCCACTTGTGTAGTTGCTATTGTCCCTACTTCAGAACTATTCATGACAGTATCAGCAGAGCTTCGAGATGAGGCACTTTCGGTGAAATTTGGTGAATGCACGGATATTGTATAGGCACTCGTAAGATTTGGATAACTGGAAGGTCGTGTGTCTGTTGTTAAGCTAGGATATGAAATAATATTGGACGAGTTCATTGAAGATAGCATGTTTCCACTGGTGATCGTTGTGACTGTAGCTGATATATAAGTTGAACGCCTTTCATTTGTTCTACTTAGTCTTTCTGTGGCTGTTGAAAGGCAGACGGTCCCTGAAACAGACGACTTTGGATTAGATTGTGATGGTATGCTCGTCGTTGGTGATGGCAAAAGTGTTTGAAAACCTGAAGTTGTCACTGTTGGTGATTGAGTGGCCTGAACTTCAGTGATCAATTTTGTTGATAGTGTTACACGTGCAGAGATATTTACATTGGAACTCAGGGACGAAAAAGGTTCTATTCTTGTGACATTCACGCTAGTGACATTCACGCCAGTGACATTTTGTCCCGTTACATTGGCATTTTCTAACCTATTCCTGATGTTTTCTTTAGTCAAAGCAGAGTTGTTTTTAAAAATAACTCTTGTGTCTGCAACAACACTTCCTCTTGAGAACGACAGGACTACCGCACTGATAAATCCGTCAGTACTCGAGTAAACTTCCTCCAAAAAATTAACCAACTTCTCAGCTAATCTTTTAAAACCTTCGCTATGTACGTCTCTTAGGTCTTCAGTAAATTGTTGTTGAATGACAATTGTAATACCAAAGACAGTATCTTGAGTACCAGGTTCAACCAAAACTGAACTTGATGGAACTAACAGTTGTGACGGCGATGGTGAAACGTTCAGGGTATCACGAATAGTATTAGACAGTGAAGTATTGACTGACCACGAAGCAGAATTCAAAAGTGGAGAATGGCTCCTGGAGACTGACGATATTATTTCTGTAGCCGTTCTTTTCAATGCCGAACTATCTTTGAAAGTTGCGATCAATTTTGGGGAGCCGGACAGTTGAGAAAAGATCTCATTTGAGCTTATACTATGAGTTACAAAAGAATATGATGGTACCAACGATGATGGTAATAATTTCACCGAAGATATTGTTTCTAACGTGGAAGTATCATTCGATGTAACTGTAAACATTAGGGAACTTGAGTTATGAACGCGGATGCTACTTGATCTATTTAATGTGATCAAGTGCGATGGCGACACAGCTGACGATGGTTGGGCTGTTAAAGACTCCCTTGTTTCTGTTAGATTCCTCGTGGAAATAATGGTGTGAAATATTTTTGTAGAAGTTAGTGCATTGATTTCTGAAATCTTTGGCTTAACCGTTTGTATAGGTGATGTAGAATATAGTTTTGGAGTATTACTTGCAATATTTGCTGTCCCTGTAACAGAATTCAAACGTGAAGAATGATTTAGGCTCCTGGAGACTGATGGTACTACCGATGTACTCGTTATGTCTAATTCCGAACTATCCTTGGGAGCTGCTGTAACCATCGTTGTAGTAATCGTCTGCATTGACGAAGACACCATGCGGGACACCATGCTTAATGTTAGTAATTCTGTAGAAATTAGTGAATCGATGTTTGAAATATTCTTGGACGGAATTGTCTGGGTAGGTGATGCAAAATATACTTTTGGAGTATCACTTGAAGTATAGTGGAGTATCTGGAAGTAACTCGAAGTGTTCACGGACGTAATTGCCAACACAGGCGATCTGGAAAGTTGTTTTTGAGCAGGACGTGAGATATTTGAATGATTTAGGCTCCTGGAGACTGATAGTATTATATCTCTACTCGTTATGTTCAGTACCGATGATGGTGGTAGTACTGTTGAAGAAACATTCGGCTCGTGAGCTCTAACTTTACTCAAGTTTGTACATATAGTTGATGTGTAGTGAGGATACGTAGTGAAGGTCGGGTACGTTGGAGACAGCGCGCTTTTAGTTATTATTATAGACGTGATTGCTGCTGATGTGTGACTTTGGTAACCATCTAAAAGGGAGTAAGAAACACGAGATTATAAGATTCGGTGACTATGATGGTTATGAAAAAAGCCCTATATTTATTTGAAGAACAATAAACTGCATGCATGGAATAAATTAACAGATTCGTGTATGATGCATGCTGCTAGACTGTCATTTACTGACTGAAAACAATGAAAACAAGTTTTTAAAGTATTTACTGCAACTTTGGAATCCTATCTAGATCTGTTCCTTTAAATAACTTATTTTCAACTTGTAATAACCCTTTCAGTAATTCGATCAATATATTACGATATTTTAATTACTTGTTTAAGTACGAGTTCCATGTCTGTGAATAATAATTATATAATATTAGAAACTAGTTTGTTATTTGGTAATTGAATGCCAGACTTGGGTATGCGCAGGTGCATATAGCGTAACAGATAATTCTAAAATGCTCTTTATTGTGCACGTACGTGTACACAAAGTTTTAATTTGTAATTTCATCATTTGGGTTTTAGTACAGTTCGCATTAGATTCATATAGATTGTCCGAAAGCTCACCTAAACTCAAGGGAATGCGAGGAATCCGGGAATCCGGGAATCGGGGAATTATCGAAATAAAATTTAGAAAATTAAAATCTATAACAGCTAGCAACTATTGTAAGATTCGCAATCGATTTGGCCGATGGTTTTTATGATTTTATAATTTGCCTATCTTTTTAAGGTTGTGGACTTCTGAACTCTCGTACCAGCTCTTTTCTTTTGTCTATTTAAGGCGTTGTCGCACTGTTTCAGTCGGTTTAATGCTCCGTCAATATTATTTAAAAAATGTTCAAAACTTAACTTACCAGTTCACTTCTTTAGTAAAATTTAGTATCTCTATATATGTTAATTCAATTTCAATGTTTGAATTTACTTTAAGACAATTTTACAATACTATATTTTTATGACGTAACACTGTTATTACCTGACGGCGTGAAGCCGTGAAATATGCCTGGATATGATTGACGTTAATACCTCAAACCTGTACACGTACAGGTAGCTGCATGTGAAATTTTCCTTATCTACATGAATCCGACTACGTTGCATGATTTTTTATCAAACCTTGACATATTCAAATATAATTAGTTATCCTGTGATCCCAAATAGAAATGATAATTGGCATGTTTGTGCAAGATACAAAATTTATTTACTTTCTCTGTAATTTTATTTCGATACTTTCCGGATTCCCCGATTCCCCATTCCCTGCTTTAAAGATAGCCAGACTTTGATTGAACAATACTCCAATACAGTACATGGATTTTTCAGCTACAAATAAGACTGACTTAATAATAGTAATAATAATTATATATATATATATATATATATATATATATATATATATATATATATATATATATATATATATATATATATATATATATATATATATATATATATATATATATATATATATACATCAGAAGCCAGCCCACAAAAATCTTCATTTATATAACTTCAAAAAACAATGTTTTTTAATTTAAAAATAAAATTTTATTACGTTTCGGGGTCAAGCCCCTTCTTCTGAAGAATGTTTATCGTGTTATGGGTGTTTTATCGTAAACTAAAACACTTGTATTTTCCATATTTTCACTAGTGAAGGTATGAAAAAATATGTAACACGTGAAAACGCGTGTGTTTTCCTGCGGGATTTACATGTTTTCTGTTCGGTTGTTCCGTTTTCTGACCATATAATAAAAAGAACATGCTTGAAGATATGAATATTATTTTTTCGTGTTTCACCACTCAAAACATTAGTAATAAAATGTTGCGTCGTTATTCTCAATAAATATATAATGCTTTGGTTTTCCATTGAGCATTCTTTTCCATGTTTTTATATTAAACAACTCCAACAAGCTCATTCCCACAGCCACACAAATTTCAACCGTGCTTGTATAATTGCACCACCCACGCATTTACTAATTTATGTAGTCCAAGCACACAGATTAGTACGGATGGCAATTTGTGCTGTTACAAAATTGAGTGAGGTAGGGTAAACGCGATTGTATACGGCATGTTCTTGTCAAAAAATGATCGATACTTTCCAGATTTAGTATATCCTTAGGATATAGATAATGAAAATCCAAAACAGATTTGAATTTGAATCAGTTCTTTTTGGCATTTGCGGTGTCATAAAACGATGAAATTAATTGATGCGAATCAGCCTAATTCATTTTGTTTTAGTAAATGAAATCATGATTCGTAACGATATAGCAATAGCTGGATTGCCAGTAATTGCATATAGTGAATAGCTGACAATTATACAGAGGATATTACACGGTATCGCGTAGATATAAATATTATTTTCGCTCGTTCGTAAAACATTGTTTTCAACACGAGAAAATAATATTCATATCGTCAAGCTACCGTGTAATGTTCTTTTTATTATATGGTCAGAAATCGGAACAAGCGAACAGAAAACATATAAATTCCGCGGGAAAACACATGCGTTTTCGCCCGTTACATATATTTTCATATCTTCATTAGTGAAATTAAATATGGAAAATACGAGTGTATTAGTTTACAGTAAAACACCCATAACCACATAATAAATTTTATTAATTTACTTATATATGGGCGAAAAAACCTTTTCCTACGCACAGCAAATAAACTTGCGTTACTCGCCCAACGCAAGGATATTGCAGAAAATTGCCAGTCATATATTAACTGCCGTCTACTGCGATATATAATATATTACGTGTGTCTCAGCGTGCTTATTCAACAGCTTTAGCAATTTTCTCCGAAAGCTTTTGCCCAGTCTTCAACCCAATTCTTCCGTACAAGGTGCACAAATCCGTACATACAACAGTGAAATTCACATTTTTCTACCAACCGGCGGTTGGGATTCGTAACATCGTTGACTTCCATTACAATACAATTAACTGTTGCGATTGTTTCCTAATTGCAGAGTGCCACATGAAAATTCAGCACTAGAAATTCCGTTTGAGTACTAATATGCGTTACCGTGTTATACGGAAATTAAATTTTTCTGTATCTGGAGCACTTTAGGCGCACGGAGATAACTCGATGATTATTATACTTCTCGTTGCTGAATGTATCAAATTTCAAATAGTGCAGATTACATGACTTTGTTGTTAAATACCGTGTCGGAAAACATGTATTCGATGCATTTGCTTCATTGAAAATCCTTTTCTTACTGTGAAATATTATATTTAGAAAAATATATATTGTGTAACAAACAAACCGTAGCATATAAAAGTACATGGCTGTATTTTTTCGTCACTCTGTATAAAGACTAATAAGATGCACAATATATTGTAGTCTGAGGTGTTAATAACATTTTAAATCTATTTTGACATGAAAACCAAACTACGTAATGTATTTGAAATGTAGTAGCTATAGCCCTATACTCATTAAGTTTCGTAGATTTTAAAGCAAAGTGGAAATGATAGGTAGTAGCGCTATGTATAATGAAATACTTTTGACAACTTTTAAACTGCATTGAACAAAGCCGTATTATACAGAAATATATGTATACCGATGAAAAAGTATATATGGAAGCTGCTTAGTAAATTCCCATTTCTTTAAAGACATTGCTTTGACGATCAGACATGTAAAATGTGTGCAAACATTTCCAGTTTAGACAACGCGGATGTGAAATATATGAACGAAGTTCAAGATCAATAAGTCAACATACCCGTTTGAGCCGGCGATTATAGAGTATTAATATAATAATCTTACCTCGATTTTTACTGTGTGTTGCACTGTCATTAACATTTGTATTGAGACTAACTGTTGCGGAATCCGTTCTAGAGTTGTTCTGCGAAGATGTATTACAATGTACCGTAGTTATGTTTAACAGCAGGACGATAGTTAAACATGCCAGGATATGAATTGCACAAGACGCGAGGAATTTTGAACGACAAAGTCCGACCATATTACTGCTGTCCATTTATGTATCAATCAAATCTTTCCCGTAACACCAATCGTAGTACTTCGACATTTTTGAACGACACTGTGTTTTGCATCAGAGCATTTTGAATTCGGACAAATTTGATACACCAACATGTTAGGCTACGAAGCGTTCTCATGGCAACTTAAACACCAGTTGCCTAGCAACTGCTCTAGACATGGGGTATTAAGTAGGTTTGGATTAAGTGTTGTTTGCTTTTCATGAAAATAATACTCATTTTTATGCACAACTACACCGATCGGTTTCTTTACATTACGCCGACCGGTTTCTGTACAATTTGTATTTGACGTTTAAATAATTGATGTTCAACATAAAGGCGATTTGTTTGAAACTGAGTAATTCCTTGAATTATTGTTCCTTGAGCAAAAAATAAGCAAAAATTATTTGAACAGACATTATTTTTCTAGCTTAAATTTGTGTAGTGGTGTTTAGTATGCAATTTTCAGGGCTCAAACTTGTTTGGGTTTGACACACCCCCGGCCCCGGTTTATAAAAGATTTATACAAGATTGATTTTAGACTAAAAGCTTGTTGTGCCGAATTATTAAGCCAGTCTTATTTTTCATCATCAATGTATTGTTCAATCAAAGTACAAGCAAAGTTTTTAACCAAACAGGCCACTGGTTCTATAAAACTCCTCAGGTGATGATCGCGTCTGATGTAATGATCTGGGAAACTTGATATATATGTTACGAGTGACGTCGCGCGTGCTAAAGCCAATTACATGAGTACATTAAAAGTTGGCAAGTAAATATTTTTGCGGTGCCTGCAAGCGCTTATTAGTTCGTTCCTTGAGTTTGCAACCTTTCAGGATGAGATTGATATCTCCTTCGTTTGAAAAGTAAAAACTGCATAGTCTCTTTCCTACGCGAGAGACTTACGACCAGTTTTGAGTTTGGGAGAGGTGAGCGTCTATCAATCTTTCCATCTTTATTAGCTGCAAACTTTATGTAAGGTCAATATATGAGCTTATATCGAGTTCAAAGAGGCTCTGCGAAGAACGAGAGCTACAATCCAGAGCAAAATTGTTGAAACAAACAATATATTTTTCTTCAAAATTTTACATGTATAACAAAAATGGTAAAGACTGTGCCATTGTTCTGCAATTTCCCCTCTTCCACCAATTCAATATTGTTCTACTGTTACTGGTGTATTGTAAAAATGCAAAATTGGACTTTGACAACATTGATTTGAGGGAAAGGGGGGCATTTTTTGTCAAACGGGGGAAATTTTCATAATTCTCTAGAAGTGTTCCAACTCAGTTTGCTCTGGATTGTAGCTGCATAGTTAAAGAAAACAATGAATATATGAAACATACGATTGTAAATAATTTTGATGTAGTTGTGAAGATACGCATACAGTTCAATAATACGTGCATGTATTTTAACTACTTTTGACAAGAACTTTATTTCATAACGTTATTATCATAGGAAAAAATCCTAAAATCAACCACTTCAGTACTTTCTCCACTCATGATGATTTGATGTATAACATTTTACTGGTAATTTTGTTACCCGCTCTCATTTGAAAATATCCAAATTTGTTAATGTTTTTAAGCCAGTCACGTGAACCACGCTAAACTCCTGTAATTTAACACCAAAGCTTTACACAGTTTGTCCAACAATCTCTTTTAACCGGTTCTCTAACGTCTTCATTATAGCATGATCCATTCAACGTCTTCATTATAGCATGATCGAAAAGCGCATGGCTGAAAAAATGTGTCGATGGTGTATGCATTATCTTAGATACATTTTAAAGACTTCCTTTTTTGAGAAAACCTGTAGAATAGATTTTGACTCGAGGCGATGCATTCAAGACTAACAATTAAGAAACAACACGGGTGCACTTGTGCCGAGAGTCATGTGTAAGCTAGATTATGCCCTCCGCATGATAGCCAGCCAGATTCTCCAGTCAGCAACTGGACATGTTGGAGGTATCGCAACAAGTTGACACGGATATGGATATAGATTAATTTAACAGTTAATGTAAAAGCTTTTCATGTGTATACCTTGAATGAATGAATGAGTGAATGAATGAATGAGCAACCAAATGCATTTCTTTTTTCATTTGGTTAACAGAGCTGTCGAGAACGAATTTGGAATTATCAACGTTCTACATTCACGCCCTTCACATGTAGTCACATTTTTCAAATCCACGTGCAAAGAGCCTATTACTTAATATTTACTTGTAGATGCATTTATCACACTTTCGTTCGAATTCGTTGTTGAATGGTGTAGGTATAGCAGCTGTATTATAAGACAACTTATAAAATGAAATGCACAAATTTAGGATAAGGAAGAGATGGAATTTTATACCTTATTATTTCGTTGTTAGTAGCCTATCCCGCCCGTTTGGCGAGGGAAGTAATTAGTATGCAGAATGATGACGTCACTATAATTAACGTGAGATTCCCCGGGAGATCTAACGTGAGATCTAACGTGAGATCTAACGTGAGATCTAACGTGAGATCTAACGTGAGATCTAACGTGAGATCTAACGTGAGATCTAACGTGAGATCTAACGTGAGATCTAACGTGAGATCTAACGTGAGATCTAACGTGAGATCTAACGTGAGATCTAACGTGAGATCTAACGTGAGATCTAACGTGAGATCTAACGTGAGATCTAACGTGAGATCTAACGCGAGATCTAACGAATAGTGTGAAACGAGCTTTATACTGTTTAACGTCTCACGTTAGATCTCACGTTAGATCTCTCGTCAAATCTCACGTGAGATCTCACAGGAGATATCACGTCAAATCTCACGTGAGATCTCACAGGAGATATCACGTCAAATCTCACGGGAGATTTTAGAACAACAACACTCAATCACTAAAAATGGAGCACATCGGAACTCTGGCCGAAACAGAAGATGTCTTATAGCCATATTATGTTAGTCTCGTACAATTTTACGCGATGAGCAGATGAGCAGGTGCTCATAACTGCTCATGAGCACATGCTCATACACTCATAGGTCCCGATGTGGCCCGCCAGGCTAGTATAGCTATATTTTGTTAGTCTCGTACAATTTTACGCGATGAGCAGATGAGCACCTACCCATAACTGCTCATGAGCACATGCTCATATGCTCATAAGGCCCTATCTGTCCCGATTGCTGGGTAGGCGACTTCCCTACGGAGACGAAGGCAAGTCTGTCCAAGACTGCCATCCTAATTGTGACGTCACTAGAAAAACTGCTTAGTTTGCAAAATGCGTTATATAAAGCATGCACTCCCTCCCTCATTCTATGTCAAAATGGAGATAAATGGGGCATGGCGAAAACGTATACATTTTTAGAGCAAAATGTAGTTTCTTTGGTTTGCATAAATTAACACACAGATTAACGTTTGGAATAATTTTTTTTTGTAAATATTACAGATAGCAGAGCTGTATCTTGTTAGAATTTCATGCCTGGTACAATTTTACCAACCTCGAACCCAAGGCCTTTTACGCGATGAGCACATGAGCAGCTGTTCATAACTGCTCACGTGCACATGCTCATACGCTCGTAAGGCCCGATGTGGCCCAATAGTTATAACCCTCCCACATATTAAAATAATACCAAACTCGGATATATAGTATATAATTTTATTGGGAACAATATGACAAATATTTAGTAGTTAATAATCTTCTTCATCATCACTGCCCTCAGTGAAACTGTAGTCTTTTAAATGTCTTTTAATTAGAAATTTTCTCTTATTGACAGCTGCTTCCATAGCCTCTTCTGGATCAAAATGATCATCGTTCACGAGCGCATCCTTTGTTTGCATTATTTTCTTATGCACTGGATCTTTCTTTAGTTGCTGTATCCATTGGAGACGCTGCAAATAGATACTTTCCAATTTCTTTTGGAGCTCAGGCAGAATAGTAGAGCAAGCTGTTTACCCAGCGGTTTCCTCATCCAGACCACTTTGAGTCAAATTCATCTTCATCTCCAGAAAAGCCGCCTTGTGCTTTTGCATCGCTTCTTCTACCATAGGCATCCAAGAATCCGCTTCCTCCTCTTCAGTTTCCGAGTCTCCTGTCATCGAACTCTGAGACCCATCAGTTGCAACGCTCGAAGCATCATCGTCTGAGCTCTGACTTTCTGTTTCTGGCATTTCTCTCGCTTTGCTTTTCAGCGGACAATACTCGTTTCGTGTCGACGTACAGTAGATTGAAACCACGATTAAAAGCTTTCCCGCAAGATTTACAGCTCATTCCGCTAGAACTGACTGTGGAGGAATGCCTTGTCATTGAGCACCACTGTATTTTTACGAGCATATGCTTATGAGCAGTTATGAGCACCTGCTCATCTGCTCATCGCATAAAATTGTACAAGATATAGCTATACTAACGTGGCGGGCCACATCGGCCCTATGAGCGTATGAGCATGTGCTCATGAGCACTTATGAGCACCTGCTCATCTGCTCATCGCGTAAAAGGCCTTGGGTTCGAGGTTGGTAAAATTGTACCAGGCATGAAATTCTAACAAGATACAGCTCTGCTATCTGTAATACTTACAAAATTTATGCAAACCAAAGAAATTATATTTTGCTCTAAAAATTTATACATTTTTACATGTCCCCTTTATCTCCCTTTTGACATAGAAAGAGGGAGGGGTGCTTTATAAAACGCATTTTGCAAACTAAACAGTTTTTCTAGTGACGCCACAATTAGGATGGCATTCTTGCACAGACTTGCCTAGGTCTCCATAAGTAGTCTCCACAGACTTGCCTAGGTCTACGGAAGTCGCCTATCGAGCAATCGGGAAAGATAGGGCCTTATGAGCGTATGAGCATGTGCTGATGAGCAGTTATGAGTTGGTGCTCATCTGCTCATCGCGTAAAATTGTACGAGACTAACAAAATATAGCTATACTAACCTGGCGGGCCACATCGGGACCTATGAGCGTATGAGCATGTGCTCATGAGCAGTTATGAGCACCTGCTCATCTGCTCGTCGCGTAAAATTGTATGAGACTAACAAAATATAGCTAGGATAAGACATCTTCTGTTTCGGCTAGAGTTCCGATGTGCTCCATTTTTAGTGATTGAGTGTTGTTGTTGTAAAATCTCCCGTGAGATCTCACGTTAGATTTGACGTGATATCTCCTGTGAGATCTCACGTGAGATTTGACGTGATATCTAATGTGAGATCTAACGTGAGACGTTAAACAGTATAAAGCTCGTTTCACACTATTCGTTAGATCTCGCGTTAGATCTCACGTTAGATCTCACGTTAGATCTCACGTTAGATCTCACATTAGATCTCACGTTAAATCTCACGTTAGATCTCACGTTAGATCTCACGGGAGATCTCACGTGAACTATAATGACGTCATCATTCTGCATACTAATTACTTCCCTCACCAAACGGGTGGGATAGGCTACTGTTGTTAAATGATTAAGACGACCAGAGGCGTTCCTGCAAGCGATATAGATAGGCATGTTGACAGGGTGAAATGTAATTGTTTGAGATTCCATATCTTACAAACCTTTTTGTTATATAGCTAATGCTGAAACTAAATATGATTGGCTGATTCGTGGTTATGTGGCTTCAGATAAATGCCATGTATCCCTCGGGTAATAAGTGAAAAATTCTTGCCCGCCCGCTGACATAAAATAAACAAAATGGCGGCAAAACAAGCAAATTTAAAAACTAGGGTTTTCCAAGTTTGTGTTGAAACAAAGAATGTAAAAAACAAAAAAATATGCAAAAAACAAGAGTATATGCTGCTGAAACAGTTTAACTAAGTGTTTCTTTTGATTTTGAACTCGTTTACACAATAGAGTTTTTGACTTTTTGGCATGAAATACAATTGTTGTATTAATGTTGTTGATATTTCTTTCGTCGCTATGTAACAAAACACTTAATGTCTGTTTCCTCAGGAAATAGTTAGTTTTGTTTTCCCTTGAGTCTAAATGTTGTTGTTTTCGGGAAAAGAAAACTAACTATTTCCCTCGCGAGCAGACATTAAGCGTATAATATTTACCTGTGCTATCACCAGAGCGGTACACCTTGAGATGACAATGACGCAGACAGCCGAAGAGTTTAAGAAGAAATTAAATGCATTCATCGCGAGAAGAACGTGTCCAAAGCCCATCATTTCCGACAATGCTCAAGTTTTCAAAGCTACGACGAGTTGGATAGAAGAGATAAAAGAAACACGAAGAAGCGAGCAATGTCAAGGAACGTCTAGATTAAGGCGCGAAGCGAAGTAGGTGCAGCAACCACATAAGCATGAGTTACATAAATTGCGCGTAAACAGCATGGGAAAAAAGCGCCTTGCAGAAACCGCAAATAATGTAGGAAAAAAACAACGACACACCTTAAACATGACTAAGGAAAAGAACTTTCTGTGGTAAAAATATGACGTGTAAAGTAAAGTATTTACTTCCTAGCTTACAGTATAAATATGTGTGAAAAATATTGTTAAGGAGAGAGATGCGTAGGGAACGTAGATTGTGATAGAGATTGTATCAGATTGTGTTTGTAATGCTATATTGAATTGGTTGTAAATGTTGTGTTGAATAAACGAAAATAAGAAAAAACGAAATACAGTCCCCATTGTTGTTGTTGAACCAGCGAACGGGAGATTCTGACATTTTAACCGAACTAGTGCGAAGGATTTCCAACAAGCAATTACAAGATTACCTCGCCAAGCAAGAAATAAGATGGCAGTTTAGCTTATCGAAGTCTCCGTGGTGGGAAGGCATGTATGAGCGCCTTCTTAAGGATGTAAAGAAAACCCTTTACAAGACGCAAGGGAGAACACATCGGACGTTTGAACAACTCGAGGCAGCAATCGTTGACATCGAGAAACATCTCAATAATCGTCCGTTAACGTACGTGGAAAATGGCGAAGGTGAAGATCGAGTTCTCACACCGAATACCATAATGTGGGGACAGAATTCGTATGCGCTCGAAGACGATGAAGCGGAAAAAGACCTTGAAAAGATCAGCAAACGCTTGAACAAGTCAAAGCAGCACGCTTGGAAACGCTGGAGAGAAGAGTACGTCCACAATTTGATGGAATGTCACATAGTAAACAGAAAATCACCGGTGGTACCTGATATTGGGGAAATCGTTCTCATCGTTGGTGACGAGAAGAACAGAGGAGAATGAAAAAGGGCTAAAGTCGTGCGGTATGTACAAGGAAAAGACGGCGTGGTGAGAGGAGTTGTCATGTTACACAAAGGAAATCATATCGAGAGACCACTTCAACTGGTATGTTCGTTGGAACTGAAAGGTCCGCTCAGAGCGACAGAACAAGAACCTGCACAGATCAATCGCGAAGCCGCGTAGAATGAACCGAGAAGCAGAAGACAAGCCAACGTAAAGGCAAAAAAGAAGATACAGCAATTAGCCGAAGATGAAGAACTTGACTTTTAGTTGCTCAACTGAACATTTTAGTTACTATTACGTTCCATTAGAAATTAAACATTTTAAGTTTTTAGGGGAGGGTGAGCTAATCTCCTTACCTACTCCCCCTTAGGGCATTTTGCTCAGACTATTACTATAGCAACAAAGAGAAAAAAAGTGTTTTGGGGGAGGGAGATTGTATTGAACCAACCTCGTCCCCAGGGTCATCTTTGTGGGCGCGGTGAGGAAATAGATGACCCTGGTGAAGGCTGTAAAAATCTCCAAGATTCTTGGAGATTTTCGAGCATGCGCCATCAGTGAATAATGTGGCGTTGACTCAAGTTACCACTGGCACAGAGCATTGGCGTGCAAATTTTCAGAATGTATACAGAAATTTACGCTCACATAAAAACAATATTTAAAAGAACGTTTTTTAATAATGCAAATGGAATACTTTAGAATATCCGATATATCTAGAGAGAGTTACAGAAAGTCCGTACATTTTTAAAACAAAGCATGTTTACCATGTTTGTAAATGCTAGTATGCCGTCAGGCGAGTGAGGCCACTCAGGCCTTTGACAGCCGTATTAAAGGACGGGACAAGAGAGTCTGAACCACTGCAAAAATACAACACTTTACAAGATATTTTAAATGCTATTTTAATGTATTATATATTAGAATATTTTGTGATTTAGTTGTAGAATGTCGAGCTATGACTGGAATTGATAGCCAGCCCACCACCCAGGTTTATTTACAAATTTGGCTAACAATGTTTATTGGATACTCAACATTAAAACAACTCAAACCAACCACAAGTTGTATATAAAAACCCAACCTAATAAATATGCAGAAAACAGGAAGTAATATTATGCTCTCATTTCGTTAAACCAATCACACTTATTGTGTCACAAACCCTGACTGGTCGAATGTGTTAACCAATGAACAAGGGGATTACGACAGCCTTTACCAGGGACATTTATTTCCTCACCGCGCCCACAAAGATGACCCTGGGGATGAGGTTGGTATTGAACCTGGGATATTGTTGAAATAAAACTTTTTTTGTGTATTGAAAGTGAGTTGAGTTTTTGTATTGATACGAGGTCAGTACATCCTAAACTGATACAAATATACGGCTATTTCAACTAAATATCACTCAATGTTTTATGTTTTCTGGATGTGTGAGTCGTAACAAAAAAATTAGGTTAATATTGGCTATGATATTTTATGTCTCTATTTCAAAAATTTGTTGATCTTTGCCTTAAACTGAAGTGGGAGCTCGATAAAAGGCCTTGAAAACGACAAGAGCTATGCAATTTGTAGCACCAACTGCGTAGGAATTCTCAACTACGTACAGGCATCTTAACACAACTCTGTAGTTGAAATCTTGGAAAGCATATTACTACTTGAAAACATTTTCCGTGTTGACATACAGTTATATCAACACGAGTGCGTGGAAATTGCATGGAGAAACGAGTTTTCTAATTTTCACGAGACAGTGTTGACATGATTGTAACTATAGCTAGTGCTGCAGCAAGGTACGTTTAATATATTTGAAACATGATATCAATATGGTCTATTTTTCAGTCAAAATTTTATTTTTTAGTCAACCTTACAAGTCCTTCTACAACTGCGTAGGTTTCCTTGTTGGACAGTAGTTATGATGAAAAGTAGACAACACCGGAGAGTGATTTTTGGCTGACAAGCTCGCAAGATAAAATTGACATTTACTCGAAAATGCTGAACTTAGAGGGTTTTATGCCACTTGCTGTTTCAAGCTAGCGTTTGCCAGTGTAGGTGCTGTAGTCAAAAGCACACCGTTCTTTCGCTTCCTAAAACGAGAAAAACAGCACTTGTCGCTGTTTCGGGGAATGGAATTTCGTAACGTTTTGTTGCTTTTGTGCACAAGAGGGAATTCTTTGCAAATTTCAATGTAATCCTGTTAAATGTCAAATGCTCCCAACAGTCACTCGGCTACAATTATTCATGTAGGCTTAATCTACACAAATTATAAGATAAATACTATGAATAATTCAGGATGTCTCATTAATCATCGGTCAAGGGATTTTGTTGCAATATAAGAATCAACGAGACACAGGCCGGCTGTTCGAAGCCCGTTTAGCTTAAACAGTGGATGTGTCAAATTTAAATCACACTCCCATTTATCATGTGAACGACTGAACTTAGGTTTTAAACAATAAACATGTGGTTATATACCTTAGTGTTCTGTTCAGGTTGAAATATTTTAGACTCAGTCGTTCAAAAAATATTTAACAATTATTCGCCGAAGGCGAGGTAATTATCGGGGAATATTCACCGGGACGAAGTCGAGGAATGTCAAGTCATATTGGACCAATCACAACGTCGGATTTCTTATGTTCACTTGGGTAGAAATACTAAATAGAGTTGTTTGATATTCTAGACTTATTCGCTCTTCAAACTAGACGAGCTCAAACAACAGAAAATTGTAAACCTTTTGGCACGCTAAGATTTTCATCTAAAACGAAGAAGCGTTTAAACAAATATCGTCTTCTCTTCAAAACAGAACCATCCATGTTATATATTCCATGTTATATATATAAACAGAACCATCCATGTTATATATATATATATTATATATATAACCATCCATGTTATATATATAAACAGAACCATCCATGTTATATATATATATATTAATAAGCAATATTATGAAATGATTTCCTTCACGGAACAAAAAACTAATGTTTTGCGAGAGCTTGCATGAGAGTAATCTCAACTCTCGTGTACTGGTCAAACGATGACAAAAGTTTCATGAGGGTTGGAGAATAAAAATGTCATACACTCACTTGTATTGTAACTGTTTTATTCACTTACAAATTATTTAACTCTCATGCAACTGTCATAAACGGTCAAGTGCACAAAAGCTCTCGCCAACTTTCATCAAAATTTGAGCTACGTGAAGTTCAAACCTGATGTAGCGGTAAGTGCCAACCCAGCCTTGAACAGCCGGATCTGGGGCTGAACAGCCTGCTTGAACCCGGATGAGAGTTGATGAGAGTTGAGAATCGTGAATTGTAAAGCGAATCATGAGAGCTTGTGTAACTGCTGGTCAAACAAGAACAAGATTTACAAGATTTGCATCAAAGTTGCTGTGACATGAGAAACGAGAGTTTGCATGAGAGTTTTCTCAACTCTAATATCCTGGTGAAACGAGGACGAGTATTGGCTGAAATTGAAATTAAAATCTACTCAAGATTATCAATATATGAACTAAAAGACGATAAAAATTCAATTTTCATGACTGATTGCACGAGTGAAACTCTTATATCAACTGGCTAATCAAAATTTGAACCAGCTCAGAGCTCATGAGAATCGATAAGAATTGACAAGCCGGTATAGTGGATTGTTAACCAAAGATTCCTGGATAACAATAGCCAGAGCAATTGATTGATTGAAATTTCTGAGATCCAGATTTATGCAACACCACGGTCAAACGTTTGCGCATGCCCGAGCTGTTCGGCAAAGAAGTAGAAGGACATCAATGGACCGATTCCATTATGGGCAAAAATTTGAAAAAAGTCGAAATAGAAAATTTTATTACCACGGCATTGAAGAGCATCCTGAAATTAGTAAAATTGCAAAGTTTGGTTGCGAAACGTTGTAAAATGTGGAAAATGTAAGCCTGTGAAGATTGCAAATTTTGTATATTTTTGTATTACGCACGGAAAATTGATACCAACATCGAGAAAACGGCCGTATCAATTTTCAGTGCGTAATAGAAAAGTATACAAAATTCGCAAACTTTGCAGGGCTATATTTTCCTCATTTTACAACACTTCGCGACCAAACTTTGCAACTTTACTAATTTTAGGATTCTCTTCAATGCTGTGGTAATGAATTTTCCCACCTCAACTTTTTTCAAAATTCTTTCCATAATGCAATCGGTCCATTCATGATGATGATGGTCCATTCATGATGATGATAGTACATCGCTACCGATGGTCGTTGATTGCAGTGATACTTCACTTGTTGGCATATTACATAATTTTCATTGTGAGCAGTACTGAGCACTGCTGTTTGTTGTGTTTTCTGGCCTTAGTTCTCGATTGTGACAACAACAGCTATAAGGATATTTAGCAGGAGTATCGCTGTCGGCACGTTTATGAAGCTCTAGAAAAAAAGGTAAATAAAATTACGAAGGGGTAAACTCAGAAAAACTTTCTTTTAACATAAGGAACATACTCTTAATTTCGCTACCTTATATTTGCAGCCGTTTTCTTGTATTCTTCGCTTTTTTTAGCTTTTCACTCCTTTGTATTCAATTTGCCTTTGTTTTTCGCGCGTGCGTGTAACGTTTGACCGCGGTGTTGATTTATGCTGTTTCGTGCTGTTTCCAATGATGTTTCTTGGAAAACATTAATATTCAGTACTTCTTGTGCTTTGAGCGGAATAACACATTCCCATTGACGAAGATTGTTCATACGGAAAACAATATCAAGTGAAGTTTTCCAATTGCTAAAATATTGCAGGCACAGAAGCATTCAACGAAGTTACAATCGAACAGTCGTGCGAGACGCATAAGAACGGAAGTTGTATTCAATGCATGTGTTCCTTTAGCTTGACAACTATAACTGAAGGGAACGCAGATAATGTGCATTTAAAGGTTAGGACTGAAAGGACTGACACACTGCCCAGGTAAGAATGAAAAGCTATACGCTAACTTTTCTATATTTTATAAGAAAAATCTTTGTTGTTTTTGTCCCCGCTGAATATAAATTGTATTTCTGTAAGTCATATGGATACGTGGAGTTAACAACCAGGTCTACATGGCGACCATAAATGTATATGCCTGTCGAATGTTCGTATAACGGACACTATTTTCGATATGGCTTCGTTTTCAAACTGTAAACTGGCGGTGAACTCAAGCAATACTGAACAATAGAATAAATCATTTGGAGTATCATGAATTATAAACACTTGTACATTGTAACAAGATCGGAATATTGGCTTGATTTATACTAGAGACGTATGATCCGTCAAGACGCATTATCCCTCTGACACATCCGTCTGAATATAAACTCAAGACGAACTATCCAAACGTAAGTGATTTGCGAACTTGCACTTGTTTTTGTCATATTACGTTCTTTCCAATTCTTGTGAAAACTGTTCTGAATACAAGTATAAACAGAGCATAGTTCAGCTGTCCTTATGCAATATTTATACACACAAACCGCAAAGACGAACTACGCAAAGCAAGTTCGTCTGAACAGACGTGCCAATATTGTACGTCATTGCATCGTGAAAAGTTCTGTGATTAGTCATTGGTTAATATACTGCTCAATCGGCAGTTTTCAATCATTTAATGTATTGGCTTTGAAACGCTAGCGGAAGATGACAGAAATTAATAGCCTCAACATTTTATTACGATTGCCGTTTGCGTATTAACAGTAAACAGGTCAGTTGGGTTCGATTCGTGTTGTGACAAATAACCTTATTTTGCAGACCTCACATGGTGCTGCGACAGCTGCGTAGGTTGAAATAAGTTACATGGACTGTGATATTAAATGATATAATATATTATGAAATCATATCTGTAAGTTGAAGTTAAAGAATCAACTTACCTGTAAGTTGAAGTTTGATTTGAATTCTATCAGTCATCAGCGGGGAGTCGAAGAGTTGTACGAGAGAATATACGCATGCGCAAGTTTGCCAGATTTTACGGAAACCCGGAGCCCATTTTCCGAGTGGAAAGAGTGTGGGTGGGTAGTTGGGTGGGTGGTAGAATTGGGAATAGGGCGTACAACTTTTCCACTCCCAGCTGATGACTGGTAGAATTCAAATCAAACTTCAACTTACAGGTAAGTCTCGTTTAATTTTTAAATTCTACTACGTCATCAGCTATGGTCGTGTCAGAGTTATACGAGATTTCACAGCAGACAATCGAGGCAGGTAAAAATCAGTGGCGGATCCAGGGTAAGTCAAAGTAGATTATAACAGCTCATTCTAGGATATATTTACATTTTAAAATAACTTCAAAGCAATTTCATTGGTTAGATTTTATTCTTTTGAAATTTATAACCTATGACATTGTTATAAAGTTATTTTGAATTTAAAATTGAGCTGCTATAATTTATTTTGACTTACCCTGGATCCGCCACTGGTAAAAATTACACAGGAAAAACGTTTTTCCCCATCTAATATGACATTAACAATAAAAAGGTGCAGATAACATACGAGTCAGCCTTTTTATTTTTTTTTCTATACCATGCAAAAGTGTTGAGCCAAGATTAAATGAATTGCTAACAGGCTTGTTATAAAAGGTTTGAAATGTGGTAGCATTCGACCATCCGACTGATTCAAGGATCCGAGTTATATCTCCAACTTTACGAGCCGCACATGATGTAGACGCCGCACGAGTACTGTGGGCTCCAAATTTCTCCGTGTCAATATCAGCTAAACGTACTACTGCTTTACACCAGCGAGAAACATTTTCTTTTGAAACAGCATTGTGAGGTTTTGCAAAACTGATCAAAAGCTGTTTACAATCAGGTTTGCGAAGGCTTGTGGAAATAGATAGCTTATCACACAAAGTGCAGGTTCTGACGGGTAAGCTTTGAAGATAGTCAGATTGATGTGATATCCGACTCGAGTTTGTTTTACCTTCTCTCTAATCACAAATATACGCATTTAGTATCTGAGAGCGTCATGGTGTCCAGGTTGAGGAGATGAATAGTTTGACTCCTTTTTCCACTAAGTAGTAGCGGAAGGAATGTAAGGTGAAGCGCTAGGACTTTTAGTGTCTACTCCTGGATGGCAGGCTGCACTCGTAAGTGGTTGAACGCAGTATTAACATCCCAAATCGACTCGTATTGGGGAAAAGAGGGTCTCAATTCGAAAATACCTTCATAAAAAGTTTTACCAGAGGGTGCTGTCCGAAAGGAATAGTTTGGTTATTTGTCTTGCACTGAGCGGATAAGGCACTACGTGCTGAGTTTTATGATGGAATATGACAATCCGAGTTGAAAAAGCTCTGTCAGAAATTCAATAATTTTTGCAATAGGGTGATTGAAAAAGTCAGATTGGTGGTGCTACAGAATTTGCTTTATTTATTGATATATGACTGATATTGTGATTTTGTGCCATCTCGCCAAGAGGACATTATTATTATAGCTGAACGTCAGGGATGCTTAATTTTATGAGTTGGTCCCTGACACAAGACATATTTTCAACTCTAAGTTCTTCATTAGTGGATGCGACTCACCCGGCGAGGCTGGAAGCTGAAGAAGTTTTAGAGAAGGAGGGCAAACATGTGGAGGTTGCAATAGAAGCGGTGCAATGAGGGGAAACCAAGGCTGTGTTGGCCAGTTCGGAACTACACGCATACCTGTAGCATCTTTTGGATCGCTTGTAAAATGCAGCTAAATGGGAGAGAACAACAAAATTTTAAATTGTTCCATGGGAGAGAGAAAGCGTCAGTATATGTTGCCTCTGGGTCTGGTCGATAAGAGCAATATCTATTAAACTGCCTATTTAATCGTGACGCAAACAGATCAATTTCTGGTTGGAAATTGAACTTGCTAATGGCCGTTTTAACATGAGCTGGATTTAGCATCCATTCACCTTCACGATAAAGTTGTCTAGATTCTTTATCTGCAATGATATTAATTGACCCTGGTAAGTGCGGCAGTATTAATTATTTTGTGAGACATGCGAAATTCCTAAATTTCAACAGCTAGGCTATGCAATATGTCATTGTGGCTTGTACCCATGTTGTTAAGAACAAAAACAGTGGCACTGTTATCCACCATAATCTTAACATGTTTGCCTGTCAGTTTAGAAACAATGGACTTCAAGGCAAAAAATGCAGCTTTCATTTCAAGGATATTAATGTGGTAATCTAATTTATGTTTGCACCAGTTTCCACCTGTAGACTGGTTTTCTAAAGCAGCCTCCCAACCTATCTTAGAGGTCTTTCTAAATAAAGTACAATGTCAATAGGGGTTGGGAGAATGTTTTTGAATGTAGCTGATAAATTTGTTAGCCACCAGTTTAATTCAACTTTGGCTTTACTGGAGATGGACATGTGGGCTTCAAAAGTACCCTTGTGTATGGCAAGTGCATTGCTTTTGCCCTTGTCAAGCTTGCGATAGTAAAGTGGGCCATATTCAATAGCTGGAAAACTTGGAACCATATGGCCAATGACTTGTGCCACTGATCTTATCTGAATTGTATCTGATGCCAAGATATGTTTTTAAAGACAAGAGTTGGTCTTTTTTCTTATCTGTAAGACATATTGTCATTGTATGGGGGTTAATTTAAAAACCTAGAAAAATTATCTTTTGTACTGGCACAAATAAGGATTTTACAGGGTTAATAACAAACCTAAGTATATCCAACAAGCTTAGTGTGTCAATAATAGTAGTAATACATTTCTCATATGAGTAGCCAACCAAGAGTAAGTCATCAATATATTCAATAATAATGTGCCCGTTCACCCGTATATAGTGTCGCCAGAATTGGTTTTAGTACTTTTGTAAATTTTCTGGGGCATGATAAAAAGCCATTGGGAAAGGCAGTAAATATCAAAAGGGCACCTTTGTAAGAAAATTTTAAAAAATTTTGTGATTCAGGGTGGATTGGCACACTGTAGTAAGCATCCTTCAAATCAAGTGATGCCATTCAACAATCTTTAGTAATCAGTTTAAGAGCAGTATGGATATCGCCTATTTTGAAGTGAAAATTTTCAACAGGCTCATTGAGCTTTTTCAGGTTTAAAATAAGTCTAATATCCCCATCTTTTTTAGGAGTAATAAAAATTAGGGAAACAATTTCAAGTTGGCGTTCTGACACATGGTAAAATAACCTTCTTGTTTAGTAATGCCTGCATAGTTTTCTCTATTTTATTCGCATCAGTGATGGGTAAGCTGTTATTGGGTAGAGGGGGGTCTGGTGCTGTACAGGATGATCACAAATATCACAGTCAAAAGTAAGTTTTTCCCATTCACCGTGGAATTTGGAAATTTGGCCTGCCTGGAAGGAGGCGACTTTAGAGTTTAAATAAGGGATGAGATCACTTTGAACAAATTGAGGAAAGTCAGTTACCTGTTTTTTTAAACGAATTTAATTTTTTGTGAATGTCTTCTGAGACTGATGATGCTGGAACTTTCTGGGAAGAAACTGGGTCTTCCCTCTCTGGGATAAAAAAGACTTATTTGTCTGAGATTGTGAAGGCCCAGATAGAAATCGCTTGATGTAAGTGCCTGGTCCTCCAGAATGCGACGTTAAACTTACTACAGTTTTGCTCGATGTTCTTAGATCTTGGGCAGTTTTGGCCAGATCTTCACCAAATAGTAAGGGCCCAACTTTGTGTGCCTTTGTACATAATTGTTTAAAATCATTGTGAAGCATTGGCCGAATAGCCTCTTTGCGTTTGTATGAGAGCTCTTTGCACACATGACGACTCATTAGAGCAGACGTATCTAGCAACTTTGGTATGTCTTTGTAGTTTGGTATAGTTTTATTTTCTCTACATGTCAATAGGGCATTAGTACTTTCAGCTATAAACCAGATAGCCCATTTAAAAGAGTATCTTGTAGATTTGCCATTTTGATGTCAGCCTTTTTGGCAAATAGCTTCATTTTCTGCCACATTTCGTTGTTAACTTTGGGCACATACATAGCCTCACAATTTTGTGGCCGTTTGTATTTGCTTAGTGTTTCTTTTAGTTTACGGAAACCAAAATCCTCCGTGAGTTTGGAATTGATAATCTTGGCAAGTTTATCTGAAATAAGAGGGCCTGTTTGTTCTTGGGCAGATAAATTTTGTGCTATGCTTGAGAGGAGATTGTCGTTATCAGGCTCACTGTCAATCTCATCAAAGTCTGATCCTTGATCCGAGTGCACTTAAAGTATCGTCAGGGTGTTCATGCTCTACTGTACTTCGTAGAGTTTGTCAAGATTGTCATAATCGACACGGTCATTGCCGTCTAAAGAGAGTCCAGACTTTGGGACTGCGAGTTTCCATAGCCTCGAGGATTGAGCATACCCGCGTGTTAACATTTGAATTATTTTGTATATGAGAGCCAACCTCGCTAGAAACAGCGTGCTCAACGGACGTAGACTCGCTAGCACCTGGCCAGTCGTTGGACATAATTTACATAAAATGCAAACACAGCTGACAGTAAATACACAAAAGGTGACTATAATAACTCGACTAGCAGTTGATCTTGTTGCTTTGGACACTTCTAGCCAACACTATTCTACACGAGGGCCAAGGATTTACAATTGCTCTTGAAGAGGTTTATAAATCGTGGCTTCGCTTGCAGCCAGGCGCATACAACTGGCAAACTTGCGCATGCGTACATTCTCTCATACAACTCTGACACGACCATAGCTGATGACGTAGTAGAATCATTACCTATCTAGCAATCGCATTGCAGTATTTCCGTCACATATGTACATGCATCACTGACCTTAATGATATGGACCGCGCACGGCATACAAATGACTGAAGCCAAAATGACGCCATCTCTGCCATGTTTTGGTGCTAAAATGTTCGATTTTCGAAGTTTTACCAAGCCAATTTCGACGCCAAAAAATACGCTGTTACATTTTGAAATCCTAGCAGTTTTTCATGTCAACAAAACCAGGACACATTCAAGAAACTTTTTAAAGCTTACAACGTTTGAACAAATCCTGCATATCGAAAAGATCGCATGATAAAGACGAAGATTCGACCAATTCCTGCATTTGAATTTTCCTGTTGAGGCGAGCTGATTTCCAACAGTCGCTGGTCTGGCCGTTCTCATCTCCCAAATGGAAAAGTACACACTTTATATAAAATGTTTGAAACCAAATCGGCTTTGGTCGGCAAGTTTTTCAGCAGAGATCGCTTAGGTAAGTGTCGTGATTTTTCCCCCTAAAAATGTAGTCAGTATATACCCAGATCGTCGAGTAGATACTTCAATTTTTGAAGATGGGATTTAGCCTAAAATAACTCGTAACAAGTTTTAGGTTCCCTCTTTTTACAGTGTGGGTGAGTTTGCCATGTTGCAGGCAATGAAAAGTCTTTAACGTTCTTTTCCTGTTAATGAGTCAACCAAAAAGTATCCACAAGGGACCTTCCATGATTCATTAAGTGCAATAACCATGAGAACCAGTGCATTTTTTGCAACAGGTGAAGAATCATCATCATTGACATCACAGCCAAGATCAGCATATTCCAAAAATGACTTTCCATTCCACGACATATGTTTTCAAATAGCCATTTCATCAAGCATTAGTTAGAGCACACAGTACCTCAGGGGCGTAGGAAGGGGGGGGGGGCACTGGGGGCACGTGCCCCCCCAATTTTAAAAATGATGAGAAAAAGTGCCCTTTTTAAAAGGAAAGTGCCCTTTTTGCATGGCTGACAATAACATTGGTATGCCCCTCTAAAAGATACGAGATTGTGGCTGAATGATTGTAGGTAAAACATTTTGTAAGGTCCCCGTATTTCACTACAATTCACTACATTTAAGGCTTTTAGATGGGGTTTTCAAAGCCTGGGCCAGCTGGTACTTTGCTATACCATTTCCTGATCTGTGCTTGATGAGGCAGGGCAAGATTAAATGTGGTGCGAACATATTCATATGCCTTTGCAGAGTAATATTGCTAAGTCATTGCAAATGATCTCAGTTCTGGTGGGTAAGGTGTGTTCTTTTTGTTAGTCAACCTTTTAATGAGTTGTGTAGGGACACCAGATAGAGTACGTATTATGCAATGAATCCTCACATTCTGGGGAGAGTAGATCACTTTTAGAGAGGGTTTGTACAACATCATTCAATGTATTGAACCTTACAGTATTCTGCTGTGACAAAATGTTGTTTTTTCGTTTAAGTAAGCTTACTGGTTATGCATGGAATGTGTTACTCTTATCAAGAGTAAGACCTGCTTCAGGCTTTGGGGTGTACTGGTGATGGCATTTGTTTTTGCTCACTGCATTCTTTAGGTGCTTTTCTTTCCTTTGTTTCCTAAGCAGAACAACATGTTTATTCCATACTTTATTGCTTATCTTTAATTAGGTGGTACAAAATTACACAGGAAATGTAAAGAAATTAATGTGTGGTCATAAAATTTAATTGTATCTTTTGCAAATGCTTAGGAAAATGAAAGATGGTGGGCACTGCATGTTGATGTAGGTGTACTATTGTTGTTGTCCGGTTAAAGCATGACTCATTAAAGTGATCTGAGCACAGCCTGTCATTTGGAGAGGGTTGGTAATCTTTCAATCTCAAGTTCCAGAGCCATTGTTGTTGCTTTTTAGCATTTTTTGGAAACCTTCAATAATTTTAAGAAAGTATGCCTTTTTGTAAATTGTGTTCTGCAATGCAATTTATACAATTATTTTTAATTTGTATTACCCAATTTTCTTAACAAACTTCAATATGTGGCCAACCTTGCTAGCAGATGTCTAAATCAAAATGCAGTAACATTTTCAGCTCAGTATCTAAACAGTATTGCAGAATTTGAAGTTTTAAGGCCCATGTATTTGTATTTTTTATCATTTTGATAAGTGGAAGTTTTATGCATTTTGATTTGCATGTTCGCTTATATGCGAATGTAATAATGCTAAATCATATCTTTTTTAGCTTTGTGGTAGTATTTTAGCTATGACAGCACCACAATTGTGGTATGGATAATAGTATATTGATATGTGCCTATGTGGTATCAACTGCAGTATTTTTTTGTGCAATATTCACATTTTTTGTATAATTATATTTTGTAATGGCTTCCTACCTGTGAAAGGTTTTTTGGGAATTCTTTTTTGAACACTCGGTATTTTTACACTCATAGGCAACACGCGATGGCATATCACATTAATTACATCGTGCTTTATACTGTATTATATATTCCCGTATTGGAGTAATATGATAAAAGTATAGTTATAGTAAAAACTCGCTTGAACGCTTAGTGGATATCTCCTTTGACCTTTATTAGAGTACCAGACCTTGTCGTCAATAGGCTTTTTGTCTGTACTTTGCAATATTTTGTAACGATGGCAAGACAAGTTATCTACCTGACTCATACATAGGTGTATACGCTCACAATTCAAGCTACAGATGTTAAATAAATAAACGTACACAAGACAACAATATTAAAAAAGATGGTTTCTTTATAAATTACAGCCTTTATTTCTAGCTCTTAAATATATATAAAAATAAGATTGTTTAAAAAGAAAAAAGAAAATTATCGAAAATTTTGTTGCGTTTAAACAATTCTTTAGCCGGTTCACCTTGCGTTGTATTAGACTTGCAGCCTGCCTTGCACATTATCCTTCGACTTCGTTCTAGAACGTATGCATGGTAAAATATGAACGCTCACTCGCGCAAAAAAATTATGAAACCAACTTCACTATACTGTTAACTGACATACTAAATTTTAAAAAAATTCTAGTGTTTCCTTTTTACAAACGTATATCTCGCGTATTAAACACAGAGTAAGCCTAAAAAATAGATCACACGAATCAAACAATAGCGTCGTTTTTCGCAAGATTTTAAAGACTTTTCATTGCCTGCAACATGGCAAATTCACCCACACTGTAAAAGGAGGAAACCTAAAACTTGTTACGAGTTATTTTAGGTTAAATCCCAGCTTCAAAAATTGAAGTATTTACTCGTCGATCTGGGTATATACTGACTACATTTTTAGGGGGAAAAATCACGACACTTACCTACGCGATCTCTGCTGAAAAACTTGCCGACCAAAGCCGATTTGGTTTCAAACATTTTATATAAAGTGTGTACTTTTCCATTCGGGAGATGAGAACGGCCAGACCAGCGACTGCTGGAAATCAGCTCGCCTCAACAGGAAAATTCGAATGCAGGAATTGGTCGAATCTTCGTCTTTATCATGCAATCGTTTCGATATACAGGATTTGTTCAAACGTTGTAAGCTTTAAAAAGTTTCTTGAATGTGTCCTGGTTTTGTTCACATGAAGAACTGCTAGGATTTCAAAATGTAACGGCGTATTTTTTGGCGTCGAAATTGGCTTGGTAAAACTTCGAAAATCGAACATTTTAGCACCAAAACATGGCGGCGATGGCGTCATTTTGGCTTCAGTCATTTGTATGACGTGCGCGGTCCATATCATTCAGGTCATTGACATGCATTCGTAAACCCACTAAATATGACGCAAGACGATCGGTATCAAAGTTAATTATCCATTAATGAGCACTATGGATGATCTGTATCAAAGTTAATGCATAGTTGGTGTCATTAATTATTCTTTTTATTCATGCATCTCACAAGCACGTTAAAATACTCGCGACATGGGCCATTGTAAATACCCGTACAGATCCGCCGCTGATATTTCAACTAGTACTTAAAGTACATGTACAATATGCTTGACAACGGTCAAGAAATTGAATTAATGTCGGTTACGTTTTTGACATTTTTAGTTGAAATTCTTGAAGAAGAACTCAACGCTGGGTCTGTGCAACAATGAACACACTAGACGACACATTAAACGTAAGGATCTTACGGCAGGAACCAAACTCAATAGATAAATCCAATCAACATGTAAGCGTTGTCCCCGTAAGCAAACAGGTTGCATTGCTGTTTGAAGACTTCAAGAAAGGACGAAAAACTCTGGAAGAAGCGAGGAAAAAAGTCGATCAACTCTCTGCTGATTCGGTCATACACGTACCGTATTCTGTCTACGTCAATGTTCATAACAACCACGCTTCTGTCGTATTTCTCCAAACAGATCTTTTAAACCGAACAAATGCAGATGTCGAGGAAAGCCGCAAACTGGCAAAAATGAATATGGGTCTTCGTGTCTTCTTTTCTCCAAATTCATTTCAAGTCATCAATCCGATAAACGTGCGCAGAATCGATCTTTCAACGACAGATGGTCAGGAATACAAAATAGGCATGACTGGTGATGTGTTTGGCAGCGGTGTCTATAAGATGTTCAAATGTTATGAAGTAATCGGCATTAGTGATTATGACGTAGAATGGGCTTATCTTATGGCTGCGAAAGATTGGTACGACACGGCAGCTAACAATTGTTTGAGCTACTCCAAAAGGATCATCCGTGAAATCCATCGTCAAGTCATGGATGTTGACTTGGATGCAAGTGAAATAAAGAAATTGGACCAACTTTATATTTCTGTCCCTGGCGAAAGTATCTTTGAAAGTTCACCGTATCCGATATCTTCGTTTTTGGCACCACGATGGCAACTACCGATATTCGCTGTTGTTTTCCTCATTATAGTCATGATTCTTGTCGAAATACGTTTACGATTTTTTCAGCAGTGAACTCATCTTTGATTTATGCAGCCTCGTATTCTGATATTTTAGTAGGAAATCGTTTCGTAAAACTGAATGACTGCTATATATTCAACTGTTGACCATTATAATATTTTTGCATGGAGTAATCACAGTTCTTTTCCTCGTGGTCGAGTTGGAGAAAAAGTACATCGGTTTTGTATAAAAACCTTTCTACTTTGTTCTGATGCTATATGTTGCAAAAAAGAACGGATTTAAGGTGGCTCGATATAGTAATGCTCACAAATAAAGACGCGGCATGCACCAAATTTAATCTCATTCACACAAATGTCCTTAAATATCACGTTTACAACAAATAGTTACGTAAAATATGGAGTATTGCATGTCATGTGAGAATAGTGAAATGTTGACCCATTTGGCGCATAAAAAATGATGCAGATTTACTAATAAATGCAGATTTACTAATTGCTAACGTCATAAAAAAATTTAAAAGCTTTTTCAAACTACCTTCAAAAGCATAAATATCAGACTGAAAGACTTTACTGATGCCTAGTAAGTTTTTAATTAATTTCTTATAATTAGCCATTTTAAGGACACATATGTTGATTTATAGTAAAAACTCGACAACAAATCAAAGAGTACTACGAGGCTGGGGCGCCTGCATGTGGGTCATTTACATAGGTTTATGTTGGCATTAAACTCGGGTATTTGTCTATCAGCAGAAAAAAAAAACAAAAATTGGAGAAGTCATTATGCGAGATGAAAGTTTTCCATTAGCTAGAATTTAAATTATAAATTTTAATACCAGCACTTTTTCAAGACGTGTATTTAAAAACAAATTACCAACCTTCGGCAATGAGCAAATTGACCGTTTATGCGATTTTGTTCGTGACCTAAATAAGACGAGTCTTGGGCATAAGTTGCGACTTATTCTTTCTTGAGTAAATTGCCCTGTTGTGTGTATAAAGCAATCATGTTTTGAAATAGGATTTAAATCTTAGCTAATGCTGTGAAAATTTTGAAATTTCATGCCCATGAGGGCTCTTTAAAAGAAACCCTGCAAGTTCTGTCATTGTTGGTGAATATATTCTAGCTATTAGCACATTGTTCAATATATTGGTAATTTAGGGTATTATATCTAAAACCTTGGTCAGTCCTTTTTGTTTGTATAAGAGTCTATCTGGTTTGTGCGACTATATATATACTGTGAAGAATGACATTAGAGGAATATCCAGAAGGATCCCCGAAATGGAAGAAAACCCCAAAATATTTATGATTTAGACATTTATATTACACAAATATTGTTGGTTAGTAATAGTCATAAACACAGCAAATGAGGGTGAAGCTATAATTTCTTCAATTTATACTATATAATTACTTTGATGGCATTGTTTGCATTGTTGAGTCTTTTTTCATGTTTTGAAATAGCCTCAAAATTTCACCGATACAATTTTCAAATAAGACTCGACGATGTTGTCGTACCTGAACAATGGAACACAATATGAATAAATTGCTTGATATTGCTTAGCATTAAAAGGCATGGCTGCGCGCTAATTATACTGCAAATTGTACCTAATACCTAGTATATAATAACAGTTTATCACCAATCTAATTTCATGCATGACCCTACAATAAATCAATAAATTTCTATCGGCGCTTACGCGTGTCTAAGACCTCGTTTGCATGATATCGGCCGAATTTGATACAAAAACAAACTTCTTACGTTTAGGGGTTTCGTTCACACGATGTTGGCATGATAAAATGTGAAATCCTATAACGCGTCAGAGTTTGAAGAAGCAGTATCATGTGAGCATTTGCAAACCGTAATGATTTCCTACCAGGTGAGTTAAGAAATCTGCCACTTAAGAAACCCACCAACAGTGCAATCGGGTATAAACGACCTAACAAACCTGCCATGAAATATTTAACAATGAATTCGTCGCCGAAAGCCAAGTGAGTATAAGCTTGTAATCACCGAGCCTGAGGTGACTAATTGTTCTAGTATAAATTTCCAGGAGTGTATACAGATAAAATCAACAAAACCTTACAAATTCACTTCAAATTCATTACTGCATCAAAAAGTCACTGTCATGCAGTGACTAACAGTAAATTCTGGCCAATCAGAATGCAGGAAAATCAATAGTCACCTGGAAATTTTTACTAATATTGATGTTTGCTTTGCTGTGGAACAACTGCTGGATGTTGGTAACAAACACAATCCTCTGCGCACTATGCGTGACCGGTGGCGATCAACCTCAATGGATGACTGATGAAATCCGCACAGCAATGAAATCTTGCGATTATCTCAAACACAAAGCCTCCGACGATAAGCTTGAAACCGATGCGAATGATTATAAGCGGCAAAGAGATAAAGTTACAAAATTGATAGATCAAGCTAAACGTTCGATTCATGCCAAATGTTTTATTGATGGAAAATACAAGCGATACAAGCAAACTTTGGTCAGCTTTAAAAAAGTTATTACCAAAGACGAAGTTTTCATAAATGGTTCTAACTCAGAAGAAATGAGCATGCGCAGAGGAGTTCAACAAGGGTCTGTATTAGGCCCTTTGTCGTTTTTAATTTACATTAACGATTTACATTACAGCATAAAACACTGCAAAATCGTCTTGCATGCTGACGACACCACAATCTTCTTTGCACACGAAGACGTATCTACGTTACAAAGTACCCTTCAACACGATCTCATTGCTCTGAATGATTGGTTCTACGAAAGTGGCCTCACAGTAAATTGTCCTGAAACAAATATCCTATTATTTGAGACTAATAAACATCTGGCAAATGTTAATAAACTCACTCTAAAGCTTGATGAAACTACCGTATCTCATAACATAGCGTTAAATAACCAAATATTTAGGGCTAATGATGGACAGTAATTTAAACTGGCAGGATCATATAGATTATACTGCATCAAAAGTGTCCAGTAGACTCGGGCTTTTGGGTCGAATAAGGAAATATATAAGTGTAGACACTTGTAGACAACTTCATTGCTCTCTCGTTCAACCTCTATACAAATACTGCGACGTCGTTTGAGGCGTTGTGAAAACCCGGAACGCCGGGTTATCACCCGAATATGCCAGAATATCACGGAATTTCGCGGAATATCACGGAATTTCGTGGTTCATGTCGAATGTAGCCCTTTGTTTTGTGTATTTCTCACTAACTGGGACTGTATCTACTTCACCAAATTTAGCTAAAGCGCGAGCCCCAAGGGCGAGTAATGATTGTCGCGCAACGCGCTCCCTCTTTAGCAGTTTAGCTAAATTTGGTGAAGCAGATACAGTCCCAGTGAGTGAGAAATGTGACAACCCAAGAATGACCTGATATTGATAGTTATTATATGCATGGGGATACAGCAGCTAGGAAATTTGTCTGAGCATGCGCCAGATAAGCCTGCGTGAACGCGTGGAAATTGCGTGATTTACGCGTGATATTTAAAAATCATATAACAAACATGGATCACAAGCATTTTCAGTGGACTAAAAGACCTTTTAGCGTAATTTTTAAAAGCACGCTAACAAATCAGGTGAGTAGATATAAACATGAAGGCCAAGTTCCAGCTAAAATCATGTTGGAGCAAAAGGCTGATTTTTTAAAATTCGACTCAAACTAGTCAACGCTCGTACTCGATCAACAATAGAAAAATGTCACTGAAATCGATCGACTAAATGCAGTAGTCGATTGAAAAATATCTTTACCATTTCTACGAAAACATTTATACAGTATCAAAGACATCATTGCACTGACGGCCCACGTGATTGTGGATGTTTTATCACTTTCACGACCATTTCAACAACAGGCGTAATTTAAAGTACTTTTCCGGTAGCGAGTTTCACAACAAACTATTGGCTATGAGCGGAATTTATAAAACAAAAAAATTGTTTTCGAAAGCAACATAAACATATTGGAAGTAACAGGAAACAAAGATCTTTTTGGAGCAAAAGCTAAATTTTTCAGTATCAAGTCAAACGTAAATTCAACATCGCCCTTAATTCTTGGCAACCCACTCACATGTCAAAGTTTGGAAATTTGCTTCAACAGACGATGTCATCACTTCAAAATATGATTAACTAACAGCTATATTAGTCCTTTACTGAAATCAATGAAAAATTGTGAACAAAATTATAACTGGCTCGTCAAAAAAACTAAACTCCGAGCACCTCTGAAACCAATCTGTATTTCGCAAATAATATGCTAATTACATTTTGTATTCAGCCGCCAACAATATTTTTGCACAGCAGCGGCAAATTTCCCAGCTGCTTGGGGACACACAAAACACAGGGGCACGTTTGACATGAACCTCGAAATTCCGTGATATTCCGCGAAATTCCGTGATATTCCGCGAAATTCCGTGATATTCCGGCATATTCCACGAAATTCCGTGATGTTCCGGGTTTTCACAACGCCACGTCGTTTGGTCTAACGCCAAGAAGACACAGCTCCGATGCCTTTTGAGGTCACAGAAACGTGGGGCACGATTAGTATTAAAACGTAAAACGACTGACTGAAGGTCGTCTTATTTAAAGAATTAGGTTGAGTTAGTGTGATACAATTTATTTTTGCTTGAATTACTTTTGTCTATCATATTTATCAAATCTCTTTTGTCTAAACAACGATGTGCAAAATTACAACACAAGAAGGAAAAATAGCATTCACTTGATTAAAATTGAATCTGTGTCTGGTGAAAGATGATTTACATATAAGGCTGCAAAACTGTCCAATACCCACTTTTACCAACCTTTATTGGCGTGATATGAAATAACATGTTTAAATTATTTTTAGATCATATTTTTACTGAGTTTTATACTCGATCAAGTTTGTAAATACTTAAGAATTTTTTTAGCATTAGTACTTTGATTTAACTACCAGCCTTTACCTACTATTAGTTTATTGTATACACTGCATCACTGCAAAAATATCACGTGACGTGTTCCTGCGGTCATGCTTGCAGTATTTTCCTGAAGTTTTTATAGCAAGAATACGTTCTAGCGGTAAGTGAATTACCTCAGAATTTTTACCATAGTAAAAGTGCACGAAACCACTCTGGGAAAACAATTTTCGTTTTTTCATATTAATGGGTTGTCAATAGTACGAAAACGTTAGTTCTGCAAGACAAATTCGTTTCTTATTACAAACGGTTTGACACAGCATCTCAGTTGAGACAAATTCCAACGTAGTGTAAATTTTGTTGTTGAGTTCTTCTTCGTATTTGCTGAAAATGCCACCATTTCGATGGCCGAAAATATCTCAAGACGGCATGCTAGCAACGGAGGTTGAAGCAAGAAATTAAAAGACTGGCTTAGATTGAGAGACTGTTGCTTCCATACTCAGCAAAGCATTTAGTACGGATGATCAGTTGATTGAAATAAGCGCACGAGTTTGTAAAGATCAAATAGAACGCCTGATATCTAAGCACAAAAAGGATGACAAGAGAGCGCTAAAAAAGTAAGCATAACGAACACGTCATCAACGTAGTAAATTAATACATACGAAGACAGTTCCTCTCTTTCAAATGATTATTTATTTTTTTTAGTAAATGGCACCTATTGATCTCATGTTATTTGTCAGTGATTTCCATTTTATTAGCAGTTGTGTTGTGTTCCCTGTTTGTTATACTCATGTTCTGGTCATGTTTATTTTTAAAATAATCATATCAATTAAGATCTGGCACTGAAGAAGAACAGTGAACAAGCCCAATTGTTGGAAGATATTGTCACATATCGAATAGATATGGATGATCTGAAACGGAATGAAAAGGAAGAAAGGAGTAGAAAAGATGAAGATGAAGAACTTATTACTCTTTGTATTTAGACGGAAAACATAGCAATTGCCTAGGAAAGCAGTGAAGGTACTTATATATCTTTGATTTGTACAGCTTTACCTCAATGTTTTTCATATGATCTGGACCATATGTTTATCTATGACATAATTAAAGCAGCGTTTCAAGAGATGTAAACATCACCTTACAAAAATTACGTCATCTTCTTGGCTTAAACTAGAAATAATTAAATTAAGAGGGTCCAATACCTTTAAAATATTTTTTTTGCATTGTGTTTTAAAATAGAAACAAGTTAATATTATGGTAGGTAACAAAGCTGTGATAAAAAAATACACTTGTTCACATGTGTGTTAACATGGTTACCGTGATAATTACCCCCTAGTGGCAAAATAAGCACCTATTTCGAAACACGATTAGGGCCTGGAGAATGGTCCAAAATCTTTAATCTTTGTTTCACATTGTGACTATAAACGATGTTTAGGAGCCAAACCTAAAAAAATCTTAAGTAATGGCAAACATCACTGTTTTTTGAAGTTTTTCCTGGAAAATAGCAATTTCTGAGAAAAAAATGTGGTGTAAAAGAAGAAATATAGGAATATTTCTAAAACATTTTTCAGGTTTTTTTGGTTTAGTACCTTGCCTAATGTAACATGTTGTACGGTTGAAAATTTCAGTCCAATTGGTTAAAATCTGCCATTGATATCGTGTATGAAAAACTCATTATTGAACGAATTATGCAATTCGAGAAATACAGCTTTAAAGTCATGTTCCAAAGTATCAGTGAATTTATAATCTTAAAGCCACAAAATTTAAACCAAAAGCCTCTTAAAAGTGACCTAGTTTAAGCTCCTTTTATTTTCTATTATCTGGTAATATTTTCAATTAAAGAATTTTAAATGTACAACATCCCAATTAAAAACTTACTTTTCCAGCTGGCACTTTTCTTGTGCACGTTCCTAATTTATATCGATTTGGACTCGCGCATTACTTGTTTAAGGCTTTTGAAAGAGATTAATCGATATTACGACCATAAAGGATTCTGGGTAATTGTGAAAAATTTTGGCATGAACCATAGCCCCCTGCCAAAACAAGGAAATTATAGAAATCTGTCCATAAGCATTGTACAATACAAACATTTCGGAACACTAGAGCGCTACTTCAACACCTTTAACTTGCGGATATGAAGCCAGTTTTCATATAATTTCAAATGCTTGTAGACAGATTTAACATCATCCTCTCGGCACTACTGAGTTGTGTAAAAATTCGTAAAATACTCGACGACTTACGCAGTGTTTATTTTCGTGCAACAGAGATCGGGCTCCTCGGACTTTATGATGTCCTCACCCAACTGATTGTGGTTAAATCTAGGCAGTAAACACATTACAAGCTTCACGCTTCGAAAAGCTTGTTTTCCTAACCGCCATTTTGTCTCTAGTGTCACAAGACGAAACTAGCTACCAGGAATATACCGCACGGTCAGCTCGAAACTCCACCAAAAAAGCCTTTAAAAACATATTAAAAGTTTTGTTATCGATCCCAAACTTTAGTAGCATTATTCTTAACTGCTTAATGCTTCCTATGAGACAAAATTTTTTTCTTATTAAATAGCTAAATTTTTGGTATTGGACCCCCTTATTAACGATACTGGCCAACGTTGGGCTCAACATTAAAGCATGAAAGATGACCTGCTAAAAAGCTTGCTACGTCTTTACAAAGCATCTTCGGTTGGGATAACATTTTGAATGTTTGGAAGTATTTGGTGACGACCCCAATGCCGCAAAAACTGACGGAATGCCTGGAGCATTTGAAATTGCCAAAGCTCTCTTTGCTTTGGACAAAACGTCAACTTGTGTATAAATGGACGAAATAAAGTCCTAGTCAGAAAAATTATCCAAAAATGTTTGAAAACAAAGATATTAAAAAAAAGGTTTCTATAATTGAATAATCTATGATAGGCAAAGCAATCGAGAAACAACGGCAATGCAGTTTTTGCATCAAAGTGACGGAAGTCAACGGTTTGATCATCTTGTGTTGATTGAACGAACTGGGCCTAGTTGCAATGGCACATACTGCAGTATGAAAAATAAAATATTGAAAATCTGACGTAGCTGAAAAAGCAGCCATTCGCCAACCATTACTGGTGATAAAGAAAAAAAACTATTTGGGGATGAAAAAAGTCAAAGATCAAGTGGAAAAAAACATGTAGCGCATGGGAAAGAAATAGCTTGCGTCGTGTCTTGTGATTACCTCATCACAGCCGGGGTGTCAAACTGGGATGGTCACGCTTTAGCTGTAGGTTCACGCGTGCTATTCACGTGTCCAATTCATGCGAGGTACGTCTTGAAATGTTCTTATAAAGTTGCCAAGAGCAGCAAGGTCACTTTTATACAACAATTACAATTTTCTATTCTAATATAATAATCATCATACTGAGATATATTTTCTATTCTAATATAATAGTCATCATACTGAGATAATTATGCAGTAACCCATTAAGCATATATTTCTTTTGCAATGAAAACACTCTGATCAAAGCAGCTGTTTATCGTCAAAATATCGAATGAGATATACATACCCCTACCCCTCTGATGTAGCCTTCATTTAAATTAGCCGAAATTAAAATTAACCAGAAATTTCTGGTTTTAATTTGACAGCTATGAATGCATCAAACTAATGACTCGAAAAAAAGCATAAGGTGTTATATATGAATCTCGCCTGCACTAAACCTTGTGTTTTTCGTTCGAATAATTCATATCTGCCCAACTAATATAACAAACTGCAGCTAATCAATTTGAATTACTGTTACATCCAAGCTAGAATCCACTTTTATGCACTGTATACAGAGAACACGCACATCGGTCAAGAGCTTCGGACGTAGCACATGACCGGACTCGGAATTTTCTTTTAATATATATATATATGTATATATATATATATATATATATATATATACATATATATATATATATATATATATATATATATATATATATATATATATATATATATATATATATACATATATATATATATATATTATGTACTTTTCATAAAGTCGATCAGCTCTAAAGTAGTTTCTGTAGCCTGTTATACGTAGGGACAGTTCATTGGTAGTTTATAGGTGATATACAACACAAATTTAAATGTAAATTTACAGTTAACACCAGATTAATAATTTATAGTTTGGTAGTGTTCTCCCATGATGTAGAAATTCGTTTAATTTCTTGTTCGTCAGACTCTGGTTGAACTATTTTGCATACTTTAATGCTTTTGATAACTTTTATTCCTTCAGTGCGTAAAATCTTGTTTTTCCAGTAGAAGATTAAGCAGTTAAATGTGGAGTTCATCGAGGAGATTGTTATTGTCCAAAGTCCTGTCAGGTTTGAATTATTCAAATCAAGTTCCTTTTCTTTCGAAAATGTTTTTAATCCAATGTAGGCTAACGCAGGAGTGAATAGAACTACACAACAAGCGACTGCTAGCACGCAACTTGATATCATTTTCAATGAAAACGATGTTTTCTTGTCTTTGGGTGCTTTTTCGTTATTCAGTCTAGTACGAATTTTCCTGCCGACCATGAACAACTTGTAGTTAAAAACCAACATTGGAGGAACGTAAATAAAAAACCCTGTTAGAATAGCCAATTCGTATGAAATGACCAAGTCATCGAAGGATAATGAAAACAAAATTAATGACACAAAATTTAGCATTGCAAAAAGAGTTGAAAGCTTCATCTTCGTTACGGAGGTTCGATGAAAGATAGGATTAGATGTGGCCAAATATCGATCAAAACTCATCACCACCAGCGCGTTTAAAGAAAACGAAATGAATACAGCTGTTGACCTTAAGGAAATGTAAAGCCATTTGGGGTATGCATTGAACTGTTCAGTTAACCATAACGTCGTTCCAAGAATCATCAATGGATGACTTGTTAAAGCCGCAAGTAAATCGCAGCAGGACAAAACCATAATCATAAAATAACACGACTTCCTTTGAAGTAGCACAGATCTTGAGAAAGTGACTATGACCAAGGAATTTAAACATGCTCCTGAGATAAAGAACAATATGTTCAAAGAAATTATGATCATCAAGTTAACCGAATATATGAGCTCCATCGTCCACGACCTTTGAAATCTGAATCGAACTTTTCTAGACTGAAGTAAGGACAGCAGGTGATTGATATATTGTGTATACAGCTTTTTGAATTAAGCTTGGTTGTCTCATATACACGGTATACACATACACACGATAGTTTTATGCAAATTTTTATCAAACACTATAAACTAATTTGTATTTAAATTTTCCTCGGTCAGTCCTATATATAAGTTATTTTCCATGAAAAACAAAATAATCACCATGGATTCATTGTCTAACTTTAGCGACATAAAGGATATAGCATTTTAACCGAACTACCAAACTAAGGCTGATCATATTTTGCACAGGTTTTAGCCCTGTTACTGTTAAGTCTAGTTGATCTTATTATGCCTTTCACAAATGTTGTAAAAATCTGATTTCTTTTTTTTTTTTTGTTAACTTCTCAAGGTCAATCACATTTTCTCTTGTCTCTTTCCTATAGTTGTTTTCTTCTTTAGTATGCATGTGTTCCCGAAAAATATCTCCCTGTTAATATCGGAAGCTTTGGGTTACATACGACAGCGAGAAAAGGTTTTATTTAAATTTTGGGAAAACTCGAATCCTGAGAGGAAGCTGCATAAAATTTGCTGCATGTTAAGTATTCATTTTCGAAGAAACTTGTGCTTAAAATTTACCTTTTTACATTTTATGATTATGCCAACATGGTATATGTGCAGTTTACGACTGAAGTTTGCAATAATTACATGTTTATACAGTAGCTGTGAAATTGAAAAGAATTTATTGCTAAAATCAAAAGTCAAAATTTTCATCCTACTGTACGTTGATGAACAAAACGTTTAACTAATAACAAGTTAGTCAACATAACATATATCAATCGCTTATATATAATACATAATTACATCGCATATTACCACGTGGCATAATATGCGATACACGTGTAGGTTTCAAAAACTGAATAAATATTTCGTGAGAAAACAGAAAGAATATCATTATCCGCGATGGTGTCTTTATATATGTAATAAATATGCACCTTAATTTACGTAAATCTTGCCCTGACTGTATCGGCTTAATTAAAAAACACCTACATTGAGAATTTCTTCGTAAGTAAACTCACAAGGTGGGTATAAAATGGTTTTCTAAGTCATTTTAAATACTCGCAATTTGAATATTTAGTATTGGTATTTTAAATAGTACATAAAATGTAATTGACGCAATATAGTCGTAGTGATTATCAAAATATTTAAGCCGTATACCTTTGAAAATTACATGTTTGTATTTTAAAGTATATTTTTATCAATTAAAACACTGGTTTAAAGACACTTTATAAAGTATCGTATTGGCGGCGACCCCGTTACATCTATCGAGAATTTTGATCAAGCGTTCTCATCTACTGACAAATGGATAAATGAATCAAACATTCATTTTTACAAATATATATAGGATCCGTCTTTAATCCTCCCAGTTAATTCGTTAGACCTTAAAGTGTAATTTCTGGTATAATATATTTATCATTTATAGACCCGGAGCGAGGAGGATTCGATGAAATATTTCAGTCCTGAAGGAAATGTTTCGCCGATTATCCCCCGAGCGGAGGGTCTATAAATGATACATTATACCGAAAATCAAAAACTTCCGTAAGAATAAGCTTTTAAGCTCTTCAAGTTGAACATACCTTCGTGAATATGATGCTCTATAATACAAAATAGCCAGATCTTTGTTTATTTTCAAAACGAGAAGTACAGAAAATTCCTTTTAATTTTTTAAATATTTGTGTTTATACTTTATAATTCTTTGCGGAGTTCATCAAACTTTTCACCCTTTTTGTTTACGAAAACTTACCATTCTGTGCTTGCGTGCACAAGCGTTGCCATTACAGCGTGAGATATAGGCATATCTCACTTTTAAAGTGAGATACCTGGCGAAATCACCTTATGACGTGGTAGAAATACGATATTTTGACTGGACAATTTGAATTTGAGGTATAATATATATTATAATACATTATAATTTCTAACAATTACCAATAATTCGCCGAGGACGACTTCGTCTCGGTGAATGTTCACGATAATCACTGATCCTGAAGCGAATAGCTGTGTCAGCATAATTCCTTTAGTAAAGCATGTATAAAATGCACTTCTTTTATGAATACAGTTTACTCAGTAAAAACTAAAGTTTATCTGTAGCTAATTTTTAAATAGTGAGAAAATATTTAACTAGTCATTTGCAGACGATCTATTATTACTTTAAAATAGTTTAGCATCAAATTTTTTTAATATTTTTTGACTTGTATTGATGCAATATTTTTTCTTCATGTGTTAATTTTGGCAAATGTATGACACATCAAATATACTTTTATAGGCGGCCATAATGAAATGCCAACTAGTAAATAATTAACAGTTATTCGTTTCTACGAACTCAAGTCGGATATGAGCAGATAGATGTGGGCAAAACAAACGATTGCTGACCTTAAAATTGAGCACAGTTTTTGTTATTATAGCAATTCAAAACAATTATAATTTTTTCCAGCTTTCTAGAGACTCAGTATTAATTCGTAAAAAACTGTATTTTAAGCTTGTTTAGGTTGCATTTAAATCAAGTACAAACCTTCAAAAACTTTTTCTATGTTTATGTATTTTACGTATGGCCAAGAAAGGCGGCCAAAATGCTCAAAACAAGACTTTTTGCGATCGAAAAACTTTCGGCCGCCATCTTGTTTTCTCTACTAGTAGGATATTAGCTAATATTCTACTAGAAGCGAGCCTGTCAGATTACAGAATACTTAATATTCGATGGCAGTCTATGTGATAATGCCTCATATTTAGTGACCAGGGAACCACTCAAAATGCCGAAAAACCATTATTCACTAAAGAAATTATACGATTATCACTCAGTTAAAGATCATTTCTGCTTATTTAAGGATCACTTGGGTATCATTTTTGGGGATCCTCCTTAAATAGCATCCCGACAGTCTTGACAAGCTAGGCAGATCATATTGCATGATTTTTTAATGATGCTTATTTAGACGTCCTAATAATTTGATTGATGTTGTTCGCCAGTGCAACACTGGAAAGCCCTGGGATTATGCAGAAATACACACAGTCTAATCCTTAAAATATGATAACATTGTGAATCTTTGCAAATTTGATGTTAATTAAAAGGTGCGAATCAAATCAACAACTTTCTTGCGACTGCAAACTTTTTTGCATAATCTCTGGTGTAGTGATTTTAATGTAGCTCTGCCTTTATTCAAAATTTGTGTGTATTTTGCTGTTCAAAAGAAGATAACAGTCAGTCCTTGCCAATGCTACAAAGAATATTTTAACTCTTTCAGTGAAGCAATTAAGATATATTGACATCAAATGCTTATAAAAAATTCTTAATTTAACAAAGAATTAAGTAAATAAATTAGAGGGTGGAGAGAGTGGAGCAATTTATGTTTTTTTCGCGAGAGGTTTTAATCAGAGAGTTGTTATGGCTTTTTAGTTAAACAGCAGCTTTCAATACTCTAGACTGAAAGATTAAGATCGAAAATGGTCTCTCTGTTCCCCAGCATGCTCATTATAAATTCACCTGTGATGCCACGGTCAACCATTATATCAATTACGTCATCACCCAGTGATTCACTTACATCGTTATGTAAGTGACCAAGACCGTCATCGATCACCTTTTGTTCCAATAACTTGCCGAAGTCACCCATGGACAGTTACAAAATTTGGTAACAGAGGATCTAGAAGTGTTGTTATCTATTTCAAGAGAAGCTGAAGCTTCAGTCTGGCAAATTGGTATGAAAAGTCCTGTGTATACCACCTATTCGCATACAGATATGCTAGCTTTTAAAAAGGCAGAGAAGATGTCCAGTGAAATAAAAATTAAGTAGATTGATTTTTGGTACAATCCACTGCATGGCTACTGTTGCCTCAAGCATATATTAGAATCACGTTCTTAGGAGCATGCTACTTTGGGATTCTAACCATTGTTATGCCAACTGAACAGTTGAACTCTTACTGTTCCAGAGTGTAGTTCCTTCAAAACAAATGTGTTCTTATGATCAATATATATTATATTTTTTAAATGTTATGAACTCATAGGAAAAGCATGTCATTTCTTGGTCTCTAGGAGTCAATTCTCACTGGGCAGGCCAGAATGCCAAAGATCACAGGTTCAGCTCCCATCCTATTCACCTGAGTATTGAGTATGGCATCATAAATGCAAAAGAAATAAAATAATGTACTTTTTTAGAATTTGGTTGACAATCTTGATGTTGATCTTTTGAGGACGCTAGCTGCTGAGTTGCTACGAAGACAACCAGCAGTTTTTGCTGATTTAGTAAATGGGGAGCTGCCGGCTATACAGAATGACCAGCAACTTGGTGAGTCCCCACAACCTGACCCTGACCAGCAACCTGCTGAAGCACCAGAACCTGTTGCAGAGCTCCCACCACCTGACCCTGAAGCACCACAACGTGTTGCAGAGGCTCTACCTGACCCTGAAGCACCTGTGGATGGACCACCAGATTGGTGTAATTGTGGGCACTGCCGAGCTATGCCAACACAGGCAGAGAACAAGTGTTGTTGTCGAAGAAGATCGCAGTGTACTTCAACATTGGACCTTTTTCAACTGGTTGTCCTAAATGGTAATGTGTTGGATATTGCCATGAGATATCGTGAGGATGTTTTTGCGTTAGATCATCCTCGAAATAATGAAAACTTTAAGCATATGGCATACAGACAATATATTTTATGGCAGCATGGACGTTTGGGACAAGGTAATCGACGAGTTGTTCCCAGCTGCTGTGTCCTAGCAATAAGGGCAAGATATCCCTCTACAAATGGAATATACACTGGATACCGTCCATCAAGACTGTAGTAATGTATTTGTAATATTTTTATGTGTGTATATAAGGACTAAATAAATACAAGAATACTTTAACATGTCCACTTAGACAAAAACATATGACAGGAGCGAACAATGTTGTGCTGGCCATTGTTTAATATTAAATAAATAAAAAAATATACAGTGCACAAGAAAAAATATTAGCAACTTCTTGAAAAAGTGTTTAAACAATATTGTGCTGGCCACATTCTTCAATGCTGTCAACAATAAATTGAACAATGTTGAGCATGATTGAAATCAGATGTAACAATATTGTGACAACATTGAACAATGGCCAGCACAACATTGTTCACTCCTGTTATATTGCAGGCTCGTGTTTTTTTCTAAGTGGACATGTTAATAAATATGTTATTTAATAAATATCACAAGCAATTCTTAAAATCGAGACTGGTAATTTTCCAATGCTTCTTGTAGTGTTGGTCGTGGTGTTGCTGCAATATTTGGGGCTATGTTTCTTGGATCGTCTGCCGACCTGACCAATCGTTGTGTAACAGGTCCTGGGGTATCGGCTCTCTTTTGAAAAATTAAAGCTAATAGCTCAGGAATGTATGCATATTCCTTGGGCTCCAAGACATTCACAGGTCGCCATACCTTCGTTCGTTTGCTGTAATGCAACCTCATGCTGTAAAAATAATGTGGAATGCTCATTCTTTGATACTAATTTTTCATAACCCAGACAATCGACACATGAAAAACTAACACTTAACAACAATACTGTACCTTTGCTCACCAACAGCATTAGTTGCTGGCTTTCGTACTCTGTGCTTGTTGTAGTCAATTGCAGCCAGCAGATTCCTCAATTTGTAGCCAACAAATCTGAACGAGAATGATCCATGATGCATTAAAAGAGCTTATTGCATTTGCTTGTTTAATTCAACATACTAAGCTTTCATGACTCAATTCAACCATACAGCTAACAGATGTCATCATAACTTACGAATAAGAGTGTCGCTTAGGACAGTACATCAACAAATGATTGTGAAACGACTCCAAAAAACCAGTATGTCTGAAATCGTAAAAAACAATCGTGCTCATTAGTCCTTGTAATTTCATAAAAAGAGATGCCTCAATGGGCCAAAACACCTGGTCATTCTTGTAAAACTCACCTAAAACGAGCATAATACGGAAAAGTGTTAAGGAATCGCTTATTCAGTACAATCTGTCATAGGGCGGTCTGAGGGGAAGAGTTTTTGGTAAGCCACGGCTTCTGTCTCTCTTCTTCTGTAAGAACACCATGGCCACTCTTTCCTCCTCCTTTACCATCACTAAGCACCCATGTGTGCTCATTTACAATGTGGTGAAGAATGCCAGCCCATAAATGCTATAAAAACCCCAAATATTTTATTGATTAATGTATATAAATTATATTTTGTGCAAAGCATGACATTTTAATTCCTGCATTTGCCCTCAGTCACAAATTTAACAAAAATCTAAAAATATTACAATCCTATACAGTACCTACCTGCTTTTGCTACACACACGATCATGGCATTGTAAATTAAGTGTAACATGCTGTTTAATGATGTGAGCTTAGTGGTGTTCCCAATATAAAAACACAAGTCTTCAGCTTAAAAACTGCAATATCTACATCACCCACTGATTCTACAACAACCAATATCTATAACAACCACTGATTTCACAACCACAAAAATTGAAAGCTCACTTTGAAATCATCCACATTGCGATCACATTCCCGACTACAATACCAAAAATGGTTTCGCACTGAATTGACCCATGGCACAAGTGCTTCATTTCCTTTTTCCTTACTAGCCTACACTATACATATAAAAGATAAAGTCTCAATAACTGACAAAACCATTTGTCCAATTCAAACATATCACAGTAGTCTCTACAGTACTTACTGCTATTCCTTTTTTTCCTAGATTCTTGCCACCATGCCAAACATCCCATTGATGGACAATTCTTTTATATTTTACTGAATTCTCTAAAGAATTATACAATGAATACACATTATACATGTAAATTTGATAAATCAGTACTGTTTAGTGCCAGGGTTGGTAGATTTTATGAATAAATAAGTCAAACCGTCATTAGTACCGTCAAATAACAAAGAGAACAAAAGGCAAATACAAAGGAAAACAATAAGCATTGTTTAAAATTTGGCTTATTTATGCAAGCAATCTACCTACCCTGTTTAGTGCCATAATTTATTGAAGATTTTATTTATAATGATCATTCAAGATAACAGACAAATGTTATTTTGTACAATTTGTATGCAAACATGTTGACACATTTGCTGCAAAATAGTGGCTAAATATTTCAACTCTAAAAACATTCCAAAACGAATTTCCAAAAACATCAAAGAACATATATCTAAAACATAACATACTCATTAGTGCACTAATTCCCAGATGGCCATCTGTGACAAGTTCCTGCATGTTCATAGATGAAGTCAGCAGCTCATCTAGTCCTATCTCAAAACCAGGTTATTAAGCCGTGTAGCAAAGCACAGAACACGACATAAATAATTAACATAATTATTGTGGTTAAAGTAATATATGCGTGGTAATTATACAAACGATGCCTCACGTCATGTAAAAGCTCTCAATACCATACGCCAAAATGATGTGCATTTTTGAGAAAATCTTGCCAGAGTGCCAGTTTTGTAACAGCTAGGGGTAGTGCTTGCTTGCTTGCAAGAGCGCCAGTTTGCCAGAGCACCAGTTTTGCCAGAGCGCCAGTTTGCCAGTTTTGCCAGAGTGCCAGTCTGCCAGAGCGCCAGTTTGCCAGAGTGCCAGTTTTGCAAGAGTGCTAGTCTACCAGTTTTGCCAGAGCGCACGTTTGCCAGAGTGCCAGTCTGCCAGTTTCGCCACAGCACCAGTTTGCCAGAGTGCCAGTTTTGCCAGAGTGCCAGTCTGCCAGAGTGCCAGTCTGCCAGTTTTGCCAGAGCGCCAGTTTGCCAGTTTTGCCAGAGCGCCAGTCTGCCAGTTTCGCCAGAGCGCCAGTTTGCCAGAGTGACAGTCCGCCAGAGCGCCAGTTTGCCAGAGTGTCAGTTTTGCCAGAGCGCCAGTTTTGCCAGAGTGCCAGTTTTGCCAGAGCGCCAGTCTGCCAGTTTCACCAGAGCGCCAGTTTGCTAGAGTGCCAGTTTTGCCAGAGCGCCAGTTTCGCCAGAGCGCCAGTTTGCCAGAGCGCCGCCAAGTTCCATCGTACTTAACTGACCGTATGTGTTCGTTTTAAAGCACTAAATCAGAAATTACTTGGACGCAAAGGAAAACGCGACGCTCCAAATATTACGAATGAAGATTATTAGTTAAAGTTGTAATCCTAGACAGTTTAGGAGGAACTTATTTTTTGCCTTTAATCCTGTTTGTTATTTGTGTTCTTTATTGATCAGTTGTATTTGAAAAATTATTCATTACTCTATATATGATCACGCTGTTTCAAATAGCAAGTTTATTGCTCTCTGTTTATTGTTTATATTTGTTCAGGAGATATTGTATGATTCTTGTTTGTAATATTTGAACCACAGGGTCAAACTGAAATGTCTATTGTTTGCCCTGAAGCAAAACTGCGATCACTTTTATCACTAAACAGTTGTCATGCAGTAACACAACAATAATGGAATATTTTGAATAGCTGGAGTCTATGAATATATTCTCTTAGTTTTCAGTCATTTAGCTTCAAGTATGCTCGTAATATTTAATGTGCCATGGATAATATTATGCGCGTAACCGGACTGACCGAAAAATTCAGTTTTACGTTTAAATTTACTCTCATAACATAAAGGGAAATGAAGGAAGTGTGCTAATTAAAGCTTGCAATTAATACAAATATGCGCGCACATTCCTCCCAGTGGCGCATTTCGAAGAGTCTGTTTCGCAAGCTTCAATTCAACGTATACAGCCAATTCTTAATAAAGGTTGTCCTTCTAAACGCTTAAAGTCATTAAGATTGATGTTTACGGCCGACCGGTAACCGCAAACGCCAAACTTCAAGTCGGATTTTCAGGTGAAGTGTTAGCCGTTCGAAATTAGGACAATTTGTGCATTATTATTGAAGAATGGATTGACTAAAAACTTGTCAAAACCTTCGAAAACTTGTAGAGCTTACCTTCAAATCCGACTTGAAGTTTGGCGTTTGCGGTTACCGGTCTGCCGTAAACATCAATCTTAACCTCTCTATTATTGTTTTTTGATGCGTGAGACACTATAGCTATGAACACTCAGCAATCAAGAGTTTAGTTAATTTGAGTTCAGTTATTTTTCTAAGTTCTGTTATGTATATAAATATATTTCAAAATAAAAATACGTCTACTAAAAAGGCATGACATATTCTTGAGCATGGTGTGTCAATACCTAGCGCCCGAGCGAGCTCACATTTCCTGCAATTAATTTTCATTTAAGCAGAGATTTATAACAGCGCGCTGTTTCGTGCAATTACATTAGACGATGTCAATTTGACAAGAGCGCGCTAAGTTTATGCTACCTGTTTCAACAACAATTTTTCTTTAAAAAATCTTTGCATATACATCGCATGTTCAGTGCTTTTGTGTGTCAGTGAACTAACTATACAGCTATTTTAATCAAGGTTGTCTTTCGAAAAGCGTGAACTGTGAACCATGAGCAGGCAAACGATGATGGATTATTGCGAACTATGAGTGCACAAAGGATGATTGATTGTTGTCTATTTAGGGGCTGATACTCGAGCTCAGCGAATTATCTTTATAACAAGTAAATTTGCTGTAGTAAGTTTCCTATGTTCCCTCGATCCAGCCCTCGATTCTGTTTCAAAGAAATAATTCCGTGTTTAAAGGTGAAAATAAGCAATATTCGGCCATCTTTTGCGCACAGTTTAAGCGTTTAGAAGGACAACCTTTATTAAGAATTGGCTGTATACGTTGAATTGAAGCTTGCGAAACAGACTCTTCGAAATGCGCCACTGGGAGGAATGTGCGCGCATATTTGTATTAATTGCAAGCTTTAATTAGCACACTTCCTTCATTTCCCTTTATGTTATGAGAGTAAATTTAAACGTAAAACTGAATTTTTCGGTTAGTCCGGTTACGCGCATAATATTATCCATGGCACATTAAATATTACGAGCATACTTGAAGCTAAATGACTGAAAACTGAGAGAATATATTCATAGACTCCAGCTATTCAAAATATTCCATTATTGTTGTGTTACTGCATGACAACTGTTTAATAACTTGCTATTTGAAACAGCGTGATCATATATAGAGTAATGAATAATTTTTCAAATACAACTGATCAATAAAGAACACAAATAACAAACAGGATTAAAGGCAAAAAATAAGTTCCTCCTAAACTGTCTAGGATTACAACTTTAACTAATAATCTTCATTCGTAATATTTGGAGCGTCGCGTTTTCTTTTGCGTCCAAGTAATTTCTGATTTAGTGCTTTAAAACGAACACATACGGTCAGTTAAGTACGATGGAACTTGGCCGCGCTCTGGCAAACTGGCGCTCTGGCGAAACTGGCAGACTGGCACTCTGGCAAAACTGGCACTCTAGCAAACTGGCGCTCTGGCAAAACTGGCAGACTGGCACTCTGGCAGACTGGCACTCTGGCAAAACTGGCGCTCTGGCAGACTGGCACTCTGGCAAACTGGCGCTCTGGCGAAACTGGCAGACTGGCGCTCTGGCAAAACTGGCAAACTGGCGCTCTGGCAAAACTGGCAGACTGGCACTCTGGCAGACTGGCACTCTGGCAAAACTGGCACTCTGGCAAACTGGCGCTGTGGCGAAACTGGCAGACTGGCACTCTGGCAAAACTGGCACTCTGGCAAAACTGGCGCTCTGGCAAAACTGACACTCTGGCAAACTGGCGCTCTGGCGGACTGTCACTCTGGCAAACTGGCGCTCTGGCGAAACTGGCAGACTGGCGCTCTGGCAAAACTGGCAAAATGGCGGTCTGGCAAAACTGGCTGACTGGCACTCTGGCAGACTGGCACTCTGGCAAAACTGGCAAACTGGTGCTCTGGCAAAACTGGCAGACTGGCACTCTGGCAGACTGGCACTCTGGCAAAACTGGCACTCTGGCAAACTGGTGCTGTGGCGAAACTGGCAGACTGGCACTCTGGCAAACTGGCGCTCTGGCAAAACTGGTAGACTAGCACTCTGGCAAAACTGGCACTCTGGCAAACTGGCGCTCTGGCAGACTGGCACTCTGGCAAAACTGGCAAACTGGCGCTCTGGCAAAACTGGCGCTCTGACAAACTGGCGCTCTTGCAAGCAAGCAAGCACTACCCCTAGCTGTTACAAAACTGGCACTCTGGCAAGATTTTCTCAAAAATGCACATCATTTTGGCGTATGGTATTGAGAGCTTTTACATGACGTGAGACATCGTTTGTATAATTACCACCCATATATTACTTTAATCACAATAATTATGTTAATTATTTATGACGTGTTCTGTGCTTTGCTACACGGCTTGATAACCCAAAACCAAGTCTTTCCATATTTGTACTTTTTCTCCCTTCCACTTCCCTAACATCCACAATATTCAAATTCAATATGGTTTTGGACTCCATATCTGCAAAAGAATAGGTAAGGTATTGTGCGCAATGACCAGGGGAGTCATTGCGACCATCTGAACTAAGGATGACATCTTTTCCATCTCTTTCTTTCCATTCTCCTTCTTTCATAACTTTCCAATATTCCTCAACAGCAGGAGCGATGTATAAGCTCTGATATTGATTAAACAACATCTTGGATATATATGTCATATTCATGACCTTGAAAAGGAAACCAATTTTGGTATACAAATTGCCAGAAAGTGCAATTGCTGATGCCAACAACAAATTCCCTGCCCGCAGACCAGCACAAGTTGGTTGAGATGCCCACCTTCCACCAAAGTGCCCAGCATGGCACTTCCAGACAACTACAAGGCATGTACCACGAAATGTCTCTTGGAATTCAAGTGGTTGGTCACATCCAGATCGCTTGCACATTTCGCCATAAACTCTGTAGAGTAATTTCATTATGTTTGCTGCTGCTACAATACAGTACTCTGTTTTAGCAACATGTGCAGGTTGAACATATTCCACTTTGGTGTCTTCTATATTGGTAGAGCTAGACACTTGCTCTGATATGTCTTCTCCACTATCGTCATTCCCTTCAACATCCACATCATAAACCTCACTTTCAAGGGATGTTCGTTCAAGGTCATTAACTTGAAACCTGTTAGAAAATAATATTAAAATTTAAAAGAGGAACAGTATGACAGTAACTACAAATTATACGTCAAATTATCAAATTTACTCAAAAAGGTATAACATTTCAGCGCAGAAGATTTGCATTACAAAGTATGTTATCAAAGCTATAGTAATAGCAAAGGTTCAGAGTCAAAAATAAATTCATCCTTAAAACCATGAGGCACTCTTATGGAAGTTCATTTCATTTTTTTAAGGATTGTAAAGAACATACATTGAGCTAGTTAGTGGGTTTACCTCCTCCATGTCTTCTGAATCATCATCACTGTCTCCGCTCTCACTTGCACTCATGGTCCTCTCCAGTCTCGATGACACATTGCTTATTCGAGAGCTATAGGAAAACAATGCTTTCAATAACCTAGCATTTAGCACACGGTTAACAGGACAAAAAATATAAAGGCTAAGTTCAAACGTCGAACTTTTCATGTGCCAAACCTTATTTATGGTAATCAGCCAAATTCTTTTTTTGAGGTCATTTGCATTCGATTCGGCACATGAGAAGTTCGGCGTCTAAAACAGGCCTAATTCTTATCCGAAAGCAAGAAAGGCTAAATGACTAATGGAAACGAGACATAAACAAATCTAACAGACACGGCTATAAGTCTATAATTGGAATTGTTTCATAATTAAAGAACTTACATTGATGGTGAAGGCTGAGGAACATTATCTATTGACAAACGACGGCGCTTATGAGTCGTCGGAGTCGAAAAACCACGTTCAGCTTGTCTACCCAAATTCGGAGTCGAAGTAAGACAAGTAACAGCTTTATTAAAATAAAAAAAGAAATGTCTGTATAGTTACATGTGATTGTATAAAAATTTTCCTTTGTTTAAACGGTAACTCACCTGGCGAATAAATACGGCTTGGCGTCGTTTCGAAGAACTGTTGAGGCTCTTCGATAATTGGCAGTTCTCCCAGCTCACATTCCGTTTGAGTTTCGACTTCACTATATTTATTGAGCAAAATGAATAAATAATAACCCATCCAACCCCAGAAAAAAATCGCAGCACTTTTAAAACATATACTAACTTTCAATCATTATGTTAGTCGAGTCATTTACCTGAAATGCTGGTTTTTGCGAGACATGTAATTGTCTAGCAATACCGCGGCTAGTTCTTTGTCGGATTTGAGCTCCAACTCGTTCATCAATTCTCGCCATCTCGTATGCTGATTAAACAAATAAATCTTTGTCGCATCCCTCTGCGTATAATATCGCTTTTTTCTGGCAGCTTTGTCTTCAGCAGTAGCAAAACGAGCGTCCTCGCTTTGCGGCAAAGAACCAGAACTCACTTGCGTGCTTCCTTCGTCCGCCATTCTGAATACAATGCGCTAGTGTTGCATATATTAACATTCCTCAGGTCGGGTCCCGATCTTAGGAATTTACAGATGCGCAGAAAATATGCGCAGAGCGGACTTTACATGGTCTTTAAGTTTCCTTTATGTTTCTGAAAACATAAATCTCTCTATATTTATATTGTATATAAAATTACCCTAGCCGGTAAAACTAAAAAAGAAGGATAGTACTAGTAATGATTAAATCAAACCACTAGTACACGACAGTAGCAAAGCCAGCCCGACATTTGGTCATGCAAATGCAAATTTTTCAGTGTTTATAGACCGTATAAGGATCTATTTCTAAAGAAATGAATACTGATAATGATTTAAATTTGCATAGCATGACCAAATTGTCGAGCTGATATACGAAATATTTCTGCACACTTTTTTAAAAGAGCTAGTGTCCTAGAAGGGAGGGTTACGGTTCTACTCCAGTTTTCCAAATTTAGACTTAGCTAATCCAGGCGATTGCCCAAATGTACAAATCCTATAGTGGTAGTGGCTGCAAATCTTAATCTCCCATTACCATTTTTTATTGTTTTTTTGCCAGTAAATTTCAGTTTCAATGAATGAATCGCATTTTCCCCATGAATCCAAAAATAGGCAATTTCCAGCTCCGATTTTACTCCTTCTGGATCCTGTTACGGATTTCGGCGAGTTGTAAACGAGTACCTCATTCGCATGGCATACAATTAGCGTTTTACAATATTGTGTAATGGAATAAATCAGAGATTATTCTCGGCTTGAGTTGCTACCATTTTCTTGAAAAGGAAAATATATTTCTAGCGTTGGAGTAACCGAACACTGAGCAGTTCTGTTGTATTAAAAATGCAATCGCTCGCCTCCCCATTGCGAAATGTGGGATAACTAGCTACAGCATAGATTAATCCCTGCAACAAAGTAAGCTCGCAGATGTAACCACATTCAACATTGTTTGCAGGTTTATCGGATGGTTAGAGTTAGAATATAATAAAATTACGCTCGTCTGTGGGGAAGCATTACAAGTTATCATGTTGCACGTTTTACTTTTTTTCTCGCCACAAATTAGTTATCCCAGAAGAGTAAAGTTACTAAATTAAGGATTATGACTACAATCCATCTGGACAAAATTTTCTGACATTTAAACATTTATATAGTTATTAAAATTATAATAGTTTTAGTTATTGAAATTTGAAACAAATGTTTGCTCTCTATTAGGCGATGGAAGGCAAGGCAAGAGTTTGTGGTCAAACTTGAGAATGTTTTATGCAGCGGCCGATCTACACGTTGAAATCCGCTAAGATTATTCATTAATGTGATGACGTTTGACAATTGCAATAGCTTACTGGGAATGTATTTTCATGCATGCAAAATGTCCCTCTCCCTGACTCTAACACTAGATAATATGAATATTTATCGGATACATTACTCTAATTGCTTAGTGATATTTTTGTATTTCCTGCAACCTGACTGGTTACAGCAGCGGGCGGCTTTTTACGATTTCATGCAGTACTGTCTGAAATCGTTTAACTAAAAAGCAAATTAACGTCTTTTGAAGAGCAGATAGAAGACAATAGGTTATTTTCACACTTGTGTTAAAATTTCAAGCCATTAACTTTGCATCTTGTCATCGTTTCCAAGGTATTCTTACTTAATACCTGCAATGCATTAATTCTAGTGAAATCGACATGCGCCCATCTTTTTTGTTACCGTAAATTATATATAAAGCTTCGCAAATCACGAATAATTTTTGCTAAGCTTATTTCAACCGCCCTCGTCTTATAAAGCGAGCCGTAAAATAGACAATCACGGTAATTTTACCTTTTCCTCACTGTCGTATCGAGTATAAAAACATCAGTTGCATGAAAAACTCGGTGCTTTTGGCGTAGTTTTAGCTGTTTGTCAACCATATGCTTGAATAAACGGGCCTCCCAGCCTGTAAATAACATAATTATATTTCCTAAGTACTTTTGACAATTAACTGGACGCTATTATTTCTCACATTGACATAGTACATAATTCGCTTCGTGAACAATTACAGAGCAGGTGGTTTTGACAATTTTTACATTTATAATTTAATATTGCTCGATTTTCGTTTCATTTAACAGAATTGCAGAATTTATGCCAGGCGATAACCAAAAATTTTAATAAGCTGACCATATATATAAATATGTATATTATGTCTTAAGTGAGTATCTATTTTGTAACAAAGCAAATATGACATTCTCCTGTTCAAACTGCTTCATTCTCGATCATACCCCAAGCTGCTCCTAGTTGTCCGTAGCAACAAATTATAAATGCAAGACTAATATAGCTCTTTATTTTTTAAAATATATTGTTGTCAGTTTTAAGTCTAATCGTCAGAAAGGATATGTCAAACCAAAAATCGTCCAACCAAACTAATTCATGCGCGGTTTTAAACTAATTCTACTATAATTCTACAACAAGAGGCGATTGGCGGTTTATAAAATCATTGTTTTGGGAAGGACGCCAAGTTATTTTATATATACCTGTGTTGTTTAACAATGGCTGTTCCACAGAATCCAAATGCAATGTCTGTGGATAGCTTCTACTTGTTGATGATCTCTTTCGTCGTTTTTTGTAAGTATTTCTTTGGCTCATTATACGTTTTAAAAACTAATGATTTCGCCAAATTTTACAACGCAGTAACGTTTAACAGGTTCACTTGTTTAGGCTTTATAGAAATGTGTTCGTAATAATTAAATAAGCTTTGCTAAGTATAGCATATTATATTAATTCTTTTCATCAACTTCATTAATCATTATGTTCAACAATATCTAAGACTTAATAAGATGGTTGAGAATGAGCGTATGCTGATCCCAATTTGAATGTATATATTATTACGACTGATGACTCAGTCCGATAGGTACACCAGTTATATATTCTTGCCAAAACTGAAGGATAATCGCACTGAAGGATATATTCTTTGTTCTTTTGAGTTAAGTATGAAGTGCTACTCATGATAAGTGCCGATATAGGAAGGAATTATATGTCCAGGTATTTTAATCAATAGTATATAGCCAACTGACCGAATGAAAATGCATAGAAGTTTGAATTGCATATATGATATAGACAGTATGCATATATATACATAGAAAACCTTGGGAATTATAATGTCACTCGTATCATTTTCGTGGACACATTCCACATACTGAACAAATTCGAACAGTTCTTTATAAACTGCTCTGACAATCTGCATAAAGATGGAAGATATTGGGAATATGCTTTGTAAATAAATGCTTGTGCATGATCACAATAATTACAATTTATATATATTAATGTGAAAGCTTTCATAGTTAATAGAGTAGATGGTTTGGAAACTCATTAGAATAACAATATAACTCATTATCTATGTTGGTCAACGTTTATTCAAAAATATGGTTCTTCATCGTCACGTGTGTATTGTGTTTTCACCAAATCCACCGATAGGAATTCTTAAATTACCCTGTTGTTCAAGTCGCGCATGGCTAAATTTCCTAAAACGCTGTTATTGGTTAGTTAGGTGAAAATACAATGCGCACGTGACGACGAAGGACTTCATTCCTGCATAAACCAGAACAAAAACATAGATAATGACTTATATTGTAGTTTAATGAGTTTCCAAACCATCTAGCTCTATTAACCATGAAGCTTCCAAGCAAAGAGAGGTTTGTTATGTAGCTATATTATACTGTAATATGTGTGAAAACGATGCTCAAAATATCTATGATGCATGAAGCCAGAGCAACATACGTGAACCGTGAACAAGCTATACTGTCAAACATGGGCGAAATTAAGACGAACGATGCCAGATACTTTTTTATTTTTGATAAATGCAAAAACTTGCAATATAGCTCTTTAAAATTATGTACCTCTATATTAGTTGGTTCAATTCACAAAATCACAAGCTGCTGCGATCAATACAAGTTCTTGCGCTCTACCTGTATGACTTGTATCTATTCTAATACAACCTGTTTCCACTGACTTATATCACAGGACGAAAAAACAAATTTGCATCAAATTTGCCTGGTGCAAATATGTTGCAAATATGAAATTTGCAAAGCTTTGCAACCAGTGCAAAGGTGGCAATGGCCAAATTTGCACAAAAACGGGCAAATTCGGCCATTGCTACCTTTGCACTGGTTGCAAAGCTTTGCAACTTTCATATTTGCAACATATTTGCACCAGGTAAATTTGGGGCAAATTCAATTACTTAGTCTTAACTGTCGTATATAACAAAGTCATCTTCAAAGATGTGATGAAGTCTACATCTATATGCTCTTTTGTGAGTTATATCGCAATAGCCTTCGTTGTTTATTCTTAATTCAGTTAAAGCCTTAATTAATATACCTTATAATAGAGTTTATACAATATATATATATATATATATATATATATATATATATATATATATATATATATATATATATATATATATATATATATATATATATATATATATATATATATATATATATATATATATATATATATATATATATATATATAATATAGTGTATGCATGCAGTATATTTTTTCTTCTTTTTTCTTGTAATGTGCATGCAAAATTGATGTTTTATTGAGAAAGCTGCATTTCTACCCAAATTACACATTACAAACTCGGTTTTGAAGTCCTAATAGTGCCTGAGCATGGCCAGCGCGACGATTTGGCTCCGTCAAATATTTCCGTGTTTATTAACTGAAAACAATCAGTTTCTTGCAGCGGGACTAAATGACCACCGGTCTGAACGACAAAACGCACTGAACGACAAATATGACATAAGTGTGGAGTGATTGTCAATTTTGTTTCAAATTTTATGCGTTATTTGCTGCCATGTTTTTAATGCATTGACACACATTTAACTCGATGGGAAATTGTTTTTTAGATATGCAAGCAGGACTAGCATTTTTAGAAGCTGGTGCTGCAAGACTGAAGAACACAACTGATATCATTATTAAGAAAATGATTATTTTATGTAAGTATATCCCGATTTGTATATTATCACATAAGATTTTCCTAGCAATCAGAAATAATATTTAACACTTTTCATAAAACAATGAATTGTCGGTGTGATATGCGATAATAGTACATAAACTAGCTACATCCAGAAAACTATTGAAATCGTTGCTGACTATTGATTGTCCTGCTAGCTCATAGCCTTTTTAAAAAATCTGAATTTAATAAATGGGATAATTAAGTATGTTATAAATAACACATTGATTTTTACCTCTCTTTTATAGTTTCTTGTGCATTAACATACTGGTTGTTTGGCTACTCATTTGCATGGGGAGAGAAGAGCAACCTATTCCTCGGCTACAGTAATTTTGCGCTTTCGGATCTTCCTCAATCTGCCAACATTTACGTTCATTGGTTCTTTCATTTTACTCTCGCTTCTCTTACGTGCTCAATTGTCAGTGGAGCTCTTGCTGAAAGAACCAATTTTACTGTTTACACATTGTTTACCGTTCTAATGTCAGGTATTTAAGCGCAAGTGATTTGTCTTTATAGTAATTCATGAATATTTTTCACAGGTGTAATCTAGAGGTTTTTTGTAACTTGTTTCCGATTGTGGACAATCCCCCCCCCCAAACAGGGACATACTGTATCAGATGTATTAACATTGCAATACCAATTGCTGCAATCATCATGGAGTTATGTCTTAAAATGTTCCATTTGTCAGAATACATTTTTGACAAAAAGTAATAGAGGACACATTTAGTTAGCATGTAGTACATTCCCCAGTAAATAAAACATCATATATCGTAATTATAATCAGATGCAACCTCGTTCCCAATCAGATGCAAATTAAAATCCCCACTTATGTAATTATATTCAGTGGTTGTCAGCGAGAGTATATGAGCATTAAATGATATTGGATAACATTCATATCTTATCAAAAGAATTCAGTGGTATTATTTCATTGGATTGCTGGCATACATCAATATCTGTATCTATAGTTATGAGGTTGAATAACTAGGTTGTAGCTCAATGTTACAACCAAGCAGATCTCTTTACAATGTTTACATTATAGTCTGGTGAAAGGTCATATTTTACAAATTTATACTCGTTATGTGAATGCGAGAATATCATTCGAGTTTATCTTCAGTTGCGACATAGCCCCTTCGTAAATTTACATAAAAATTTGCATATACATAACAAATTTAAAGTTATAAAGCACCTTAAACACTTACCCATGGCACCGGCAAAGCGCTATTGAGAAGCGTCGAGTACACAAACCATGGGAATCGAAATATATACAACTGACTATGTAAGGTATAAAAGTATAAAAACGCGGTCTCGTGTTTCCGTAGCTTCGCTGCTACTTTAACAAAAGGCCATCATTAAGCATTGTTGACTCAGGGACAGGAAGTGCAAAGTTACGACGGTATTAGCATTCACGCAAACATCACACAAGACCCACGAAACATTCGGTTGTATGAATCTTAAACGGTTTGACCAGTGTGTGACTAAGTAGTTTCCATGGATTTAATTACAACCGTTTTCAAAATTACGTGACCCGGCCAAAAATAGCTACACTGACATGTCAGTTTTATGTCAGACAAACACGAAACTAAAATTGTTCAAAGTTTTAAATTTTGTCGATCAGTATCAATGTAAATTTTTTGTTTGCTTTATAAAGAACTGTTCGAATGGTTTTCAAGACATTTTAGTGGTAATTATTGCAAAACTACGATTTCATATATATTTGTTTCCGATCGTCTTTGCTATTTATAGCAGTTCGCCGGAAATTAAACTGACATTTGCGACAAAAACTATTTTTGGCTTGGTAGCGTAATTTTGAAAATGGGTGTAATGGCCTTCAGCCAATAACAATGGGTTTTGACTAGTACACAATTATTCATTGGATGTTAGCCAGTGCCACAGTTTCTGTGGAAAATTCCACACTAGTGCATTCACGCGAGGGCAGCAGTTTCCACGTATTTTATTTGCACAACTGATCTGAATAAATCAGTAGATTGCACGCGACATTTTAAGCTCAATTCACATTACCGAAGTTAAAAAATACCGTATATAAACAAAAAATGTTGGATTTCATCCAAATATCGTATAGAAATATAGCAAAAATTACTGATAATTTTATCACTGGTTTCGTCATTTGGAAATTACTGAAAGAAAAAAAAGACAGAGAATATCAAGTTTGGCAAAATTTGACTAGTTTCTGGAAACTAATGGCTATAATCCACCCCTGTTTTTCATCATTGACAGTACTAACAGATAATTATAATTACATATCTCGTTTTCTGTGGTATTTCCTAATGCAGAACTCTCATTTTTTGTCAATTTTAAGGATTTATTTACCCTATTATTTCACACTGGTGTTGGCATGAAGATGGATGGCTAAAGAAAGGAAACGCTGAAACTCTTGGTGAAGGAGTCTCTTTTCAGGTAAGAGTTTTAAATTGTGATGGTATTTCACGAACGATTATGCAACTGATTTAAAGTGCTTATGAAACGAAATTTTGTCCAACTATTTATTAATTGCATTACCAAGGTAGCTTAAAATCAAAGTGTAACTTTCTTGGTAGAATGTGTCTAGCTCTTTTCCTTCTCGAAATATTAAATTTATGCAATTCAATTTCACAAGTTCTGATATCGCAGTAAATAATAACTTTTTAAAAATCATCAGTAATTTGAAACGCAATCGATACTCCGCACAAAAGTGCAGACGTCAAGCGATTAGTCGTGGTTTACACACGTACAGCACAGTTCTAGTTTTTTCTTATTGTCATCTGCTACAAAATTAGTAATCTCAAAGATACTCATTGTGCACAGTTTTGTCATAAATAAGTTATGTAATTTATGTATCGAATACCAATGAGATAAATGCAATATGAGCATTTTTTGAAGATATTCCTCATCTGGGGTTAAATTTTCTTGAGACATCGTGGATTCGTGGAATAAACTGACTGGCAGTGAGGATACTTTCGCTTTATGCATAGGGGCATGCGATATAGAAAAAAATGAATTAACTAATAAAAATCTTTACTTCAAAAGAGGATTGTCGGAAAATCAAGGTAGTCACTACGGCAACAGAATAAGAATTTATCTTTTTTTCTTAGCAAATTTGATAAGACTTAATGACAAAAAATACGCTCGTAATTAATTTTTGGGTTTCCGTCTTACGCTCGTTGATTACCCTCCGTCCAAACTATATAATATCGCATTATTGATATCTTAAACTAAAACTAGCAAAACTAGCAGTCCAACGTTTAATTTTTTCAGACTGTAATATAAATGATGTCTATCCAGATCAGGCTGTCATAACTCTTAAAAAGAGTGCTGTTTGTGAAGTTTTTTTTTCATGGCGAGAAATGACGGACACGCATGCGCACAACGCTTAGTGAATAAGCAACAATTTGATCAAACTTCTATGTTGAAATTCATAGGAGTTACATTCGGAAAATGACAAAAAACAGTCATAGTACAGTTTTAAAGTTATCTGTCTGTTTCAATCGGATATAAACAATATAAAATACATACATTCGAAATAATGTAAAACAATTTTGATAAATGTTACGATTCTTGCGGTTTTCAACATGAAACCCTAGACCGCTACTATATAGGAAGCGGCATAATGGCTAACTAAAAATTGCCTAACCATCTCTTCAAGCCACTCAAATATCAGCGTTCATAAAGCATATCGGTTTGGTTTCAATCGAATCTGAAGAGAGTAGGAATGTCATCGATGCCTTGTTTTATGCATTATTCCTCTCCATTTGTTGATCTTGCGGTTTTCGGCCTTCAAAATAGCCTATTTTTGCTGATTGCTAGAGTGTTCGGTTCATCAAGGTTCAATAAATCTCAGGTTTTGATGATCGATCAGTTTGTGCGAGTGTAAGCAAAAATATCCAACATGTTCTATCTGTTTTTAAAACTTCAAGTGATGATCTTAACACCTTGTCAACTGGTACTCGTCGATTTATGTTTCTTAGCAGGGTCATGTAGTTTTTAAGGTCGCAAGTTAGTGTAGGCTCATGCACGTTGTAAATATTTGCAGTGGTGAAGTTAATCATGCATAGCATTGTTGATGTGTATGCAAATTACTAGGGATTGTAATGATAAATATTTAATCATGTCCATGATTTCTCGCCATGTTCGACTCAGGGAATTCTCACTTTTCTAGGACTTTGCAGGAAGCGGTGTTATTCACGTGACGGCAGGTACGATGGCATTGGTGGGATCAGCTGTGATTGGCCCGAGATCGGGAAGATTTGAACGCGGTAAACCAGTCCCTATTGGCGGGCACACTGTGCCAGTAAGAAACAGTTTATTACAGTTATTGATAGTCTAACTCTGTTTGTGAAACCGTAGTATTCTATATCGAGGGCTGCCCATCACATTTTTATGATTATAAAGCTTATTTAAAAGCAATGTCTGACAAAATTTTATCATTGCATGCTTAGACTATTATGTCATCAAGAAAGTTTTAACAAGCTAATATTTTTTATAATGGCGGAAGAATTTATTGAACTAATAAACAATCGAAAGAAACAATAAATATTGAATGATTTATTAAATTGTTAAATAACTACAGAAAAAGCTCGTTCCATGTTCCTGAAGAAAATTATACTATTTCAACAGTTCGACCATAAAACTATCTCTTCTAGATACTAATTTTTTTTCTCTTTCCAATAAGCTTGCAGCATTTGGAGGATATACAACATTGTTTGGTTTTCTTGCTTTGCTTGGAGGAAGTCAAGGTCAGGTGACATCAACGGGAGATATCCAAGTCATTGCTCTAGCCGTGATAAACACCATATTGTCAGCTGCTGCCGGTGGATTGACGGCGTTTTTCATACGCAGAACGTGGGGAGCATGTTATGGACATCATTCCAGTGTTCTCACAATGATTAATGGAGCTTTGACTGGAGCCGTAAGATTTCATCAATTATTTACGTTACTATGTGCGAAAAACATGAATTTTTAGAGAGGAAACAGGAAGTTACGCATTGTTCTTGGTTACTTTTCTCCAATACAGTGACGCCATTCGAGTTTATCTCTATGCTCAGGCACCTTTTCTTGCCACCAGGAATATTGACTGAATGCATACGTTTTCTTGACATTGCACAAAATATACGTTATTAAACAATTATTAAATGAGGTCGAGGAAGATATGAGGAATTGTTGAGGCAGAGTTTTGTGTTCTAACACAAACCTAGGCCCTAGTAATTCCTCATATCCTGCGAGAACCGAATTCAATCATTGTTTTATTATTTTTTGAAGATATTTGAAACTCAGTTTAAGCGCTTGCTTTGTAAGTAAGAAGACACCAGCTGCTAATAATGGAGCAGCATGAAATTGTTCGAAAACTTTAAGTAAGCCAATCAGACCACGGAAAATATTCTTAAAACAATTGTTAGATTACGACAAAAGGTCGATTAACAAAGGTCAGTCAAAATACGACGAAATGAGTCATAATGTCGTATGCTTGTTTTCAATATACGACGAAATGACTCATAATATCGTATATTTATTTTCAACCCCAAATTTGGGCAACCAGTCAACCATCAAGCGGATATGACGATTTCAACTTTAGCTCTTCACCAATCAAAACTCCTAAAATATTTTCAATAAATAATAATTGCACTTGAACCGTTAAAACGATATTTAGACTTTAGTTATGCCACGCTAAGAAATGATATGACAAGAAAGATGGTAAACAATGTATAGCTTAATGTGCAGTTTATTATAATGCGTGTAATATTAGTTGGGCTACTTTGACAACACTCGCATACAGCCCACCGCTATTGTTGATAACGAGACATAGAAGTGTGTTGTGTAAAAGGTGTGAATATTACAATTTACGATAAAAGTTAACTCAACGACTTTTTTAAAAAATACGCCTGTTACTAGTATGCTTATTATGTTGACATTGCTTTTGTGCTATGTTCATTGGTTGGTGTGACATTTTGTTTAATGTTCTTTTTTCGTTCTTCAATGTGATTGGTTAGTCTTGTTGAAGAGACCCCACTGTAATACGAAAATTTGTTTTTAGGTGTCAATTAGCGCAGGTGGAAACGAAATGCATCCTTACGCAGCATTCATTGTTGGTTTCATAGCTGGGGCTACGTATATTGCTTGGGATATCGTACTTCTGCATATTAAGGTTGATGATCCAGTTACAGCAACATCAGGTAATTTAAAGATTTTTACGTCATGCACATTTGCTCATATAAGGAAACGTAAATGCAGAAAAACTTTATTTTGGACAAAATATTCATCCCATATATATTGAGGACTTAGTGCGCAAAAAGGAAACGTAGATATTGTGAATGGTCAAATCACATTATTTCAAACATCTTATTTTATTTCAATATGAAAAAAAGGATTCCGTTTATCAAAAACTCCCGCTAAGCTATTATATCATATTCGTGAAAATCACATATGTAAAGTCTTTAGTACAATAGGATTAGGTAAAAGTTTCACAGGCAATAGATTTGATTATATTCTGAGTTGCTTTACGCATGCATATTTTTCTCATGTACGTAATAATGTACATCATCATGTTTACAGTTCATTTAGGTGGAGGAATGTGGGGTCTACTTGCCGCCCCATTACTAAATAAAAATGATGGTATCTTGTATGTTGGTGATAAGCTGAGTTTTAAATTGCTTGGATGGAACATCCTTGGTGGTGTTGTTATCATTGCATGGTCAGCTTTGTTTTCGTCCATATTGTTTCTTATTTTAAAGTTTTTCAAGAAGCTGAAAGTGACACCGGAAGTTGAAGCAAAAGGTAATTTCAAAAGCGGATGTTTTTCAATGATTTTTACGTTGAGTAATGCTTATCATTGAGGCGCAACCACTACTACAAAGATAACAGGACAGGTCCTAATTGTAGAATATATGACCAGATTTGTGCGGTAAATATTTCTTTAATATAACTAGAAATATATGCATGCAGCAGCCCCTCGCTACTAACCAAACATGCAACTGCTGCCTCGTCCCCAGGCGCTTGGTAATAGAACGCATATTATGTAGACAGTTTACATGACGTACTGCGTTGCGGCGTGAGTGCGCAATGGACGGTGGGATGTGGAGGAGAGATTGCGGAGCCCCTGGGAGGTCTTGTTCTGTTTCTTGCAAAATACGTCTTTTTCTTGCAAATCGTGGTTTTTCGGCAAATTCGGTCTGTTTTTCGTTCTGTTTTCTTCGACGCCGTTATATTCAATCTTATTTGCATATTTTTCCAACATGTGATCATAATCGCGTTAATTTTTAATGCCGTTTGACCTTTTTAATGAAGTCAATAATGAAGTCCTATGAATGGCTCGCATATGATGATCAAGTCCACCTTCTTCAAAAAAAATAAGATTTTTCGGACAAAATTGATGTGGACATGGCAACTTTTTATTTAAAAACGCTACATGAACCGGTCGCTAGTCGTAATCGAATGGATTCTTCAATGCTTCTTCTTCGAAGATCTCGTTGTCCGCCATGACAGCTACAAGATCGGCCAGGCGCTAGCCTTTGCACCCACATCCCATCGTCCCTTGCGCACTCACGCCGCAACGCAGTACGTCATGTAGACTGTCTGCATAATGCGCGTTCTATTACCAAGCGCCTGGGGACGAGGCAGATGCAAATGTATTTTCGAAATTACACGAGGTATTTGTATAGGTTGTTGTCATAGCAACACGGCAAATTTTATTCTTTCTGTATATTTTTCAAAAGGACAAAATGTCAGTTTTTAATCCTGGTTTTATTGAAAATTTATTTTATTGGCACAACATTTGTCATCGGTATGTTATTATGCCTAATGTAAGCTTAAATTTGGTATAAAATACGACCTATTAATTACATAAAGCGTTTTGAAATATTTATGAAACTAAATTTTTATCTACATGTACATAAATTTTGAGTTTTAAATAAACCGTTTCAAACCAATTTCATATCTTCGCTCGTATTCTTTTACATGTAAAGTTCGTCAATATTTTGAAATACAATAATAAGAAGACAGTCTTGCATTTACAAAACATAAACTTACTCTGGAATTTAAACAGTGAATAGACTGGAGGAGTACGGCTACGCCGGTTTCGACAAACTTGCCTTGTGTTTCGCACCACAGTCAATTCTTGGCGTTTCTCTGTATTTTCCCAGCATTAATCTCTCTTCAAGAGTCTTGTGGCAGTCGTTTTTGTCTCAGTTCTTGCCTTTTTGCATGCCTTAAGTGTTCGCTACTCCCAATAGTCCGCCATATTCTTGAGATCAGAAATGACCACTGTTGGTTGGTCAGCCACGGCGGCCATACGCCTGGAACTTCAGACTTCGCCAATGCTTTCTTTTCCGGGGTCTAACTAGCCGGGCGGAATTAGTACCCTCGCCCGGGGATTAATTTTTATTCTTAATTCATCGCTAATGTCCTTGTGGTTTTATTGTCGGTATTCAGTGGCGTATTTCTGAAATTATTTTCTTCTTCCGTGATCCACGATGGATCGGTGATCAATTGTGCTGTGATTAATTCATTTGTTCATTAATATCAGACTGTTGTCGATTGCAAGATAAGTCAGATAAGAAAAAACCTATGGCAAAAACAGCGTGCTATCTCTCCAAAATCGGCTGAAAAACTAAAAAATTAAATGCATATTTCACTGAAAAGAAAAACCTACAGAATTGAAAAGAATCGAATGTTAATATATTCGTTGTCAACATTAATAATTTTTCAAGGAAGTGGGTGTATATCGACAATTCGTTATACTAACGTCTTATAATCACTAAAAGAGTGTTGATTTGGTATTTTATGCGCATAATTTTTAGGTCTTGACATTAGTAAACACTGTGAGCCAGCGTATCCAATTGGAGCGTACGCTGAGAGTACCTCCTATCAAATCCCTAAACCTGTTGTGGTTAAAGAGAGGACCAACCCTGCTTTCAACAACTTGGATGCATCCATGTCAAGCCAACCGAGTGAGTCAGGATTGCCGTATCATCGAAACAGCACCTCTGGCATGCCTTGAACAAGATCATCCACAACGCTTTAATGGATTAATATGATTCTTCATTCACATCCAACGTTTTTCTAATAATAGACTGTAAATTCTTACTTGTTTTATCCCGTGTTTTCTGCTGTTAGACAGACAACAAAAATAATGACGTTAGTGAGTACAGATCAACTATAGAAAAGAAGTATATAAGAATATACCTCCTGTAGCTAAAAAAACAGTTAATTTTTTTGGATGCTGTAATGCCAGAAGATGTGATCGTTTGAAAGAGTATTTGTAAAGAGTATGATAGGAACTATTCCTGTATTTCAAGTTTAAAGAGAATAGCATGATTTTTTATCGTCTCATTTGAAAGTCTCAAAAACAATGTATAGAAGCCTATTACAGAGTTTTTATACCTGCCTTAATTGATGAGATATTTTGATTAAAAATATTAAGTTGTCCGCCATCTTGGTATATATTGATATGCATATATATCACAACTCGGGTAACGCAATTTTATTTTCTTATGAAACAATGATTAATATGCGCCCATAACCGCGCGTACCGTAAGTTCTCTCGATTAAAACACGGATTAAAGATTTTAAACAATATTTAATTGGATTGTTGGTAGGTATCTAGGAGGGGCTTTAAATGGCTTATCCCTGTTGTGACGTCACCAAAACATAGTTAATGAAAGTAAAAATAATTCCAAGAAGACGGACAGTTTGTTGATTTAGGTAAGAATTACTTCCGAAATGAGACATATATAAAAATTTTGTAATCGACTTCTATATGTTGTTTTTGAATGTTTTTCAAATGAGACGAATTAAATTTTTGTTGCTTTCCCCCTTTAAACATAGTTATATTGTCTAGTGACGTAACGTAATTAATTTTCATGACTGCAAATAATAGAAAGCTGAAGACCTGGTGTCTATATTAGGTGGAAATTTCCTTGATAGAAAATTTTGATAATTTTTTCGAAATATATCGAAGTTGCACTGACGATATTGCTGACGTGAAAATGCTAAGTAAAACACGAGCTGCATGACTGTCTCCAAGGGCATGTTGTTAAATACATCGCAGTATTTGGCGATTTAATCGTGCAAAAACAGAGCATTTCCACTAAATCCATGCTATAGCATTGGTGGCACAAAAGTTGGATGGGATATTTACTAAGATTAATACAATGGGTCTCACAATTTATAAAAATAAAACTTACATACAAATCCAAATGCTTGATCTGGATCTGATCGTTCAACGGAAAAAAATTGAAAAATAGCTATGTGGCCAAACTAATATTATACCAAAATGCTCGAAGGTTTATAGATTTAATGGTATTCCACATTTTTGTGCTTGTTTTGAAAATAAAGTCTTTGCGTAATTGTACAATTCAAGATCCGCATGATTAACTTGCTCCACCCGTGCCATTACATCACTAGATAGTGGTGTCTTTTTTACACCCATTGTGACAAACGTTTTGCCCAAATGATTGGAAGGTTTGATGACGAATTTAGGCAAACGTTTATGCAAAACTTCAATAAACTCTTTCAAATACTCTAGTACACCAATACTAGAATAGTAATTAGCCATGTTATATTTCGCCTGAGAAAGAGCTCTCCCATTACCAGTCTTACAAAATGCCTCAGGTCCACAGAAGAATCTAGTCATAACATTCCACTTGCAACCTTCGTACTGCTTTTCAAGACATTGTATTAAAGTAACATTCCAATGACCCAAAGCCTTTAACCGGCGAAGCTTTTCAGGCCAACGTTTTGGACTTCTTGCATAGTAATAATGTGATATAAATCGTTTTATAGGGTCGCGAAGAAGATTGATGTACGTGTGACTCATGTCTATACCAGAATCAATTCTAAAGTAAAAATGAGCCACCGCCATGATATTCTCGTGTCTTCGCTCGCTTCGTTCAGTTCTTGAAATAATACGTTTTATAATCGGATGAAACTGTATTTCACTGGACCATTCTTCTGTCATTTCTAAAAAAATAGGCAAAAATTTTTACATCGTTCTTCTAAAGTCGAGCATTTAATCATAAAAGCATTTTGTTAAACTATCCAATCTCTGTAGTCCCTCTTTTTATGAAAACTGATTTACGGACAACTGGGACCGGTTGTATAAAAAGGATTAAAGTTAACTATGATTAATGGTAACGTCAACCAATCAGAGTCGCGTATGTTGCAATTTATTGCTATTTAACTACAAAAAAGTGATTAAAAAGTGATTAAGAAATTTATACGACCGGCCCCTGGTTAGTAACCTCACACCCACACGCCCATCTTAATGGTCCTTACTGATAGGTCATACCATTCGAGGTTGACAATTAAGAGTTTTAAAAATATTCTACAAAGTCAACCACTTGCTATTCAGTTGGACACACGGTATCTTTGGTTGTTCCCACATTAACAGCAGTTATGTAAATGATATCATCTATAGAATGTTCAGTGATAAGGTTTTTCTTTACGGAAACGACACTGTGTGCACGCAATTCAGTAATAACTGTAGATTATTTTAAAATACCCTTGAGAAAATTTGAATTATTTGCCTAAAAGTTCTATAATCATGGTTGTCTTGGGATTTTAAGGGGTGGAGCAAAACAAAGAGTTGCAAATTGTAATTGGCAGAAAGAACCTCAAACGGCATCATTCTTGCGTTCTATTTATTATTTAGCTCATGAGTGTAGTATAAATAGGCTTACCCATTCGTTTAAAGGCAGTAGGGTTTTCAATGGAAAAGCTAGCTCGATAAGTTCAGTATTTTTTCCCTACGTACAGCAATACCAATATTTGTAGGATTCCACAAATTTTGTTATGCCATTCAAAATATTTATGATGTGTTTATAGACCGTAAAAACAATTAACTTTTTAGGGACTTTTATATCACCAGATAATTCAAGGCCAATTACCTAACTTGCTACGCCTTGTGACCTGGAATTTGCAGAGCATGACCAAATCGTGCAACTGGCTTCGCCGCTGTTTTAGTTTATTTTGTATCCTTTTTTTGTGATGTCCTTGTCGATTTAATTATTAAACCTTGCATCAAATTATAAATTTCCAATAGTGGTTTAACAGTATACAAATAGTACTTTCGGCAAAAAGTCAAACTGAAATGCACAGTTGTCCACCACAAACTGTCACCTAAATAACATCGTAAATCTTAATTTATATTAAAAAATAACGTAACGTGGTAATATAATTGTCAATATTTAGCAAAATTTGTCGATCTTTTGAGTGACTATACCATAAATTTTAAAGTTTTTTACGAAATAATAAACTGAATCAAAATTATTTTCCGTGCAGCCAGTAGACGTTTTTTATTACGACGTCAAATGCGGGAAAGTTAAATGTTACATGAACTTTAATAATATTTGGTGTAACATCCTGAATCCGCATGTCATTATATACAAACTGTATTTCATTATTTTAACCAAATTACTTACCTTTTTTCACTACATAATTGAGTTTTTTGCTGCACTTCTCAAAAAATGAAGTCATAGTTGTGCTCGCCGTTTTGAATATTCTGTTGTAAAGAACAACTCTAGGGTATAGTGGTAAGCAACTATGATCCGACACATTCATTAGGTACTTGTTTGGTAGACGAAAAAAATTTTGCTTATTCCAAGATAACCTATAAAAAATAGAAAAGTCATATACAATGGTAATCTTGTGACCTCCTATTCTTTTAAATGGCAGATTTACAAAAAAAATAGTTCTAAAATGAGTAAAATGGAATTGAATTTGAATCTGAGTGTCAAAATATTTATCATACCGTATCAATATACATTTAATATTGTCATTATCTGTAGAACATGTACGTGTGTGTCATATAGGTTTGAAAATCTAAATTTTTTCTCAAAATGGGTTTGAGAATGCTGAAAATGACATGCAACCCATAGAGCCTTGTGCCGAGAGAATACGATATATAGGTCTCAGGACTCTCTCGTATACTTACTGACGAAATTACTGCAGTTTAATTGAGCGACAGGAATGATAATTTTACTGATCAGTTTGAAATAAATTGTCAATAGAACTTTGAAAGTAATGTTTAAGACACAAGCAGGACGGAGTACTTTATCAGATATAAAATGCAAGGCTAAGCCGAGAGTTTTATATCTGATAAAGCACGAATAATTGCGAGTATTTCAAATGGCTTGAAAAACGATCCGTTTTATGCCCCTTTTGGAAGTTTGTCTACGAAAAAAACTTTTAATTTAAATGTTGCATAAGCCAAGGAAATTAAGGCAAAAGTGTTATAAAAATCTGTGTTTTATCACATATAAAGATTGATTCCTTCGCGGCTATCATTTCCTTTGTGTTTTGCATATGAATTATTAATGCTTTTGAAATGACATATAAACCACTCACTGTAATTTTTTTGTTAAAATAAGCCTTTTAAATTTGGTTGTTTTAGACCCATTTCCTTTTTACCAATATACTATTTGGTCAAAACAACCGTTAAAAACGTTGTTAATAAAACGTTGATTAAGATAATGTAGTCGGATAAAAAAGGTTCGTCAAAAAAAGATTTTTAATAATGAACGTGCAGAGCATATATATATATATATATATATACTGTCAATCCCGAAAAGGTTGTCCAGATGAAATATACTATAATACATATATATCGATCACGTGGTTACTATAATATATGCGTCAACACGAAGATTTTATCATGCGAGTTAATTGCGCGTTCGATTAGCGTGGAAATTAAAACCTGTTTGTAGTATATACTGTACACAATGTCGAGACCATATTCGGCGCATGATTTGCGTTGGAGAATGGTTTATCAAAGACTATTTTATCAAAGGAGGTATAAAGAAATAGCATCACAGTTATTTGTTTGCCCGAAAACTGTGTACCGGACGATTACGTTTTTGAATAGCGGTGATGTGAAGCCGTATCGTCTTGGTCGGCCTACTGGAAGCGCGAGTTTATTCGATCATGAAGGGTCTATCCATAATGGATTGTATTCTTCGAGCCCCTCAGATACGGCTACATGAAATAGCCAACTACATCACCAGTGCTACTGGCTCTTCATTTCGTCCACAGACATTGTGTCACGCTGTTCACATGCTTGGAATGACCCGTAAAAATGTAGGTCATTGAACCGATTGAAGTATTTAACATTGGTTGGCTATTGACTAACATTGCAAGTTGTTTTATCGTCAGTGTAACTAAAATATTAAAATACTACAGATACAACGTATTGCTCTTCAAAGAAATGATGACTTCAGACAGCAATTTAAAGCCGAAGTAAGCGTATTCAATCCAAACCAACTCGTATCCTCGATGAAACAGGCATTGTACGTATTAAGGAACGATCTATACCGCTGTCATAATATATTTTGATGATCAACATTTTTGTACATTGAGTTATACTTTTTGTTGAAGGATAAACGAATTACTCGTTGGTTGTGAGAGATTGTACTGTAAAGTGTGTCCCTTTAGAAATGATACTATTGTTGTTAAATGTGCATTGCTATGCCTCTGTGAATTTAAATTAGCTTCTACATGTAAAACGAACAGCAACACAATAATTACGTCAAATTATAACAATGAAAATACTTCTGCAATTCATGTAGACAATTCGTTTAAATTCCCAGAGGCATAATAACACAATTTAATATCTTGCACAACCCACGAGTACTTTATCCATACTAACGAGTAATTCGTTTATCTTTCAACAAAAAGTATAACTCAATAAACAAAAATGTTGACCATCAAAATATATTATGACAGCGGTATAGATCGTTCCTTAAAACGTGCAATGCCTGTTTCATCGAGGAATACGAGTTGGTGATTAAATACACTTATTTCGGCTTTAAATTGCTGTCTGAGGTCATCATTTCTTTAAAGAGCAATACGTACGTTGTATCTGTAGTATTTTAATATTTTAGCCACACTGACGATAAAACAACTTGCAATGTTAGTCAATAGCCAACCAATGTCAATACTTCAATAAGTTCAATGACCTACATTTTTACGCGTCATTCCAAGCATGTGAACAGCGTGACACAATGTCTGTGGACGAAATGAAGAGCCAGTGGCACTGTTAATGTAGTTAGCTATTTCATGTAGCTGTATCCGAGTTGTTCTAAGAATACAATCCATTATGAATAGACTCTTCATGATCGAATAAACTCGCGCTTCCAGTAGGCCGACCAAGACGATACGGCTTCACATCACCGCTATTCAAAAACGTAATCGTCCGGTACACAGTTTTCGGGCAAACAAATAACTGTGATGCTATTTCTTTATACCTCCTTTGATAAAATAGTCTTTGATAACCATTCTCCAACGCAAATCATGCGCCGAATATGGTCTCAGCATTGTGTACAGTATATACTGCAAACAGGTTTTAATTTCCACGCTAATCGAACGCGCAATTAACACGCATGATAAAATCTTCGTGTTGACGCATATATTACAGTAACCACGTGATCGATATATGTGTATTATAGTATATTTCGCCTGGACAACCTTTTCGGGATTGACAGTATATATATATATATATACATATATATATATATATATATATATATATATATATATATATATATATATATATATATATATATATATATATATATATATTTTTATATATATATATATATATATATATATATATATATATCAGTTTCAATATGTATAATATGAATATGTATAATATATATATATATATATGTATATATATATATATGTATATATATATATATATATATGTATATATATATATATATATATATATATATATATATATATATATATATATATATATATATATATATATATATATATATATATATATATATATATATGTATATATATATATATATTTATATATATATGTTATGCTCACCAGTTTAGAGTGCTGATTTCTTTAAATCTTTCATCTTTTGACAAAATCTTGTTTTCAATTACCATTATTGGTATAATATGTATAATATGAATATGTATAATATATATATATATATATGTATATATATATATATGTATATATATATATATATATATGTATATATATATATATATATATATATATATATATATATATATATATATATATATATATATATATATATATATATATATATATATATATATATGTATATATATATATATATTTATATATATATGTTATGCTCACCAGTTTAGAGTGCTGATTTCTTTAAATCTTTCATCTTTTGACAAAATCTTGTTTTCAATTACCATTATTGGCTTAACACCTTTCTCTTTTATTTTACTTAGCACTTTCTTTACTCTTGAAAAAGCTTTTGTTTTAATAGAACTAATTTGGTGCTTATTAACTGCGTTTGAATTTTTAAAACTTGACAGTAATGGCGGATTATCCAAAGCAATTTTCTTCTCTTCCTTTCGCGATGTATTGCCAAATTCACTGGAATTTCTACTGTGAATATTTTTGATGTCAAGTTGAACCAATTTCATGAAACAGCTACATAAAAAATATCCTGCAAGCACAAATATAGAGCATCGATTTGAAAACAATATGGCATGTCTAACTAAAAAACAATATACACTGTCGTGTATTCCAACAAAGAAATGTTAGATCAGAGGAAAAATAAGAATTATAATTGCAATCGATTTAAATTTGTAGTATAAATGCGACAATACAACTAAACTAGACATGCAATAATTGTCCATCACGTGCAAATCAGTAATTATAAGCGTGACAGTGTTTTGGTTTAATATAAGCGTGATATTCTACATCTGATGAACGAAAAACAACCATAAATCATAAAATGATGAGGCTGTGGAAGAATTCTTTCAAAAAAGCTAACGGCCTTGGTGAGACAATAATGGTTTGAGCCAACGCTTTTCACCCTCGTATATTTCGGAATTTTCTTGGTATATTCAGGTTTTATCTCTTCACGAAGATACAAAGTTTTCGATAGAACAAATTATTTCTGCTGACTGATATAACTGCATACACACGCAGCTCAAACGATGAAAATTATCACAAATTAATATTTTTTGTGCATTCTTATTGGTACTATAGTGTTGTCAAAGAAATCGAATCCATTTATTTATTTTTTATGTCTCCACCTGTTAAGGAGATTTGATAATATTTTTGCGGTGTCTGCACTCCTTTGCCAAGGCCATTTACATACATGATTTAGTTTAAAAATCCCATCTTGGTTTATAACTTCAAGAATATTACAACAATTGATTTAGCATTTCATTTTGGGGTCAAAATACTTGTGATGTCACAGTGACAACCTACTCTAGCCCAATCTGCAGTACACGCAAATGAAACCTTCATTTCAGGTGTGGTAAAAACATTTAACGTACATGCATGTACATATTGTCAAAAGTACTGATAACTGAATGAATCCTACCTTGAGTATTTGAGTTTATTTCAATATAATAGCGCTTCTTGTTTATAAGAGCAGAGAAATTTGCTTGAGATAGATAGAGGCAGAGATTGCAGTACAGCACCATTCCAAGTGTTAATGTAATCGACAGATATAGTATGTAGCGCTTCTGCGCCCTCGACAGACATCTTGTAATCATTACTGGATTGGTAATCTTCTGTACAAAGTCAAGGAAAAAACTTAGAATATGTTTGTTAAAATTATCATTTCTTAACTGTGCTGTTGATACTTGATACCAAGAAGCGAAGAGACCGCCCAACAATTTGGTCATGCTATGCAAATTTTAAATATCATTATTAATTTCTTTAGATTTGCGAGGCTATAAAGACAGAAATATTTGCATAGCATGACCTAATTGGCAAGCTGGCTTGCTACTTAAGATGTGTCATCAACAGGCAATGACTGGCCATGGAACGATATACTGGTCGTAATCTTATGCTTGCAGCCGATTGGAATGCAGATTGCCCTACATACAGTGCTAACCGCTTCTAGTGAAGTCGCTTAACCAAACGATCTGTACTGACGTGTACAAACTTGAGCACCCCCCCTACAATTGATTAACTATGCGTCCTAATCAATTTAAGAACGGGTGCCTAAAATTTTCAAGTTAGGGGGGTGTTACCACAGTGAGGTGGTACGTTAACGGTTGGCAATGTTTCTCTGCCAGTCAATGATATTTAATGTGAGAACATCAAACAGGAAATCTTATATGCCCATTTATCTGTTGTCAAGTCCCGTGTCTTTGAACAATATCCCAACACCTTATTATTAAGTACAATGATTGAGTAAAACATGAACAAACATCCCGAACCGTTATTTCAAAAACGGAACTTCCTCCCCCCCCGGAATGATAAATTTTGTGAATATCTTCATTACACCCCCAAAAACATTTCAATTTGACTTAGGAGTCGCGGGGAAAGAAATACTGACTTTGTCCGCTTTGTACAGATCTTGCCAATTTTTGCCGCTAAGCGACCGGACTATTCCGGCTGTTTTTGTCAGCGGGGTTAACACCGCTTTAAAGTAATATTCACATCTTTGCGCCACCGTGTAATATGCTCTATATATTTTAATAAGTGTATAAAAAAGAACCTGGGAATTTTCAAAGATATCTACTTCGTTTTTCACCGCAAAATATTTTTGCCCCTGCATGCCCCCTTAATTGAGGCACTTGAGGCCATGTTAAGAAAAAAGGCTGAATCCACCTTAACGTTTACAGCGGATAATCCTACAGTTCTAGTATTTTGACTTTGACGTGCAGTGCGGTACCCACAATTAAGGTCCACTCAAGTTTTACACAGACACGCTCAGTCGTACAACGATTTCCAAGGGTAAAGAGATCACCCCATGGGGAACTCGTATGTCATGCATTTACACAGTACCCGTTCAACAACTAAAATAGAAGTGGAAAAAATATACATGCTAAGGAATTTATCCGTGAAAGACACAACCGTAAGCTAAATCGGACGGGCTGTTCAAGCTGACAGTGTTTCACAGGAGTTTAAGTGACAGTCTCCCTAAGAGCGGTCCGTTTATCTTAGCTTCGCGTCAAAAATCAATTTCCCTGAAACTTGGCGCACCGAAAGGGTTTCGTACACAACTAATAAAAATGGAAAATTTTTTTAAAATATTCTCTTTCCGCTTTCCTAGAGGCTCGAGCTCACTTTGGTCTGAACTGGGTCATTTTTCATCCATTTCAAGGCCGAAATTTTGCAATATTTAGGACTTAACTGTATCAAAACTAAATACACTAGCAAAAAATTTTGCACGCTTTTTGTTTTATTTATCTTTAGTTATAAACACATACAAATGTCAAATTCATTGATCACGGCTTAGTTGGTAAGATATCCGGCTTCAAAGTAACCCCTTTGTAAAGGTTCCGGAAGTGGACTAAATTATAACAAACTTTGAGAGTAAAATTCGCGATTGTTCGACCAAAATCAAACTAAAAAATTGCACTCATATAATGATACAAACTTCATCTTCAATGTTCTAAAGTTAAACCTGTGGGTATGTAGCTGTGGGCGAAGCGCTAAGAAAGTCAATTTGGCTAAGTAGGCGCTTTGTTTACATAAGTAACAATTTTTACCTCGCACTGAAATGATCGCCAAAGAACTACTCCTAGCTCGAATTTTTTCTGAAATTATTCCATAAACTCACCTAAACAAAGATACATGATTTATCTACGCAAATATAAATAAAAATAGATTCAGAATATTGGGACAATAACAAATTCTAGCTAGCTATGGAGCAGTTCTCAGCTGTTATGCAGAGGAGACCCCGCGCAGTCACTAGTCAAAAGCGCCTACTTAACCAAATTGACCTTCTTAGCGCTTCGGCCACAGCCGCATACCCGCAGGTTTGACTTTAGAACATTGAAGATGAAGTTTGTATCTGTATATGAGTGTAATTTTTTATTTTGATTTTAGTTGAAGAATCGCGAATTTTACTCTCAAAGTTTGTTATAATTTAGTCCACTTCCAGAACCTTTACAAAGGCCCTAGGGGTTACTTTGAAGCTGGATATCTTACCAACTAAGCAATCAATAGATTTGACATTTGTATGTGTTTATGACTGAAGATGAATAAAACAAATAGCGTACAAAACTTTTTGCTAGTGTATTTAGTTTTGATACAGCTAAGTCCTAAATATTGCAAAATTTCGGCCTTGAAATGGATGAAAAATGACCCGGTTCAGACCAAAGTGAGTTTGAGCTTCTAGGAAAGCGGAAAGAGAATATTTTAAAAAAAATTTCCATTTTTATTAGTTGTGTACGAAACCCTCTCGGTGTGCCAAGTTTCAGGGAAATTGATTTTTTGACGCGAAGATAAACGGACCGCTCTTATTTAGGGGACTGCCACTTAAGATTTACGACGCAGCAGCTCGACGACACGGTTTCATAACAAAGGATCTTTTTATACAACACAACAGCCATGAATAATTTTTGGTCCCAGGGGTATTCTCAAGTGCGTAGCCATCCCTAGTACATCATCAAACTGAGAATTATCACATTCCTTGGGCAACGTGAGAGCATGCTACGACGTAAGAAGTGATTTGGAAGTCCTACTTATAGAAGAAAGCATTTCGTTTCGGCAAACAAAACTACTTGTAAGTTACTAAAACAAGCTTTAAATGGTTGTCAAAACAATCAAATTTCAAAAAGCTTCTTCCTGTACTGATATATTGACATTGCGTCTTCGAACTTGCCCCGTTGTTGATCTATTAGTTCTACCTGAGGGTCCTCAAATATAACAAATCCGATGCGTTCTTGACTAAAATTTTTACATTTGAAAAGTTCAGGTTTGAATTTTGACTTGTGCATGAATAAGCTTAGATTAAGACGTTTACAAGTTTGTGATAGTGATAACAAGTTTGTTATTTTTTCGCTAATGAATTCCACTGCATTTTCAAATCTAAAATTCAAATGACTTTTAGATTTCAAAACAGGTGGTGTTTGATTCAATGTGCTGTCACAACAATAAACAACGTTTCCTTACTCAAACGGCGATCCAAACCCCGTTCATTTCAGCTATGTCGGTGCACGTGCAAGTATGAATGTAAAAATATGAGATGATCGATTAAGTATTGGGAAGAATTAATTTGTGGGTTAGCAGTTATGTTCATAATATGGTCAGTGAACAAATCAGTCACTTGTAAGTAAATTCTATACGCTATCTTCGGCTAAATATATATATATATATATATGTTATAGAAGATGTAAAATATATAATAAATAGAAGCCTTTTGGATATAATTAAATGAAGTGAAGCTAAGTAATTACGTAGTGTGATAAACGGTTGAAGCTAATGAAGTTTGAATTTCGCTTTTATGGCGCGCTATATTTTCTGTCTGCGATACCAGTTAGAGTTTCTAGCTATAGTTTCCAGCTATAGTTCGTTTGACGAAGCGGGAAGCAAATTAAGAAACATTTGGCGTAAGGTATGAAGCTAAAGTCCAATTAGATGGACACATCTGCTTCAAAGTTTCCAGCAAGACCCTAGTAATAAAAACATGTTAGTAGTAATACGTTGATAACCAAACGTCGCACGCCATATCATAAATTGATCAAAGATTAAGTATTTACTTAGCCTGCGAACGAACAGACTCTATTGACTATTGTTTGATTTGCAGCCGCAGGCACATATTTACTCCACTACAAAACTCTTAGTCTTACTTTAATATTCAAGCACGAAGTATCTAAGTAAATGAAAACCAGGCACAGTGCAGATGGAAAAAAACGTTATTATACCTTTCTCTTGTATGAACAAATTTTATTTATTGTTGACACTAGATGTTTCATTACAGGTGTAATACCCATGTTCACGCAAAATGACAAACCAACCTTTAATTTTTTAGTCAGAATCATATTACAGTTTGTGCATTGAACTTCACTACGTATAGTATCGAACTGTCGGTCCTTCCATCATATAAATTTCATTAGACTTGTGTGATAGGAAAGCCAAAGTTGTTCTCTATGCAGCAATATAGCGCCACAAAATATATCTAAAGATTAAAAGGTTTTTTGCACTAGTCTTTAGCAAAGTGAGAGTTGCTATTGTTGGTGTTATGGCAGGTACTGAACAAATTTCAAAAGCATGTCCTGAAAGAGTCAAAACAATCTTACTGGTATATTTTATTGTTTGAGACAAACCGTGTAATCGCCGTGCTAACTCCTGTTTTCCAGAGATTCCTAGCAATTTCATTTTTGTAGTCCGAGCCACAAAAACTGCTAAGCATCTTAATCTATTTATTCCTGAACCGGACATGTACACAAGCTGACGATTCTAGATTTTTTAGTCTTGTAGCTTTTATTCATTCACACAAACAATTGAATATATCGTTATATCTAACACGTGCACTGTTCAAGCTTTGCACGCAAATGGCTATAAATTTAACCGAGCTTCATTGAGAAAAAGTCCGAAAGATGCAAAATTTGGGCATGCGCAGTGTTTATATCTCGGAGCGATGCCCAGGATTGATTTTACCGCCTCTTTATCCATTAATTTATTTTGTGGCATCATATTACAGGTACCGAACTCACGGTTAGACCATTAACGACTAGACTGCTATAAATTGTCAGCATAATTCCAACAGAAAGCGGAAATATATTCCTATACCACCATATTTAAGCGCTTTTAGCACTTTGTGATTCTTGAGTATTCAATTGTAGTTAACTGTGTGTGTTGACTAGTGGGTAACAAATACAATTTACAACGGTAATTTCCAGTATATTTCTTCATAATATTTCTGTTCTATAGTTCAAGGTTTGAGTAAATATTGTTGTGTAACCTGAAACCTAGTAAAGACGCATACCAGACTTAGCGAATAGATTACATGTGTTTTGTTTACGTGCATGGGATTAATGGGAATATTTTGTATTCAAATGCCTCGAAAAATGATTTCTGAACAAGTGTTATGAAACATGTATTTATTTCTGTTTTAATATTCATTGTGTCACTCAAATTCATGTGAATGTTAAATGTTTGTACAGCAAACGGAACAGGCGTCCAAATGTCTTATTGTTAGATTAATTAATGTTATAATGTACATTTCACAATCTCCTTCGTCATTCAACCCAAATATATCCATCTGTATTAGTACCTAGTGATCAGTCTTGGAAAGGGATTGTATGGAACTCCTACTTTCCCGTATATACCAACTCATTGTATTGTTAATTATTTGAAACAAAGACTTAAAAGTAATTTGTATTCACTCATTTGAGCATTCACTGATTAGAAGATCTCGCTTGGTTTCGAGACCCTCGCGCAAAAGCTGAGTTGATCCCCAGAAGGCCTCGTAACACAAGAGTAATGTTAGTAATATTGTTTTGAGGAACAAGATGTTAAAAGGGCAAGTATTGGTAAATAATAATAGTGATGAATGATATAATGTGAGTCAAAAATTTGTAAGGCCGAACAATAATCACGCCATTTCTCTATTTCATAGAGCACCGTCAAGAAAACACTGTTTCTTTTATCTGGTTGGTTTTGTATCGACAATATTCGCCGTACTGGCAGTGCAATGTTACTACACAAGTAAGTGAAGATCTCAAACCTACAGATCTGTGAAAATACTAGTCACATTAGGCTGATTTGGGTTTCATACATATCGCCTTTACCAAGTTGAGATATACACATAATTATACAATCATTTAACTTCATCAAACCACTCCGACTCTCCGCACATTTTGATTTAAATAAAATAAAATAAAATATCTCGCTCTTCTTCGGCTTATTCATGCTTTGCAGCAAACTCGGCACAGATAATAAAACATAAGGTCAAGGATATATAGACGTGATAATTACACAAACCTTAGTCTCACGTCATCTAAAACTCTCATACAATGCACCAAAATGATATACAATTGAGAAAATTTGCCAGACTGCCATTGTTTTAAGTTTTAACAGTTAGTGCTAGCTTGTCGGAGTGCTAATCAGCCAGAGTTCTAGTTCAGTTTGGTCAGAATGCCTGTGTGCCAGTTTCGGGAGAGTTCCAGTTTTTCGCGGGTTCCGGTTTGCCAGAGTGCAAGTTTGCCAGGGGCCAGTTTTGCCAGAGTACCAGTTTTGCGTGACTGCCTGTTTTTCCGGGCCGCTAGTCTGCCAGAGTACGTACCAGTCTGCTAGAGTGCAGTTCGCCATATTCACTAGTTTTGCAAGAGCGCCAGTTTTTTGCCAGTCGACTGCCTGTGTGTCAACTTTGCCTGAGTTCAAATTTTACCAGAGTATAGCAGTCTGCCAGAATGCCAGTTTTGCAAGAGCGCCAGTTTTCCCGTTTTCCAGTGCGCCAGGTTTCCAGAACCCCATCCCACATACTGTAAGTAAGCGTACAGCGTATTTGTTTTGAAGAACTAAATCAGAAATTACTTGGACGCAACGCTCCAAATGAAACGCAACGCTCCAAATGGGAAATACCAGGAATTAAGATTATTAATTCAAGTTGTAATAATTCTAGACAGTCTAGCCACTTATTTTTGACTTTAATCTTGTTCGCTATGTATGTTCTTTGTCTTGATTGAATTCTAAAATTATTTATTACTCTGCATATGATCAAGCTGTTTCATAAAACAAGTTATTGCTCTTTTTATTGTTTACATTTGTTGCTGTGGAGCGAGCGAGCTTGAAACGAGCGAGCATATATAGCAGCACCCTAATTGGTGCAGTAGGCAGTCAAAAAGTAAATTTTAGCGCGGTTTTGGATTCTATCGTGCACTTTTTGTATGCTCAGTTGTTTACAAATATTCCTTTCCACTGCACTTGTTCTTCCGGTTAACAGGTCTAAAATGTTAAATGATATAGATTTTATACTAGCTATTTCCAAATGTTTCTTACTGGACTTTTAATTTGTTTCTTTATTTGATATTAAGGAAATAAAAAATAGTTTTCGTGCTTCTATAGAGATATACAAACACGAGGGAACGTGTGAGAAAAGAGAAATCACGCGGAAACACGAGCACGAAGCGTGAGTGTTTCAACGCAATTTCGAGCTTTATCGAAGCCCGAAATCCCTAAAAAGCACTGTAGCTACTTTATATAATAAAGAGAAATAAATCATTTAAGACGCTGTACAATCAAGATAAAGAATACATATAACAAACAAGCAAGTGCCTACGTTGTAAAACTTTAACTAATATTCTGAATTTCTTATATTTGATGCGTCTCGTTGTCCTTTGCGCCCAATTAAGTAATTTCTCATTTAGCGCCTTGAAACAAACACGCACGTTTAGTCAATAAGTAGGGATGGAGCTCTAGAAAACTTGGCGCTCTGGCGAAGCTTGCTGCCTGGCACTCTGGCAAACTTGGACTCTGGCAGACTATCACTCTGGCAAACTGACGCTCTATACTAATAGAGTATTTCGAAATACACCTGTCACAAATGGAGTTTAATTGTGGCCTGGTGTTGGCGCTACATTTGTTGACTCACAACTATTTAATATGCATATCCACTATTATGGTTTTACATTGTAATTGCATAGACTACAAATTGCTAGTAGCAAAAAAACTACAGCATGGGAAGGAAAAAACCTTACCCGTATGGAAACCTGGGTCGTGCCAAGATGTTGCAGTGTCTCCCGACAGGATGAGTGTGAAAAAGAGAAGTAAACGTGCGTTGTGTAACGTCCGAGATGAATAACTTCATCGAGCTCATACACTGTATAGCATATGCTACGCAAATATGGAATAACCCTGAATACTTACACACTGTCTAGCATATGCTATGCAAATATGGAATAACCGTGCAGAAATGCATTCTCTCCTTATGTTACGGAATCGTAGAGAATTGCTCATTCTAGCAAATATGACAATCTGGCAGACTGGCACTCTAGCCACTGGAGCAAGCAAAACTATCGCTCTATGGCGTGTAGGCAGACTGGTGCTCTGTGAAATTGGCCCTCTGGCACACTTGCACTTTGGCAAGCCAGCACTAGCTGTTATAAATCAGGGCAACACGGCAAAATTTTCTCATGTTGCATTTTCTCATGTTGCATTTTCTCATGTTGCACGAGGAAATCATATTTTACTAACGAATAAAATTTTATAGGCCAATTCTACCGATCATTTTCAATTAATAAACCAACCGAATGCATTTCTCCGTCATGCTTTTCTGTTTTACCCTGGTTTTACTGACGAATCTCACAAACCAGGCGTGTATCTCACCCCAATACCCTTTCCTTGGTACGCACATGCCCAATCTAAACAACAGTAAGTTCAAACACATCAGTGACGGCCAGTGGAATGAATGGATGTTTAAATTGATAAGGTTCACTGTAACATAACATAACATGAAAGAAAGAGTTAATTTAATCCTGTTCAGCAAATATTTTCTAGTGTATTGACTGTAAACACAATCAATTTCTATAATACACACGAAAATAATTTACGATGATAGTTTGAAATTCATACATAGCTGGACTAAATTACCATGCAGTCTGCTTAGTTATACCTATTAATATATATTGAAGCTGGATAACACACTTGAAAGCGAAAGTACGTCATATTTTTAAACCTGCGGAAATGATGGATGGCCACATTATAGCAGCAATGACATAGACTTCTTTTACAGGATGTATAGTTTTTCTGAAATAAAAAAATACGTTTTAAGCCAAAAGCTTTGAAGCAAATTGCTTCTAACAGAAACAACATCGATTCACTCCTTGAGTTGGACAATTCAACATGGCCACCGATGTCAAAATATAACGTGTTTCCGGCTTCAATTTCATTTGGATTTTGTAGTACGATGCAATATCCAGTCTATACCACAGATTGCAGCAATCATGTTTGAGCATACTGAGGTCACTCTCTCCGCAAAGGCTTTTTGGTTTTAGTTCCTTTTCACTGTCTGACATGACGTTTCTACAGATACTGAAGTTTACGGAGGTTTATGGAGAGCTGAAATTTGAGAAGTGAATTAGTCGGGGAAGCAGAGGTACAAAAATATACGTTTGCTTACCATACTGAGGGACAATTTCATTTTATGTTTATATTGTACCTTTAGGTCGAATAAATATATTTCTGCATGTTGAATTCGATAAAATTTCTTGTCGGCTCCAGCCAACGCGTTTTTTCCGAAATTTTATATAAAACTATATTATTGTCAAGAAAGGCAAAATTTCAGATTTATTCCTAGGAAAAACCACTTACGTTGTCAAAAAGGTAATAAAAAATTACATATAACACATTATTATGGTTACTTTTATTTTATCACATTTTTGTTGAGTTACGAGCGTTTGAAAACTTATTTTCCTGACTAGTGCCCAGGCAATTAGCGCCATTTTAGGACGCTTTCTCATTTTGAAGCAGCAATAACTCAAAAACGGCTTGAAAAACAAGGGTGCCCGTAATGATGTCTTATATGTTGTTTTTTATAAGCTTTCTTGTCATACAAGTTATTTTTCAAATGAACGAATTTGAAAGTTTACTATATTTTTGACCACATAATAGTTTAATAATAAAACTGAAGAAAAACGTGTTGACCGAAGCCCACAAGATAAATCCGGCCAAACTACATTCAGAATTGGGATATCAGGTATCCATCGGACAATTTAAGAGCAAAATTGATTTGTCCCTCGTGAAGGTAGGTAAAATTACCTCTGCCTCCCTGACTAAATCCTCTGCAAAATAATGTGTTCAAGCCAGCCATTTCGTCAACATGTCATTGCGTGCATACGTATACCGCCGATAAGATATTCGTGAAATTCAGTTTTAAAATCTTATCATAGATGGCAAGTAAAATTTTTTATAACTGCAAATATTCCTTTTATTTTGGAAAAAAATGTATATCCTTTTGGAATTTGTTATTTATTATACAAGAATTTAATATGCAAAACCGCCATCTTGAAAACATTATATGGCAGAGGCGTCAAGGCACCAGTTTAAAAAAGAAAAGGCCTCTACGAAAGAGAGTGTGTTTGTTGTTGAGGATCCTTTGTTGGGAGATCTTGTCACTCAATCAATGATTTATTGATATTAAAAACCAGGAAAAATATGGACTGAAAACAATGTGAATGAATATGTGCACATTATCAAAGGCGGATTTTTATTCAGTGTAAAATGTCGCGCGATACACTTCTATAGCCATTGTTTTCTTTTCAAATTTTTCAAATGCAAACAGTCAGTCAAGCAGGAAGAAACTCGTTAGTTGTAGCTCACTGCACACATGTCAAAAAAGCACGACAATTCGCAGTGAACAGAAATCAGCCTTTTTACATGAATTTTCCATGCAATTAAAGGCGCATTTACACGATGCGACATGTCGCATGCGATTGTCATTCTGGCGTATGAAAACGACTGCCGAAGCCATTATTTCTGCTTATTAGCTACAGCCAACAACAAAGTGTGACATCTTTACACAAACATTTACTCAATCCCATAAGCCAAAATCAGAATCGCATGCGACATGTCGCATCGTGTAGACCGGCCTTAAGAAACAAATACACTATATTGACTCAAGCTTTGAAAACAACTGTATCAATATATTCAAATATACTACATTTTGCATGCAATTTATTAGATCAATGTTCATTGTATCATTTTGAAGAGCTTGTTGCAACTTACAGGTATGTTTTTATAAGTAATAACATGGCTTTGAGGTTGATTAGTGATTTAATCTCATGGTTACCTCGAAGTCTTTTGTTTTACTAGTGTCGATTAATACCTAAATAACTTGATGCGTAAACATTCGGTATGATTAGTTGTAATCGTACCTAATGCATAAATATTAGGTACCATTAGTTACTAATCCTACCTAATGTATATGCATCAGATTATTTAGGTATTAATCGTCACTAGTGAAACAAAAGATTTCTAGGCGATTATGATATTAGTATAGCTAATATCATGGTTTCGAGTGCAATTTGGAAATAACATGCAGGATTAAGTTTTTCCAAATTTGTCCGCAATCTTTCTCCAATTTCACCCTCTTTGTTAAGAAAGTTTCCACTTTCGTTTTCCTACGTCAAATTTGACTGGTTCTTCTGTTGTCACAGATTTTTGCACTGTTGTTACAGATTTTTGCACTCCTTTTCGGGATTTACTGCACTGAAATTGACCAATCACAGTCCAAATACAATTCCTTTTATATAATTACTTCAATAAATGCCACCAGCTAGGGACGAAGTTATAATGTTAATTTGTGTGTAGGGGGGGGGGGGGAGACGAAGATATGAATAGTCAACCCTCTCCTATTCTCTCCAATCAACGCTATAGTTTCAGCTTTGAAAATCACATGGCATTGTAACTGGAAGCATTTGTTTTGTTAAATGGAAAAAGAGATTAGGAAATAAAGGAGATTTTTTGGGATGTATGGGTGCTGAGGCGTGTGCCACATATACAGTAGAATGAGAAAACAAACCCCTTGGTACGGTTTCTAGTCATTCGTGAATATTGTGAGTAAATCATTGTTGCAATTGAAATAGTTGACCAAGTTTTTAAGCAGTCATTTGAACAATATCCTATCATTAAAACATTTTTTACTAATTGTTGGTACATATCATGTAAAACGCGTGTTGCTATATATCGTGTGAAACATATTGTCCTTTACATTCACGAAATGTCCATAAAATTTGGCTATATGCTATTATATACAGAGTGCATAAAAATACGCAATCGTAATTTGGAGCTGTTCCAGGGGGCTCAAAATCCAACATACAGAAATAATTTTTTCCCAGTCAAAAAGACTAAGCTTTTAGCTTTCGATTGTTCCATATAAACGATTTACCATTTCGATTGCTACCATTTATTACGAAGAAAAATTGTGCAAATACTAGTCAAATGAAAATAGCCGGTCGAAAGCGCATGCCGATTGAATAACGAATGCGTCAGAGCACGCAAATTTTCGATTACATTTTTTGATACACCCTGTGTAGGCAATTTATACAGCCAAATCAATCTTTTTTATCTTATGATTGACAAGACTTTGCCATTATGAAAAAATGTGTTAGGGGTATGTTTACCCCTAACCTAGAAACGCGGCATGGGATAAGCTAAGAAAATGATGTCATAATGCTCTTTCACCAGATTCATGGTATTCACTGCCCACAGGTTTTAGCGCATGTAATTGTTTCAAAGATATAATTATTGTTTTCATTTCTAGGCCCAGCAGACCTGCAAGTCTTGGAGATTTATTGAATCAAAGTTGTGAACCATTGCATCCCCGAGTTGTATTTTATAACCGGATATTTAAAGCTGCTAGTACAACAATGTCTTTATTCCTAAAAAAGAGCAGCAGAATCCTAAATAACAAGTACACGAGAGGTAGATATACAAATATATAGATTTCTTCATGGGAAGTGCTGACGTATGGTATTTACACACGCGTTAATTTTTTTTCGCAAAACGAACGAGCGAGTGCAACGAGCGAGTGAGTTTGGCAAAAACAAATTAACAAGTGCGTAAATACCGTACACAAGCACTTTCCATTAAGAAATTTTGTTTATTTTATAGAAACTGATCTTTTCTATTCAAAAGATTACCTTTACCCAACCTAAATTTGGCTCACTTAAACGTCAAGCGCCTGGCAAAGAGCACTTTACTTTTGCAAAAACCCAAAACAAAACGTCATCGTGTACGATGCCGTATGTACAGTATATGAAAATTACTTTGCTTTTTGAAGCCACATCTAATAATATAAACCCTAATAAACCAGCAGTTTTTAATTTTTCCTTCAAATAAGCAAAGAATACAAAGCCTATCTTTTCAAAATCTCAAAAAGTTGATATTGAATGTAAATGCAACTTACCTAGCTGTTTGTATTGGTATAACTGCCGTGTCTTTTCCTTGTATATTTCTCTTTCAAAAATATATTTTCGGTTTTTTATAAAATTGCAAATCTTTGTAAACATGGGAAATTGCCCGACGTGTCGAATTTAAATCTAAAATAGACTTGCGGCGAGAAGACACAGCCAGCAACTTGAAAAAAATCTCGTCGAAAAGTTTGCCGGCTGTGAACGAATTCACTGCTATGTAAACACAGGCTCGCACTGATTGGACGAAACGGTTTTTTCACGTGTGAAAAAATCGTTTCATGATTCTGATTGGATAACGCTCGTTAAGAACAAATCACGAAACGGCTTTTCATACGAGAAAAATCGTGCGTAAATATTAGTATCTATATAAAAAAGGCTATTATTATGTATGCAAATTTTACTCTTGTTTGTGACTGTTTTAAACGCAACGGATAATTTACCGTATCAGAAGAATGAAGCGTTATTTTTGTTGCTAATGTGATCATCGGTCCAAAACAAAGTATTGTTCTACGCCGTCTAACCCAAGCTCCTAGCACGGTCGGTAGCTTGCTTAAACTCCCACCAAAACTAAATATTGTTTGAGAGTAAAAATGGCTTTTATCTGGCTTTAGATTAATTTTTGTCGTTAGACAAGGGAGATATTTGACGTTGTTCACAAAGAAAGATTGCATAAAAGACACAGAGGGAAATGAAACTGTATAAATGTATAAAATATCGGGAAATATTACTTATCAGGCAGCGAATTTAAAGTAGTTCTACGCAGAAGTTACAAAACAGAACGGAGAGTTGTACTAGAAATATTGATTTTCGTTAGTTTAAATGATTGATTACTATCATTTATTTGTTTTAAAAACATTTCTGCATTGAGAGAACGTTAAAAATGTTGTACGAATTAACTTGGCATGAAATTTTCGCGTATTTCATTTGTATAGTTGATAGTTCTTTATTTTTTGTCTAGAATACATAGTAAAACAATTATTGAATTTGATTTTCGCATCATATCGAAAATTATCTAGGGCTCGGTTTGTGTTATTAACGCTCATTCAAAATTGTTTATGATACAGGGTGTTGCCGAGATATGACTTTATCTTTGATTTTCGAGTTGAGAATAAAGTTTTAGCAAAATATTGACAAAAATTCGAGTAAAACATTGCTTATCCAGAAAAGATAAAATTCACATCTTGCTTGAAGCCCCTCTGTCAATTCAATCGTCGAAAACAATTTGAAGACCCAAGTCCATAATATTAATTTTTTATCTATGATGCTTTGGTCGATAAATCGTAGCTTTGTTTTAACCAATTACGTAATATATAACTCAAAGAAAACGTGTGCATTATGTGAGTGTTTTCTTGTGAAGAAATCATCTTTGCGACAAAGACATGTAGTTTTAATTTTAAAATGTTAAAACACAGTATTTGGAGTTTTTAATCTCACTCTGTACTTTCATTTTATTGCGTGTCTGCTATCTATTTTGACAAGTTGGCCTGTAACATTCCGCTAACTAGAAAGCTTGGTTATAATTTTTAATAAATGCATGTGAAAATATTTGCGCATCTGGCAAAGTAAATCTCAAACAAATTATCGTATGTATAGTATATAAACAGCTGGGCATTTCGTTGTCACTGTCTAAAATAGCGCGAGCGCATTTCTTGAACTTAGGCCCCGTCCACACGTACCCGTGTAAATTTAAAACCGGGTAAATATTTTCACGGTTACGCTTGCCGTCCACACGTAACCGGGTAAATCGCCCACACAAACCGGGTAAATTTGAAAACGCCGGCCAGAGTGCGAAAATATTTAAACGGGTAAATATCGGTTACGTGTGGACGGCGTAACCGCGTAAATATTAACACGGTGACGTCAAATTATGAACCAGGCCACTGCTACGTTTTCTTTGGATAGATACTGAGCACGGAATAAGTCTAAAATGTCAGTATATTTTGTTTGACATGTCTGCCAGTCAACATTCTCCGCCGTTCATGCTGTTTTGTATTCAAGAACAACGTTTAGTAGCAACTCGACTTCTTCGTCAGACCAGACAAAGTTGTCAGACTTGCTCTTCGATCTTGGCTTTTGACGATTGCCCTTCCGAATTTGGCATTTTTTTAGCAATTTCAAAAGCAATAAATTGAAAATTGGCGTTTTAAACAGTCCAAACACTAGCCACGTGTGATCTTACGAAAAGAAAAACAAACTGCGTGCAGGTTTTTGCAGGCTCGTCTTTTCTCCAGCACATGCTCAGATCGTGTTTCATGAGCGTGTTCAAATTTACCCGGGTACGTGTGGACGGGCGAAAACGATTTGAACACGGTTACGTGTGGACGCGGTACTTTTCGTAACCGTGAAAATATTTACCCGGTTTTAAATTTACACGAGTACGTGTGGACGGGGCCTTAATCTTTTTCTTCGAACAATGAAAACACGTATTTTGAGATAATTTTTTAAAGTTTCTTGTTGATTTCTTCATGGAAAATAAGACGTTTCTCAACAAAATAAGTCACAGTGTTTGTATGCAACGATATAACAGCGTAATCGAGTGCAAACGTGCGAAGAAATGCTATTTGGAAATTGGCGACAAATGGACATTTCATGGCCAGAATTTCAGAGGCAGGGTTTAATTACATGGAAACAAGCAAGTGTTCTCGTTTTACTGTTAGTAGATGCTTAGTAACTGTTTATTCCATAGGTATGCTCTGTAAGTTGTTTGTTCTACCTTATCAGGAATCATAACTATAAGTGTCTGAAAATACACAATTTGAAGAAAATGACTTCCCCTTGCATATTCGCAGAGTATAGCCGCTGCCTTTAATTAAAGATTGTGTTTTATGAAAGTAAAATCCTACTTTGTTCTATTAAAGCCTGAACCATTCATAGGAAAAATGCGCCAGATGTGGCAATCAACAAATGCATTTGCTGTAGTTCAGATGACATGTGATGACATGTTATTTAAATTGCTCCACTATTGGCTTATTATAAAGTAAAAATAGCTGCAAAATCATGTTGAAGAGAATCGAGTATTGCTGTTATGGTATAGGAAGTGCTGTACTGATTTGTTCAAATTTAGAAGTCTCGTGGTACTGTTTACACAGGAATGTTTGCCTTGTGAAATCCTGTAGTGACATGGCATATAAATGCAAATATCTCAAAGGTTTGACTATTGCCTTTCTTTGAAATATGCCCTAAAATTATCTTTTCATATGAAGTGTCCTGGTAAAGTTAGTGGGCATGCTGGGAAAAATGCGCATGATATGTTTTTTTACCTAAATCATGTACATCTAGTAATCTCATAATACTTTGCTTCCTCTTTCTAGTCACATAATAGCTATATAATCACTCATTGTAAATGAAAATTTGATACAATGTTGCTTGCACCCTGATAAAGTAATGAAAGTCTTTTGTACCCCTTTAATTCTATATAAAAGTTGTAGACATGTATCAAATTTTGCACTTAGCTGTTAGCATGTTACTGCTAAGGCTCAAATTATATTGCATTTATTGAAATGATATTACAAAACAATCTAAATATACCTTTATTTGCAATTTTCATGAAATTATCCCAAAAGTTGTTATACTGGTGTACAATTGTGCAGTTTTTTATGTGCAGCATATGCATTAATTTGACAAATTAAATTACATTTATTTTTATTATATTTCATATATATTATATTATATTATTATTATATTTGTAATAACATTGCTTAAATCTTCCAAACCAGTCAACAATGTCTTTCTAGCTTGTATACTTATGTTTTTAATCCGTATCTACTTGGACTGGACAAATGATGGGTAATATTCAGTGACTGAATTTTCAAAAGTATGAGCTTGCCTGTATTCAGAGCATGAAATCAAAATAATAAAGCAAAATAATAAATTTTGAAGTTAAAACCTTTGTGATGGATCGGTTAACGTTTTTCATCAAATATTAAAGTATTTTTGTTCATTAAAGTGATCCTTCTATGAGTATTGAAGCCAGGCAAATCCAGAAAACACTCTATTCATACCCCGCCATATTGAATTTCACTCCCTCGCCCCAGGGATTGCGCGCTAAATTTGGCACATGCTCCGTACAAAATTCCCAGCTGTTTAGTATATATACTTTTATAGTTTACAAAATGAAAACATTCATCGTGATAAAGAAAATTAAAATGGGCTAGCCTTTCTCCAGAAAGGTACTCTCACTACACTGTCCCTTCCACCTGCATGTATATATCGTTTTCATGGCTTTGCTGTCTATAATTTTCATTAATTTATTAATATAGATCTCACGGAGGAGTGGGAGAATGAAAACATATCTCATCCAGTCTTGACACGTATTAAATCAGCGATTGAACAAAGTAAACGTACTAATCGGAAACTTATGGCCATTGCTCATTTGTACTTTAGAGAAGATGTTACATCCACGTATATAAATCTACTGCGAGAGCCAGTTGCTCGATTTGTATCGCATTATTACTATTGTCGAAGTCCTGCCCGATGGCCTATAAAATTAAAGAGATTAAAAGAACTTGGACACTTCAATGTTACGCTTGAAGAATGTATAGAAAATCAATATGAAGGTTGTGTATGGAATCACATGACAAGATTTTTCTGTGGACCTCAGGCTTTTTGCAAGACTGGAAATCAGGGTGCATTAGCACGGGCAAAGTATAACATGATTCATTATTACGCAAGTGTTGGTGTCATGGAATATTTAGATGCGTTTGTAAGAGTGTTGAATAAACGATTACCAGAATTCGTGTTGCCACCACCAAAGACGGGAATTATTAAGAAGTTTGTCACAAAGGGTGTTAAAAAGAAGCCAATTGCAGAATCCACCATGCAAAGACTAAGAGAAGTTAACAAAGCTGATATAGATCTGTATGAATTTGCTAAAGAGTTATTTTTTAAACAAGCTAAGAATTGTGGGATTGAATTTAAACTATAATAAACGCCAGTAAATAAGGTCAAGCTTCAGCGAAACAACATGTATTTATTAAAACAACAATGGATGCCAAGCACAAGAGAGCGGCGAACCTGAGCCCACGATACTTAACTGCTAATACTTAGTGTAAAGCGTAGGGTAATTATGACTGAACTAATTATACTCAGTGTAAGGTAAACAACTGTAACAATGTCAATTCTAATACCGAATGGCGTGACTGCTTTTTCTCTTCTCTCATTGAATACTAAGGCAGAGTATAATTATAACAAAAACAAAGTGTAACTACGGTCTATTTCGTATAGGAAGCCTTTTTGTATAACACTGTCAAATTTCGTACTCAAAGTACTTGGGTGGACGTCGGCTACGCTGAGGTCTGGTGGATATTGTAGGTTGGCTGTCGGGATTGGCTAATACTGGACGAGATGGTTGAGGATAAGGCGCTGTTAATGCTGTAAGTATACTTGCAGGTGGGGGCAATGGACTGTACACTGTCGTAGAGGGCTCTTCATCGCTGTCACTTTCAACTTGCCGGGTGGGACACTTGTTAGCATCTTGGTTCCGGACAACAAAGCACTCAACGCATCTGATTTTGAATGGTGAAGCCCGCAATTTCTTGCCTACAAATTTTCGAACGAAACACTAGGGCTTTTCGATAGCAACAACTAAGTATCGGTTGCGAGGTTGGGTTTTATTATGGTCAAAGGGTAAATACACAAGATCTCCAGCCCGTAAACGAGGATTTGGTGGAACAAGTTGTTTGGGAACCTTGGATCTTTCGCTGTGGGGATGATTTTGCACACGAGCTTGATGTTGTTGGAGGATATTAGGGACATTACGATATATAGGCAACGCGACCATAGAGATTATAAATAACACTAGAGGAGGCATCATAATCTTTTTCATTGAAAAAAAGGGAACGCGTTTTTTGGGGGGCAAATTCAAGTCCCGGATGCAGGGCCAGGCGCTTATTGGCTGAGCTGATGCTTCCTTAGCAACCACCTTAGCAACCACCTTAGCAACCACCTTAGCAACAGCAGAAATCTGTATGAAATGTTTTCCTCATCGTTGTTGAGGTCGTTCTGCCGGTTTTGTAGGAAAAATAGTACTTTTTCAATTGTTTTTATTATTTTAGACAATCTGGGATGATATTTTCAAGATTTTTACGAGGAAAAACATTTTAAAAAGCAGGAAAACTCGCCTAAAACGACTTTTTTGCCTGGGACATCGTGAATGAGTGAACATCCGGGACTTGAATTTGCCCCCCAATAGCCGCGCTCCCCTTTTTTGCCTTCGATGACCACTCTAGTGTTATTTATAATCTCTATGAACGCGACGGCAACGGTGAGAAAACACTTTATGATATAGCTTAATAGCCAAGCATAGAAATTTTTTGTCATCAATCGCATAAGTTGAGTTAACACATGTTAACAACACTTTGGTTGAAGACATGAGCTACATGCTTGAGAAGAGTTCTTAACTAGATCGAATTTAAAGCTCCACCAGCTAAATTCAATACGCCTGCGTTAATACAATACGCGAAAATATTTGATTTGCCGTCGTCAACAATACGAGACCCGCTTTTCAAATATTCAAATGCATTGTTCACAACTATAATTATTAACTTCTTTTCAATTGACTGTTTGTCTTAGGACGTTGCCGTCACGTTGTCGTTCTGTAAATCGTAAGGTCCCTAACATCTCGATCTTCGAGCAGGAGTTGCTCCAGGGTAAATTGGTTTCGTTGCGTCCACATCTCGTAGGCAGAAACACCGTTTCGGTGGAGACGGGAATTTAAGCGTTCAATACTTAAGGCAAGGCTATACTGGGTAACTGGGCCGCCATTGGGTATCTGTCGTAACAATTCGTTTTCTAATTCAGAAATTGCTTTTTCAGCTACTGGGTTTTTGTTCGTGTTTTTTATGTGGCCGATTTCGAAAAAAATTCCGAGCTGTTTCAGAATGGTATCGTTCTTTAAGGCAACAAAGCCAGGGGCTGGGTCGACTCTGAATGTGACCGGGGGTCCACTGATAAGTCGTAGGTCAAGGCATAATCGGGCTATGGTTTCACGAAGTGAATTGGTCTTTTCATCAGGAACTATGGATGCCACTGTATACGATGTAGAGGTTTCGCGTAATACTAGGATTGCCTGTTTGTTACGTTTAAGTACGTCTGCTGCAAAAGAAGTACCAAGCGCAGCTGGTGGGTCTTCGGTGGTTTGGACTTTCGGCGGCTCTGGTACCGGTAGCTGGCGTAAGGATGTGCAAGTATGGCAGGTATCACAGACACGCTCGATGACCTGAGGCAAATCAAGAGCGTTGAAAAGACGTTTCATAACGAGCTGTAACTGATGTTTTGAGGAGTGGTCGAGTTTTATGTGTATAGCGGTCGCAAGTCCATCGATGACAGAACGTGGAACAGTGATAAGATCGGTTGATGAGGCAAGAGGTGTAGTACGTCGCACAACTAACAAGCCATCTTTTGGAATAGTAGCAACATTGATGTAACATTTCACGTCTTTAATGGTGGTTAGCTTCTTGGATGGGTGAGTTCCTTGTTTAAGGTGAGCGTGGGTGCGACGTAGACCTGGGTATATTCTGATTGAATTTGAAGCCAGGCTGATCGTGTAGTGAATGGAAGGTTAGGCAGGTCACGAATATCTTGTGTGATTGTAGTACGAGCAACAGAGTCTTCGGTGAGAATGATCAAGCTACAGATTTGGCATCTTGGCTGGTTACATTCTGGGGCGTTTCGGCTGGCGAAATCCGAAGGAACGTTTGAAGATCCAGCGAGATGACGAATATTGACCTGGTACCGACTAACAGTAGACAAGAATGAGGTGACACGCGGACTGGCTGAAAACTCACCGCGACATAGCTTTTCAAATGCCTGGACACAAGGCTTACTGTCAGTCAGGAGGCAAGGTTGTTGAGTTGACTGGATAATAAACGGGCTGAAGTGTTTTATAGCCGCAACAATACTCAGAGATTCTACCTCACATGGGAGCCAGCTGCAGGGTACTCGGTGCTTGCACAGTTTTGCACTGAAGAATCCTGCAAGGTGGATCTTGTTATCTCGCGAGACATATAGGGTGGCGCCAATGCCGTGTCGTGTAACAGAGCCATCAGTTACGATCCAAAGCTGGTCGGTAGGACGGGGTAAGCTGATGGATGCTCGCATTGATAGGCGTTGTTGGGCATGGTTGAACTGTTCGCGTAATGTATCAGACCACGTAACCTTATCGGCAGATTGTAAGCCACAAATTGCATCTTCTAGGGGGGCGATGATATGAGCACATTTGGGTAGAACACGACTCAAAAACTTATATGCTCCGATAAACCAACGAAGGCCACGTACGGTTTCAGGAGGAGGACATGAAGATAGGGTCGCAACGTGGTGGGGACTGGCTGATAGACTTCCTTGTGTCCATATCCAACCTAGAACTGTCGTAGATTTTGGACAAATGACAGTTTTTGATGGTGAGAGGCGAAGGTTACATTTGTGGAGCGCGTGTAGTACTCGGCGCCAGTTTTCAAGGAGATCTTCAAGAGAGTCAGCCCAGCAGTAGAGGTCGTCTGCAAGTTTGGCTGCAATTCTGTCCTGAAGACAGTCACCCAAGACACGACTCATTTATTCTTCCAGAGCAGTTTCGGGGCCAGGCATACCCATAGCACATCTGATGTTGGCCCTGATTCCACGAAACGGGATGGAAACACCGCAATATTTGATTTAGTCCTTTGATAATGGTATTTTAAAATGCGCTGGTCAAGTCAGTCACAATAATATACCACCATTGTGCGATGGTGCGTAAAGTGGTATGTATGTGTATGTATGTAAAACTTTATTTCAACACGCTATCTTCGTCAACTATTTACATCAGTTGGTTTCCACGAAGGGCGTACTATGTACATTAAATCTAAGATATGTTACGAAACACACATTAATTAAACTTTTAATTACTAAAATAAATTTAACCAAACCCTTCCCTTAACCATTAATATTGCCAGGCTTCCCCCTCCCCCTTCTTCCTAATCTGCATTTACCCAATTATCCTCTTCATTCTGGACATGAAATTAGCTTAGATGCAATTTCACCTTTGTTTTAAAGGAAATTAGGGACTCTGCCATCTTGACATCTTGCGGAAGACTATTCCATAAAACTGCTCCACTATACCCAAATGTTTTCTTTAGAAATTCAGTTTTCGGTTTTTTAATCGAGAGATCAGTTTCGCTATTACGCAATTCATAGCTATTCTGTGACACATTTCTTCGAGAAAATAGATCTTTAAGGTTTGGTGCAGTGTGGTTTGCGAGTACTTTATAAATGAACACTAATTTATTTAGTGCTCGTCTATTAGCCAGTTTTTCCCACCCTAAGGTGTTTAGCACTTCAGAAGATCTTACATCGTAGTCAGCTCCGGTGATCACCCTTGCTGCACGATTTTGAAATTTTTGCAATTTGTCTTGAAGTCCCAAACCACAATTATCCCATAGCGGAGAACAGTAATCGAAATGAGGTTGTATCAATGTTTTGTAAACATCTTGTAAAGTTTTGTGTGGGACATAAGGTTTTATCCTTTTCATTGCCCCTATTCCAGCACTAATCTTATGACATACGGAATCAATGTGTTTCTCCCAATTCAATTTTTGATCTAAATCTACCCCTAAGCACTTAAATGTACTAGTCTGCGGGACTGGAATTTTGTTCATCTCAACAGTTCTATTCCCAACTTTGTTATTTAAATTATGCAATGATCCAATAAACATAACTTTTGTTTTTTTTGCATGAGACTTCAGTTTGTTTTTAGCAAGCCATTTTTGAATATTGGCAAGGTCCATATTCAAATTCTCAACAAGTGTGTCATAATCATGTGAGGAGGAGAATATTTGAGTGTCATCGGCATATAGGCCTGGAGTTGTCTTCTCTAAGATGTCAGGCATATCATTGATATATAGCAAGAACAATAGCGGACCAAGTATTGATCCCTGTGGAATTCCACATATTATTTTCCTTGCAGAAGAAGTTTGTTCATTAACAAAACACACTTGTTTCCTATCCTTTAAGTATGATTGAAACCATTTTAGTTCAGTATCATGAATACCAAATTGGGTTTCAAGCTTTTCTAATAATATCTGATGGTTCACCGAGTCAAATGCTTTACATATATCAAGAAAAACAACTCCGTTTATTTTGCCATCATCCATGTCCATTAGCCATTGATCACACATTTGTATAAGAGCGGCCAAGGTTCCGTGTTTTGGCCGGAACCCAGATTGGAATTTTGAAAGTGCCGCATGTCTATTTAAAAAGCCATATATTTGACTAAAGACCTCACCTTCAAATATTTTACTAACAACAGGGAGGACTGAGATTGGTCTATAATTTTCACATTTACGCTTATCCTCAGATTTATAAATTGGTATGACCCTAGCTAATTTCCACTCATCTATATAAATACCAGTCCTGATGGATAAGTTAAATATGAAAGTTAAAGATGGTGCAATAAAGCCTGCTATCATTTTTAGAATCTTTGCTGGTATACCATCCATACCTGTGGCTTTTGAGGCATTTAGTTTTTGCAAGCGTATGAAAACATTATCTATGGTAATATCTGAAAAGTGAAAATATTCTTTAGGAGGGTTGACATTTCTTTCAGAATTGCATGTATCAGTACTTTGATTTCCTGATTCAGCAGCCATTTTCATACCAATATTTATGAAGTATTCATTAAACTTTTCAGCCATAATTTTATCGTCAGAAATAACCTTGTCATTTATTATCAATTCATTAATGTTTGCTCTCTTACCCTTTCTACCTAAAAGGGTATTTATCCAGGCCCATCCATTTTTACTATCTTTCATTTGAGAACAAGTCTCAATTTTATCACAAAAGTACTTAGATTTTGCTTTCCGCATGTCTATGTTTACTTTATTCCGTACTGTTTTATACAATGCCCACTGGGTCTCAGAATCATGTTTTATGGCTTGTTTTTTGTGATAATCCCTTTTTCTCATCAGTTGTTTAATTTGAGGGTTAATCCATGGCACAGAGTTATTCCTTATTCTTTTGTGACAAATAGGGGCATGTCTGTTAAGTGCATCTAATAAGAGTGATTTCCACACTTGCCAGCATATATTTGGATCTACAAACTGATAGACTATGTCCCAAGGCAATTGAGACACATCCTGGATAAAATCATTCTCTATAAAATTTTTGAAATTACGAACTTCGCGAGTTTTTTGTCTTCCTTTTGGTGGGATAAATTTTCTCACAGCATAAATAAGGCTATGATCTGAAATTCCCAGGTGAATAACACCTGATCTAGAAATATTTTCTGGAGTATTTGTCAATATTAAATCAATTAGTGTAGCAGATGTAGGAGTTAGTCTTGTACACTCTTTAATAAGTTGGTCTATCTGATAGAGAGAGCATAGAAATTGTAACTTACATGTGTGTGCATCAGGCACATTCTTACTGACATCGCAGTTTAAATCCCCTATAAGAATTAACTCCTTATCTTCATTGTCACATTTTGATAAAAAGCCTGTCCAAGAATCAAATATATTCATATGGGAATTTGGTGGTCTATACCATGTACTAATTAGCAGAGATTTATTATAGGGTAAATTTAGTTCAATGCAAACCATCTCAAGACCATCAGGGATTATATCTTTCCTATCTGAGAATGATATGGTGTCGCGAACATAAAGAACCACACCACCACCAAACCTATTTCGATCTTTTCGGATTATATTGAAACCATGTATATGTATCTCATCATTTGAAATCTGATTATCAATTTTGGATTCATTAATTGCAAGAATGTCAAGGGCTTTGTTACTAAGAATTATGCGAATTTCATCCAGATGTTTCATTAAGCTATTAACATTTAAGTTGGCTATTTTCAGACCCTTAGTTTTAGCTAATATATTAATCTCATTATCAGTGCCTAATGAAGGATTACATGACACTTTTGTACAATTTATCTGTTCAGATTCATTATTGTCTTCAACAGTTCTCCCAGTTGATTTATTGTGCTCATTGGAAAATCCTGTTTAGGATGCTTTTTTGGGTGCAGTGAGCTTAATGATTGTCCATCTCTAAGGAACTTAATGAAATGTGAAGCTAGTATTGCTGAGCCCTTCGCATTTAGATGTAGCTTGCTTGAGTTCAGACATGTTTTATCTATTGACAAATTATTTATAAATTTCACACCATGTTTAGAAGACAAGGTCTGAACTTTCTCATTGATTTCTTTTATCTTCAATGTTAAATCAATATCCTGTCTTGGTGTGATGCCAGAAATTCCAATTTTAGAGTTTGGGAACTTCTGTTTAACTGACATAATAAGCTCTTCCATATTACTAACACATTTTTCAGTAGTCTCAACAGGGACATCATTTGTCCCTGTATGAACAATAACATGTGAGGGGGGCAACTGAATATTAATTTTAGTGAGTTCATTATTAATTTCCGGTGTTGTTTTACCAGGATATGTGTACTTCTGAACCCTCCTCTTAGACAGTTTTACTGGATTAACGTTTTTAATAATTGAATCACCAATAATAACAATACCTTGCGTTGGTACCCGCCCTTTGACAGGAGTATGCTCTGTTGCTCTGCTACTGTTGCCTTTATTACCTTGGATTGTGTCATGAGTTAACTTTGGGCAATTGCTTGCATTGTCACCTTTTTCTGGAAAAATGTTATCATTATCGACGGCCATATTCTGACCAGTTGTAGGTTGTTGTGTTTCAGAATTAATTTCAATTACTGAGGCATGAAGATCACTATTTTGTGTATTCGCTTCATCATTCAGCACATCATATCTATTCAATTCAAAATTCATAGTGGCTTGATCTTCTTTACTTTGTTTAATACCCGATACCGTTTTCCACTTCTCGCCATCTTGTCGTTCGTAATGTCCTTGCTCAAATTCTTGTTGTTGAAGTTTCATGGCCGTAACCAAGCTGTCTCTTTCATGCTCAAGTTCTTTGACTTTTGAATTTAGATCAGATGTAATAAGTGCGAAATTCAAGTTCTTTTCACGTAACTCGGCGTTTTCCCTCACCAAATTGTCTTTGTCTATTTTCAGTTCTTTGACAGTAGCCTCCATGACAAACATCGGTACCGATCTGGCTTTTAAATTATTTACATCAATTTCGAGACCTTCAATCTTTAAGTTCGTACTTTCTGCGAATTCCTGCATTTGCCGTCTAAGGTCTTCTACAAGCGAATTCTCGATACCTTCCATATATAAGCTTTTATCGTCGACATCACTGTCATGAACAATATGAAGTTCCGCCATGTTGTTTTCTTTCCCAATCGCACTGCTTGTCTTCGAGTTAATATTAACAGACTTGGTTGCCAGACTTTGCATTCTTTCACTGAGATTTTGCTGCTCATCATCTCTCACTATCAAGAGTTTCTTCTTTATTACTCCATACCACTTCAAGCAGTACTTCTCGTTTTCAAAAACCTTAACATCGCCACCAGGTGACGACCATTTTCCATCGAAATTCAAGCTCTTTTGTACGAATTCCTTCAGCTCGTCAATATGGCTTTCCCATGCCAAATAGCCACCTTCAGTATAAACTAAATAATCTGATAGTTTCATTTTAAATTGTCAGCCACTCGAAATGCTATAACGGTGTCAACGTCAGGTATATAGCAATGATGGTTGAGGCTTGCTATACCTTCCTACATCAGCAAAGGCAGTGACCATTCGATGACCTCCAGTTGGCTTGGTGACGAGAAAAGATGGATTAAGGTATTCGATGGTAATACCGATATCTTAACTTCTGGCCTGTGGAAGACGCCTTGGGCTTCAAGGTCATCGAATTTTTGTTGTAACTCAACCAACTTATTATGGGGGTACTGTGGGAGCCGGCCTTTGCGTTGGGGCGGTTGAACAGGACCCATGTTGACCACGGCTTCAAATGGGCCAGCGGCACCATTGTATTTAGTGATGGTTGGATCGAACACGTCATCATATGTCTGTAGCAAATTTCGAAAGCTGTTTTGCATGGGTGTGGGTAAAATTTTATCAGGATCAACAGAAACGGTGGCAGAGTGCATAGTTGGTGGTTTATGGGAGGAGGTAGAGGAACTACTAGGGTTGGGTAGGAAAACAGCTGTCGTGATGTGGGGGCTCTGAATGTCTGGGGTTTGGGTCTCACGTACTTGGAAAAATGTTCGTGGCGAGCGATGGTTTTGGGCTCAGTAGTGTCGTTTAGAATGCGAGCTCGTCCAGCCACAGCTTCTAGAATATGAGGGCGAGGCCAATTCTTGTTGTGTTTGGTATAGTCGGGACGTCGCTCTAATGCTAGGGAGATATCTGGTTCAAGCTTCTTGGGAATAGATATTTCTAGATATTCGCTTGGCCAGATGACAGATGCAACAGCTGGGGCACGCAACAGATGGGCCTGGGTGCGTCAGACGTGGTGGTGGTGCGGATCACTAGATGTAGGGCTATAGTATGTTACGCTCGTGCCTTTAATGGTGATCTGCTGCATGGCAGGGGGTATAGAAATGTCGTTAGTTGCCATAAATGGAGTTCCCGCGAGAACATCAACGTCTAAGTCACTTAACACTAAAGCATCCAGGTGTAACTGATAGGAGTCCCGTGATAGGTCAAGATGAACCACGCCAGTGACCTTCAGTGGGGTAATGCCATCTGCCTGCAGGGCTGTCTGTTTAGTTTTGTGAATGATAGCGCCAATCTTATTGGCAGTTGAAGACTTGATCATGCTGGTTTCAGCTCCGGTATCCAGAGTCAAGTCAATGGCATAATGGTTGTAGAAGACCTTTAGGTGTGGGGACTGTCTAGTACTGACAAGTAAGGCAACAGACTTGACTCGGGGGTCAAGTGACGGGTAGCATTCTGCAGATTCTGTCTCAGCTTGGTGCTCATCAGATAATGGATCTTGATCATGGACAACTTGTCGTGCTCGAGATAGATACAGGCGATCTTCAATGGGTAGGAATGGACACTTACTAAGGAAGTGCTGAGAATGGGGACGTTTAGCCTGTTTACATAGTGGGCAGCTCTTTTGCATACCTTTGTGTTTGGCGACTTTAGTAGTATCGCATTGGCTTGGTCGTTGAAAAGCAGTTCGGAGGATCTTAGCTTCATTGGTGGATTCAATTTCTCCAAGGAGGGAATCAAGAGCCTGCGAAATTTTTGGTTTTAGGCTGGCAAGGGTTTTTGAACGCAGTCCTGTGCAGGTCCAGACTGATGCAACTGATGTGAATGCAGCAGTCAGAATTTTTTAAGCTTAGAATTTTGAAGAAAACTAGCATGCTAACTAGAAATACATGCATGCAGCAACCCCTCGCCACTAACTAAGAGCATGCAACTAAATTTTCGGAATTACATGAAGTACTTGCGTAGGTTGTTGTCATAGCAACACGGCAATTGTTATTCTTTCTGTATATTTTTTCAAAATGGCAAAATATTGAGTTTTTAATCCTTGCTTTATTGACAATTTTCTTAGATGGCAGAACATTTGTCATCGGTATGTTATTACGCCTCATGTAAGCTTATATTTGGTATAAAATACGACCTATTAATTACGTTAATAATAAGAAGACAGTCTTGCATTTACAAAACATAAACTTACTCTGGAATTCAAACAGTGAATAGACTGGCTGAGTACGGCTACGCCGGCCTTTATAAAGCATTAAAACACAAGTATAAATACGCATTATCAACAAACTTGCCTTGTGTTTCACGCCATAGTCAATTGTTGGCGCTTCTCTGTATTTTCCAAGAATTAATCTCTCTTCAATCTTCTTCGGCAGTCTCCTCGAGCCTTTGTCGTCGTCTACGCTCGTTTCGCCTTGCTAAACGTTCTGCTTCCTCGTTTTCCTTTCGCTGCTTGCTTGACTCCATATTTGTTGACCTGATAAATGCTTCTTATTTAATTTTTGCAACAATAAATTGTTGTTAAAGTTCCAAAAACTTTTTGCAAAAAAACAAAATATTATAGTGCAAAAAGCTAACTAAAGTTAAATATTTGCTGACAGTTGAATAACTTGAATTTGTGATTAATCAATCAACAATAAATTCTAAATCTGGCCAATCAGTGTTAGCCATTCATGATAGTCCGCCATACTGTTGAGATCAGTGAGCATGACGTCATGACATACCATTTTTACTACCTAACTACCACGAGCAACGACCACTGAGCTTTATTACATCTGAAGAAAGCACGCGCCGCCATGTTTGAAGCCATTTTAATGGCGGCGATTTGCAAAATTGGTTCCCGATTGGTTCCCGGCTAAAGGTAGTTACCACTGACCCAAAATGCGATGCTATACGTCCGGCAAAGCTCTTCGCCCCCCTGGTGTTTAACAAAAAATTGTTTACGAGATAGCGAGAAAAAGAAAATAATCTTAAAATATTTTGGTTTCTTTGAATATATTTTTATACTACATTTGCTTAACGGTGAAAAAAGGTGCTTGCCTTACTTGTCAGAGCAAGAATATACTATAAATGCAGGGGAATTCCTCTTTCAGGTATGTTTCACACAACATATACTTTGTATTTTGCGTACGATCTAATACAGATACGGCAACACGCTTCGATGTTTGTCTTGTTTGATGATAAAGTGTTTTTAGATCACACAAACTCTTAGGTCTTATATACAAATGGTTAAAGATTATTGACATAGTTTTTCTTCTTCTGAGCATTGTATTTTTATTGCTAGCTTCATTTTGTTTTGCTGAAGGCTGTTGCATTACTTGCAAATGTTAGCCTAACATTCCAGGACTCAGCAGCATCTTTATGCAACTCTTTCCGGCTATGCTGCTTATGCAGAAAGTAGATACTACCAGAAGATCTAAAGAAAGTACACACTCGCTTTGTTTTAGGTTTGTAGCTGCCAGTATATGTGCAAATGGCCAATACCTGAGAAAAAAGTCAGCTGTAGAAAAGAGAAAATATCCAGGACATGGCATAAAAGATTTTGTTTTCCAAATGCATCAAGGTAACTCACACTTTGTATTAACAACAGAAGAAATTTAGAAGTGACAGGGTCCAGAAAACTGAATGTTTTCATTCAATTCATTGTTAAGTTTTGTATTAGCCATTGGTGCCTTTTAAAGATACAATAGTTGATTGCATGTGCACAGAGAATTAGACATTTCAAGACCAAATACAGGGGGCCAGTATTGAATGGGGTCACTCTGTAAAAATAAAATTGTGTAATTATAATTGTAAATATCATTGACTTATCAATATTTAAGAATCCTTGATAGTACCACCCTTATAGAATAAAGGCATTTGCTTTTCTTTGTGTATCCTTGTGTTGTAAAGGCAAAAATGTACTACAATATACTAATATACTTGTTAATGTTTTCTTATTTTGTAGGACCTATCTTCTGCAAGAACCTCACCTCAACATGGCATAAAGCATACATATGTAAAACAACAGAGACAGAAATCTTATCATGTCATATCTATGATATGATGAATAATTTAATAAAATGTCAAATTCTATATTGTACAGTAGTCACTACTATTCTTAAAGTTACATTGTTAATGTTAAGCTAGTAATGATACATTTAAAAAGCCAAATTAAAAAAGTTCAAAATTAGTCATGCATTAATGCTGTCTCCAATTTCCTTCATACATGCTATCTTCAAGACACATTTTGCATGTATTTTTGACATTCCCCTAGAATACAAAAACAACAGGTAAGAGTCTGTACAAACCAGGTGTCAAATTTACTGCAGTGTTCACTAGAAACAAAAACATAATATTGACAAGAAAGGATGTGAGATGATACAAATTGCCATCACCCAGGGGATGGTAGTTGGACATAGGATTCATTGAAATCAGTAGAAAATTGCATTAGGAAAATGATGACTTTGACTCCCCTTCCTTAAAAAGGCATAGGACCCACAAATCAAGGTGAGATGTGTTTTTTGCAGACATATGTGTCAATTTGTCCCAGAGTAGAAAAGATATGCACTTCTATATCTTATCCCATATGTGTCATGAAAGCGGGCTTCTGATTGGTTCTCAGCAGGTAAGTTTTTTTCGAACTTACCTGCTTTTTCCGAACTTACCCGCTTTTCTCTTTTATCAATAAAACCGGCTTTCTGATTCGTTACAAAAACCCGAACTTACCTGCTTGCTGCTTACGCTGCCGTCCGCCTCAAACTGCTCAACAACAATGGCGAACAAAATTTAGCTGATTAAACCTACACTTTAAAGAACATTTTTGGGCTAAAGACGTCACAGAAACCAAGCAAAAAGAAACGGAAAATTGTAAACTAAAGACAATAGAGACCCTGATAAAGAAATATTAAGAGACCAATAAGTTTAAGAAGAGAAAATGTTGACAAAATACATCGGCGACTCAGCGAGCCTCGGAAAACAACACAAGAAGATAAGTTTAGTATGGGATAAAAACCCAACTTACTTGCAGGTTCGGTTGGTTCGGGATTAACGCACCTCGAGGTCTGACAGCTGTTGTCAGACCCCTCGGTGCGTTAATCCCGAACCAACCTCCCTGCAAGTAAGTTTGTTATATAAACTTCTATGTATTTTACTGTCTCATTGCATACAGGGTGGTTAGCTTTAAAAACTGTGAGTCAATGTACCTGAATAAAAGAGCTAATTTGGCAGAAATATGAGATTTTTAGAGGGTCCTGAAAAGGGTAAACTGGGAGATGGGAATTGCATATTTTTGCTAGGGAAATAGGATTCCATGCACTGGGACTTTCCACAAAACAATAGAAAATTTTGTGCACTAGGACAACGGGATTAGTAGCCCTTCCGGACCCTGTTTTTATAATTCAAAGATACAAAATATACCAGAAGGCAATTTCAACTTTCTACATCCAACTTATCCAAGTTATGACATAACATAAATCTGTACATTCATTGTAAGAGTGTAGAGTATATCCAGGCGTCAAGCTTACAAATTTTATATAGAAAACATTGAACATGAAAATTGAAAAAATAAACTTAAAAGAAAGAAACTCTAATTTTCAAATACCTGTTAAATACAAAACTTCAAATAATTCAGGCTGGTGTTCCCCATCACCTCGAAAATCTTGCAATTGTCGACATTTTCAAGACTTTATTAATTTTCCGCTCCTGTCCAAGGCCAAGTATACAATGAATAACTTGTACATCTTTGAATAAATCGTAAAAGTCCCAAAAAATTCATCAAAATCATTCTCATTGACAAAAAAATTTACTGCAAAAAAGATCAACATCACATCCAGGGGTTGTGAAAACCGCCGCGGGCTCAAAATTGAGCCTGGCTAGCGGTTACTACCTTTAACCGTTGCCATAGACATGGCGTCAAATGGCGTGAGATGGCGTCAAATGGCGTGATGATTCGTCAGAAATCCGCCATGTTTTTATCTTCAACTGGTTGACTGAACAGAGATTGGCGTGCCCTCTCCAGATGTAATAGAACTCAATGGCAACGACTTTGAACTCCGCTAATACGAAATTAGTAACCCTCGCTCCGGGCTTACGCCCGGAACGGCGCTTCGCGCCGTTTGCTCGTGGATTATAAATAAATAACACTTATGTTAAAGCATAGAAATAATAGCATTTTGACTGTAAATGACACAAGAACACAGTTCTTCCATATTATTTCAAAATGAAATAAATAGTAAAACCATATTTCTTGATATAACTCGAAAGTCGTATCAACAGAAGCGAATGCCGTCCAAAAACGAGTTCCTGAACTTATACGATATCTTGTCGGCGTACAAATCTCGCGATTGCATTTCGCCAAATATGTCGACAATTTGTTGGAACTTGGAAGTGCTCCATTGCGCTGCTACAGCTCAGTGGAAGCATAGTTTTCTACGTCACGTGGGGAAAGAGTGCATCTCTACGTCACGTCTGGGAAAAAGTGCATCAGTCACGAGTCTTTTTGGCCGAGTTTCCCCAACGACACGTCATAAAAATAGGTACGCATTGCGTACATGTGGGAAGCCGCTAAAGTCAACAAAACACTACCAGTTGTTTCAAGGCCCTAGGAAGATGAAAAAAGTTAGGGGGGCTCTTCGAGCGCTGCTAGGGAGTCAAGGCACATACCCCTCCCCCAAAACTTTTTTTAATTTTTAGCATGCTCAAACATGTTTTTCTGCACTTTTGAGGTTAGTATTACTATAATCATTGGTTAAGACAGGTGTAAGACTGTAAACTGTTAAAACATGTATTTACTTCAAGACTCAAAGATCATCTTTTTGGGGGGAGTCAGCTCCCCTGCCTTTGAAGTTAGGGGGGCTCAAGCCCCCCCCCCCTACCCCCATGGTTCCTATGGCCATGAGTTGTTTTTTTGTTTTAGATTGTTTGTTTGTTTTCGATTGTAGCGGTCGATCGATTTACTGAAGAAACAAAACAAAAAAAGTACATGCAACAATACCAAAATATGTTTAACTTTTGCACCATTGTGCACCATAGACCTTACTTCTTACAATATTGGCATCTCATGGCATTTAACTACTGTTTGTCTGTGACCAGCTCCAGAATGTTAGCAAAGTATGAACAATACCAGCTTTACTAACGTTTACATTATCCACATATTTTATGATATTTGAAAGCAAAGAATATAAAAATTGTATTTAACATAACAGTTTTTCTAGTACAAAAACAACTTACAACATTTAACAACATACAGCTGTATTATCCAAAATAATATCAATATTAAAGTGTACAATTCTTGGGTTTCACTGGAACCTTTTTCAGTAATTCTGAGAGGGGGTCAACCCAAAATGTATTGATGATTGTACTGCACTGGAGCAAGCAAATCTCACGAAATTGCACATATTTGCTGCCAAACACAAGGTCAACACATACAGTGAAAATTTTTTTCAGTCTGATGACAGTGTATCGATTTGGAGTTGACCCCCAGTGAAATTTATGACGTCACGTGAAACCAAAGAATAAAGTGTATAATACCATAGACATGTTTTGTTATAAAATATCAATATAGTGTTCATAATATCAATACATTTAGTGTTACATTATTGAAAAGTTCAATACCAATGTCAGTTTAGTGTTCACTGCCCTGTAATGCTGGATACAATCTTGGTGTGATTTACAAAGGTAATTTCTACTGAGGATGGTATAGTTAGCAATTTCTCTACAATGTTATCCCCACATACCATGATTGTGTTTAGAGTTGTTTGGTTCCAGATATTCACTGATTTGATTTCTTTGTACACAATTGTACTTAATGACATTGCCAAACATTGTTTTCCAGCATTCAGTCAGAATAAATTGTTATTTACCTTGGTTAAAACTAGCATGAATTGTGTAAGAGCAATCCACAATATCATTAATAGCTGGGCCAGGGTTTTCTTCCACATCATTTGAAAGCTTTGGTAACAACTGTCCAATGTTATAAAGATTACACTGATCATACTGTTTATTATCTTTATGCATCATAATTAACACAAACTTGTATAAAATTTTAGCAGCATTTCATTCCAAAATTGACCTTGGAAGTTACTTTTTAAATTTTGGCCTTCCATAAAATTGTGATGTGAACCAATTCGTGATCGATATATTTCAATTGTCACTCCCATACTTGCAAGCCTATTTATAAACACAGAAATAAGTATTAAAGTTCTTTTAAATAGCAACAACTACAAGTGTATAAGTAACTTTGAAAAAGAGAACACCAGATTCAGTGTTGTTAGTCAACGTTTGTCAAGTCATGTCAATAAATTTGTAATAGCCTGCAGTTGGCAGGTAGTCTGTATTTTCCAGCAAAGCTGGCTCAACTTTTCCAGTAAGACTGGCTCAATATTCCAGCAAAGCTGGCTCAACGTTCCTGTACAAGGGCAAGGATTTACTTTTATTACCCGCACAATGTCTGGGTTCAACTTTGATACCCGCACAATGGCAAGCTCTATTTGTCCAATACGTGGCCTTTAACTTAGTAGTAACCCGATCACTGATCGGTGCCAGCAACAGCGGCTCCTGGTTATTATTGAGTACACGTTCAACCCCACCGTGGAACCCACGTACAAGTGCCTGACAAAGCCGTCAGTGCGAGCAAATTTGCTCCCAGTGATTTTCGCCAAACAACAAATCCTGTCGAAACTTAGTTTGTTTTCGACAAGAGCAATGAAACGGCGATTAAATACAATAAAACAAACACAAAATTAGAAGAAATGGTACAAAACTTTGCTTACCTTTCTCCACTTGCACTTTGCAGCATAAAACATGAAAGAACAACTCAGCCAAGACAAAATGGAAGCCAACGAAAGCCAACGTCAAACCATTATAAGTCACATGACATGGACTCTGTTATAATTTTTTACATAAAGTAACGACCACTTAACATAGATTACCGCAGTGCAAATTACGTCATATAAGCGGCGCATGTGCCGTCTATCAGACATACAGCCAGCACAGTAACATAGTGGTTAGCCGCTGACCGCGGCGGCCACCCACGAAAACCATTGTTCTCGTGCCTACGTAACGTTGGGAAATGGATGCTGACTGATGCATTTAGCCCGCGATCAAAATAATGCGCTTGTGACTGATGCATTTCGCCCGCAGCCAAGCGATTCTTTTGCCAGCGTTTCTCGAATCATCATGGCAGAACGTATGTAAATTAACTACGACCTTTGTTCGTATCGTAGTTTCGAAGTAACAAAGCTGTCGAATTCGACGCAGTGAAGAAAAACTGTGAAATGAAAGTCATTACAGATTTACAGCCATTGCACAGGCGAAAATTTGGGGTCCATTTCGAAGTGGAGAGCATGTAAGAGATCTTTATGCACTACGAGCCTTAAAGTGAGTGTTAATTATATATTGAATATATACAATAATTGTATTTACACTTTGTTTACGGTAGTAATAAATAGATAATAGCACATTTTGATTATTTTGTGTTTTATAAATCAACTATATAAATATATAATGTCAAAATATGTGTTGAATTTATAGTTTATAAAACAGAGCATTGTTTAATATTTGAGGGGTATTTAGGGATATACATTATCACTCATGGTTAAGAGGAAACTGAGGTATGCTTAGATTATATGTATACTGGCCTAGGGTGAGCTGCAACATGCAACCGACAGCATTCACAGCAACCTGCAAACCTAACCACTTAGGCACTTACCAACCACTTAAGCCAGATCAAAATTGAAAGGGATGCTACTACAAGCCGTTGTTGACAAAATAATGTAAACAAGAGTGTCCTGTCAAGTGGGATAAAATACAACAATATTAAAGCAAAAGTAAAGTTCATTTCACTTACCGTTCTAGACTGTGTTGTTAATATGTTGCTCAGGCGGCCTGAGTTTAATACGGTACAACTTACAGTACAAGCTGACTATTTATTGATGAGTTGACTGAAAAGTACACTGGTTACAATATATCTACATTATAATTATTGGGATGATAATATATGATGGGATAATAATATGTTATATTATGGTATACATGTATAATATAGGCACTTGCACTTGAAATAGAGGCAGAGGCCCAATATTATCCATTGTGATTGTAAACAAGTAGTTTTGCCAGCCAAATAATTAGAGAGAATGAGATGTTAATGAATGATTGAAAAGTCAATATAAAATGAACTTTATGCTTGCTTTTTAGAATGGTCCAGTCATCCTGCTGCTGTTAGAAGAATCTTTACTTTGACCGTTTCACTTGATGATCCAGTCATCCTGCTCCTGTTGGAATAATCTTAACTTTGAACATTTAACTTGATGATCCAATCATCCTGCTGCTGTTTGAATAATCTCAACTTTGAACATTTAACTTGATGATCCAGTCATCCTGCTGCTGTTAGAAAAATCTTAACTTTGAACATTTAACTTGATGATCCAGTCATCCTGCTGCTGTTAGAATAATCTTAACTTTGAACATTTAACTTCATGATCCAGTCATCCTGCTGCTGTTGGAATAATCTTAAATTTGAACATTTAACTTGATGATCCAGTCATCTGCTCCCGTTAGAACCCAACTCATTTTTTCTCTGCTGCTTTTGTCCAAGCCAGTTTATTGAGATACAGGTAACAAAATCAGTGTGTTGTATAACTTAGGCCTATCACATTCCAATCAGCGATAGTGTTGTTTTTCCTGTTTCGCTAATTTTTACTTGCTATAAGTCAGTACCAAAGTGTGTTATTTATTCACTGGTTATCATCTAAATGTGTGAAATCGATTCATAATTATGGAACATTTTCAATAAAACGACTCAGATAAACCTCTCTTTCAAATGTAGCATGTATGTCTTTGAAACATTTTTAGCTGGTATACACTGGAACGCTTTGGAACGCATTTTGGAACGCGTTCGGAACGTAAATGGAACGCGTTCGGAACGCAAATGGAATGCGTTCGGAACGCAAATGGAGCGCGTTCGAAACGCAACTGGAACGCGTTCGGAACGCAAATGGAATGCGAACGCAGTGTTAGGTTATTTTTTTTTCAGAAAATTCAGCATTTTTTTTCAAAATTTCGGAGTCAAAATTTTAATAAAAATTGCGCTCAGAACGCTGGAAATCGCATTTCCGAGGCCCTAGATTTCAAAATTTTCCGGGGGAGGAAACCCCCAGACCCCCCTACTCATGCGAGGTTTTGGATTTATGCATCAGTCAGCCCACACGCTGGATCCGCCCCTGGTCCTGTGCCATAGCGTTGTTTGACTAACGCAGGTAAGTCGGTATGAATGGCAACCAATTTAACACAAACATATTTTCAAGTGTAGGACTTAACTCCTCGTCAGCAGAGACATTTTCGCCATGATGTTGGATGTTGTCATTAGCTTTAAGTAAACTATTGTCGATGAAACTCAAGATTCTTTGGTATAAGTCCTCTGGGCGTTCGTCAGGCTCCAGGCGAATGTTGTTAAAACCCAGAAAGTGTGCTCCAGTTGATTGGAAGCCATAATGGGCACGAATTGCTTGCCATATTCTGTTTACAGAAGTGGAATTCTTGACGATTATGTTCCGAGAAATAACCGGGCAGTAATTGGCCATTTGCCCAAGCATCAACTCTAAATTAATAACTTTCTGTGCGGCTGTTCGTCGATTGGCCGCAAGGACGTCTTCTCCATCGATCGTTTTCAAAACCTCGCAGTGGGGACGAGGACGTCTTTCGCAACCATGTCGTGTCTTCCAGTAGAAATGCAGCGAAGTTTGGGTCTAGTGATAGAATATATTGGAGATTTTGACGCCAGGCTTCGAAAGAAGTTATGGTTTCTTGTTTTGTTAAAGCCCATTGTTTTGGGACGCGAATGCTGGCCATGTTGTAGGTGATAAATCAGGAGACCTACCAGTTTGAGATAAGAACTGGCTCGCTGTTGACACTTCTGGTCGGTGAGTGATCTTACTGACTTGTTTATAAATATTGTAATCCCGTGTGTTGGATTGAGATACGAAGGTTGTTTTCATACTATGTGAAAGAATAAACGCTGCCACCACGCCAGTAAATAAGATCAAACATCAGCGAAACAACATGTATTTATTAAAACAACAATGGATGCCAATCACAAGAGAGCGGGAAACCTGAGCCCACGATACTTAACTGCTAATACTTAGTGTAAAGCGTAAGGTAATTATGTTTGAGCTAATTATACTTAGTGTAAGGTAACAACTGTAACAATGTCAATTCTAATACCGAATGGCGAAATATTTATTTTAACTTTAGGTTTTTTTTAAGAATTTGGCTAAATATTCCTCAAATGAAATTTATAATTTATGGTATATTTATAATATAGTATACAATCATAGTACGAACAATCGAAATGTATATGCAAAACATCATAGCTAGTTGTCAATGTTATAAATAGGTTGATTTTTAAAAGTAATATGATGTCTCTAGTCAACGGGTAGGGAGCAGGGAATCAACATCTCCCGCCTTCCATACCTCCTGGGTCTTGCGCCTTCTGTACCTTTACGCGAATTGTCTCTTGCCTCCTGCCCTTTTTGTACTAACCTGGCTATGTTGCTATATAAACAACGACAAGCAGACAACTTTAAGAACAAAATAAAACAAATTCTGAAAATAGTCATCGTGTATTCGGAATTTGTTTTATGTTGCTTTTTGAAGCCGTCCTATCTTATTATGCTGATGACGGATCGATGTAATTCGAATGCCATTTCTAGACATTAAAAGCATTAAAATGCCTCTGGTAACTCTCTTGACTTACGATAAAGTTTAATTCCTGTTAAAATAGCCAACAGTCAGCGGAAGTTAGGTGATTACTGAAGTAATAGTATTAAGGAAAAAAATTCTAATATTTAAAGATAGGTTACAGTTGCATCTGCGCATGCGCAGCTTTAATTGTATAAAATGAAGAATTTCAGTTCGTTGGCATAACAATGCAATATAATTTTATCAACAAGGAGCGAAGCAGCAGCGAGGCATTTCTGTTTTTGTCCAAAGCCATTTTTTTAATCTAAGGCAATCTAGAGCGGCAGTTTCGGCGAACGGAAATACCGAATGTGCGAGTTTGAATCATTTTTGTATTTAAATCGGATTTTAATGCCTTAATGGTTTTGGAAGTGTTTATTTGTTCTTTATGATGAAGATTTTTATTGTGGGTCCCTCAACAATTCACACTGCCAGGCAGACAAAGTTGTGTTGTTGAACTTTATGGCAGTCTTTCGAGAGAAGTTGTTCGCTGGACGATTTCGAGGCAAGCACTATTGAGAATGCTGCTGCTGTCTCAAACTTGGACAATATTGCAATGTGCTTTTGTCGTGGCCACTGCCTTCGGGACAGAGAAACAACTTTTGTTTCAGCGCGTGCCATGAAGGGGATTTCGGGCAATACATGAACAACAGAAGAGTGCATGAGATACAGACAGCGGTGATACAGATCATACAGTAAGATCATTTTGGGATCGTTTTATAGATCTTTACATTACTATGTTTTTGAACTTTATGGAAGCATGTAAAGGTGTTTACAATTGCATGTTGACAAGTTTACCATATTGTATACCTTATTACTAAGAAACTCTAAACTCTCAAGCTCCTGTCCTAGCTGATCAAACAAATTAAATGCATCAAATTTGTAGTCAGGCTCTATTATATTGTAAAATATGAGAAAGAGGTACAACTCTAACTAAAATATAAATTAAATCTCTTATAGTCACCATTACTTATTTGATATTATTAGTATTTATTTAGTATAATATATAGTAGTGTTCCCTTTCTAGCATTCAGATTTTTTCGTGGAAGAAATGTTCAGCAAAGAGGAGGAAGACTTGAGAGAAGACAGTAGACAAGGGGTCTGCTGTCTATTTGCTGACTGTGGAGCATCGCCAATGGGAGGTGGTAAATTGGGTAGCTGAGCTAATATTCCCTCAATATAACTGTCACTGTCTTCTTCACTGGTTACAGTCAATGTTTCTTCACCAGGAGGACAATGAACAGATCTTATTTAATACATGTGTCACATTACAGTCGCAGCAAAATAGAAGCATGACACAACAACTTCCTGTTAAATTACCTATCAGAATGCTATATCTTATTCGTGAGAATTCTGATTGGTCAATAAACAGAAAGTTTTCAACAGTGTAATAAACTTTTCTAAAAATATTGAGGAATTGATCAGAGGAACTGCTAAATTTGAGCAAATGAATTGGTCAGGTATTTTTGGAACACTTATATTGCTGCGACTGTAAACTGAGTCATACAAAAGCAAGTTAACCAAGAATAGTATTTTTTTCTTTGGGGAACATACACTAAGGTTATTTTGCAAACAAATTAATTCATAGTTTTCACATATTGGCATTCATCAATTAATGCAGCAATGCAGTGGGAATGGAAAAGCACCATTCCTCCTACAAATATTCAATCATTCAAGGAGTGCCCTCTTTCTTTGTTTCATCACTACCCTCCCTACAAGTTAGTGTCTCCTCTTCTTCGTACACTAAAAGTCTGAAATAAAAATATAAAAATGTCAGTAACACTGAACATTCAGCATTTGCAATTGAGGTAGTAAAGTATCATACGCATATGAGGGGAATTTCCAAACAGGTAGCAATTTGTTTTACAAAAGGGTGGGAAATTGGTCAACTGATTTTTTCAAGTCAAATGGCTGGGTGTTTATGTATGTCCAGGGACGTATGAGGCTTTGGATAGTGCTTTGTCCTTACCATGCATATGACAGGCTCTTAAACCAGGAATCCTAGACATAACTAATTTATCTTATTACTCCTAACATGTAACTTTGTTTTATTGCCAACGACCCACAGGTTAAAGGTATTTGAATATTTGATACAGTGATACATCATCACATTATATGGACATCCCTATATACTATGATACATATATTGATAAAAACAGTTGATTTGTGAGAAGATATAATAGTCGAATTTGAATTTGCTTTCTGACTCTCGCCGTTTCTGATTGGATAGAAAAGAAGTTACCACATTGGCAGCTTTGGACGATCGTATACAGTATATTTCCTGTTCCAAAATTGTGTCCATATATTATTTGTCCTGAAATTTATAACTGTTTTATGTCGGACAAACATGTGCGGTTTCATATTTCAAAGCCATAAATACGACATTAATGTATCAAAGCTTTTGATTTGACCGCTACGACAACAAAACAGACAAACAAGTAATTGTGTGGGAGAGATGGGTCGTTGAGGGTGAAGTACTCCGGTAGTAAAAAATTAATTACATAGCATTGTTAGTGTTATCATAGACTCATAAATATGCAAGCTTGTATAACCTAGTGGGGTGTATATATGCCCGCTAGGCGACTGGATGCCTTGGGGTTACAATCCCCATCAGGCAATGTTAGAGGGGTTACAATCCCCCATAACATTAACCTGTCCAAGGGGTTAAAATCCCCTTGGACAGTTCCTAGAACTTGCATGGAATATATATTTACAATAAATAATGTGAGTCTATGGCCAGCAAGTGATCATTAGGAGCACTTCAACCCCAAGACCAAAATTTTATTCATATTTAAGTAAAACCAAATCCAAATAACAAATCCCTCATAATTTCAGATAGACTACTATATTATATTACATTGTCTGTGTGCATCTTCCAATGTCGACCATTTCTGATTGTTCCTCTCCGTTGTTAATCCCGATGAGGTGGATTACCTAGCGGGATGTATATATGCCCGGAGGTGGATTACCTAGCGGGGTGTATATATGACTGGAGCCCTTGGGGTTACAATCCCCGTCAGGCAATGTTAGAGGGGTTACAATCCCCCATAACATTAACCTGTCCAAGAGGTTACAATCCCCCATAACATTAACCTGTCCAAGAGGTTACAATCCCCTTGGACAGTTCCTAGAACTTGCATGGATTATATTTACAATAAAAAATGCGATGTCTGTGTGCATATTCCAATGTCCATTTTCAGATTGTTCCTGTCCGTTGTTAGCCCTGATGAGGTGGGTGGGTGGGGAAACAATTTCGTGCTCCCTATCGTATCTCTCTCAAGTTTAGAACAAATTGATACCTAATAAATGTGCCTCATCCATTTTTATCCTACGGATACTATTTCTATTGGTTGATCAATGTCAACAAAGACAATATTGTCTGTCTATTAGTTGCTGGATTACATTTGACATGATGCGCACATGTTTGCATCGTGCACAGCGCGTGATCGCTGATGCATTAGGTTAATGACTGACAATTGCGCACGACGTGAAATTCCGCGCACTTGGACAATCTCCAACAAATGTAAGAACTTTGAACAATGTTAACAGCATTTCTCCATTAACTTTAATTTATAATCCGTATATTATAAATTGGCTTATGAAAAGTGTAACATATAAAAAAGCCTCAATTATTTTATACTGATTTTACACACCATGATACTGAAGACGTTCGTAAACTCTAGGGTAAACGTTCGGGCGACAATTGACGTTTAGTTGTTGTAGAGGTGACGGATGTAAAAATAAAAAATACAACCGGAAAATTCGCTTCTTGACAGTATAGAACTTTTCAAAAGACATATTCACTTACTTGGTGATGGTACTAATATGTGGCTTCACTTCCGAGCCATGAAATTGTAGCCTCAACTGATGTCTCGACTGTCTCATGAATATTACTAGTCTGCGTAAGCAAGTGGCTGAATGAAAAGACGCAAACATCTCAGGAAACGTTATAGTTCGTTACCATATGAAATTGACAACTTTCATGTATTGTTAATTAATCAAGTTCTTACCACAAACCCTGTTTTGTCGCTTTTGGGGCTTCTGTAGCGTCGAACGAATCTAAAAATATTTGAGCAACATCCGCATCTGTTTTCAGAGCGTGCTTGTCTTTAAATTCCCGCCATCCATAGTAATCCCTTCTGCATGCAGTTTAAGCACGATTTGCGCTCGAACTCGTAGGATTTGAGCTTGAAGCTTCGCTATCGCTCGTCTTAGATAAAATTTCCGCAATGAATAATAATTAGTTATGGTGCAATACTAGAAGACTGGGGAGAATGTTATTGTTTGTGGGTGCCGGAAGTAAACAAAGAATGGAAAACTGGTGCATGCACAGATGCGACTGTAATCTATCTTTAAGCTTTGGCTTGCTCAATACACTTCTCCAGCTGGCTATCTGATAGTTAATGTCCTGTGTTTCGGCTCAGTGACCTCTGGGTGTAGCTCCTATGATATTACCTTTGGTTATTATATAACCTCATTAAAAACGTTTATAGGGTGGTCCTGCAAACAGAGCAATGTGTGATCAGTATTGCATTCATACCATCCATTTCGAGACGAATTGGTCGAGCAAGACAGTCCAATTTTCAGAAGAGAGCGTTTGATAGTTCTAGTGTGCATGAGATATTTAGTGATTGAACGTCTTCATTGCAAGCATTCCGGTGTACAAGCAAATTTACGCAAAGTACGTGGTGTATTCTACTGACCCAGAATGAATTTGGACATTAAAAAGTGTGTTGCCAGTTGTGGTGTATGCGCTCGATATCAATCAGCTAATCAGAAAAAACCGTTGAAAAGTCATCCTATTGCAGCTACCATTACTATATGCTCGAACTGATCTTTGCTAGCTTCACCGGAAAGACTGTCTGGTACATGGTGACGGTAGATTATTACTCCAATTTTATAGTACACCCGTAAAAATTACGAGTTGTTAAAGGTTGCTGAAAACAGGATTGAACAATGTTGTGCTGCCCACATTGTTCAATGTTGTCAACCACACTGAACAAGTTTTTGAGCCTGAATCCAGCCTGCAATTAGGTGTAACAATGCTAAACAATATTGTTGATAAGGGACTTGTCAGAAATTAACAGGGGGGAGGGGGTGGGGTGCAAATATTGAACTTAAGGTTGAAAATGAGGTGACCTATCTATGCAATAGGAACGAAATTTCCTCACCCTCCCCTTGGGCCTAGCATAAAACACCATGACCCTCCCCTCTATTCTTGGGTTTCACGTGACGTCATAAATTTCACTGGAAGTCAACTCCAAATCGATACACTGTCATCAGACTGAAAAAAATTTTACTGTATGTGTTGACCTTGTGTTTGGCAGTAAATATGTGCAATTTCGTGAGATTTGTTTGCTCTAGTGCAGTACAATCATCAATACATTTTGGGTTGACCCCCATTCAAGTGCTCCAAAAAAGGCTCCAGTGAAACCCAAGAATCATCAAGTGATTTAATATAAAAGTTCAGTTTAGTGTCACACACACACATAAAATTTTTACACTATAAAACTCAATGCATTTTCATTCTAAAATATGTTTATTTGACATTGTTGTTGTGGTTTTAATATAATATTTGAACTAAGCATAACACAGTACTCCGCCTGCCGTAGACGAGGCGGAGTTTTAAATTCGCCCCGTTTGCCTGGCAAGTCACTGAGACGTTGATTTTTGGTTATCTTAGTGATTACATAGGGTATGCTAGCAATGTCTTAAATTGCCTTGGAAGGTACCCTAATAATAACTGATTTAATCGAAGCACGAACTATGGGAAGTAACGTTTTTAGCTATTATGCGGATCTAAAAACTTTACGATATCTTTGTGCCTGGCAAAGATGAGCGCGAGCTAGATGAAGCGAAGAACGCAGATGGCATCGCTAAACTGACAATATTGCTGGTTACGTTGCGGATGATACTTCATGTAACTCATAGTGTTGTTTACACACAATATAAATGCATTTAGCGGACACAATAGCAACGAAAACAAAAAATAGTAAATACGTTGCCATAGCATCAACATTACCACGTAACTAAAAGAGCTTATAAACAGACTATAAACAAAAATATCGATTTAATTTACCCCCAGAATGCTTTGTAAGTACTTTAAGCTTCGTTTAAAAATAAAAAAGCACCTTCTCACCTACCTTCTCACCCATAGATATCTAATTTACACTAGACAGCGCATCTGTATTTAAAAAAAGTGAAGCCAGAAATTTCAACGGTATCCCCTGATAACAATACGCGACGGCCATATTGGGCGCTTCCACTTATCAAAAAAATGCTCTTTTTGCGTATTAAATACTTTTTAGCTGCATAAAAAAGGATTTATTGTCAACTTTGTCTATTTTCGTAACACAAATTATCATGCTCCATGCTCCGTGTGGGAACGACCAGCGCCTGCGATATCCAGGTTAAATTTTCGTCTGGAAACGGAAATCTCATGTCGAACAAAAGGGTAAATGCTCACTTGATTTTGATTTTCAGTATAAATCCATACTCTGAAAGCATGGCCTATCGATCCCTTCGTTTTTACAAGTTTCAAGCATGGGGGGTCAGAAAAGTTATCTCAGAAATAACTAGCTTGAGGCAACCAAGCGTTCATAGCGACGTTGCTTTTTGATCCGTCGATGTCGGCTCTTCCTATCATTACGATGCAGAATTCGCCAAGCGTCGGATTTTTCACCGGCCAATAGGGAACGCGAGCTGGGATGGTGGGTTTCGGTGTTCTCATATAGCTAAGTGGAGGTCTGCTTACGCTGCTATTGTTTTTTTCTATTATGCGTGTGGCCTGCCTCATCGCACTTTCTGTCTAGCCGTTATGTTTGGGGTATCCTGGTGAGGATGTCGCATGTTCATGTTCAAGCTATGTGGGCTTTTAACTTGTGAATTTTTGTACTGCTTGATGGGCTATAAAGCCGGTCTACTATAAAATTCGCTCGAGTAAGATCTACCGTCACCAGAAAGTCTTCCCCGTGAAGCTAGCAAAGATCAGTTCGAATATATTTTCATGGTGGAGCTGGAATTGCATGACTTTTCAATGGTCTTTTCTGATTAGCTCATTGTAAACGGTATTTCCTGATTAGCTGATTGACAACTATCTATCCATCTACCTATGTATCTATCTATAGATCTATCTCACTCTCTATCTAACCTGGCAACACACTTTTTAATGTCCAGAATCATCCCGGGTCAGTACAATATACAATATACAATATACAATATACATCACTTACTTTGCGAAAAGTAGCTTGTACACCGGCATTCTTGCAATGAAAACGTTCAATCACTAAGTGTCTCACGTACACTAGAACTTTCAAACGCTCTCTTTTAAAAATTGGACCGTTTGCTAACCAAGGTCAATATCATATGAGCCGCGCACACAGAGCGCTAAGCCGAGACAGATAGCCAGCTGGAGAAGTGTATTGAGCAAGCTAAAGCTTAAATATTAGAATTTTTTCTTCCTTGACACTACCACTTCAGTCATCTACTTCCACTGACTATTCACCATTTTAACTGGAATTAAACTTTATCGTTAGCCAAGAGATTTATCAGAGGCATTTTAGTGCTTTTTAATATGTAGAAATGGCATTCGAATTACATCCATCTGTCATGAGCATAATAAGATAGGACGGCTTTATATAGGAACATATCAAATCAAATCCTGAATACTAACTAGTTACAAATTAGTTTTTAGGAGATTTTATCATTATGAAGATTTTACAGAATATAATAAATTAATGATTGTACAATTTACTACAATCTATGCTAGGAAGATCATCTATGGATTACTAAGTGGTCTATATGACTCTCTTCTTAAAGTTTGTGAAAACGTTTCTTCCCGAATACGTAGAGGCAAACTGTTAAAACTTGTGGGCCTCTAACATAAAAGCTTACTGCCAAATACCAGTTTAACTTTAGGTATATCACATTTATGCGCGCAGTTTCTCGTTAATCTGCATGGATTAGATAAGTCAATATAGCTTTGTAAGAAGGATGGAGCTCTATTACTTAAACATTTAAAAACTAAATTAAAATGGCAGTATGCATTTTCCTACGAGAAACTATCAAGATGGTGGTTTAGTAGAAAAAAAATTAGTAGAAAAAAAATTAGTAGAAAAAGGGCAGAACGCAAGAGACAATTCGCGACAAGGTACGGAAGGCACAAGACCCAGGAGGTACGGGAGGCGGTAGATGTTGATTCCCTGTCCCCTACCCGTTGACTAGAAACTTCATATTATTGAGAACTAGCTATGACGTTTTGCATATATCTTTCAATTGTTAGTGCTATGATTGTTAAAATCTATACTATAAATATATTATAAATTATAAACTTTATTTGAGGAATATTTAGCCAAATTCTTTAAAAAAAATTAAATATTTATTATAGTTTGATTTCAATCCCACAATTCTTAGCTTGTTTAAAAAATAACTCTTTAGCAAATTCATACAGATCTATATCAGCTTTGTTAACTTCTCTTAGTCTTTGCATGGTGGATTCTGCAATTGACTTCTTTTTAACACCCTTTGTGACAAACTTCTTAATAATTCCCGTCTTTGGTGGTGGCAACACGAATTCTGGTAATCGTTTATTCAACACTCTTACAAACGCATCTAAATATTCCATGACACCAACACTTGCATAATAATGTATCATGTTATACTTTGCCCGTGCTAATGCATCCTGACTTCCTGTCTTGCAAAAAGCCTGAGGTCCACAGAAAAATCTTGTCATGTGATTCCATACACAACCTTCGTATTGATTTTCTATACATTCTTCAAGCGTAACATTGAAGTGTCCAAGTTCTTTTAATCTCTTTAATTTAAAACGCCATCGGACTGGACTTCGACAATAGTAATAATGCGATACAAATCGAGCAACTGGCTCTCGCAGTAGATTTATATACGTGGATTCAACATCTTCTCTAAAGTACAAATGAGCAACGGCCATAAGTCTCCGATTAGTACGTTTACTTTGTTCAATCGCTGATTTAATACGAGTAAGGACTGGATGAGATATGTTTTCATTCTCCCACTCCTCCGTGAAATCTATATTATATAATAAATTAATGAAAATTATAGTCGACAACGACATGAAAACAATATATACGAGGTCGGGGGGACGTTGTAGTGAGAGCACCTTTCTGGAGAAAGGGTAGCTCATTTTAAGTTTTTGATCATGACGAATGTTTTCATTTTGAAGGCTATAAAAGTATATATAGTATACATTTGAGTTTTTGTTTGAGACTCACTTTGCCAGATGCGGCAAATATTTTCATATGCATTCATTAAAATTTATGACCAAGCTTTTTAATTACAGAATGCTACAGGCCAACTTGTCAAAATAGACAGCCGACACGCAATAAGATAGCTACTGAAAATACAGAGCGAGATTGAAGACTCCAAATATTGTGTTTTACATGTCTTTGTCGCAAAGATGATTTCTTCACAAGAAAAGACTAAAATAATGCGCACGTTTTCCTGGAGTTATATATTACGCGATTTGTTAAAGCGAAGCTACGAATTATCGATGAAAGCATGATCGATAAAAAATTAATATTATTATTGACTTGGGTCTTCAAATTGTTTATGACCATTGAACATTGACAGGGGTTTCCAAATATGGATTTTATCTTTTCTAGGTAAGCAATATTTTACTCGAATTTTGCTCAATATTTTGCGATAATTTTATTTTCAACTCAGAAATCAAAGATAAAGTCATATCTCTGCAACACCGTGTACAATAGCCTTTATATATCTACCTTTCGTGTACTTGTTATTCAGGATTCTACTACTCTTTTGTAGTAATTCAGACATTGTTGTACTAGCAGCTTTAAATATCCGGTTATAAAATACAACTCGGGGATGCAATGGCTTACAACTTTGATTGAATAAATCTCCAAGACCTGCGGGTCTGCTGGGCCTAGAAATGAAAACAATAACAATGTCTTTGAAACAATTACATGCAGCTAAGACCTGTAGGCAGTGAATACCATGACTCTGGTGAAAGAACATAATGACATCATTTTCGTAGCTTATCCCATGCCGTTTCTTTAAACATACCCCTAACACATTTTGTTTTACAATTGGAAAATTTGTCAATCATAAAATAAACGGAAGATTGATTTGGCTGAATAAATTGCTTACACAGGGGGTATAAAAAATGTAATCGAAATTTGGCGTGCTCTGACGGATTCGTTATTTAACCCCCCCCCCCCACATACACACACACACACACAAATTACCGCTCTAATTTCGTCCCCAGCTGGTGGCATTTATTCAAGTAATTTCATAGTCACCTCAACGTCCTTTATTTTACTAGTGACGATTTAGAACAGTAATAGTAACTAATCGTACCTAATATTTATGCCAAACACCAGCTTGTTATTTATGCAAAAACAGAAATGAGGACACTTCAATTAATTTTTATTCCATTTCACCTGTAGTTAAATTACCTAAAAGCGTTCCTGTTGTCTCCGTGGCAATAATATTAAAAAGAATTAACATGACTTTGAGGTTGATTAGTAATTAAATGTACCTCAAACAGCTTAGTAGGTTTAGCAAACCTCACTTTTACTAAACTTCGCTCGGCTGTTAGGTACATTTTAATAAGTAATAGCATAGCATTGAGGTTGATTAGTGATTAAATGTACCTGAAGGACCGAGGGCGAAACCCGAGGGACTTTTACTAAACCACCCGAGGCTTGAGGGACATTTAATCACTAATCAACCGAAATGCCATGCTATTACTTTGTAATATTATGGTTACCTCGAAAACATTTGTTTTACTAGTGTCGATAAATACCTAAATAACCTCATGAATATACATTAGGTAGGATTAGTATCTAATCGTACCTAATATTTATGCATTAGGGTGATTACTAGCTAATCATACCGAATGTTATGTATCAGGTTATTTAGGTATTAATCGACGCTATTAAAAAAAGGATTTGGAGGTAACCATGATATTAAATGACTAATCAGCCTCAAAGCCTTGCTATTTCTTATAAAAACATACCTGTAAGTTGCAACAAGCTCTTCAAAATGGTACAATGAACATTGATCTAATAAATTATATGCACAATATAATGTATTAAAATATAATGAATCTATATTTCTTAATTGCATGGAAAATTCATGTAAAAAGGCGGATTTCCTTTCACTGCGAATTGTCGATCGTGCTTTTTTGATATGTGTGAAGTGAGCTACAGCTAACGAGTTCCTTCCTGCTTGGCTCTTTGTGTTTGAAAAATTTAAAAAGAAAACGATGGCTTTAGAAGTGTATCGCGCGACATTTTACACTGAAGGGAAATTCACCTTAAAGTGCATGTATTCATTTGCATTGTTGTCAGTCCATATTTTTTCTGGTTTTTGATATCAATAAATCATTGATTGAGTGACAAGATCTCCCAACAAAGGATCCTCAACAACAAACACACTCTCCTCCGTAGTTGCTTTTTGTTTTTTAAACTGGTGCCTTGACGCCTCTGCCATATAATGTTTTCAAAATCGTGGTTTTGCATATCAAATTCTTGCATAATATAACAAATTCCAAAAAGATACATTTGTTCCAAAATAAAAGGAATCTTTGTAGCTATAAAGAATTTTGCTTGGCATGTATGATAAGATTTTGAAACCGAATTTCACGAATATCTATATCGGCGGTATCGCCGCGCAATGACATGTTCACGAAATGACTCGCTTGATCAGATTATATTGCAAAGGATTCATTTCTTAAATTTCAGCATTCCATAATCCTCCGTGGACTTCAATATCTGGAAAAACGTCATGTAAGACAGCGAAGAGGCACTAGAACCAAAAACCTCTGCAGGAGAAAGTGACCTCAACACAAAATGTACTTAAACATGACTGCTGCAATCAGTGGTATAGGCTGCATATTGCATCGTAATTCATAACCCAAATAAAATTGAAGCCGGAAACACGTCATAATTTGACATCGGTGGCCATGTTGAATGGTGTCACTTAAGGAGTGAGTCGATGTAGTTTGAAACGATCTTTTAGAAACGATTTCTTTGAAAGAATTGGCTTAAAACGTGATTTTTTTTTATTTCAAAGTCAAAACAATGCATCCTGTAAGAGAAATCTATAGCATTGCTGCTCTGGTAGGGCCATCCATAATTTCCGCAGGTTTAAAAATATGACGTACTTTCGCTTCCAAATGTGTTATCCAGCTTTAATACATATTAATGCTAAGCATAACAAAGCTGCATGGTAATTTAGTCCCGCTATATATGAATTCCAAACTATTATCGTAAATTATTTTCGTGTGCATTGACTGCAAGCACAATCAATTTCTACAGAAATGGATAATGATAATGGTGTCATTATTAATTTCTGTAGAAATTGATTGTGTTTAGATTCAATACACTAAAAATATTTGCTGAGCAGGAATAAATTAACTCTTTCTTTTAAGATATGTTACGGTGAACCTTAGTAATTTAAACATCCATTCATTCCACTGATGTGTTTGAACTTACTCTTGTTTACATCTAGATTGGACATGTGCGTACCAAGGAGAGGGTAATTGGGTGAGAAACACCCCTGGTTTGTGAGATTCGTCAGTAAAGCCAGGGTAAAACAGAAAAGCATGATGGAGAAATGCATTCGGTTAGTTTATTGATTGAAAATGATCGGTTGAATTAGCCTATAAAATTTTATTGGTCAGTAAATATGCATGAATTCCTCGTGTAACGTGAGAAAATTGCAACATGAGAAAATTTTGCCGTTGTGCCATTTTTTATAACAGCTAGTGCTGGCTTGCCAAAGTGCAAGTGTCCGAGAGTGCCAATTTGACAGAGCGCCAGTCTGCCTAAACGCTATAGAGCACCAGTTTTTCTTGCTCACAGTTTGCTAGAGAGCAAGATTTGCTAAAATGAGCAATTCTGTATGATTGTGTAGCACAAGGAGAGAATACATTTCTGCACGGTTACTCCATATTTGCATAGCATGCGCTAATGTTATTATAATTATCATACAGACAGTGTATAAGATCGATGAAGGTTCATCTCGGACGTTACACAACGCACGTTTATTTCTTTTTTTACACGCTCATCCTGTCGGGAGACTCTGCAACATCTTAGCACGACCCAGGTTTCCATACGGGGTAAGGTTTTTTCCTTCCCATGCTGTAGTTTTTTTGCTACTAGCAATTTGTAGTTTATGCAATAACAATGTAAAACCATAATGGTGGACATGCATATTAAATAGTTATGAGTCAACAAATGTAGCGCCGACACCAGGCCACAATTAAACTCCATTTGTGACACGTGTATTTCGAAATACTTTATTAGTATAGGACGCCGCTTGCCAGAGTGATAGTCTGCCAGAGCCCAAGTTTGCCAGAGTGCCAGTCAGCAAGCTTCACCAGAACGCCAAGTTTGCTAGAGCTCCATCCCTACTTATTGACTAAACGTGCGTGTTTGTTTCAAGGCGCTAAATGAAAAATTACTTAATTGGGCGCAAAGGACAACGAGACACACCAAATAATTATAAGAAATTGAGAATATCAGTAGTTACAGTTTTACAACGTAGGCACTTGCTTGTTTGTTATATGTATTCTTTATCTTGACTATACAGCGTATTAAAATGATTTATTTCTCTTTATTATATAAAGTAGCTACAGTGCTCTTTAGGGATTTCGGGCTTCGATAAAGCTCGAAATTGCGTTGAAACACTCAAGCTTCGTGCTCGTGTTCCCGCGTCATTTCTCTTTTATCACACGTTCCCTCGTGTGTTTATATCTCTATAGAAACACGAAAACTATTTTCTATTACCTAAATACCAAATAAAGAAACAAATTAAAAGTCCAGCAAGAAACACCTAGAAATAGCTAGCCTTAAAGTCTATAACCTATAACATTTTAGACCTGTTACCGGAAGAACACGTGCAGTGGAAAGGAATATTTGTAAACAACTGAGCATACAAAAAGTGCACAACAGAATCCAAAACCACGCTAAAATATACTTTTTGACTGCCTACTGCACCAGTTAGCGTGCTGCTATATATGCTCGCTCGTTTTAAGCTCGCTCGCTCCACAGCAACAAATGTAAACAATAAAAAGAGCAATAACTTGTTTTATGAAACAGCTTGATCATATGCAGAGTAATAAATAATTTTAGAATTCAATCAAGACAAAGAACATACATAGCGAGCAAGATTAAAGGGAAAAATAAGTGCCCAGATTGTCTAGAATTCGAATTACAATTTGAATTAATAATCTTAATTCCTGGAATTTGTGGTTTTTCTTTGCGTCCAAGAAATTTCTGATTTAGTGCTTCGAATATATGTAATACGTCGTACGCTTACTTACAGTATGTGGGATGGAGTTCTGGAAAACCTGACGCACTGGAAAACGGGAAAACTGGCGCTGTTACAAAGCTGGTGAATTGGCAAACTGGTACGTACTCTTGCAGACTTGCACTCTGGCAGACTATCGCGGTCTGGGAAACCTAGCACTCTGACAAACATTCACTCTGGAAAACTGGAACACGCGCAAAACTGGAACTCTCCTAAAATTGGCACCTAGGCATTCTGGCCAAAACTGGCACACTGGAACTCTGGTAAATGTGGCCAATTGGTATTTTGACAGACTAGCACTCAGCTCTGGCCGGCAGATTAGCACTCCGACGAGCTAGCACTAGCTGTTTAAACAATGGCGATCTGGCAAATTTTCTCAAATGTATATCATTTTGGTGCATTGTATGAGAGTTTTAGATGACGTGAGACATGGTTTGTATAATTAAGACACATTTATATCATTGACCACATTAATTATGTTTTATTATCTGTGACTTGCTCTGTGCCGAATTTGCTACACGGCATAAATAAGCCGAATTAGAGCGAGATATTTTATCTAATTTGATTTATTAAATTAAGATGTGGGGAAAATCCGAGTGGTTTGATGAAGTTAAATGTATAATTAATGTATATTTCGGTAAAAGTTGCACGGTGATGTGTATGAAACCCATATGAGAATAATGTGACTATTATTTTCACAAATCTGTAGGTTTAACATTTTCACTTACTTGTGTAGGAACATTGCAATGCCAATACGGTGAATATTGTCAGTACAAAACCAACCAGATAACAGAAACAGTGTTTCCTTGATGGCGCACGGTACTCCAAATTTTTAACCCTAATGAAATAAAGAAATGGCGTGATTATTTTGTACTATACTTGCCCGTTTAACATCTTGCTCCTCATAACAATATTACTAACATTACCCTCGTTCAGAAACGAATTCTCGAGGCATTTTATTACAAAATATTCCGATGCGCATAAACAGAACAAATGCAGTCTATTCTTTACGTCTGGTACGCGTCTTTACTAGGTTTCAGGTTACATAACAATATTTTCTCTTTAGAACTGAAATATTATGAACAAGTGTACTGAAAATTACCGCTTTAAATTGTATTTATTACCCACCACACAGCTACAACTGAATAATTAAGAATCACAAAGTGCTAAAAGCGCGCTTAAATATGGTGGTATAGGTCTATAGGAATATATTCCGGGTTTCCGCTTTCTATAGGAATTATGCTGACAATTTATGGCAGTCTAGTCGTTGATGATCTGGCCGTAAGTTCGATATCTGTAATATGATGCCACAAATTAAATTAACAATGGATATTTATTAAGGAGGCGGCCAAGTCAATTCTGGGCATCGGTTCTGGTCAAAACAAAAGGAGTTTTTTCGAACTTTCTCTCAATGAAGCTCTGTTAAATTTATAACCATTTAAATGCATATCTTGAGCAGTGTTATATATATTCGATTGTTTGAATGCATAAAAGCTACAAAATTTAATTGAGGCTACAGGACTATGGCTGGGAATACGTTCCTGTAATTTAATTGGAATTAGGTTATGAGGATTCTGATTTTTTAATGGATAGGAAAGGCAATGTCACTGTTGCGCTTTCTTTGCACTGATTTGTATCTATGATTGCGCAATGTAATTTGTACTGATATAATAGCCATTACACAAAGGTTGAATAGTTCTTGTTCTGGGCCACGTTTAATTTCCGTTCTAAAAAGCTTTTGCCGCATTCTTCTGGTTGCTGAGGATTTAAATCACATATTTAGGCCAAAAATTTTCTTTTTGCACGTCCGAACAAGCAGCGGAAGAAATATGAACTTTAGCTGACATGGTTCCTTATCTACTTGGGAAAATTTTTATGTTTGTAGGGGTTATCTTTCGCTTTAAGATCTGACTTGGCTCTTTTCCCCATTTTCCGCTATTCCGGTTAGGAAAAAATTCTTCGTTTTGATGCGCTTACGCTGAACGCCGATAAACCTGTCCTCGGGAGCTTTAAATAATCTAGGTTCTTCTAAAGATGTAATGTTTTCATTTTTAGTGATTTTATTATTTTTAGAACCTTTAGTCATTCTGCAAGTATTTACGACGCCGGCGGATAAGGTGCAACCACTTTTGTGTAAGTTGCTTTTTCTACCTGTTCAACGCTGTTATTAATGCACAGCACAGATTCCCTGTTGTTTCCGATAATGCTCGTCGATTTTTTGTGATCCCAATGCTGAGATCCGAATTCTATATATAGCTGTTTTTAGTGAACTTTATTATTATATTCTATTTTGTTATTGTAAAAATATTATCAGAATACTGTGTGTTGCGTGTGGTCTTTGTAAATTTGTGATTTTAGAATCTTTAATATATATAACTAAAAGGAAATCTCTCGTGTCAAAATTTTTCTTCCTGTCATGTGTCCTTATCAATAATTACTTAATTTCTGTGCATTGCCTATATTAACAGCTATATGAACATTAAGATTTCCGCATTTATTTGATACAAAGGATATGTTATTTATTGGCACTTGTGAAATACCAAGCGGAAAACGTAATCTGAATATGAATATTACTGCCCAGCAAGTAATTTTAAATGCTGAAACAATTCAAGTTTATAATAAATTTAACTTTCTAACGTTTCGTCACTTCAAAGCAAATTGAATTTAATATAAACCTGAATTGTTTGACATGTATGAGTTTAAAATTACTTGCGCATTAATATTCATGTCATTTATTGATTTGTTTGTATCACTGAAGTTATCTTGATTACCATATTCCGTTTGAATACTTGCCTTCACTGTTGCGTCGTTCTGGACATTATGTTTATCCATAAAAGTCTGAAATTGCGACATCATGGACTTAAGTAACGGCCTCAGATAGTGCCTGAATTTTCTCTGAATTTACTAACTGGCCTTGTTGGAGATCTCCAGAATTTCTAGCAATCGATTTCATGGGTGACTGCTGAGCGACTGATGTAGGTTGCTTGAAAGCAAACATCAGTTTGCTCAACTTTTGCATAATCTCACTTGTTCTATGGCCATTAAAAGGCATAGAACATTCTTGCTCTTTTTCTATAATATGGTGGTATTGTCGAATGTAAAAATTTTCCTGTCTTCATCAGTTTGTGACCGAACTCTTTCGAGGTTTACGTCCTTTGCAAATTGCTGTAGTGACTCATAATCACCAGACCAATCGTAGCATAACTTCTCGATCAATTTTGACGCCATAACAATAATTTATTTGTAATAATTCGCCAATTTTTGTCAAAACTTCGCCAAATATCCACAGAAACGATCACCAAGACATTAGGAGCACTTTAGTGATTAAATTATATCGAAAATCCAACTTTAAGTGATAAAAATTTATAAAATCACGGAGTCGGAATTTGAATTGCTAACTCGATTGCTAACTCGTTTATGAATCTGATAGTCGAGTGGATGGACACATGTGATGGTTACGAATAGATAGGTATTGCTGCATAGAGGACAACTCATTGGCTTTTCTATCGACACAAATCTAATAGAATTTATATGATGGAAGGACCGACAGTTCGCCATATAGGCGAAATTCAAACTTTATTTGCTTCACCGTTTATCACTACGTAATTAATTAGCTTCACTTCATTTAATTATATCCACAAGACAGGCTTCCATTCACTATATTTTTTACATCTTCTATTACATAATATAAATCATTTAGTCAGGAGATAGCGTATACAATTTACTTACAAGTGACTGATTTGTTCACTGGCCATATTACGGACATAACTGTTATCCTGCAGAATGAAGTCTTCCCAACACCTAATCTATCATCTCACATTTTTACATTTATACCGTTGCTCCGACATAACTGAAATGCAGGAGGTTGGATCGCCGTTTAAGTAAGGAAACGTTGTTTTTAGTTGTGACAACACATTGATTTCCGTGTTGATGATTTGCATTTCGACACGGCGCCCATGCTGGAGGTATAACACAAAAGAATATATTATTAGGTCATTGTTGGTGTTTGTGGTGTAAAAATAAGATTGATACAAAACTGTGATGTCGCAAGCTATACTTAATCTGAGTGGATAATGTTGGCCACATCCACAAACCTGACACAACGTAGATGCATGTACACATTATGATCAATACCTACATCAACTCATCATGTTCTACTGAAATATCTCCATGACATGTACATCAAAGTCAAAACCAGAGGGGAGAGTGTACCTTTTGGTAACATTGCTTGCTCCCTCCTGAGAAAATTGCCAATCTAATTCTGAAACAGGTCTTCCCCAGAAATGCTGGCTATGACATTGCACCCCCCCCCAGCCTGATTGACTAAAAAATGCTGACTTGCGGGAGGTGTTTCCACTTAACCTTGTGTCGCATTAATGGATTAGTGCCATAGTAGTGGTACATCTAGTTAGGACTAGAACAAAATGCCAAAAAGAACAAAATATGCCATGTACGTACTTGCATGTGCGCGCTCATTTTCTTCTCGGCAGGCGGAGACCTTGGCAGGCGTTTAGTTCTTTTTGTATATATCTTCCATGTAATTTTTTACATGTTGGGGTCTAAATAAAGTTTTTTGTAGGTGTGCATGTGTGTATGCATCCAAATTTTTTGGTGCATGGTCCATTGGATTTCAGTCTCAAAAGCATTTTACAAAGGCTTCAAAACGGAAAAAAATCACAAAGATTCGAATCGCCCCAGCCCAAAGCTCGTTATCTTTTCATTGCTAACGACATTCGTGATCTAGATCATAAACCGTAATACATATAGCACAGGCCAGGACTTATTTTGTCTTAATTTATTTTTGAGTCGGTTTTCTCTGATGTACCGCGGGTTGTATATAGGTTATTTACCTTGAATAAATAATTAGATCAAAGTTGTGGAAAAATCTCGACGAATCTCGACTTGAATTGTTTAAAGTCAAAAGATTCTGTTAGGAAACCTCTTCAAAAATAAATTAAGTTAGTTAAATACCTCGAAAGTCGGGATGTATGTCATATACATCCCTCGGACGCTGCGCGTCCTCGGGGGTTGTATATGACATGCATCCCTCCTTCTCGGTATTTAACTCTAACATATTTGGCGCTTCGTAAACTTCGCGCTGCACAAAGCGCACTTACAAGACTTTTGAAAGATGCACATGTTCGGTCTTCTCAATTTTCGCAAACAGGCGCAGTTTATGATCTTGAAGAACAAAGAAGATATAAGCAAGGAAAAAACATGATTGCATATTTCTCGTGAAATATCGAAGTTAAAAATGAATTACACATGAATTTTTCACCTTTGTCCAAGGATGGAGTTTATGTTGGTTCTACTTGGAATCTGCTCAAAAGAACTTTGAAATAGTTCAAAATAAAAACACTCGAAAACGATATAGATTATCGTGTGTACATACAGAGTCCTAGGTAGCTCAACAGACGAGTAAAAATTGTTTGCGTTTTACGTCATGTTTTTGGAGGCAAACAAGGATGAGTGTGATTCAAAACACAATACGACTTATTCTCAAGACTGACAAGAGCAGTCAGTAAAGAGCATTATTGTCTGCTAATAAAGCATGTATATATAATTACAACGTAAACAAAGTTTACGTGTATATAATTAATGGTAAATATATCTTTCGTTCAATAAATATCTGTATCTGTTGGTATTTATGCTTGTGTAAAGATTATTACTCAGTCTACAACACTATTATGATTACGCGCGGTGAGCTTGTGATGCATCATGTACATATATTTTCCCATACGTCATGTTTACATGAGGCAGGTAAATATATTTTCTTATATGGGAAAAATTATATACATCATACATGATGTAAACATGACGTATGACAAGCTGACCGCCCGTAATCCATATACTATTTTGTAGTTAAATAGTGATACGTCCTTTAATCACGTAACTAGCTATAGTTAGGTCGGTTGTAGTTGTGCTATTCAAACATGCTGTTATTCCCATACAGTGTAACAGCATCAAAGAGTAGAGACTACAAAGAGGGCCACTACATTCAAAAAAGCGTAAGGTGCTGTCGTCATGATACGTCATGGGCGCCATGTTCCTAGCCAGTGCCCTAAACAGAAGCCCCCGGTATTAGTAGCCCTTTTTAGTATTTCCGGGCGGTGACTTTCTCTGTGTAGGGCACTGGCTAGGAACATGGCACCTGTGACGTATCATGACGACAGCACCTTAACTTTTTGTGTCTACGTTGCATAGCAACGTAGAGCTATGTAGGCGAAAATTCTGGGTGACTGGGTGACTGGGTGACTGGCTGTGTTTGGTCGACGAATATGACGTATTTTGACGTCACGAGCTCACAAATTAAACGCTAACACTTAAAAGTATTTTAATTTTACCGACAATGCCCCGAAGTTGTGACAATATAACTCATGACGTATGGAGTTTATGGTAGCGATGCAAATTCGATACAGTGTGGTTTGTTCGTTCGAAGGCAGTTCGTTCAAAGTGCGGAATAGTATTGGGTGGTTTGTAAAGTGTTTCTTTGCTTTCTTACTGGGATTTTACAAAGGTATGCTCTCATAAGTTCTTAGTTGCTTTGTTTTGGATAATAAAATTTAGATATTTGCTTTAAAATCGCAAATTTTACGGAGCATTTTATACAAATTACAAACAAGGGTAACAATATAAATTAATTTCAGCATTGCAGCACATTGTCGATCACAGCAGTCATAACATATTTAATGGAGATTTTAATGTAAATTGGTTGGCTGAAGTGGATAGGGAATCACTTTATAATGTCATGGTCAAAGACAATGGCTATTGAAAATTAGTTGACAATCCTACAACTGATAACAAACACTTTATATTATATTTATATATATATATATATATATATATATATATATATATATATATATATATATATATATATATATATATATATATAAATATAATATAAAGTGTTTGTTATCAGTTGTAGGATTGTCAACTAATTTTCAATAGCCATTGTCTTTGACCATGACATTATAAAGTGATTCCCTATCCACTTTACCTACCCAATTATAACAAAGCAATGTAAATATAAAATGTTACAATCCAAGCAATTTAAACTAATCATGTAACTGTTATATTTCAGATGCTGCAGTACGGTAAACCACCTGTGTTGATAGTAATTGCTGTGATATCTTTAGTCTATGGTTGGCCCATATTATTGGACATTCCAACCATATATGCAAAAGATTGAATACCGGTACTCACTATATTAACAGGTATGTATTTTCATGTTTATTTTAGTTTTAAATTTTGTTCCTGACCACTTTAATTTTTAGCAGAGCTTCTTTCAATTCTAATTTTATTTTCTAGCTTTTTATTTTAGTTAATGGCCAGAAAAAGAAGGAGCAATGTATAGTACTAAAATTCAATGAACATGTATGGACACAACCAATGTTACAATGTTACAGTTATGTTGCTATGTGTCATGTGGAATACTCAATGACATATGTATGAAACATGGTGAGACTTTGAAAACAAAAAATAGTGGAACAAATAAAAACAAATGCACCAATATTGTTAAAAGTTATTTGGGACATTGCCGATCTAGATTTGTGAACTAACTTTCAACACACATGTATGGTTACACCCAATGTTACAGTTATGGAAATATACTAAGTATGATGTTGACAGTTATGTTGCTGTGTCATATGGAATACTCATATATGTGGAACTTGGTGAGGCATTATAAATGAAAGAATGTGCAGCAGAATAAACAATGCACTAGCTGCTATATCTGGAATAATACAGCACAGACATTTGCCATATAATGTGAAAACAAACAATCAAACTTTAACATATACATGGATGGACATATTCCATTTAAGATATTTACAGTATATGTTATGGAATAATTTGACAAGTGGCATTTGATAATCAATACAAAATGACAGTCAAACAAACACCTTGGTCTTGGTACTGATTGTTAATGTATAACAGAAAGCTAGTACATATATAGCATGCAACACATAATGTGGTGGTATATGGAGTAAATATAATCAACAATTGTTGATCCGACTGATAAATCAAGAAAGGATTTTGATGATGTGGGATCCTTAATTCAAAATAAATAACACTGTTTAAAAAAATTATAAATGAGCCTGCTGACTAGAAAGTGAAAAATCATATATTAAATATACCAACACATATACATAGCACATCTCAAAATATAGTCATAAAGAACAGTCACTTATTATTTTATTCATCTTCAATATATATATAAATGTTATCTTTATTTGTAATTTTTGAACTTTTTCTTTTTAAAATTGACAAGTACTGTCGTAGTATTGTGGCCATTCACTGTTTTTGAATAATTGTATTTTTTATTGTTTTGTTTAAATTATATATATTTTGTTTGAATATTGTTTTTTGTCATTGTCACCATAGTTAATAGAGTAGATGGTTTGGAAACTCATTAGAATAACAAAATAACTCATTATCTATGTTGGTCAACCTTTATTCAAAAATATGGTTCTTCATCGTCACGTGTGTATTGTGTTTTTGCCAAATCCACCAATAGGAATTCTTAAATTACCCTATTGTTCAAGTCGCGGATTGCTAACTTTCCTAAAACGTTGCTATTGGTTAGTTAGGTAAAAATACAATACGCACGTGACGACGAAGGACCTCATTTCTGCATAAACCAGAACAAAAACATAGATAATGACTTATATTGTAGTTCTAATGAGTTTCCAAACCATCTAGCTCTATTAACTATGTTGTCACTGATTCTGCGCCTCTTTGCCAGTACACCATAATGCAACGTAGACGCATGTACGCATTGTGCGTACCTATTTTTTGAATGAGTGGCCCCTCTTTGTAGTCTCTGCTCTTTGACCGCATTCCAGAGAAACAAAATATTTCCGATGTATATTTGTATCCATGGCATTAGTTTTACCTCAGCGTTCTCATTATGACAAATGCGATGCGTTTTTCTCTAGACAATACGAACTTATCACTTAACAACATTAACTAGAATTTTTACATTTGAAAAGTCTTAGTTTGAATTTTGATATGTGCATGCTTAAACTGAGATTAAGACGTTTATCTTTGAAACAAGCTTGTTATTTTTTCGCTAATGAGTTCCACTGCATTTTCAAATCTAAAATTCAAATGAGTTTTAGATTTCAACTCTTAGTTTGCAATCAATTTATTGGGACGCGGCATTGTCATCCACACACGGCTGCTGGGTCCAACAATGAACATGCAAATGTCTAATAATATACTCTTTTGTCATACCGGCGCTGTGACGTTAAATGCAAAACATCAACACGGGTGGTGAGTGGTGTGTTGTTATAACTGTATGAATGTAAAAATGTGAGATGATATATTAGATGTTGGGGAGAATTCATTTTGCAGGATAACAGTTATGTACATAGTATGGCCAGTGAACAAATCAGTCCCTTGTAAGTAAATTGTATACGCCATCTTCCGACTAAATACATTTACATCATGTAATAATATGTTATGTAGCAGATTCATAAAAGAGTTAGCAACCAGTTAGCAATTCAAATTCCGACTCAATGTTTTTATAAATTTTTATCACTTAAAGTTGGATTTTTCGATGTAATTTTATCACGAAAGTGTTCCTAATGTCTTGGTGGTTGTTTCTGCGGTTATTTGGCAAAGTTTTGACAAAAATTGGCGAATTATTACAAGCAAATGTTGGTATGGCGTCAAAATTAAGCGAGAAGTTATGCTACGATTGGTCCGGTGATTATGAATCATTACAGCAATTTGTGAAGGACAACCTAAATCTTGAAGGAGTTAGGTCACAAACTGGTGAAGACAGAAAAATTTTTACATTCGACAAATCGATAATAGCACTAGATTATAGAGAAAGAGTAAGACTGTTCTATGCCTTAATGGCGATAAAACGAGTGAGGTTATGCAAAAGTTGAGCAGACTGATGTTTGCTTTCGAGCAATTTACATCAGTCGCTCAGCAGTCACTCATTAAAGTGCCACTGCAACGAAAAAATTATTGATCCAGTTTTAAACACAACAGAACAACATTTCCATTCGAACCTTAATGGCGTTTTCAGTTTCTCGATATCTTGTTTCGCTTTCGAGATACTGAGGTTTTTTGAAACATGCAAATTACTGGTGTTTCTGACGTCATCTACTCACGAATAATAAATTACATTTATCAAATGGTGAATATCTCTGTAAATAGCTGGGAGAAATTTTTCACACTTTGCATGACTATAACAATTTGGTAGCTTCACACCTCTATTCTTATTGTGTTGTTGCAACATAAACGGTTTTGGAATAAAAGCTTTCAAACTGTAAAATAAATATCTTAATTTTCATTTTTTCTTTACACTGTATAATAATTTAAATTCAATAAATGCGATCTAAATGTACATACAACCATTGTATTATGTGCAGTGAAGTAAATACCGTTTATCACTACACTCGTGCAAAGTTAGAAAAGGTTCTGGCCATTACAACCAAAGATATTCATTATTTTAGATATATAATTTATTATTCGTGAGTAAATGACGTCAAGAGACATCTAATTTGCATACTATAAAAACCTAAATATCTCGAAAACGAAACGAGATTGTGAGAAACTGAAAACGCCATTTTAACTCATCTAGAAATGTTGTTCTGTTGTGTTTAAAATTGGATCAAAAATGTTTTCGTTGCAGGGGCACTTTAAACCGATTAATGTTTTTGAAATTTTTGGAAATCTCCAACAAGGTCAGTTAGTAAATTCAGAGGAATTTCAAACACTATCGAAGGCGATTACTCACATTACATCTGTGATGTCGCAATTTCAGACTTTTATGGATAAACATAATGTCCAGGGTCCGGTTGTATAAAAAAGTGATTAAAGCTCACTATGATTAGTGGAAACATCGACCAATCAGAACAACGTATTTAGCACTTAATCACTGTTTAACTACAAAACAATGATTAAAACCTTAGACAATGTAGGTTCTTCTAATGATGTTATGTGTTTATTTTTTGTGATTTTATTAACTTTAGAACCGTCAGTCATTTTGCAAAATATTTAGTGGCTTCTTCCTCGTGTTCAACGTAGTTATAATACACGGAAGAGATTCCCCGTTATATAAATTCCCAATAAATGACATGAATATTAATACCCAGCAAGTAATTTTAAACCCATGTATGTCAAACAAGTCAGGTTTATATTAAATTTAATTTGCGATGTAGCAACCAAAAAATTAAATTTAATATAAACTTGAATTGTTTGACACGTATGCATTTAAAATACTTGCTGGGTATTATTCATATTCAGATTACGTTTTCCGCCTGGTATTTCAATTGCCAATAAATGACGTATATATTCTTTGTATCAAATGCGGAATTCTGATATAGACAATGCACCGGAACTAAGTAATTATTGATAATTAAAGACACATGCCAGGAAGACTAACTTTCATACGAGAGGAGATTTTATATATTAACGATTCTAAAATCACATATTTACAAAGACTATATTCAACATATTCTGATTTTTATTTTTCAATAATAAAATAGAATATATTAATTAAGTTCACTAAAAACAACTATCGACTTAAAAACCAAGTAACACTAGAAATTGTTCACGGAACTGTTAACTGAATTGGTACCAAATAACATGGATCTCCTCACGCTCAATTCTTCTCGATTTTCTCTGGTGTTCTAAAGCGCGTCTCTATAAAGCCTTTGCTTTGCCTCGACTGTTCACGTTTCATCTAAAATTACATTGTGCGTTGCTGATGTGATAACGTAATTGTAAACGTCAATAAACTAACCTAAATAAGTATTAAATTAACGAAATACGGTTACATATTTAAAATCTTAATGTAAAATGTTTTGTGACTAAAATGTCAACTGCTCAAAACAATATCTCAAGATTGTCATCATAAAGAAGCGACGGGCATTATCGGAAACAACAGGGAATCTCTGCTGCGCATAAATAACAGCGTTGAACACAAGAAAAAACAACTTACGCAAAAGTGCTGGCATCTTATAAGCCCGTCGTAAATACTTGCAGAATGACTGACGGTTCTAAAGTTAATAAAATAAAAAAATAACAACATTGCCTCATTAGAAGAACCTAGTAAATCATCTAAGGTTCCAGTTCAAAAGTTCCAGAATGGAAAACTAATCGTTGTAGGAACTCTTTTATCATGGCTAATTGCATTAAAAATAATTATTCTTCGTCGTTGTAAATATACTTAATTTTACCTAAAGTTTGATAACTGTCTGTTTAACTTGATTCAAGTATAAAATCTGTAAATTAATTTTCTGTATGTAAATATGCAATTCAGCCTCTGGGCTGCCATATATTTATGATTATTTAATTAATTAATTAATTAATTAATTGATTAAATCAATTAATTATTAATTATTTAATTAATTAATTATTTAATTAATTAATTAATTAATTAATTAATTAATTAATTCGTTCGTTCGTTCGTTCGTTCGTTCGTTCGTTCGTTCGTTCGTTCGTTCGTTCGTCCGTCCGTCCGTCCGTCCGTTCGCTCGCTCGCTCGCTCATTCATTCATTCATTCATTCATTCATTCATTCATTCATTCATTCATTCATTCATTCATTCATTCATTCATTCATTCATTCATTCATTCATTCATTCATTCATTCATTCATTCATTCATTCATTCATTCATTCATTCATTCATTCATTCATTCATTCATTCATTCATTCATTCATTCATTCATTCATTCATTCATTCATTCATTCATTCATTCATTCATTCATTCATTCATTCATTCATTCATTCATTCATTCATTCATTCATTCATTCATTCATTCATTCATTCATTCATTCATTCATTCATTCATTCATTCATTCATTCATTCATTCATTCATTCATTCATTCATTCATTCATTCATTCATTCATTCATTCATTCATTCATTCATTCATTCATTCATTCATTCATTCATTCATTCATTCATTCATTCATTCATTCATTCATTCATTCATTCATTCATTCATTCATTCATTCATTCATTCATTCATTCATTCATTCATTCATTCATTCATTCATTCATTCATTCATTCATTCATTCATTCATTCATTCATTCATTCATTCATTCATTCATTCATTCATTCATTCATTCATTCATTCATTCATTCATTCATTCATTCATTCATTCATTCATTCATTCATTCATTCATTCATTCATTCATTCATTCATTCATTCATTCATTCATTCATTCATTTATTCATTCATTCTAAATTTCAAGGTTTGAGAAAATATTGTTATGTTGAGGCGTACCAGACTTAACGAATAGACTACATTTGTTCTGTCTATGCGCGTCGGAATATTTAACAATTATTGGATGAGGCTGAGCGTGATATCAAGATTTATACAGACCGAGGTCAAAGTTATCTGCCAAAGCGAAGCTGATTATACAATTCAGAAATAGTTGCGAATCTCGGCGAAAACGCCAGTACGCTTCCTGAAGAGTGCAGATAATTTTCAATGTCGTTACAGGTGGCGTGACATTGAGAATTGTCTGTAGGCTATCAACCAATCAAAATTGAGATTGCGTAAGCATTGTATAATAATTTGTATTAAAATGCCTCAAAAATTGGTTTCTGACTACGAGGGTAATGTTAGTAATATTGTTATAGGGAGCAAAATGTTAAAAGGGCAAGTATTAGTAAATAATGAAATTGATGAATGAATGGGATGATATAATGTGAGTCGAAAGTTTGTAAGGCTGAACAATAATCATGTCATTTCTTCATTTCATTAGCGTTAAAAATTTGAAGTACTGTGCGCCGTCAAAGAAGCTCTGTTACTTTTGTCTGGTTGGTTATGGACTGACAATATTTACCGTATTGGCTGTGCAATGCTACTACACAAGTAAGTGAAGATCTCAAACCTACAGATCTGTGAAAATAATAGTGACATTACTCTGATATGTTTCATACATATCGCTGTGTAGCGTTTACCAAGATATACATATACAGCAATTATACATTTGACAACATCAAACCATTGGGACTCGACCTACATCTTAATTTAAATCAAATTAAATAAAATATCTCGCTCTACTTCGACTTATTTATACCATGTAGCAAACTCGGCACAAAACAAGTGACAGATAATATAACATAATTATTGTGGTCAATTTTAATGATATATATGTGTGGTAATTATACAAACCATGTCTCACGTCATCTAAATCTCTGGTACCGTGCACCAAAATGACATGCATTTGAGAAAATTTGCCAGACCGCTATTGTTTTAACAACTAGTGCTAGTTTGTCAGAATGCTAATTGGCACAGGGCCAGCAGTTTTGCCAGATTTCCAGTTTGGCGAGAGAATGTTTTTCAAACCCTGTAACTAGAGTTTAAAAAATAGCACAAAATTGAGAGCTTTTCGTAAAAGAGCTAAAAGAGCTATTTATTACAAAATTTGTATTTTGTATAAATTTGAGGATTTTTTAATGTTCTAGTTGAATCAATCTTGCATTTGAGAGCATGTTTTAGGAGGATAGTGACAGCTTTCTGGCCAAGTTTCAGGGTTCGAAAGACAACTGCTCAAAGATAATTACAGATACGTGCGTAATTTTTTTTATGTAAGGGCAGCAAAAACCCCCGATGCTATGATGATTGTTTGTAGGAAAAATAAAAACTATATTCGTACTCACCTCGGCATATACAATATTAGTAAATTATAAAATATTTTGTCTTTGCATTTATTAATAACAAAAACGAAACAATATATAAAATCTACATTTTTTCATATTTTTGAAAGGCGGTCGCTGCGGTGACTGATAAATTGCTGCGTGCTAGCCCGTATCACGGAGTTTGCGTTCGCACCACTTTTATTCAAGCATTTCCAGTCCATTCCTTTGAGTTGATTAATCCTGCTCATCAAGTTAAATATTTTGGTGTGTATTCGCCTGCAAAGCAGTCAATTTCTACAGAAATGGATAACGATAGTGGGCGATAATAATATGAAATTCATATATAGCGGAACTAATTAAATTGCCACGCGGGCTGCTTATTTATATCCACAGATAATTATGTATTAAAGCTGGATCGATAGCACATTTGAATTTACGTCATATTTTCAAACTTACGGCAATGATGGATGGCCCCACTTGAGCAGCAATGGTATAGATTTCTATTAAGTTTTTATTTTAAAATAAAAAAATACGTTTCAAGGCAAAAGCTTCAAAGAAATCTGTTTTTTAGTCAGAAACTTCATGGATTCACTGCTTGTGTGGGGCCATTTAAAATTGCCACCTATCTCCAAATATAGCGTGTTTCTGGCTTCAATTATATTTTGGTTTTGTATTACGATGCACTATCCAGTCCATTCTTGGTTTGCAATCAGTCTCTCGGGATGCGCAGAGAATGTCAGCAACCCACGACGGCTAGATCCTAGAATAGAACTAACAACATCTTCTTTTGTGTTATATCGCCAACATGGCCGCCGTGACGTTTAATGCAAACCATCAATACCACTGACTGCGTGCAGCCATCATGTTTGAGCACATTTTGTGTTGATCGAGTTGTTGAAGATCCTTTGCTGTGAGATTTTAAATTTATTCTATTGTGTATATGTAATTTATTAGATCAATGTTCATTGTATCACGTTAAAGAGCTTGTTCCAGCTTACAGGTATGTTTTTTAGAAGTAATAACATGGCTTTGAGCTTGACTAGTGAGTAAATATACCAGTGACAATCGAGCAAGGTTTAGTAAAAGTTAGGTTTACTACCGGGTGTCTCAAAAAAGGCATCGGTGTTTAATTTAATATAATGTAAGAACTACACCAGCTAGGGCTTTCAAATAAGTTTTATGGTATTAAGAAAACGCTGGCTTAAATTTTGGTACAGGACGTTTGAGCTTCATTCAATATAAAACGAGATTAAAAGCTTAGGTTCGGTTGAAAATTGGCGAAAAAATTGACTAAATTATTATTTAATTAAATTTATTCTTAGACATTTGCTATTTTTCCGCGAGTATTGAAAATTTTGAAGAAGGTATCTTTAATCTCAAGGCGATTCGCCCAGGCCGCTTTGATTTCATATTCTGGCGATTTGCAACTTGTTTGTTCAGGGTTTTTTGAAGCAAAAAATCTTCCATGCACAAATAATCCAGAACTCTCTTAATGGCATGGTTAACAGCCGTGGCGGATCCAGGGTAAGTCAAAATAAATTATTAAAAAGCAGCTCAATTTTAAATTCAAAATAACTTTATAACAATGTCATAGGTTATGAATTTCAAAAGAATAAAATCTGACCAATGAAGTTGCTGTGAAGATGTTTTAAAATGTAAATATATCCTAGAATGAGCTGTGGTAATTTATTTTGACCTACGCTAGATCCGCCACTGGTTAACAGAACACCACGTATATATATTCAAGGGCAGCTTTTTCAGATGAATAAATCATCCAATGTGAAAATATTTTTTTATCGTGCGTTGTGTTGACAAGAACAAAATTAAATTTAATGATAATTTGATAGCCCGACTTATGGTAATTTTAAGTATTTTCAAAATTGCTTCTTCGAAATGAAACTGTAGTATCTTATTCAATATTGCCTAAAAATTTTGACGTTATATATCAAAATTTAAGTTAGGCATTTTGGAGTTCAGTGAAGTCTATTTCAGTGAAACAGCTTGTCCAGTTTTAACGGTATAACAAATCAAACATCGATACTTTTTTTTTGAGACACCTGGTACATCTTAGGTGATTTAACTATAGGTGAAATGGAACAAAAGTTAATTGAAGTGTGCTGATTTCTGTCTTGCAGAAATAACAAGCAAGTGTTTGGCAAAAATATAAGGTACGATTAGTTACTATTCCTGTTGTTAATCGTCACTAGTAACAAAGGATTGCGAGGTGACTGCCACCAGCTAGGGACGAAATTAAAGTGTTAATTTTTTTTTCGACATGAATATTCAACCCTCTCCTATCCTCTCCAATTAACGCTCTAGTTTCGGCCTTGAAAATTACATAGCAATGTAACTGGAAACCTTTTTTTGTTAAATGGAAAAATGGAACAGAAAAAAAGCAGATTTTTTGGGATGTATATAGAGTAGAATGAGAACACAATATACAGTAGAATGAGAAAACAAACCCCTTGGTGCGGTTTCTATTCATTATCCTTGTTGCAAATTGAAGTAGTGTAGAGGCATCATGTGACCAAGTTTTTAAGCAGCCTTTTGACCAATATCCTGTCATTAGAATATTTATCCCCAATTGTCACTACATGTCATGTGAAACGTGCGTCGCTATATATCCTGTGAAACACTTTCTTGCTTTTCTTTTCATTTTGCTTCAATATCCTTGCCGGTAAAATGTGCTTCACAGTCACGACATGAACAAAAAATTTGGCCATATGTTATAAAATACAGAGTGCAAAAAAATGCAATCGTAATTTGTAGCAGTTCTAGGGGGCTCAAAATTCAACATGCAGAAATAATTTTTCACAGTCGAAAAGACTAAGCTTTTCGCTTTCGATTGTACGTTACTATTTAAACCATTTACCATTTCGATTACTACCATTTATTACGAAAGAAAATTGAGCAAACACTAGTCAAATGAAAATAGCCGGTCGAAAGCGGATGTCGATTAATTAACGAATCCGTCAGAGCACGCCAAATTTCGATTTCCTTTTTATGATACCCCCTGTGTAGGCAATTTATACAGCCAAATCAATCTTTTTTTATCTTATGATTGACAAGACTTTGCTATTAGGAAACAAAATGTGTTAGCGGTATGTTTAAAGAAACGGCATGGGATAAGCTAAGAAAATGATGTCATAATGTTCTTTCACCAGATTCATGGTATTCACTGCCCACAGGTTTTAGCTGCACGTAATTTTTTGAAAGATATCGTTATTGTTTTCGTTTCCAGGCCCAGCAGACCCGCAGGTCTTGGAGATTTATTGAATCAAAGTTGTGAACCATTGCACCCCCAAGGTGTATTTTATAACCGGATATTTAAAGCTGCTAGTACAACAATGTCTTCATTCCTAAAAAAGAGCAGTAGAGTCCTGAATAACAAGTACACGACAGGTAGATATATAATGCTCTTATACACGGTGTTGCAGAGATATGACTTTCTCTTTGATTTTCGAGTTGAAAATAGAATTTTAGCAAAATATTGAGCAAAATTCGAGTACAATATTGTTTACCCAGAAAAGATAAAATTCATACCTTAAAACCCATGTCAATGTTCAGTGGTCGTAAACAATTTGAAGACCCAAGTCAATAATATTTTTTATCGACGATGCTTTGATCGATAAATCGTAGCTTTGTTTTAACAAATTACGTAATATATAACTCGTGTGCATTATTTGAGTCTTTTCTTGTGAAGAAATCATCTTTGCGACAAAGACATGTAGTTTTTGATTTAAAATTGTTGAAAAAGAGTTAATCTCGCTCTGTATTTTCAGTATCTTATTGCGTGTCTGCTGTCTATTTTGACAAGTTGGCCAGTAATATTCTGCTCATTAAAATGCTTGGTTATATATTTTAATGAGTGCATATGAAAATATTTGCCCATCTGGCAAAGTAAATCTCAAAAAAACAATGAATTGATGGTATATATACTTTAATAGTACCCTTTCTCCAGAAAGGTGCTCTCATTACAGCGTCCCCCCCCCCGACCCCGTATATATCATTTTCATGTCGTAGCTGTCTATAATTTTCATTAATTTATTAATATAGATCTCACGGAGGAGTGGGAGAATGAAAACATATCTCATCCAGTCGTGACTCGTATTAAATCAGCGATTGAACAAAGTAAACGTACTAATCGGAGACTTATGGCCATTGCTCATTCGTACTTTAGAAAAGATGTTGAATCCACGTATATAAATCTACTGCGAGAGCCAGTTGCTCGATTTGTATCGCATTATTACTATTGTCGGAGTCCACTACGATGGCCTATTAATGTAGAGAGATTAAAAAAACTTGGGCACTTCAATGTTACGCTTGAAGAATGTATAGAAAATCAATACGAAGGTTGTGTATGGAATCACATGACAAGATTTTTCTGTGGACCTCAGGCTTTTTGTAAGACAGGAAGTCAGGATGCATTAGCACGGGCAAAGCATAACATGATTCATTACTATGCAAGTGTTGGTGTCATGGAATATTTAGATGCGTTTGTAGGCGTGCTGAATAAACGATTACCAGAATTCGTGTTGCCACCACCAAAGACGGGAATGATTAAGACGTTTGTCACAAAGGGTGTTAAAAAGAAGCCAATTGCAGAATCCACCATGCAAAGACTAAGAGAAGTTAACAAAGCTGATATAGATCTGTATGAATTTGCTAAAAAAATATTTTTTAAACAAGCTAAAAATTGTGGGATTAAATTTAAGCTATAATAAATATTTATTTCGGCTTTAGTTCTTTAATTAATAGTTTTTAATAATTTGGCTAAATATTCCACAAATAGGTAAAGTTTATAATGTACTCGGTTACGCCTCGTGTTTTACAAGCTTCTTTCGTGTTCTCCCAACATCCCCCCATCGTGCATTATTCACCATAAAGGCACGCGACTCGTTTTTCAATTCTTAATCAAAATAGCCACATCCTTGGGCATGAAACATTTTAATTTCAGAATATTTTTATTTATTCTACACTACAAATACCCAAGCAATGTATATTAATGAAAACTTCATATTTCAAGCCGCTTTGCGAGATTGAGAGCCGTTTCAATTTATAATATGGATTTTAACAATCATAGCACGAACAATCGAAAGATATATGCATATGCAAAACATCATAGTTGTCAATGTTATAAATTGGATGATTTTGAAAAACAATATGATGTCTCTAGTCAACTTGTGCGTAGGGGACAGGGAGTAGACATCTCCTGCCTCCCACCCTTTTTCTGCTAACCTGGCTATATTGCTATACTAAGCCGTCCTATCTTATAACCATGACGGATTGATGTAATTCGAATGCTATATGATTTCTACACATTAAAAAGCCCCAAAATGCCTCTGGTAATTAACTCTCTCGAGTAACGATAAAATTTAATTCTAGTTAAAATGGCGAATGGTCAATATTCTTTTCTTCTGATTTTTGATAGTCTGCCTAAAAGGGGACTAAATGGCATTAAACAGCTAAACTTTCCTCATTCCCCCCCCGCCTCTCTATAGCCACGGAGCTAGCAGTATTTCTGTAGAACTGAAGCGGGCGCAATAGAAATATGGTCAGCCGAAGAACTATGATATTTTGTATTATGCCTGCATTGTTGCCATAAAAAATGAAGCAATAACAACACGAGATAAGAATAATAGTATTCTTAATTCTAATAAGAAAAATTGCCGTTGCAAGTAGGTTGTCAATTTCATTTGTTTATATTTAACATTCAAAGCTATTAGAATTGAATAATTGAGCACGTCTTTGAAAATCACAGGCAAATGTGAAAAAACCCCCAAAAATTACTTAATAAAAGTATTGCTTGCAGTAAGCAAGATATTCTAAATTTTCATGTATTCAAGATTGCATGAACATACATTTTTTTATTTATGTCAAAGGGGTGAGTCTGAATGCTTTTACGCAGTTCATCATACATTCAATCGCTCTCGTGTCCCCGAAAGTGATATATTGCAAAGCTTTGTGAGCCATTTTTGGCTTTTTCTTGTTACAGTATGCCCGACATTGCTATAATGTATTTTATGCTATTACTACATGCACACATATTTCTTTATACTTACTAGTAGAATCATAATAGTATACCATTGCAAATTAGCATTGATTGGCTACTCCAATCGGTATCGGTACGCCATAGCCAGTTTTACATCCTTCCAATGCTTGTTTTGATTCTCATTTTCGTTTTACTTTTCTTTAGATTTTCATCTTCAGCTTGCTTTTTATGTAATCCTTTTTTATAATTTTTAAAAGATGCTGAGTTCTGCATGCAGGTGAAGTACATCTAGCTGTGGAAGCTTACGTTTACCATTGCTGTGGTAGGGTAGAGTGTGTCAAAAAGGGAGTTCACTTAGAAACTCTCGTGCACCGTTTCTAAAACCCTCACCACCAACCCTTGCATTTTTTGCATATGGCCTCTTTGTTTTTGGTATGTTCTCGTACTTTTTGTTGAGAATTGTATTCTAATAGGTGGCCAATACAATGTTACTGAGTTTATTCAGCGTCGATAATTGGAAAGGCGAATACTCGTATCTTATTTTTACATAGCTTGAAAGCAATCGATTTCGAAAAAGATTAATGATGCGCAACATGACACTTGAATATTGCCCGGATTATGAACGCTAGCTAGCCCACGTGCTAGTTTTCTTGTTTTCACTTATTTTTGCGATGTACCACTAGTTAGTGCAGCCCAACACGAATCATGTACCTCGGGTGGACATAGCAGTAGTGTGGCAACCGTGGTTTTGTTCATTTAAATAATTTTTGTCGCCTATCTAGATGAACATGTGGTATTATAGCTTACTGCAAAATAAAATAATATCTTAATTTTATGACACGATAAATACCAATGGAAATTCACAAACGATTGAAGTATCTTGCAGAGCTGTAGCCAGGCATATGCATTGAAACTATGTTCCAGCATTATTTGTGCCTTAATGTTTGCCTGTTTACAGCTACACACTTGAAATGGTAAGATGTTGATTTTCTTCTTCCAATTCTTCTTTCTCCTGCCTCACGTGACTGACTCGGAACTTCTCCAAGCTACACGGACTTGATGTTGTCGACGTTTGTTCGTGATATTTTGAAGAAATTGTCACTAGTGAATCATTTACTGAGTCTTCTTTACCCTGTAATAAAATGATTATTCTCTATTATAAAACACACAGAGGAAATCGAAGTGTAGGAAACAAAAGTCACGCGTATCTTCTGTCTCAGCCTTTAGAATCACCCATTCGTTGTTGAACGTTTGCTGTTATGCACCTACGTGCTAGGGTATATTTTTTATGTAGCTTATACCTAAAGCATATACCAATAAATCAAACAAAAAGAGAATAATAATGAGCTCATCAGTGTGCTCTGCTGGAGGTCCACAATTTATTCAAAATGCCGAAGAATTTTTTAAGAATACATAATAAATTTCTCAATTATTTCTGCTTTTTGGAGCACACGGTATACTGTATAGAACACTTGATGAATGATTGCGGGTGCACCAGCCGCTAGTTGGAACTGAATTGCATCCTACACCTACCGCTGTGCATCGTTTTTCAAACGTTACTCGTAACTGTACCAATTTATTTTGTTTTCTTTTTCTCGCCGCTGTCTTGAAACGTCTAAATGAATACAAAGTGAGAAAATTTGAAGTGCCTATGAAACGGAATTCTGTCAATTATTTTCTTGATTCCATTCGAAAAGCGACTTGAATTCACAATACAATTTCTTTTGTATAACTTTTGTAAGGGTGTTTTTTTGTAGAGATATTCAAATTTATTGGATAAAATTATGCAAACAATACAACGTGTGACAGTTATAACAATAGAAGGCATAACAATTATGACAATAAATCATATAAAAATTATGACAATACAAGTACCTAATCAAACTTCACTTCTATGTGCGTAAGCTATGATTAATCACTTGGCCCTATTCAATGGCGGATCTAGCGTAATTCAAAATGAATTACCACAGATCATTCTAGGATAATTATATTTACATTTTAAAATACCTTCAAAGCAACTTCATTGGTTACATTTTATTCTTTTGAAATTCATAACCTATGACATTGTTATAAAGTTATTATGAATTTAAAATTCAGCTGCTATAATTTATTTTGACTTACTCTGGATCCGCCACTGGCCGTATTTAAGACAATAGTTTAGCTATATATAATGAATGAATATAACAAATGAATTGAATATTTTGCAAAAGCATTATGCATTCTGATGTCACACGTATTATTTGTGTATCCAGCAAAGCTGAATATCTCGACAGGGAACGGACTTACATAAATTATTCAAAAAATTTATGTTTTGATTTCAAGTGATTCTTTAATACCAAAAATAGTGGACAAATTTTCGTTTCCTAGACATTTTAGCGACAACTGTCATAAAAAAAAAATTATCAAACTAATTTCGCCAAGTTTCTGCTGGTGAAATCGTAAACTGAAACTAGCACACAAGTTCTCAAAACAATTTATAATATAACAGTTGTGAGTCCTGAACGCTGGTTGGTTTAGAGCCGTGTATACATATATAACTCAATGTAAACACGGAGAATTTCCCACCACTTGTAAACACAGAAATTTTTCGTATCCTTCAGGCTTTTGACATTCATGCTGTATTATAAAAAATTATAGAACATTTTTCCGTGTTGATATACAGCTGTTATATCAACAGTTAACCACGCAATTTCGAGTTTTCCAATTTCCACACGTGTTGATATAACTGTATATCAAAACGGGAAAATGTTTTATGCTCCTTAAATGTACAGCGAAATAGGTTGTGCAATGAGAATGAAGTACGTTTTCAACCAAGAAATTAAATTACAAGATTAATATTTACAAGAAAAAATGGAGACTGATTTTACTATATAAGAATGGCTTACATGTGTTCAGGAAAGACAAAAGAAGAATAAAGGCGAAGGCTAAAAAAACTTTCTAACAAAAATTTCACATGCAAAACAGGTTATTTGAAAACACGGAAAAGTACTGGCAGAGAATCCAGTACCTCTGAAAAACTTCTTATCCGTGTGGTAGCATTGTTTTGCTGGCATAATGGATAACATGGCTGAGTGATAGTTACTTAACACTCAAAATTAGCCTTAATTAATGCAGGATGGTCTTACCTGTGGCAGAGAAATGCAAGAACAGACATGGTGATGACAAATGCGACGAACACAATTCCTCCAACGATGTGCGCTATATTTACTTTACGCCCTGTTTTCTTTTCTGAAAAGAAATTATTATTAACAATGCTTTATTAACTATATGAATATATATATAATCTAACCAACTCGATAAAAAGTAATCTGAATCAATATAGGAATAGGTTAAAAATCCGGGAGGAAGGATTTATGTCCCGAGGACGTGCAGCGCTCGAGGGCTTTATATGACAGAAATCCCTATTTTCGAGGTATTTAATCCACTTAATATATTTTAGAGGAGGTTTTTTAGTAGAACCTTTCGACCTTAAACAATTCAAGTCGAGATTCCTCGAGAGTTTCCTACAACTTTCATCTATTATTTACTGAAGGTAAATTTAATAACATGAATATAACTCGAGGTAAATCAAACAAAACCGACTCAAAAATATATTATTGCCAAATAATCACCTTTCGTAAGATTTTTAACTGAGCCGTCCGTACAGTTTCCGCCATCATTTTCCGATGTGCAGCTATGACCAACAAAAAATATGTATATTAATTTATTTCACAATTATTCTATTTGCTGAACAATACCCCACAGTAATGAAATTGTTTTTAGAAAGTATTTATGTACATGAATTTGACCGCGTAGTTTTGTTGCTATTTGCGATTCCTTTATATCATGAACAGACAGAATTTTGAATCAGGTGCAAGGAAATTCAAATTGAAAGTACGAGCACCATAGTCATCTGAAAACATAGCTTCAAAACAAGTATTTATTACATGAGTACAGAGATTTATTCATCGATATGGCTGTGCGTAATAATCGTTCCAAATTAGCAATAGCCAATCGGCATCAAGAACGATAAAATTTCACTCGGTGAAAAATCATCGTTCACGGCCTTTGATTGGACGAACGATGTTTTTTTCACCAGTGAAAATTTATCGTTCAGTGTTCTGATTGGCTGACCCGAACGTGCAACACCTGCTCGCAGGCTAGTGTAAACATGGAGTCTGATTTTACAAGTATTTTTTTAACTCACCGAAAAGAAAGATTTAAGACAATTTTACTGATAAAACAACCACCTAAAATCATAACGACGACATTCCTGGCCTCATTAACTTGAAATAAACCTCATGGTTTCATTTTCAGCAAGAAAACAAAGCAATAAATGGTAAGAAATTCCATTTTAATATTTTGCTTGAGTATTTGTTTTTGTCAGTAAGATATATCCGTATCTTTATACACTCATCTTTATTCTCATATAATAAACAAATTACTTCATGGTTGGTTCGTTTGTACGATTTTTATTATTCACTCGTTGTGAAGGATCGCTAAACTCACTCGTTCGCTGCGCTCACTCGTTCGTTTAACGATCCTTCACAACTCGTGAATAAAAATCGTACGCACTCACCAACCATGAAGTAATCTCTATATGCTCTTTAAATAGAACAGGAATGTCATCATTCAAGCAATTATAATATAAATGTAGATTTATTATAGAAATACCTCACTGAAGGCTTGCTACTTGTTGGTTGTGCAATATTTTCTTGATTTACACAAGAGTCTACAAAAAAAGTATCCAGCACTGGAAATCATAGTTTGGCTTTCGTAATTTGGTTCGGTTCCATAGATTGTCAATGAGTTTTATTAATTTAGGAATCAAAGCTTTCATTGCGATCAGCGTTAATACTTGTGGGAGCATATCTAACTTTAATAAACTCGTAATTGTTAAATCTAGTTTTATCCCTGCCATCAGTTGATAAATCACAGCATAATTTTGTGGATCGTTAGTTTATGATTACGAAAATAAATTTCCGTGATGTTTCTACAAAATGATATACTTTGATTTATTAATCATGATGGAAACATACAAGGGACGTATAAATCAGTACATCATAATACATCCATAGATATTTATCTGCGGGAAGATGCATTCATATTGTCAAGTAACAAAATGAATAACTATGTAATAATTTAAGCGTCAAAAATCGCTTTTCTTGTCATACATGCATATAAATTATTTTTGAATGCAAGATCATTTTCAATAAGAATATGTTTGCATTGTTTCAATTTTGAGAAAAGTCAGAAATTATTGCGTATGCAGACATGTTTTCAACTCTTAAATTTAATCTAAACACTCAGTACAAACAATACCTTTTAGAAATAATTCTCCTTTGCACACGCTAGCACATGATCGACCATTAGGAATAGGTAGGCAAAGACTCCTACAGTTTCCATTCCTGAAGCATGGACTTAATTCTAGAAAAAATCAGATAAAAATTAATAGGTAATGAATAAAGAGGTACCACAGGTGTCAGGATCTTGATCTTTGGTGGTAAAAGTGGAAATAAATATTAAGATGAAGTAAGTGGGAGAGACGATGAGAGAACGTTTTGTGAAACGTTTGGCGTTTGTTTGTCTGCCAGTAATCGCAAGCTGAGCGAAAAAGTTGAAAAAATGATACAGTACTTGGATCAAAGTAGAAATGAAACCCCCTATCTTAGTAACTTTCTTCATACTTAACAATAAAAGATTAATGAATTAATATGAATACGATACATCTATATATGATCTTATTGAATACATTAATAATTCATGAAGAAAATTATAATTAAAAGAAATGCATTATTAATCAGTGTCTGTATGTATCAGGGTTGCCAGATTGCATGAATAAATTAGCCAAACTTTTAACAATGTTCTTTGTTTTTCATTGTATTTGCCTTTTGTTTTCTTTGTTTTTTTGACAGCACTAATGATGGTTTGGCTTAATTATTCAAGAAATCCGGCAACCCTGGTATGTATAGATAATAGCATGGTTTCTCGAGCAATTTTGAAATAACATGCACTCGTGAGTTTTTTAATGACGCTAAATTGCACTCGTCCGCATGTTAATAATATAAAAGTATATATTCGAAACAAGAATACACGCATACAACTAATTAACTGTACTTACATCGCGATCATTCCCCTACATTTTTTCTTTAAAAAAAATTAAATTACGCCCATAACGTTGTGATAAATACGTGTGAACTGGTCAGAACTTCCCAATAGTGATAAGTATATTTTTTTAAATAAATAGAGCTCATTAAAAACCCATCCAAATTTGACCGCAATCGCTCTCAAATTTCACCCACCATGTTTGTTTTTTTTTGTTAAGAAAATTTGCACTCCCCGTCTTCCCACGTCAAATTTGATTAGTTCTTCTGTTGTTACAGATTTTCGCACTCCTCTTCGAGATTAACTGCACTGAAATTGGCCAATCACAGTCCAGATACCATTCTTTGTATATTATTAACACTGATAAAGAATAATCCCGAGTTGTATAAATTTTCCCTCAGTTTTTTAAGCCTTCAACATTTATTTTTAAATGCAATTTGAAAGCATGACTGTTTAAGATCGTTTGATAAGAAACTTACAAAATTTGTGCCCGCTCTGTATTAGTGTATATAGACAGTAATGCAAAGCATTCCTGTCTATACATACAAAACGACCACTTACATTGTAAATGTTACTAATTCGGCTACCACCAGAAATACCACAATTACTTGTAGCAGCTAGAGCGCAGGTATATGCAAACCTCAAAATCACTATCATGTTTGTATGACACAGAAGACTTAGGGTTAGTCAAATGTGATAATTTAGTTCAACAGTAAATTTTACATTAACCATCCTGGTGATGTTTTAAAACTAACTTGAACTATACTTTAAAATCGTCTACTCAAATTCCAAACCTAATTCAAATTTCAAACCTAAATTAAGTGCAACATGAAAATTGAAAGTGGGAGAGGGTATGTAGCAGTCTGGGAGCAAGTATATGCTGCATACATATCAATTTTTGTACCTGGCTTCTTGTTACGTGAAAAAGCAGCCACCGTCATAGGGATTTCAAGGTTTTTTTCAAGAATATCAAGTTGAGTGCCAGTCTCTTTGTCAGCCTGCAATAATGCGTGTTGTCGGTTGTCTGTCCAATACATGTGTGATCCAAGTATTGCCAGTCCTGTTGCATACACTTCCTATCGTAAAGTAAACCATTAGTAAACATATGAACTATTTCTAGAAAATATCTTTGATATTACTTGACTGTGTGGTTTGAAGAGTATTTTGCAGGTATTCAGTGTTTTGATGTAACAAGTACCTAGCATAAAAGTTGCCATTTTAAAACGCTTTAAGTTCGTAAACACACGCAGTAACAAATAACTTGTTGCCACTTGATAACAACTTATAGTTATGTACTAGCGTACTGTTATTTGTATTCTCATCCGAGATCTAAACTATGTATAAAAATTAGGTCGAGGTAAGCGAGGTCTTTACGACAAATTATCATATTTAGATCTTGAGGTTGTGATCTGGAGAATCTTAGTGTTGTGACAGTTTTTTGGTTGTAAGGCTTTAGGGGTTTTCGTAACGCCTCATGGCCAATCAGATTGCCATATAATAATCGTATGAAGTATAAGTATAATTCAGACACATACCCTTTTGATTACTGTTATTCTTCTCTGACCATCATAACCACATCTTTCAATGGTATGATGTATCGAGTCAGCCCAATACAATGACTCTGTAGCAGGGTCCGTAGCAAGTCCAACTGGCTGATAGATATCTTTGTGAGCGATCACCATGCGTGACTGGCCATTTGTATGAGATTTTTCTATAACACTTCTTCCTATATCAGTCCAAAACAGCAGCCTGAAAAGTGCAAACATGTTTTTGTTTCACCATAGATGATCAAGAGAATGAACTAAAAACGCTGTGTAATGGATTAGAAATGCATGCGCTAGTGTTGGTGATACTGGTGGCGTAATAAGGTAAATTGATACGCTTTGCTTCTGAGCCCTGTAACTAGTCCTGGGGCTCGTAGTACATCGGCTGACGCAATCTTGCGGACAGCGATTTTTCATGTATCTGCTACACATAGGAATACGGCAGCGGAGAATGCCACTTCTTTTTAACAAACAGAATCACATGACGTCATTAAAAAACCTTGCGGTTAAAGGCATCAGAGCTGTTATAGCCGTTTGAACGATGGACATTACCCAACCAGCATAGGCTGGGAACATAAATACTTTGTAGCCCCTATTGTGTGATTTAAGTAATTAAAAAGAAAAAATACTCTATCTACGTCACACACGCTGATATAAAATGCGTACCCGCAAAACCTAACAGGATAATAAAATACAACTACACTAACCCGTTTATCGGATCCACAACTATGTCATACGGACTTCCCAGTCCATGGGATATGAGATTAGCGCTAAACAAACCATTAAAGTTAGATATCTTTATCTTTCCATGTAAAAAATCAGTCCAAAATATATTTCCAGAAATCCAGTCCACAGACAGACTCTTGATAGAGGATGACGTGGATATAGCGACTGTTGCAGGATCTACAAAATAGAAAAAATTGAAGGGGTTATAGACAAATATCGATAGTTTTAGCTGTAGGTCAAACTAATAAGTGTATTTTCAAATATGTTTCGGGCGGATATAATGATTAGCAATGTCAATAGAAAATCTTTTTATAGTGGCCCTATGTAAAGCAATTTAGGAGTCCAAAGCATGAATTCCACAACTTTGATTAGCCATTTGGACAACTGATTCTAGATTGCAACCTATGAATTTGGATTATGACAGGTGGATAACGGAGAGGATTCTAGCTTGTATACGTAAATTTTGAATCCGACGTGGATTCGGCAAAATACATCTGGGTTTAAGATGCCATTTTATTTTACTTGGGGATGTCGGATTAAGTAGCTATGCATTTCGTATTCCGAAGCAGACAAGATTTGCGTGGCTGGATTCCAGAGTTCTTTACACAGAGCAAAAAATCAAAGGGTGCAGACGCAAGAATAGAAATGGCCTTTAGTGCATCTTTTTACGTTATTTAGCAACTTTTTCTATTTACGTGCAATCCTTAAAGTACAACAATGTGTTGTAGCGACGTAAAAGACACTTTCAGGGATTTTAAAACATCGTTTGCGTCTGAAATTGGAGGAATTAAATATTTGTAATGCAGCGGCCGTACAGAGGTTCAAATGCAAGCAAGCATAGCGTGACCTCACCTAGGCCAAGAGGATCATCATGCTCCCGTTTACTGACTGCAACATGAAGGTGTTCAATGAGCGGGGAATTACGGACAGGAAGAATGGGCAAGGTGAAATCGATAAAACTACGGACAGGACTGTGGAAAGAATAAAGATGATGACGGCCAATAAAAGGAAGAAAGAGACTGATCAGGACAAAACGTTCAGCAAACGATTGATGCCCAAGAGGTTAATTGTTACGTTCATCGAAGCTGACGGCTGCCAGACACCCAAAGAGGATAATTTCTATGTAACAGGATAAAGGGTAGGAGCAAGAGGATAAATTTCTGTGTGAAGTTCTATAGAATAGAGATCAACTCAAGCCATTTACATTCTTGCGTGTACCCTAATTCTACTATTCTAACGAAATTTGATCATATATACGTTACGAATAAAGTTGGCATATATATTTATCAAATATGTTTTTGTGCGTTTTAAATCGGTAAATATGAATCGAAAGCATTATTGATCGCATTGCAAAGGTGGCTTAAAATGACGGTAACTTCCTTAATAGAAAAACCATCACAGTTTTATTTGTTTCCTATTGTCACATGATACAAAGTTAGCAATCTTAAAGATACGTAATATACACAATGATTTCATCAGTTGCTTTGTTACATATCGAATAAAGTTGAATATCTTGAGAAGAACGAGAGATTACACCAAATATAGCTACACTGTCATTTAAGCGATCTTTGCAATGCAATCAATAAGTTGCACAAAATTTCGTATCATAGTCAGATATATATTGTCTTTTGAGATCAAGTTTTTCAAGGGCTTTACGTAATAACAATCTTGTATTTATTTTCAGGATCAGCAAAACGGTTTCTAAAAAGTCTAAAACGTCGCCCCCTACCTGAGCCATTTTTAAGTGATGAATATATCTTGGTGCCATCAGTCCAGATAATTTGATCTTTTGTTACAACAAAAGAAGCAAGCTTTGTAGTGCTGAGGTTTTTAATAGGTAATATAAAACTTGTCAGGTCATTTGTATCCAGAGAAATTCTTCTTATTGTTTTACCAGTGGAATAAATTATTGATCTTTCCGGACCTGGAACAACACAAACATATCGTAATACATAAACGATGGCATTAAATAGTATATCTTGTACTTTGAAAGTGACCAAGGCATAGGCCCTTTTGGTAGAGCAGTTTACACAAGTGACCGGCATTTGGGAGCTTATAGGGCGTATCCGGATGTAGATCGAACTCATGTAGTGTATTTGTTGAAGTCATAGTGAATTAAATAGTAATTTACATGAATCCGGACTAATGTGATCAGGATTGACTGAACCCAGATTAATATAAACAAATATAATTCAATCTCCTGGTTTGTGCTTTTAACAGGGACAGAATGAGTTCGGTCCGGATTTAGCTCAATCTGGATATATTCATGTAAACGCCCCCTTAGAAACGATTGTATATTTTTGACTGTCACTGTTAATATTATACCATGGCTGCAAAAACAATAAAATGCTTAACTTAATTCATAAAATAAGTTGAAAAAAAGACGTCTTTGTTTTTTGAAATCGGCATACATATAAGATTATGCATAAATATGGATAGAGTTTTGGTAGCAAATTATCCCATGGTACGATCAGTAGCTAATCATACTTGATATGTTGGCAATGAGGTATACAAGGTAAGGAAAAACTGATGCTATTTCATATTCAAATTAGCTGCATAGTGACTGCAATTTGACAGAGGCTGCCTGCGTAAAATATTGGTTCACTTATTCCATATGCCACGTATACCCATATATGAGATATATTTAGACAACTTCTGACAAATTACGTTCGCTATGCGGCAAATTTGAATGAAATGGTATCAGTTTTTTACTCACCCTGTATTGGTCAGGAGACGCACCTGGTGAAACAAAGGTTTATGATATAATTATTATAGTACAAAGTAAAAGCATGGTATTTAGGTCGATCCACTTACTGCTACTGCATGTTTTCCCATCATCCTCCAGCGTCAAACCGATGGGGCAAGCGCAAGAAATGCTAGTCGAGTTCCTCAAACAGAAATGGCTGCAGTCGCCATTGTTACGGTCACAGTCGCTTTTTGACACTGATTAGAAAGAAGAAGACATCGGATTATTCACATAACACATGTATAAAAAAAGTCTCAATCATTTCTAACGAAGACAATACGCATGTCTATTAGCCAAAAATTTCAAGCTTCGTTTTTTAATCTGGTTTAATTTTTGCTGTTATGTTCTTAGTGCTATTTTTGCTGCTATTAATATTTTACTTTCTAGTAATTCGCAGCAACTACGTGGTCCAGTAATTCACAATAATTTATCGCCGTGCGCGCGATTCTTGATTATTGATTATAGTAACCCCTGTCTTCCCATAGTACAAAGCTAAAAAAGTTTCAGCTACTCATTAATGATTTTAATGCATTTGCACCCTCGGCTCAGCCTGTGCGAGGACTTTTCTTCCAAAAAAACACCCATTGTGGCTTGAAAGAATGGCCTCAGTCTCTTTAGCGTACTGAGTAGGCTATGAGAAATAGGACCTATGTATGATCTGTGAGGCTCTGTTAGGGGTTTTAGGTATAAGGTATATTTACCCAAAGTATTTTAGTTATAAAGTATAAATAACGATAGACTTTTGGGTATAAGGTATAAATGATCAATGGCGTTATACTTTTAGGTATAACAAAAACTGACCACAAGACATTTTGTGTCAGCTATTCGATGCATTTGGGAGCATTTATTTGTCAATAGTTACCAATACTGATTGCTTCTAATATCTCGACAGCCTCAACCTGAATTTGCAGAGTTGAAGTTCCACGGCGGTATTTGTGAGAATATAAAATCTGCTAAAAGTAAGGGTTACTGCTACACGCTTTTCGGATATATTCAAGACCCCCCTAACAGGGCCTCATCTGTATCTATAGCTTGTACGTCCAGAACGGCGCTTCGCACTGCTTGTTCGTGAATCATTTTGTTTGATTTTACTTAAGTGGCAATTAATACAATTCTCTTTCACCAACCTGGGATTTTCCGCAAGTTTATTGCTTGAATTCCAATCACTCGGTTTAAACCTTTCATGACTGTAACTGAAAGACCGGTGTGAGCTTTTCCACTTTTTTTCAAAACGTTTGAACGCCACTCAAACCAGTACACAAATCTGCTAAACAAACTGATGGATGTTGCGCCTGCCAATGTGCTTATAAACTGTCGTCTATCTTTTCCATTGAAGTCGCACAAATCAATCCGCTGTTGATCATAATCGGTCCAGTACAGATACCTCCTCACGTGATCAACAGTCAGGCTATAGGGCAACACTATTCCAGCTGTAATAATCTTTGAATGGAAACTGCCGTCTGTATTTGATCGAGATATAGAAATGCGCTTGCCAAGATCTGTCCAGAATAATAATCTGAAGAAAAAATTTTTTCAAACAGTGATTATTTCACAACCAACCAGAATGGTATGCCATGGTTGAGATTTTGGATTAAGCAAGCATTTCTGTTTGCATTTTACCCTTCTAATTGGTTGTGAAATAATCACTGGCAACTAATAATCGTTGGTTGGCTACCCTTACGAAAAAAAAATGTAAATCACATGCGTTTCCACATATGGTTTCACGTACTTTTCGTGAGGGTAATCTACTTTGGATTATTACGCAACATCACTGTAACATGTGGCATGAATTCCAGCTTGTGGCTGAAGTTGCTATGTCCCAGTGCATTTTGATATGTTTGTACCAAATACTTGTTTGTCAGATGACAGCGTTGCAATGCGCTTTTTCATAGATGCCGGAAGTTGCCCTAAAATGCTAAGTGGATGTTTAGAGTGTTTTTGCATGTATAACGGATTGTCATTGGGCTTCCTATAAGTTTATATTTTCGGGTAGCAAGGTCGAAAGTTACGTCTAGAAAGCTTGCTACGTGTAAATTTGCTTCTGCTGTAATTTTTAGGCCAAATTGTTTGAAAACTTCTTGGAGCTCTTTTCTGGTTTTGTCTGCCAAACGTGCTGATCTGTTTTAACAATCGCCAAACCGTCGTCTTTATACAAGAAGAAGTTTTTCATGGCAAATTTTTTCCCTAGATGGTTTAAGATGAAAAGACCAACTATTTCGCAAATTTCTGCCCGTCATAGCTCCCCATAGTAACATCAAACAAATTGCTATTGTTGTTTTTGATCCACGGTTTTCCGTGAATGAAAAGGAAAGATTTCCTGGCGTGTTTTATTATAGAAATGTCTTCGTCCGAAATGTCAGCCAAATTGGAGACCCAAGATAGTGCTTCATCCAGTAAATTTTCTGAAATTGACGGGCAAAAGTCGGCTATGTCAAACGCAATTAAACAATGCCTAGTTTTTTCCTCGATGCTGGCAAACCATTCTATGACCGTTTTGCGTGTTTCTCCATTAATTTATATATGTTCTAAATTGACCGGAGCTTTGTTTCTATTTTGTACAATATGATTTACTAATTTTGCCGGAATCGCTTTTTGCTGGGTTGATGAGCCAGCATTTTGAATTATTTTTGAAATTTTCCATGTGATCTTTAAGAGAAATAAAAGCTTCGCGTTTTTTCATGCATTCAATCCGGTTGCCATTCGAGAGTTTATTTGCGATATGATTTAGTTCGTTGTTTATTTCCGAAATATTTTCCTCAGATCCTTGGTTATATGTTTTTTAATACTGTCGTGTAAGAGCTTATTGTATGTGTCTAGCGAGGTTTTATATATATTTCTAGTTCATCAGCGAAAACGAACATTTTGTCGGCTGAATTAATTCGTGCAGAGAACTGTAACTGTAGGAACAAGCACGCATGCCCACTGCAGAACAAGCGCATGAGTAAAGGCATTGTATACAAAGCAACAATTAATACAGGCAACACACAGGACACAAAACAGTACATTGGCATGACCTCAAACACATTTGAAGAGCGACACAGCAATCATATTAAATCTTTCACACACAAAAAATATCCAAACCAAACGAGACTTTCGAAACACGTTTGGCATTTAAAGCGAAAACAAAACGGTTTCAGCATAAAATATAGTCCATAATAAAAAAGTCTATTTCTTACACGAGAGGATCCAAAAGATGTAATTTAGGTTTCCACGAAAAAATTAGTGCTTTGAAAGAAAAAAAAACAATTGCTTGCTTAATAAAAGATCGGATGTTAGTTATGTTAGTTCCTACTACATGTGTCTTAATAAATCACCATGAAATAAGAATTGGTTATAAAATATCTTACCCATCCTTATATGCAACTGTTATTGATGACGGTAAATCTAAATTCTTCCAAATGACGACGGTCCAAAACTTCCCGTTCTTGTCAGCCAGGTATATTTTCTTAGTAACGAAATCTGTCCAGTAAATGTATTGTCGAACCGGGTCGTAGGCAATATCACCAGGAGCACGAAGTACATCGGACAATATACATGTATGTTTCCCACCAGAGAGCGAGACAGAACAAATTTCCTTTCTGTTTAGCGTTTTCTTAATGAAGAATACCGACCTAATTGAAATATATATAATAATTTATTGTACGTATAGCATGTGTTCATTTCCTTTATATTCTTGGCAATTGAAATATAAAAAACACATTAATCTTTTTCCGTATTGATAAACAGTTGATAAACAGCAAAACGCCGGCGTATTCACGTAACTTCTTCTTTTCCAATTTCTACTCGAATCGAGGGTCGCCACCAACTTATCCTAACAGTCTTTGTGAGTGGTTGGTTGTAAAAAGGAAAGACAATAAACTAAAGAACGCATCACAAACAATGATGATTTTTGTTTCAAAAGTCTAATCACAAAGTCTGTCCGGTTTGATGATTTTAGGTTGGTAAATTATACCCCTAATTGGAATGATTGCATATTTAACACCAAAATTTTTTCATAAATCAGTGTTCAGTAGCGTAGTCAGCGAGGCAATTTAATTCCGTCATGCAATTATTTTCGTGTTCACTAATTGTGTGAGCAACAATTATTAAAGAAAATAAAGATTGCAATAATTTGAAATTTCCCGCAACTTGCAGTTTTCTTATTTATGACTTGCATACAAAGCAGAAAAGTAGGTAAGAAAACAGTTATGTCAAGGCATAACAAGCGCCTTATATTACACACCTAAATTAAGTCTCTCTGTAATACTTAAAGAAAGAAATTAAATCATGTATGAATAAAATTTTAAGGTAAAAGAGAGGCATTCGTTTGTTACTGTAATCACTTTTGCATGGTCTTATTGAAGCAAAGTGCGTAGGTGTGTTTCTTTTGTTTTTTCCCTTTAAATTTGTTGCAAAATATGACGAATAAGATTAAAAAACTCCTGACGATGCTATCGTGATGATAAATACAAAAAAGTTGATTTTGTAGAGTTAGTTTCTTTATTTTCTCTTATGATATTCATAACAAGCCTTCTGTCAGGCTTGTACAGTAGAGACACTCAACAGTGCAGGACGAAACCCTATTATTATGCAATTTTTTGGCAGCTACCAGCCAGTTCTGCGTTCCTATTGGCCAGAAAATGCAATTGACTGGCTGGCATAATGATAATAAGAACACACGAACTTCAGTTCAACAGTCTTGCTGTCCATTTCCTATTCTGTATAATAATCTTTTACTACAAATTGTATTTTTTACAAATTGAATAAATTAATGATAAAAAGCTAGTAGAAAGGCTTAATAATCGTTTACAATAAATGCTCGATTCATTGAAAAAATTAAAATATATAAATGAACATAAGAGTCAAGCTCTTAGACTGCTTTCTCTACATCCTAGTTGAATATCCGAGTTTTGCTGTCGACAAACATGGAAGCATTTCCTATTCTGTGATAATGCTATTTTTGTCTCTTGAAAACTTACAAGATTTGTTTGAAGACGAAAAAGCATTTTGGTCGGTAAAAAATTGACATAATAATTGATATTCAGAACAATAAACTTAACGGAGTACCTGTGCCTAACATCGACATCAAACGCTAGGATGTCCTTGTTTCCCTCGCTTTGTATCATTATATCAGTTTTGTATGACACACTGAGGGGCACTTGAAGTAGACGACCATTACTGTTGACCAACAAGAACCGTGATATATCTGATGCTGAAATGGGTAAAAGAAAGGTGCAAATGATCGAGTACTTCATATATTAGTGTCTAGCATTGATCTGTATAATACTGGATAACGCATTCATAATTAAATTTTGAATTCATCGCCAAAATCATGGTACTCCAGGTCCAGTGTTGTTTATGGATGTAAGGGTAACATTCTACGTCAATTTCCTTAAATTTCCTTAAAATAAGGAAGTTTATTCACATGTTGAAAATGCCAATTGACCGCCATCTTGGTACTTGAAATTCGTAATTTTCGTTTGCTTGACAGGATGTCATTGAGTACGTAATCCAGTACTGTACAGCTCGATGGTGTGTACTGTCAGGATGGATGAAAAAACTTTTACCATTTTTACAAGTTTTATTATCAGCCTTGAGATGTCTTCCCACGGGACATAAACAACGAAAATCTTGTATTGGTGACAGTACACAAAGATCACTGCAACCACCATTATTGAATACACAAGGATGGATATCTGCAAACACACATTTTCAATTTAGTAACAAATCCCACACCGTGTTATACCTATTTCAGAAAGATATACCTGAGCACGAATATTCAGTAAAAAAAGTAAAAAAAAAATTTCACTTTTTAATGTTTAAAACACATAAATAAAATATTCTCGAACTAATTTATTCTTATCAATGTGATACTGCTGACATGTATTTACCTTGCTTCTTTACTTGCTGGAAAACAGCTAATCTCACAGGATTATTGGTAAATTTTCCAATAATTTTACCCTCATTTTTCTCCCCAAGTTTTATTACTAATACTTTCTTCAAGTTAGAGTCCGCCCAAAAGAACCGATCATCATAAATGCCGATCGAGAATGGGTGCAACGTCTTGGAATAATAGGAAAGCTTAAACGACTATTTAATAAAAGAGAATAGAATGAACAGATATTATTTAACAATTTTTTCTCCACGCTATTATAAAAAAAACTGTTACAGTACAATTATTTATGAGCCCTGGTATTGTCAATGTACTTTATATATTTTTATGGAGTTTTTATGGTATTATACATGAACGTGTTATTATAGTCATTATACAAAAAATGATCAAAGCATTCAAAAGCACATCCCGGTGAAAACTGGAGCTAGAACGTTAATTAAGAGGAAAGTGTGTAGTCATATATTCATGTTCCGTCCGACTGCCAAAAAAATTCCTAATGTAATTATATTTTTGTAAAACATACTTATTAGTCAGTTTACCAATGTAAACAACTTCAGCTAATACCGCATAAAACTCTACTTATCGTTATTTAAAATTATGTTTCAAACAAATTTTTCCAAAAGTTTCAAATTCTTAAAAAGTATAAATGTTTTGCGCGAAATAAACGCTTGTTGACCTCAAATTGAGCACAGTTTATGTTATTATACCAATTCAAAACAATTATAATCTTTTCCAGCGTTTGGGAGACTTATTTTTAGTATTAATTCGTAAAATCTGTATTTTGTACTTGCTTAGGTGACATTTAAATCAAGTACTAACCTTCAAAAACTTTATCTAAGTTTACGTGTTGTACCCAAGAAAGGGTGCGAAAATGCTCAAAACAAGACTTTTGTGATCAAAAAACTTTCGGCCGCCATCTTGCTTTCTCTACTAGTAGGATATGAGCTAATTTCCAACTAGTAGCGAACCAATACACAATACTTAATATTCGATGACAGTCTATATGATAAATTAATATATCTCTCACAATTAACTTTCTACAGCTGGGCCAGCTGGTTTTGGTGTACCAAAACGTCGTATGTAGTGTGATAGCAATTTACATAAAAGTTAATGTTGTGTCATAAGCAAATGCATATGTCCATTTCAAAGTACACAATTTTTTTGAAAAAGGACAGTATTGAAAAATTTATTCTCTACTCACATTTTGTTTTCCACTTTGCAATAAGATATAGTGAACCATGTCACCACCATCCACCCAGTACAGAGTTTGTTTAGCTTTATCAAGAGTCAAGTCGGTCGGATTAACTAATACACCTGAATTTACTCTTTCACGAGAAGAACCATCCATTCCAGCTCTATTTATACTCATGGCATTACCATGAGAGGTCCAATACATTTGCCTGGATAAAAATATAAATAAATTCTACTTACACTAAATTGTAAAAAATATTTAAATTAGTAATCTTGATACACAATACACAATATATACATATATTGCTCAATAATTGCACAATATTCAGTATAAAGATGTAAAATATGCAGTAAGTACTTTTCATTAACTTAATGCAAGTCCACCTGTTTTACCTTTTCTCAACGTGTAACAATAGGTTTCTCGGCTTAAAACATGTTTTCCATATAAGCACAGTTTTTGAACTGCCATCAAGATTAGAAACGAGAATTTGATTTTTTTTTTCCTCCGACCAATATAATTTCCTTGTCAACCAGTCAATGCCAATAGCGGAAACTCTTCCAGGAATTTTGTTAACTGCTGTCTAGATATATCATAAAACATTATTTCAGTCACGAAGGTGGAATCAGTAGCTTGAGTATGTGTAATTGCAATTTTCTTTTTCTGATAGTAGGACGTGAATTGTATTCGTGCTTCCTTACTTCAACATTATCAACTGGTTTACCCGTTAGCAGCTTTCAGAAGAAGGAAATCACAGTAAAAATGCACGAATAAATAGAAGTTAAGTGTTCCATGCTCTCTGATACGCGTCGAGGATTTACAGACTTTACAGTTGTATAATAAGGATCGTTGTATTTCAAACTGTAATGAATTAAATTCAATCAACAAAATTTGGCATACAGTAGATTGGTTTACCTCAAAATACGGCGGGCTCATTTTTCCTTTCCTTATGGTAATTTCACTGTCATAGGTTAATGCCCAGTACATTTCATCAGCGATTGGATCCCAGTCCATAGCAATTACATCCAGTACGTTCTCAAATGGCAAAACAACATCCAGCATTTCATCAGTATCCAGGGAGACTTGACGTACGATATAGTCTCCAAGATAGGCAACGAAATTGTCGATTTCTTAAAAAATAACGAAAAACATGTGACGAGTTCAAAAATTCACATTAATTTTAAAGGGATGGCTAGGTCATAAGTATTTACCAGTTTCTGCAGTGAAAAGGGGAGAGTTATAAGATTTGGTTGATTTAGGAACCGGTCATTATTTATGGTGGGGGTAGCACCGAAGGGAAAATGGTTGGGTAAATAAAATTTTATATAAGTAAAAATTTGGGTAAATAAAAAAACACCTCAAGGGTTGGCTAAACAAAAACTTATAGCCATTTCGAAAGCACGACTTTATACAAACCTGTTGATAATTTGAAGCAATGTCTACAGTCAGTTCAACAAACAGGTTAAATAACCGGAGTCATTATATCAAGTCGTGTGATTTTTCATGTACAGCTGTTCTCATATGCAATATTTATTTTCCAACTTCACTACGCTGTTCTTTTTCTCATTTACGTGCCACAACTGTTTGTAAAATATTCGGTCAGGGGTGAGTAAATTTTAATGGGTATTAAGGCTAGGTGAATAAAAAATTGACTTATTGCTATGGTAGCCAATTTTTTTGCCAAAATAAAAATTTTCTTTAGGCCCCACCCCCAATAAATAATTACCGGTCCGTATTTACATTGCTTTGAAATATGACCTAGTTCTGGTCATTTCCCAAAAATGGTTGATTCCGGATCCCGACCATGGTTAGGAATATTTTTTAGCTTGCTTGCTCAGTGTAACACCAGAAACATATTAAATGCATACACAAGACAAAGATACAGAAATATCACAATAATATTTATCATAAATATTGCTCATATTCGCGAGTGATATATCCACCTGCACGAAACGCATGATATTAATCTGTTAAGTACAATACTAATGAATGAAGTTTAGAACATTAGAATCTGATAAAGCTACCGGTTAATATTACAAACTGAGACTTCAATAGAATGAAACTTAAATCATTGGTCTTTTTAAACAACAACAATTCAAAATAAACTTACTTTCGGAGCAATGAGAGGAATTTAACAGTTTAAACCCAGTTGGACATACGCAGCTTGGTCCTGACGAAGTTGGCAAGCAAATGTGACTGCATCCTCCATTATCATTACCACATTTGTAGCTACCTAAAATGATTTTGAAATGCCATTGTTAATTATATGGGATGGGTGAAAATTCTGTATTATTGTCTGGCAGCGGCTTCTAAAAAAATGTTACTTAAAGATTTAGTGTCACAGGGCGGGCTTAATTTGCGGCTGGCCGCCATTTTGTGCGGATACTCTTATTCTGACAAAATGGCTTTATATTCCCTCGTGCAAGGATGAATTCCTTTACAAATCATTGACTATTATATATTTATGATTCCTAGTGGCATTGAAGCTAACAAGGTACATATATTGACTTTTTTTTTAGTTTTCAATAAAATAAAGGATATGTGAACAATTACAAAGGCCCCCGATACCACAGTGTAACAATAATTCTTTAAACCCAATTCTATGCTGGAAAAATATGAGTTAACAGCCTAGCTGCCGACAATCCTGACTGCAGTTTCTTCTCACAGCAAAGGTTAATAGGGTGTGTTAAATCGAGGATACATACCTTATTGACTGGCTGCTTCGGATCGGATGAGGAAAACAGTTTCCTTGGTGTCTTCGTGCACGGTTTTCCTCGTGCGAACCTCCAGTCAGTCAATAACCAGGGCCAAAACTAAAGCGTTAATTGGGGGGGGGGGTGCATATTCATATATTCGCGTTCTACCCGACGAATGTCTTTTGAAATCAACGGTAATGACAACTGATTTCAAAAGAAATTCGTCGGGCAGAACGTGAATATATGAATATACACCCCCCCCCCCGTCAATTAACGCTTTAGTTTCGGCCCTGTCAATAACATATATTTATGACATAGCTTTCACTATGAGAATCCTGTAATTTGATTGGTAAATTTGTAGTCAGGATTTTCCGCTTCGTCATTACACGGCAATATCCCGGTTTAATATTTTCTCATAAACACCTCGCTCTTGGTTAATTAGTAGTTAGTAATTGCGTAGAGAGACTAAATTGTCGGGTTGGTTATGCCACTGCATATAACACGCATGATCGCTTGAGGTTGAAATTATTCAAATTTTTCTTGATCGAAAATGCATAGTGTAACAGGTAGTATAAAAAATATCTCAGTTTTATTTATCATACGACACCGGAGAAACAGTATGTATTCCAATTTTTCGTCAACCAAAATATTGTAGGTCGACAAAACACGTTACTTTTTATATACTCAGTGTAAAAATTTGATTATTGTTTTTCTTATTATTAGTCAAAAGGGTAACCTGGGATGGTGAAGAGATTAAACTCTAGTAGCAAAGCATCTGAGCGGTGGATACTTAATATAACTATATTATTGTTATTCCACGAACTCGAGTCGTATATGAGCTGATAGCGGACGAGGTGCGTAGAATCGAGTCGGCTATCGCTCATGTACGACGAGAGTGAGTATAGAATAACTGTTTTATTATATATACAACTGCTACCAAAAAAACTTCCCAGTGCAGCTAGTTATATTTTACTAAAATGTAGTCAGTTTAGCAATAATGTAAACAACTTGAGCGCATACCGTCAAAACCACTACTTATCATTATTTAAAAAATTGTTTTAACAAATTTTACCAAAAGCTTCAAATTTTTAAAAAATATAAATGTTTTGGGCGAAACAAGCACTTGTTGACCTCAAATTGAGCACAATTTTTGTTATTACATCAATTCAAAACAATTATAATCTCTTCCAGCTTTCGGGGGACTTATTCAGTATTAATTCGTCAAAAAATATTTTATACTTGTTTACATGACATTTAAATCAAGTACTAACCTTCAAAAACTTTATCAAGGTATGTTTTATGGTTAAGAAAGGCCGGCAAAATCATAGGTAGCTAGCCCAGGAACGCGGCGTTTTGTTTTGTTTTTATCGATTTGACGTATGCATAATTATAATTACCCTAAGTATTAGGCAACTTCACACAAACTAACGATACATAGATTCGTAAATAATCCGAAAATACTTCACATATTTTAATAACTACGCTAAAATAATAACAGAAATAAAATCTACGCTTTTTTATATACTTGTATTTGTAATGTATTTTAACTTGTGAAACAAGTTTGTACGTAAAACGAAAAAAATACCAAATACGTCTGCATATTTATTAAGTTTTTGCATGGGACGATGCGGGATTCGCTCTTGCCGCGTTTCACGACGTTCCAAACAGATTTCAAAATACAAATTTGCAAGCTCATTGGCTGCACAAGTTTGACTGATCGATCCTGACAGCCAATGAGATTGCAAATTCGTATTCTGAAATCTGTTTGAAACGACGTGAAAAGCGAATCCCGCATCGTCCCGTGCAAAAATTTAACAAATATACATGCAGACTTTTTCTTATTTTTTTCGTTTTACAAACTTGTTTCACAAGTTAAAATACATTAAGTATATAAAAAAATATCGTGGATTTTATTTCTGTTTTTTTGCGTAGTTATTAAAATATGCAAAGTATTTTTGGATTATTTACGGGTTTATGTATCGTTAGTTTGGGTGAAGTTGCCTATCTTAGGGTAATTATAATTATGCATACGTCACATCGATGAAAACAAAACGGACAAAGCACCGCGTTCCTGGGCTGCGTACGGCAAAATACTCAAAATAAGATTTTTTGTGATCGAAAAAAATTCAGCCGCCATCTTGGTTTCTCTACTAGTAAGATATGAACTAATATCCTACTAGTAGAGGAGCCAATCAGATTACAGTATACTTAATATCCCTTGGCAGTCTATATAATAATGCTTTTTATTCTCTGGCGAACAGCAAGTCGACAGAGCCAAGGTTTATTTAACTAAAGGTATATTTAATTAAATTTATAATAATTTGAGCCACTGCTCTCCTTTTACAATGAGTTGACAATAGAATATTTATTAAATGCTTCCGTGGGGAAAGAGTATGCTTTGTGGACCCTCAACTGTTTCCCTTAGACAGAGTCAATAAGTGCACGTGTTAGGGCATGGAACACAATTTTCTCCAGATTCATTTGCCAACACCAACAGACTTGCTTTACTTACCAGGCGGTTGTCGAGTTTTGTGAATTGCTTCAATTCCCGTAGGAGACTTTATTTTTCTTCCGACCGAGCCAATTCCCGACCCATCAAACTTATTCAATTTAAAAATTGCCCTGTTATCTGGACTTGTCAAATACAACTTGTCCTCAAATATGCTGATTGAAAATGGCTTTACCAAATTATTGCTCATGATTACACGACGTTTTCTCCCGTCTAAGAAAGTGAAAAGATAAATTACGTGAACTGCACGGACAGATACATGATGATGAGAGCAAAAATTTACTTTTATTTTCCTGCTAATTTTCTTCTATTCACCCATTTCACAATTTCCTATTTCGCATTTTGCTAAAATTGAGATGCGCGACGTGATGGAACCAAGATCGGGCAGACTGTCCTGGAGATCTTTTCAAACCTTATCTGCATCAACTCTAGCTTTTGATGTTCTGTATTATGATTTTCTTGTAAATCATCTTTAAAAAAAACTATTTATCATATAGAACTTTAAAAGTGCCAAAAAATTAACCTACTGAAAGTTGTTGACCAAATTATTCCATCTTTAGCATCAGCAAAGAATATCCTCTGTATGACATAGTCCACAGTAAGCGCGTTCGGCCAGTAAATATCTTTATATAGTATTCTCTTCAAGTCTGTGCCGTCCATGTTTGCACGGGTTATTGACGATTTTGTATAGTTTTCTCCTTCATCCCATTCAGTCCAGAAAATGTATCTGTGTAACAAAAAATATTAGATCTAGAGTCTTGTTCCTTCGCTTATGAAGAAGAACCTTTGTAATCGTAGCTGATGTCTTGGCAAGGGATCCGCCACCATAGATATTCAAAAAATCTTTTTTTAATCTTGGCGGACCAAGTAAAGAGTACATACATAAGTATCCAACAAGCAAAGAAATTAAATGCAGTGATGCTTATATTCGATGCTAAAATAGAACGAACAGAAACCAGCGAAATTTGAAGCTATTTATTCAAGTGATCTCACAAAAAATTCCGCTTTTCCAGAAAAGTCTTTTCCCCAAACTATGATAAAAAAACAATCAAAGAAAAACCCTTAAAGATTGTCCAAAATTTTTTAAATTCCTGACTTGTGTTTAAACGTTTGGAAAGGCAGTGTATATAATTCTTATATATTAATTGCAAAGTGTTTAAGAAAATTTCATTGAGATTTGACTAATGGAAATCGCGTTGTAAGCAGTAGCTATAACCTGCCTGTAAGTAATTCAAATAGAGAATTATAAAACTAGACAGCGAATATCTATTGTTATTTGTGCTTAAATATTTCAGCATCAAAAGTTTAACAACGGATATTTACAAAAAAAATTATCAACAGATATTACAAGAATCTCAAAGTTTCTTATTGACAATAGAATACATCGCGTTAGTGTAGGAAAATCAAAGAAATGAAAGCACTGTTTACTTGATAAATTTCGATCTGGAAAAGCATATTGAAAGCAATCCCCCTCCCCCAAACTTGTGTGTGATCTTGCAAATAAATTGCAATGAAAATATTTGAAAACTCCTTACCCTTTCTCTGGGTGCAATGCAGTGGCTCTTAATCTACCGATCGGTTGCCAAAATATCGCTTTTCTTTGAGTTCCATCAAAATTGGATAGTTCTATTCTACCACTTTCAGAATCTACCCAGAATAATTTTCTACCCAACCAGTCGACTGCTAGACCACCTAGAATAACATGTTTTATGGATCACAATTTCAGTATTTCCCACAATTTATTCCCTAATTTCAACAATAGAATATATATTATAGTTATTCGCATTTATTTAAAAGTCAGCAGAACAGAGCAGAGGAGTAGAGGAGGGCCGAGTAGAGCAGGGCAGAGCAGAACAAGGCAGAACAGGTTAGGTCAGGACAGAATAGAAGAGAATAAAAATGAACAGACTTGACAAATTAAAATATTTAGTCGGTATAATCTGTTCTATCCATAAATTCTGCTCATAACGAAGGGATTTCCAGGTGACAGCATTACCCCAATATTACATCTTTCGAACTTTTTTCTAAATTCCCACACTGTTTTATACCCATTTATGATTATAGCAAACCAGTACAGCGTATTTGAGTTGTATATCATGTATACAAAAGTAAGCATAGCGTTTGTTTACGTTATGGACTTTTGCAAGATCTTACGGAGCAAATCCCACTTGAGAGCTATGTAAATAATTATACTGAAATGTTACTGTAAACGTTTAAAGGGAATTTCTTGTACATGATACTCACAAGGTCTTTCCAAGCCAAACTTGATTACGTCAGTTATCATTGTTCCATTTAAATGGGCTGATTTAATCGTTCGCAATACTGTGTCCGTCCAGAACATTAAATTTCCCTTTAACCAATAATCTACAGCTACGGCGTTTACTGCTCCCCGCACTCGAGCTAGTACATTTCTCGGACTCTTCAATGATGCTACATGTATTCCACTAGCGCTGCCAAACAGAAGTAGTGGTCTGGGCCCTTGAAGGAAACCAATATTGAACTGCTCACATAAAATAACAATTACAATTGCCCTCTTGAAATTTGTCACTGGTTTTTAGTTGCTGAGGCATAAAAAAATGTCATCTATTTTAGAAAATACCTAAAGCTTTGCATCTCCGACCATTGGAATCGAGAACAAATCCTCTGTGACATGAACAATTGTAACTTCCTTGAACAAGTAAATAAGATGAATCCTAGCTAAATATGCATACAAAGCTGCGTCAGGGGCGCCGAAAAGTTGGTAATTTGGAAGGGTGGAGATGTTTCTATATTCGTCCTAAAGGGTTTGAAACAGTTGATTTTTAAATACATATCTTGGCTTAAAAAAATAATTGGGCAAAAAAAGGTGTGGTCTTGTGGCCTTGTGGTCACCAGTAGTGTCCCTAAACTCTTATGCCAAAGTACGTGTGTTCTTGTGGTCACAACTCTTGTCTTCCAAGATAGAAGGCCAGGGTGCAAGCCTATGTGGGACCTACTCTCACGGTCTTAAATGGTTGAGAAGAAAGGGCGTCATTTGCATTCACATCAGTGGATGGTAAGTCTTCTCGGTTAAGAACATAGCAATAACCTGTGGGCGAATCCACTCACAAAGGGGTGCGGAACCTCATAAATCCAGTGACGGATCTAGCGTAAGTCAAAATAAATTGCCACAGCTCATTCTAGGATATATTTACATTTTAAAATACCTTCAAAGCAACTTCATTGGTTAGATTTTATTCTTTTGAAATTCATAACCTATGACATTGTTATAAAGTTATTTTGAATTGAGCTGCTATAATTTATTTGACTTACCCTGGATCCGCCACTGCATAGATCTAACAAATTATAAATTACAATCTTCTGACGCGTCTGATTATCAATGGGCTTACCGTGACTATTATAGCACACGTGACTACAAAAACCAAATATTCTACATTCATCGATGTCTAAATGAATTAGAAAATAAGACCTTTTAATTACACTTGGTATGAAATGACACTTATACAGTATAAATTGAGGCAGGCTATTAGTTGAAAAGATCATGCATACCATTTTTTCATGTATCTGAACAACTCTCGCATTATAGTTACGCATATTTACTTGCCTTTGCAAGTTTTTGGATTAGTTCGAACCTTCTCAAATCCCTTATAACAAGAGCATTGGAATGAACCTTCATTGTCATGACACAAATGCTGGCAGCCCCCACGGTTTACACCACATAAAGTCTGATTCTTCCATGTAGCTAGGAAAATTGAGTAAGAAATCAGTGGCTAACATACTTAGACATGCATTAGCTGCCTTACAATTTCTGTTTACATATACAGCCATTGCAATTACGGTTGTACTTCCAAAATCCTAAACTGTTAACTATGAGCACGCAAGGGACAATAGATTATTGTTTGTTAGGTCCTGATACTCAAAGAATTACCTTTGTAACAAGTAAATTTGGTATCGTAACTCGTAAGTTTCCTATGTGCCCTCGATGCCGTTTCAAAGAAATATTTCCGTGTTTGGCGGTAAAAATAAGCAATAACCGTCATCCCTTGCGCGCTCATAGTTTACAGTTTACGCTTTTGGAAGGACAACCTTTATTCAATTAGCTGTATACTGGTAAACGTACAGGCTGCAGGTATTCTACGCCTTTGTTGTGGTTAAGGTGGGGTGTGGGGTAAGCGGTGATCGTTTTAACATTGTATCAAGCATACTAGGTAAACAGGGTTCGTGTAAAAGAAATATGATTACAAAAAGATTGTGTAAGGCCAACAAGAAACAGGTAATCTAAACATCAGGTACGCGAGTGGCCCAGAAAAATCGTCATTTCTGCTGTGATCTGCAATCAAGTATTTTCTCTTTTTCCTTAAAAATTGTAATCCAATGATTAGCCCCAATGGTTAGTTATTTTGTTATATATCATATTAAAAATAAAATACTTACGACATGCAGATTCATCGTACCCATCTTCACAATCTATCTTTCGATCACAAACTTTATGTTCTTCGATACATTGGTTGTTTAAACAACGAAACCGACATGTACTGGAATTACTCGTAGCTAAGAATAAACAAAAATTGTTTCGCGCCTAATTTCGAGTCTTAGAAAGACATAAAAATAGTAAGACTTAGTTATCATACTCATAACAGATTTATTTATAAAAAGCTAAAGCGCAAGCACACAATTCATCTCACTAAATTGCTACTCGTAAGCATAAGTAAAAAAGAAGAGAATGCGTTCTTTCTAAGACAAGGCCAGTGTATCGTATTAGAGAGTGCGGAGGAGGGCGGTGAAAGTCATAAATAAACCCCAAGGCCATGAAAATTTTTTAATTCTCTAAAACTCTTTAACACTATATCTGCCATTTTTAAAGAAGCATTAACAAAAATACCAAGGTAAACCTAAAACCAAGGTAATAAAAAGGAAGAAAATTGAATCCTTTGCAAACACAAAAGCCCTTTTTGCTAGTAAGCATATAAATTAATTCGGCAGTTTTAATTTTAATTTTGATAATTTTGCCTCAAACATCCCTCCCCCTCCCCCCCTTATCATCAGTAATTGAAAAAATCATCACTGAGAGCAAATGCGGTCAAATTTGACTGGTTTTTTAAATGAAATCTATTTATTTAAATAAAATACATCACTATTGGGAAGCTCGGAATACTCTACACGTATTTATCACGACGTTATGAACGTAAATTGAAAGCTTTTAAAGAAGAAAGCGAAGGGAAGAGATGGCGAAGCAAGTACGATTGTATTGCGTGTATTCTTGTCTCGAAAATTTCCTTTTATATTGGTAACAAATAACTGTGGATTCGTACAATATTGGCATTATTAACAAACTCCCTCGTGCATGTTATTTCTAAATTGCTCTTGAAACCATTCCAATACCTAAACAAAGCGAGTCAAAGCATGGAATTTTTGAACTTACGACATCCGATTTCGTCCGATCTATCTCGACAATCATGTTCCCGGTCACATATATGTTCCTTTGAGATGCATTGACCGCTGTTGCATTGCCACTGTTCAGGAAGACAGGGGTGATGTGCTTTGTGGAAAAAAGGAATTATTTTACATTTACAGTTGTATCAACTGAATACTTAGAAATAACACTGTGTACTCTCGACCCAAAGACGTAGCCAGAGTTTGCTGGCCTCTCTGAGAATATTTCTAATCTAATTACGAAGGCGCTCACCCCCTCTACGTATTCATCTTCTATTTATTCATTCATTTATGGATTCCACCTATTCTATACCCTATTCATTATATCCCCTATTCTGTCTAAAAAACAGTTAATATCTTGAACGGAAATGACAGACTTAAGGAACCAGTGAACTCTATATAATATACCTGGAATGACAACTTGACTACCGTCTTTAAAAACAAATGAAGACCGTCACTGATAACAAGGGGCCACAAAATTCTCTCATATTCAACCTATAATACCTATATTTCTACCCTATAGTAGCACCATAGACTTAAAGCGTGGTAAGGGACTAGTTGCAAACAGCGTTTGAAAATGGATTTTGGTCAGAGTTCACTTTATATGCATGAAATTACATCTTCAATAAGTATTAGAATTGCTAAAGATAGTCTTCAATTGGAATTACAACGTTTGGATAGCTGAAAATTTGCTGTTGAGTATTTGATTTTTTTATTGCCTTGGTTTATCTTGTGCTGAAAAGAGCAGTAATTTTTTGAAATTTTTGTAAGTCGATGCTAGAAATTCTGTACAATTTGAAGTGTAACTCGTATAAGTGTTACTGTTTATTGATATTTTGAAAACCATAAATATGATTACGGATAAAATGTCATCAATTTAGCTGCAGTCACTTTTGAGCAGGGATTTTTACTAAATAGCTAGGCGGTGCACCATTTTCGACGCCCCATAAAAAGGTGCTTGTTTCACTCATGATCTCTTAACAATGGAGTTGGTTACGCCACTGATGACGCGTATACTGGTACACCAACATTTCTATAATCCAGAGGTTTCTAAAAACTAATGATTGTTGCATTATAGGACACTTACTACAGTTGCTTTCATCTGTCCGATCAACGCAGTCCAGGTCACCATCACAGAGAGATTCTGTTTTGATACATTCCCCAGACATACATTGGAACAGCGTTTTCTCATCACATGCTATAGGTATAAAACATTTCGAAATTAATTGAAGGACTAGGCTGAAAAAAAACCCAGGAAAATTTGTTTGAATGAAATCTTATGATAATCATAATGCATCTCTAAAAAGCCGATCAAAGCGTTGTACCCTATAAAATTACTGGTTACAACGTTTGATAATTCCAGCACTTACTGGAGCTGTGATTTCACAAACAAACCCTGAGCTTATCTCCAACCATGACCATGCATAACTGTCGTAATTGTTATTATTACTGCACATCGTAAGTACATCGTATCAAGGTGAGCGATAAAAAAAAACGATTTATTAAAAGCATGGAATTTTTAAACTTACTACAGCCAATTTCATCCGAGCTATCTCGACAATCAGCTTCCCGGTCACATCTATGTTCCTTTGGAATGCATTGACCATTGTTACATTGCCACTTTTCAGGCAGACAGGGGTGATGTGCTAAGTGTAAAAAAGAATTATTTTAAATTAAGAGCTGTATCAACTGAATAGAAACCTCATGGTGTACTCCCGACGCAAAGGCGTAACCAGGGGATTACTGGCCTCCTTGAGAATATTTCCAATTTAATTATGAAGCAGGTCTATCTATCCCTCTCCCGCGTTTTCTTGCCCCCTAAGAGGAAATTCTTGCTACGCTAATTCATTCATCTATGCATTACCAACCACTTATTCACTTATGCATTCTACCTATACTATACCCTAGTCATTATATCTGAGTGAAAGACGCAAGCAACTAGTGAACTCTTTATAATTACACCTGGAATAACAACTTGGCTGCCGTCTTTGAAACCTAATCGAAGGCCGCCATTGATAACAAGGAGCCACAAAGGTCACCCATTTTCAAACGCTGTTGTCAACCTCATAATAGCCAAAGTCAAATATGCTGTAGACTAAAAACAGAGTTAAAAGGGACTATTCTAGGTTGCAACTGAGCGTTTGAAAATAGGCGACTTTTATGACTCCGGGTTATCAATGGCAGCCTTCAATCAGGCTTCAAAGATAGCGACTAAGTTATCTATCGTTCATGCAGTGGCAGATCCGGAGTAAGTCAAAATAAATTATAGCAGCTCAATTTTAAATTCAAAATATTTTTATAACAATGTCATAGGTTTTGAATTTCAAAAGAATAAAATATGACCAATGAAATTCCTTGAAGGTATTAATTTTTAAAATGTAAATATATCCTGGAATGAGCTGTGGTAATTTATTTTGACTTACGTTAGATCCGCCATGGCGTTCATGGCGCACAATTATATCAAGTTCACTGTAAGCAGCCTTCAAATTCTTAAATGTTTAAAAGGGCACTAAATTGTGTTATAATTATGTAATAAATCACAAGATATTTGTCAAGTGATGTGTATAGCATTTATAATAAATCAGCATCCGCATTATACGTACTACAGTTTGTTTCATCCTTGCCATCCAGGCAGTCATTTTGCCCATCACATTTCCAGCTGATATGAACGCAGCGGGAATCACATAGAAATGTACTTCCTTCACAACGCGGGGGAACTAAATAAATTTATGAAAATACTGCATAGAGCATACAGTATTATTCCTAATAATAAGTAAAAATGATATATACTCAAACACAGGCATATATGATTGGTTGAGAGGCGTGCAATTATTTCATTAAAGGAACTGTTCCAGGGGAACTTTAGTAACAAGATTTGAATACAAACAAAAGCACAAAATTTTGGTTCAAAAAGGAAATAATTATGGTTTTGACATTGAAAATTTTCTATCACAAAAGTTGGATATCGATAAAGCACATCAAAAGCATTTCATACGTTAATTAAGTTGTTGAAGTGTGTCATTTTTTAATCATAATAATAAATACATAAAACCATGCGATGTTCCTCGTACAATTTGGGATTATTCTACTCTTGATATTTAAAAATTGGACTCGCCCTCTCCATAGAATGATTGCTACCAGCGCGTAAACGCAAATAAAACTTCATAAAACTGCAGAATTGTGCAAAAGTTATAGGTACCTTTTATAAAAAGCGTCTCCATTCTGTTGATATTCTCATCATTTTTTCAATAGACAACTTGAAGTCACTTTTCTTTATACCGATATCATTATTAGCATTGATTGTGATATTTGTTACATGCGTATGCTCCATCACAACCTTTTGCTCCGCAATTGTTCCGTACGCCTATAACTCTTGCACAGTACTGTATTCTTGTTGACGTATAATAAGATGTATGCAGCGAGGTATACATAACTCATTATTTAAAAAAAACTTACCGCAAATTTCATCGGAAGCGTCGTGACAATCAATATCTCTATCACAAACGTAACTTTGTCTAATACATTGCCCGTTGTTACATCGGAATTGGTCATCCGTACAAGGACCATGATCTATTTAATGATAATGTCTTATGCATTTAATGATAATGCATTATGTAATCATCTACTTAATATTAGTACAAAGTAATATAGAGTATAATTGCCAATGGTGTCATTTTATTGGCCACTGGCACTCTGCTCATTATCTATATCCATCTTTTGCAAGATTTATATACCGTCATGTGTGGTCAGAGCTATAAGAATATTTCGGTTCCATGTACGGTACAACCCTGTATGTCATTATTATATCATATTTTGACAACGATTTAGTTAGTTAATTGCATTACTAAATGAGGAGCAATGAATTAATGAAGTAAAATTGAACAAAAATAAGTTAAAAGATTGAAGAAGGCGAGGGTTTACTGCATGCATGCATTCCTGGTTGTCACTCGCGTGCTATTTGTTGTTTTCGCAGTGAGCATGTAGCTTATTTCGACCAGCATTATCATTGGGTTCAAAAAACATGTGTGACTACAAGTTTATATAAAACAATCGGTACAGCAACTCACAAGATGTCTATTAAATACAATCTCATTTGTTGACAAAAATGAATGATTCACCTCTTTACTTAATATTTGAGATAGTATTAGGGTTAGGATCGATGAAATTCTTTCAATGACGTATTAGGTCAATAAAATTCCTTCATGTACTAGCTACTGCAGTTAATGTAACAAATGTATAGCTACAAAGGGAAAAAATGGCTGGAAGAATAAAAACCCCCACTAAAGTATTAAGTGGGACGTGAAATGTTGCACAATATTTGTACCTATATTTAGACTTTTGGGCAGAAACTGAGCTATTATAATTGTAAATTTTTAACACTCACCACAATTACTTTCATCACTTTTATCTGCGCAGTCATAATCGTCGTCACATTTCCATTCGCCCTTGATGCATAATCTTGACGTGTTGCATTGAAATTCATTTGACGAGCATACAGGGTAACTAGCTAGCATTCGTAAATTAATTGAGACACATGGTTATTTCCGACCAGTAAAGTCCATGTATACAGAGTGTATCAAAAAAAGTTTACAGTTGTAAAACGTTTGCTAATTGCGCAGAGACCAGCGTTTAATGCTTTTAATAAAATATTCTAAATCTAAGTAGCTTAGCTCAATCGGGGACATCTAAAACAATATTTTTACTAAAATGAATTGCTGCTTTAAGGTGGCTTGTTATCAAAAGGCACTTCTAAAATACTTTGCGCAGAAAGATGCGGAGTATGTTGTATAAACAATTTGATGCATGCGATTTTTAGCAGGCGACGGAAAAAAGTAGAGTTTTCGCCAAAGTCCATTTATCATACTTGATTGATTTTTTGTCTTATTATGAATCATTTTATGCATAACTAACTTTTTGCATAAATTAAAGTACCGCATGTGTTAATTTAGCTTTTTATTTCCCACTAGGTGATTGTGCTTAGACTGAAATATCTGTGCAATTTCATAAAACGTATGATATAAGTTAACGCTATCTGTTCAAAACCCATTTTAAGCAAGACGTTTCTGTGCGCAAAAGCTTTAAAAAGTACCTTTTTGTAACCAGCCACATTAAGCGAAAAAATGGTTTTGACGAAAATATATTACTAGATATTCCAGAGAAAGCTGTACTGCTTAGCATTACTAAAACTTATTAAAACATTAAGCGCTCTTTGCATTAACAGGCGTTTTCCCACTATAAACTTTTTTGATACACCCTGTATAATAATAGATTTTATCTAAACACGATTTTGTTGAAATGATACTAATGTTCCAAACTAATGTAGCAAAATATCTCGCTCTAGGGCGCAAGCCCTAGCGGGAGTTTGCGGACTCATATTGCTAGCGGATATCCTTGACAGATATGGTACGTAACCTGGCCCGTAACTACAGGGTTAATACGGGGGGGAGGATTCACATGATCATGTTCTGCCTGTTCGAGGTAAACGCATGGAACCGATTAAAATCGAGGGTTTAATTTTACAATTGATAAGATAAAAGCGCCTCAGCCAGTCAGGTCGAGTAATTTTTGCCCTGAATTAAGAAAAAATCCCTCGATTATCCAATCACATTTTAGTAATTTTGCTTTCCCATGCCATACGAAATTCGCCGAGTCAACACGAAGATGAGAATATTCACCCCCTTTCCCTCCCCTTGGTTACACTCCTGATAGAGCTAAATACCACAGGATAAAGTGCTCCGTACCGCACCTTCTTGAAAAATAAATACAGGTAAGTCAAACCCCACAATAAGGGATGTTGTTACGGCCCTGGATAAAACAATCAGGGTGAACCATATCAGTGCAATTTCATTAATATCATTTGCATTGTAAAGTTGATAGTATGTATCTTACTGCAATCTTCTTCATCAGACGAATCCATGCAATCTGCTTCAACATCACATCTCCATTTTGCCAAGATACATTGGCCATTTTTGCAAGTGAACTCATTTTCTGCGCATGTCACATTTTGCTCTAAAAGTATCAGTCACGTATTGATTTAGAATACATGCTAATTATGGCTCCTGATAAAACATGGTAACACTGAGTATACTAAATAAGTAAGTCCCACACTAAGGTAACCAGGTAACGCGAAGTGAAATACTTACTCGAAAACAGGTCTTATTAATGTCTTATACATGTTCAATAAAGCCATATTATGTCCTTGATGGTAATTTTAATTTACTCGTTTAAGCTGTTGGATAGAAAATACGTTTGTTTGCCTTCTTGATAATTTCAGCGATATTAAGATTGTTCCATTTCTAATTATCGCTAATTGTTAGACCTAATATTTCAGCCTGTGACACTATTTCGAGGTTTGCTGAAGCTGTATGCACACTTAGAAAAAGGGATACCAACTTTTTGAAACATTACACAATTCCTTATATAAACTTCGGGACTTCAAGTTGGAATTTATTCTGCAAAGACAGCAAGATCCAAGCCTCTTTCTCATCTACTCCACGCGGAATTTTGCTGTTATTGTTCTTTAAAACTATTTCGGCAACCGTTGTGTCGTCAATATAGTTAATAATATTTGGTACCGGTTAGGAATATAGACACGTGAAACGCGAAACGTACGTGCTTTGACAAAATATAAAATAAATACGCATAATAAACCTAAATTAATGTGAATCCAAAACTAGACTTAAATCATGCTAAATCGCACAACAACTAAATACTAAAAAAGATGTGTAAAGTTCCAGATGCATTTTCCCAGTACCTCTGAACCGTACTTTAAAACTTGGGTCTTTTAATGCAACTATTCTTAATCGCTCGTAGAGCTTTGCACTCTATTCTTTGGATTCCTCCACTATGCTCCCATTCCCTGGGGTTACAGTACGCTTTTATGCCAAGTATAAATCTGATTAACTGACATTACACTAAATTCCTGCGGTACTTGTAAGTTAAAAGATAAAGAACCAGTTTCCTGTGATTAATTAGAACAGACAAGCACAGTTGTCGCTGACAATATCAAATACTCAGACTTATGATATAGCAATTTTAAACCTCAGGGAAGGTAAACCGGAATAACTCGCCTATTTTTACGTCTATAGTAGGCAATTGTCTAGCATTGGAAATAACCTGCGCTGCGCTTATTCTTAAGCATATTGTGGTGTAAGCCGCTCTTCAGATTAGCTTGAACAATTTGGGCACAATAACTTAAGCGCATTATATATCTGAGTGCTATTCATTTCGTGGAGATTTTCTTAGACTTGATCCACTGTGATAAATTGTCCGGTTTATCTCGCTTTTTTGTAAACAATACACTTAGCTGTTGATAAAAGGTTTGCTAAGTAGTCCAAATCGGAAAAACGCTCGCACATCGTACAAGATTTCCTAAATTTAGAAATTTGAGTGCATAAAACAATTGCTGCGGAGCGAGCGAGCCTGAAGCGAGCGAGCGAAGCAGCAGACCTAATTTGTGTATGTAGGGGAGAATTTATCTCAAACCATGTTTACCGCAGTGCATTGTGGTCATGCGCGTTCGGAAATGCGCAGAACACCTTACCTCACCCGTGTTTCGTCACCAATTAAGTCTTGTGTTCAGAAGATATCATGTTTCAGGCTGGCTGTTTAAATCATAATTGTTTAAAGCTGATGTTTAAAGCAAAAGCCTTAATGCCTTATCAAGGTTAAATTATACCTGTAAATGCGAGAGGAAGACAATTTATTTTTTTGAATATATTCATTTTTGGAGTCTGCTGTTTGCGGTAATAGTCAAGTACTACAATTTAAAACAAGTTTGTTATTCGCGTCTGTGAAATTGTATTAAAGCGCGTTTGTTTTGTCGATAACAATTTTCCAACATTGCCATTTGTGCTAATAGTCAATCATATTCGAAGTTAACAAACTACAGTTGAACAGAGACGCTGCATAATATATTCACGTTATGTTTTAAAACGCATCTGCTGTTCACGCGACATTATTTGCCCTGGAATTATGACAGTTTTAAATTTCGTGCGTTTGTGATCTAGCAAATATTCCAAAAAAACATAATTATAGAACAACAAAGTTCAAATTTTAGAGTTCAGTGTATCTGTAAGAAAGTCGTTAGCGTATTATTCCTCATCCAAAAGGCATTTGCTTTTGACTTCGTCGACCCCGCGGCCTTAATGCTTAAGCCAGCCGGAAACATGATATCTTCTGGCAGACAAACTGAGTCAAAGCCGAGTAATGTACTGGCAGGCTAGTAATAATGCACAATATCCCACTGAATATATTTTGGGTTGCATTAATGTAAATTTTCAATAACCTATAACATAATTAAGGCTCCGCGGCATTCCCTGCCTTGCAGGTAACCTAGTTATATGTATATATTCAGGTAACAAAAATGATCATTTTTCATATCTGACATAAATGCTGCTTATTTCTCCTATATTGCTAAGTTTTGTCAGAAATTTGGTTGAAAAGATGCAATTAATCTTTTTATTACTAAAAAGTAACTTATTAATCGCCGTCTCGGATTTGTCTGAGGAGTAATCTGTGTGAAATACAATAGGGCGAATTTAATTTTGCCCTTATAAATCGACCAGTTTAAATTTTAATGTGACTTCACTTGTTAACCTGAAAATAAATAAGAACACACATTCTATATCTATTATTTCTATTGTTGAATACCTCGAGAAGGAGAAGAGAAATCGTACCAAAGAAGCTTTGCTGTCATTTTAACCGATCGTTGCAATATAATCAATAAATAGTTGTGCAAAACTTATTAGTTAGGTAATTTAGAGAGATACGGATCTTTTAAATCAAATAAGCGTTTTAGAAAATGCTAAAAATTCGCATAAAATGCTATTTATACGTATTTTTTATACGTAATTGATAGAATGTACTATAGAGCTTATTGTAGTTATATAGGGCTCTCGTTGATAACAGACCAGTTATGGTCTGATGAGGCCACCCTATTAAAATAAAAGTTTATCTATCTATCTATCTACTCTGTTGATATTCCAGAGGAGCTGAGCCTCATATACAGCTTTTTATACATTTTTCAAAGCTTTTCACTGCCAAAATCACACGTACTAAGTTCCTTGTATGATTGCATTGTGATTATCAATCAAAGTGAGCATTATTTTTTGGAACAACACGCAAATGTACTATCGCAAAGCTTTCTATCAGTAAGCTCAGATCTTCATCAGTGCTAATATCAATGCCTATAAAAACCTTCTATGTATACTATTAGCCTCCAAATTGTGCTCGCCATCCCTTGATCACCTATATACTTATTGCTATTAATCGGATTCGGAAAAAAGTTTAGCTTCTTTGGGGTATCTAAGTGCAGTATATTTCCTTTTTTTTTTAATGTTTAACACAATTATACGCTTAACTAAAACGAAAACATGGATAATGAGACACGTATAAACTCCTTCAAAATTCGAAAGAGATCTAGCTGAGAACATATATATTATAGACATGTATGCACAGATATATACTTTCAAATGAGCAATTGAGCTGCTGCATTAAGACAAGGACGTGTGTAGACGATTATTTGGCAAACACTGATAGTTTGGCTGGAATTTAGCAAGTGCAATTTTGCCGTTTTGTCAATTCAAATTGGAGTGGATTTAGTCAGAAATATGATAGCCCAGACAAAATCTTTAAATAAAGCCATAACATAACTAAACAGCGCATTTTTTAAAAAAATCAGTATTTAATGAAGCTAACTTTTCGTTCCTATGCTTGCAATATTCTGATTCCTGCCCGGAGTGTCTGTTGCTATTGTTTTGGAGTGGATTTGGTGCGGAACTTCGCATTGCCGAGCATCAATCATCAAGGATATTCAGCTATTACATTTTTGCATCCATTCCAACAGCAGCAGGAATTTAAATCGCAATTGTAAACAGCCCGGCTTGTCAGGTATTGGTGTTGTTGATTTTTTAAAAAAATATATGTATTTATTTTTCCTCAATGCTGATATTTCTTTAAAAGAGAGATTCTTGACATGTCTATTGATGCTATTGGCTTTTCCGCCAAGCCTAGTATTGACATAATATATACGTTTCTTTACGTCAAATCGAGGCTTTGTGACAAAAATAGACGATATATAGGGAACTCGTATATAAAGTGCTACCATCTATTCGCATATCAATATTTCGCGTTTAAGAACTAACTATCTACATATTTGTTTAGATCTAAACAATTAAGTCATTTAATAGGCGCCAGTACTACAATAGAAACGAAGTTAAATATTGGTGACTTACCAGCCCGTGACGGACATTTTGCTCAAAGTTGACCTTCATAAAATGCAAACTAAGCAAAGTTAAGAAGATAGTCTTGGACGTGTTGGATTTTTTTGATATTCCAAAGACAAGCAGAAACACGTTTCACCGCTTTTAAAAAGCAACTATATAAATGTGGGAAAATGTAAGAAATGGAAAGTGCTAATGAAAATTAGAGTGATCTATTTTCCCGGATAAGAAAACTCCAGCAGATATTATGATTACTTTTCATAAATATATATATATATATATATATATATATATATATATATATGTATGTATATATATATATATATATATATATATATATATATATATATATATATATATATATATATATATATATATATATATATATATATATATATATATATATATATAATAGTAATAAAACTGTAAAATAGCAATCTCGTTTGGAAAGTGCTCAACTTTATCGGAGCTTTATTAGTAAAACAGTGACTGAGTAAGACTAAAATTTCATTATGTACAATAAAAACTACAAATTTGTTTCAAGAGCTCTATACAGGAGACTCTCTCATCAGGTTATAAATACGACCAGGCTACTGCTTGCTTATTTAAATGTTTGTTAAACAACAAACATTTAAATAAGCAAGCAGGAGCCTGGTCGTATTCATAACCTGATGAGAGAGTCTCCTGTATAGAGCTCTCGAAACAAATTTGTAGTTTTTATTGTACATAATGAAATTTTAGTCTTACTCAGTCACTGTTTTACTATATATAAATATATATATATATATATATATATATATATATATATATATATATATATATATATATATATATATATATATATATATATATATATAATTATATATATATATATATATATATATAATTTAAAACACGCGCAGGAGTGCTTTATCAGATATAGAACGCGAGGCGAAGCCGAGCGTTGTATATCTGATAAAGCGCGAGTTTCCAGTGTTTTAAATGACTTCTAAATCGATTCATTTTATACCCATCTTGTCTGTTTGTATATAAAAGAATTTTCAATATAGATGTTGTATAAGCCGAGAAAATCGAAGTAAAAGATTTGTGAAAATCGACATGTGTTTTATCTCATATATAGACTCTAGTCACGGCTATGATTTTCTTTGTGTTTTTCTCATGAATTATTAATGAGGTTTAGAAATATATATGATATATTTAAATCTCGGTGTCAGATGCCTGGGTGTACTGCTGTACCAACCACTTTGTTGGCATGACTCTCCTTCTAACTGCTACATATACATCAGGACATATAAAAAAGTTTTGTTCCTGAAATGAGATCAATAACATTTATGCCTACAATCTCCAGACTGCAGCTTCAGTAGTAGTATCTGGAAGCCACTATGCAAAAGTGAAACGCCCGGCAAAAGCCCAGATACTATCGGTTTCAGTGACTCTATGTAATTTTTGAGATTAATGATTGGTGGCGCTGGATGAAAAAAGAGATTATCAGGGAATTTTCAGGCCAGGATGTTGTTAGTGATGATTGTCAATGTGACTTCCTAGGCTTCAATGCCAAGAATCTGTGTTACTTCTTGGTAGAAGTTAATTCCAATTACGTTCTTGACATCAAAGTCCTGGACAAGAGGCATGTTGGCCTCATCTCATCATAAAAAAAGAAGCAGTTAAAAGAGGCCTGGATCGTCTTCAAAAGGATGTGAAAGTGATTGAGTTGGTCACTGATGCATCTACAACTATAAAATCACTTCTTGGCAAGCTCCCTATGATTCATTGAATTTTTCTCCTGTGGGTACTTGTATGGTATTTACATTTACTACAACCATTTTTTTTCAATCCCCCCCCCCTTCTTCATATTCTTGTCAGAATTTAGTAACCTCTTCCTCTACTTGCACCACTCTTTTAGCACAGAATAGGAAATAGACAGAGGGGCCATTTGAGTTTGAACCTTTGCAGTTTGTGTTCCCATGCATTTTGCATTACGCAGGTTAATGATGCAGGTTTTGTCAATCAATTGGGGGATATGTTGCACTGCTGAGTGGCCCTGTTGTTTATTGACTATATTGTGCTTTTAGTGTAAACAGGTGCATTCATCTCACTCAAAGTTCTCATTTAGAAAAAGAATACCCCGAAATGATCCACAGCTTGGATGTTTGGCACAAATCAAAGATATAAAGAAGTGCCTGGATAAGATTTGTGTAATGCATTGTTGTATTTGCAGTTTGGCAGAACATCTTAATTATTCATAACTTATTTAAAAATTTAGTTAGGCAAACCAAAAGCTATAAAAAAAGACAAGGATTGGGCACCACACATTGTCAGGTATTTTCGACATTGTTCAAATGTGTGCAAGAAAGATAATACCTCTGATGAGGAAGCCGAAAAGCCCGAAATTTTTCAAATTAATTCTAGATTGCAATGAAATTGCTTATCAATACTTAAATCGTTTTTCAAAGAACTCAATCCTCCAGGCATCTCACTCAAAGTAAAACAAATCCTGTTAAAAATGAAAGTGATCAATTTCAATAATCTGCAGACATTGTATAAGGCAAAATTGGCAATGATATGATGTTATTTCAAAGTGTAATGAATATACGGGAAAATGTTTCTTGACTGTGATTTTTTAATTTCAGTACAGTTATTCCCAAAAAAGGAGTTCAAAAATCTTTAACAACAGTGGAAAAATCTATAAAAACAAAAACGGAAATGCAAATTTTCTTAACAAAACAAACAAACATGACGGGTGATGAAATAGGTCAATACTAATTTAAACAATCTACCACAACAATGCGAATTTATTGGCTACTTTAAACGTGCCCTACTGAGAGGAAATCCTGGCTATGCCTCTGCAGCACCTCACCTCCTCCCCTATATATATATATATATATATATATATATATATATATATATATATATATATATATATATATATATATATATATATATATATATATATATATATATATATATATATATATATATATATATATATATATATATATATATATATATATATATATATATATGTATATATATATATATATATATATATATATATATATATATATATATATATATATATATATATATATATATATATATACAATTATCAATGTTTTGAGACAACAACATAAGAGCGCTCGATATTGATTTCAATAGAGCGTAAATAAATGAATGAATTAAAGACGAGAAATACTTTTTCTGTCGCTACTCAGAGTTTCACGCGCTTAGGCGATCATCAGGCAACCTGATGATCGCCTAAGCGCGTGAAACTCTGAGTAGCGACAGAAAAAGTATTTCTCGTCTTTAATTCGTTCATTTATATATATATATATATATATATATATATATATATATATATCTATATATATATATATATATATATATATATATATATATATATATATATATATATATATATATATATATATATAATTATATATATATATATATATATATATATATATATATATATATATATATATATATATATATATATATATATATATATATATATATATATATAAGGGAGGAGGGGAGATGCTGCAGAGGCATATATTTATATATATATATATATACTGAGCGAGTTCTTTAACTTTTGTGTGCGTCAAAGTATGATTTTTAGTGGATTAGCTGTAAGTTTGTTAGCAAAACTTCAAGCAAAAAAATGAAATGGTGGAGTCAACCATTTTTGCCAGGAGGGTGCACTCTAGCTGGAAACTTCTTAGTTGGCTTTCCTAGATCTTTGACTGGTGGTTCCTTCACGACATTTTTCCAACGTAGGACGTTACCACGGAGCGAGATTTGGAGTCGTTTGCTGTCTAGCTGTTCCTCAGGAGTCTGGCAAAATTTTCTTTCTATAGAACAGACAACGCCTTGCAGGCACTGACCGACGGCTTTTATACCATGCGATTGTTAATCATGCATAAAATCGAAAAAAAATTGGCGACCTGGTTAGACATTAAGTCTTTTTATTTCACTTATACACGCTGACCCCGTAAACTTAAGCTCATTTCCACGAGAGGCGTGTGCAAAAATTAGTAAGAAGTTTACATGTATAAGGAATTAATTTATGGAGCTATTTACATCAAAATATATAAACTAGAAAATGACGGTGTAAAAGTAGAAGACAGTAATGTATAAATGAGAAAGTTTTAAACTATTTACAGGTACATTATTTACAATATTTATTACTCATGAGTGAGCAGTGATTTTATTTTGAAAGGAAGAAAGCGATTTACATTTCTTAATATCTTCTGGTGTAGAATTCCAAAGTTTGGCTCCATCATACACGAAACTATTTTTCGTATTATTAGTACGAGGTTTTGGTAGGCAGAGATTACTTGATATCCCTCAAAGGTTATGTAGTCTGTTTTCTCACTTTTATGTGAAAATAAATTAGCAAGTGATTTTGGACTCATTTTAGTAAATATTTTGTGCATAGTTTTTGCTTTAGCTTTTTTCCTTTCTGTTTTAAGGGACTCCCAGCCCAATTCACGCAGAGGAGTTGAATGATTTACTTTATTGCTCATATCTAAAATAATTCTGGCAGCTGTATTTTGTAGTTTCTGAAGGTGTATTGATTGTGTTTGATTGAACACATCCCATCATGGACGGATTTAGATATTTTTGATGGGAGAGGTTCGAAAATCTTTTGTGGAGGGGGGGGGGGGGTGCAATTGTTTGCTTCAGCATGGGATGTTGGCTTGGTAGGGGCTGACAGATCAAAACTCGAGAGAAAAAAAATATGTATAATTCTATGTCCGGTGTATTTACGTATTGTATTAAATACATTATACAGTGTACTAACTATCCTTCACTTATCGCTACAGTTTTTTCGTCTACTTCACAAAATGTACATAACAATTTCAATGCTAAGTCGAAGAGCAACCTGATGCACTCGAAAGTCAAAAATATCGACAAAACCTTTTCACTTAATCCCAAATAACATTAAACAAACAAGTATTTGCACATAGGTACATTGTACTGCGAGTATATTGGAAGAACAGTTGGCTCATTATGAACACATTAAAAACACAAATAAAGTGTTAAAGCAGCATGGGCCGCCGAAGCAACCTTAAATTCCGTAGACGGTCGGACACCTCCAAGATGGCCGACCACCTCATTGATCTCGTTTTCAAGAATATGTGTCTGATAAAACTAATAGATTTTTCTTTTTAAATTTTACTAATCCAATCCCTGACCCAAACCCTAAACCTAACCCTTACAAAAATCGTATAAAAGTAAAAAAATATAAGAAAAAAAGTTTGACGAACTTTAAAAATAAAAAAAGCTCGGATGAGATTCGAACCCCTGCCTATAATGTATTTGAAATCGCACGCCTAGACGACTGAGCTAACAACGAGCTCGCTGGAAACCGTGGAAAGCTTTGTCTAAACGAGCCAGAGCAGTCTGGAAACGAGATAATGAGGTACTCGACCATCTTGGAGATGTCCGACCGTCTACGGAATCGAAATAAGCGCCGCCGAACGTGAAAATTCCCGAACAATCAATCAAGATGACATTGGCAAGTTAGCGTTCATCGATATGTCTGCTTTTGAAGTCCAGGAGGATTCATACTTTCGCCCGTCTGTTACCTTTTGCAGTCCATGAGTCAATGAGCATGTCGTTATCAATTTTCGATGCCAGATCTTGGTTTAGAGCTACGCATACTGGGTCACCGAGTCTGCTAGGGGTAAGCCTTGATCGCAACTTGGTACACACTCTGTTCATCGTTGAAAAACTCCGTTCCACGAAAGCCGTGCTTGTTGCAATGGTTTTCTTCAAGTTGACGAACTTAATTGAGTTAAGAGATCTCTTTTCGCTAATCAGTAACCCCTTTTGGAAATCATCTGTGGCACGCAACAGCTCCAGTTTGAGAATAGATCTATTTATCCCCAAACAATCAAAGTGCTTAACAAGATAATCGAGTGTATCGATGTCCAAGTAGCACGGTTTAGACGCATCCAAAGCTTCAAAAGCTTTCATTACTTGAATGTTCTTGCTGTCGAACCGAATTTGGAACTCTTTCTCTATTTTTCTTTTCATGTACGCGTTGAGGTCTGAGATCATGTTGTTACGGTGGCCCATAAGGGACACGCTTCCTCCGTACAAATATGTCGCTGCTCCCTGGTAAATTACCTGCTCCGTGCACTTCCGACTGTTCTGCGTACAAATCTGTCGTTGTTCTGTGCAAAATCAGTTGCTCTGTGCAAATAAGAAGCGTCTCCGCACAAATATGAAGCTTCTCCGCACAAATACGAAGATCCTCCGCACAAATATGAAGCTTCTCCGCACAAGTTTAAAACATCTCTGCAGAAATTTAGAGCTTCTCCATAGAATATTCAAGCTTCTCCGTGCAAAATATAGCACAATAACAAACCTTCCCCTCCCCCCGGCTAACAAATAATGCTACAAACTCGGGGGGGGGACAAAATTTGTTTGTGGAAAATAAATTTACTTCGAAATTATTGTTGGAAAATATGAAGTCTTGTTGTCATTGCGGGGAAAATTTTCAAGACAATACGAACTTTTACCCCAACTGTGGGAAGAAGCTACTAAACAGTAAGGGCCTTACAATATTAAGATAAATAGAAGGGCCATAGAAGATATGCAAATATATTTGAGACAAAATGTGGTAAATTTCCATAATTATTTATGGTAAAATGCGGTTTACTGTTTACGCAGTTCCATTGTCTTTTAAAACACATTCTGACATTCGCAAATTTTACACAAAAATGAAAAGGATAGTTGTTAGTACAAAAAACAATAGTTAACTTATAAAAAAGTATGTGCCTTAATGCAGATGAGTACAATTAATAGTATTCAGACTTGGATTACAACTGTTAAATTTTGTCACAAAATACTGTCAGCACATGAGATTGTAACTTATGTATTTTGTTAAAAAACTGTCTAGACATGGTGATAATGGTTAACTCGAAAAAGAAAATGGGTTATGATATCATACTTAATTATTTTCATTGAAGAAACCCAGTGAAAGTTGACCATCATATGTTTCCCCTACTCTTGCTAGAGTTCAAGCAGTAATTGTAAAAGGTTAAGGTTAGAAAATGTGTATATAAGTTGAAAAGAAAGGTAGTGGCTTGAAAAAATACAAAAAAGTTTAATCATAGGTATATGAATAACTATGGAAATTGAACACATTTTGTCTGAAATATATTTGCATATCTTCTATGGCCCTTCTATTTATTTTATAAATATTGTAAGGCACTTACCGTTAGTGCTTCTTCTCACAGTTGGGGTAAAAGTTCGCATTGTCTTGAAAATGTTCCTCGCAATGACAACAAGACTTCATATTTTCCAGCAATAATTTTGAGGTAAATTCATTTTCCACAAACAAATTTTGCCTCTCTCCCTCCCCGAATTTGTAGCATTATTCGCTAGCCAAGGGGAGGGGAAGGTTTGTTATTGTGCTATATTTTGCACGGAGAAGCTTGAATAGAAGCTTTAAATTTCTGCAGAGATGTTTTAAATTTCTGCAGAGAAGCTTCATATTTGTGCGGAGAAGCTTCATATTTGTACGGAGAAGCTTTTTATTTGCACAGAGCAACTGATTTTGCACACAACAACGACAGATTTGTACGGAGAACAGTCGGAAATGCACGGAGCAGGTCATTTACCACGGAGCAGTGACATATTTTTACAGAGAAAGCGTGTCCCTTATGAGCCACCGTATGTTGTTGATTGAATCTTCAGCAATGGCTGACGATCTTGCTCGGTGTATGGGCATGGTAATTTCAAGAGGTATGCCTGTCTTTTCAGAGTGCTCGTTTATCTTTATTTTGATCTGATCATCATCTATAAAGTGCGTGTTCTTTCTGTCATCTGTCCAATCGATGCTCTGGCTTTGTAGCTCTTTGGACAAAAAGAACATTGCACCCAGGTATACATGAAGAGTGATGAGGCCAATAATCTGCTTTGCAGTTGTCAATTTATGGTAAAACCCACTTGCTTGCTCGACATGTTGTGAATCATGCAATCTCGGGTTTTTGCTCAACTCTGATCAGAGTTTCCAAAATAACACGAGGTTTTTCCGTGATCAGATCTACGGCCTCAAACTTGCAGCCCCAACGTATGTCTATATCTGCTGAGTCAGATGGGTAAAGTTCGCTGTATACAGTATCATAAATTCTCTGACTTTTGGATGGTTCAGGAACGTATAAAGCGATTTGATTGTAGACATGATGTCAAGCGCAATGTTGGAATCTTTGATTAGATAATTTACCACAAGATTTAAACGGTGAGCAGTGCAGTGTATGTATACTAACCAGTAAAAATTCTCAGAACGCAACAGTTCTGCAACCCCAGAAAATTCGCCTGACATAACACTTGCACCATCCGCTCCTAGACCAACATCGTTCCCAAGCTTTTCCCTCTTGTGGCGGAAAAACTCTGGCTCAGTCTGGTCACGTGACTCCCAGATTTTTGGAGATAACAAAAATCCGTGATTAGGGTAGGGAAGGTGCGTACGTTAGTGTTTGCGTGTTATAGAAATTATGCCTTTGGCACCTGGACATGTTACGTTTATAAAGTAGAAAAACAACATTGATTACGCCAAACGCATAAAAAAGTCCTGAACATAAGCGACAGATTTATAAGCTATCCAAAAGACGTAGAAATGCTCTCATCGGCTCAAAAAGGAACGCCACGAAAGCACCGCCGTTTTGCAACGAGCGATAGTTCTTGCAGGCTTAGCAGTTCGGTTGAAGACAGATCTCACTCGAAGAGCCTTTTTAAAAGCAACAATCGTGAATTGCTTACACTAGCTCGAAGCCTGTCTGGGGAGCAACTTTTGCAACACAAAAATCTGAACTGATATGTCGAGCGTGCGAAAGAAGGCTTGGAAATTTTAAATCTTTTCGCGTGAAAATTCAAGAAAGTCGAAAGAAGTTCACGCAATCCAGCAAAAGACTAGTACAACTTTCTGCATCTGTAAATCCTGCTCTGAAAGTCGCAAGACGAGAGCCGAATTCACTTTCCGATACAGCGTCAGTTCGTACCCGATTAAATTAAGTTTTAAGACGAGAGGTGAAGAGGTATGCGCTCAACTATTCTATTGTTATTGTACCCCATAGATTACCCCATAGTGTTTTAAAAATAATTAAAAAATAGCATTTTGGAGTCGAAATAAACCTTAATTTAAGGAAGGCACGCGCAATTAAACTGGGCGTGACTTCATACAAATTTTCACTTTTTAAAAATAAATAAAACGTACATTGAATGAATTTTTACAAAATATTATTAGACAAAAAGCGCTTCTGAACATTTGAAAGACCAAGAATATTCTAGCCACGTCGCCAAATCGCGTTCGGTGTGTGTGGGCCGAACTTAATTACCTTCTAATTGTAAAACGAGTTTGTGATTGGGTATTGTATGTTCGACACAGTTGTTGTTGATGCTTTTAGCACTTTTATTGGGCAGTGACAATTGTCGCGACAACCTTTTAAAATTCTGTTGTCACATATGTTTAGCTATAACAACACTTTTATGCTTCAAAGCATGGTTTACGCAATATCAAAGTCATTTCCAAGTCTTATCTAAGGCTAGAAAATGTTTTAAACAAATACTAGGGACGGGTGAAGTAGCTTGCGTTATGTTAAGTTTTATTAGTTCGCTCAAATTTCTCTAGTAGATCTAAAAAACATAAAAATGCAAAATTTCTACTGTGATCACATAAACTTAAAAAATGTAAAAAAGCGGACTGTGGGAATTTTCCATTTTAAAAAATTATACTGTACCTATGTATATATGCAACACAATCATGCTATGCATTTCAAACGTTATTAATTAACGTATATAAACAGGGGCGTCGATTGCGGCAAGCTTCATAATAAACCATCATTATATACTTAATATAAAATACGGCTAAATTAAGCCATTTATATCCTGTTATTTCTTACCGTTCCAATAATAACTTCATCTAACGTGGACGAACAAAACGAAGTACTCCTTCGCGCATGTAGTCAAATGAATACTGAATTGGTTGAGGTAGCAAGAAGAGAAACATTTCTGTACTGCGCGACAGAGACTTTAATGGTCTTGCGTCACTCAGTTTTTCAGATATAGAGACGGAAGTAGAAACGTCATGCCCTTTGTTTTATCAGTTTTTGCATACCGCAATCGAATACGAACATGACACTGAGAAAAAGCAAGCAGCATTTGTGTTAGTCTACACTACTATAATGTTCAATAGATGTCATGAATTGAGCAAACTTCAGAGAGTCAATTCAGTGCTGCTAATGGAGAGTGGAGCTACTCTACAGGTACTGGACACAAACTATCTATAATCTGTTACCTTCTAATAGAATGACTTAATCTCGAATAACTCTGAGATTACAAGAACATTATGGAATATGGTCAAAGTTATAATTGGAGAGGACTTCAATTATATATTGTATGCAAATGTTAGATTCTGATTAAAAAGATATAGTTTCAGCTAATCATAGCTAATTGGGCCTGGACTACATATAGTTAATTCTATTTTATTACAGTTTTTCTAATTAATAACCCTTCTAGAATGAGATAATAACCTACCCATTTATAGGCGAATAAACTTATTAATCCCCTTCTCTAATATTATCACTTTAGCTATGCCTTAAGATGGAATTTCAGTCCTTGCATATAGCTTCTTGTAGCTCAGTGCAATTTACCCAAATCCAATCACAATACTGACGGTCCATTTAAACCCGGGACGAAAAATCATATTTTCACATAGTGCAAATGTATGTGCAAATGTGATGCGAATTTGAAATTGGCTTATCTTTGTTCACATTTGCACCCATGCAAACATCACGCCTGCACGAAATTCGCACCGGGTGCCAAGATGCAAATACCGCGAATGCTCGAATTCGCACGGTTGCGAATTTAGTGCGAATTTGTATATTTGCATATAGTTTGTCGTTGTGTGTGGATTTAGTGCAAATTTTGAATTTGCACATGTATTTGCATGTAGTGCAAATTTTTTGCAAACGGAAACACATTTGCACCAACCTTTACCATAGTGCAAATTAAGTGCGATTTTATAATTTTCAGTGGTGTGAACGTGCCGTAAATTTTATGCTGTTTTCTTTGGATTAATTCTTGCTTAAATGGTTTCGCAAAATTGTTGTTTTTCTAAATGAATATGGTGTATATCTGCTCCATACTTTTCAATTCAATTCTTCAAAATTTTACGTTTACGCACGCGTAAAATATATAGCAATAGTGACTAAACATTGCACACTAGGACACTTTACAGCTAATTGCACCATTGCATTTTTACCAATGGGGGATTATTGTAATATATATCTATAAAAACGGCCTGGATATTTCTACTTGTTACAAAACACTAGGTTAGCTGGTTTCAAGTACATTCAAATTAACACTAATCCTGACGCAGATCCTTTGGCAGAGACGAATTTTGAACAACTTTCGCCCTAGCTTAAAATTATCGCAAAAATATTTATGGGTTAATCTGTACGTGACACATATCAAAAATCGTCTGTTCTTCATAAATTTGTGGCAATGTGCTCTTTTGGCCAGTAAGCTTGTCAGGGAAGACCAACATACTACAGGTATTTCAAAAACCACCCAAAAACTACAGCATCTTGAGCTTTTTTAAAGGTTTTACTGTAAAGCTCGAAAGGTCAACGTTCCTGTAGTTTTTAGGTGATTTCAACAATACCAGCAGTACCTGCTATTGACGTGACTTTGCATAAATCTAGACAATATAATGCGAATGGGGCAGCGTGTGTCGTGGTCAAATATACAACTAAAAGATCAATGATTAAAAAACCTGTTTATTTAACAATGTTACAAAGTAATCTGTGCTTTTTTGCGATAGCTATAAAAACGTACGTACATTGAATCGTCAAAAGGATTATCTAGTGCGTCGAATTTCTGTCGCGTGTATCCAATTCAAACAATAATAATTATTATAGATAATGAGGGATTATATAAGTCATCATCTTATTATCTATTGTTTGAATTGCACTCGATGCGACAGAAATTTGACGTTTAAACAGACATATTTAAACTTACACGTAGGGACGGAAACCGTGAAGGGACTAATTTGGACTTCAAACTTTCATTTCAGTTTGATTTCCTCGGAAAAATCCATTAACTTTTCAATGCAAACAATATCAATTTAATGTTGGTTAAAACAAAACAACGAAATTTCAACAGAGAAATAATTATGTGAAAAGCATGTTAAACACGAGCAGAAATGCTTTATCATAATATAGATATAACATGCGTTTCATATTTGACAGTAAATCATGACATGCAAATGCTTTAACGAGCTTAATTAAAAGAACGGCCCATGCTACCAGTGAATTATCATTAAATTATTGTCAAAATAAATGCAACTTAGGCCAGCAACTCAAAGCTAAACACACTAACGTTTGTGTGCGTAATGAAACGTAGCACATACACTATCACTGCATGCATGACACGGTTGATTTCCCTTAGACTAACGGCCTTTTCTTAATGAATCATTACTGATTTTTGATATTGGTAATGCAGTAAAGCAACCTTTTGTTTTATCATCAATAACTCATGGAAATAAACATTGCAGAGGTTGGAATTAGCGCAACTCGATCAGTGTAAAGTCGAAAGTTTGAAGTCCAAATTTCAAGGCGATATTATATGGGAAAATTTTCAATGACGATTTAATGCGCAAACCAATCAAAACTGCGAAACCAATCAAATTTCTTGTAACTTAACTTGCATATTGCAATCGTTAAAAATTGTCGTGTGTAAAATCGATTTTAGGAGAGCACCAAGGGGCTTGCTCGTTGCCATTAAACATGTACATAAAAGAAAACTTTTTTAAGCTGTAGCATGTACGATACAATAAGTCAATATGCAACATTGTGTAAAATGCACTCTTTGATGTATTCCTACTCTTTAGAAATAGGTATGGTAATTTTATTCCGTCTGGTAAAAAAAATTGAAAGCAAAATTAATCTGATGTAAAATCAATTTTCTAGAATTATCACGCCAAGCAGCGCGCATTTTGTAGTTGCATATTATACGACATACTCATGCAGTCTGTAAGCCTTTCAGACTCATGTTTAAATTAGTCACTTGATTTTTCTTTAAAACACTAAAATAATCTGTTATACTTATGTAAAGTTTTGAGCACTTCTCATGGTCAACATTGTGTTTGTGTTAGGATACAGCAATTAATGGCTTACATAACCAGTGATGAATCAGTCTTCGCCATGTAAAATTTGAGTTGTTTCACTAAACATTCAGTTGGAAAATTATGTCCATAAATGTGCTTTCAAAAGACTGACAGTTTGATGAGCTGGGCCATGGCTTTCAAGCCATTAAGGGCTGGCTGCTAAAGGATGTAATCAACAGGCCATAAGGTTGTTAGTCAACTATTGAAGGCATAAATATCTTCCACTGTTTTTTTTTAAAATTTTGTTAAATTATATAAGCTGCCAGTCACCAAAGTGTTGCTGTTCCTAGTTCTATAAATTTATCATTGTGTACCTAGAGTTGTCAATAACACATGACATTAAATGATCAGACAACACAAAGACTGGTGACCTACTATTAGGGACTGGTCATTAAGTATAGTGGGAGGGGTGGGGGGGAGCTATAAAATTTAATCATTAAAAGGCTAATTTTGTGTGGCCCACCCCTGGTTTTCCTACAAAATATACATGACCCACCCCCTATTTGGCACTAGAAATCCTTAAATATCCCCCCAGTATATCCTTAAAATTTTCATGACCCACCCCTATTTGTGACTTGAAAAATTCATGACCCACCCCTCAATTTCCACTGCCCACCCCCCCCCCCTTATACTTTGTGACCAGACCCTTATCAGAAGAGTTATAGGCTGTCATCAATATTGACACTATGTAGGAAATTCATTGATCATGGATGTCAACTTGTCAGTACAACCTGTTAATTACAGGTAGGTTAATATATAAGTTTACAGTGCTGATAAACTGATTAATGAACTTCTTAAAAATAATCAATAAATTTGGTCTCTTGCTAACTAAAATGATTTAATATTTGCATATTAAATTTGCTGTTAGTTGTAAATTCACAAAAGTTAATGGCTAAAGCTAGTACCTGCCACAAACCTTGCCAACTGTGATAATTTAAACTTCATTTCCTGTGTTTAAGTTTATCTAAGTTTATGTACTACAAAGTAAAATACTTGTAGTTAACTAAATAACTGCATCTCAAAATATTTGCACTTGGATACTGAAGCAACACTGATCCAAAGTCAACTTGAAATTATTAAAAGATGTAAATCTAGCATTTTATTGTTTTACTTACACTGTATTTCAAGGTGTTAATAATAAAGGTATACAATTTGAAGCATGCATCCTGGATTCTAGAAACAAAAAATAACTTAAGTTAGCAAAATGCCCAGGGGTTAATTCATTTTTTCTAAGTTTCGTGAAAAATTACAGGCTTGTTATAAATATGAAAAACATATTGTCCAGCGAGATAAATATAATGAATTTAATACAGTCAAAGAATAAAAATGCTGCATGGCTATTTTTGTATTGGAAGTGAAATACTGAAAAAGATGCAAACAAAACTATAACTGTCACAAAATAAACCTTGAAGAAACAAAAGGCACTTACCTTCTCGTTAAAGCATTACATGTTCCCTCGTATCTCTGTTTTGGTTCAGAACAAAGCGATGCTTTGCTATAAAGTACGGAAGCTACTTTGAATGCTGACCAATCTGTCGCACACATAATAATGATGTTTTTATACCTTGTTTTTAGCCCAACTCTTTAAATATCATTCAAGATTGATGAAGCTGTGTTTTATTGTGCCACTTATCATATTTCAACCGCAAGTGTCTGCATTTTTTCACCTTTTTTTTAGCAAAAACTCGCCTATTTCGCCTCAAAAACACTTCTTATTCAAAGAACTTCAATATCAAAAGAAGAAATTTGATTGGTCAACTTTCGCGCCAAAATCACGCGGAATGTTTTCCTTATATTTTACATGCGTCAAAAGTTGATTATTTTTTAAAATTTGCTTTTAAGGTGCTGGGTTCAACAAAGCATTAGTATAATTATGTCATCATTATTATTTTATTTAAGCTCTTTGAACATGGAGTATTAAAGGAATATTTGCAAAGAATGACAAAATTTTCGGACTGCCTTCGCGACTGCTGCTCAGGTGAAAAATAGGTATAGCAGGCCGATTGTTTCAGCTAATGGCTTTCGTGTTTTGCACTGGCTTTAAAGATTACAATCAAGTTTTAGCATTTACATCTACTTCTTTGTTTTTGCATGGAAGGTGGCAAAAATATATTATTTAAAGATTGCATCATCTTGACATGTATGCAAAGACGAGCAAATTTTCTAAGACATTTGCTACAGTATTTTTAATGCGCGAATGTATGTGCGAATTTATTGCCAATATGCTAGAATTTGAACACGCTCCAAAACAGTTTAAACTTTGTTCTTTTCTGTCTCGAATCGCTGGCTGGCGGGCTTTCGAATAACAAAATGCGTTGTAGTTCCGAGTTTTGATTCGTTAAACGGTATTACGAAAAAAATAAAAAACCCATAAAAAACTTGACATTTACATTACCTTTGCACGCATGCAAAGTTGAGCAAATTTTCTAATACTTTTGCTACGGTAATTTAAATGTGCGAGTATGTGTGCGAATTTATTGCCAATATGTTAAAGTGAAAACATGCTGGAAATCTGCTTAAACTTTGGTCTTTTCTGTTTTGAGCCGTTCGCGATCCTGCTATGGAATAAGAAAGTGCATTTTACTTTGTAATTTTCATTCCGATAGAGTTACCACCGAAAATTTTAAAAAACATTATTGTCTAATCATTGCATCACCTTTGCACGCATGAATGCAAAGTTGAGCAAATTTTCTAATACATTTGCTACGGTAATTTAAATGTGCGAATATGTGTGCGAATTTATTGCCAATATGTTAGAGTGAAAACATGCTGGAAATGTGCTTAAACTTTGGTCTTTTCTGTTTTGAGCTATTCGCGATCCTGCTATGGAATAAAAAAGTGCGTTTTACTATGTAATTTTTATTCCGATAGAGTTACTACCAAAAATTCAAAAGAATATTATTGTCTAAACATTGCATCACCTTTGCACACATGCAAAGTTGAGCAAATTTTCTAATACATTTGCTACGGTAATTTAAATGTGCGAATATGTGTGCGAATTTATTGCCAATATGTTAGAGCGAAAACATGCTGGAAATCTGCTTAAACTTTGGTCTTTTCTGTTTTGAGCCGTTCGCGATCCTGCTATGGAATCAGAAATTGCATTTTACTTTGTAATTTTCGTTCCGATAGAGTTACTACCGAAAATTTTTAAAAAATATTATTGTTTAAACATTGATCACCTTTGCACGCATGCAAAGTTGGGCAAATTTTCTAATACATTTGCTACGGTAATTTAAATGTGCGAATATGTGTGCGAATTTATTGCCAATATGTTAGAATGAAAACATGCTCAAAATCGGCTTAAACTTTAATCTTTTCTGTTTTCAACCGTCCGCGATCCTGCTATGGAATAAGAAAGTGCATTTTACTTTGTAATTTTCATTCCGATGGATTTATCACCGAAACTTAAAAAAATATATAAGTAAACATTGCATCAAACGTGAACAGATGCAAAGTTTAGCAAATTGATCACGTATGTACTGGATGTTAAAAATCAGGCACGTTTCAAGTTTCCAGGCTTATGTACTTCTTATATAGCAAAAATAAAAAAGTGGAAAACAGGCCAGCACTGTCAGAGAAAACATTAGCCCGACATCCAAGGTCAACCGGCAGCCGTCACTTTGCCAGGACAATTTTTTCATTATCACATTAACTGCATCCCAATTAACCCTACACACAGTCATGCACACGGAAATATTTCATCCGGATATTTCCAGTAAGGTTTGCTAAAAAAAACCTGTAGCGACTTTTACATGGCGATAAGTTTGCTTCAAATTGGCAACGGTGTGTAAATGTATTGCGAATGTTCTCACAAATTTGCACAAGTGCAAATGTCAGGGCAAATGTGTTGCAAATTTATATAGTTGCAAAGATGAATTTGCACTGGTTGCCAATTTCGACGACCAAATTCGCATCACATATGCAACTGTTGCGAATTAAGTGCAAATCTATTTTTTCGTCCCGTGAAATTCGATGCAAGTACTTGCAGTGAGCTGCAAGAAGCTTTGTGCGAGGACTGTGATTCCGTCTTGTGGCTTCAGAGGAAGTGGTGGAAGGGTAATAGTAGAGAGATTCAAGTAAATGTTATAGGTAATTTTTAACTGTCTAGCTAATTTAATGAAGTTATACCCTCATTGACAGGTATTTGAACGGCTAAGCAAATATGGTTTTTGTCTGATTAAGGCGAGCAAGTACAATATCCTGGATGACATTGGAGATCATTTCATGGATTTAGCTGTGAAAAAAGTTGAGGAAGGAGACACCTTTGTCTATGTTTTGGACAATATTGACTGGATGGAGAAAGTGCATGACATGAGGTCTGATGCACAGAATAAAAGTGTCCATGTAGTGGCTACATGTTTAGTGTTTGATCGCATCACATCTAAAGATCTTCCTGATGATGGCCCTAAAAAAGATCTGAAAGATTGTGACGTGATAGAGTTGGTGAGTCTTACAGATGAAGAAACAAGCATTACAAAGGAACGATACAAGCTCCTTGTTGCAAAGATCTTGTGCCAGTACTTTCCTGCATTTAAATTTCTACAGGATTTAGTACCTGCTCACTTGCCACATGAAAATTCTGAAGCAATGAGTAGAAAGTCGATTGTTGTACCATTCCCTATTCTCATGAAAGATGAAAAGAAGTACACTGATCTGGTGGATGTCCTTGATCAACTGGAAACCTGGAGCCATGACATATTTTCAAAAGCTGGTATATTCTTAGTCCGAGACTCTTCTCATGAGCCCCTACAGCTCCAAAGTACCACTTCACGGCCAGATCAACCAGCCTCGCATAACCGACCTGTTGCATCCACTACCGATCCCTGAAAAATGTTAAAATCCCTTGTTATGGTGATCAGCTATCCAGAGTACGGTTTGCTGGTGCAAAAAACTTGAGATCTGGCAGTCATACAGCCAGAGATAGATTTGACCACATTTATCCTTTTCGCATAGTAGATTGGCATTGCAAAAAGAGCTTTCTTAAGGTAATTTGATTTTCACAAAATTAGACAACAAATGTAGCTTAGAATGTCCACGAATGAGAATTCAAGTTTAATATTTAAGTCTAAATCTCATCATGTTGTATTGATACTGGAAGGTGAATTTTAATATTTGTATAAATATCATGGTCCAATAAGGCGCAATAATATGGCCAAAAATGCGCAAGTTGCAGCAACTCTGTTGACATCTTGTAACAACTTGTTACAACAAGGTGATATCAGGATGTGTTCAGTTTGTGACAGCTTTGTTGACGACAAGTCTTTTGCAAGTTGTCAACTGAGACTTGTTGCCAGGTCATTGTCCAAGCTTGTTATCAGCAGGCTTGTTGCAAGTTGTTTCAACATTAGGCTGATTTTAACAGGCTTGATGAAATTTAAAACTTGTTGGGACTTGTAGAAAAGCAGCAACAAGTTGGTAAAATTGACAACTTGCAACAAGTCTGTGGCACTTTTGGCTGTCCCTGAAACCTTGTGCCCATATGATTTTATGCTTCAACCTCGCATAGAATAAAGTGTCTTGGTAAGTGGTGGCTATACATGCTGTGCAGTCCGAAATCCCTTGCAGGCTTAAAAATTCTTATCATATTGATAACCTATCCATTATGATTTCCCACTCACATTTGCATTTGAACAAAACTGTATTCCTAAAGTAAATAAATGACCTCCTTCACCTTATCTATACATGGGCAAAACTTTCTGCATTTTGAAACAACAATTTTTACTTGTGGAAATATCATAACAGTTGGGTTTCAGTTCATTTGTGGGGCTTAAAAAGTGAAAGGTTATTTGATAGATAAAGTCAAAATAAGTTATCAGGAGAAATTTGATTCAATCTAGGTTAGGTACAGTAGAAGACAGACTATTGGTTTCTTGATTGTTATATAGCTCGTTTTCAACCGATTGTATAAAGATTCTGGATCGTTTTTCTAAAGAAATATTCCAATTTCAATTAAATGTCCCTTGGGGGCTGCATTCAAATTAAGTAGATACATAAATTAAACATGCACAAAGCAAATTTTTCTAAAAGTATGGAAGTTTGCGCGACGTTTTTCTGAAATTCTGTACCAAATTTTCTATCCACCAAGTCAAGATTACTTTTAAGCACTTTGGTTTTGCGCGCAAGGCATATTCAACTTCTCGTAAAAGACACAACCCCCCGGTATTGAAGTTTTAAATTTCTCATTTTTCCAGTTTATTCTAAATTATAAGTACCAAAACAACCTATTTTAATAAAAAAAAAACATCGCACATCGAGGCGCTTCGCAAAACAGAGAGCGATTTCAGATTTGTCTACTTTTTTTGTTACACCCTGTATACTAGTTGAACAGATATTTTCACCCACAATCTAATGTTGGGTGGATGGATGGATGGATGGATGGATGGATGGATGGATGGATGGATGGATGGATGGATGGATGGATGGATGGATGGATGGATGGATGGATGGATGGATGGATGGATGGATGGATGGATGGATGGATGGATGGATGGATGGATGGATGGATGGATGGATGGATGGATGGATGGATGGATGGATGGATGGATGGATGGATGGATGGATGGATGGATGGATGGATGGATGGATGGATGGATGGATGGATGGATGGATGGATGGATGGATGGATGGATGGATGGATGGATGGATGGATGGATGGATGGATGGATGGATGGATGGATGGATGGATGGATGGATGGATGGATGGATGGATGGATGGATGGATGGATGGATGGATGGATGGATGGATGGATGGATGGATGGATGGATGGATGGATGGATGGATGGATGGATGGATGGATGGATGGATGGATGGATGGATGGATGGATGGATGGATGGATGGATGGATGGATGGATGGATGGATGGATGGATGGATGGATGGATGGATGGATGGATGGATGGATGGATGGATGGATGGATGGATGGATGGATGGATGGATGGATGGATGGATGGATGGATGGATGGATGGATGGATGGATGGATGGATGGATGGATGGATGGATGGATGGATGGATGGATGGATGGATGGATGGATGGATGGATGGATGGATGGATGGATGGATGGATGGATGGATGGATGGATGGATGGATGGATGGATGGATGGATGGATGGATGGATGGATGGATGGATGGATGGATGGATGGATGGATGGATGGATGGATGGATGGATGGATGGATGGATGGATGGATGGATGGATGGATGGATGGATGGATGGATGGATGGATGGATGGATGGATGGATGGATGGATGGATGGATGGATGGATGGATGGATGGATGGATGGATGGATGGACGGATGGACGGATGGACGGATGGACGGATGGACGGATGGACGGATGGACGGATGGACGGATGGACGGATGGACGGATGGACGGATGGACGGATGGACGGATGGACGGATGGACGGATGGACGGATGGACGGATGGACGGATGGACGGATGGACGGATGGACGGATGGACGGATGGACGGATGGACGGATGGACGGATGGACGGATGGACGGATGGACGGATGGACGGATGGACGGATGGACGGATGGACGGATGGACGGATGGACGGATGGACGGATGGACGGATGGACGGATGGACGGATGGACGGATGGACGGATGGACGGATGGACGGATGGACGGATGGACGGATGGACGGATGGACGGATGGACGGATGGACGGATGGACGGATGGACGGATGGACGGATGGACGGATGGACGGATGGACGGATGGACGGATGGACGGATGGACGGATGGACGGATGGACGGATGGACGGATGGACGGATGGACGGATGGACGGATGGACGGATGGACGGATGGACGGATGGACGGATGGACGGATGGACGGATGGACGGATGGACGGATGGACGGATGGACGGATGGACGGATGGACGGATGGACGGATGGACGGATGGACGGATGGACGGATGGACGGATGGACGGATGGACGGATGGACGGATGGACGGATGGACGGATGGACGGATGGACGGATGGACGGATGGACGGATGGATGGATGGATGGATGGATGGATGGATGGATGGATGGATGGATGGATGGATGGATGGATGGATGGATGGATGGATGGATGGATGGATGGATCGTTTATTAAGAAATATAACCTCATTTTACAGTAATTACTGAATTTAAAAGGTTTTACATATAACTAATTAGAAAGATTAAGATAAAATGCTAAATACTAGTATAATCATTATACCGTCTAGCGGCTGCAATTATGAGAGTTTTTAAAACGGTCCGTTTTGCAAACAGGTATGGTAAAATCTCTTTTGTTCCTTAATGAAGAAATGACGCTACTGTTATACGGCAGAAGCTCATGAAGTTTGTCATTTGGATTTAGTAAAATTTTCTTAAAGAAATCATCGCAAAGATAACTACGATGATCGGAGAGTTTATGCAATTTCGACATTACCAGTACCTCAGAGTACGGTACATCATAACCGTAAATGATATTCATCGCTCGTTTTTGAATTCGTTCCAGCATAATGTTAAAAAACTCAGGGAGGTTAAAGTGGAAAACTTGGCAAGAATATAGTAACATTGAACGAATACATGTCACGTAAAACTAACTCATTAGATGATACCTTTGCCCTTTTTAGTTGGGACAAAAAGTAATTAGTCTTTTGGATGCCTTTTTGACGATGTTGTTGATGTGCTCATCCCACTTGAAATTACTCTGCAATGTAACTCCTAGAATTTGACAGATCTAACAACGTCTATTGTTTTTCCATTAATATTATTTTCTTATATTTCGGGAATTTTTTTAAAGGATATTCTCATTTCCTTACATTTCTTCGGTTGAATTTGGAACATATTGTCGTTAGACCAAAGGAATGCCTCATCGGTCATGGATTGAATTAAACTTGATTTATCTTTTTCCACAATTTCGAACGAGGCTGTGTCGTCGACAAATATTACGTTTCCATCTGTTTCCACTCCGAATATATATCATTTTCCATTTTTACCCTTTGTTGTCTATCCATAAGGAAATCACATATCCAATTAATGATACAGGGGTTGATACTATAACCTTTTAATTTCGTGATAAGCAGAGAGTGATCGATCAAATCGAAAGCTTTCCTGTAGTCCATTACCAAAACTCGCATATCTGAGCTCGTGCCGTCGGTGGCTTTTGACCATTGGTGAATAAGGTTAATTAAAGCGTGGGTTGTTGAAGATTGTGGGATACAACCGTACTGGTCTGGTCGGATGTGCTTGAGAACGGCGGGTTTAACATGATTTACCACTACATACTCTTCAGCAATTTTCGATATAGTTGGAGTTAAAGAGATAGGTCTTAAGTCGGTGTTAATATCGTTCACCGTTGAACTTCTTGGCAAGGGTGTAATGTTTGCACATTTCCAAATAAGTGGTAACTGTTCCTTCTTGAAAGACTTGTTGATTAACATAGAAACAGGTAGGGCTAAAATATCAGCAAAATCTTTTAAAACCCAGCTTGGTATGTTGTCTGGACCGGCCGCTTTACGTGAGCTTATTGATCTCAGTTGTTTAGTTATCATTTCTGTGGTCACAGATGGAATTTGATGACTGAGAGTGTTAATTTTGCAAGTAGAGGAAAGCTTAAGATAGTTTTTCTGAAGTTCTAGGAATGCTAAATTTATCTCGTTGGCCAGGTTTATTTTATCCTCAATTGCCTGTGATTCGTCTAAGAGTTTGGCTGCAATATTGATGACTGGCTTTGACATTCCACATAACTTTTTGAACTCAGACCACCATTTCTTTGGCTCAGTATTTTTCAGATCTTTTACTTTTGCATCATAATATTTAGCTTTAGCGTATTTCCTCTCTCTGTTAACTTGGTTACGATAGAATTTAAACTGTGTAGAACAGTTATCTTTTAAAGCTTTCTGGCGACACTTTATTAGATGTTTCAAATGACCAGTCATCCATGGAGCATCATTTATATGAAGGTTAATCGTTAATTGCTGCGGAGCGAGCGAGCCTGAAGCGAGCGAGCGAAGCAGCAGACCTAATTTGTGTATGTAGGAGAGAATTTATCTCAAACCATGTTTACCGCGGTGCATTGTGGTCATGCGCGTTCGGAAATGCGCAGAACACCTTTCCTCACCTGTGTTTTGCCACCAATTATGTCTTCAGGCTGGCTTTTTAAATCGTAGTTAGTCAAAAGCATAAAGCTCGATAGCGCATCTATTGTTGGGTTCTGAAGCCAGAAGTACGTCACATTTTTAAACTTGCGCGGCCATGTTGAATGGCCCCACTTGAGCATCGAATGCTATAGATTTCTACTACCGGACATATAGCTTACGTTTTGAAACAAAAGTTTTCACAGTTTTCTAAAAGAAACTACGTTGATTTAACTCTTGAGTGGGGCCTTATACATGGCCGCCGCTCTCAAAATATGGCGTGTTTCCGGCTTCAATTTTATTTGTATTTTGTAATACGATGCACTATCCAGTAGTCAAAACTCAAAAGCAAATGCCTTATTAAGGTTAGATTATATATGCGAGAGGAAGACAATTTGTTTTTCTGAATATATTCATTTTTGAAGCCTGCTGTTTGCGTTAATAGTCAAGTACTACAATTTAAAACGAGTTTGTTATTCGCACGACAATATTAAATCTCGTATTAAATTGCAGTGAAATTTTAATATACATTCTATTTGATAGTACCGCGTCTGTGAAATTGTATTAAAGCGCGTTTGTTTTATCGATGGTGGTTTCCAACATTACCATTTGTGCTAATGGTCAACAATAATCAAAGTTAACAAACCACAGTTAAACAGAGACGCTGCATAATATACTCATGTTATGTTCTAAAACGCATCTGCTGCCGCGACATTATTTGGGGTGGAATCATTACAGTTTTAAATTTCGTGTGTTTATGATCTAGCAAATATTTCCAACAAAAATAATTATACAACAACTAAGTATTTCAGAGTTCACTGTAGCTGTAAAAAATTATTCCATATCGATAAGGCGTTTGCTTTTCGACTTCGTTCAACGTTGACCCCTTTTGACCCCTTATGCTTAAGCCAGTCTGAAACATGATATCTTCTGGCAGACAAACTGAGTCAAGCCGAGCAATGTACTGGCAGGCTAGTAATGCACACTATCGCACTGAATATATTTTGGGTTGCATAAATGTCATTTTCCAATAACCTATAAAATAATTGAAGCTCCGCAGCATTCCCTACCTTGCAGGTAACCTAGTATATCTGTGATGGCTTGGAATTTGCGAATTCTCACTTGACTGCCTGTCTTTAAGATTTAATGTGACAAAAGTGTTGCCTACGGCTACGATAAAAAATAGTTGGCCAGCTTACCCACTACAGCGTATGAAGATGTCCATATTTCGCGTCATAGCGTGTTTACGTTAAATAGTTGGATTTTTATCTAAAAAGCCTGTGTCAGTCAAAGCCCAAAACAGAAGTAAGAAACATCTGGCATTCTTGCCACCACCCCCTTCGCAAGAATCTAGCCAGTATAATTACTCTCAGATTGGTCGGCAGGGGCAGTAATTATACTGACAGATTGGACAAATCTCGACAAGAAACATACAATCTAGTACCAGTTTCCCGTAAATAGTAAATAGCGCGGGCAATATTGCGGCTAAAAAGTATGGAGGCGCGGAGAGAGAGAAAAATTGCGTTTGGAGATTCTGTGGATTCAATGCCAAAGTAGAAATTGATTTAACGGTTTGAATCCCGAACAACTCAAAGACTTTTAACTGTTTTAGCACTGTATACGTACTGTGTAGATGAGTGGAATCTAAACAGACATGTCCATAAATCCAGTCTCACAGTAGACGAGATTGTTCTTACGGCGTTATGGTTCCATATAATGATAATGATATGACCATAAATTCAATCTCGTAGTATTTATACTAGACGAGATTGGAATTCTTACGGCAAGTATCTGTGGGAGAAACTTATTAAGTACAAATGTCTGACACCTGCACAAAAAAGGCTTCCAAATGTCCTGGTGAAGGGGATGAGGGGAGGTTTGGAGAATGAGGAGAAAAATTAATTAGGAAAAAAGTTTTATCTTAATTAAGATTATAGGAAGAAGCAATGATCATATATTTCGATTTACTTCTATATTTATATGTCTAATACCCAGTGGCGTAGCCAGGGTCATTGCTTTGGGGGGGGCAAGTAGCGAGCGGCTAAGGAATTCTAGAGGGTCCGCCCCCCCCCCCCCCCCCAACTTCTACACGGGTTTAGACTTTTGGAATAGTCTTGAACACAATGGGGGGGGGGGTTCGCTCCCTCCCCCCCCCTTAACTAGGCCACTGCTAATGCCGGTAATCTGAGTCCGATGGACAAATCTGCTTTCCGATGGTTCAGATAGATTCATAGATTCATCGGAAAAACAGGTTTTCCTTCGGACAAATCTTTTCAAACAGTCGAAACTGGATATTAATCAATGAGTATGAAATTTAAGCATGCTTCATTTGTATATGCACCTAAAAACCAGTATCCAAGTATATTTACAAAGCAAGACGCTTGCTAAGCGTTTACTCGAGCTAAAGCGCTCTGCCGCGCTCTGCATGTGATGCGGCATGTTTACATATATTAAAAGGTGACTGAGTTATTATCTATACAATAAGCATAAAAAATATATATTGAACCAATATCGGGCTAACTATGCTGGCTAGCGGCGTAACTAGCGTCAATATGTTTCATATATAAATCCGTCAGCGTGAATTTTGTTACTCAGAATCTGACTTCTCGACTGGGTCTCAAGCACGCTGTTCTCGATATTTACAGTTGTGCTTAAGGTGGCTTGATAGTCAGAATTCATTAGAATCAATCGTCTCTACGATTAAATGTTCTGTCGTGAATGCTTGAGCTTCATTTTAGTTCATTGCACAGCTCTATAGTACTGTTTGCTGTATTTAAAAAAGAATTTCTTAAAAGTTTGCCTGAACATAGAAATCACGTTTCTTGTTGGAACTCGTTTCTAATTATAAGTTCATTTGCATAAACTCTACACCTTACCTATGACAACAATGTCTCTGGACATACGAACGGTAGGAGTATAAAACTTTTCCAATTATGAAGACAACCAGCAGAGCTATGCAATGAACTAAACTAAGCTTTACACGCGCACTGTAAAAGATTCTATGGCGAAAGAAGTATTATGTGCTATAAGTTAGACTATCGAGCCACCTTAATATCAAATCATATAGCATATCGTATTCAGCCCATTCACATCAAGATTTCGACATTGAGGTCTTTTTCAGTACATAATTAATACTGTTAGGGCAACATATTCTCCCGTATAACTCGATCGCGATAGAAGTAAGTTTGACAGTGTAGATACTGTACATGTGATGGTGTATATTTGTATAAACTACTAGACGAGTAGATGAATTAAGGTATGCGTATGTCAGGTCGGTCACTGTAGTTTTGAGCGGCGTTTGAAAGCGTATATATTTACAACCATTTTGTTTGATATTTTATCGAGTGCGCGTGTTAAAACGGACGTTTACAATCACAATACAGCGCAGCTGCCACCATAGATATTAGAAAAAGGGATGGATTAGCAACTCTTTTGTATCTATATTTTATCTTCAGTTGAGCACACCGGAAGCAAACATTGCCCAACTTGTATGGTAATTATGCTCATGAACTCAATTTCGTTCATGCGCATAATTACCATAGCGAGTTGTGCAATGTTTGTTTCCGGCTTATTCAAAATAACTGAACCGAAGACCGTGTATAGCATTGAATAGAGTCGCCAATCCATCCCCCTTTCTAATATGTATGCTGCCACTTGCCAGACCAGTCGTGATAAATGTGTATGGTAATTTAGCTTTGATCAGGTACGCCTAGAAAGAGTATATACAACCATTTTGCTTGGATCGAGTATGCATCAGCGTAGCGCCGCTTTGTTTGGATCTGGAGTAGGCATAGATAGCTTATATACATCTTGCCATTTGCCTGACCCGTCGTGGTCAAGGACAGGAAGCCAAATGAGATGATAAACTGATGCGACTGAAGAGCAGCCAATCAGATAAGCTTAAGCCTGAAAGTCTTGCCACTATTGGTCAAAATGTAGAGTGGCCACGCGGGAGAATACGTCTAGTAGGAAAAAAAACAAAAAAAAACAGAGCGAAATTATGGTCGCGGTCACACCAGCGCTTGTGCTTGCGGGTTAGTAAAGGATTAGCGTGCTTGCTTCTGACGTCATCCACGTAAGTGCTAGAGTTTTAAGCAAGCACGTCGCGGTCACACGGTAAAAGTACTTATTGCTTGATAGATAAGTGTCTCTGGTATTTACAAAATTAACTCCGAATCCATTGCAATACTTCGCAACATTGACTATACTTAAGATGGACAGAAATTCTTTACTTCTATTTCATTTTATGCATCAGCGTTTGCGTGGTGCTAAAAGACGAAGAGCTCTGCACCGCAAAAGGCGACGAATGTACCTTCTGGTACAACAAATTAATCCAAACCTACGAGTTTTACAAATGCTACTGACAAGAAGAAGGGTTTTGTGTACGTAGATGTGGAACATAAGGAAGATATGGCCCGCTATAATGCGCCTGTGAATTCACAGGTATATTCATCCAGCCAGAGAGCGGTGCGATTTGCAGAAAGTCAGGAAAGGTCTCTTGGCCATATGAATATGCGCGTTCACTTTCATTGGGTGGTGCTTGGTTAGGAGTTGAAGCCATTCTGATTCTCAAATACGCTAAAAGATAGTGCGCTTACCAGTAATATTTGCGTCAGTGTTTTGAAACTGGCGCATTATTGACTATTCAGAGATATCTAGTGCTACTTACACAGGGGGTATTTTTATTGGCTGAGCTTTAAAATCCTCTTGAGATTTGCATTCTAGCGCAGTTCAGTCACCGTCTCTACCGTGCTTGAAACTTGCTGCGGGACCTTTGTAGTTTGAAGAAAAATGTATCAGGTTTCAAGCAAGCTTGGATTATTCGTTTCACGCGGGGTAAGGGTAAAACGCGGATACGGACGGATGGGCGGACAGATGGGCGGACGGACGGACGGACGAATGGGCGGACGGACGGACGGATGGGTGGACGGACGGATGGGCGGACGGACGGACGGACGGACGAGAGGGTAAAACACCGATATGAGAGTAAAACGCGGATGAGAGAATAACATTGGTAATCATAACATTGGTAATCATCATTATAACATTTTAAAGGACCGATTACATGGGCGAGTTGTCCCGCAAACTGAGTTGAACTCGGGCACGGGAGTGATTTTAATCTTGAAATTGTAAACAAATATAAGTCATGAAACCCAAAATAGCAAATGAATTATGTTGTATGTTTCAATACACGCTTTAACAACATTTTGGACTGCAAAATTAAAACATTTTACGAAAACCGAAATCGTAAAATTGAAAAGCAAAAAACCGATCGGGGCCAATAGCTACTTAACAAAATTGTCGCGGCTAAAACTTCCTTCCGATACGTAAGGAAGTCATAACATGCAATATACAAACCATTATATATTAATTAAAATTTTGCAACGATTTTTCGAGTGATGTGTATTTTTAATTTATGCGTTTTGAGCCATCCCGGTACATGTAATCGCAATTTACAAGTCAACTCTGGGCGAGTCAACTCACTTAGCCTCTTAAAGACCTCAACCGTAATTATACATGTGCCGGGATGGCTCAAGAACGCATTAAGATTAAAAATTAATGCACAACACTCGAAAAATTGCTGCAAAATTTTTATTAATATATAATGGTTTGTATATGGCATGTTATGACTTCCTTACGTATAGAAGGAAGTTTTAGCTGCGATAAGTTTGTTTAGTAGCTATCGGCCCCGATCGGTTTTTCGCTTTTCAATTTTACGATTTCGGTTTTTATAAAATGTTTTAATTTTGCAGTCCAAAATGTTATTAAAGCGTGTATTGAAACATAAAGTATAATTCATTTGCTATTTTGAGTTTCATGACTTATATTTGCTTACAATTTCGAGATTAAAATCACTCCCGTGCCAGAGTTCAACTCAGTTTGCTGGACAACTCGCCCATGTAGTCGGTCCCTTAAAATGTCATAATGATGATTACCAATGTTATGATTACCAATGTTATCCTCTCATCCGCGTTTTACTCTCATATCCGTGTTTTACCCCCTCGTCCATCCGTCCGTCCGTCAATCTGTCCGTCCGTCTATCCGTCCATCCGTCCATGCGTCCGTCCACTCATCTGTCTGTCCGTCCGCCCATCCGTCCGTCCGTCCGTATCCGCGCTTTACCCTTACCCTTTCACGCGGTCACATTAGCAAGCGTGCTTGGAGGTGGATGTGTTGACCGACTCAAGTGGATTAAGTCGAAGCAAGCGAATTCTAGCACTGGTGTGACCGCAATCTATGACTCTCGCTTTAGCTCGAGTAATAATATAGTAACACTTATGAATATGAATTGAGAACTGTTATTTGTAAACGCGCCTATTAAATATTACATTTATAATTAAATGTACATGTAGCTAGCCATGAATGCGTCTTGTATATGTATTTAGATTTGCGCATTTGCGCCGGCATCGAACAAATGTTTATACCACTTTTTATTAAGGTTTCAGAAGCTAATGTAATAATGTACTGTTTCAATGCTCAATGCCATGTTCTTTGAAAAATTATACAGTTATTAAAAGGTTATCAAAGTATGCTATCCGGACTAATGTGCAAATGTAGCTATAAACCTGTAATACTTATAAAATAAAATACGAGCTAATTGCGTGAAAATTGATTTATGAACCATTTCGCGCCTACCCCAAAACGGGCAGTCATGTTATGAACAAATTAACAAATAGACAATGACTTTTTTTGTTCTCCCCACATTATGACGTCATCCGTGTATCTATAACTGAACAGGCAACGGCAAATGTTAACTATTTTATATAATAAAAATGTGAAAAATTTTGCCAAAAATAGCATTTGTAATAAGACGAAAAGATTTCAGCACGCCATTTGACGTGATCATGATCTATACAAAAAAAAGAACGTCATTGGCTGTCGATAATTCTGAAATTGCTGAGATTGGCATGCTGCGAGAGTAAGAAAAGCCCATAAATTAATGACTCACATGAATTATATTTATATTTTTTGTCTCGTTTTGTGGAAAACCAGTAACAAAAATGTCGCGCTCTTTGAGAAGCTTGATACTTATATACATATAACATACTGTAATGTTTGTTGTAAATACACAACTTCTCTACCTCATTGGTTCGTTCTTTGAACCCCCCGTATCCTCACTATCACCTCATTATTGCATGCGAAAGGGACCCAGTCCATCTGCATCTAAAAGAAGCTTTTCATATCAACAAACTAAAGCTACAAATAAATTCTCACGAAGAACACAACGAACTCGAAGACCTATAGACAAATTTGGCTAACAATGTTTTTTCTGTTGCCACCCAATTCCCAACTTTGGATTATTCACATGGTTGGATATACCATTGTTCTCGCTTGCGGAAGAGTACATTAGGACAAAAGTAACCAGGCATATGAGTGATGAATACGAGTTATTCACTCATATCCATACTTCTAAATGCGTAGTTACTTTTGTTCTCCGTTACGCTGCCGCAAGCTAATATAATAGTAGTTAGGCATGTGAGTGATATTAAAATGTGAATTGGGTATAAACAAAAGTTAGCCAAATTTGTCTATTGTTTTAACTAATTAGTGCATTTACCTTTTTTAGTGCTTGGTAACTAACTCTTTTATGACATATTTTCACATTTCAGCTTTCATCATAATTAGCATATCTACTCAGTACAGATTTGGCTCTGTAAAACTATCCTTTTTAGTCTCCGATGATGTCATTGAACGACAAAAGATAAGACGGTACACCTAATAAAGTATTTCTTAATACAGTAGTTCCTGGCTTCATTTGATTTATACCTGATACTACCAATATGCTATTGAATGGCAACTACATTCATTCAGTAAAAAGAAACAGATGAAATATCTATTAAACTTATTTGACTTCATGTTGATGTTTTCCATGACAATTCCACCGAGGTGAAATGACAAAAAAGTTAATATACCCAACAAAAACATGTCAATTGCAATTGTGATTGGTAATGCTTGGTCCAGTAAATTTTCAGAAATTGACTGGTCAGAAATTTGACAGAAATTAACAGTCGACTATGTCTAACGAAAAGAAAGAATGACTAGTTTTTTCCTCGATGCTGCCAAACCATTCTATGACGTTTTGCGTGTTTCTCCAATTGCTTTACGTTCAAAATTAACCGAAGTTTTGTATTTATTTTGTTCAATATCAACTTACTAATTTTTTCCGGAATCGCTTTTTGCTGGGTTGTTAAGCCGGAAGTTAGGGTTGTTTTCAAAATTTTCCTTATGATCTTTGAGAGAAATAAAAGCTTTGCGTTTTTCCTGCTTTCAATCCGGTTGCCAATCGAAAGTTTATTTGCGACATGATTTAGTTCGTTGTTTATTTCCGAAATGTTTTCCTCAGATCCGTTTTTATTTGATTTTGCAATATTGTCGTGTAAGAGTTTCTTGTACGCGTCGAGCGAGGTTTCATATATATTTCTACTTTTATCAGGGAAAACGCCAAAGTGTCTTGAAAATAGTTTTTTGTGTCTCGAAATTTAATCGTTTCTAATAATTTAATAACGTTTTCTTCAACTTATTCTTAATATCTTCTTCAACTTATTCTTAATATCTTATTCAACCTATTTCATCTTGCTCCTTTAAGGTTAGTATCTGTGAATGCTGTTTGCGTTGGAATCTTGCCAACAAGTTTTTCGTCGATTTTACTATAAAATCTGTGTTACGGTAAAGAAGGGGACATTTCATGTTCAATTTAAGTCCAGTGGCAAAGCCAGCCTGACAATTAGTCATGCAAATGAAAATTTTCAGTGTTTACAGACTGTATAAGGAATCAATTTCTAAAGAAATTAGTAATAATGATAATGATTTAAATTTGCACTTAGCATGACCAAATTGTCGGGCTGGCTTCGCTACTGTCTAAGACTAAATGACTTGATTCATCATCACTATTAATATGCTGATAAAAAATATATAAGACATTTTCAAGTTTTCAGGACGGTTATCAAGTTATTGATCCTTCAAACTACGAAAAAATGCTAAGTCGTGCGAAAAAGTCGAACTGAAAAAACCAAGGTGACCATCTATAAGTGTCTTATATTTAGTTTTTTTACAAGTGTTCTGAAGAACCAAGTTATTTGTTCTAAAATTAAACTTAAGAGGGTCCAATAGTAAATAATTTCAAAATTCATTGATTTTCAAAAATTTTACAAAATATTGTTACGGAGAAATTCAGCAAATTTTACACCGTGTTAGGGTAAAACCATGATTTTACCCAAAGCAAATAATGGTATGCAATTGGTTTACTCTATTGTGCCCTTTTCCATAGCATTATTCAATTAATGTTATTCTAATGCTTGCAAAAACTTTAAAGCAGTTTTTCTCAAATTGCCGAAAACCACCAATCGCCATTATTGCATGCGCAATATCTCAAGAAGTATGTAAGCTATTGACTTCAAACTTTCAGTGTGTGTTCTGTGTTACATTCTCTTGGAGATGAACCAGAATCATAAAAATATTTGCAATAGCATGCAAGTTATGATAGTCAGTATCATCTCGATAATATCTAGTTTCAATATCTTGTCCGCAAAAAAAATTATTTTTGCCTCAATCACCATAGTTCTGGTTATCTCTAATCTCCAAGAGCATGTGATATGCTATTAAAATAAAGTTATTTTAGATTTTTATCATTCATAGTTGTTGAGATATCATGTTTACAAATATATGGATTTTTCACCATCAGGGAGTAATTAACATGGTAACCATGGCAATGGTAACTTTGAAAAACTTTTTTTATGTTTGTGGTACCATGTCCTAACACCTGACCAAAGATGAACTGCATAGCATTAAAACACACAAAATTTTTTTTTAGCATTGGACCCCCTTAAAATACCACTCGGTATGATATGAAAACGAGCTTTTTGATACCTCCACCTCTATGTGCCGGACTATTATAAGTGATTCCATTTCCTTTCAAAGATCCAACTTTTTCCACAGATCAATCTTGTTTCTATTTTTATTAAATATATCATAACAACATAACAAAGTGTTCCAAGACTCCAGATAAACGCGATATCAGGCAATTGGGATCTTGGTATGGATTTGGCTATAATTATACGACGTATACAAAGATTGTTCATAATACAGGGTGTATCAAAAAAAAGGTAATCGAACTTTGCAGTGCTCTAGCGCGTTCATTATACAATCTACAAAACTTATTCTTTTGCAGACAGAAAGACCAGGTTTTTAGCTTTCGATTGTCATGATTTTTGTGAAATTTGAAGAAAGATTGGGCAAATACGAATCAAATGAAAATAGCCGGTCGAAACAGCATATTTCTACCTTTGAGCATTATTAGGGCAGCGAATAAGAAAACAAAATTTCATTAATCATTTATCTGTCACGAGAAACAATTAACATCACTAATAAAATGCCTGAAGTTCACTACCTAAGCTAAAATTGGTCAATTAATTTTGTAATTTAATTCCCTAATGGGATTAAATTTCAACAGATTTTCAATAAACTCCCAACGGTGAAAAAATGCGATTTCGACCTGCAATTTTTATCGCATTTGCATTTGCTTGATTTTTCTTCAAATTTTATAAAAACGATGGCAATTAAAAGCTAAGAGCTTGGTCTTTCCAACTACGTAAGAATTATTTCTGTATGTTAAATATTGAACGCCCTAGAGCACATCAAAGTTCGATTACCTTTTTTTTGATACACCCTGAACAGTTGTGTAACTATGCCTGCATAAGTCTCGGTACCATCCATTATTCGGTAACACGGCATGTTGAAAACTTTTGGGACGACAGAATCTCTTGATTCGTCTGGCAAATTGGTGATTGCAGCTTCGATTTCCGCGACTATGATCTTGTGATCATGAGGAACTTCAGAAGGCGTTGGAGCAAATTTGGCTCCTTTCGATAAGATAAGTTCACTGGTTGATAATGGTTTGCCGGAAAGGTTGATGACCACATTATTTGGAATATTTAAAAGTCCCGAAGTGCCCTCGTTTTGTAGATTCAACAATTTCTTCTCGTGTCTGGCAGAGATAGTATTTTTAACGAATTTAGCTCTATGCTTGAGGAATTCGGACAGACGAAAGTACGATTCATCAGAGATTAGGTTCTACAATTTTCTTCTATTCTCGGCAATAATAGGGCTGGTAGAACGCATTTGGTTATAGGAAATGTTGATTCTTGCTCTCATGCAGTGTGTACTGGTGCGTTCCATAATACGTTTAAAAACGGAATGATCACCAGGTGCTTTAAAACGGAGAGACTTGGTAAACCAACGATTTTCTAAAGCGCGGTGGGACAAAGATGATGGTGATGTGCTTCGAGATTTTGCCAAAGATCTTGCTAATTTTAGGGCATTTCACCCGGCTTCTTGGCGAAAAAAGTTAAAAATGTTGGAGGTGAAACCAGGATTATACAAAATACGACGTTCTCTTGTTTGAAATATTTATTCTTTGCGAGCTTTGGACTGCCAGTCTGCAATCTTCGACGGGCTATATATAGTGCTCGCAAAGAGTAAATATTTCAAACCAGAGAACGTCCCAAAAAGTTATTATGTATAATTTTGGTTTTGCATCCAACATTTTTAACAGTATGCTAAAGTAATCCTAACTTCCTTTAATGTTGCTGTGATTCATTGTGCCCTCTTTTATTTTCTTGTATTCAAAGGATAACCAGCTAACTTCAATTATCCAGTTCACGGCAAGAAAAAGACAAATGCACATCATAGGTGTTCTGTCAAATGTCACGCCACCTATTGCACGACCAAGGATTGTGGTTAAGTGCACTATGGCTAACGACAAACTTTGATAAAATGTAGCATTCTCAACAGGCGTGAGTTGAGATAACAACGAGCACGTCAAAGAAAAACAAACTACTTGTATCTTTGTAACGAACATAGCTAATAGCAAAGGATAAGCTGCATTCACGGACATGTTGTTGTCCCAGTTTAGAGCAAAATAAAATATTGTAAATATCGGGAGTACCGACAAAATAGCATCAACTAAAATAAAGTCCAATTCGGAGTATCTTCCCAAGAAAAAAGAAAACACAAGGTAGAGAGCGAGAGCCAGTAATGCACAATCAAGGTAGGCTAATTTCACGTGAAGAAGCCCCAGACCCAAAGAACGTTTTAGCAGCAATGGAAAATAAAAATTCATGAGGGTGAAAAGAATTCCATAGGAGAATATGAAGTAATATAGGAAAACGACTGACGAAAGTCTGGAGTAGGTAGTTGTTGTTACTTCAGCTGCAGATAACTTCGTTTCCTCATCACTGCCAGCGTCGGTACTTGCTATGATTTCCTTGGAACATTCAGCGATATCTTTGGGCAGGCATATCGCGAGGATTAGCATAAAACACCAAACAATAGTCAAAACTACTCCTGGTGAATTTCCTGCGTTAATTTTGAAGCCTAAAAGAGCAAAACCCGACATCAAAATATATATATAAAGGGCCAATCTTATATAATTATATTATGCTTCCAAATTAATAAAAACTTATTTATATACTAACGTTCCATAAATCCTCTTCCACCCAGCCCCAACAATGCAAGCAGTTGACGGCAAACTACAATTGTCGTCAGCAGAATGTACGCATAGAGAATATTAAAGGGGAACTCCACCCCCGATACAACTTAGGTTTAAATGAAAGGCCTTACCACCAATAGTTTCTGTGCAAAATATTTTGTCCTGATTCAGTTTCGTTAGCGAGATATTGTGCGCAACATCCATGAAAATTTGCATATAGAAGGCCACCATTTCGCCATTTTCCGTCGGCGCATAAAGCTCCAACGGTTTGTTGTTTGACGTCACTCGAGTGCTCGAGTGCTTGAAGTGCTCTCTAAACAATATGGTTCTATGTTATCATCTGTCTCTTCGTGGCGAAATAAGCACGAATTTGTTTGGCTTTTTTCTTTTGCCATTTGTGTTTTACGGAAATATGTGTGTCTATGGCGTGTGCGGTTTTGCTTCACTAACAAGATGATCAGAAATGTTGAGGAATTCAGGAATTAGTTCACTAGTGGAAGGACACGCAATGTTGTATTGTTACGACTGCGTCGGAAGCCACAAGTATGAAGTATTCAAGTAAATCGGATTGTCAACGTAAGTTGGTCAGCAAAATTGTAAAGCTTTTCTTGCAATATAATATAGAAAAGGATCTACAGAAAATGAAATGTAGTAATAAAATTATTTCCTCTACCTTGTGTATGTATCTTGTATTGATATTTTGTTGGCATGCTGTGTTTAACTTACACTATATACAGTATGCCTGACTGTATGGTGCCAAATTGTTCAAATGGCCGGCGCAAAATAAAGGGCACAAATATAACTTACCACCGTGTACCGAGTAACCATATGAAGAATGTTTGGTTTCAAAAGATCCGGCGAGACAACCCTCGAGATGTCAAACACTCCTTCGTTTGTAGTGAACATTTTACCCCTGATAGTTACGTTACCTCGCTTGCTGAGACATTGTGTGGGCATAAGGGGAGAAGGGTACTGAAACCTGATGCAGTTCCAACAATTTTTAAGCACTCTGAAAATACACCTGAACGTAAACCTATAGACTATCAAGTGAAAGGAGAAGTCACACTCGAGAAAGACATGAGATAAATTACATCTGTTAAATATAAATTTAAAGTTATATAACTATATATATCTATAAACACGTTCTAGAGCAAAGTGAAATATTCTATTTAGTAAAATTCCTGCATTATTTTATCATTTTCTCGAATAATGGCAACACAATTGCAAAATTATTTTCTTTAAAGATAAAATGGAAATTTTAAATGGTTTTTCGCCACAAAAAAAACGTTGTTGCAAAAATGGAGTTTTTTCTGTTTAATAGGCGACGTCAATAACAACCATAAAATAACAATATTTTTATAATATGATATTCAAAATATTTTGGCACTGCAAATGCAGCACCAAAATTATGGAAATGATATGACATTCATTATTATCTAAAATATTTTGGCACTGCAAATGCAGCGCCAACATTATGAATAATTATGATATACATGGGTTAATATCTATTACATTTTGGCTCTGCAAATGCAGCGACAAAAATTTTGAAAATGATATAACTTTCATCAGTATCTAAAATATTTTGGCTCTGCAAATGCAGCGACAAAAATTATGAAAATGATATAACTTTCATCAGTATCTAAAATATTTTGGCTCTGCAAATGCAGCGACAAAATTATGAAAATGATATAACTTTCGTCAGTATCTAAAATATTTTGGCTCTGCAAATGCAGCGACAAAATTATGAAAATGATATAACTTTCATCAGTATCTTAAATATTTTGGCACTGCAAATGCAGCGCCAACATTATGAATGTATATGATATACATGAGTTAATATCTAGAACATTTTGGCTCTGCAAATGCAGCGACAAAATTATGAAAATGATATAACTTTCATCAGCATCTAAAATATTTTGGCACTGCAAATGCAGCGCCAACATTACAAATATGATATACATGGATTAATATCAAGAACATTTTGGCACTGCAAATGCAGCAACAAAAATTACGAAAATGATATAACTTTCATTGTTATCTAAAATATTTGGCACTGCAAATGCAGCGCCAACATTATGAAAATGATATAACAAGCTTTAATATCTAGAATATTTTGGCTATCAAAATGATATAACATTAATTAATAACTAAAATATTTGGGCACTCAAATGTAGCGCCAATACCCAGATATATAAACACTCCCACTGCGTAAATCAAGCACAAACTCAGGTCCTGAAAACTGTGTGATAAGTTGAATTTTATATCGACTGTGAATGATTGGACTGCCCGGCATTTTATCTCCCATTTTTTGGAAGGACGATTCCATCCATGCTTTGGCGATATAAGTTTTTGTCTTCGTCTTTTCTTTATCAGGGCTTCTCGTTGTTTGGAAACCATTCTTGTGCATTGACACGAGTTTTGCCATTAAACTTTGTGAAATAGCGTGTATTGCCATCCAAGAAGCTCTACAGACTGAATACCCTCTCACTAGGTAGGTTGTGCCATCCCTATTAAACGCAGTAGAAATAGTAATATATAATGGTTTTTCTGGCAAACAAGGTGTTTAGGATAACATGGGGCTGCAGACACACTGTCTATTTTCAAAAACACTCAGCAAATCTTACAGGTGCTATACGGAATCGATTTACGGGGCTAATAATATGGAATTTTCAGCGTGCATAGTCCAGTAAATCGCTTTAATATGATAAAGGCTTTAAAGTATGCAATTTATACATTCGCAAGCCTGTAAACTAGCATAAAATTAAGTCTGTATACTAACGCATTATTAGACGATTAGTTGTCATTTTAACGAATTGACAGATCCATTGTTAGGTGCTGAGGTAATAAGAGGCTATAATTTTGCCAATTCGTTATATCTTCTTGCCCTAGCAAACCTTCGATGACAAGTTTGAAATCTCTCATATTAAATGCAAACTACTCTCAGTTACGTTCCTGACGATTTTTGTTAAAAAAAACTGTAAGAATTTGCCCTTAACAGACGCTCCGGACACTAACTATACAAAATGTGAAACGGGAAACACGTGGATTTTGTTAAGTCGCAAAATACCTGTCATTTGAATGATCTGTTAAATAATCTAATAGCCACTGACTCTTTCCCATGGAAGATAACTGCTGAAATGAATTCCTTGCTAATACCATGTTAGGGAAGTCCATTGCACTTGTGCATTCCTTTGGGCAGCATTGTAGTGTACGTATACTAAAATTGATTCATTTAGAACAATTACCGGGTTATTTGTATTCTACTATGAAATTAATTATATACTGAATATTCATGGTAGAAAGAAATGTTAACGATATTTGCTCAGTTAAACGATGACGAACGGCAATATCTATACTATAGCAAAGGCGTTCTAAGCATTAGTAGCATTCACCCGCTTGAAGTATTTTCACCCGAACCGACTATATTTTTATGAATCTAAATAGCTGCGTGACATGGCCTTTCGCATTGCAGATTGATTTTTGTACGGCAAAATAACATGCACTCTGTGTGTACTCTACGGTGACCGACAAGGGCAAATCGAGTAAGCGTGTATCAAAACACAAATTTATTAACGCGAACACGGATTTATTAGCGCGATCACGAATTTATTAGAGCGAACACAAATTTGTTAGGAAACACAAATTTATTAGCGCAAACACAAATTTATTAGCGACAGTAATTAATGTCGGTTTCACAAAGTACCAGGGAAAATACATAATATATCACTATGGGGGCATTTTCTCGAGGCGATAACACGTGTGCTGCATTGTGAGTATCAGAGCAGGAATTTCATGGATCACAATGTTTTGACATTGTTGTAGCTCACGTGTTGAACAAAATTTCAAGGTCTGCTCTCAAAGCTGGCAGGCAATTGTGATTACTATTGATAATAAATTAAATGTCCGTTATCAGCCACTTCTCGCTCCGCAAGCAACGAAACGTTCGGGTCTAGCCTTGCGCGTTTCGATCTCTTTCCCCGTACAAATAAGAAGCTCTTTCCTTTTCTTTCGCTGTTTTGAACTTCCTCAAACGTTTTGAGACGACATACTTGTGGGCGGCTTTGACTTAGTATTACGACTTGGAATTTGGTTGACGCAAGGTTCTAGTGACTGATAATGGACCTTGATTATCAATGGTATACTGCCTGCCCAGTGCCCACGTTGAGAACAGAAGTTGAAATTTTGTTCAACACGTAAGCTATAGCAATGACACTACATAGTGATCCGTGAATAACTCCTACTCTGATACTCACAATGCATAGGCATAGCCCAGTGAGCACTTTTGTTTGCGTTAATAAATTTGTGTTCGCACTGATGAATTCGTTTTTTGATATATGCTTACAGGTTTTGAATACTGAACAAGTTGTTGAGCCTGAATGCAGCCCACAATCCGGTATAACAGTGCTGAACAATATTGTTGACAAAATAGAACAACATGGGCAGCACAACATTGTTTAATCCTCAACTCCTAATTTTTTTTTGCCGTGTAGCTTAAACCGGGATGTAATCGCTCGCTGAATTTTATTGCGATTTTAGTCTTCAGCCGAGTTGAAATTTTAGCTCGACAAACCGGACGGAAACTCAGCCCGGGCTGTAAACAATCCATGTACTCGGTGCCGCAATTTGACCCAACCAGACGTAGCTACAGACAATTATGACTTATGACTTATGTGAACGTTTTGTGCGATGCTTCTAAGACGTTTTAGTAACATTTCTAACAATTTGATAAACGCTTTAGTGACATTTTTATAATGATCTTTTCTGACATCCTAACCGCTCTATTATGAACGTTTAAAGATCTGAAAAATCTGTGAACGAAATGCTAATTCGTTTTAACGATAACAAACGGATAACCAACGATATTTGAAAATGTTTTATCAGAAAATCATTAACTTTTGTTTCCTTATGGAAGTTCACAATATAAGCCTATTCAATAAATACCTTCATCGATTGATTTCAACTTCTCTGCTTTTCCTTGATGAGTTTTGTTCAGACTGACATTTACTGCTTCTACAAGTTAATAACCGACGTTGAAAACGATACATTAATTGATCCTTGTATTGTGAAACTGAGGGCACTCCATTTCAAAGTACACAAATGTGCGGTTCGTTTTCAAGACCCCATATACACTTATGGTATATAGAGCTGGATCAGGTTTAAATACTTAAACGCATGAACTTTTATTAATTGGTTATACGATTAATGTCCTATATGATTCGTATTCGATGAATCAGGTCATAACAAACAAGTAATTTGTTGTGTTTCGCATTTCTGTACCATGAATTCAATAGTTCAATGTTAAAAAAGAAATTTGGATTATCAATGTAATTTGCAACGTAAGTTGACTAATAACAAAGCTATGTAAGTAAAACACCCAATCTACTTTATGTATGACCGTATTGGTTTTGTATTTTGTCTGAACGCAAAATTTCTGATAATGTCACTCTTTTGATATCCAATCGATCTGCGGCAACATGCACAGAGCAAGTTAATAAGTTTACAGCTTGATTCTGGCGTCTATCATCCTCATAGATCGTGTGTGCGCTGGTAGGCGATTTTCAGTCATTCTGTGGCCCACAGAAATGTTTCGTGATATTTGGTCTTCTTCTCGATCAACATGTGTGTTACGCGTTCATGTAAAAATGCACAAATTTTTGCTCCCCGTTGGACTAGCATCCTTTCATGAATGTGCCTTGCTTTGCAATGTTTTTGTTTGTTTAAATTTAGGTAAAAAAATGTACCTTTCAAGGGACAACAGTCTTCGCGAGTTTTCCCCGAGTTCGACGATTTAGGTGCTTGTTCCACATGTGAATCATTTTGTGACTCTAAAAGATGTTGTATAAACTAGGAATAAGAATGCACTACAAAAAATTTCAGAATTGTCAAAATCCTACTTATCAGTTTTTATACTTTGATCGCGACTCTCAAACTACACATATACAGAAGCATCTACTCAGTTTGTGAATGCATAATATTTCTCTTAATTGTAGTTATTTAGTTCCATTTAAGCAACTTGAATAAAAGTGGATACACATGCATGTATTGTAAAATGAAATTAGGTTAATGTTCGCGATCAGTTATGTATTGGGCAACACAGGTCATCATTCTATGAACGTTGTATGTTCTTACCTTCTGCATCGCATTCATCACTTGAGTAAACAATTGGGGTGAAACCAAAGTCGTCATCAAAGACCGTTGAATCTAATTCAGCTTCTTCGTATGTCGTAACACTTGATTCAAGGACTTCACTGCAGCTCTCGACGTCAATATCTACCTCTAACAGGTCACTCGTGGCCAGTGAACTTTTACTGCTAGGACTTGTGAACGGCGTTAACGAAAGTTGGCTGGCTTGTTCATCCATGTCTGGTTCCAGCAGATCACTCGTGTTTAAGTCCATACTGGACTTAAAGCACGCTTGATGGATTGCAAGATATAAAATACATCTAATTTAGCCAACAGTTGCCAGAGTTTTTGCTTTCTACCAAGGTGCTGTGTTGCACTCAGTTTGCCACAATTATATCAATCATCATCGTGTTTGTTATTTCTTTTCTGCGGGAAGTTGTCAAACATCCCGGGGTGTGCTTTCGTTAAAAATAGGAACAAATTATCCATTTTTTCGGCGTGAAAGATAACGGGAGGGTACTTCTTGTTCACCTTACAATGAAATTTAATTATTCTTTAACTTTCCTTAACAAAATTTTAGCGACACATTTGGGCAAAACTAAAAGCCCTTTTAAATTTCCCAAACTCGCAATTTTGTAGGCTGAATATGTGGAGTATGCTATGAACAAACCTGCCAAAACACAAAATGTATAAAGGACATTACATAGTACGTGGCGCGAACATATGAATATTGTATTTTCTATTATTTAATCAAAACAATATTTGACTTACTCACTGCGCTCGTTCCTAAAATATTGATTTCAACACGATATTCTTTTCATATATGGTCAGAAGTCGGAACTAGAACACACATAAATCCCGCGGAAATACGCACAAGTTTTTTGTGTGTTACATATTTTTTCACTAGTAAAAATATGGAAAATACAAGTTTTTTTAGTTTTCAGTAAAACACTCATAACCATATAATAAGAGCAGATATTTACCGCCTGGTGGGGAGATTATTGTTGACAAATATTTTCTTGGCCGGCAAGACCTACATCGTCAACACGGTAGATAGTGTTGACATGTGCCAGAGCACATTACATGCCGCCACACCTCAAATCCGTTAGATAGCCTTGCCACCTCTTTTGTTTTTGCAAAATAAAATTCGGATAGTTGCTTCTCTCTGCTCATTCCGTGCGAGCGAGTACTCGGGGTACGTTCAACTTAGTTGCCTTATAGCTGGCAAGAAAATATAGCTAACTGCAAACGCAATGCCATCAAAAAGAACTAGTACTCCGAAAAAGAATGTTGAGCGACACGACCGCGCAAAATGGTGGTTCGTACAGAGTGACGAAGGTATTTTTATTGAAAAGAGCACAGGTTGTGCAAAGAGCAATGACTAAGAACTCTCTGCCGTTAACGACATTAGCGCAAGTAAAACAAAAAGCGAATCATTAAAGGTAAGAAAAATTGACATGTTGCATCGTTTTTATTGCATTTGTAATGGGAAGTAATTATGCTGTTATTATCGTTAAATCTTACACTTATTGTCATGGATTCTCACAAAAATTACTCATTTTCCTGACATGATTTTGAGACTTCCAACAAGCACCCGTAGTCTGAGATAACTATACACACGTTACCTTTTTTTATCTACCATGCCTTAGTACGAGCTTTGTGTTTATGCAGCAAGGAAGGCATATAAAATTTAAAGGAGATTTGCATGAATGTACTTTATGATCAGACTTCGTTTTCATTGTTCTTTATACTATTACGTAACTTCCTTCTTATCGTTTTTAATGTAAAATGTGTTTTTATGTCGACATTTTGATATTAGTTCGTTCCATTTATTTAGCAAGCTGGCACTGTTTGCATTTATAATGCACAGTTTTTCGGTAACGCACAGGTTACAGCGCTTTGCCCTGTTGTTATAGGCTTTCGCTCGGGCGATCGTTGACCACTCAATATTGTAATCTTTGTTGTTGCTCTTTAAATACTGAGTATATAATTAGTGCGCTGCCTTGCTCGCTTGCTTCATACTCCCTCGTTACGGCATGCAAATGGAATGGATTGCAATATTATTGTGCATAAATTAACAGTAATACTTATCTTTACAGAACTAGACAGCAGACAATGTAAGCCATTTTTTAAAGCTAGTCAGGGGAACAATCTCAGAAACAACGTGATGGAAGCAAGATTCATTTTATTTCCTGTGACCAACCCCGTGGATCTCATGGTCAGACAAATGGATATGATTGGAAACGTGTTGCAACAATTGGAGTTGGTGTGGGAAATATTCTATTATCACAACTCAGAAGCAATTCTAAAAAGGTATTCTAAAAGTAGAACAATATTTTTTTGGAGGAATTTAGGTTTGAATACAGTAAGATATGCATGAAATGTGAACAGGAAATCTTAACCCTGGGGAAGTGTGCATTACAACACGTTTATCACAAAGCAGAGACGTAGCTAGCAATGGTTCTCTACTTTATAGAGCGATGTCTTCCTACCTGCACAACGTGGCCATTTGTAGTCACTAAGACATCAAAATGTATAAAAACGACAAGCTTACTTTCCTGTCCTGAGGATGCAATAGCAAAAGAAAAAGACACTGGTATTTCTTATGGTCAACAAAAGCCCATCAAACTATACGAGAGTCTCTCAAGGCAGATGCTTCATCCTATGTCATTGTCTCATTGACGCTTGCAGTGGCGTGGGATCTTGTGGAGTGGCATGTCAAATGACAAGAAGAAAATGTATTATCATTGAAAAATCTGAAGTCAAAGCGAGGTTAATTACCCAAAGATTGAAACAATGACTGCACTAATAACAGTAGCCGATCGAAGTAGAGTCATAGAAACATTTAGTTTTCATACGTTCAAATGTAGAGCCAAAGTTGTCGCTGCAAATGCAGTGCCAAAGTTGTCGCTGCAAATGCAGAGCCAAAGTTGTCGCTGCAAATGCAGAGCCAAAGTTGTCGCTGCAAATGCAGAGCCAAAGTTGTCTCTGGAAATGCAGTGCCAAAGTTGGCGCTGCAAATGCAGAGCCAAAGTTGTCGCTGCAAATGCAAAGCCAAAGTTGTCGCTGCAAATGCAGAGCCAACTGAAGTTGTCGCTGCAAATGCAGAGCCAAAGTTGTCGCTGCAAATGCAGAGCCAAAGTTGTCGCTGCAAATGCAGAGCCAAAGTTGTCGCTGCAAATGCAGAGCCAAAGTTGTCGCTGCAAATGCAGAGCCAAAGTTGTCGCTGCAAATGCAGAGCCAAAGTTGTCGCTGCAAATGCAGAGCCAAAGTTGTCGCTGCAAATGCAGAGCCAAAGTTGTCGCTGCAAATGCAGGGCCAAAGTTGGCGCTGCAAATGCAGAGCCAAAGTTGTCGCTGCAAATGCAGAGGCAAAGTTGTCGCTGCAAATGCAGAGCCAAAGTTGTCGCTGCAAATGCAGAGCCAAAGTTGTCACTGCAAGTGCAGTGCTAAAGTTGCCGTTGAAAACGCAATGTACTTTACGAAGCTAGGGGGAAAATATAGCACCGTTTTAGCAACTATTTTTTACGTGTTGCAAGAAATGAATGTAGCATGTAATATTGGTAATGACAAAATTACACTTTCTGGACAAATATCACTGTATTTACAATAATTGACTTTGACATTTTTTCTCGTTCCTGATTCATTCTATATTTTGTAAAAACTGAGTTATTTGTCAATGGTTCAATTTGGCTTGTCATGTATATTTGTGGACAATTATTTCAAAATATTTACATTTCTTCCATGACATCTTATAGCGTTGCCAGAATGCAATAAAATTCTAATTATTGGCAAGTAATTAACAAAATTTTCTGCAAAAACTAGGGAAAATTGTACCATTTTGCCAGAAATTTGGAAAATAGAATATTTCACTTTGCTCTAGAACGTGTTTATATCTATCTACAATAAATTTAAAAGCAAGAGTGTAGGTCATACTTTTTGACTAACAGCATTGTTCTTGGAGACTTGGCAAGGAGGTTCACCCAATTACCCCCAATCTTTTAAGAGAAAACAAATGTTAACAAAAGGGGCTCAATTGCTACATTACTACACCTCAGCTTTAGCAAAAATAACAGTTGAAAATGTAAAAAACGTTGTATGACATGCATATCATTTTTGTATTACTTGTGTAGACTGTGCAGAAATTATTAGTTGAATGCCCAATAACGAAGACGATGATGATGGCAATGGTTCAGAGTCATCAGCAACTAATCCAATCTGTGAAGAAAAAATTTGCTACACAAGAACTGACCAGCCTCTATTAATCCCAGAATTTAGCCCCCTTACACTAAATGTTGGAATACAGTGCTGTATTACTGCGAAAACCTTTGTTAATGCTGAAACACAAACAGATGATTGCTATCCACGTCAATTAGACAATACTATTAATACTGAATCGTGTTATCCTCAATCACCATCAACCAACTATCATTTATTAGATCATAATTATTACACTGATCATCAACATTTTTTGACGAGCCAGTAATTGTTTCAAAACCTCCACTACAGACCACCCTTCCAGAGCATGAACTTGAAGAACCCGACCAATGTCCCCTGCTGCATATGTCGAAGAACTTGATGCAATGTCCAATGGAAGTGACACTGAGTATCACCCAGAAAACGAGGCTCAATGAGGGGACGAATGTGAAAGTGTCCCCATTGTCACAAAGCAACCCAAGAGTTTCATTGTTAGCGAGGAGGCACTTAATAAACTTTTCAAAGTATGTATTACATGTGGGCAGGCTATACTTGATCAGAGTAAGTTTATTAAAGGTTGCATGGTGTCTGTTAAATCAACGGGCATTAATGGTCATATAAACTATGTATAAACACATGGGACTCACAACCATATGTTAACGGAATGCCACTATGCAATTTACTCATTCCAGCTGCTATACTTTTCACTGGGAACACATTTACACCAATAGAACACTTTTCTTCATGCCTTAATTTACAAATGATTAGTAAAACTACCTTCTACAAAGAACAAAATAAGTACGTGTTCCCTGTAATACATAATACATGACACAATCATCGAAAACAGGTTCTGCAAAGTATCAAAGAGCAAAAAATACAGATAAATGTAGCTGGCGATGGTCGATGTGACAAGCCCGGGCCATTCTGCGAAGTAACTCGCTCGTTAATTAAATTTTGCTTCATCATAGCACAATTTACAAACAGTACGTTCGATATTAGAATGACTTACTTAGGCTATTAGCTATGTAAAAGGAAATAGTAAAATACCGGAACATATATATAAGCACAACCAGACATCATTCTCTAGATTATATTACAGGAAAAGCTTTAAAGCATTGCTGACCAAGTGTCTAATTTACGTTGAACTAACTTACTGTGGTTGGCAATCCGTTTAGAAGCATGCCTTAGACTTCCCATCCAGTGCACGCCATTTTAGCATGCGTGAGACAGTACTGACTTTTTCTTGTTAGTGAAGCATAAACCGGACACGTCGTAGACACGCATATTTCCGTAAAATACTAATGGCAAAAGAGAAAAGCCAAACAAAATCGTGCTTATTTCGCTACGAAGCGACAGATCATAACACAGAATCATATTATTTAAAGAGCACTTCGACCACTCGAGTGACGTCAAACAACAAACCGCTGAAACTTTATGCGCCGACGGAAAATGGCGATATGGCGGTCTTGTATATGCAAATTTTCATGGATGTTGCGCACAATATCTCGCTAACGAAACTGAATTAGGACAAAATATTTTACACACAAACTATTGGACAAGTGGTAAGACCTTTCATTTAAACCTAAGTTGTATCGGGGGTGGAGTTCCCCTTTAAACGGTGGCGAGAAGATATAAATTCTGTTTTCAAGTGGTGAAGAAAATACCGCTTTCAACACGATGAAATAATGTTCAAGTCTTCAAGCTACCGTGTAATGTTCTTTTCATTATTTTGCCGGAGGTTGTAACAAGCTAACAGAGGACATATTAATCTCGAGGGAAAACATACGCGTCTTTCACGCGTTGCATATTTTTTAATATTTTCGCTAGTAGAAATAGGGGAAATATATACGAGTGTTTTAGTTAACGGTAGAGTTATTTTACTAACTAAAACGGTAAGATAGACAGTTCGTCTGGAGGTTGCTATTGAATTCACTGCTGCAAGCTTCCCGACGAAAGCCTCCCTTGAAATTTTTAATGGTGGAATTCTGTTTCACCGTTTCAAGTGTAGTTAAACAACATACAGTGCAGTCAAAATCGGACGAAAGATAGGGACCTTACGATTTACAGAACGGCAACGTGACGGCAACGTCCTAAGACAAACAGTCAATTGGAAAAAAGTGAATAATAATAATAGTTGTGAACAACGCATTTGAAAAGCGGCTCTCGCATTGTTTACGACGGCAAACCAAATATTTTCACGGATTGTATACAACGCTGGCGTATTGTATTTGGCCAGTGGAGTTTTGAATTCGATTTAGTTAAGAACTCTTCTCAAACATGTAGCTCATGTCTTCAACCAAAGTGTTGACTGTTGTTAACATGTGTTAACAGTCAACTTACGCGATTGATGATAAACAACTTCTAATTTGCTTTACTAAGCATATATCATAAAGTGTTTTCTCGCCGTTGCCGTCCTATAAATCATAAGGTCCTTGATATATAGCTGCGTGGCCCTCGTCGCGCCTCTAATAATTTACAAGGATATGTATCCCGACTCAATTGACCGTTGGTCAATTTCAGTGTAGTTAATCCCAAACAGAAATGTAACAACAGTGCAAAAATCTGAAACAACAGAGCAAAGATCTGTAACAACAAAAGAACCAATCAAATTTGACGTCGGAAAACGGGTATGTAAATTTTCTCAACAAAAACAAACAAACATGACAAATTTGAGAGAAATTTCGGTCAAATTTGGCAGGGTTTTTTAAAGAAATCTATTTATTTAAAGAAATTACATAATTACTGGGAAATTCCGACCGCTTTACACGTATTTATCACGACGTTCTTGGCCTTAATTTAACGTTTTTAAACGAAAAAATTGGAGGCACAGTAGTATTGCGTGTTTTCTGGTCTTGAGCATTCTCTTATATTATTAACAAGTGATAGCATGGTTTCTCGGACGGTATGGGCGTAAATTTAAAGTTTTTAATGGAAAAAGTGAAGGGGTACTGTTGAATTGCTTGTATCCTGGTCTTGAGCATTTCCTTTTATATTATTAACAAGTAATAGCATGGTTTAAACAGTTCATTGAATTAACATATAAACCATGCTACTACCTATACAAATACATATACGAAGTACTGAGTACTTCCATACCATCGACTCTCCCAATAGCAAATGATCGACAAACATGTACATGCTCAGTTATGGGCGTATATAACTCACCTATAAAATCTACATTGAATGTGAGAACACTTCCAATTGCTGGACCACATACTGAGCCAATAGTAAAGAGACCTTCGAGATATAAAAAGGCTTTACCACGATTTTCTTTGGTAGTACACTTTGACACAGCACCATACAAAACACCGACTGTTCCTTCTCCAATGCCACTTAAAAATCTTCCCGATAAAGGAAAGTACTCGTTGATAGGGATTGAGTACAAAATATTACCCACAAACCTCACAAAAGTACTCATAACAACAATCGTTTTCGATGCATCAAATCTTTTTTCCAGAAATCCAACAAATGGGGCAAAAACCAAAGCTCCTACTGAATAAGCAGCTAAGGTTACACCAAGAAATACATTTGAGCCACCGAGGTACTTTATGTAATACCAAGCAGTTGGTTGGATAAGATATTCTTCTATGCCATCTATGAAGAGTCGAAATGATATGTAGATGAAAACAATTTTTGGAAGTGAGGTAAGATTTGTCCGAAAACTATTGGCCAATAGCCTAAAAAAATGGAAATGTCTGTGAGCAACATTAAACGGTAAAATAGCTTCTCATAATGTATGTATTGTACAAGAATATATATCTGTGATTAGTCAATGAACAGGCTTCATTAAAGTACGATTTGCCAAGGTGCAAAGCGTGGAATTTTCAAACTAATTTTAAATTGTAATGAAATTACTCATCAATACTGATTTGATTCCGTTTTTCAAAGTATCCACTGAAATAAATCCTTTTACAAATTGCAGTAATCAATTTCAATTCTCTGCAAATATTGTATAAGGGAAAATTTTTCAATGAATTTATGTTGTTTCAAAGTATAATTAGTATTATTATTTATTGAAAATATTTTAGGAGTTTTGATTGATTAAGAGCTAAAGGTGAAGTCGTCATATTCGCTTGGTAGTTGCCCTAATTTGGAGTTTAAAATAAATACACAACATTATGAGTCTTTTCGTCGTAATTTGAAAACAAATATACGACATTATGACCCATTTCGCCGTATATTGACTGACCTTTGTTAATCGACCTTTCGTCGTAATCTGACAATTGTTTAAAGAATATTTTTTCCGTAGTTTGATTGGCTTATTAAAGTTTTCGAGCAATTTCATGCTGTTCCATTACTAGCAGCTTGTGTCTTCTTACTTACAAAGCAAGCGTTTAAACTGAGTTTAAAATATTTTCAAAAAATAATAAAACAATTATTGAATTCGGTTCTCGCAGGGTATGAGGAATTATTAAGGCAGAGGTTTGTGTGATATGCCGAAGCCGAAGACTGAGGTATCCCGCTCGACCTCATTCAATAATTGTTTATTGTATAACAACTGCAGGAATCTTAGTTGCACAGACCCCTCGTCCAACTGAGGAGGCAATCTAAAGAAACGACACATGTATCACAAAATTTCAACACCCAGTCTCGAACCCAGTCCGAATTCAAATTAATAAGATAAATTCCTTGCATGTTTACCTGGTGATTATCAATCGACTATAATTACTCCGCGAGGGGTCCCCTTCCCGAAGGGTCAGGGTTATTTCAGATCCGTCAGAGCACCTCCTGCCCGCAGGCTAATTGTATATTGACTAGTAACAACTATTTCAACGGCTTTTTTCGTTTTAAATATTTTTTAAATGTGTTTAAGGATGAGTAATATGTTATGAACGAGAAAAAAATTTAAGGACGAGAAAAACTTTGAAAAAAATGTGAAAAAAAAAACAAATAAAAAAGCGATTCAACGGGTCCTCGAACCAGCGCTGCTCAAACCATACAACACAACGCCTCTACCCACTGCGCCAAGGATGCTCGTTGAAGAATCGCATCAAAAATTGTATTTAAAGCCTAACCCTAACCCTGAGTTTAGGTGACTGGGTGCTCTGACGGATCTGAAATAGCCCTAACCTTCCCGTAGGAGTCCCCTCGCTCAGGGTTATTTTCGTGCTTCCGATCATGGAAGATACTGCTGGCTTGCCGCAAAAAGACATCGTTTATAATTAAACTTAAAATTTGAAACAGCAATTTTGGAGCGATCAGTTAGTTGTGAAGCTTTAGGAGCAACGGGCGCTTAAATAAAATTTTGAATTACTGTATCGCAATCTTTTGCACCCTGTAATGGCATAACCATTTAAGACCATTTATTTACTCGGATCGAGTGAGTATATATGTTAAAATATGTATTTTGTTAGAAAGGCTACACAGCTTGTGCCAGCGGTATCACCCATGAGGGTCAAACCCGGCTTTTGACGCGGAAAAAAAACTGAAAAAATATAATAATAATAATAAAAAATACAGAAATGTGGTGAATTTATACTCCGCCACGCTTACGACAGGCGGAGTAAATAGAATATTTGCTTGCGAATAGGAATTTTATGCATTCCGGATTGTACTTATAAGAGGACAAAGAACATAGTTAAATTAATGTGTTAAAGATACTGTTAAGGGTATGGTGGTGTTGGCCAGAGGTGTAAAGATGGAAAGGAATGGTGTTACAGTTGTGCCAACATATCCGGCGAGGAGGAGCCTAGAGTATTATGGACAGTTATTATAAAGCTACATGCATACGAGACTAAAGCAGTCGTCGCTGAACTCAACAGACGAACAACGACTGTTCAAGAAACTTTGAAAGCCCACCTCTTCCCCATTGTGCATCATTAGAATTTACGAAGTATGGCGTAATTTGTGCCCTCACCTTACTGGGCAAAACAATTTTGACACATATAAACAATTAATTGCCAAATCATTTTTGTTAAAGTAATATTTTTAATAATAAAATGGCTAGGAGATTTTACCCCTAGCCCAAATCATCCCAAACTCGGGTAGAAAATTTTACACTCGTAATTATCAATAACGTTTTTACAAGCCCAGTAACGAGCTGCGTAAATGCAACATCAAAGGTAAGAAAGTTCCGGTAACTTTGCATTATTCTGGTAGTTAGCAAGACGGAATGCATAAAAATGCTTTATTAAATTAGAAATATCTTGGATTTTGCAACCTGCACAGTTAAAATACATCTCCATAGTCACATTAATCCATATCTAGTATCAACATGTAAATTATATAAAATAGAACCTAGTAATAGTAGTAGAAGTCAAAGACCTCAATAGATGCTAAGAATATTAAAAATATTAAATAACAGAGCAAAACGGGACAAGACAAACAAAGAGTTTTATAGTAATTACTACAATTATGAATAAATGCATAAATACGATAGTCAGTTAAAACCTAATTACGAGAGGCATTAAACTGCTCAACAGACGATGGGATAAAAGAGTTTTTAAATTGATTTGTCATACATTTGATTGGTTCGAATTTTCTTCCAGCACGTAGATCATACCCTGGATCTGCAGCAATCTCTACCAAATCTGATTGTGGACTAAGTCCTGGGACCACCTTGTTTTTAAAAAGTTTTCGACAGAGTTGCTCACGTCTTAAGTGCAGGGTTGAGATGTTACAGACCATTAGTGCTTCGTTATATGATATTGATGGGTGGATAATTTTTCACTACATATAACGACACACTAGTGGTCTGTAACATGTGCTTCGTTATATGATAGTGAAAATTATCCACCCATCACTATCATATAACGAAGCACTAGTGGTAATAAGCGCATATGTCGTCACAGTCGCGGCACCATTTGCTTAATTACTATAGGATATGCGTAAGAAAAGGGTCGGGATAAAACGCTGAAACTGAATGGCGGACACGAAAACTGAAAACGGAAACTGAAAGCGGGATAAAACGCTGAAATGGGGATAAAACGCTGAAATGGGGATAAAACGCTGAAATGGAGACAAAACGCTGAAAAGGGGAAAAAACGCTGAGATGGGGATAAAAATGGGAAGAACGAAAGAGTTTTGTGCTGTTTAAAAAACGAGTTTGTTGTTCGATCCAGATTAAGCAGAATTAAATTCAACTACATACAATATTGTTCAAGCAAAAAATATTTGTGAAATTTACACTTTACTTTTTATTCATTGAATAATTTTGATGATTTTGTCTTGCATAGCATGCTGTAAAATGTTTGTTGATCCTGTATCGGATAAAAGCCGCAAATGCGGAAAACGGATATAAAAGCGCACGCGTTGACAGCGTTATTACTAAAACTTTCTTTGTATTAAACCGGAATTCCACCAGCAAAATCTTTGTGAAGGCGTTCAAGTGCTGTGTTCTGACTTACGGATAAAGGGCATGTATGGTGGCCCATTGTTATCATAGTGATTTTAGCAGAAAATGCCAGTCAATAAATGTTAAAAAAGTGAAAATAAAAAAATAAATACAACTTTAAGATAAAAATGAATAAAAATTCTTTTAAGAAAAAAATAAATACGAACCAAATTTAAAACAAATAAAAAAAAGTAAAGTAAAAATATTTAAAAACATAAAATAAAAAGCGTTCCAAAAAAGTAGTAACAATAAATTTGATTTTCATTTTCAAACTGAAAATGAAATGTTTTAAGTAGCCCAGCGTTATCATAGACCATCATGCACATGGTGTGCGACGCGGTCAGGAAACTAAGGTGAGAATTGGCTGGTGCATGTTTTTGCGGGCTCAGGGTACGAGATTGGATTGTAGTGAAAAATAGTGATACAATCAGGCGAAATTCTTACATCAAAATGAGTAGAATTCGAAATCTTGACTGGCAGGAAGATGAAGAGCTGCGTGAGGATTTGCAACAGTATGTTCTGCAAAACTTACAGAGAAAAGAAGTGCTTGACTTCGTTCAAAGGGATTACCCCCAGTACGCGTGGAGTTTACCTACTTTGAGTCGCCGAATGAGCCACTTTCAAATAAAGTATATAGACTACACTATTTCGCCAGAGGAAGTCAAAGATGCCTTTAGAAAAGAAAACGCTGGACCTGGACAGCTCCTGGGGTATCGGTCAATGCAAAAGAAGATACGAGAAGAGCACAATCTTGCGGTACCTCGGGGGTTGGTTTATGACGTAATGACAGATGAGGATCCGGACAGCTTAAGACGCCGACAAAATGTTGGAAGGCCAAAGAAAAGAAGGGGTCCAACTGGCAAGTTTACTTCATTGGTAAGTTTAAAATATGATGGTTAAAAGTTAGTCAAATATGGATATGCGCTCTATGTTTTTTTTTTAAACTACGGTATAATATGTGTTTTAGGGCTCAAACCACACACACTCTGGTGATGGGCATGACAAACTGATGGGTTTTATTAGGGATACATTTCCATTAGCTGCTTATGGTTTGCAAGATTTATTTAGTGGGAAGGTTCTTTATTTGAAGTTATGGACCTCAAACTCAAACCCAAAACTGATTGGGAGATGGTATCTGGAACACTTGATTAAGACCAAAGGTGATAAATATTGGATAATAATTGAGAGCAATTTAGATTTATTAGTTATATTTGAAAGTAAATGTACCTATGCATATTTTTATGCCCTGCAGTCTGCTTATATGTTGGGAAATAGATTTTAGCTCATTTTTTGCCCAATCCATTCCAAGAATTACATTCTTGACATCTTAATTCTTAAATCATGTATTCACAATCTTGTGTATTTACATTTAGTGATGAGTTCTCGATTAAGACTTGATAAAGGCACAGAAACAGGAGATATGGCTACAATACATGCTTTTCTCAGAAATGATCATGGTGATGTTAATAATGCTGAAGATACTATACAATATAGTCCCTCAACATCTAATAAAATACTGTGCGCTAGAATGTTTTAAATGCACCATTTACTGCATACATTGATGCAACCATCTGCAACCTCTCTTACAGCCTTTGAGCCAATATGCTGGCTAAATTATTAAATGAGGCAAAGTATTTTCTTGCAAAGATACATGCTCTCCACTCCCCAGTAATACAAAATGTTAGCACAATTTTAATTTTTTTTCTGTACTGGTATAGATTGAGAGGTGGTGGAGGGAACTCCATGATCGCATGGAAAAATTTTTTAAGCAACAGTTATTAAATTTATTGCTACATGGTTACTATGACCCCAATGACAATCATGACAGGTATTCTTTACAGGTGTACTGCTTTGTCAAAATATGGTGTACTATACCTATAGTATACAAGCTGTTAAGTATTCTCCTTCTAACTTTGTGACAACCTTTTTTCAAACTTGCAGAGACCTTTTAACTTTTGTATTTATCCCAGTAATTCAAAGGGAAATGGACCTTTTCATTGAAACAGTTTGGAATTCTCATCGTATTAGGCACCAAAAGGATGCTCAATTACCAAAGGGCATTCCTAATCATGTTTACTGTTTTCCTGAAAAATATGGTGCTGAAGAGTGCGGTATGTATGGGTTTTCTAAATTCATGTGTCAGCAAAAAATTTTCATTAAACTAAAGAATTCATGACCTTGTTAACTAGGTTGGTCTGTCTCACAAGAGGCAATCAATGAGGTCAGAGAGCTATCTGGGGTGATGGCAGTTGGAGACGATTTTTTATCACCTGAAGTGCGTGCAGAATGCGAGCGTGTCATTCCAGCAATTGAGGATGTAAAACCATAAAATGCAGTAGACACATATTTATTCCTGAAAGCAAATTATGGTGTTGACTTTTCATCAGTTGCCAGTGTTTGTTCAATCGTCCGCAGGGCTTTTTCATTGTACATTTTTACGACATATGTTTTTTGCTTGCCATCAACTTCTGCAATTCCCTTGAATGCATCCCTGAAGGCACCTGATGAATACTTCTCCCTTTCAAGCAACAGCTCCAATTTTGTTTCATGTTGCCATGCTCGATTTTTTACATCAAATGACTCCAGGTCAAGGGTTACTCTGTCTTTTTGCTGTGGCTTCACAAGTTTCCCAGCCATCAGGATTTGCTCAATTGATACAGACTCTGGAAACTGTGTTTCTACTTCAGCTGGTTCTGGTGAACTCTGTTCTTTCTTTCTTTGAGAAGAACCAGTTGCTTCACTTTCTGAGAAGTAGCCTGACAACTCCCTCTCAACATCCTGTGTGCCAAGCACAAATCTTACAAGATATACCTAGTAAAAAAGGTGAATAAATACTAGAATTAAATACTGTGCACTAAAAATGCCTGAGGCTAGTTGTATAAAAGCCGGCTATGTTTGATTAGACAATTGTTTTTTTATACTGTCTGCAATTTCTCGTTGATTGGTATCATATATCAAATTACTACCATCTACATGATGCTAACCATCAACCAATATGCCCTTAGTTGCTCACTGAATGGCACATTAAATTAATCTACTCGTTTTATACTATCATATTATTCATGCTAACATTTAAAAGCCTACACTAAGATACTTGCCTTATCTTTTCGATGGGGTATTTGCGAAATATTAGTGCATGATGGCCCTTTGTTCGACACTAATACATCACATGCTGATGCTGGAAGGTTGAAATGATGGCCACACGCTTTTTTAAGGTTAGCCAATGTGAGTTCCTCATACTCAAATGGCACAAACTCTCTCGGTTGAACTGGTCGATATGTCTGTTTATTATCTGGCTCAGACGACAGCTTTTGTACCACGGTTTCTTGTAATTGCGGCGAAGCCGACGATTTACCTCGATTCATTCCGTCTGTTCTTGCTCGTTTGGCGCTTACTTTAGCATTCAAGTCGTTCCAGGTCACTTGTCTTCTCTTTGGAGGCATTTTAAAGCTGACTTAATTATGCTATTTAACTCTGGAAAGGTTCTTCAACCGTGAAAAAATTAAAACAGCGTCACAACTAAACTACAGTGAGTCAATGTGACAGTGTCTAATACCATGTGCTTTTAACGCAGGGAGGGGATGCTTCATGTAAGCCTTAGTTTCCTGACCGCGTCGCACACCATGTGCATGATGGTCTATGATAACGCTGGGCTACTTAAAACATTTCATTTTCAGTTTGAAAATGAAAATCAAATTTATTGTTACTACTTTTTTGGAACGCTTTTTATTTTATGTTTTTAATATTTTTACTTTACTTTTTTTTATTTGTTTTAAATTTGGTTCGTATTTATTTTTTTCTTAAAAGAATTTTTATTCATTTTTATCTTAAAGTTGTATTTATTTTTTTATTTCACTTTTTTAACATTTATTAACTGGCATTTTCTGCTAAAATCACTATGATAACAATGGGCCACCATAGACATGCTTTGAATTTTTTTGCTCGAGCGACATCTTATAAAAGAAACTCTTGAGTCTTGACGGTCTTTTTCCTTTTACGTGATAACTCCAGACTCCATCTCAACGAAAACAATACGACATGCGTAAAAACATAACCTTAAAGGGACACGCACAAAACACGTGTAATGATTTTTGACCTACGGAATTTCCCCGTAGTTTTACTTAGAAAGTATCAAAGTTGAATAATATTCCAAACTGTAACTTGGTTACTTTTAAGAACGAAAATACCGTATGGATATTGTTAAATTATTCCACATGTGGTTCTTTATGCATATTTATTGTTTTCGTCAATATCACGTGATGCCACGCTCACAATGTTCTAAAGTTTTTAATGGATAAAAATGTAGAGTGTAAATTTTACAAATATTTTTGGCTTGAACAATATTGTATGTAGTCGAATTTAATTACACCGCCTGCTGCAGGCGAGGCGGAGTTTTAAATTCGCCCCATTTCTGGGTTTTTTTTCTTATTATTTTTATTCTGCTTAATTTGGAGCGAGCAAAAAATTCGTTTTTTAAACAGCACAAAACTCTTTCGAACTTGCCATTTCAGCGTTGTATCCCCATTTCAGCGTTTTATCCTCATTTCAGCGTTTTATCCCCCTTTCAGTTTCCGTTTTCAGTTTCCGTCTCCGCCATTCAGTTTCAGCGTTTTATCCAGTCGACCCCGTAAGAAAAAGCTTTTTACAATTTGATCATTGTAATAACCGTTTAAAGCCTATTTTAGTAACTTGCCAGCTTATGAAATTTTATTCGCCGAAACGATACAGTATCTGCCATAAAATAGATTTAAAAAACACTTTCACGTCGCAACAAGCTTTCCCGTTGCTCGAGGGACGTGCTAAAAAATGCAGTCAGTGGCGTAGCTAGAGGTCTTGCTTGTCATGCTGAGCATGACCTAATTTTTTTCAAACTAAAGTTTTTTTGACCATTTTTTTTACATGAAAATGATGAATGCTTTCGCACGTAATGTTATCCTCGAAAACAGCTCAAACGAAGCAAATTCCTCACATTTGAGCATTCTTTAACCTGCAAACAGGCTAAAGTTTATTTACCTAATCGGTCAGCCCGGGTCAACCCGTCTACTAATAATTTTCTACTAGCGTTTACACGACAGCCGGGTCAACCCTTTCACACCTCGCCAACCTGGGGCACCCTTCTCAAGACCCGGGTTGACCCGGGTTGGCGAAGTGTGAACGCGTGAAAATTGTGCGCAAATCTTCATGTAAACCCGGGTTGACCTAAAAACCAGAAAATATCGACGCACATTCATGTGAAATGAAGTTATATTCACGATTAAAAACCTCTAATGACAAAATTCAACGTCTTTCGATAGAGCTAAATGACTAAAAGATAAATATTCAGCACAAAAATGATGATTTTTCTTGTCCTGTTGCCTCTAGAAGCTTTAAGATAATCAGAACAACAGTAATATGTTTTATTTAAAAAGTCGAGCTTTCATTTACGTGCCTCACAAGTACAATATGTCAGGTTACAAAATAAGGACCATGATCAAAAGGTCTAAGGCAAAAATAGTCTGTAAAGAATAGGATATGGGTACAAAATTGCAATAACTTTAACTGTATACCAACACGGGTTGGCGCAAGCTGACCCGGGTTGAAAATAAAGACTGGTGTTTTTACCAGCCCGGGTTCGTGTAAACAGAAAAACTAATCAAGCCCCATGAGGTCTACCAACCCGGGCTGAAAATCATCCCGGGCTCGTGTAAACGAGGCCTTTTAGAGCATGACTTTTTTTGGGTAATCATGCCCTTTTTTGTCATGCTATTGCATCTTGAGCATGACTTCCTCTCTATTTTCAACGCATATCATTGGCTAAAATGTTTGCGACGCATGCGTAGTTCGTTGAACGAATCGCTCAAGTCATGCTCAGCCGAAATAGCAAGACATTGCAAAAGCAAGGCTTTGTTATTTTATAAATATTCATAAATTCTCATTTCTTATGAACATGGAAATCGACCAAGGTCAATCGAGCGCATCGACTCTACTCAATAGCGACAGACATTGTCTTTGAGCTTTTGGAGCGATCTTTCGGTTCGCGAAGTCAAAGTGAACAGAAAGAATAATATGCGTTTTAGCTGTGCGATCTTGATGTCATGCTGATCAAAACAAACGATGAATCATCACTACACTTTATTATAAAAAGGCTTCAAAATGTTTGTCGAGCATACTAACAACAGTATTGCTCCGACGCGACTAAATGTCTCTTCACGGCGAACTTCGAGAGGTGATCTTTGCCGAGAATTTGGATATGAAGATGGTTTGAATGCAGCAACGTGATTTAATCGCAAGCAAGAAACGCGACATGCGGTTCGGAACAAAGTCTGGTGTGACGGATGTATTCGTGTGGCGCTGCAAGCGCAAAGGTTGTAAAACAACTATTTCTGCCCGAGACAAGAAATAATATTAAAATGATAGATAAATCTAGACATTGGTCATTGTTATTATGTCTAGAATCAATAGCAATTAACAGACACAAGCCTACTTTGAATCACGGGACAAAAGCCTTCAAAGATCTTTTAATATTTAACTAGTATATCATGTTTCTTCACTGAATGTATATCTTCTATAGTATGTAATAAGATCATCATTTCGTTCCTGATGATGACTAAAGAATAGTCGAAACGTAGAAATAAATTTTATCATGTTGTCGATTTTCGGAGTTTCCGTTGTATTGTATTTTATCAAAATACTCAGTGGTTCCCGTAAACATACTCTGAATATCTGTAGTAACATTTATCTATAATTACTTTGATTGCTGGCAAAGGTTTTTAAATTTGTTTTGCTATTTTTTTAAATTTGTACATTCTCTTTTTCAATTTTCTATTTTCATTGTCTTAATGAAATAAGATCTGTTACATATTTATATTTTTGTTCATTTTTAAGCTAGCAGCAATCAGTTTCACTGCCTTATCATGAAAATATTTTAAAACTACTATCTGGTATTGTCTAACTTTAACACATCCCTTGTCCATTGTAGCATTTTGAATGGAACTGCTATATCATTGAGGTTTTAAACTTTTGTTTTGACATTTGGGGAGGGTCAGGGAGGGGGGTAAAGGGTAGGGAGGGGGGTAAAGGGTTAGAAATCAACTGGAATGACATGAAAAATTGAGCAATTTCATGTCCTTGAAATGTCCCAAATACTTGCTCAATTCTAACCAAACTTCTCATGTTGATGAGATGTGAAGGCGAGTGTCTGGCGCGCTAACCAGTCTGCTCGGCAGCTTTTATTTTTTAAGGCTGTCCATGTCGGAATCACGCTGACACCATTTATGTGTAGCGTACATGGATTTGAATATGTCGAACAGTTATTGTGTTTCCTTGACATGCTGATGAGCCCTGATATTGCGCGAAACAGTCAAAGACAAAATGTTGTGGTGGTAAATTTTCTTCAATTTGGCTGAATAAAACTTAAGAAATTAACTGTGTGTACTCAGAATCATCTAAAGTTTATGCGTGTATTTTGATTTCATCAGAGCCCAAAAAGGCCATTTCCGACGATCTAGAGGCTCTAAATTTCAAAATTTTCCCTGTATTATCACAATAGCTTGACATAAGTTTGAAAGCTAGCTACGCCACTGAAAATGCTTATTTTGGGCATTTGGTATGACCTCGCTGCTGAGAATACTCCACGTACAACAAATTATTCATGCCTCATGGTTATTGTTTTGTCTAAAAATTAAACTTTATTTTGAAGGCGCTTTGTCGAGCTGCCGCGTCGTCCCAATGTTTGTAGCGCCGAGCAAATAAGATATGACACTAGAGGACTAAATTGGTCATTGTCTATGTGTACGGTGAATTCTTCTATATACTTTCCCAAATGATTTTTTGTTTGCTTCAGTTACTTCAAATATAGGTTTCTAGCTGTGGCGTAGCCAGCGTCGATAATTGGAGGGGCGAATATTCATGTATCATGTTTTGCATCATTATTTTCTTTTGAAATCGATTGTTTTTAAGGTCTGTGAACACAAATATATGAATATTCGCCCCTCCAATTATCGAAGCTGGCTACGCCACTGGTTTCTAGCTTTGAGGATCCCGAAAATTCATGGCAATTGTCAATTGATAATATAAGTTAACATGTATCTATAACATTTTGTGATTTCTTACTTGAATTGTCTGTCTTTAAGATTCGGTTTCACAAAATTGTCATGTGCGATAAACGATAGCCAATTTACCCACTACGGCGTATGAAGACGCCCATACTTTTCGCCCTAGCGTATTTACCTTAGATAGTTGGATTTTTGTCAAAAAAGCCTGTGTCAAAGCCCGAGACAGAACATCTAGCAATGTTGTAACCGCAGTACCGCACGAGACTAACGGTATAACGTTACAAAATAGACACGCACTTCGGAGCATCGGAAATGCTAAACAGATGAAGCATTGGCTACCCGAACGGAACCTTTGAAGTTTGTGTCCTCACACATGTCGTATAATATATATATATAAAAGCGAGCGTTTACATGAGATAGGGTGACCTTACTGCTAAGGCCATGTTCTCTGGAAGTGTGACTCTTGGTCGCTCAGCTGTCTATTTCAAAAAATGGCATTGAAGCACGACGATCTTGTAGTAAGCTGTATGATGCTAAGTCTGGCTAATTTACATGTTTTGTTTCAGTGTTGTGGCCATCCTTGTTTGTTTGACATTCACTGAAGGCAAAAACTTGACCCGCTTGATAGAGTGCTAGTAACCATGCTTGACGCGTTCACATGGCTTGTGTAAAGAAAAAGATAGCCCTACTGCTAGGGTAACCCTATCTATTTGATAAGATAACCCTAGTGCCTGGGTAACTCTAGCGCGTATATAAACGCTTCCTACAAAACATAATGTAGTAGGGTAAATCGCTTGCTGGGGTAACTCTGGTCCGGAGCGTGCATGCTCTGCATTTTAATTGTATTAGCCCCCGTTGACGCCAAAACAACGCACGAACAACCGCCGCCAGAGCAACACAATTTGGTGGTTAAAAAAGTTAGACATGGACGAGAGATTTTGAATCACTGATGCAATCATGTGAAACTTCAAGACAAATTTCTTCACGATTTATAGTCTGGTAAGTCTAAACCAATAACCAAGTATTTTGCTAAAGCATGCATGAATAGTAGGAAGATATAGATTATCAACCCCTATGATATAACTATGCTATCCCTGTCTTCCTGCTGTATGATATAGATTTGCAATAGATAGATATAGTTTGTCAATCATTTCAATGACAACGCCATGTAATCTTCTAAAGTGCTGCTAATTCTCACTGTTTACTGGCCTTCAGAGCTTACTGTTTATGTTATACAGAAGTATCAAAATTCTTTCTTGAGTGATTATTCACTTGTTTATAGAATATTGCCACTTGTTTATAGAATATTGCATTCCATCCTTGTGTTTTTGTCGGGTAAGCGCTGTCTGCAATTCGCGTTTTTTTGTAGCAAGAAAACAAGAATAAGAGTGATTTAGAAGGTTAAGAATAATGGAAAACAAAATACAACCTGTTCTGAAGAGGTTTTGCATAAAATTCTTTAGCATGTATTAATATAACTTACCGAATATAGCCACCGATTTGCTTCATACCGTATGAAGATTTTATTCATTAATCACCGAACACAGGCTGTATGGTGTCGAACGTTCAATATACACAAACATACGCATCTAAGGAGTGGTTTTCATACATCGTAATTTATCACAATTCATCGCCGATTTATTGTGGGAAATCATTGAAGGAGAAAATTATTTAGAATCGCCAGTGATTTTATACGCCACTGATCACCGGTAATATAAACACAGGACACTGATTACGATATATGAAAATTAGGCCTGAGCGAATTACCCACTCCATCAGGCTTTGGATCAGCATCAGCATGCAGCACTGAATATGTAACGTCAACTTTACTAATATTGACAAATGTTTGCAAAAATAACACAGAATGTGCTCATTAAGAAATTCAAGCATTCAAATTCGGCATGAACGCTTGACTTCAGAGGTAGCCTGTTAGGGGGGGGGGGCACACTGTAATTATTCATTTCTTTAGAAATTGCTGTTTTCAAAGTATTCAATGAAGTGCAATAAAGCGGAAATGATATGCAATTAAAAGTTGCTGGTGTGGAACACAAAGCTCTGTGTCCTTAAAGCCAATATTCTTTAAGCTTTCATAGCTAGCACAGTACAGCGAATAATTAACAGTAGGCTACTCAGCAGTGCAACAAATCCCCCTATTATTATCTAGTTTACTGGTCAGAATAATGGCACAGAGCCGAGCAACCTCGAACCCAGGGCCTTTTGGTATAGAAGCTGCGCGAGAGAAGGCCCTGGTAAAGGTCATGGCTTTATAGGATACCCTAAGGGTCGAAATCTACTTCACCAAATTAGCTAAAGAGGGAGCACGTAGCGCGACAATCATTACTCGCCCTTCGGGCTCGCGCTTTAGCTAAATTTGGTGAAGTAGATACAGTCCCAGTGAGTGAGAAACCCAGTGCTCTCTCGACATTTCAACCTTTAGGGTATCCTATAAAGCCATGACCCCATGGTAAAGTCTGGTCACTTGACTCCACAAATTCTGGACATTGCGTAATATTTCAGTTTCGTAATTAGGGGGCTCGGCTTAGTTCAATTTAACAAACATGGCGACGGAATGGAGCGAAGTGACAAATGAGCAATTGAAAGGACTATCTGCGAGTTTTCTTATAATAGATTATAAAATGGAATTTCGAGATGGTAAAAAAGTTTCGAACTTCATTTGCGTAGGCAGCTGCAATGGAAATATAAAAGCTATACTCCTTCAAATTAAAAAACAAGGAAATTTGAAAAAACAATACAGACAGTAGAGACAGATGATAATCAAAATGGAATCTTAATCTGCAAACAGTGACACCACAGTCGAATATACAGCGTTGAATTCAGTCATGGTTGGCGTGTATAAACATTGATCTTTGCGAATTGTGAGTGCATTGGCGGCTTGGTCCTTAAACATTTTTTTAATGTAATCGATTTGCTGCTGAACACTTCCTTGGTACTTCATGGTTAAACTCGCCAACTTTGACGCGTTTACACTGGTTTTTATATTGTCATCCTGATGTTTCTTTATCAATAAACATAAAATTATTTTCACTTGTGCAGGATTATATTGTCAATTCAAAGCGTTTTTGTTAATATCAATAAAAATGTGTGGAATTTTTATGTGATTTGTCTGCACGATGTCTTAACAGTTTTGTGTGGTGTTCCTTTAATCATATGATATCCCTTTAATTTTATTCTGCCACTCCTCTTCTGTCCTATTTTGTTTGTGTCATATAAGTTAGTCATTATTTTATGTACTTTGTTTTTTATTTAATTTAAAGTTCAAGGCAAGATTTCCCTAGATAAGCCTATTTCTTTTGGGAAAATTGCTTTTTTAGCATTAAATATTATATTGTTTAAACCAAACATATTTTTATTGTTCTGTATTAGAAGCAATCATGTTGAATTGTTCTGATTGATGACCGTAAATGTACAAATTTGATATTGAACACCCTAGCTAGACGTATATGTAAAAACATTAAAAAATGGCAATGGCTAGTGTAAAATTCTAACGTCATTTGGCCTGTATCTTTTTATGGCGAATCGAAAACCAAATAACTGAGAAACAAGGCAAATGTTAAATAGTTAATAAGTATTTACAAATGACTTTTATGTGATATTACATATTTATCATGTATAGCTAGTACCAATTTAATGACTTGTTTTTGTTTAACTATAAGGATGTATTAAACTGTAATCTTTCTGCAAAAATAACACAGAATGTGCTCATTAAGAAATTCAAGCATTCAAATTCGGCATGAACGCTTGACTTCAAAGGGTAGCCTTTTTTGGGGGGGTGGGGCACAGTGTAATTATTCATTTCTTTAGAAATTATTGTTTTTACAGAATTCAATGAAGTGCAATCATGGCATCATGGCCAGAATCCGAGACACGCAATATTGCGCAAACGCACCCGCTGGAAAATATGGCGTCTGATAACAATATAAAACTATTAGCAATTGTATACAAAAAGTACAATTAAAGTCTGCCAACAAAAGAATTCAAATTTGTGCCGTTCATTCATAGTTTTGCATATACCCAAACCTTCCCAACTAGTTATGTTTGAAGTTTTGTTTGGATGAAATAACTGGTTGAGTCCAAACGCAAAAACTGTACATAGAATTGCTATACTAAGCTATGGAAGGTTGACGAAAATTCTGAATTTCATGATATTCAAGAGTCGCAAGCAAGTTACCCAGCATTGTTTGTCTATTTGTGCAGTTTGCATTGCAATGTTTAAGTAACACACCAAACAGCGACGCCTCTGTTTGTTAAAATATATGCTGCTTGACAGGTCCATTTTGTTCCCTAAAAGTGATGTTTTAAATTCAAAGACGGAATTACTTTGAGGATTTAAGTTTGAAAGTTGAAACTTGCACGCCTTCACTTTGAACACAAGGCGTTTTAGGATTGTATTTGTCGGAATCCGTCGAGCAAAGGATCAAATTGAAGCTCAGAAACAGCGCATTCTTTCATAATAACTTTCGAGATACGACAATGCTACTGCTCAGCGTACACTCTTCTTGAACGTTTACTTCCTGTCGCATTACTATGGTAACAAACTCATCGCGCGTTGTAGCGCGAAATTAGAATCATTCGATCGCTTTCCTTTATGGCGTCAGATAACCGCCAATAATCATGTCGTTGTAAATTCAACATGTTTGCATTTTTAGGTAACTTTTAAAATTAGACATATCAAATTCAGCATCGTGTTTAAATTTGGCATTGCTTCAATTTCAACATGCATGTTTCCGCATTGAGGTACTTTTATAAATTGAACATATCAAATTTAGCATTGCGTTTAAATTTAGCATCGCTTCGATTTCAACATGTTTCCGCATTTGGGTACTTTTAAAAATTAAACATATCAAATTCAGCATGTTAATCAAACGTTGAAATTTCAAAACATGTTGAAAATTGAGTCTGAGTCCAGGTTATGCAGTATGCCGTCTATTCCTAGCTATCAATGGCGCCATTCAATTTGGCTTGAAAGATGCCGGCCAAGATATCATTCCAGGTAAAATGATACACAGTAGTGCCCGGCTAACTAGTCAACTGGAACTCTTCTTCGCTAACTCGATTTGCTAACTAAATCCAATTATAAAAAATGGAATGATAAATAAGTAAATAAATTTATTGATCCATCTTGAGTTGATCCATCTTGAGTTGATCCATCTTAAATGTATATGTACAAGTAAAAACCACTATTTACAGTTTAGATTCCCTATGTTAAATATAAAACGCTTAGATTACTAATTTTTTTACTTTAGTAACGAATTTGTTCTAGGAATAAAAGAAAGTTCATGTCTTTTAGTATAGGAAGGGAGTTGTAGGAGAGTTCTAAATGTCCTTAGGTCATTAATCATGTATTGGATTTGCCTCATCATTAATAATTTTCGTGTATTCGTGAAAGGCAAGATTATCCCATCGTTGTTGTAGAGTCTGGAGTGAATCAGGAGGAAGCCCGATAATTTTCTGACTTCTAGATTGAATTCGTTCTAGCTGGTCTATTAAGTACTGTGAAAGATTACTCCATATTGAGGCCGCATATTCTAAAACAGTCCTTATTTTGGTTTCATAGCAGGTAAGACCCAGCTTGGCAGGTAAATTTGCACGACGACACTTTCCAAGATAAAACAAGCGTTTATTTGCATTCATTATACGATCTCATCAATGTGGGTATTCCACTTAAGGTTATTATTAACATGAAGACCAAGCAGCTCAAACGAGTTCACTCTTTGAATCACAGCGTCATCATCGTAAGTGACGGTGGTTCAAGAATTGAATCTTTAAAGCAGATCCACATGTCTTTCGTCTTTTTCACGTTTAGTTTCATCTTATTTCTAAAAGCTCAGTCATTCATCGCATCAACTACCGTCTCCATGTTGCTCCTTGAACCACATGGAATCGCTTTGTCTTGTGAGCAATCATCAGCGTACTTGTATGTGTTGATATGCAATTAGAAGTCAGGAATGCAATCTTCAAGGTCGGCGTTATAATAGAGTTAAATAAAGTTGGCAATATAACGGACCCCTGAGGCACAAGTGCAACCTAATTTAACATTTTAACCAGTTGCCTTCTCTCTTAAAAGTTTTTAAACCATAACCAGAAACTCTTCGATACATACGAATTGGCAAACTTTCTTGGGAGCAATATGTGTTCAACTAAATCAAATGTTTTGCTGAAATCAATAAATAAAGCGTGTATACCCATCCTTCCATCGCAAGAGTATCATCAGTTTTATTTATTAAACCTGTTTTGAGTGATACTCGCCAGCGCTGTAACTATAACTGCAATGCGTCAATGCATGTGGCCACTACTAAAAAGCGATACATCGATACAACGATACAGCGATACACGGAGCCGGAGCCTGGAGTCGGAGCCACGCGTAAATTATTCCAATTGATTAATTATTTAATGAATTATTGCTTTCAATCACCGCAAGAGACATTAGTAATTGTATTTTCGGGGGGGGGGGGGGGCACATACTTAAAAATACCTATTATAAAGTGAAAATGCGAAGACTTAATTAAATAGATTTAAATGCTAGCATATGCAAAACAATAATTTGGTATATTTCTTCACATACTAGGTGGTTGATAATAATATTCATGTAGATTGTAGGTTACTTCAGACATTCAAACTAACCGCCAGTTCGTCCAATGCCCTACGTCTATCGGCGCTTTGTATTTAACTGTTGACAGTAATAGGCTTTGCACGAAGTCGCGGTGTGAAAAGAGCAACTGTGGATATTCACTTTAATGTTACATTAATTCAAGTGTAAATTCTTTAAGGTATTATAGTCTGGTAGATTTCAAAATACGTAAAATACCAGCTTGATGAAAAAGCAAAAGACACGCGATAAGGTAATGCTGACTAATAAAGTCGAGGGTTTGATCATAGGCGGCCCAAATCTTAGTGTTGTTTTGTTTTGAATGTTTTCTCTAAGCTTTTCGCTGTTTGAAAGCAAGAAAACGCACGCGTGAAGAGATTTCACGGTCGCGTGACGCTCGCGCGCGTAGCGCTCGCACTTTCGTGTCGTCATGGTTTAATATATTGACAAGGTTGGCAAGTATTTTCAAATCAAACTCATCGATAACTTTTACGAGTGCAAAAATCTTTAGAAACACATTAAATAACTTTTAAAAAACTGCATAAATATAATTAATTGTAATTTTCCTACATTCCTACAAAGTTTTAACTTAAAAAATCATTTCTAAGCAAGTTAAAAAAGCGAATTTCGGTCGGGATTTTGATAAATAGTTTCAAAAACCATGCTGGAGTCGCCAACCCTATGCATACGTCACAGTTTTTAAATTGCGAAGAAGGCGATGATTGGCTGCTGTAAATAACGTTTTTCTTCAGAAATCCAGCAACAGGGGGGGGATACAGCTATCGCAAAGCATCTTTCTGTTCGAGATGGCGGGCGAACCGTGTCGATTTCATATCACGGTGTATGTTTAAATTTTTCTGCCATACGCTTTACACAAACGGCTGGTTTAAATGTGCCCACAATTGTGCCAATTGGACATTTGGCATTAACAAGTGTTGGCCTGTTTCACTATCCTCCATTTACCTTAATATTACTTTCCTAGTACCAATGAATTTAACTATATCTATATATGTATAGCTTTTTAAGCAACCAAGACAGTTTGTTTATACTTATTTTTTTAATAAATTAATATTCTATCCTGAAATTTACAAGCTTTACTATGTTTACAACAAACCGTTAATTTAGAAGAGGATAAAAACAAGCCAGCACAACAAAAATTCGAGGCAAACAAAAGTCAACAACCAAGTAATAGTGCTTTTCACCCGATATTTTTGCAAAGTAACGAAAAGCAAAGCTGGACAAATGTGACAAAATGGGCCATGTTGGCTGAAAAAAATCCTCATATTACACGGCTTGTATATGGAAATCAGGCGGTCAGAAACAAAAATGAACGATAGATTTGGACTTGTTGCTCACATATCGTTATTTCAAGGGGCAAATTATATACTGAAAACTTACTGTTCGCTTTATTCACTTCAAAACATGCGCAAGGGTCGTTATCGAAGGCCGATTTTTCTCGAACTATTAATTCCACTCTTGTGTCAACTGGAACGCAATTTTCTCGTAATCTAGTGACCCGATCTCACTCAAAATTGCTCTGAATATTCGTCGGAACCACTACTAAAGACCAAACATTTAAACCAGCCGTTTGTGTAAAGCGTATGGCAGAAAAATTTAAACATACACCGTGATATGAAATCGACACGGTTCGCCCGCCATCTCGAACAGAAAGATGCTTTGCGATAGCTGTATCCCCCCCCCCCTGTTGCTGGATTTCTGAAGAAAAACGTTATTTACAGCAGCCAATCATCGCCTTCTTTGCAATTTAAAAACTGTGACGTATGCATAGGGTTGGTGACTCCAGCATGGTTTTTGAAACTATTTATCAAAATCCCGACCGAAATTCGCTTTTTTAACTTGCTTAGAAATGATTTTTTAAGTTAAAACTTTGTAGGAATGTAGGAAAATTACAATTAATTATATTTATGCAGTTTTTTAAAAGTTATTTAATGTGTTTCTAAAGATTTTTGCACTCGTAAAAGTTATCGATGAGTTTGATTTGAAAATACTTGCCAACCTTGTCAATATATTAAACCATGACGACACGAAAGTGCGAGCGCTACGCGCGCGAGCGTCACGCGACCGTGAAATCTCTTCACGCGTGTGTTTTCTTGCTTTCAAACAGCGAAAAGCTTAGAGAAAACATTCAAAACAGCACTAAGACAAAACAACACTAAGATTTGGGCCGCCTATGGTTTGATGAGTATTTCCTTCCCCTCCCTTATCATCAATCCGCGCACGCTCACATTTCAATCAAAACAATGTTACAGTATTTCGAATGACAAAATCCCGTGCACAACACACAAAGCGACTGTTGAAAAGGTAACCCCGTCCGCTTGACAGAAGTGACCGTTCAACAAAGCCCACTTAAATAATATTGATATATATTATGAAATTTTTGTGCCTTTGGCTGACCGCTTAACAAAGGTTAACCGCTTAATACGGTGCCACTTAATACAGGTTCCACTGTAATATGATATGATGAGAAAGTTACGAAGCGTTAAAATCCATTGTAATCACTGGTTGTTTTCGTTGTTGAACGCGGATCAAAGCATCAAACCAACTTTTTGTAACCTTTAAATTGGCATTTGCTAACTTTCTATAAGAATATATAATATAGAACTCTCTATAAGCGAGAGTTGGGTTACAGGACGTTGGATCACCTAGTTTTGTTCCCAGATTTCCTGCTACGGTTCCAACCAATCCAACTCCACAAACAGGACAATTTTGGCTTTACATGCTGCAGTTTTGTCCAAAGCAAGTAAACATTTTTTTGGTTGTTCGCAAAGCCTTAAAATAAATGGCCATATTTGTAAACCATCTCATGATTTGGTGATTGTTTCCAACATGCTGCGAACATTTATGCACAACAACAAGCAAATGGCACGACGAAAAATCCTCGTCGTGGTCGAGGGAATGTTTATTTCCATCTCAACGAGAACTGTGTAAGGAAGAAACAACAATTGTTTTACATGTCCTACTTGTTTGTCCCCCATGATATAATACCATACCTTGAACCCACGTTCACTTACTTAGCAATCATGGCTTTAAATTCTAAACGCAAGAATATTAACTGGAATTATATAATATTCAAGACCTAATTATATATATAACCTAATATGCTGTTAAAAATTATATGTGTTTTCCTCGCTGTTATTTTCATAAACTCGTAAGTTTGCTTTGTGAGTACAAGTGTAATTCATTCATGTACAGTTTACTGACTACATACAGGCGACTTCTCAGGGATGAATTGTTTAATGCTTTTGAAGATTTTAAGAAAGATACTTGCACTGGATGGCGTTGCGTCTTTAAAGATTCAAAATTTGGTAAGTTTGGTAAACTGTTCAATAATTCATAACATGCAAATGAAATAGACCATATTTAATATAAATATACGGTACTACGGTAGCGACTAAATTTATACGAATAGTGTGTGGATCTACTAACAAACACATTATCTGACAGCAGTAGATAGACGGAATTCCCTCATAATTTACATTTAGACCTGCAATGTAGGTCAATCATATTTTCACACAGATGTTTGAATACAGGCTTAACAGTCAATTTGATATAATCACCAAAGTTATAGTCTGTTAACTTTGTACTGTTTTGTACTATAACATGATAATATGACCTTTTTATATGGATGGATTTTAATATAGAGTTGGATGTGAAGAAACTTATCGAAGAAGCAAAGAATGCATCCAGAATAAGGTGGTCAGTATCTCCCATGAACGATGGGATATTCAGTAAATTTGATTGGATTCCTATTCTGTCTGCTAGGACAATGCAATTTCACTGCCACCAAGGTGCTGATATAGACTTACCACAAAAAAATAAAAGAAAACAAATTAAGGATGACGAGGTATATTATATGAAATACATTCTATTTATTTTTATACATACAAACTTAAATAATATTTTGACTACCGTAAACTCCCTATATTAAGCCCCCTGAGGCTTATTCTATTCAGGTCCTTTTGAGGGGGGGGGGGGGGGCTTATTACATAGGAGGGCGGGCTTATAAACAAACAAAGTCCACGTTTAACAATTATATTATAACTTGTTTATAGTACGTATTATAACGTAATGTTATTTGTTTGTATAATATATTACAGTAGTCTCCCGCCAACTCGAACTCGCTTAACTTGAACTCCCCGCTAACTTGAACTAAATCCAATTTCCCTTGGATATGTTTTTATAGTAATTTACTCCACTTAACTCAAACTCCTTGCTAACTCAAACAAATTTTGTTTTCACTTGGGAGTTCGTGTTAGAGGGGGACTACTGTATATCTATATGAAATTAGATATTTTGGAGCTAAAAATGAAAAATGAATGTAAATGTGTGTGGGGGGGGGGCTCAATAAATTTCTTCTTCTTAAAGGGGGGCTTATTAGAGAGGAGGCTTATTAGAGAGGACTTATTTGAGAGGCAGGATAAATAGAGAGTTTACTTTACATACAATAACATGATTTTATTTCAGAAATTTGACCATGTGTTTGTAAAGAGGAGAACCTTGATACAGCCAACAAAAAAGTTGGGGTGTCCAAGCAAAGTTTACATTTCGCGGTTCCTGAGGTTCCCTGATTTCAAGGTATTGTAAATTGTACAAGAGAGGTAATACACACTAAAACAAACAAAAGAAATGTGTTATATAAAGTAATTTACCTTGTTTTAAGTTGTTTTAAGTGGTTCTGTATTCTACTACATACAGTTATTGTACAGGCAGTTTTATTTGGTTAAATTATAGGTACAATATGACCCAAATGGAAGCAAACCTGACAGACAGATGAGGTCAATGTCTTCTTCACTAAAAACAGACATCAAAAGCGAGAAAGACCTAAAATCGTAGAGGAATTGTCTTAAAGCTACCAGCAAACAATTCTCATATGTACCATGTCATTGAAGAAGAGGTACAGTAACTACAGTTTATCTATTTATATATTTTTTCTGTAGGGATCTGGTATTTCAAGAAGAATGTATTATTACTGTACACTAACTTTTTTCTACTTTGATTATATGTCCATTTTTCACCTTAGGGAGCTAATCTTCGTGAGCCAATTGATGTACAAGTGTTTGAGAAAATAAAAGAACTTCATCGAATTGGTGTGAAGACGGCAGAAGAAGTCAAAAGACACTTGAATAATTATGTTGTGAACACATTATTTGCAGGAAAGGAGACATCATCTCAAGCCCGAAGAAGATATTTTCCAACTACCAACGATATCCGTAACATTTTAAATACCCAACCATCTGGTGACCGCAAAGTAACTGACGATCAAGAGAATCTTTGCCTTAAGTGTGACAAATGGCAACAAGAAAATCCCAAGGACTCTACACTTTTTAGGGTAATTAAACTAGATAATCACTACCCCAGTTTTAATTTTTAGGCAGATTGCATGAATCAAATTGACCAAATATTAATGCATCAGTGGTCAATATTCCGAAAACCAAAATTTGTACTTTTTCAAAGTGGATCGCCAGAACGGAACACAAGATAAACAGGCTTCCTTGTAAACATGTTTGTGCAGCTGTCAATCTCCCAGATGTTGGATGGCAGTCTCTTGGGGCAAGTTTCAATGACTACCCACTTTTTAAATTGGATGCTACTGTGGTAACATACTCTTCATCTGCTCAGTCATCAATTATCCAAAACAACAGTGCCACTAAAGAGAATGATGCTAGCAAAGACGATGATGCTAGCAAAGGAGATGATCACAACGATGGTGCTTTTGTTGACCAAGCAGAAAACATCAAAACAGCAACATCACCAGAAAAACTACAAAAGAAAAATTATGTTCAATACAAAGGACTGAAAGCAAGGAAGCAAGGACTGAAAATAAATGCTCGAGCGAAATGCATTTCAACACTAAAAGCACTTAATGATGAGCTATATACAGTGCAAAACACGAAAGTATTGTCCAAGCTGCAGTCATTGATGCAAGAAGCACTAACCTATGCACGGGCTAACCATCCCGATGAGAGCAACATTCCTTTAAAGGATAAAACACTCTCTTCAAAGCGTGCCAAGAAAAGGAAAGTTAGTCAGCTGAGTGGCAAAAAACCATCCTTACCCTTGCAAGCTAAGAGAAGAAAAAAGAAGCGCTTTGGTATTGGTGCCTAGAACCGAGAAAAATCAGCTGATCTCACCATCACATCAAATGGTTCTGTCAAGAACAAAAAAAATAAAAGACAGAAACCTGTTGTCATTGATTTGACCACCCTCAAGAATTATGAACAGTCGAATGCCAAAGCACAACCGTGGTTAACTGTGCAAGGAATTAATCTAACAGAAGAGTTACGAGAAATTCTGATGAATGAAAAGGAATGGCTTTCAGACGAACATGTGGATGCAGCTAAACGGTTACTAAAGTCAGAGAAGAGTTGACTTGGCAACTGCAGATGGTAGGACTATTCAATGCCACAACATTGGAGGTCATTGGATGGTAACGACGTCTGTCCATGGTAGTGTTACTGTGTATGAGAGCTTGTACACTGGGCTCAACAAAACGTTACTGCAACAACTTGCGTTATCTGTACCAAAATGTTTGTGTCGAGGGACAACTTACAGTGACTGTTGTTTTACAACAACTTCAGAAAGGCCTTTGTGATTGTGGCCTATTTTGTCTGGCAAATGCCACAGCACTTGCACAAGGAGGGAATCAAACTTATGTTACGTGGGATCAAAGTAAAATGAGAGAACATCTTGCGGAATGTTATAAAACTAATCGAATGAAAGTGTTTCCTCATCTACCTAATTGGCAAGGTGGTAAGCAAACTAAAGTCTACAAACTGAAACTCTTGGATAAATAATAGAGTAGTTGACATAAGTCAGCCTGCATTGGTCTATTGGTGTATAACTGTATATATTGATTATATGTATATTTCTAAAATTCAATATTTCATAAGCAAACTACAAAGGAATTTCATGACCCGTATCGAATCTATATCATAGTGATATACAGTAGACACGCTTAAAATTTCTCCTTTAATTTTTATGGCGTAGATAACATCAATGTTCAAAATTCCAACGCCAGTAAAAATCAGTCATTTTATAAGTCATGTACAAACTTTGCAGTCCGGTCTTAATGTAAAACCGTCGTTGAATTTGATAACAACATAAATTGTATCACTGTAAAGTGCCTAAAACGGATTAAATTAAAATTTGTGACATACCTCTTTCCAATTATCGTAAACAGCAAGTGATATCATTACAAAACCGTCTTCAGATCGAGTAAAGTATATAACTGAAGTGTATCTTCAGTTATATCTCTAAATATAGCGAAATCTAGGGTTTAAAGTTGCGTTGCGTATAAACCTGAGGATATAATCTTCTTATCGCGCTTGTTTTCGGGAATTGCAACTCTTGCATCTTCTTCTCGACATTTTTTCACAAATACAGTTCGCACAGCAGGTTTATAGCTCTTTCGAAATTGTTACGAAATCCTGATATGAGGGCCTGTTCGTCGTCCGTACCAAATGCCAATAATTCCCGCAAACCTGGTTCAAGTGTTCTCAGTGTTGCACTGAAAGTGGAATACGTCTCTTCTGTTTTCCTTTCGTGGAGTAGGACAGGGCCGATTAAAGATGGGTGCTTCCCGTCACGCTTGTTTTCGAGCACCAAATGCTGGTAAGTGATTGGTGTGACATTGAATTGCCCGATGTCAAATGTTGGATCAACAGTGAACGGGGGGAATTCTACTGGATTGCAGCAGAATCGCTTGAGGTCGTTTAGTTGTCTGTCTGACGTCATTACACATGGTGGTTCAGGAGCAATTCTCACATCTCTTATAAACGCTGTACTTCTAGTTGAAGGTTGTTTTTTGCTTTCAACGAGTAGGCGAAACCAAGGATCATCGTCATCTGAGTTTTCTGAAAGGGTTTTTTTCGCGCATTTTCTTGCGTCTTTGTATCTTGAGAGATCTTTGACCTGGATGCGATACAAATTAAAATTTAATTCGTGCAAAGTTTCACATAGCCAAAGTGCCAAATATATATTAGGTAGTCTGTCATGTCAAACTTTTTTAAGTCAAATTTATTAGTCGAATGCATATAGACGTGTTGAATTGTGAGAATATAATGAACAAGCTTGGGACATAATTATAAAATATTTCAGTGCAGTAAAACAAAGTTGTCGAGATTATAGGCTACTCTCTCAGATCAATAACCTTTTGTAAACTCAACAAGTACTACGTCATAAAATTAGAGAAGTTGATTGGAAATTAACAGTGCATGTAACGAAAATCTGTTTTATCTTTAAGAAATGTTGTGTTTAAGAATAACAATCACTTAGGATTATTTTAACCTGACTCGACATTAACTTTCTATTTGATCGCATAACATGCATGAACCATACTGTAATTGTTTCATATAATCATGCTATAGTACTGAATAGTAATGATAATTGTTTCGAACATATGTATTGTTAAAAATGCGTTCAGTTTTCAACACCATTCATTTTTTCTGCTTTACTCCTATGTCATGGAGTAAATGAACCAATATACCTAAAATTCAATGGTTCCTTAAAGTGCAAATATTAAACACCATATATGATTTTTTGTATGTGGTATATTTGGATCATTCTAAGAAGAAATGTAACATATCTTTATAGTCAAAATCTTCACCTTCATCAACTTTTCACGTCAAAGTTTCCGGATATGATGTTATTAGGTGAATAT